>CM028133.1:629393571-630614285 GCA_016271365.2 Neoceratodus forsteri | reverse complement strand
AAGGATTGATAAGTCCAATAAGGAGTGGGGCGGGGCTCAAGAGAGAGTGGGTGGAGTTACTGCCTATAAGTTAAGATAGGAGGTGGGGAAAGAGCAGGTGGGCGTAAAATTTTGCAAAAAGCCATACAATGCTATGGGCGCAGCAGCCCAGAAAATCAAATGGAAGAACAGAGTTTGCAGGGCCTATCTGTGGCTGGGCAGAGAGCAGGAGACCAATCAGTGCTGATCTGCAGCAGGTGGCAGTCAATCGGAGCTGCTCGGTGCTTCCTTTGTGAAGCTCTTTGAGGCGCTATTCCTGCAGATGTTATCTCAGCAAGACATGGAGGCTGGAGGGCATATTTCAGGGCAGAGCTAGAGAAAGTGATTAAAGACCTCAAAATGGAAAATTCTCTGGTATGGATGGCTTCTTATAAGGCCATAAAGAAGGATATTGTCCCAGAACTGCTTAAGTTTTTTGGGGGGTTATCGGAGGAGAGGGGTAGCAAGGACCTGGCAGAGAGCTCAGTTTGGGTGTTATTACATGGAGGGATCTTTAGACTAAAGCAGGAGGTATCACCAGAGGGCATGGTTTGAAGTTGGAAGGTGGAAGGGTGAGGGGAAAAGAGGAGGGTTTTCACCGAGAGGGTGGTGGACCCTTGGAATGCACTGCCTGGTGAGCTGGTTCAGAGATCCACTGTAGAGGGCTTCAAGAGAGGTGGGACAGACACAGAAAGTGGATGTATCGGATGATGGCCTGTCCGGGGGTGGGGATGGATGATAGGGGTTTCTAGAGAACAAGGGATGGGAGGTCCGCACCAACTAAGGATCTAGGTTCGAGCAGACTCGATAGACCGTAAGGCCTAATCTGCTGGCAAATAGTATGTTAGTATGTTATTTAAACCAGACAGAAATCCTACCCATTGCTAATCTTACCACCATTCCCTCCTGTCAGTGGATTTGAATTTATCGCTTCTGTACCAGCTAGATGACTGCAGAAGGTGGTGGTGGGGCCTAGTCTACCCAGATCAAAGGGATTTATTAAGGGCAAAACCTCCATGGCAGTATACAGTGCCTCCTTAATATCCTATCCTCTAAAGGAGAATCCGCAATTCCAAATTGCTATCTAATATATGCAGAAAAGGCCTTTGACTGAGTGGATGGAGTCTTCTTACAACACATCCTCTTGGCTATAGGCGTTGGACTGTTGTTTAGGCTGTGCATCAAAAACCTGTACACTAACTTGAAGGCTACAGTGAGAGTAAATGGGGTCACCTCACCCTGCTTCCCTTACTGAGGGTACTAGGCAGAGGTGTCCGTTCTTTCCCCATTATTTCCTCTATGCATTGAGCCACTAGCAGTGTCAGTGAGACAAAATCAAGCTAGGCAGGACTCAATCCTTGATGTGGTTCTCACCAACACCAAAGCAGTAGGTGCAGTTCGAGTGGGGACCCTCTAGCCAGTAGTGACCATAACACAGTATGATTTGAGATCTCTGGGGCTGAAAATCTAAATCTTGGACAGAGGTTGTGAGCTTCAGAAGAGCAAATATTGAAAGGTTAAGAGATATAATTAGGAATAAACTGGCAAACATCACTGAACAATCTGAAGTCGAAGACATCTGGGGGCAGTAAAGGACTCAGCCCTAGAAGCAACAAAGCTCTGCATCAGAACAGTAAAGAAAATAAGAAGACACAGGAAACCCATATAGTTCACTGATCAGGTCCAATCAGCAATCAGGGGCAAAGGAGGCCTTCCATAGGTTCAAAAAATACTGAGGGTAGAAGAAAGGAGGATAACATCGAAAAGAATAAGGAAGCAGAGAAGGTGGTGAAGGAGGCAAAGGCAGAAACAGAACTTAGGATTGTGGAGGGGTAAAGATGGGAGAAAGACACTTCCTTTATTACATTCAAAAGGAAAAGGGTGGGATTGAGAGAACTGCTGGACGGGGATGGACTGGTGGAGAAAGATGGTCAAAAGGCGCAAATGTTCTAAATAACTTCTGTTGCTCTGTATTTGCAAGGAGAATACTGCTTCAATGTCAATCTTTGGAGAAGCATAGGAGTAGAAAACTGGTAGGCCTCCACCATTTGGTGGTTACACTCTTCCCACCTAAACACTTGATGTCCCATCAAGTCCATCAACAGAATCCGTCTGCAACAGCAGACAGTGCTACAACACAAAACACAGATAGCATGCACAGTCAGTCTAGATAACTGTTTCCTGACTGGAGCAGGCATACAATATGTCCTAGTCTAGACAAATACAGCTAGTCTGACAACACAAATGAAAAGCCTTTCATATTTACAAAACAGCTGCCATGACAGTAATCTTTAGCAATGCCATGGGAATGAGCAATTCTGCTGTATAACTTTGAACAAATACTGTAACATTGATTAGTGCTATACCAAGATTATTCAGCCTCCTTTTTACCCTTTACTATACCTCCCACTCTGGGTGATATGATCTGGGCTTTTCAAAGACAATTCCAGGCAAAGATCTGGGTGTGACATAGATACCTGTGTGAACTATGAATTGGCAGTTGGTAGCGGAACCTAGTGAGTCATAGGTTAACTGGGGCAATAGTTTTGACAGCTGTTTCAAAATGATGGAGTAGAACTGCCACTTCTTTGGCATCGGGTGTGCATTCCCTGTTTCACTGACCAGCAAAAGCATCCTCAGTCAAAATGGGTTCCACAGCTACTTCTGTGGTATCTGTTGTTGTTACAGGCTCAACATGTTCTCACTTTCTTCCTCTGGCACTTCCTCAGATATGGGCCCATCATCAAGGCGTATCTGATGTTGGTTCAGAGTCCAAGATGATTGCTGTGGGCTCTGCAAGAGGCACATTTGACACATTACTTGTTCTTTTTGAACCTCTGAACAGTTTAGCGAGATCCCTTGTTGGGTAATACAATGCTGTCTTCTTATTTAGTCTTAGTCATCCTGATTTACTTGAGTAGCAGTTGTGGGCAGAACAATTTCTGATAGCCTTGTCTTTTGTTTTGCATTTTGTCTATAGCAGATCAAGTAGTTGGGGTTTTGGAGGTTCAGTTGGTTCTACAACATCACTGGTGACCAGCTGTCCAAGAGGCAACAAATAGCTTCAGTGCATAGTCCAATATCTACATGATGCTCCTTCCGGATGAATCTTGTACACAGGCAAATCACGCCCTTTTCCATTACAGCATACAGGGTATTGCTCCAACTGTCAGCAATTTTGTGCTTCCTGGCAGTCCCACATTTCTTAACAGAATGTGGTTTCTAACTGCAGTTCATGTGCCTTCACTCTTTTGTCATACCTATCTTGTAACGCTTGCTGCGGCATTAGAGGCCATCATGTAGGTGGCATTCAATTGGTCTTTCAATCTTTGTATATACTGTAGGTAATTCTCTGGCCTAACTCCATTGGCAGAGACACAAAGCATAAAGCCCACAGGAAGTTGGGCTTCCTGCTGAACATAAGACAGTACGGAAAGAATCCAATTATGTCACTTTTGGAGCTTGTGTACACATGCACTAGTGCACTGACTTGTTGACTCTACTTGCTGTTTTCCTTAGATCCAACATACCTAGCATGTTCAGTAGAGTTTGGTTAAACTGTTTGGGCTGAGGATCACGTTGAGGGTGATATTGGGTAGTTCATGACATGGTTATTCCGGAGGGCAGCATTTCTTTGACTAGATGGCTTTTGAAATCTTGACCCTGGTCTGGTTGAATCAACTGTGTGGCTCCATAGTATCAAATAACATTTCTACACGACTTTTGGACAGTTGTTGCCTTTTGGTCCTTTGTTGGATGGGCGTAGACATACCTTGAAAAGTGATCATCACTACCAAGATATTTGCAATGTTCTTTGAGTCTGGTTCCAGGCAGAAAAAGTTTATGTTTACCAATTCCATGGATGCACTTGTAACTGTAGTTACATGGAAGTGTCTCTCTGTGGCAGAGTTGCATGCCTTATATCTGTTGCAGTATTGTCCACATCATTCTCATGCATGGCCAACAGAAGTGAGCATGAGCAAGGTCTAAAGTTCACTCACTTCTAAGGTGTCCCATGTCACCTTGCATGGTATGCAGCAGAACTCTTTTGAACTCTAGTGGCAAGACTAATTGCAATTTTGGTAAACCTTGTGATCCTTGGATTTCACTGTACAACACGTTATCTTTAATCTTTAACTTGGGGCCACTCCCACAGTAGCAACTTTTTGTTTTTGATCAGTGGTACATACTTGTGAGGCATCACCCCCACCCCTTTTTCAGGGTGAAGACCATGTCTTTCAAGATAGAGTATATTCTTTGCTGTCTTCATAAATCTTAGGAGTTAACTGTGGGAGAATAATCAGATCTAGCACAGCAAGGTAACAGTAAGCATTTGGTAGACATCTGCTAGGGCACTAAGACCGTCGAAGAGACGATGAACATTGCCATAGTGTGTGGCTCATCCATGTTGAACTTTTGCACAGAGCTTTGACATTTTGTTCTGGGATCTGTACCCATGTTTGGTTGTCTGTGGATGATCCATTTGATCATCTTGACAGGGCATCAGCATCCACATGATTCACCCTAGGTCTGTACTCAGTGCTTTTATGCTGAGGTTCCTTGTCTTTTATGTACAAATATCGTCTTATTAAAGTTCAATTTTAGCTTGAAGACCAGGGATATTCTTAATCTTTTGAAACATGCTGTGGAATGTTTAATATTTTCTTGGACAAGCACCAGAAGTGAGTATAATGGACTCATCGAAGGATGACACATCTAACAGCAAGTACAGTACCCTCCTCCTCCCGCATAGTACTGTGTTAGCGTTTTATCATGTGAGAAGGGCATTCTTCCCATTCTCCTCGCTAACACTGCCCCTGTTAATAAAGTAGGTCCATGTGAACTCTCCACATAACACAACTAAAACATGCTTTCACAGCTTAGTGTGCCTTTCCTGGTCAAAACATAAATAGAAAATAATTAATGAGATATTTGTATTTTCATTTCCTTTTTTTCCTAACCTTGAACCTTTTCATGAAAACAGAATAATTGTCTCTAAGAATATATCTACTTTTGGTACTTTGCACCTGAATTCATAGAAATGTTCTGTTAGCAATATGACTCTTATGAGTACAAGTAATGGATTGTGATACAAGGTGTAGACCAGTAACTGGAGCAGCTAAACTATGAGAGACAAATATATGGTATTTATGCATATTGTCCCTAATAGTAAAGAAAAGAAGGTGAGCTCTTTCATTTTATATACATAAAATATTCAAACATACAGCACATGCTTGAACTGTAAATTAAGTTAAGTCTAAATATTTTACAAAACTTTTCCTGAAGCAACACTACTTATATTTTACAACATTCTTAATGTATAGTATCTTGTTTGAAAAGATATTGTACATCCGATAGGGATTAAAATTGATATTGTTAATTTAGCGATCATTTAATATTTGCTGACAGTTGCCAAAGGCCACTTTGACAATTAGGTGACTAGTTCTATTTCCATAATTAACAGAAGTAGCCACAGGCCTCTGATGTAATTCAATTAATGAGTTTTAGTTGTGATTGATAATGGTGGGTGGAAGGCTACCATCCTTAATTAAATCACTATCTGAGTAATTCATAACAGCAGCTGTAGGTTGCTGCCATCAATTAACTTATGCATTCTGAAAATATAATCTGATTAGTTCCAGTTAAAATGCCATCCTAACCAGGAATTTAAAACACATTGTGATAACACTGGAGCTGAATTGCACACTATTCTCTGTAACTAATTCCGGTCGCCCCTGAAAAGGGACTCCAGGTCTCCAGTGGGTTTACCAGTTACCAAAATCTAAATAAATAAATAAATAAAAAGTAAAGGGGTATGATTCAAAGAGACAAACACCTGGATGAGTATGCTATGCTATTTCTAGAGTTAAAATAATAGAAACATAGAAATATAGATGTTGATGGCATAAAAGTCTCAGTGGCCCATTGAGTCAGCCCAATGCCTGCTGTCTGCACATAGCCTAGTGCTGATCCAGCACTAGTCTGCTTATAGTACTGATTGTATTTTGCACCCCTTCCTAGTCCACTCATCCCGTTCCCTCAGCTGTTCACCCTTCTTCCTCTGGTGTGAATCATTCCTCTGTGCATGTCCCTTCTATCTGAAGCCAATAATGGACTCCATGGAAACCACTTCTTTTGGCAATGCATTCCACTTCTCTAAAACCTTTTGGTAAAGATGAACTTCATGACATCTCATGAAGCTTCCCACTCACAATTTCAGTCTATGGTCGCTTGTTATCTTGCATTTATTTCTTGAGAACAGGGCACTAGTATCACTTTATTAGTACCCCAAAAGTACTTAAAGATCTCTATATTGTCCCCCGCTGGCCTCTACTGCATATATATAGGGCATTCTCAGAGGTATTACCAGTACTGAAGGCAGGCACTGATGGGGAGTCAAGGATTAGGAAGTTCAGTAAGTGGCTGGTGGGATGGCGTGAGCAAACAGGGTATGGGCTAGTAGGGGACAGGAGATCTACATGGGACAAAAAGCCTATTTGCGCCAGACAGAGTGCACCTGAATAGGAGGGGGTGGCAGTACTGAAATGCAAGTTAGAAGAATACATAGTGGATACCTACAATTTAAACTGGGTTGGGGGTGTTGGGGACAAATCTGCTCCATAAGGAGGAAAGCTTGGGGGCTACCATCCCCCACCAGGACAGCATTACTTGACAGGGTAAGAGGATGATGAGTATAAGGAAAAGGAAGGGAGACTGGTGGAAGGACTTGTCAGCAAATGCCAGGAGTTTATGAAATAAGATGGTGGCCCTGGAGGCCATCAGGAAGGACAAAGGATTAGATTTAGTTGCACTTAGTGAGACCTGGTGTACAGAGCATCATACCTGGAAACAAACATTCCAGGTTATAGACTGTTTGGAAGGACAGGAAGGCAGGAAAGGGAGGGGTTGCCTTATACATCAGGAAGGCATCAGTTTTACTGAAGGGCAGGGGAGGAAGGGAGACTGAACCACTGTGGGTAACACTAGGTAGGAGGATGGGTGAATCCCTGTGGCTGGGGGTGATATACAGGCCACCTGCACACGGAGAAGAGGATTATAGGTGGCTAACTGAGGAAATCACAAGGCTGGCATGGAAGGATGAACTGCTACTGGTGGGTGACCTGAACTTCCCAGATGTTGACTTGAAATCCCAGATGCAGCATCAGCAAGGGGCAGAGTGGTATTAGCTGAGCTACAGGGGTATTCCTTCAACAGATGGTCAGGGAGCCAATGAGAAGAGGCAACTTGCTGCATGTGGCACTTATGAGACGGGAGAGTATGGAGGAGGTGCAGGTGGGAGAAGCCTTGGGCACTAGTGACCACAGCATGGTGCCATTCAGGGGCAGAGCAGGGAGGAGACAGGTAAGACTAATACATTAGTCATGGACTTCAGAGCGCACAGACTTTAATAAGATGAGAAAGATAGTGAAAAATGTAGGGTATGGAGAAGATGGGGACAGTGAAGTAACTATGGGAAGCTATCAGGGAGGGATTCAGGAAGCAGCAGAAATGCGCATAAGAAAAGTCAGGAAGAGCAAGAGAGGAGGAGACCTCTGGTTCACTAGGGAGGTGCAGGGGCAGTCGGAGAGGAAGAGGGCTTTCAGAAAATTCAAGATGACAAATGTATGATAGGGAGGATTACAGGGTGAAGAGGAGTCTGGCAGGAGGGAGATCAAAAGGCAAAAGCAGCCATGGAAGAGAAATGGCCAAAAGAGCCAGGAGAGGATAAAACATTTTTCAGATATGTGAAGGAGAGGAAAAGAGCAGGGCAGGGATAAGTAGACTGAGGGGAAGGAGGGATAAACTTGGAGCAGGATTATGAAAAGGCAGAGGCACTAAATGAGTATTTTAGCTCGGTGTTCATGGAGGAGGTGGAGGCAGGGGTCGATACTAAAGCCTAAGGGAAAGAGGCATATGGGTGGATCAGAGCCCATTCACTGTGGATAGGGTCAGGGCTGATCTGGATGGACTGAGGGTGGACAAGGCAATGGGGCCTGATGGTTGCACCCCAAAGTGACCAGGAATTGAGGGAGGAGCTAGCCGCACCCTTGACTAGGCTGTTCAGCCTGTCCCTGGATACAGGAAGGTGCCAGAGGACTGAGGAGGGCTGACCTAGTGCCTTTGCACAAGGGAGGTAACAGGAGCTAAGAAGAATAGCAGCAAGAATATCCGGAACTGGGAAGGAGAAGCCAGAGAAGGCGAGGGGACAGCAAGGTCAGCACCCAGGTTGGGGACTGACCAACGAGCAGACACGAAAGACCGTTAGGCCTATTCTGCTGGCATTTTAGTATGTTAGTAAGAACTACACCGGTCAGCCTCTGTCTGTGGTGGGAAAGGTAATGGAAGTAATGATCAAGAAGAGGGTGGTTAATTGCCTTGAGGAGTGTGGCTTGCAGGACAAACAGGCAGCATGGATTCACCAAGGGAAAGCATGCCAGACAACCTAACAGGCTTCTATGACTGGGAGACTTAGGTAATAGACCAGGGAGGGCAGTGGACGTGACCTATCTGGACTTCATCAATGCCTTGACACCCGTCCCTCATAGAAGGTTGGTGAGCAAGTTAGAAGGCATAGGTCTGGGAGGAGAAGATAGCAGGATGGGTGGAGGCCTGGTTATCGGGTAGAATGCAGAGGTAGTGCTTAGTGGGGTGCACGCTGAGATGGCTGGGGTAAGGGTGGAGTGCCACAAGGGTCAGTTTTGGGTCTACTCTTCTTCAACATCTACTTAAGTGATATTGCGGAGGATTTGAGAGTGAGGTGCCTGTCTGCTAGTGACACAAAGATCTGCAATAGGGTGGACACCCGGATGGGGTGAGGACATAAGGGGGACTTCAAAGCACTTGAGGTGGACCAGAAATGGCAGCTGAAGTTTAATGCCAAGAAGTGCGCTGTGATGCACCTAGGGAAGAAAAGCATGAGCAGAGTACACGTTGGGTCGGGAAGAAATTAAAAATCAGAGCAGGAAAGGGATCTGGGGATGATAGTCTCCTCTAACCTAAAGTGGTTTCCAATGTAGTAGGCGGCAGCCAATGGATATGGGCATGCATAGGCAGGGGCATTACTAACAGAAGGAGGGTAATAATGCCCCTCTACAAAGCCATGGTGAGGCCACAGTTGTATTACGGATTCAGTTCTTGAGACCACACCTCGGCAAGGATATAGATGCATTGGAGAGGGTCCAGAGAAGAGCAATAAAGATGGTTTAGGGTATGGAGGAGTCATACAAGCAGAGGTGTAAGGTGCTGCATCGCTACACGCTGGAAACAAGGAGAGAAAGGGGGACATGATTGAAACCTTTAAATATATAAAGGGTTCAATAAAGTAGGTGAAGGGATCTGCTGAAGAGGAAGGAGGGAGCCAGAACTATAGGGTATAGCCTCAGATTAAAAGGTAATAGATTCAGGGCAATGTGAGGGGGCACTTCTTCATGGACTTCTAGGAGGATCCTTCACCATAACTTCAAAAACCCTAGTTTTGGAACTCTGAAACATAAGCTCCAAATTTACCAGAATGGAGGATTTTCTCACAGCAGGACATTCAGCAACTGCAGGAGAAAACCAATGAGATTGAGCAAGGCCTGATCATCACAGTGGCTCAGGTCCACACCACCACAGGGCCATCCTCTGTTTCCACCACAGAGATCAAACAATTACAGAAGGCTTGAGGACTTGGAACCAAGATCTTGGTGCAATAACATGAGCATATATGGTTACCAGAGGACACAGAACAAGGCAGTGTGTAAGATTTCTTCATGTCCTTTTTGAAGGAACTGTTAGACCTCCCTGTGGACATTGAACTGGGGATAGAATGTACTCAGTGAGTGCTTGCACGAAAACCTAAAGACAAACCTGCTGAATCCAGGTCAGTGGTCCTCGGGTATATAAATTATAAAACCAAAATGTTACTTCTGCAAAAGGCGTGGGATAAATAAAGTAGTCATTTTAGGAGACCCAAACTATACTTCAACCATGGCTTTTCACCAAGGGTCATGGATAAATGCCAAAAATACTACAAGTCCTGAAAAGCCATAGAGACAAGACTATTAGAGCACACCTGATAGCTTCTATGCAGCTTCATATTTTACAGAGATGGGATCCAATTTTTCAAGAGTCTGTAGGAAGCCAGGGGCCAGCTGGTGAATCTTGGTCTCACTGCCCCTCCAGAGCACCCAGAATTGACAGAAGTTGTTTCCAGCTACAACAGCAGGAATGGACAAGTGCCTTGTCAGTGACGGGCAGTAAGAGAAAGTCCTAAAGGATGCTGAATGATGCTTAGAGCTGTATCTTTACTTTTGCTGACAGGATCCAACTTCTGGCCCATCGATGGCAACAGCCATGGAATGAACTTGCAACATGCCCTGGGAGGTATACTTTATGATGCTTTTATTTCACTGATCCTTGGTGGCAAGATTCTTTAATTGATTTGAAGGTCCCAGGTACTCAAAAATTGTCTCTTTCCTTTTACCACCTCAAATATTGTTTCAGACTCTAGAGACAACTGGGACTTATGCCGTTCTGACTGGACTTTTGATAATGCAAGCATTGATGGGAGAAGACATTTGTTCTCAGAGACTGAAACAGCATAGACCATTCTTTGTGACTGTGTATATGGTAGATACATCATAACCTACAGTGTTTGACAGTGGGGTATATCTCTGCAGGTTCTGTAGCGTTTATGTGGGGACATCCCTAAGGCCTATTAGGGACTGATGCCTGCTAGGGCAGGGCAGGAAAAGGATGTGGTCATGGTACCTCAGCAGATAAACACCCATTAGGAGAGGAAGGTGACTCATGCACAGATGTGTGACCTTACTCTGGACAACACACTAGTGAAGAGTCAGTAGTGACTGTACAAGGATTGGTCTATCCCCAAGAGCCGGGCTAGCAAGCCGTAAAGGTTGGAGTGTATGGTGCCTATACCATAGCATACAGTACTCAGGTTCAGAGTCCAAGATGATTGCTTGGGCTCTGCAAGAGGCACATTTGGCACGTTACTTGGTCTTTTGAACCTCCAAACAGTTTAGTGAGATCACTTGTAGGGTAATATAATGCTGTCTTCTGATTTAGAGTCTTAGTCATCCTGATTTACTTGAGTATCAGTTGTGGGCAGAACAATTTCTGATAGCCTTGTCTTTTGTTTTGCATTTTATCTGTGCATAGCAAATAAAGTAGTTGGGGTTTTGGAGGTTCAGTTGGTTCTACAACATCACTGGTCACCAGCTCTCAAGAGGCAACAAATGGCTTCAGTGGATAGTCCAATATCTACATGATGCTCCTTCTGGATGAATCTTGTACACAGGCAAATCACGCCCCTTTCCATTACAACATACAGGGTATTGCTCCAACTGTCAGCAATTTTGTGCTTCCTAGCAGGCTCACATTTCTTAACAGAATGTGGTTTCCTATCTGCAGTTCATGTGCCTTCAATCTTTTGTCATACCTATCTTGTAGCAGCTTTGCTGCGGCATTAGAGGCCATCATGTAGGTGGCATTCAATCGGTCTTTCAATCTTTGTATATACTGTAGGTAATTCTCTGGCCTAACTCCATTGGCAGAGACACCAAAACACAAGCCCACAGGAAGTTGGACTTCCTGATGAGCATAAGACTGTATGGAAAGAATCCAATTATGCCACTTTTGGAGCTTTTGTACCCGTGGACTAGTGCACTGACTTGTTGACTCCACTTGCTGTTTTCCTTAGATCCAACATACCTAGCATGTTCAGTAGAGTTTGGTTAAACTGTTTGGGCTGAGGGATCACATTGAGGGTGATACTGGGTAGTTCATGACATGGTTATTCCCTAGAGCAGTGGGTCTCAAATGGTGAGGCCAGCCTCCCAAGGAGGCCCCAAACTGTTCAGGAGGCCAATCAAGTCTGAGAATGTATAGTATTTAAATGTTAAGCTTTGGCTGCTTTGTGTGAAAGAATGAAGCAAATAAATATCCATAACCATAGGTGAACTTCTTTACTTATGCACAGATTTGTGACCAGGAAGGGCCCATTGAGTCATAGCTTTTTGTAGGTGTGTATTTATATGTAAATTAATGTCGGGAAAGGCATGCTGAGTCGAGTCTTGTATCTACAGTAGGTAATTATATGCAAATTAGTGACTGGAAAGGCACACTGAGTCGAGGCTTGTTTTCTATATTGGGTGTTTATATGTAAGTTGGTGACTGGTAGGACACAATGAGCCAATGCATGTTGGCAGGTGTGACCTGAGGTAAGGAGTACAGGAAGTTGCATAACAGGGTAGAGGGAGAGATGGAGTGGCTAGGTTAATCGTTCCAGCTGGAGAGGAAACAGAGTAATGAGGGTCCAAGAGTCAGAAAAGTGGAGTGACAAGGATAACATGGGGTGCAGGATTGGGGTGAGAGCAATACGTTGAATAAAAGAGAATATACTCAGTCAACTTTATTTGTTTCATTTTATTCCCAATGTACTGTGCAAAGTAGGATATTTTTTTTCTGTAGGGAGGCCCAAGATTTTTCCAAATTTGAAGAGGCTTGAAATCTTTCCATGGCTTGGGAAGGCTCATTATCACAAAGTGTGAGAACTAATGCCCTAGAGGTCAGCATTTCCTTGACTAGGCGGCTTTTGAAATCTTGACCCTGGTCTGAATGAATCAACTGTGTGGCACCATAGTATTCAAAGAACTTTTCTAGTAGGACTTTTATGACAGTCGTTGCCTGTTGGCCCTTTGTTGGATGGGTGTAAACATGCCTTGAAAAGTGATCATCACTACCAAGATATATGCAATGTTCTTTCAGTCTGGGTCGGGCAGAGAAAGTTTTGCATACCATTTCCATGGGTGCCCTTGTAACTGTAATTACCTGGGGGTCTCTTAGTGGCAGAGTTTGCATCTCACATCTGTTGCAGTATTGTTCCATGCCACTCCTCATGCGTGGTCAACAAAAGTGAGCGTGAGCACGGTCTAAAGTTCACTCACTTCTAAGGTGTCCCATGTCATCATGCATGGCATGCAGAACTCTCTTGAACTCTGGTGGCAAGACTAATTGAATTTTGGTAAGCCTTGTGATCCTTGGATTTCACTGTACAACACGTTATCCTTAATCTTTAACTTGGGCTATTCCCACAGTAGCAACGTTGTGTTTTTGATCAGTAGTACGTACTTGTGAGGCATCACCCTCCCCCCACACCTTTTCAGGGTGAAGACAATGTCTTTCAAGATAGAGTATATTCTTTGCTGTCTTCATAAATCTTAGGGAGTTAACTGTGGGAGAGTAATCAGGTCTAGCACAGCAAGGTAACAGTAAGCATTTGGTAGACATTTGCTAGGGGCACTAAGACCGTCGAGAGCGATGAACATTTGCCATAGTGTGTGGCTCATCCATGTTGAACTTTTTGCACAGAGCTTTGACGTTTTGTTCTGGGATCTGTACCCATGTTTGGTTGTCTGTGGATGATTCATTTGGTCATCTTGACAGGGCATCAGCATCCACACGATTCACCTTAGGTCTGTACTCATTGCTTTTATGCTGAGGTTCCTTGTCTTTTGTATGAATATACGTCTTATTAAAGGATGGAATTTTGGCTTGAAGACCAGGGATATTCTTAATCTTTTGAAACATGCTGTGGATTGTTTAATATTTTCTTGGACAAGCACCAGAAGCGAGTATAATGGACTCATCTGAAGGATGACACATCTAACAACAAGTACAGTACCCTCCTCCTCCCACATAGTACTGTGTTACGTGTTTTTATCATGTGAGAAGGGCATTCTTCCCTTCTCTTGGCTAACGCTGCCCTGTTAATAAAATAGGTCCATGTAAACTACCCACATAACACAACTGAAAACATGCTTTCACAGCTCAGTGTGCCTTTCCTGGTCAAAAACAAACAGAAAATATTTAATGAGATATTTGTATTTTCATTTCCTTTTATTTCCTAACTTTGAACCTTTTAGTGAAAACATAATTATTGTCTCTAATAATATATCTACTTTTGGTACTTTGTCTGCCTGAATTCATAGAAATGTTCTGTTAGCAATATGACTCTTACGAGTACATGTAATGGATTGTGATACAAGGTGTAGACCAGTAGCTGGAGCAGCTAAACTATAAGAGACAAATATATAGTATTTATGCATATTGTTCCTAATAGTGAAGAAAAGAAGGCAAGCTATTTTCATCTTGTATACATAAAATATTCAAACCTACAGAAAATGCTTGAACTGTAAATTAAGTTGCATCTAAATATTGTTTACAAAACATTTCCTGAAGCAACATCTACTTATATTTTACAACATTGTTAATGTATAGTGTTTGAAAAAGACATTGTATGTCCGATAGGGATTAAAATTGATATTGTTACTTTAGTAATCATTTAATATTTGCTGACAGTTGCCAAAGGCCACTGTTAACAATTAGGTGACTAGTTCTATTTCTATAATTAGCAAAGTAGCCACAGGCTTCTGATGTAATTCAATTAATGAGTTTTAGTTGTGATTGATAATTGCGGGTGGAAGGCTACCATCCTTAATTAAATCACTATCTCAGTAATTCATAACAGCAGCTGTAGGTTGCTGCCATCAATTAACTTATGCATTCTGAAAAATATAATCTAATTAGTTCCTTTTAAAATCCATCCTGACCAGGAATTTAAAAACACATTTTGATAACACTGAGCTGAATTGCACACCTAAAAGTAAAGGGGTATGATTCAAAGAGACAAGCACCTGGATGAGTATGCTATGATATTTCTAGAGTTAAAATAATAGAAACATAGACATATAGATGTTGATGGCACAAAAGGCTCCGTGACCCATTGAGTCTGCCCAATGCCTGACTTCTGCACATAGCCAAGTGCTGATCCAGCACTAGTCTGCTGATAGTCCTGACTTGATTTTGCCCCACTTCCTAGTCCACTCATTCCGTTCCCTCGGCTGTTCACCCCTTCTTCCTGTGGTGTGAACCATTCCACTGTGCATGTCCTTCTGTCTGAAGCCGATAATGGATTCCTTGGCAACCACTTCTTCACTGCAATGCATTCCACTTCTCCAAAACCCTTTTGGTAAAGATGAACTTCATGACACCTCTCAGGAAGCTTCCCCTCACCAGTTTTAGTCTATGGCCACTTGTTATCTTGCATTTACTTCTTGAGAACAGGGCACTGGTATCACTTTACTAGTGCCCTTAAGGTACTTAAAGTTCTCTATATTGTCCCCCCTCTGCTGGCCTCTACTGGGTATAAATAGGGCATTGTCAGAGGTGTTACCAGTACCGAAGGCAGACACTGCTAGGGAGTCAAGGATTAGGAAGTTCAGGTGGCTGGTGGGATGGTGTGAGCAAATGGGGTATGGGCTAGTGGGGACTGGGATCTACATGGGGGATGAAAGCCTGTTTGCACCAGGCAGAGTGTACCTGAATAGGAGGGGTTGGCAGTACTGAAATGCAAATTAGAAGAATACATAGTGGATACCTACAAATTAAACTAGGTTGGGGGTGTTGGGGATAAATCTGCTCCATAAGGAGGAATGCTTGGG
The DNA here is from genome assembly GCA_016271365.2 of Neoceratodus forsteri. Taxonomy (NCBI): domain Eukaryota; kingdom Metazoa; phylum Chordata; order Ceratodontiformes; family Ceratodontidae; genus Neoceratodus; species Neoceratodus forsteri. The sequence goes on along the minus strand of CM028133.1, from coordinate 630,598,764 downwards.
GCTACCAACCCCCAGGATAGCATTACTTGGCAGGGTAAGAGGGTGATGAGTGCAAGGAAAAGGAAGGGGAGACTGGTGGTGGCCCTGGAGGCTGTCATGAGGATGAGGATTAGATTTAGTTGCAATTAGTGAGACCTGGTGGACAGAGTATCATACCTGGGAAACAAACATTCCAGGTTATAGACTGTTTAGAAGGGACAAGGAAGGCAGGGGGTTGCCTTATAGGTCAGGAAGGCTTCAGTTTTACTGAAGGGGAGAGAGGGAGACTTAGCTGCTGTGGATAACACTAGGTAGGAGGATGGATGAATCCCTGTGGCTGTGGGTAATATACTGGCCACCTGTGCAGGGAGAGAGGGATGATAAATGGCTGAGGAAATCACAAGGCTGACATGGAATAGTGAACTGCTACTGGTGGGTGACTTGAACTTCCCAGATGTTGACTGGGATATCCCAGATGCAGCATTGGCAAGGAGCAGAGAGGTATTAGCTGAGCTGCAGGGGGTATTACTTCAACAGATGGTCAGGAGCAAATGAGGAGAGGCAACTTGCTGGATGTGGCACATATGAACAGGGAGAGTATGGAGGAGGTGCAGGTGGGAGAAGCCTTGGGCACCACTGACCACAGCGTGGTACCATTCAGGGTCAGGGCAGGGAGGAGACAGGTAAGACTAATACCACAGTCATGGACTTCAGGCACAGACTTTAATAAGATGAGAAAGATAGTTGGGGGAAAAATGGAGGTATGGAGAAGATAGAACAGTGAAGGAACTATGGAAGCTATCAGGGAGGGATTCAGGAAGCAGCAGCAATGTGCATAAGAAAGGTCAGAAAGAGCAGAGAGGGAGGAGACTTCTCTGGTTCACTAGGAGGTGGCAGGGACAGTCAGAGAGAGAAGAGGTTTCAGAAATTTTAAGATGACACTTGAAAGATAGGGAGGATTATAGGGTGAAGAGGAGTCTGGTGAGAGGGAGATCAAAGGCAAAAAGCAGCCACGGAGGAGAAATGGCCAATAGAGCCAGGAGGGAATAAAACATTTTTCAGATATATGAGGGTGAGGAAAAGAGCAGGGCAGGTGATAACTAGACTGAGGGGAAGGAGGATAAACTCAGAGCAGGACTATGAAAAAGCAGAGGCACTAAATGAGTATTTTAGCTCGGTGTTCATGGAGGAGGTGGAAGGCAGGGGTCCAGTACTAAAGCCTAAGGGAAAGAGGGCATATGGGTGGATCAGAGCCCATTCATTGTGGATACAGTCAGGACTGTGCTGGATGGACTGAGGTGGACAAGACAATGGGGCCCGATGGGTTGCACCCAGAGTGATCAAGGAATTGAGGAGGAGCTAGCGCTCCCTTGACTAGGCTCTTCAGCCTGTTCCTGGATACAGGAAAGGTGCCAGAGGACTGGAGGAGGGCTGATGTAGTGCTTTTGCACAAGGAGGTAACAGGAGCTAAAGGAGAACTACCACGGTCAGTCTCTGTCTGTGATGGGAAAGGTAATGGAGGTATTGATCAAGGAGAGGTGGTTAATTGCCTGGAGGAATGTGGCTTGCAGGACAAACAGACAGCATGGATTCACCAAGGAAATCATGCCAGACCAACCTAATTGACTTCTATGACTGGGTGACTCAGGTAATAGACAGAGAGGGGCAGTGGATGTGGCCTATCTGGACTTCATCAATGCCTTGACACGTCCTTCATAGGAGGTTTGTGGGCAAGTTGGAAGGCACTGGGCTGGGAGGAAGATAGCAGGATGGGTGGAAGCCTGGTTCTCGGGTAGAACTCAGAGGGTAGTGCTTGAGGTGCACTCTGAGATGGCAGGGATAAGTAGTGGATTGCCACAAGCGTCAGTTTTGGGTCTGCTCCTCTTCAACATCTACATAAGTGATATTCGGAGGGTTTGAGAGTGAGGTGCGCCTGTTTGCCAATGACGCAAAGATCTGCTACAGGTGGACACCCCGGAAATGGGGGGGATATGAGGGGACCTCAAAGCACTTCAGGAATGGGCTGGAAAATGACAGCTGAAGTTTAATGCCAAGAAGTGCACTGTGATGCACCTAGGGAAGAAAGACACATTAGCAGGGTACACGTTGGGTCGGGATGAAATCAAGAAATCTGAGCAGGAAAGGGATCTGGGATCATAGTCTCCTCTAACCTTAAAGTGGGTTTCAAAGTAGTATGGTGGCAGGAAGGGCCAATGGAATGTTGGCATGCATAGGCAGGGCATTACTAGCAGAAGGAGGAGGTAATAATGCCTCTACAAAGCCATGTTGAGGCCACAGTTGGGAGTGCAGGGTTCAGTTCTTGAGACCACACCTCAGCAAGGATATAGGTGGACTGGAGAGGTTCAGAGAAGAGCAATAAAGATGATGCAGGTATGCAGGGGAGGTCCTACGAGCAGAGGTGTAAAGAGCTACATCGCTAAATGCTGGAAACAAGGAGGAAGAGGGGCATGATTGAAACCTTTAAATATGTAAAGGGCTCAATAAAGTAGGTGAAAGGGATCTGCTGAAGAGGAAGGAGGAGTCAGAACTAGAGGTACAGCCTCAAAATTAAAAGCAATAGATTCAGGGGCAATGTGAGGGGCATTTCTTCATGGAGAGGGTGGTAGAGCCCTGGAACAAACTACCAGACAGAGTGGTGGGGCAAAAACAGTGGAGGAATTTAAGAGGGTATGGGACAGGTATATGGGATTGAGTACTGGGGAGGATAATGACAGGTGGTGAGGGGTGATATGTGATAGGGGAGGATTGGGCAGACTTGATGGGCCAGAAGAAAAATTACTCACCTTAGTAATTATGTTTCTTCTAATGGAGTCTTGCTGTATTCTGACTATTGCAGTTAGCCCCAGCACTCAAACCTCTCGGAGAGTAGAGGTTAATTTTCTATGCAGAGCATAGAACGTTGAGCTCGAGCTTGGTTCAGACCTCTGTCTGCTGCACTTTGAAGCGCAACTGTCCGATTCTTACGATCTAATACTAACTAACTACTATGTGGAAATTTTTAAATTTTTACTAGCCAAATGGCAACAAATATTTTGGATCCCCAAAAGACTCAAGTCAAGAAATCAAAATCAAAAACCAGGTAGTGAACAACTTAAGGCTGTTAAATTAAAATATAACCCACCCCCGCTCTAAAAGGAGGAGTACCCAAATGCACCCAAGGGTACAACACTGCACCTGCCAGCCCACTTCCGATAAACAGGTTCTGAGAGGAGGTAGAGAGGAGGTCAGAATACAGCAAGTCTCCATTAGAAGAAACATAATTACTAAGGTTGAGTAATTTTTCTTCAAACAACGTGAAGTCTTGCTGTATTCTGACTGTTGCAGACTACAAAGTACCCCATGGAGGGAATCAAACCTACCTTGGGACTAGGCTCTGCATTACTGCTGTACCAAACTGAGCATCACTGCTAGCCTGGCTGTCCAGGGAGTAATGCTTGGTAAATGTATGGACTGTTTTCCAGGTGGCTGCTTTGCATATCTCTAGCAAAGGAATATCCTGGTCGCAGCCAGGGAAGCAGCTGTACCTCTAGATGAATGAGCCGTCAGGCCTGAAGGAGGTATTTTGCCTAGCTTCTCATAGCAGAATTGAATACAAGAGACAATCCACCTGGCAATAGTTCTCTCTTAGTGGCAGGTTTGCCCGCCACCCACTTCCCCATAAGTGAGAAACAACTGAAGGGAGTCAAACCTGTGAGCCTAAATACGCTCAATGTAGTAACTAAGGGCTCTTTAACATCCAAACTGTGTAAACTTCTTTCTCCTGAGGAAGAATGATCAGTGAAGAACATAGGGAGACATAGATTGGTTCAGATGAAAATCTGAAACCACTTTGGGTAAAAACCTCCTATTAGTTCTAAGGACCACCTAATCTCTATGGAATGAGATAAAACCATGCTCCACTGACAGAGCTTGCAATTCACTGATACACCTGGCAGAGGTAATAGCTACCAGGGAACACAGTTTTCCAGGTCAAATACTTTAAGCTCTGCTGAAGACAAAGGCTCAAAACGAGGTTGCATAAACTGAGCAATGCAAATATTAAGATCTCAAGCAGTGGTAGGATCCCTAAAGGGGATTGGTATGAAGCATTCCCTTGAAAAATTTACAGAATACAGGGTGAGATGTCAGTGAAGAAGGCTTCCCACTGACAGAAAAGCAGAAATAGCTGACAATGTACTTTGAGAGTAGCTGGTCTGAGGCCTAGGCCATTAGGATGAACTGTATAATCCAGAACTGTAGACAGTTCAGTAGTGTCTAGGATACATGCTTCTTGGAACACCAAATGCTGAATCTTTCCATTTGGAGTTGTAAGTTTTTCTGGTGGCAGGCTTTCAAGAGGCTTTGAGAATATCCAGAACCCTTGGGACAGATGCAAATCTGCATACTCTAACTCTTCAAGAGCCATGCCTTGAGATTGAGAGACGAAGATTGGGGTACCAAATCCTCCCTGAGAGGAGGTTAACAGGTTGTAATTCCTGGGAAGAGACGAGGAAGATGGACTGCTAGGGACAGCAACAGGGTGTACTAAGGCTGCCTGGCCCAGTCTGGAGCAATCAGAATCACTTTGCAAGTTGTGACCTTACCTTGACCAGAACCTTGAACAGTAGAGGAAAGGGAGGGCGTATAGAAATTTCCATTCCCAGTTCAAAATCAGAGCATCCAGAGGACTGAGCCTAATACTGGGGTCTGCAACAAAACAGAGCAAGTTGGTGATTGTCTGGGGCTGCAAGAGATCTATCTCTGGGTGCCCCACCTTGAAAAAATCACATTCAACACCAGAGGGTGCAGGGACCATTCATCATGGCCCTGGAAGATCCTGCTCAATGCATCTGCTAGCATTGCCCTTCCCTGGAAGGTGGACTGCTATCAGAGAGGTCTGCAGAGAATAAGCTAGGGACCACAATTTCATGGCTTCGTGCACAAGGCCATGGACGAGTGCCTCCCTGCTTGTTGATGTATCACATTGTGGTGGTGTTGTCTGTCCTGATCTGAACCACCTTGTTCTGCACTGACTGAGAGAAAGCTTGCAGGGCCAGAAAGACTGCCCTGAGTTCCAAGAGATTGATATGAAGAAGGATTCCTGAGGGACCACAGTCCCTGGGCTGTGAGAGCCCCAGATGGGCTCCCACCCCAATAGAGAAGCATCCATGGTTGGGACCACAGAGTGAGACTGAGTGACAAATGGGACTCCTTGCCTGAGGTTGCCCTGATCCTGCCACCATTGGAGAGCCTGGATCAGACTCTGGGTCACTGGGACTAGTTTGGTTAGAGAATCTTTCTTCTGAGACCAAAAGGCCCTCAGGTGAAACTGAATGCCCTCATCTGAAATCTGGCCCTTGGACCACTGCTGCAGAAGCTGCCATGTGGCACAGAAGTTGAAGGAAGTGCCTTTTGCTGAGAGGCCAGAAGGTGGAATGAGAAGCCAGTTCTACAATAGCCCTTGCCCTTTCCAGGGAAGAAAAGCTCTTGCTTTGACTGTATCCAACTCTGCCCCTAAGAAGGTGAGGACTGTACAGGCTCGAGAACTGACTTGGGAAGATTGAGAAGGGATCCTATGTAAGTGAGCACTTGCTGAGTCACTTGAAGGTCTGACTTGACTTGGTCTGGGGACTGACCTACAATGAGCCAGTCGTCCAGGTATGGAAATATGGAAATATTTTTCCTTCTTAAAAGGCCACTACTACTGCTAGGCATTTTGTGAATACCCTTGAGCTGATGTCAGGCTGAAGGGCATAGCTTTGAACTGATAATGGCCTGAAGGCAATCAACCTGAGGTACTTTCTGTGGGAGCACCTGATGGGAATGTGAAAGTAGGCATCTTTTAAATCCAGGGAGGCTAGCCAGTCCCCTGGCCTTAGAGAGGGAAGGATTATTCCTAGAGTCACCATTTTGAATTTTGGTTTTAAAAGATGTTTGTTCAGGTATCTTAAGTCTAGGATGGGTCGCCACTCCCTGTCTTTTTGGGGTAAGGAAGTACCTGGAGTACAGACCTTTGCCCATGTGCAATGTAGAAACTCTCTCTACAGCCTTTAGAGCCAATAGAGATGAAACCTCTGCCTCTAGGGCAATGGTTTCTGGAGATGCTTGCAGGTGGAAAAGATCTGGCCCTCAGCTTTGGAAATTTCTTGAAGCTGAGAACCAGCCCCTAGCTTACCACCTCCAGGACCCACTTGTCTGATGCAACAGACATCAAGTCCTGGATGAAGTAAGCCAGCCTGCCTACTACAGGAATGGGGAGTCGACCCAGGCTGACACATCAGGGTGTCTGCTTGGCAGGAGCCTTAAGCTGAGGGATGGATGCAGCCCTGCTCATCCCCCTTCTGCCTCTCCTCTGAAGAACCCTCTGAGGAAAGGGAGAAGAGGTCTGTGCTTGGTAGAAAGGCCTATGAAAAGGCCTGCCCCTGCCCCTAGCCTGCTGCCTTTGAGGAGTTGCCTGCCTTTCCTTGGCCTGTGCACTCCTGTAGGTGGTTCTGTACTCAACCATCTTTTCAAGTAATTATCTGTCTGCTCTCCAAACAGAGAATTACCCACCACAGGGAAATCCATGGCCTTAGCCTGGGTGTCCTGTGAGACTAGTACATCTGAGCCAAGCCATTCTCCAAAGAGCCACAGATGTAGCCATGACTCTAGAGAACACATCATTGGAGTCCACAGCTGCATGGAACTGTACCTTAGATGTCTCAATCCCATCAGCAGCCACCCCTCCAGCTCTGAGGCTAGCTGGGGAGGCCTGCTTAGCCAGTGCCAGTACAGTGTCCCACCTGGATTTCTGGTACCTGGCTGCATAGGCCATATAATTAGCCTGCCTGAGTGTCAAGGTGGATGCCATGCACTGTTTCTTTGCCATAGCTTCCAGCTTCCTAGAATCTTTATCTGGGTGTGTGAAGCCAAGGGTATATTAGCCTTTCACAGGCTGCAGCCTGCACAACCCCAACATGGCTGCATTGTTGATATAAGTACTGTGTACCAGAACCTGATAAGGTGTACCTTTGTCCATCCTTCTGTCAACAGGAGGTAGAGAATTTGAAGTTTTAAAATCTTTTGTGTCTGTTTCCCAAAAGACTTATGGAGGGAATAGACAGTCTCGTGGACTCTGGGATGTCCATCATCTCCACATAATCAGGTGCCTCTTGTTCCTCTACAGCTTCTTCCACAGGGAGCTGGAGGGTTTCTCCACTTTCCTGTAAAACATGTAGTGGGAAGGGACTCAGAAAACCTAGGAGGGAAACACCAGAAGGCCTGTCTGGGGACATGTCCAGTTCAGTGGGCTCAGCAGACCTCCCACCATCGTCATCATCATCATCATCATAATCTTCAGCCCCTCCAAATCGGGTTATAATAATCGGTAACACCAAGATTTTAACTGACTTACGAACCGTAAGCAAAGCAGAAATCTCTGGAGAGGCCATTCAGTTAGGCGGAGTAAAGAATCTGACAGTTGCATTTCAAAGTGCAGCAGACAGAGGTTTGAACCGAGCTCTAGCTCAATGTTCTATGCTCTGCATAGAAAATTAACTCTCTACTCTCGGGGCAGTTTGAGTGCTGGGGATAACTGCAATAGTCAGAATACAGCAGGACTTCATGTTGTTTGAAGAGTCCTTTTCTGCAATCACAGTTCTGTGATTCTATGATTTATTGAGACTCTCTAGCCCTCCTTGGACATCTTCCCTGCTACACCCAATCATCGTCACTGTCCTCCTCTGAACAGCTACTAAGAGGTCCCTGATATTTTTGTGGTGTGGGCTCTAGACCCACATACAGTACTCCAGGTGAGGTTTCATTTATGATCTGTACAGCGGCAGGATCTCCTCCTTCCTTCTGCTTGCAATCCCTCCCTAAACAGCCCAGCATCTGACTTGCTTTCCCTGCAGCTTGGGATTGGGCATGGGATGCCCTGCAGGCCTACCTCACATGGAGAGTAGCCACACTCATCCTTGTTCCTGCCTTTGCAGACCTACCCCAGATAGGGAGTAGTTACAATCTCCTGGTTCACCTGTCTCTGCAAACTTACTCCAGATTGGGAGTAGTTGCAATCCCCTTGTTCCTCCCGCTGCAGGCCTACATTAGATAGGTTGCAGTTTTAATCCTCTAGTTCTCTTGCCTGCACAAGCTTACCTGGTCCCTATTCCTTCTTCCAACACCTATATTTCCTGTTTATATAACCTTTTCAGCCTTGTACACTAACCTCACCGCATCACCTGTTCCCTTCTGGGCAGAATCCCCTGCGGCCCTACGATCAGCCCTGCCGACATTCTGCAGATACCTATTAGTAGGATGTCACCATCCTGCTTTGTGATACTCGTGCTCTGGGGTCACTTGGAACTCTGGAAAATGTAAGGTGGGCAGCAGCTCTACTGACCAACTGCAAGCACATGTTCTGGGCCATCATAATGGCCACTGGGTCTGGCGCCTGTCGATCCTTCACCAAGCTTGCCCTCACAGATGCCCTCCTCTATACCCCTTTCCTAATCCCCAGTCCACAAAAGCAGTTGAAACAAGCATTTGGAAATCAGAAAAAAACAGCAAACACTTTTTACCCAGGCCTTTTAGGCCCCAGCAGCATGGCAACTGCAATCTTCTGCTTACCCCTAGCAGCATGGCTGCAGCTGTGATCTGAAACTGTGTCTCGCTTGAATAAGATAATTCTGCCTGGACTAGATGAGTGAGTGTGTACCTTACCTCCTGTGAGAGCTACCATTGTTATGAGATCACCACTTATTTCCTAGTAGTGGCCCTTCTTGTACATGTGTTATCTCTAACATCCGGTTTACTCGGTAGTTTAAGACACAAGAAGGCTAAATGCCCATCATGAGTGTATCCACTCCAAGTGGGTGAACTAGTTATTATGTGTTCCAACCCAGTATAGATATTTATCTAGTTTGATTTTAAAATCTAAGAAGTTTTTGAGTGGACCAATCCTGTGGTAGTAAATTCTAAGCTTTACAGCCCTAATGGTGTAAAAACAATCTCTCTTCCACATGTTTGCCTTTTGAATATGAAGCTGCGTGTTATGACTTCTGAGGTTGGCATTCCTTAAAACATACTTAAATCCACATTGTTCTGCTAGTTCATTGTCATTTAAGAATTTGTAGAGCTGCAGCAAATGCCTTTAGATCGCCTGTCCTCTAGACTAGCTAAGCATGTCCTTTGTAGTCTCATTTCATAGGGCAGATTTCTTAAAGATGGAATTAACTTGGTTGTTCTTCGCTGACCTGATTCTAATAATTTTATATCTCTAATGGTGGGGACTCCAAAAGGGAACCAGAGTCCAGATACAGCCTAATGTATATGTTCTATACAAAGGGATAATGTACGATTGGCTTCTATTTATGAAGTGCGTTTGGCTCTGTTTAGTAATGAATTTGCAGTCTAGGCAATTTTCTTGCATTGATTCCTGGATGTAAGACTATTATTTACTATTATTCATAAATCACATTCCGTGACAGATATTTAAGTTTTTGATTGTTTAGGTGGTATACATGTAACCCCTAGTGGCTTTTCTCCAAGGGCTACTACCCCTGCCTGTCTTCCTAACAACAGATCGAGGGGCCTGGGTTACAAATTGACAAGTACCAGGGTTCCCCTACCCTCAGTAAACACAATAGTTTGGTCGTCCACCCAGAGTACAGTTTAGTGGGTATCCATCTATTTTATTGTATTTATTTATTTATGCATTTTGGTTATTAGGTAGGCCCACTGAGACAAGACAGTCCCTTTTCCAGGGCGGCGTGGGAGGAGTGCAGTGCATTGAAAGTGCATTCATTGGTACAAGCGTGGTAGCGGGGTGAGAAATACATAAGAGTATAACATTTACATACAACAGTGCATGAAAGAAAATGAGCAATGTAATGTTTGGTCAACAAGTTTATGTACAGCCAGATTTTTTTTTTATTGCAAGGAGATATGGAGAAAAGGAGATATAGAGAGCAGAAGGGTATGACAGGAAAGTGGAAGGTATGACAGGAGAATCACAATACAGTAATTAGAGTCAGGGTTCAATGGAAGCAGGAGAAGGTGTGGCAGTTAGGTGAGATAACAATGAGTTTGGGAATTCAGAGAGGGAGGAGCAGGCCAGACTAGAAGGAGGTGGAGAGTTCCAACCAGACACAGCCAAGCACACAAACACATCCAGGCCACAGAGAGATGTAGGTTTGGCAGAGCTAACAGGGAAGGGAGGCAGATCTAAGGGCACATGGGGAGATGACTTTGAACAATACCAGCGAGGCAGAAAGGAGTGTAGCAATGGCCAAGCTTATGGATAAAACTTAGTGCAGCATAACGTAGCTTTGATTCGTGAGGGCAGCCAACCCAGGGCTGATAGGACATCACATTAGTGATGTAGAGTATTGGTCCTAGTGCAAATCTGCCACCCTTTGGTAGGCAAGAGAGAGATGAGATTGAACAGATGCAGTAGTAGAGAGTAGTAAGGAGCCCCATACATGAGGTGAGGCAGGAGGGTAGCATCCGCAGTCTTCCGGCAGAAGGATAAGGTAAGGAATGGACGGATGCGGTAGAGGACACCAATTTTTGCTTCATGGTTTTAGTGAGGGCTGTAGTATGCATTTCAAGTTCAAGTAAGGGATCTAAGGTGACCTCTAGGTATTTAAAGGACCTTACAGTTTTGAGTGCATCTCCTGAGTATGAGGATACAGCCGGGGGAGGTTGGTTTGGCTGAGTTGGTGAACAGCATGGCTAGTTTTCTTAGCATTGAGGACAAGCTGCTCTGAAGGAACCAGTCTTAGGGGTGTGGAAGTCGGAGGCAAGTGTTGAATTAAGCCACCCTACATCGGAAGAAGATTGGTAGATGATAGCAACATCTGCATATAGTTGGATGGAGACCCCACCACAGTTATTAGGGAGGTCATTAATGTATAAAGAAAAAATAATGGGACCAGTATGGAGCCCTGGGGACACCATCGTGATTGACCTCGAGATGGATAGGGAGCCTGCCCACTTTACTGTTTGGGTATGGCGTAGAGGTAACTTCATGTCCAAGTCAGGGCATGGGCATCTAGACCAAGGACATGCAGTTGTTGTAGAAGAAGGTCATGATTGACCAAGTCAAAGGCCTTGGTCAGGTCACAAAGATTTCTCCAAAGTCACGGCGGAGTTCATTTCACAGAAAATGTCAGAGGTGACCTTAACCAGAACTCTGAGCATACTGTGGTTTTTCTAAATCCATGTTGGGAGGGTGAGAGCAGATCATGAAGGTCAAGGTAATCCTGCAGGTTGCCATAAATTATACGCTCTTGTATTTTAGTGAGGGGCACAGTAATGAGATGAGCTAGAAATTTTCCACAGGTGAGTTGGAACCTCCCTTGTGGACAGGGATGACACCACAACTTTCCATTTATCAGGGACAGTTCCAGTAACGAAGGAGCAATTAAATAAGTCTCGAACAGGGTGGGCTAGGGCATCAGCTCCTGTCTTGAGGAATTTAGGTTCTAGAGTGTCATGACCAGGTGAGCGGTCAGCCTTAAGATTCCTGAGCAGTTAGCAAACCTTATCAAGTGTTGAAAGCTTTAGGTGGAAGGCAGGGCATTCCATTGAGGCAGCTGTCAACTGGAGGTCAGGCTGGGGGTGTATTTACCTGAGAATTGTGAAGTGACCTATCCAGATTGGTAAAGAACTAATTGAAGCTATTGGTGATGGAGGAGGGTCAGAAGAGTGACCCCTGGGCTCAGAGGGAACTGGGGCCTCAGAGGTGTTGCCTTTTAGGAGGAGTTAATATGTCTCCAAAATTCCTTTGGATTACTGAGATGTTCAGTATGGAGACTGGAAGTGGAGTCGTTTCGCTTTTAGGATTGAGTTCTTGCAGTTATTCCTTAGCTGCCTATAAGTTAGCCAGTCAGTATGTAGCCCAGTAACCTTATAGGTCCTCCATGCCTTATTGTGAGAGGACATGAGCTGTCTTAATTCCTTGGAGAGCCACGGTAGCTTTAACACCTTTAGCCTGGCATCTCTTTAAAGGGGCATGTTGGTCAACAATGTTGGTGAGTTTAGCCACAAAATAGGCTAGTGCCAAGTTAACATCTGGTAAAGGTGTTGATAGGATCCCAATCAGTTCCTGATGGTATCCATGAAGGTGCTAGCATCGAATTTGAACATGTCTTGCACCGTAATGATTTTAGGTGGGGGGTAGGAAATTTTGCACCAAATGCAGAGTGTCAGCGAGTGGTCACTTATGCTGTCAGAGAGTACCTCAGCTAATTTAATCTTCGAGGTACAATTTGTTGGCCACCCAGTCAAGTAAGTGGTATAGCCCTCTGGGAATCTATGACCCCCAACATTCCCTCTAATGACCAATTACCTAGGCATTGACAATGACCATTAGCAGTATTCAATAGACAATAAGCAATAAGCATTAATAACATGCTCACAGTTGTCACTTACCAGCAGGGTCTCTGGTCCTAGTGTGTACCCTACAACCCCTGTAAAGACAGTTTGGCAGTACAGCGTGCATTTTCAACACACTCAGTAACAGAGCCTGTCACTTCTGAGCAAGCAACAATGTCACAAGTTAGTTTCAAAGCAACAGAGCAAATCAGGTTTATTAAGGGATGATAACAAGGAGGGGAGCGAACTGAGGCAAATGATTTCTATTCTGGATTTTACCAAGTTATTTAACATACAATTAATTTAGTCCCTTCATTACCAGTCTTGCAGCTACTGGGTACCCAGAAATGTAATGGTGGTTGGCCAGAATCAGCGCCCGAGTTGTAGCTACTGTTGAGGCCCTTGATGAAAAGAAGCAATCAACAGTAACAGTGCTAAGCAAATTAAATTATTTGTATCCGTGGCCAGCTGGCCTAGTCTGTTGAAACCCTTAAAATTTAAACTGAAAGCAACTAGCTGTACCAAAGGATGATTGAGATATTTGTTGCAGGAGCTACCCTGAATTTACTCACTGTATCCAACAGTTGCAGATGACCTGGCAAAATGAAGACCTGACACTGGAATTTGCTGTACATGGGAAATTGGGCCATTACAACTCACCTCCACTTCACTGCCTTTCCCTGTAGGTGGCGCAACCTCACGATGACTTACTGCACAGGTGCTGGATCCCTGAAGCTGGTCTCTCACTGGTAAAACTGTAGCTGGCACAAGAACAGACAGCATGGGCCAGGATGGACATGGGCCCAAGTTCAATAGAGTGTCTCTGGCAAAGTCCAGTTTATTTGCTGGTGACCCCTCCAGTTGGTGACCATTCGGTCACTGGTAAAGTCAGGTTCTCTCTAGCATTCAGGAATCCCTGGGCAGGCCTTGACTCACGATAAGCATTCAACACATGTTCTTCTGGAAACATCAAACTCTCAGATTCCTCTTTGGCTCCTGGCTGGTTCATGTGTCAGCTGCTTTGATGAGCAAACCTCTTAATCTGCAGAAAGGCAGTTCTTGGTGATCAATCCCCCTTGAGACTGCAGGATGCACACCAGAGGAAAACTAGGCCTCTCTCAGGCCAAGTCCCTACAAAGCCTACAAGCTCCTTGCTTTACAGAGTCTTGGGATAAACATGCAACCAACCACCTGAAGTTTGAACAGTCCCTTTTAAATAAAGGCAAAATTCAAGGAATCTGATTGGCTGTTTAAGCTGTCTGAAACAGCCCTGATTTTTTATTGGCTGGATTTTGGGTGCCAGAAATTTGTCCTGTTCATCTCCCCAAGTCTTTAGTATTATCTCATGAGTCCCTGGCTGAAATCCCAGTTCGTGATTGGCTAATAAGCTGACAACATGGTGGCTGCTGAAACAATGTTTTACACAAGTTATGCAGTCCTTCAGCTTTAAAGTTGTAGTGCAGCCAGGAATAATGTTATTTATTTATAATTTCCCCTTGACAGGTAGCCTCCACAGTATTCTTTAAATGAGTTCACTTTTATGAATTTGCCCCTCTTGCTGTTGCTGCTGCTGAAACATAGCATTCCCAAGGCGGCAGGCAGCACCTTATGAATATTAATTCAGGACATTTGCTTATTTATTAGCCCTGCTTAAGCCCCATCTTCAAACTTTAATTTTAAAAGAACTGAGGCTTCTCTTCTGCCTCATCTAGGTGACTGGGCCTTTAGTTCAGGGGGCACGGGACCGCTGAAAGACTACCCAGAAAACCGCAAACCGAGTGATCGGTACATATTGCCTTTTATGATGCATTGCACCTGCCTGCTTGGGAGTCAACAGAGAGCGGTGGTAGATCGCTGTATAAGTTTAAGCCCAAATTGGGCTATAATAACCAGTAGGACTGTTCGGGAACACCAGGGTGAGCACCTGGAAAACCTGGGCCCTGTGGCAAGAAGAGTGGGATGCCAGCAGGCAGCAGGAAGAATGGAGATGAGGGGCAGTTAAGGTAAGCCCTTATATTTGGGATTTTTGCACCAAAATGAAGTATGATACATTTATCTTGATTTACTGTCATTTTGTTATTCATACACCACTGTTCGATTTTTTTTCAGATCCCTGTAAATTGTTTGATGTTTTTCTACTGTATCCACTTTGCCTCTAATTTGATGTCAGTTTTCATTGATGTCATTTATGAAAATGTTAGCGTGTCGATCCCAATTCTGGAACATTTAGGGTAATCATAAGAATAACTCAGAATTGTGAACCAAATTCAGGTCCATAGGGTTTGACCGATGATCAGCCTGCAGTGGAGCAGGCATTTTACCGCCGCAAAAATGCTGCAGAGAAGTGCATGTAAAGGCATCTTTTGTTACATTGTTACTGAAACTTGCCAAGACCCTTACAGTGTATTCTAGTGGTTCGAGCACTGGCTTGGGAACTAGGAGGAGCAGATTCAAGCCCACAAGAGTCAAATACTCACTGTTTGACCTTGGCCAAGTCACTCAACCTCTCAGTGCTCCACTCCACCAAGCAGTGAAAGTGGGTAAAAGCAGGTCCCCACTGAAATGAGATGCTGCATCACAGCTGGGCTATACTAGGTAAATAAATCATTAAGAGAAAAAATCTAGTGGTTAGTGCACAGAGCCATGAACCTGGATACTAGAGATGTGGTAATGTTTTATTTTGCCAGTGAAGTCTCCAATTTCACCAGGATCATTTATAAAATTGTCCTGTTTACAGGAATTTCACAATTTATAACATTGCCTTGCTTTTGGATTTTTACATGCAAATTGCACTAAAAAAAAAAGGCCAAGTTACAAGTGGCAAATTCTCTGATTGCCAGTCCAATTATTCCTGGTGTCTAATGGTCCCCGCTGATCGTTGTCCGTCAGTCGCCACTCACCAATCACCAGCCGGATATAAAATTAAATTCTGGTGTCTAGTGGTCCCATTGGCTGATCACTGGCCCAATATTAAAATATAACTTGTCCCTGGTGTCCAGTTCCCCCACCAGAAGCCCTGCTTGAAACAGAAATAATATTCCCTGGTGGCTAGCAGTCCTCCCCCACTCGATCACTCACCGATATATTAAATAGATTTCTCTGGTGGCTAGTGATCCTTCCTCCCACCCGATCACCCACCCAGTGTAGCAGAAGTGCCCTGGTGTCCAGTGTAACACCAGCCCCATCCTGATGTCCCATAAGATAAAGTGATAAGTTAATTTTTCATGGTAGTCTAGCAGACCACATTCCCTGTCCCCAATCCCTGTGTAGAGAACATACACACTTTCCCTGGTGGTGTAGTGGACCCCCATCCTGGCAGGTGGAGCCCCCCGCTCCCCCCACCTGACCTGAGCAGGTGACCAGCAGCAGCCTCCTCTCTCAACCATGGTCAGCCACTGACTGAGCTGTCAATGAATGAGCGCGTGTGCTTGTACAAGTACATGTTCATTCATTAACAACTGAGTCAGATGACTGCCTGTGGTGGAGAGAGGAGGGCTGTGCTGGTCACCCACTTGGGATCAATGTGTGAGGGGAGGGGTGGTTTGCTGGCACTACCTGCTGGGTTGGGGGTCCACTAGACCACCAGGAAAGGTTTACATTTTCACACAGGATTGGGGATAGGGAGGGGCCACTACATATCACTTTACCATATAGAGGATCAGGATGGGGGTTACACTGGACATTAGGGACACATTTTGCTATATTGGGTGAGTGATCAGGTTAGGGAGGGACCACTAGCCACCAGGGAAATCTTTTAATAAACTGGGTGAGTGCTTGGGTGGGGGAGGGACTGCTAGCCACCAGGGAATATTATTTCTATTCGGACAGGACTTTGGGTGGGGAGGGCACTTGACACCAGTAACAATTTATATTTTTGATATCGGGCCAGTGATCGGTGAGGGGACCACTAGACACCTGGGAATTTTATTCTTGGTGAGGTGGTGATTGTGCGGGATGGGACCACTAGACACACACACACAAAAAAACTCTGCTTGCAAAATTGCCAAACTCTACCAACTCCATATTGCTGAGTTTGTTTTTTGGGGGTGAAATTACACAGATTAATTTTCGTGGAAATGAGGAAATTCCACAAAATTTTCCATGAAGTAAAGTTTTTCCAACTTCATACATCTCTGCTGGATACCCATATTTTAATCCCACCAACACTCCTTACTTAGGACACTCTTGAGAGTGTCACTTAACATGTTTGTGTTTAACTTCCGCTTTTGCACTCTGTCATCTTCCTGAGTTTTCCTCAGCCTTCCTCTCTATCTCTGAAAGTGAATTTCTCACTTTGAGAAAACTTTGGAAAATATAATACTTAGAAGCAATTCATCTTGTATTTTATATATAGTGTAAGGTGGAACATTTTTGCAACCCACTTCCATCTCAGCAGAAATGCTGTTGTAGCAAGTTCAAAGGTCATGGAATGCGATTGTACCTTCTGTGGTACAACAAAGTTTCAGCTGATTTGGAAAGCGCTCAAGACACACAGTTTAAAAAAAAAAAAAGCAGCTGTGGTAATAAAACTGCAGGATCAACCAGATAAAATGACATGGTGGTGGCACAATTACTGAGATAAATCCTGCAGATGCAGGATCAACAAGATATAAACAAAAATGCAGGATCAACCAGATACTTTCACTTATACAAAAAATCCTATGCAGGATCAACCAGATATTTAAAATTACTCACAAATTAGAATACAATTCTCACAGCAAGAAATATGGCCACCATGTTTATCTTTTTTCTAAATCCTCCTCAAACACTATTGACAACTAATGGAAGCCCATGCTATGGACATAGGGCAAAAGTCACCCAGTCTTTAAGAAAGGTGACAAGAAGGACATTGTTAATTGTAGACCCATAGCTATTCTGTCAGTACTAAACAAAATACTTGAGAAATTAGTGGCTATACAGGTCACTGAGTTATTCTCTAAATATACCCTCCTATCACCTACTCAACATGGTTTCCATAAGGGGCATAGCACCTCTACTGCTCTGATACAATTTATAAATGATGCCCTTACTGCTATGGATCATGGTTTCATGACTGGTGCAGTGTTCATTGACCTCTCAAATGCTTGATCTTGTAGCTCACCCTCTTCTGCTTGATTGCCTTAGCTTCGCTGGTTTCTAGAGCAAGCTACAAACTGGTTCCAGAGCTACTTAAGCAATAGAAGACAACAGGTAAAATTTAACTCTGTGGTGTCAGACTCTGCACCTATCAATGTTATGTTCCTCAAGGCTCCATCTTGGGGCCTTTTCTTCTCCATTTCTATAAATGACATATCTTCTAACACCCCTTGGTGCTCAACAATCTTGTATGCAGATGATCTGGTGCTCTACACCTCCTCTGCAAACAATAAAGAAATAAATAGTTGACTAACATCTGCATTTCTCATAATGCAAGAATGAATCCACAACAAAAGATTAATCTTAAACATAAGTAAAACTCAGGGCAGGCTCTTCGGATCTGCAACCAGACTTAGAACGAACTGCAACCTTTTCAACGTCCCCATGTGCAAATGGCTCCCCTTACAAAAGTAACCTCATTCAAGTATTTAGACTTACTGCTTCATGAAACTCTCAACTTTGAGTAACACATCATCGACACCTGCAAGGCAGTAAACCCAAACTCGAAATGGCTTATAGGACTAGTCGGATGCTTACCCCTCAGCTAGACTAGCTATTTCTGGGGTATCCTACTTCCATCCCTTGTGTATGGTGCTGTCACCTTAATAAATGCTTCAAAACTACCCTAAGTAAGTGGGATACAATGTACAACAGTATCTGTCGTTATGCCTCGACTTCCCCACGTTTGAAGCACCATTGCTTGCTATATACAGACCTTAGATGGCCTTCTCCATCTGCCAATCAACTCCTTGCCCTTGGCACTCTGCTGGACAATATCATTAGAACTAATCTACCTACCTGTCTTGCAGGCATGCTGGTGCCTCTGTCCCCCACCTGTGGCCTCCGCTTTACTGGACTCTCTACTATACACCCTAGGTGCAAAACCTTAAAAGGAACCTCAGTTTTCTCCTGCCTGGTCCCAAAATATTGAAATTCCCTACCTCTTGATGTTCACTCTGCACCTAGTCATATCGCTTTTAAAAGATGCATCACACTCTTTCTTGTCAAACATGCCCTATGTTCCTGTTTTAAACCCCCATAGGGTGCTTGACATCGCTTCCTCAGCTCTCAAAATATTTCAGTTTTGCTCTGACCCCTTATTATTTTTATATGTAGCACTTACCATGGATTATGTGTTAAAACTCTACTGCACTATGATTGTATGCTTATTATGTTTTGTACTGTTGTCTATTTTGTGCCATTGTCTCTGTCATATTAACAATACTGTTTGTGTATAGTTGATTACCTCTGAACTATTCCTGTTATTTGTTTTGTCTGTCAATTTTGTATTGTAACCTCCCGGGTCATGTCTGAAAATAGTCATATTTTGTGGCTCATGATGCCTTACCTGGTAAACAAAAACTAAATAAATAAATGTCTGGTCCCTAATAACCATGCCACTGATGCTAGCAACTAGCCTTAATTCCTGGAATAAGACACAGCAGCAATGATTTCTTTTTCTATTAAAAACATGATCAAACTGTTTTTATATTAATTTTAGGGCCACCATACACTATTAAAAATATAGATGTCAACTCTATGCACAACCAGTGTGTTCTGTTACCTCAGGGTTCTGATTTCCACAGACTCTCAAACTTTGCTCTCGGAGGTCAGAGGGAATCAGAACCCATCTGTAGCAGAATACACTGGTTGTGCATAGATGCCCATCCAGTATTCTTTATATACAACAGTAATTTATAAGTTATAGCCTTTAAATCTGCAGTTTGTTTAAAAATGTCTCTGCTTTTCTTTGATTTTAACTGCTTGCTTCAGTGCTGCACTGGTCATTGTGATATTATCATCACTGTGGAATCTGCTCTGATTGGTTCAATATTCCACTGTGATGACAGTAACTTACAAAATATCCATTAGGACAACAGTAACAGCAATATTTTTTGATATTTTGCTGTTACTGATGTCACTAACTACCTTTTATCTTGTCATTTTTGCCCTACTCCTGTTGTATATCAACCAAATATACACAGACTGACTTCAAAACAGGCACTTTATCATCACTTGTGGGTGGGCAGAACTGTCATAACCTACACTTGCAGATAAATTGCATATTTTGAGTAATCCCATTGTATATCCCCTATGTTGTCATACAATTAATGATTAGTTACATTGAAATGGACACTTAAAGTGTAACTCAATATTTAAATGGGACCAGGTGGGTGGGAGGTGGAGGGGGAAATTGGGAATCTGATTATTCTGACACTGGGCTGGGGAGGGTTTTTACTATAAGAAAAGCAAGTTCACTGATAAACTGAGGGGAAGGAAGAAGGTGGATGCTATGAGGGTGAGGGTAACATCTATTTGAGATGCTGATATGGGGAGTGGGATTTTATGCTGTATGATGGGATATGTTTTATTTTTTTTAATTAATGGAAATTTTAAATACAATTTGTCCATATTGGTACTTGGCTAGTGAAGTGCCACTACACATGGTTTTCAATATACTGTTTTTGTTTAAATAATGTAAATTTTAAAAAGGAATTACACTGTACATAGTAACTGCTTTGCTCTGCTATGCATAACATGAAGTTTCCAACTTTGCTTTGACTGTGCTGATGATGTTAAAACTTTTAACCTTCCTAATGGGTATGTGCTCTTTCACTTCAACTTCTCTTGACCAGCACAGTGCTAATTATAGGTGTAGCTGGTCTAATACCTGAACCACATGTGAAAAGATTTGAGCCATACCCTGTCGACAGCATGCCTGACAAGCCCTTGAAGACAAAAGTCCTCACCTGTGTGTCCTAGGGCTCTGATGCAAGCAAGCCAAAGAAAATAATCTGTGATGCTCTGATACCGCAGCCAGGACTTCCACCTCTGACATATGTTTAAGATGTTATTCCCGTGCTGCATTGCAGGTTGTGCCTGGGATGTAGAGTAGTTGGTCCTGAATGCCCCTTTAAGGGTACCAGACTATTTGGAACAGATGTCAGGGTCATTCTTAATGACCAAGAGACCCGGAAGTCTTCCAGGACTGTTCAGTCCCTGACGCCACGTGATTCCCAGCATGGCCATGTCCATGGGGCCTTTGCAAGAACCCTCACATCAACCCTCCTCATAGTCTGGGATGATGTTTTGCAGCCCAGAAGCAGCAACTGCAGCAGTAGTTCATGGGGCCCCTACAAAACCCACAAGGCATATGGGAAAGGAGCTGCCAGCAACTCCCTCCATTCTCTTGGCTCCCTACCCCTTCCTCCAGATCCCAATTGGGACCCTGCATGTTGGGCAGGATCTCTTTGTTCCAGCTCCACTGGCAGGAGGTGACCACAGACAGATGAGTGTAGGACATTATCCAGCTAAGATATACTCTGGAACTGGTGATGCAATCCCCAGTAACACCTGCAAGGCCCTGCCATTATTCCCTTGAGCCCCTTGCACTCCTGTTGAGGAGGTATAGGCATTGCTGTCAAATAAGACCATTCAGCCAGCTTCCTCCGCCAGAAATCAAATGGAGTTCTACTCCAGGTATGTCTTGCTTGGTGATTTCTAGCCTATCATGGATCTCAGGGGGTTCAACGAAGATATGTCATACAAAAAATTCTGCATACTGTCTCATGGCTTCTGTCTCCATCTCCTGTCAGAAGGGGACTGGCTGTCTACTTTGGATATGCAGAATGCTACTTCCACATAAAAATATGGAGGTGCCACATGCAGTTCCATAGATTTTGCCTGGAGGAACAGCCTTAACAGTTCTGGGTCTTGCTGTTTGAGTCACCATTGTCACCGCAGGTTTTTTCCAAATGTTTTGCTGTGGTGGCTATGGCACTATGCTGGGATGAGTGCTGTCTTTCTGTATCTGAAAGCATCAGCAGCCATGGTAAAATACATTTTGCATCACACCACACCAGCCACCTGCTGCACAGCCTGGGGTGCTAGTGCACATTGCAAAGTCTGTTCTGATTCCTTCCTCGAGTCTCTTGGGGCATACTGGACACAGTTCTAACATGGGCATTCTTCCTGGCTCTCATGGCAGCCTACAATTTCTGGGTCCCTTGGCCAATCTGCACTTAAAGGTTCCTCAATGGTTGACTGCTATTTGCCCTCCACCAGGATGCTGTACAATGGTATCAGAAGAGATATCACCTGCCCACTTGGGTCCTCACTGTCCCAGCTATTCCTGTCTGCATGAAACAAGGTCTTCACATCAGTGTACTGGAAATGAGGGTGGTTCTGCATGGACTGCATGTCATGATCACCCAGCCTCAAATGACAGCTATTTTGGTACCTTAAGACAATCAGAATGTTTGGTATATTACCACTGTGCTCAGGAGTAAGGAAGGGCTAAGGCATTAAACAACACTACAAAGAGGCTGTTTAGCACTCTTAAAACCTTTGAATATACCTAGCCTGTATGCAAGGGGAATCCAACATTTGCATATGCTAGCAGTATATTTTGCAATCAGCCTAATGGGTCAACATCATGCACCTGAGGTCTTTCAATAATTAAAGGCATACTGGAGGAAACCATAAGTCACACTGGGATAGCAGTAAAAGGACAGCATGGATTTATCAGTGGACAATCATGTCTGACAAACCTCTTAACCTTTTACGAGGCAGCGAAAGCAAGTCATTAGATAAAGGGATACAAGTCAAGGTTATTTACCTAGACTCCACAGCTTTTGACATGGTACCACATACAGTAATGAGATGTCAAGCTTGATCACATATTTCATTATGCCATGACGGAATGGATTAAGGAATGGTTAACCAAAGGAAAGCAGAAGGTTAAAATAAATGGCTTCACTTTTGAAGAAAGTGAGGTCACTAGTGGTGTCCTGCAAAAGTTAATTTTGTGGTCTGTGCTGTTACAGTTATTTGTTGCAGATATGAACTAAGAAATAAACACATGGTTTCACCAAATTGCAGATGACACATAAGTAGGTGGAGCTGTGAATGGTGAGGAAGATGCAAATGTGATCCAATCTAATTTAAACCAGATAATAGTATGGACCAAGTTATAGTGTATGAGGCTAAACATTGAAAACTGCACTAAGTAAAAATAAATGCTATTAATATAACCTAAAAACAAGATGATGGGGGCCTCTAATGAGGAAAAAGATTTAGGAATAATAATAGCTACTGATTCACAATCTAAACACTGTAAAACAACAGCAGTGAGCAAACTGCATTTTAAACTGCATAAGGAGAAATTCTGTAAGCAGGAATTCAAGGGTAATCATGCCACACTATAGACATCTGGTTAGACCAATTGTGGACTATGTCTCACCTTTCTGGTCACCATATCTGGAAGGTGATTAAAAAAAGTGTTGGAGCAGGTCCAAAGAAGGTGACACAGATGGTAAAGGGTATGTAGGAACTGGATTATGAGCAAAGGTTAAAAAGCCTAAACCTCATGACTCTAGAAGCAGATTCCTTGTGTTTTTGATTTAAACTAGGATAATAACCTGCAGACCATGCTTAATATTGAGAAAAGATTGGAGGCCTATACAAATAGGGGACTCAGTATGCAATAAATGCTGTCAGCTTCAAAACTAACTGAAGGACATCTATCTTCACAAAAAAATGACTTGTAGAATAGCCTTTTCAACCTAAAATTAATAGTAAGACCAAAACTGAATTTAAACTGAAAATCAGCTGCCTAATTTTAGGGAAGGTGGTTTAAGTTGTTATCACTGAAAATAGTGGGGGGGCTCAGTTGGCACCATAGCTTATTATTACACTTGAAAAAATTCTGATCCCTGATTACACCAGAGCCAGTCACATGGCATAAAGTTCATTAGAACCAAGCAATAGACCATTAAGACTGGACAGTATTGTTTTCAAATAATTTGTAATTCTCATTACTCAGGCAAGATTTAGTAAATCAGATACTGACCAAAATTGTTTTGGGATATAGTGGGAAAATATAGACCACTCAGGATGACGATTGCCTTCCAGTAGTCACATTGCCCTCAGCCTTCAACTTTGGCCAATATAACTACTGTCAGGTAATAGTTCTTCCTGAGGGTCAGTATTTCCACTATTTCCCTCACCTTTGGTCAACATTTGTGTACTACTGCCCTACCAATCTTAGTTATGAACCTTAGTTGTGAATATGGCCCCACCACATCCAGTCACACTATTAACGGTTTGCACGGAGCTAACCTGGTTAGTGCCATGCTAAACATTTTGAATATGGGGTCATAATGCTCTACCCAGAAGACTGTTTTCTTTCAGGTAAAAAAGCAGAGGGGCTAAATGTGGAGGTGAAAAGTTAAGGTTGGAGGAAGGAGCATTTTTTTCACTATTGTGAGAGTGTGTTGTTATACACAGATCTCAGGGCCCTGGTCCTATATTAGGAATATTCAGAAGGGATCTGAATATGACTGGTGTCAAACCCTGAATCAGAGTCCAATATTTAGAACCTGTGCACACTCCAAGGCTACCACATTAAGAGCATGCATGCTGTAAAGACCAGAGAGGAAGGCTGGACCAGTGGTTAGAACACCAAGCTTGAAATAAGAGACCCTGTTTCAAATGCAAGCCAGCCATGAGTAAACAGTATAGTACAGTGGTTTAAGGCTCTGAGCTACAAACCTGGTGACGGGGGTTTGAATCCCACAGCCCCTACTTGCATACTGTGTGACCCTGAGCAAGTCATTAACTTCCTTGTGCTCCCAGCTAGTGTGTCTCTCCTGGTTAACAAAAAACAACAAAAAACAGTATGGCACTGAGCAAGTGATTAGATTACCCTGTGATTCAGTCCATTTGCTGAAATAAATTGTGTAGGAGCCTTTCTTATTTGAAAGAGATGCTGTATCTCAGTTGAAAAACTTGTGTAAATAAGGTCTTATGAAAAAGGGACTTAATCCTTAAATCACCCACTGCCCAACAGGGAAATGCGGGATTCTCTGTCATTGTTGAATGGAGCTAAAAGCCATGTAAAACAGTATGTGAATTGGAGCCTCTGATGAGAGATCAGTGTCACAGCTGAGTGATGATAGGTAGGACATTGAGAGGAACAAGTTACTTGTGACCATTAGTCATCTTGAGATCAGAAGAGCTGAGTGGTATCCTTTTTGTGAAGTCAGCAAAATGTAAATGCTCCAGTTAATGATTCAGCTTTGAAATATGGAGATATGCAGTTTGTGGTTTTAAAGCTGACAAGAACCAGATTGATTATTTTAAAAATACATCTCTTGGGGGAGGGGGATGAAAAACATCTGTTATTTGTGCAGAATACATCAGAGGTAAAAATAAAATACAAGACAGTGGCTTTCTTCATTTTTATTTAGCAAGGGTTTAACAGGTACAAGAGACCAATAAGGTCGTCTGAAAAGGTCAGGGATTAAATGAGAATCAAAAGAAGGCCTTCTTCAGTTGTAAAGAGAAGCAGGGGGATGAAGAAGGGTACCACCAAGAAAGAACTAGACTGTCAAGAGGGCAGTCAGGTATACAGAGTAGACACATAACTGCATATTGTAGATAGTGTCTGGCATAGAATCCAGCACTGAGAATCTCGGTCGCAAAAACTGATAGTGAAATCCTGACAGCCATATTCCCGAAGTCACCAGAGAAGACAGGTGCAATGTCAGAAAAGTGTTCACTGGGGGCTATGCCCCGCAGTCCATCATCATATATAAACAATCCCGAAGTGCACAAATCACCTACGTCAGGATTTTGCCACAGTCGGGAATGTGGCTGTCGGGCATTCAGTGTGCATTGGGCGTTGTGATTGTCAGTGTCGGGATTTCTACAGGTACCTTACAGATGGGGTCAGGGTGGGGAAAAACTGTTTCAGGTACTGTATATAAGGGAAAAAGAAAGAGCGATGGGAAATTAGGCAAACAGAGGATGCTGGGTAGTAGAGGAGATGAGCAGAAAGCAATTGCTCTGGATGACTACTTCTGTGCAGTATTCCCTAGGGAGTGCAGCGGGCCTTTGCTGGATAGTGGCATAAAGGCTGCTGAAAGGGGTGGGTCCGGGGATGAGGCAGCAGGTATTTACTAGTGAAGGATCAGAAAGGTTGAGAATCCCTGAAGATACCCACGCTGCTTCTACCCACTGGAACAATCTCCTGGACCAGCTGCAAAATGCAGGCCACTGACCTCCTAAAAAAAAAGGACTCCAAGAGCTGCATAGTGAACACAGGCAATGCAGATGTCAAGGGCAATCTGTGACTTCCTGACCCCTAGTAGGCTATCCTAATCTGGGTAAGTTGCCCCTTGTCCTATACCCTTAACTACAGTACCAGCACTCTACATGGGAAGGTGACCACGTACAGACTATACAAATGTGCTATAATAAAGATCTTTTGGCCCATAAAAGTCTAGGTCTGCCCCTGATATGAGTCTACTCGTTGTATTGCTGCATTTTGACTGCAATGTACTGTGATCTGAACATACAAACATTCGAGAATTGCCAGCAGAAAAAGGCCATTTGGTCATTGAGTCTGCTTGATTATGCAGCTAGCAGTTCTGTTCTGCAGCTGCCCTCCTTCTCTCCCTCCTTGATGGTACCTCAAAGCTGTCAGGTTTCTGCATTTTATTGCTGTATTTTCATCTGCTATGTATTGTGATAAGTACTTAAAACTGTCATGTATTTGAAATGTCCTGTACCCAGAAATTCCCTGTAACTAATTCCAGGTCGCCCCTGAAAAAGGGCCCAGTGGGCCTATCTGGTCACCAAAATTAAATAAATAGATAAGGACATGGGCTTGACAGGATGCACCCATGAGTGCTCAGAGAACTGACTTCAGAATTATCAGAACCCTTGGCAGGGCTATTCAGTAGCTTAATTCAGACAGGGGTGGTTGAGAAGAACTGGAGGGTAACGAATGTGGCTCTGCTACAAAAGGGCCAGGACAAAGAGCAGCCAGATAACTACAAACCTGTCAGTCTTCCTCTGTGGTGGATAAACTGATGGAGACACTAGTCAAAGAGGACTTAGTGGATTAACTGGAGAAAAAGGCTCCAGTATAGTAAGCAGCATGGTTTCATGGCAGAGAGATCTTATCAAACCAGCCTGATAGTATTCTTTGACTGGGTAATGAGGACAGTGGAAAAGGGGCATTCAGTGGATTTACTCTACTTCAAATTCAGCAAGGCATTCGACTTGGTGCCGCACAGAAGGTTTCTGAAGAAGCTAGAGGACGGTGCAGCAAAATACATAATTAGATGGGATGAAAGTTGGTTGGAAGGAGCGGTGAGTGGTAAATGGAGCCATGGAGAAGGTCAAAAGTGGAATGCCACAGGGATCAGTCCTGGGTCCAGTCTTTTCAATATTTTCATCAGTGGCATTTGAGAAAGAATACATGGCACAATGTGTATCTTCTTGGATGACAGTAAGCTCTCTGGTTGGATAGACAGTGAGGAGAGGGTAAGGGAGATGCCAAGGGACTTGCAAACTGGAGAGGTGGTCTGGGGTTTTGCAGCTGAAATTCAGCATCATAAAATGCAAAGTTATACACATAGGGAACAAGAACCAAAAACAGAATACTGGATTGGAGGAGAGCTGGACACCACTTCTGAGGAAAGGGACTGGAGAGGGATCATAAGTGACTCCTTTAAACAATCTAACCAGAGTAACATGGCCTACGGTAAGGCAAATAGGATGCTGGTGTATATTGGAAGCATTTTGACAGCAGCTGGAAGAGGTACTACTGCCTCTCTGTATATCATTGATGAGACCACACCTAGAGTGCTGTGCCCAGTTCTGGAGTCCTCACCTAAGGAAAGACAAAGATAGGCTGGAGAGACAGTACGGTGTAGGGGTAAACTAAATGATTCAGGGCCAGCAGGGCAGATCCAGGTAAGGAATGACTTAAGGAACTGAACATGTACTCCCTCGAGGCCAGACAAGAGAAGGGTGATAAGGCAGAAACTATCAAGTTCCTGAAAGGAGTAAACAAGGGGAACTGTGAGGAGCTATTCAACAAGAGTAGCAAATCTAGAACACGAGGTCATGAGTGAAAGCTGGTGGAGGGGAGGATTATGAGGGATGCGAAAGTATTATTTTACAGAGAAAGTAGCTTAGCCATGGAACAGTCTGCCAGCAAGGGTGGTGGGTGCCAAAACCACTAATAGTTTCAAACATGGTTGGGACAGAGTTAAGGGCTTTGTTGTTACTCAGGGGTAGTAGTAAAATGGAGCTTAAGTGCGGTGGATAATGTAAATGAAGACCACATATAAACAAAAACTTTTGTGGTATGATAGGGTGCTAAGGCGAGACTGGATGGACCATTTGTCTTTTTCTACCATTATTGTCTATGCTTCTATGTTTCTCCAAAGATGAGAAAAAATACACAAGCAAGCATGAAGTCTCTAGTGGAAATATACCACAACTTTACATTTGTATTTCACAAAATACACAGGGTAGTTTTTAAAACTAAATACTGCATATGAAAACAAAGTCTTATTATTTTGTCTAGTGAATGTTAAACTCTACATTTGAATAGTGCAAAAAAAACAGTTATGTATGCGATAAGTATGCAGTAAAAGCACAAGAGGGTTTGTGATTATGGGTCAATAATCCATACACCTCTAGAGGGTGTTGATAGGAATGAGGCACTTGCACTGAGTGTGTTTTTTAAACACCCGACATCCCTCGAGTATTTTATTGCACTTATAACATGTAAGAAAAATCACACCAACTAATTTTCTGTACCATGTTGTGGAGGCAAGAGTGAGTGAGATATTTAGCTTAACTATTTTGTTTCTAGTCAGAGAGATGGCTGCTGCATTGTCTGCATTCAGTAGTGTAGTGATATGTTAGGTACAGAGGCTACAAGCTTGAAAGAAATGCAGGCGTGTAATTATGGGCACCTAATTACACAGCTGTACTGGTGTTCTGACCAGTTAGAACACTTAATCTTTCTTCCACGTTATGAATATAAATAGATGCCAGATGGGTGCAGTACAATACAATATTTTGAACATCTTTTATATAAATGTATCCCAAAACACTTTTCAGAGTCTGTATTTATTTATTTAGAATCTGACGACAGATAAGGACTGCTTGGCCCACCTATTCTGCCTCTTTGTCCTTGCCTATACTGTCACTGCAGACCTTACCTGAGCTTGCTACCTCCCCACTTCCCAGCTAGGATTTCCTTTGTGCCTATCTCATGCATGCAAGAAGCCTACCACAGTTTTGGCCACCCACTATCTCCATTGGAAGACTATTGCAGCCTTCAATACTTTTCAGTGAAGAACTACTTCCTCCATCCCTCCTGAATTGTTCCCCCTTCCAGCTTCATGATATATCTATTTGTTCTCGCACTTTCTTCTCTGAATAATACTCTCCTCCTGTACACTGTTTAATCCTGTGAGGCATTTATAAGTCTTTATCATATCACTCCTCTCCCTCCTTTCTTCCAGTGTGTACATTTTGAGGTCCTCAGTCTGTCCTCCTCTGACTACAGTGTAACCCTGCACCATTTTAGTTGCCTGTCCGGTCCTGAAGTGTGGTCTCCAGAACTGGAAACTGTACTCCAGGTGGGCTCTAACCATCAACCTATATAGTGGCAACACTATTTCTCTCCCTTTGCTGGTGACATCTCCCTGTGCACCTAGCATTCCACTGGCCATACTTACTGGCTTGTTGCACTGCCTTGCCACCTTGTGGTTGTCAGATATGATTACTCCAAGGTCCCTTTCCTGTTTGGTGACCATCAATACCGCCTCCCCCATTTTATACTCTGCCTCTGGGATCCTATGCCCTAGGTGCACAATCTTTCACTGTGCTTTGATTACCAGGAAAGTGCACTAGGAAATAGTAGGCCTATTTAAGTCATGACCTGGGAGAATACTACTACAGGCATAATGGAATACAAGGTACAATCAACAGACATTACTTATGAATATATGGTATCACAGCAAAATACAGCCCTACCCATTAGAATAGTGCGTCCTGAACAGTGCTGTCTAAACAGCAGTGTCAGGACTGCATAATGCCTGTATAACAAATGGGTAGAATAGCATATAGCAACTACCACTACCCCTGTCGCTGTTCAGGAACTGTAGAGGGTACAAGTGGAAGAAAAGTGCACTAGCTGGTTGAGCTGCTCCTGTGGTGGAGCAGGTTAAGGCAGCAGCAGCTCAGGCAGCACAGAGGCGAGAGACCAGGGTTCTGTTCCTGGTCTCTCAACACATGCTGATTAGATTTTTCCCCACCTCAAAGTGTATTTTTCCTCTATCTGCTGTGCACGAAAAATCCCCCACCAAGTTTCTCCTTTGCCTCTGAGATCCCGAGATGTATATATGGTCAATTGATGTGGTGGAAAGGCCCCCACCTCCGGGAGGGTGTGGGCAAAACGCCAGCCCCCTGCTAAACAAAAGTGAATGTTTGCTTTTAGCACTGGTAGTGGTCATCAGTGCAGTTTACAACCGCTACCATTGGTGCTGTTTTGCAGGATGGCATTGTTACTTAGCGCAGTTCTTCTCTGTTTACACTGCGCTGCTATTGACCGGCACTATTGTTGCTGTGCTCTTTGATCTTAATGCCAAATACAGAACAAGGTGGCAAGAAAGCACAGTACACTCTATATATATATGAGTGATGGTGCATCAAATAAAAAAGCAATTTAATAAAATCAGGATTTTTCCCAAATAGTATACATGCCATAAAAGCAAGTATGGAAAGATGGGTAAACTAGTGTTAAAATAACATGGATCAAGTAAATAATTTTAGTAGAATAGATGCCTGCAATGTCCTATAATTCAGGAGGCAAGAAACAGATACATGAAAAGAAAGAAGTCTTTAGATAGTGGTGAAAAATCCCTTTGAAGCAGGCATTGGAGGAGGAGTCCCAGAGGGCAGCTAGGAGGAAGTAGAATAATTTGTGGCAAAATGGGAGAAGGCCTGAGTCCCCATAGTGGTAGAACACCTAGGAGCAGTCAGGAGGGACAGGTCACCAGGCCAGAAAGGTGAAGCCAGGTTAGGTGGTTTCAACAATGCAGCTAGGGAGGGTACTGCCATCCTAAGATTTTTCCATATGGATCCTTCTACCAAAAGAACAACATGCCTCAGGAGATGACCAGTTTAAGCCAGAGTAGTGCTGGTAATGGTGGGTGGTAAGTCAGTTTGAGGTCAGGGTAGAATGGCTGATGCTATTGTAGGTAAAATCCCATTTGGAGATTTCCTTTGGGGAAGAAGAAGCGGGTGATGGAACCATAGGTGAGGCTGGGAAGAAGAATGCCCTGAGCAATGCCAATTCAGAGAGAGGGGTGAGGGTATATCTGGTTCTATAGGCCAAGTCAAGTTTGACATTAATAGTTTTATATGCATCAGAGATGTGAAGTAAGAAATCTAGAGAAGGAGCAAGAGTTATGCCGAGGTATTTGACAGAATTAACATTTTCAAGCAGGGCACCAGCTACTCTGAGTCTGCCCGATAGTCAGGATACCTTTGTTTAAGCTAGCTTTGGAGCAGTACCAAATAACATGGAGTGATTTACTAGCACTGAGCAGTAATTTCTTTGGGAGAGCCTGGAGCATACCATTTTGAAATCAGAGTTTAGGTTGGAGCTAATGTCAGCCAAATATTTGGAGCTAGAACAGAGCACCAGATCATTCACATACACAGGAGGAGCAGGACATGGGGATATAGAAAAGGTAATTTACAAAGATAATGAATAGAAGGGGACCCAATATAGATCCTTAAAGCATGCCAACATTAATCGTAGTGAGGATAGATTCAGCATTATTGAAATTGACATATTGCTTTGGATCCTTGCGGTACTGTCAAGCCTGACATTACCTTTGGGGAGATGCCCAGAGACTGCAAATTTATTAATAGGTGGTCCACCAAATCAGAGGCCTTAGTTAAGTCAATAAACAGCCCCTGAGGGCATGCCTTTGTTCATGGCTACCTCAGTATCATTTGTGAACTGAAGGAGCACTTTGGTGGTGTTTATCAGCCTTTTCTAAAAACTGTTGGGCATCGGAGAATAGGTTATGCTCTTGCCAGTATTTCAAGGTTCCCACTGTCGATCACGAAGGCCAAAGGTCATTCGCCTACCAGGTTCCTCTCTGGTTTAATTCCTCCCTGAAGACATGTCTTCTTTACCAACCCTGGGTTCTTTCAAGCGGTCTCCAGAAATCACTTTGTCTCCAATACCATCTGTGACTGTTTCCACTAACCATGACCTACTCCTGTGATAATCAGTCTTTCTTAACCCTACTCCCTGCTCGCCTAGGTACTTAGGGTCCCTTTATAGCCCCAATCTGGCTCTCCTTACCACTCCCTCCCCTGCCCCTCTCCATTTTTACCAGGACTTCTGGGACTAGCCTCTCCTCTCCCACTAATTTGCATCAGTCTGTCTCTTAACTGACCATATCTCAATATGGTCTTCCCACCTAATGAGGCCCCGGGCTGATTCGTTCAACCTTCCTCTACTCATATCTGTCCCTGCTCACTCCCCCATTTGTTATGCACTTAGCAACATTGATGTAAGCTTTGCAATTGTACCTTAGCTTTGCTTGCACTTACTAACATTTAGCTTGTTTTGCTTTTTGACCCCGCTACCTATTGTTAGCCTCAATTTATGTCCTTAGTCAAAATGTATTACTCTGTAATACCTACACATTGCCAATCCTATCTGTATAATGTGCTTGTATGTTCTGATGCAACCTACTTCAAATATCTTGTAACTCAGAGGTGTTATCCAAGAAACTTAAAAAAAAAAAAAAAATGCAGCTAATCAATGGTCTGGATGGCAACTAGTTTCTCTTGGATTGCTCTAGGATTTTGCACAGGCAGACGGCAGAGAGGATGATGATTGGATGATAATTTAGTATAGATTTGGGGTCATCTTTCTTGAAGACAGGGACAATTTAGCAACTTTCAAGACCTCCAGAGCAGGCCCAGAGCACAAAGAAAGATTACAGATTCTAGTGAGTGGGGGCCAGATAAAAGAGGCAATCTTGTGCAAACTAGATTCAAGGCCATCAGATCCAACACTACTTCAGCAGAGATAGTCAAGGAGTTGATATACCTGTCTGGCAGTCACAGCACAGAGGTAGAAATGGGGAGGGTACTGCAAGGGCAGCCAGGGTGTGTGCAAGGGGGCAGGAGGGACTGGGGTAGGACAGGTGTATTTAGACAATCTTTGAAATGATGATTGAAGGCTTAGCAACAGTAGTAGAGTTATTACAGTTGATGCCTTCAAGCATCATGTCATTAGTGGAGTGGTATGCCCCCCTCCAATAAAGCCCTTAATGTGAATGTGGTTCCAGAATTTCCTAAAGTCACCTGCAACATCCAGAAGCAGCTCCTTACAATAGGTTCTCTTGGCAAGGTGTATAGCATTTTGCCAGCGTTCCTCATTTCTTGTAGGTAACCCAGTCAAATGGGAGACTTGAAAATGTTAACTTAACCCAGCTTTTGTCTCTATCCTTTAGAGATTTAAGACAGTCCTTATGCAGCCACCTGGTGGATGTACCCTTGTCACTGCATTTCACAAAGGGATATGCATGTCTTGGAGGGCACTAATACAGAAGATGGAATAATTTGGGCCTCAGTGGCATCATTGGTATGGTATAGAAGTGTCCAGTCAATCCTAGACAGGTCAACAAAGAAGGCAGTTGGGTCAAGCATTGTGAAGTCCTGCAGCGAGATTTCTGTAGGAGGGCTGGAGGTGGCGAGCCCTTCAGTTGCAGTAGACACGGAGTGGTCACTGATGACATCAGCAAGGATGTCAGACCCAGTGATCCTGTCTTTTTGCTTGTAAGTATCCAATCATTCAACATATGTGACCTGTAAAGCAGGAAAAAATCTGGCTGGGTCAGAGATGACTTGGATCAGATGGTGTTTTTGCACCAGTGGCTCTAAAAATTTAGATATTTTACCATGCAAGTAAAGACTGAGATCCCTATCAGAATACATTCATTATTACAACTAAGGTAGCTGTTAGCTTAAGGATTTCAGTCAACATGGCCATCCAACTTTTGGGAGGGTTATAGGCACATAAGATGTGGAGTGTCCTAGATCATCCCAGTAGTAGGACAGAGTGCAATGCCTCACTAGTGGTCAAATCAGGGACAGGTAATACTGAGAGATTTGGGTGTTCCTTATACAGTTACTATGCTACCACCTCTTTTAGAGGAGTGTGATTGACCAGCTAAAGATGGCTAAATCTAGTATTGAGAGCTTGAGCCAGGATTCTGAAATATCTAAGAAATCAGGCTTTAATTGAGACCCCAGTGCATCTAGCTCAAGTCTGTTTGCTAATAGACTTTGAATATTTAGTGGGCAATTTTAGCTGCTTAGCTGCACACCAGTGAGAGTCGGAGCTACAAAGTGGAACAGAGGGACCAGGGTTTAGTTCACTATCATCTAACAAGTTTCAAGAGCAGATATATTATAAACATAATACACGCCTTACTCTTATTCCTAACATAAGGACAACCAGGCCTTATGCATTACATATGAAATGAAATTGTCATTTGTCATGTACATATATTATTTTGATGTTCTTCTAATTGATGGTTTCACAGAAAATCCTTCAGTCATTTTTGACCAGCTGGCCAAATCTTGGTGAGTGCTGATGTCATTCAGGCAATACTGACATCATTTTCCTCAAGGTCCTGGCAGCAAAGTGCACACACACACACACACACACACACACACACTATAATATATATATATTTCAGATAGTAAAATGGTAACAACTCATGTTTACTTTCAATTGTCTGATGACCTTTTGCTTATTGAATTTTATCAATACAATATTACAGATAAACCTTTAGTTACTTTCACAGATTAATTGGTATTTTTAGGGAACAATTGTATGAAATAAGGAGGATGATGAGTGGGCTTCATTCAGGGCTGGAAGAGAAAAAAGAAACAAAAATGTACATGTTAAGAGCCTGTAAGAATTTTTTCTTTTTTCAGGGAGTGATACTGAGCACAAAGTGTTGGTGATCAGTTTAAGAAACTGCCAGATATTTACTCATGGTGTTTTACTGGAATAATCTGATTAAGAAAGGCAATCATCAGAACACTGGAAGCAAAACAGATTTTTGAATGTCATAATCTGATGTACTCTGTGGCCCAGATATTCAAACTGCACCAGCTGTGGCGCAAGCCTGGAGAGCATTGCAACAGCTGCGCATAAGGGCATTGACTGGGCGATATTTAACAGAGCTGCGCCATGGCTCAGCATTGTTGAATATCACACCCTAGCCACCGCAGTGGAGCATGGCACAGTGGCACTGGCGCCAGCACCAGTGGCCAGAGTGGAGCATGGGGAGGTAACAGCGCAAGTTCCATTGCGCAAGGTGCAGCAACCGATATTCAAAGTTGACATGCAAATGGGGCCATAGTGTATGCAGGCGCAAATGAGACTTCATTGCATATCGTCATATTCATTTGCATGCAGGCGCCCGATCCCTGGCGACTTGTGCCTGGCGCCCTGCCGAGCGCGGCCGTCGAGGACCGATGCCCCTGCAGAAGCGGCAGTGTGTCCCCAGCCCGATCGTGGGCTGCGGTAAAAATAGTATAATCCTCAAATCCTGGTGGTCAGTGGACGCTGCCCACCCGATCGTGGGCTAAGTAAATAAAGTATAGATCCTATTATCCCTGGTGGTCCAGTGGACCTGTCTGCCCATGTCGCGGGCTCAGTAAATAAAATAGAAATCCTCCAATTCCTGGTGGTCCAGTGGACCTGCCTGCCCTCGATCGCAGGGCTCGGTAAATAAAATAAAATCCTCTAATCCCTGGTGGTCAGTGGACCCCTCCCCATCTGCCCACTGATCCCCAATGCCCTACTCTCCCCGGTTAGCTGCGGGCAGCAACACCCCTGCCTGCCGCCCACTGACTGACACATCGAGTGGGCTGCCGCCCATTGGTCCACAGTGTGGCCAGTACAGCTGCAGTGTCGTCGCAAATCGAGGGGTAACAGGTGGGTGGGGTGCCACCCGCTGCTGAGAAAACGGCGTGGGGATCGGTGAGCAGGTCACAGAACCACCACACCAGGGAAGACTACATGCAACCCGCGGGGGGAACAAGCCACTGGACACCAGGAGTCAATTTCTGTTTTATTTACTGAGCCCGCGCATGGGCAAACATGTCCACTGGACCACCAGGTATTAGAGGATTTCTACTTTATTTACTGAGCCTGCGATCAGGCGAGGCAGACAGGTCCACTGGACCACCAGGGATTGCAGGATTTCTATTTTTATTTACCAAGCCTGTGATCGGTGGGCAGATAGGTCCACTGGACCACCGGGATTAGAGGATTTCTACTTTCTTTACTGAGCCCACAATCAGGCAGGCAGACAGGTCCACTGGACCACCAGGGATTGGAGGATTTCTATTTTATTTACTGAGCCCGCGATCGGTGGGCAGACAGGTCCACTGGACCACCAGGGATTAGGGGATTTATACTTTATTTACTAAGCCTGCGATCGGGCGGGCAGCAGTCCACTGGACCACCAGGGAGTTTGGATTAATCATTTTTTACTGATGCCCGCAATCGGGCATGGAAGCGCCACCACAGAGGTGCAGCCGAACTCAGTTAGTCCACCCACAGGTGGCAACTGCTGTGTTGTGGCCCTGCAATGTGGCAGCTCACCTGTGGGTGGCCATCCGTTGTTCCTTTTTTTTAGATCAACTTTGTGCTGGCGCAGGTAGGAGTTGGGCATGCATGGCTCCGCACATCCCGGGCTGCATATCGGGCTGCGCAGGGTATGCATGGGCACGCGCCCCCAACCTGTGCCTGCATACATTAATGATGCGCTCCGGCGCCCGAGATTTATGCCGCAACTTTTCCCGCTTTGAATATCACGTCAGGCGCATCAGTGGGCTGCGATGGAATAACACTCGTTGCGCCTACGCGCAACCTTTGAATGACTGGGCCTGTATGTATTGAGTTGCCAAGACTTGAGGAAAATGGTGTCATGGTTGCCCGAATGGAATCAGCACTCGCTCAAGATTCTACTAGCTGGTCTGATAATGTCTGAGGATTTTCTGTGAAACCATCAAATAAGACAGGCAGTTAAATAGCATATGAACAAGAGAAATGAAGTGTGTGTGAATGTATATGTGTGTGTGTGTGTGTGTGTATATATATATATATATATATATTCTCATGGTGAACAAATAATCAGCGTGTGCTTTCATAAATGAGATGTTTCAGCTGTTACAATTTACTAGAGAATATACATTTTTATTTTCAGTGTTCCTTTTCAAGATTTAGCACATCTTTGTAATCCATCTAATAAGTCTGTATAGAAACCATTTGCCTCTCTTAACCTCACAGTGCCTTTGTCTATGACAGCACAGTGCCCATCATAACAACAAACTATGATGTCATAAACAGCAATTGTGTGGTTAGAAGGGTGAGACAGGTACATGTTGAAAGACTCAGTAAAATAATTGCTGCATTATCTACAATATTTAGTAGAGTAAAAAATAACTAAGAACTAGAAAAACATACAGTTAAGACATAATTTGTGTTAATCTAGTGTTTTTTTGTTTTGTTTTTTCTTCTTTCTAGTGCTACCTTCTCGGCTGTTTTCATTTCCTATGGATCCCCTGTTCTCCACCCTGATGTCCTCTGGCACCCACTGGCGGTGCCCTCCCTTCTCAACCCCTTCCCTGCATGCAGCCCAGGTCTCTAACCCAGTGGGTACTACCCCACACACTGGGGAGTTCCTTGTGAGCCAGGTTGTGAGGGAGAATCTCTGTGCATCCGTGTGTTGCTGGCAAGTCTAGGCTTCGCACACGCCATAGGATCATTGTTTCTTCCCTTTTCTCATTGTTAAGGGTGTGCTATGATGCCTAGGGACAGAGCAGCACATGCTTCTGCACGCTGCATGTCCAGTGTCTTGACCTACTGACCCCAAGTTCTGGCACGCTGCTCACTATCACCCTGGCCATCACCAGGAGCCAGTACTGTAGCAGCTCATTCCCTCTCCCTCCCCAGGAGAGGTGAGCTGTCCTCAGATTCTCAATCCTCTCCTCCCTGGTTAACATCTGCAACCCAAGCTCGCTTCCCACCCTGGGCTGCCAGCATGGTGCGGGTGTTGCGCCCAGCGCCTCAAACCTCAGTGCCACTGGGCCAGCAGTAAATCTAGTGTTTTTAAGCTTTTATTATGATAGAGAGTTGCTCTGTAAGCTGAGCAAGATAAGGAGCATATGTTACAAATGTCAGCAGTGAAGATGCAGCCATAGTGAGGGTAGGACTTATTCACATGCCACTTAAGTAAATAAACATACTTGACCAGATGAAGTGGAGTCAAATTATGGTTGGTCACCTGACCTTCTAAGGTGATAGAGTGGGTAGAATCAAAGTTTTGAGAGGAGGGATATTGTCAGTCAATAGGGATAGCAGAGTAATACCACCCAGGACTACAAATGAGAGGGACACAATTAGGAGGTAAAATAAACTATCCCTGAGAGGAAACACTGGGTAGAGATTAAGCAGCTTAGAAATAGCAGTAGAGGACAACTATTCACACTGCGAGATTATGAAGACAAAGTAGGTGGGGCCCAGTTAAGGAATGATAACAAAGAGCACAGCTAAGGTAAGATGCAGGTCTGTTATAAATAGTTAACACAGATCTGGCTAGCATGATTGCATCGTTTAGCCTGGGACAGTATCAGGGCTAACCTTCAAAGTAGAAACAACAAATATTAGGCTGTCTGATTACTAAGCACAATAGTAATCTGATGTGAGTTAAATTAATGCAAATAGCAAGGCGTATGATAACTAAACAAGACAGTAATGTTCAGCTTAGAAACAATTTCAACACAGTTGATTGGTTACAGTAGGCTAACTGCCACTGTATGGAGACGGTTTATAGTAAAGCTGACCTACAATACTGTACAACACAAGACCAAGGCATGGTGCTTACAGAGCCATCCACAGGAGCAGTGAGCTGGTAGAGTCTGCTGGTGTCCTGGTGACACCCTCATGGAGTACCAACTACTGCTGGTTCACGCAACTGGGCCCATGCACGCTTGACCCATGTGGAGGGATGGCCTTTAAATTGACCAAGCACTGTCCAGCAGGCAGCTATGATTGGAAGGATGAGGAGCTGGCAAGAATACTGCTAGCTGGCTCTTGAAAGTGGCAGGCAGAAGGCTGAAGACAGGATTCAATGGTCAAGTAGTTGGTAGGTCAACGGCATGCTTGTTTAGCAGGGAAGGTATGTGTCCCCAATGCAGACAACAGGTCCAGGAGAGAAGAGGTGGTGTGGTTCTGGGTGGTAGGCACAACCACAGTGATCACACACAGCCCTTTAAATTGTCTCTGCTTCTTCATCACACAACCCAGCTGAGCGCTCAGCAAGGAAGAGAGCCACTTGACTGGTGGGGGCCCTGGCTAGGGACTGGTGAGGAACTGTACAGCAGGCAGCTATGATTGGTAGGGTAAGGAGCTAGCCAGAACAGTGCTAGCTGGCTGCTGGAAGTGGCAGGCTGGGGGGCTGAAGGCAGGATTGGTTGTTGGTCCATGGGGGAGGGTTGGGGGCATTCTCATTTGGCCATGGGAGAGTTAGATGACACTGATGCAGACAGATGATCCAGTAGAGAAGTGCCATTGGCCTGGGGCAGTGTGGATATAGTAGAATGGCAGTTCAAGAGTGGAATGAAAAAGTACATCACTGCAAGTTAACATTATAAAACCATTAATAAAGTATGAACATATGGAGATATCAAAGAGCATGCTAATTACAATCAAGCTTCAAAACACCCAAAAACATGGTTCCTTAACCAGTGTCTGTGCTTTTAGTTATACTTCTAGACAACCACTGCATCAATGTTTGTGACTGTGGAAAAGCCCTTGAACCTGATATGATATTAAGGGGATACGTGATAGTCCGGCATGTGATACTGTATGTATCACAATGAGTAAACAATGACCTCAGCTCATGAGTGGTGAAGCGTGGCGAACCACAAGTGAGTTTCTAGAGGTCACTGTCCACAAGAGTTGTGGTACATAGGTATCGCACAACTGGACATCACATATCTGTTTTGTACAACAGGGCTCCTTTTTGTTTGTTTTCTTTATTTTTGATTTAGCGGCGTGAGGAGGAGGGAAGTAGCGTGTACACTGTGTTAACTGGTGATAACATGTACACTGTGCATGATATCTTCACAGTGTACACGTCACAATCTAGTTATCATACTGTGCTTGTGATATATGGCTTTATTTCATGCCATATCACTTCAGCCTATTGTATAAAGAAATTATCCATTCATCATGCTGTATATCCCGTGCCTTAGCATACTTGTCATGCTGAGTGCTTGTAATTTCTGTATGTACTGCTTTTTCATCCTAATGTATATTAACTTAAAAGCAAAGTTAATCAGCACCAGGATTAACACTATAGTGCTAAAAGTCTAATTAAGGATGTAGGGAATAGCGACCACAGCACTCATAGCAGAAATACCACATAAAAATGGATGTACATTTATTATACAAAAGTGCAGTTTATATCCAAATACCACTGGTGAGCAGTTGCTTACTGCTGACCATGACGTCATAGCATAACCATTGCTGAGGACTTGCGTTTTGTCCAGGTATGCCCTAGAGGTTCCTCAGAATGCTATGTACCACCCAATAGTGTTCGTTTATACTCCCATGCCAAAATAACAATATTTGATCTATTTAATGGTTCTAAAATCAATGACCATTGTATAAGAGAGAATGTAGCCAATTACATAAAAATATGTTTCGGGCTCACACTATTGATTATGTAGATAATATTTGCAATAATACCCATTACGTTTGTACCTGGCTGTGATGGGGTAGTATTAGTGGATAGATTTAGGAGTAGATAATTAAGTTCAAATAAATTGTGGATGATGTGTATATGACCTGCAGTGAGGCTTAGTTTTAAACAATTTACATAATTGGTTACATTCTTTCTTATACAATGGTCATTAATGTTTATAACCATTAAATGGATTAAATATTTATTAAGCTATTAAATGCTTAGAATAATTACTCAATCACTGATCTGCCATCTGCAAACACTAGTGTTTTAATGTTATTTAAGTTGGTCTGACTATGATCAATTAATTGTATTCACATATGTTGTATTTATTTTATTTATTCAAGCGTTTCACCAGGAAGGCATGCTGAGCAGTATAGCTCATTTCCAGGTGCATCCTGAGGGTAAGGGATGAGGAGATACAAGAACTGCAATGCCAGATACAATTTAGACATATTGGTATAAAGGCAAAATATAAGATGTGTAAAGGATTCAATAAGGGCAGTAAAACAAGTTCCAGTACACTGGACAAGGTACAAATAGTGGAAGAAACATCAGCAGGTACAAACAGGGAGGTGAATCAATATTTACAATAACTGAGTATAACATGGATCCTGTGAATACCATCATATACTGGAGAGTACTGGGGAGCAGTCATAGTAAGCATTTTGGAGATGCCATCTCAAGTGCTGTGTCCGAGCAGAACAGCTGCAACAGATCAACAAGGGAGGGGGATCAGTGATAGGTAAGGCTTCAGGTGGGACAGAACTAAGAAGGGTCAGGATGTTTGGCATGAGCAGTAGTGGGATGTGTACTCACGCAGGAGGGAAGAGAGAGTATTGGATGAAATTGCATTACATTATATTAGATGGGAGGACATTCCATTGTTTAGGACATCAATAGGAAAAGGCGGCTTGACCAACAGAGGTGGTGAGGTGGGGCATGGTGAATGAATGAGCATCAGAGTTACAAAGAGAATATGAGCTCAATGAGGAGGCAGAGATGACGGAGGAGAGATAGGAGGAGATTTCCTGACCATAACTTGCCATGAAGATAACAAAATGTGACAGCTGCCTGGACACCAGTGAAGGGAGGGATGAGTCTTTGTAAAGGTCGCAGTGGTGAGTGGGGGGCAAGATAGTATGAAACAGCAGAATGAATTGAAAAGGGTGTCCAGTCTGGCCAGAGTAGTTTGGGAGGCACTGTAGACTGTCTGCATAGTTAAAGGTTGGAAGAATCATTTTCTGCATGATAGAGTGTCGGGCTGATGGAGGAATGCAATCCTTGTTTCTATATAAGGCACCAAGCTTAGGGTGCAGGTTTTTTATAGATTCGTCCACATGTGCTGAAAAGTCCAGATGGCGGTTAGCCAGATCCAAAAGTATCTGAAGGAATTAACATTCTCTATCAGAGTACCATGGAGTGTGTAGAAAGCTGGAGGGGTTTAAGGGAAGATGGCCTCTGTCTAATGCTGTAGAACATGGAGACTATCTTTTTAGTGTTCAGAAACAGTTGATCGACTGGAACCATTTCTAAACCGTGGTAAAATCCTGTTGCAGTCTAGTCTGGGCATCAATGGGAGAGGGGCTAGACTTGTAAAGGACGGTGTCATCCGATATATATGGATTTTGGAAGGGAGCAATTTAGAAGGAGAGATCATTAAGAATCTGAAAAATAAGATAGGAATATTTGCATGGTCGGTATAAATAAAACACAATTGGGTGTTGTGAAGCATTCTGAAGAAGCTCAGGGCATACCTGGGTGAAACATAAGTTCTCGTGATTGCTATGCTGTGACGTCATGTCGGTGGTAAGCAACTGCTCACCATAGGTATTTGGATGTGAACTGCACTTTTGTATAATAAACAGTAAATAAATGATTATCTGTTTTGTGTGGTATTTCTGCTATGGTGTGCTATTCCCTCTAATATGTATTATAATTAGAATTTTTGCCTGTATTGATTCTACTGCCTCCCATTACTACTGTGTACCATACCCTTGCCTATTATGTATGCTGTATATCTTCAGTGTGTTTATTTTGTACTTTTGACTGTTGTAACCAGAACCTCCTTGTAAATGAGCACCGTTCAATGGAGCCTTTTCCTGGTAAAATATGTAACTACAAATGCTAGATAGTTTTTGTACACTTCAAGAATAACTGGGGCGAGACAGTTGACCTAACAGATTGCTGTGCATGTAATACTAATTCCCTCACAACCAATCAGGGGTGTAGAATGAGGTTTCTGCAGTAACTGCATTAACTATTTAATCCAAGGGTTGTTACTGTATCAACTATTAACACCATGGTTTTCTGAATACTGAAGGTGATACACAGAGTGGAATGTACACATATATGTGACCTTGTAGGTAGAGTATAGTAGAGCTATTAACCTAGAGACCCAGGTTTGAATCCCACAGCAGCCTCTTAACACTTTGTGACCGTAAGCAATTCACTTAACCCTCTAGGCTTCTTGACCTCTCATTAATTTCTGTCTAACCTGTCTCTTTAGTCTTTGAATCTTCCAGTGCACTAAGAATGTCTGAAATATTCTCCCCTTCCCTTTGGAGATGCAGTTTGTATGAAAGGCACTAGAAAACCAAAGAACACACACTCAAACTGTGGAGGGACAGAATGAGGGGATGATTAGTAGGCATTACTTCACACTGAGGGAGTTACTTTATAGCATAGTTCACCTATAGAGTTGTAGAGACTAGCATTAGTCAGGCCTTCAAAACAGGACCAGCACATTTTAGCTAAACCTGAGAACCTCCCTTCTAGCTGCCAAATTCCTTGGATTAGCAGTCTCTGCATTAGCTCAGTTACAGTCAGTTGTGTTTTCCAGTTTAGCAGATCACAAGGCCAGGAAAGCAAAAGCTTTACAAATGATTGGTATGATCAGAAATTAAGAACTATGAAAGCAGAACTTAGGAATGCTGCCAAAGCTGTTCTCTCTGACAAGCCTAAAGATAGACCTGAGAAAGTGCATTTGGAAGCACTAAAACTTCTTATAAATATAATACAGTACTAAAAAGTCTAATTGGAGACAACAGCTTTGGAGTAGTTTTAACCATGTCAATGAAACAAGAAACTCTAAAATAAATACATTAATTATTATAGAGAATACTGGTTGGGCAACCATGCACAAACCAGACTGTGCTACCACCAAGAGGTTCAGAACACAGCAGACCTTGACAGCTGAAGCTCAAGAGGTCCACTGTAATCTGAACTTCGAGTGTAGCACAGACTGGTTGGGCATGGTCTTCTCCAACCAGTATTTTTATATAGTGTATACAGCAAAATTAAATTTTTAACTGTTTATTAACTGTTCTCCCATTCTTAGGCTGTTCTCCCATTGTCAGGTACAAGTGTAAGTTGTTATGGAGAACAGATGAATTAAAAAAATTAGGTTATGTAAATTAACGTCAATCTAAGGTTTAATTTTTCAAAGTTTTGTTGAAAACAGAGTAAACTAACAAATGTCCACATTGTAGTGCTCCATTTT
The DNA here is from genome assembly GCA_016271365.2 of Neoceratodus forsteri. Taxonomy (NCBI): domain Eukaryota; kingdom Metazoa; phylum Chordata; order Ceratodontiformes; family Ceratodontidae; genus Neoceratodus; species Neoceratodus forsteri. Next base: position 630,555,114 of record CM028133.1, on the reverse strand, counting down.
ATGGTATCTGTTGGGAGCACGGTGTTCTTTTCAGCTGTGCTTTCATTAGTGATGGTTGTGTGGACATTGTGATCAGCTGTGTAGAACACTGTCATACCACAGAAGGGTACAACAATGTTCCATTCCCTTTGCACTGTGGAACATCAGCATTCTGCTTAGGATAAAAGCAGTGCAGAACAAGCTTCCTCCATACACTATAAAGTAAATTAGTTACTGTCCTTAGTGCCAAAAGGAAGGCTAGCCACTAAACACATGTGAAGCTAACATCCCTATGTAAATACAGTATGGCTGACATACTTTACAAATATTTATTTATTGATAATTTTGAAGAGTACCTTTGAGCACAAGTGTTCATTTACAAAAGTTCCACATCAGTGACAGAGTTACAAACAATCAAATACAGATGCATACTAGTAATTTCAGAGTAATGTAGTCAAGGCAAACACAATACATATATATAAACTGTACAGTAAGCAGTATTTATATTCCAACCTCCCCAAGAATGATTCTTCTTCAGTAGGCCTGTAAGTACTGTGGATTCCATTTCTTTTTATATTACTCCTGTTTCTCGCCCCTGTGGAGCGGACCCAGTGATCTCTGGCCGCTGGCACCTGCACCCCTGGACCAAGTCTGGTGCACAATTTATCACGCCCATGCACACGGGATCGGCCACACCCCGGTGAAGGTGCCTCGCATGTCCAGGGGTGCAAGCCAGACCATCAGCTGCTGAGATCGCCCTGCTACTTTCCACCATTTTCTTGCCCTGGGAACCAGATGTGCAATGGCGTCCAGCCGTGCTGACGCCTGCCGTGCTCCCCATTTCCAGGCACAAAATCGTAGTGCAGCTGGCCTCTGCCAGTTGCCGCTGCAAGCATGATGCATTGCCCCACCCACCCCAGGGAAAGAAAGTAGTTATGGGATACTCAATCCTTCCTCTCCCTGCTGGCCCCGACAGCCCGAGTTAATTCGAACCGGGTTGCTGGTGTGGCGCAAGGTGTGGCATCCAGCACCTCAACCCTCAGTGCTACGGGGCTGGCTATGGATTCCATCTCTAATCCATTGCCTATTGCTCCATGGGCCCAAGGCATGAAGCAAATAGTCCTGATGTATATTAATGCAAAACTGAATAGAAAAGCCCCTAGTGAAGACTACATGCCTGTAGCACTGTATAGGTCTGATGCTGAAATCTGTGCCCCAAGTCTTGCAAAAAAAAAAAAAAAAAAATTCCCCACTTTGTGTGTTACTTACTCCAACCAGCCCCTATCTGGACGGTTTACCTGACCCATACCTGACTTTCCTGGTGCTTACCTTTCCACATTGTGTCCTGCCACAGGACCTGGCTTGAGGTGCCCAGTAGTCAGTGTGGGCCCTGCAAGGACCAGGCCCTCATCGCAATGAAGTCAGATGGATTTTCCACTAGCTCCCCTCATGGGGCCCCTGTGCATACAGTGATGGAATGTGCTTGCTCCACCTACCCAGAAATGCCCCTGCTACCTGGGCATGGGATCCCATCCTTCCTGTCCCACATTGTTTCCACCAAGTGTCCTCTAGATGGCAGTCAAGTTGCTGGACAGACAGTCCTCTCTCCCTGAGGGAGAAGTGCTGTCTTCTGGATGCACAGTCCTCCTCTCCCAACTAACCCCACAGCTACCCAGGTTCATTCTGGAACCCAGGTCGCCAGTGTAGCAGTCAGTGTCCCAGTCCACCACACCACTAGTATGCCTTTAACAAAGATTCTATTGTTTATTTATTACATTTTGGTAACCGAATAGGCCCACTGAGACCAAAGGTCTCTTTTACAGGGTGACCCAGGATTAATTACAATCAAATTACAGGAAAAATACAGGAAATTCAGGTATAAAATATACAGTCATTTGCACATGTAACTGGATCACCATGTAGCTTTTGCTACCACTGCCTTGCAGGCTCAGCAAGGTCAAGTACATGGGCTTTGTGTCAGGGGTTCAATAAGACCCTGTCCAATTTGTTATGTAGAAAGAGTTAAATGCAAAGATCTGCTTTATCTTCTTCTTTTCTGTCTCTTGTCTGACTGACTGCGCAGTCAAATTTTCTTGAGACCTAGGAACTGGCCCTCCGACAGTTTCACTTATCCCCAGCCCGCCACCCGCTATCTCTCTGCCTTTACTTGCTGTTTCTGTCTTTTCTTCCCCTTGCTGGATATGACAGAAGGCATACTTAGGATGGCTGAAAAAGTGGAGATACTGTTGATGGGGACTTTTAATATGTCACATGTTAACTGGAGCACCTTTGCTGAAGCCACATCCAAAAGCAGGGCCATTCTCAATGCCCTTCACATGGCATGCCTCAGATAGCTAGTTTTGGAACCTACTTGTGAGGGAGCAATCTTAGACCTCATACTCTCAAATGGGGACAGTGAGAGGATCTCAGATCTAGAAGTGGGTAGCCATTTGGGAACAAGTGACCAGCAGACAGTGTGGTTCTTGATAAACTCAGCTACAGAGTCAGGCCATACAAAAGTAAGGTACTGGACTTCAGGAGGGCTGATTTTGGCAAGATGGGAGAGTGCCTTAGAAAAGCACTAGCAAACAGGCTAGAAGGAGGGTGGAGCAACAATGGGAAATATCAAAACTGCCATCACAGAGGCAACAAGCCTTTGTGTGAAGCAAATAAACAAATCAAAATGAAAGAAAAAGCCACTATGGTTCTCAAAAGATGTGGTGGTGAAGGTTAGGGAGAAAAAGATAGCATTTAGGAAATGTTTTTAATTTTACTTCTGTTTTCCTCCTTGACAGGGCAGCCCCACGATCTTGACGCCGGCCCTACCCCAGACCCGGTTGTGCATGCGGGCCACACGACCCACTCCCCAGTGGGCTGGCCTTTATCGTTCTCACACCCACTGGGTACACGCCCCTGTCAGGTCTCTCCGGGGGTGCAAGGCTCGACTATCAGCTGTGAAGATCGCCTTCAGCGTTTCCCACTTTTTTCACTATGGAGAGCCGGACGCACGACGCCCTCAGCAACATAGTGCTGACACTGCTGGGCGCCTCCCCCACTTTGGCATGCCACTGTAGAGTACGGCCTCCACCAGTCGCTGCTGCAGGGCAATGCAAGCCCCACTACCCACCCCAGAGAGAGGCAGTCATCGGACGCTCAATCCTCCCTCTCCCTGCCAGCCCCGGCAGCCGAGTCTGTTCCAGAATCTGGGTCACCACTGTAGTGCGAGGTGTGGCGTTCAGCGCCTCAACTCTCAGCACCACCGGCCGGCCAGCATTTAGGAAGTATAAGGAAACACAGAAGGAGCAGGACCGAGAACTGTACCAGTTAAGCAGAAGGAAGCAGGAGGGTACTCAGAATAGCAAAGGCCCAAACTGAGGAAAAGATAGCCAACTCGGTTAGAAGGGATAAAACCTTTTATAGGTATATCAGGTAGCGTAGAAAGACAAAGGAGGATAGTGAGGATGAATAGAATGGACAGTGGGTGGGCAGAGAGGGACAGTGAAAAGCGGGGATACTGAATGAATACTTCTGTTCAATATTCACAAAGAGGAGGTGTGGGAGTGCCTAATCCAATTAACAGAAGCACTCTGGATGGGGGTCAATCCCAGTCCCTTCACAGAAGAAAGGGTTCGAAAGAACTTCTAAAACTGAAGGTGGACAAAACAGCAGGGGCCAGATGGAATTCACCCCAGAATTCTAAAATAATTAAGCAGAGAACTAGTGACACCACTGACTACCCTTTTAACAAATCATGGGAGGATAGTGTGGTACTTGAAGACTGAAGAAAGGCAGATGTGATTCCCTTCACAAAGTGGGACCAAGACAGATGCAGGAAACTGACAGACCTGTCAGTTTGACCTCTGTGGTGGGAAAGTGATGGAATCACTTCTGAAGGAAAAGAATTGTTGAGTACCTAGAGGCCAGTGGGGCACAGGACCCAAGGCAGCATGGGTTCACAGTGGGAAGGTCATGTCAGATGAATCTAATTAATCTCTTTGAGTGGGTGACCAAAGTAGTAGACCAGGGAGGGCTGTAGACATGGCCTACCTAGACATTAGCAAGGCATTTGACACAGTCCCACACAAAGATTAATAGTCAAATTAACCAGCCTGGGAGTGGGTCCCAGGGTGGTAGCCTGGAGTATAACGTTGGCTGGACAACAGAACACAGAAAGTAATTGTAAATGGAGTCCTCTGAAGAAAGAGGGGTTACTGGTGGGGTACAGCAGGGTTCAGTACTGGGTCCAGTCCTTTTAATGTCTTTATAAGTGACATTGCAGAGGGACTGGAAGGAAAAGTATGCCTCTTTGCAGATGACTCAAAGATCTTCAACACGGTTGATACACAAGGAGGCGTGGAAAGGATGAGAAGGGGCTTGGCAAGGTTGGAAGAATGGTTGGAAGTATGGCAGCTTGGATTCAATGCAAAAAAGCGCAAAATAATGCACTTGAGAAACAAAACCCAGGAGAAGATTACACAATGGGGAGAGGTAGTAACAACAACAAAAATGGAAAGGGACCTGGGGTAATCATATCAGATGACTTTAAGGTTGGCAAGTAATGTGAGAAGGTGGTAGGGAGGGCTGGGCGGACACTGGGATGTATAGGGAGAGGCATCACCAGCAGAAAACAGGAAGTTGTTATTCCCTGTACAGACAGTTGGTGAGACCCCATCTGAGTACTGCATCCAGTTCTGGAGACCCCATCTCCGCAAGGACATAGACAGGATGTAGGCAGTTCAGTGGAGCGACTAAAATGGTGCAGGGTCTGCAAAAGAGAAGCCATCGAGGACAGACTAAAGGAGCTTAATATAGCTACCCTTGAGGAAGGGAGGGAGTGGGGACACATAGAAATGTTTAAGCACTCAGTGGAATCAATAAAGTCCAAGAGGGTAGCATCTTTCAGAAAAGAGATGTGCAAGAACAAGGGACACAATTTGAAGATAGAGGGGACGGCTCAGGGGCAATGTGAGGAAGTATTTTTCACAGAAAGGTGGTGCATGCATGAAACAGCCTTCCTGAGGGAGGTTAATGGGGTCTGAAACTGTGGGAGGAATTCAGAATGCATGGGACAGACATAGGCAATTTTTCTGGGGGTAGGAAGAAATAGGCTGTTGTTAAATACAGCTTATCCTCTAGGTAGGGAAATGGGCAGACTAGGTGGGCCAAGCAGTCCTTATCTGCTGTCAAAGTCTGTGTTTCTATGTTTCTTGCATATCTGAAGTTTTGAAATGTGTGTGAATCTTTATGTGAGCATTGGGGCATATGGTTTGAAAATATATATTGTTATATTGTTCAAATGAGTGCAAAAAGCTATTTGGATCTCAAGGAGTTAACCTGAGATGCTGGTTTATAACCTCTTTGCAGAAGCTGTCAACAGCAGGTCAGTTCTGGGACACCATGTACTGTTTTGTTGCACCTGCAAGGAAGGAAACTAGCAAGAACATTTTCAGAGAAACAGAATGCTCTCCTTAACGAGTTCCCTGGCAAATGCTTGTTATAAAAAGAGCAATATTTTTGCTAGAGAGACTGAGATTTGAAATTGAGAAGAAATACTGAGAAGAAGGACTTTATTTTCTGTGTTTGTACTGCCTTTGTAAATAGTTATACTGAACAAATTTTTATTTTTATTTTGCTGCTGTTAATAATAAAACACTTATTGCAAATTTTACAACTGCTCCTGGTCATCCTATGCTTCCTGACCTGTGCCTCATCGACACTCTGTTTTGGATCTAAAGGGTGTTTCCCCAAGAAGAATGATTAGTGGTGCCTCCACCCAGAGTTGAAATGAAGTGGTGATGTTCAAAAAATAGAGTAGGGGAACAAAATACTCCACTGAGGCTGTTGTAAAATTTCTCAACGTTCTTTATTTTTGTTAATTGCCCTGATGTTTCACATTCTTGTGCTTTTCAAAGGGCTTTTCATATATTCCTGTATTACGTGCTTTGTGCAGAAATTTTTACAACAGCCTCAGTGGAGTATTGTTTGGTCCCCCCCTTTTTGAACATCAACACTGACTTAGTCCTATAGAGGAACCATTCAACAAACTGTCTTAACAGTATCCAGCTACCCATGGGTGAAGCATTAAGCTACACACCTTCCCCAATTTGAAATGAAGTGGCAGCTGTTTGTGTGGTACAACCATGTGGGATGCTGTACCTACCCACCTCCTCACAGTCACCCCACACACAGGAAACGAATGAGTTGAAAAGATTAATTATACAATGGCAGAAAGAATCTTGGACTGTGATTGGTCAGTTTGGGGCTGAATCCATGGCGTTATCCAGCATGATGCCAATGGTCTACTGTCATCATTATGGACACTACTCTTCATCCCCTTTTTGCATCTCCTCAAAAGAAGCAAATATTTTTCCACTATAATAAAAACATTCTTTAAAATTATTTTTTATTTTATATATAACAACGAGCCATTGTATAATAGAATAATGCACTCCAGGGTATGTGTCGTTTGGGATAATGCCACACCTGGGGCATTGGGCGCACTTAGGTCTGCCTTCGTTCGCGCCCCCAGGCGTGGCTTTATCCCAGCATGACACACATCCTGTTGTGCTTTATTCCTTTATTTTATTTCTGTAAATTACAAGCCCAGCACTTCAAGCTGAGGGGAGGGTGACCTACCACTGAGTGCCATGGGCACTCAATGATAATAAGTCACCCTCTGTCAGAGTTTGAAGTGCTGGGCCTGTAATTTTATGAATAAAGTATCTTTTCAACTCATATGGCGTTGGTGCTGGTTTTGCCTCTGTGGACATTGCTGTTTAACCAAGCACAACAGGTAGCGGGGCTGCTTTTGATTGCCCTGTTAGTTGCTGGTATGCCTTTCTGTACCAGGGCATGCATTTGCAACACTTTTCCCTTTAGCTTGGCTTCCCTGTCCTGACAAAGCTCAGCCAGGTGATCAAACATGTGAGCATTAGTGCTGATAAACACAGGTACTCCATCAGTACATTCCAGATTCGGACACATCAATGCCAACATTTCCATAGGGTCTTCATTCCATTTACTTTGGAGGAAGCATTCCATACTTGAGGTATCCCAAATAACGGGTAGAATTTGTCATTCAGTCCCCATCCTTTCAAACCTTCCAGTGACAGTAGATTATGATGAGATAGGTGTCAGTCATACCAGTTTTGAAAATAATAGTCACTTGGGACGCTGTCCAAAACAACTTGAACAAGCACTCCTTCATTAGTGACTGTCGTTTCAGTGGAAGGCCCAACAAGCTGTCCAGATCAAAGGGCACAGTTTTAGGCATTTTAATTAAGACTTGGCCAATGACTTGGTAGTTTCTGGTTTAGCTGGGGACCCACCAAAGTTTCTTTGCTGCTGCATCTTGTCTAGTAGCTTTGCATTCAACTACGTGGGTCCTCGGGATATTGACATTCTCACTTGCTGTGGCCATCGTCACCACAGTTGTAACAGAATAAGCCTGGCTGTATAGGCCATAAATGAGAGCCCATCAGATGATTTCCAGTCAGGGTTTTTGCCTTTTGGAAAGATCCTCTGGAGTCTCTGGTAGGTACTGATCCTCGCTCACCATTTAACTCCTTCTTGCATACAGTCTGCTGGGGGTACACTCCTTTAACTCATTCACCAGGGTCTTGAGCACCCTGACTTGGTTCTGGAGTTTAGCAGTGGCTACAGAATTAGGTACTTGGACAACAGCGCCCATCACAGATGTGCTCTGGTCAGGGGTTACACCATGCTGGCCTGAGTGAGCATCACTGCTTTTACTGGAAGCTAGCATACTACTCGAACTGGCTCTCAGCTCCCTGAGTTCCTGCAAAGTTCTTGGATTTCATGACTATCACTGGCAGGCCCTCTCTTGTAAATGGGAGTTGCAGGTACTGCTCAACATAGGGGTCCCAAGACTACTCTTCATATTTGACTTCTCTTACTTCTTTCATCAGCATACTGGGAGGGAGGATTATCCCTTCTTTCTTGCAGTCGTAATTTGAGCAATAACAAACTGGGTACCATACAGACTTGACTACTTGATCCAGCCTGAATCAGTTCAGTTCATTAGAGGCCACCTCCTTTCCTGAAAACTTTCTGTAGCGCCCTCTCCAGGTGAGTCAAATAGGTTGACAGTGGTTCTCCCTTCCATTGTTTGGTTGCCATATATTTCCACATAAGATCCTCCAAGACTCAGAACTCACAAACCCATTTTCTAAGGTGATCAGATACTCTTGTGTGGTAGCATCTGGGTCTGTGGACCTCAGAGAATGAATATTTTAGGAGCTGACCCTCGGAGGCTTTTCCCCAGGCGTTTCTGCCATTCAGCTTCTGAACACTGTCAGTCCTAAGCTAAAGAAGCAGCATAGTCCATCAGGTCTCTGTGTCATCTTCAGCTGTTGGGTTGGCTGTACCCCTGAAAACATGCATAATTTTGCTAATCGTCTTGCGACACAGGTGGCACATAGGTGGGTCCTCTCCATGGGGTCTGAGGTAGGACACCCTCTTGAACATCAAACTCTTTCTGAACCTCCTCCATAGACTTCCCTTGGGCCTGCAACCACTTGCTAAGCTTTCTTTAAAGCCTTCAGCCTTAGGCGAGGCCTCCTTTAAAGCTGTAGCATACGTCACTATAGTTCATGCCACACTAGAACCTTTGGGGGTTAGCACATCAGGCACTCTAGTGGCATCAACAGCATTCCAGCACTCAACAAGCACAGTTAACATTTTGTTTGCAGGTCCATTATCTGCCCTCGGACAACAACTGGGCCAAGGTATTTAATTACAGACAGATGCTCTTCAATTTTCTCATCATACGGAGAGCGACTCCCAGGAGCAGCAGGGTTTTGTGAGGGTTCAGCTTCTCACCCCATACCAATCAATTAGTCAATGAAAAGCCATGATATCAGTAACAGTTCAGGGTTTGGGGGGCTACAACACTGTCCTCTTCAGCAGTGGCTTGCATATGGGGCTTGACTGATGATCAGAAGAGCCCAATAGTGCCTCCAAGATGTAACCAGGTCTCCAGGTACCTTTCAGTTACTACCCTGCCTTGTAGGCTCAACAAGGTTGAGGGCCTGGGCTCTGTTTTGTGTCTAAAGGGAGGGTTCTCTCCCAAGAAGATTGATTAGCATGATGCCTCCACCCAGAGTTAAAAAAAAAGTGGGCCAACTTTCTGTATGGGTACAACCCTGGGATGCTGTACCTACCTACCTGCATACCCTCACTGTGACTCCACAAACAGGAATCCAACCTTTGTTACAGTATTTCACAGCACATGCAATTATAGCAATCTCTAATAATATGTTCACAGATAGTGTTAAACAACAACAATAAACAATTTATTAAATAGGGTAGGAAAAAACAGAGATGCAGAATAAATAACGAGTTGGGAAATTTGATCCAGCAGTTAAGTATAAACAACAAGAATAACAGTGCCCACCCCTGAATAGCAACACATCAATACTGAATAGCCTACCTCCCAACTGCTACCAGTTTTCCCAAAGTCAGTCTGGGTACCCAAGTGGTATAGTTGCAGGCCTGGAACAGTGCAGCTGGTTGGCTGGCATTGGTGCACTGTGAAACAATGGAAAAAACTGTTTCTAATATCCTAAGTCAGGGCAATCCCTGAGGTTACTCACAGTTTTGAAGATTCAGAGTCTGGGCTGCAGCAACAGTTTTCATCAGTCGAGCTGGGGCCTCAAATAATATAAGCAGGTTCTTAGCTTACTTGGCTGTAGCAGGATTCTGGTGGCTGGTCACCTCTGCAGCGTGGCAGACTCTGGCTGCTTGTCACCTTCTTGGTGGTTTCATAATGGATGTTGGAATAGAGGACCAGGGCCCACGCCTAACCCCACGTGCCCAGGCATCCAACCCCAGGAGGAGACAATGGGTAATGCCTGACTGTGACACTGCTTGGCTGATTCCCAGACCATCTTTGTCTGGCAGTGATTCTTCTTCTTCTGGCACTCAGGAATCACGCAGTCTTTCCTCTCTGCAGGCTAGCAGACATGGATACCTCCAGAAACAGGTCTGTATTACCCTTCCAGGGAGCAAGAGGTGGCACAGTGTGTCTCAGTTATTTTCTAAACAGCAGATTCAGACCACAAAACAGCTGTTATTTCAAACTGGATTTCCTAGGCAATGGGAATTTTCGATACCCTCTGGACTCTGGTTGTTTAAACCCAGGCAACACTTCAGGCCATTATCAAGGACACAGTCCAACCCTAATCACAGACTGAGGGCTTCTCTCAGATGGCTTCAGAGTTTAACAATAAAGCAGCCTTTTAACTGTACAGTCTGGTTTTCCAGGTTATAGAATGCCTTGGATAAATCTCCTAGAGTTTGGCTGTGGAAGCCTTAGGCCAACTTTCAGACTTTTCTGGGCACAGTCAAAGCCCCCATCTCACAGAGAGCCTCAGGCAGAACTGCCTCAAGCTGGAATCTCACCCACAGTCTTTATTTTTGTTTATTGATACTAGGATTAAAACCTTTGAGCTAAAAGCTCATTTACAGAGGTTCTGCATCATACAATAAACAGAGTAAATGCAAAGCGTACAGACATACAATAGTAGAGATATTAATACAATAATAGCAGAGAGGATTAAACATTTTTAACAGGTAAATATACAGAATATGAGTAGATGTATAAAAAATATAGTACTAGAACAGTATGCACTGTAAGGATGGCAGAGTTCATAACAGTTTAAGGTATTAATCATGCAGAAGTGTCAAGGGGCTGCTTGCCTCAAACATTGTCATGGAACTGGGGGATTAAAGGTGCAGCTACAGAGTAGCGTTGTCAGGAATAGAGGGGAGGAGGACTGCAACAGGATAGCATTGATAGAGGTGGGGATGGGGGTGGGAGGAGGAAGAGGGAGGATAGAGGTAAGAGGCAAGGAAGGGAGAGAGTAGGAAAGTGGCTACATTGGGTCTGAGGAGTACATGGCATGATGGCAGCATCTGATTGGTTGACACAACTGTCCCATCAGCAAAATTAATGTGGATTAGGTCCACTGGACACCTGATTGGATGCTGCTAAAGGCAACAAGAACATTGTCCTATCCCTCTACCCAGGAGCCATAGCACCAGACCTTTGTGCTCCTTGAATACTGATTGGATAAAGAAAGGGTCAGGGGTTACCAAGATGGCTTCCATCAAAATAATTTACATGGAATTCCAACTTTAAAGTCTTTTTAAAGGCTTCTGTATCATTTAAGAGTAAATGTCCATATGCTCTAATAGGTGTCCCTTTGTTCTGTTATCTAGTTTTGGAGCAGGCACTGAAAGATTCTCTCTCAGCAAGTCATTAGCACCGTAGCACTAGGTCACCAGGTGACAGGCAGAAAACACATTCACAGTTCTTAAAGCAATAGCACACTTAAGCACTTATACAAAGTTCAATCTCTTTCCTCCCAAAGTGTGTCTCCGGACCTCCACCAATATCTCTGGAGGTCCCTGGGGTTCTAGCGCACACGAAGAAGACACCAGTCTTGAGCTGCAAAGGCAGTTCTAATACAGGACACCATAGCACTAACCGGATCTGTGAGCAGACCACCAGCTCACATGTTCGAGCAGGAGCCAGCTCGAAGGTGCACATGCAGAACTGTGCGGCACTTCACTGCTTGCCAAGCACTAGCTGCAGTGTACTGCCAGTGGGTGGTTTAACTGTTTACACACTGCTCCTCCAGTCCCCAGCAAAGTAGGCAAACGGGCTGGCAGGAGCAACAAAATAGGGCACCAGTGGACCCGGACTTGCAGACCAAATGGCTGGGAGGTAGACCAGGAAAGTCCCACCCATGGCGGAGAGTTACACCTGGAATGGATTAATTACAGACAAATATACAAGCAGTGTAAGTACCAACATAAAGACATTTTACAGGGAAGTTGGAGTAATTAAAACATACAGAATATTGAACATCACAGAAAAGTTACCACAGTGACATAGTGAGACAACTTGCAATGAGTCCCTACACCAGACATGGGAAAATTCTCATAAGGACAGTGAATTATTCTAGCCACTAAGCATTTTCCAACAGACTGGGAGGCAAATCTGGTGGGTCCTGAAATGCAACACAGCAAAACTCTTCCAATTACTGCCCAATAAGCTTGCTGACAGTTTCTGCTAAGATTTTAGAAAATTCCTTTTGGACCAGCTAAACATATGGATCAACAATAATGTAATAATTGGGAAGAATAAGCCATCTTTATAGCCACGACTACAGTTGATAAGGTGCCTGTTTGTGCAGTTTACCAGAGATGAGGGTGGGATTGCCAATAGTGTTCTAGTGAAAGCGGTTTTGGGCGTGCTGTAGCAATTCAAGGCCAGACCAGCATGACAGTTTAGCAGTGTACTGTATACAGTAGCAGTAGGTTATCTAGTTTGACTGGAAAATTTGTAAAGTTGCTGCTGCAATGTTCCCCAGTGCTGGGAATAAACCAAAAACTACTTTGGGATTAGAAACAGAGAAACACTGACAGTGATGGCAGGAAAAGACCACGGTTCATTGGGTCTGTCCCTAAAGCCCTATCTTATCAGAAGAACTTTGTTTATACATGGTTTTAGTCTGCACTACTCACCCTCATGTTCCTGCCTTACTACTCTCCCTGAGTAAGTATGAAACACTTTACTCTGTCACAGCCATGAACCATTGATGGTTTTGGCACCACCACCTCAGCTGGCAGACTGTTTCATGGCTCAGCCAATCTCTATGTAAAATAAACTTCCTCATGTCCTTCATGAATTCCACCCCCAACACACACTAGCTTCTACTCGTGTCCCCATGTTCTAGATGAATAAACAACAACAAAAAACTCCTTTGAGCTGTTGACTCTTCTAGATTTTTTGCTGAAAGGTTGTCAAGAAAAGCATACACTGATTGCCCCTAATGAGTATGGACATGCATCCTAGCTATGCAGCTGGAATATTACCCCTATACATGCTGTCTAAACTCCAATGCCACTTTCCATCAGGAATCAAGTTAATTTCAGTCACACAAAAACATGCAGGACAATCTGACAATTAAGAAGAAATTACTAAAAATATCAATGAATCAAGCAGTTAAATGTCACATAATAATCACTACAATTAAGACTGCGTGAATGCTTTTTTACTAAATATTGATCCGAATATTCAGTATTCAGTGACCAGTATTCGGTTCTAAAATAAAATAAAAACCAACAGCCCTCCATCCTCCTCCCTAACCCAGATCCAGTTACATACAGAGCTCCATCCCCACCCTCAGTTAGCACCTGAGCCCCCACCCCACAGCACCACATTTTGATATGTCAGAATTTAAAAAAAAAAAAACTACAACGATGGGTGACAGGCACAGCCCGCCCACCTTCATGGCCATCCGTTGAGTTTCATGACTGTCACTCCCCAGTAGCTAGCAGCAGCTCCCCACAGCTGAATGTAAATCAAAAAGAGAAGGCAACCTATTGACAGCTCGCCTCTCCTCCATGGCTGGTTGCCTTCTTCTGAATGAAAGCACTGTGCAGGCACTACACGATAGTAAAACCAGCTAGCCATGACAGAGGAGGAGAAGGATCTGGGGGTGATCATTACAGGCTCAATGAACAACTCAGTGCAGTGTAGGAAGGCTGCTGCAAAGGCAAACAAGATGAATTCATTCACATATCTGGACTGAGTAGTGCGGTATGGGCTGCATGCCCATTGGCTCACGCTGTGAACCAATGGGCATGCAGCTCTCGCTGTCAGTCGGTGGGTGAGCGGGATGGCAGGTGGGTGGGTGCTGCCACCCACCGGCTGACTGGGAGGAGCGGGGGTGGGGCTCCGTGGGTGGGGGTACACTAGACCACCAGGGTAATAGGAATATTTTATGCTTTACAGATGCCGCGATTGGGCACATAGCAGTCCACTGGACCACCAGGGATGTTGGGGCGTAATTCTTATACACAAATGCACGATCGGGCTGCAGGGCGTCGGTCCCCGGCGGCTGCTGCCTGGCAGTGCCAGGCACAAGTCGTCAGGGATCAGCACACCTGCATGCTAATGGATGCAAATGGGGCCATAATGACATGCAAATGGCCCCATGTGTGCTCTGCATAAATTATAGCCCTATTTGCATGTCCCTTTTGAATATCACAGGTGCTGTGCATGGTGCAATGGCACTTGCACTAGCGCATCTCCATGCTCCACTCTGGCCACTTGCGCTGGCGCCAGTGCCACTATGCCGTGCACAGTGGGAGTAGCCGGAGTGCGATATTCAAAGCTGCTGTGCCATGGCGCAGCTCCGTTGAATATCGCCCAGGCCCACCCTGCGTAACAAAGTTGAGCTGTGCCCAGGCTTACGCCACAGCCTGGTGCAGTTTGAATATCCGGGCTCCAGTGTTTTCTGAATGACTTAAGACAAATATACTGGTCAGATCTTTGAAATACAACTGTTGTAGATACAGTTCTGTCTGACATCACTTCCAAGTTTATGGTACTTTAAAACAGGCATTTACCTGTCATTAAAATGAGAGTCAGAGGTACCATCACTAAATGACTAAACAGTGAATTACTATCTCTATTCAAAATCTGAGAGAAGGGTTGAAAGCATTCCAATGCCTCTGCCTTGACATCTGATTCTCCTATTTTTATTATACATGTCTCTATTGTCTATAATCTCTCAGATTATAGAAAATGGAAAACATGTTAAAAAAACCATGTATTCTATGAGAAGTGCATACAGCCTATAATGATCTCCTCAACTTCCTCTTCATGTATAAGGACTATGAGCTCCTCGTCCAGTGGACTGGCCTTACCAGGTGGTTCTATTCATGCTTGACCTCCCCCATTCTGCTTGAGTGTGGTTAGTGCAGCAACTGTCTGTAAATGACTATAACATATATAGTATCTGAAAATAAAGTAGAATGCTCTGATGGTATCAAGCCTAGGTTCCTAAAATTTACTTCATACAGCTGATCTGCTCTTGTAGCAAAACTCTTCTGTCTTCGCTCACTACAGGTATAGCCCTTGATATATGGAAACTAGCTCATTTGGTGTATGGCTATAAAAAGAGCCATCCAAAAGATATTAATAATTAGCAGCCTATCACCATATTGCTAGTCTTAAATTGTTGGAGAAAGGTGTATGGTATTTGCCCAACTCACTGATTAACTGCACAAATATAATCTGCTGTCTTCAGCCCGCAATGGTTTAGGGCTATGGCACAGTATCTATACTACTACAGCCAAGCTTATTAATTATATTTTCTTGGCCATGGATAAATGCAAGCGGACTGGGACCGTAGTCATAGCGGACCACCTGCTGTTTTGTACTAAGCTTAATGAACTGGGAGTCTCTTCTACTGCCTAATCTGGTTTAGAAACTACACTAGGCACAGAAAGTAATTTGAGAAATTTGGATAAGCAACTTCAGATGTTGTCTGTACCTAGTGAGGTGCTTCACATGGATCCATATTAGGTCTTTTGCTATTCTAACTATACATCAACTGTCTGCCACTTATAATTTCCTCTTGTACTCCTTTCTGTATGCAGATGTTCTTGCTGTTCTGTATAGCTCAAATGGTACTAATGACCTAAGCAGAAATATTAAAGGGACATTGTCAAATTTTGTTTTTTCCTTTTCATTGACTGCTGGTGGTGCCTGTTGCCAGTATTGTGTAAAGACAGTGTATACTGGACCCCTGATGTTCATATAAGTCTGATATATTTGGACTATAGTTAAAATACAATTTATAGTGACCCAACCTTCTGTCCTCCACTGTTGTCGAGGCACGGGTCAGAAAGCATAGGAAAACCAGGAGCAGTTTCAAAATTCACAAATGGCGTTTTAATTTTCTCAATAATAACAAAATAAAAATAAAATTGGCTCAGTATAACTATTTGCAAAGACAGTTAAAACAGAAAACAAAGTCCTTCTTCTGAGTGGTTCCTCTTAATCTCAAATCTCAGTCTCTGTCTGTTTTTAGCAAAAGCATTGCTGCTCTTTTTATGTCTTTTCAACCTCTGCTCGTTAACAGTCATCCTGTTTTTCCTAAAATGTTCTTGTTAGTTTCTTGTAGGTGCAGCAAAAAGAACATAAAGACCCAGAACTGACCTCTAGTTTACAGCTCTGCAAAAGGCTTAAAACTGCATCTCAGGTTAGCCCTTGAGTTCCAAATAGCTTTGTAATAATTTCAGCAGTGTAACTATATGGTTTTAAACAAAGGGATCCCAGTATCAGTGACATTTCCACATAAAGATTCACCTATATTTTTATACCCACAGATATGAAAGGGAGAGAAGAAAAGACAGAAACAGCAAGTGAAGGTAGAGAGAGAGAGATAACGAGGCAGAGAACTGCGAAACCGTCCGGTGATCAGTTCTTAAGTCTCACAAGAAGATTTGGTTGCACAACCAGACAGACAAGAGACAGAAAAGGAGTGGAAAGAACAGATCCTTGCATTTAAATCTTTCTGCATAACAAATAAGACAGGGTCTTATTCAACCCTGTCACAGCCACCACTGCTACACGCACTGCCAAGTGTATGCACAATCTCAATTATGCAAGTGGAGTCAGTAAACTTATGCTTGCATGAGTTCTTTTCTTATGTGACAGTTGGTAAGCCTATTTCTTTAATATATAGTGTGTCCTGAATTCAGAAAAGTTATATTGCTTTCAAATGAGCAGTCTGAGAGTGAAAAAGGCTTTGAAAAGTAAAGCCATGACTTTGGGCCCGAGAATTAACGCCTCATTCACAGCTTTACTTTTTAAAGCCATTTCTCACTCCAGTAGACTGCGTTTTAAACAGCAACTTTTCTGAACTTAGGACACACTATATTTCACAGAAATAGTCTCAACAACTGTTGTATAAAAATGAAGAAATCAGAGCCAACCCGTGATGTGGAGGCTGAGGCTCTGGGCACCTTACCTCATGCCACACTGGTGACTCTGGGTCGGGAACAGATTTGGTTTGCACAGAGACCGGTGGGAGAAGAAGGACTGAGTGTTCCTAGAATAGCTTCCCTTCCTTGGGAAGGGGTTATGTGACGCCTGCATGCCTGCCACACAGTGGCAGCTGGCTGGCAGTTCATGCATGTCACCACATAAGGGAAGGGATCCCGAGTTCAGGACACTAGGGCCACCTTGTGAAAGTGGAGCTGTGACATTGCATCCACTGCACATCTGTGGCCTCCAGAGGAGAAAAAGCATGGTGAAAAATATGGAGGCTGGGCTTAATGAAGCCCTCCTGAGAGCACCAATGGCCTGAAAGGTCCCAGGAGTTGGAAGGAGAGCAGGATAGCCAGTGAATACAGGACAGGTTGACATAGCCACTCAGCCTGTCAGAGAGCAGAAAAACCTCTATAGAAAAAAATGAAGAAATCGTGCATGCATGAGTATACTGGCACCTCTGCACCATACTGAGATAATGAACCTGCTCAGCAATATGTATAGCAGAGATGCCAAACAGAATGCTGAGGCACTATAAATTGAGTTTTAACTATTTTAAAAAATAAGACTTATGTGAATATTAGGGGCCCAGTATACATTTTCTTAATTCAGTACTGTACCAGCAATAGGCATCATCAGCTGTCGATGAATAGAACCTGCCAAAACAGATGACGTGCCCCTTTAATCCAGATTTTCTAGTACTTTACTTCAAAATTAGTTTATGCAAAATAAGCTGGTTTTAAATGTAAGCAAAACTCAGACACATTTGGCTCTTTTCATAAACTATGCACTGGATCTAACAGACTGCAAATAACGTGTCTTGATGGCTCTTTTCTAAAGATGATTGACTCTTTTAATTAATTGGGTGTAACGTTTGATAAAACCCTTGACTTTGCATTGCATATTAATGTGGTCCATAAGATTCCAAACATTAGACTGGGCCTTGCATGCAGTTAAAACAAATCTAACTCCTAAAGCTTGCATGGTGATAACTGCCTAAATTAAGTTACCGTGTTTTATTTCAACACTTCTGAATTAAATTTTAAAAGTTTGATATAACCTATAACTGTATACTGTATGCCATTATGACTTGGCTACCTCCTATCAAACACATCATTGTTTACTTTATTCTGTCTGGTTGGAATTCCTGGCTGCCATACATACCTTATCCTTTGATGTCTAAGTGACAAAGTACTTTGACACCTAGTCACACTTCTTGTGAAACTGACCTATGCATATACCATTGTTTCCCAAATGAGGCTCTGCTGACTGCAGCCACTAGCACAATTTTCTGTGGCTACAGAGCCCTTTAGAGCCTAAATTAACATGCATTTGTCAATGCTGAATGTTTGTTTGTATGCATTTTGGCAAGCATACATAAAAATAAAGCTGTCTGTGCTGTTATCGGTAACCATCCGTGTGGTTGTCTGTGCACTTTTGTACCATGCTGCAGACTGCAGGGCCAGAGGGTCAATGAGTACTCCAAGGAAGGAGATGTAATCATCGGTGAGATCTTCCCTATCCATTACAAGCATATCTCCTCCAAGACAGCATTCACTGAGCCTCCAAAACCAATACAGTGTGAAGTGTAATTGGGAACATATGGTTGTTGATGGGTTTATTTTGCCAGATGAATTTGATTCAGTGCCAGGTAAAATATAATACTTGTCAGTGCACTTTAACTTTTAGGTAAAGGGATTAACCATTTTGCAAAAGAACTACATACAGTACTGTACAATGGCTGCCGCTTTGAACAAAGTAAATATTTATGTTTTTATTGGAATGAATTGAATTTTGGTTTTCAAGACACTAGTATTTGTGTGTAAAAGCAATCACTTCTGCAACCTTGACATGCAGATCTGTCATTTGTAGCACAAAACTGCATGCTAAAATTAAAGTGGACAACAGGCAGTGGTAACTTGAAATACATGATGAACTGTGTGTAGTAAAAATGCCTACAGGACATCACCCCTTC
This sequence comes from Neoceratodus forsteri, assembly GCA_016271365.2. NCBI lineage: Eukaryota > Metazoa > Chordata > Ceratodontiformes > Ceratodontidae > Neoceratodus > Neoceratodus forsteri. Next base: position 630,536,287 of record CM028133.1, on the reverse strand, counting down.
TATTAAAATTTCCAGTAGACCCATGACCATTATTATGGCAACCTGTTAATTACAAAAATAGTAATTCTGGTTGCTGTCAGTCATGAGGGTATGCCTAAAGTACCAGTTGTACCTTTTCTAAGCCCACAAACTTGAGATTTGCCATTCATCCATGCTGAGCTTCTGCAAAGTGGCAAGCCATGGCATACACATGATTTGTGGTTTTGTCGGCATTCTGCTTGCCAGTCCTCAATTTTAAAGCATGTTTTATTTTCCCAGCATATGCTTCTCATCATGGTCAGGTTTGCATATACATAACTCCTGTAGTACTGCAAGTTCTGAATGAATTGATCGCCTGATATCATCCTGAAGTGGGTGATTGACGAAATCATATTCATGGGGTTTACACAGTGTGTACAGTTTTCACACTTATAATTGACTCTAGATTGGCACAACCAAGTCCATGGTGTGGAGGGTTCTGAATAGATACTCTGTACAATCTCATCTTCAATGTTTTCTGCCACATCGGGGTATGTCTCTAGCCCAGCTAAGTACTTTTCCTGTAAGCCAAGTACCTCATCCTGTACTGTGCTTTAAAGCATTTTAATGAGCCTGAGAAATTCCTGTTTTATTGCATCTCACCTGCCTTGACCAGAGTTGTGATTTATACAGGAACCAGGCACGGGATTTCGATTGGCAGTGGATGGGAAGTTTGGCAGTGTTTTTACCAGGCAGGTGGCTTCAATCAGGAGGAGGTGGGATGTTTTACACTGGATGGGTATGTGTACCAGAACTGGGCACAAGGTTGCAATCAGGAGAGGGTGGGATGTTTGGCAGTGGCCATTGTTTTTGTTTTTGTTTTGTTACCGTGTATGGGTATGGGATCAAGAGAAAGTGGGATGTAAAACAATAATGAGATTAATGATAAAAATATAGTCATTTAACCATCATATACAGTTGTCCCTGGGCCACCAGGGCACTAACTATATAGCATCTTGTCTGAAGGGAGTTGATCTGGTTCACATTAATCATATTGTGAAAAATGTTTGTCACAGCCAGGCAGTATAAATGCATGTGGTGTTTCCGTCCAAGTTCTTACATTAAACTACTGACTGCTGGTACCTGGCACACTAAAATTGTGTTTACACAGCATGGGGCTCTTGCATTTGCACTGCTTCCTTCACTGTGCACTGGCTGCTCTTTGATTAATTGTTTACACAACCTGTCCTTGCAATGCTGCAGGTCACACCACAGGGGACTGTACATTCAGTGGGCTGGGTTGTTTGGACTGATGTCAGTAGTGGCAGCTGCTGATGCGATCACTGCTGTGATCACTTCTGTGATGCCATGCCTTCCAATATGCAGGAATTGCTGTCACAAACTGACCCCAAAGTTACTACAGTTTAAGTTTAACTTACTAGTAACTGGAGCATGATAGCAGACACCGATCAGGAAGTTAGTCACTGGTCAGGTTGTCGAATGTGGCACAGACTGCAGTTATGTATTGTACAGGTTAGGGTGACATTTTTCAAAGGGTTGGCTGCAGGTGCAGTTGGGCGATCTGCTGGAACCTACAGCAGTCTGAATGCATCCTTAGGGATACCCATTCTGTTTCAAAATGATGGTCTTTTTATGTCCACTGAGTGAGCTTTACAGCCCATTACATCTGAAAGTGGCAGCTGTTGGAACACAAGTGCTAGACCACCTAATAGGTGGTCAGCACTAACTATAGGTTATGTGGATTGTCAGGGGGTCCTCAGTGGGTACAGCAGTAGATTGCTGATATGACAGGTAAGTATTCTGTGCCATTGGTACCTATGTCCACTATCATTTATTGCACTGTGCATGTTACGGAACTGTATATATTGTACAGTCTGCAGGCTGATGGGGTGGCTGACAAAATTGCCTAATGCTGCCTAGTAATAGTAGGTTGTTATACAAGAAGTGCTAATGGCGGTCCATGCAGGACAAGTTTTGTACTGGATGCTCACCCACCACTGGTGCTCTGCAGCTTTAAAAATGGTTTTGGTCAGCCGGTGGCGCAGAGGGTTGAGGCTCTGGACGCCACACCTCATGTCACACAGGCGACCCAGGTTTGGGAGCGAGCCCGAGTCATTGGGGGTCGGCAGGGGAGGTAGGATTGAGCATCCGAAGATAGCTTTCCTCTCCTGGGGAGGGACTAGGGGATGTCCCATGCAGCTGGTGATACCTAGCGATAGCTGGGTTTACCAATCGTAGGCTCTAATGTAGGGCAGCGTTGGGTGGCTGCCTTCTGGGCATGTGCGGGAGCGCGCACATTTCAGAGCTAGGCAGCATTGCACTGCCCCTCGTTGGGGGCAACCTAAGTACAAAATCCCTCCCCCTCTAGTAGGCGGGGGCCTGTGGCATCTGCCGTCCACGCGCTGGGCATCAGGCACGCAGTCCAGTTCCTTTCACATAGCTGCCCTACCAAATCTGTAGAGTAGGGTGGAGCAGGTGGTCCTTCACCGAGGATGTAGGACCCGGTGGGTTGGGTGCGCTTGTGGGGGGACCCTCCATACTGGATTCTAGTGCCCAAGCTTCAGGCAGGATGGGATATCCTGGTGACCAAGAGCCCTCACTGGAGAGAGTCTGGAGGATAGGGCGTAGTAAAATAAAGTTAAAAAAAAAAATGGTTTTGAACTCTGCTGAAAACAGGATCAAAATGTTGTGGCTTCAGTAAATCCAGACTGCTGCATGTTGGATGCGGACTTTGAAAATTCCACCCCGGAATCCTCCAGAATATAATGTGATCTGTTTGCACAAATTACTAACAAATTATATAGTATTATCATACAGCTCACTTTCCTAGGCAGTTTAAACGCAGTTTGGTGTGCTCATGCATTAAATCATTAATCGCTGAGATGAACAGCTGATGCAGTTGAGAGACACATGACTTAGTTATAACTGAGATTTATTACACCAGTGTTCAGCATAGTGAGGAGTACTTTGTAAGGCAGGCAGACAAATGACATTTTGCAGAGACTCATGGGACCAGTAGGGGATGCTGGGAGAGAAGGCTTTGCATCAGATTGAGCACAGCAAAGCATTCACCATGCAGGTTAATGTGCTCGCTCTGATACATGTCCCACACTTGAGTTGCAGCAAAGAAAGGATCCCAAGTGCTCTTACGCCAGTCTGGTAAGTGTTTAGAAAGCCAATTTTGCAGCGCTTCAACCTATGCACATGAGTTGATGCACTGTAAATTCAACAGTGCAAACAAGCCTTAAGTGAGGTAAAAACAAAGTGCACTCACTCACTGCTGCATTGACTTTAACTATCCTCCCCACCACAGTCCGACTTCCACCTCATTTCACTAGCATTGTTGAAAGGCTGATTAAGACCAGTTTGATGTGTGAGAACTGTGGTAATTATTAGGTAGCCTGCTGTGTTTTATTTATTCTGTTTATGGATCATATATACTGAGGTTATAAATGTACAGCAGGACATCCCTTTTATTCTGTGTGACTAGTGATGTGTTGGGGAGGTGATCAGCACACCTTGCACTGAGTGCAACCCAGTCCACTGCATTGGGGAGATGGCTAGACTCTGCAGCAGGGAGGATTTGCTACCAGGGCAGTAGGTGATAGACAGATGAGGGCTTGAGGGTTCTGAACTGATCAATTCTTTTAACCCTCCCCTTTACTTTTTTTTTGTGTACTGGAATCAGGCACAGGTTGGTACTGGGAGAGGATGGGATGTCTCTTGGAGACTGGAAAGGGCACCACAATCCGCACAGGGGTTGTGTACAGACCCCCATGTCAGGGGAAGGAATGGACAAGGATATGATGGAAGGCATTCTTAGAATGGCAGAGAAAGGAGATACTGTTGATGGGAGACCTGAATATGCCAGATGTTAACTGGAGCACATTTGCTGCAGCCACATCCAAGAGCAGGGCCATTCTTGATGCCCTACAGGTGGCAGGCATTAGACAGCTAGTTTCGGAACCCACTTGTGAGGGAGCAGTCTTAGACCTCGTGCTCTCAAATGGGGGCAGTGAGAGGATCTCAGATCTGAAGTGGGTTGCCATCTGGGGACAAGTGACCATCAAACAGTGTGGTTCACATTAAACTCAGCTACAGAGTCAAGCCATACAAAAGTGAGGGTACTGGACTTTAGGAGGGCTGACTTTGGCAAGATGGGAGAGTGCCTCAGAAAAGCACTAGCAAACAGGCTAGAAGGAGGTGTGGAGCAACAATGGGGAATTATCAAAACTGCATCACAGAGGCAACAAGCCTTTGTGTGAAGCAAATAAACAAATCAAAACGAAAGAAAAAGCCACTATGGTTCTCAGAGAGGTGGCTGTGAAAGTCAGGAAGAAAAAGATAGCATTCCGGAGTATAAGGAAACACAGAAGGAGCAGGACAGAGCTGTACCAGTTAAGGCAGAAAGAAGCAGGAGGGAAGTCAGACTAGCAAAGGCCCAAACTGAGGAAAAGATAGCCAACTCAGTTAAGAAGGGATAAAACCTTTTATAGGTACATCAGCAAGTGTAGAAAGACAAGGGAGGGATAGTGAGGCTGAATAGAATGAGCGGTGGGTGGGCAGAGGGGACAGTGAAAAAGCAGGAATACTGAACGTATATTTCTGCTCAGTATTCTAAAGAGGGAAGTGCCTAATCCAATTAACAGAAGCACTCTTGATAGGAGTTCGATCCAGTCCTTTACAGAAGAAAGGGTTCTGCAAGAACTCCTAAAACTGAAGGTGGACAAAGCAATGGGTCCTGATGGAATTCGCCCAGAATTCTAAAAAGAATTAAGGAAGAAACTAGTGAAACCACTGGCTACTCTTTTTAATAAATCATGGGAGGATGGTGTGGTACCGAGGACTGGAGGAAGGTGGATGTGATTCCCCTTCACAAAAGTGGGACCAAGACAGAGGCAGGAAACTACAGACCTGTCAGTCTAACCTCTGTGGTAGGGAAAGTGATGGAGTCACTTCTGAAGGAAAGAATAGTTGAGTACCTAGAGGTCAGTGGAGCACAGGATCCAAGGCAGCATGGGTTCGCAGGAAGGTAATGTCAGACAAATCTAATAGATTTCTTTGACTGGGTGACCAAAGTAGTAGACCAGGGAGGGCTGTGGACATGGCCTACCTAGACTTTAGCAAGGCATTTGACACAGTCCCACACAAAGATTATTAGTAAATTAACCAGCCTGGGAGTGGGTCCCAGGGTGGTAGCCTAGGTAAAACATTGGCTGGACAACAGGACACAGAAGGTAATTGTAAATGGAGTCCACTCTGAAGAAAGAGGCGGTTACTAGTGGGGTACGCGGAGGTTCAGTATTGGGTCCAGTCCTTTTAATGTCTTCATCAGTGACATTGCAGAGGGACTGGAAGGAAAAGTATGCTTTTGCAGATGACACAAAGATCTGCAACAGGGTTGACTACCAAGGAGGTGTGGAAAGGATGAAAAGGACTTGGCAAGGTTGGAGGAATGGTCAGACATATGGCAGCTAGGATTCAATGCAAAAGTGCAAAATAATGCACCTGGGAAACAAGAACCCAGGGGAAGAATACACAATGGGTGGGAGGTAGTAACAACAACAAAACAGGAAAGGGACCAGGGGTAATCATATCAGATGACCTTAAGGTTAGCAAGCAATGTGAGGAAGGCAGTAGGGAGGGCCGGGGTATACTGGGATGTATAGGAGAGGCATCAGCAGCAGAAAACAGGAAGTTGTTATCCCTCTGTACAGACAGTTGGTGAGACCCCATCTGGAATACTGTGTCCAGTTCTGGAGACCCCATCTCCGCAAGGACATAGACAGGATAGAGGCAGTCAGAGGAGGGCAACTAAAATGGTGTAGGGTCTGCAAGAGAAGCCGTATGAGAGAGACTAAAGGAGCTTAATATGTATACCCTTGAGGAAAGAAGGAGAGGGGACATGATAGAAACTTTCAAGTACCTCAAGGGAATCAAAAAGTCCAAGAGGTAGCATCTTTCAGAAAAGAGACTTGCAAGAACAAGGGGACACAATTTAAAGATAGAAGGAGGGCAGTTCAGGGGCAATGTGAGGAAGTATTATTTCACAGAGGAGTAGTGGATGCATGGAACAGCCTTCCTGAGGAAGTTTGGGGTCTAAAACTGTGGGAGAATTCAAGAATGCATGGGACAGACATAAGGCAATTCTTGTGGGGGCAGAGAAGATATAGGCTGTTGGTTAACTAGGATCTGCGCCTATCCTGTAGGTAGGAAATGGGCAGACTAGATGGGCCTAGCGGTCCTTATCTGCTGTCAAAGTCTATGTTTCTATGTTTTTGAACCAGGAATGGAGATGTGATCAGGAGAGGGTGAGATGAAATCAGAACACGTGTGTGTGTGTGTGTGTGTGTATATATGTGTTTTTTTTTGTATTTTTACTTTTATTTTTACAAGAACTGGCATAGATGCCTGGTACCATAAGAGGATGGAAGACTGAGCCCTTTCCCAAATAATGGGATTAATGATAAAATATAGTCTTTTACCCTCCGGATACAGTAGGCCCCAGGAGACCAGGAACACTAACAGCATAGCATCTTCTCTGTAGGGAGCTGATCTGGTTTGCATTAATTGTGCTGTGAAAACAAAACAAAAATGTTTTCACAGCCACACAATACAAATGCACATGGTGTCCCCTTCAGAGTTCTTATATTAAACTACTGATTGCTGGGACCTGGCACACTAAGTGAGGTAAAACAAAAAGTGCTCTCACTTACTGCTGCATTGACTCCCTACTACCCCCACTTCCCCACAGGTCTGACTCCACCACCTGATTGACCAGCACTGTGTGAAAGGGCTGATTGAGGTCATTTTGGTATGTGACAGCAGTCGTAATTATTAGGTAGCCTACTGTATTTTTATTTACTCTGTCTGTTTGCTAAGCATACATACTGAGGTAATAAATATACAGCAGGACATCTCTTTTATTCCATGTGACCAGTGATGCATTGGCAGTGAAGCAGCAGCACCTCAAGCCCATGTTGCATTGACTGCAACAGAGTCCACTGGGTAGAGGAGAATTGGCTAGACTGTGCAGCAGGGAGGTGTGAGACTGAGGCAGTGGGTCTACAATATATGAGTGCCTCAGATGAGGGACTTGGCAGATCTGAATTGCTTAAGTCTTATAACCCTCCACCTTTACATTTCATATATGTAATGACTCCACTCAGCTGGCTGCTGGGCAGTATATGTAAATGAAATGAGCCAGACACTATCTGATAGGAGCAGCTCACTCCTTTCATCTACGTTCAGTTTCAGCCCAGTGAGTAGTGTCATGACCAGTGCCTCATCATTGGTCTGTACTGCCAAGCCCTTGCAGTGTGAGTTGCAGTGGGCTCAGCAGTGACACACCTCTGAAATGCCGTTCATGTAACAGAGCGTTTCTTGTGCAAGTGCAAGTAAACATAAAATGGAATGGACAATGTCTTACCTTTAGAAAACATAGAAAATTCATTTCAAGTGAAAATGCTTCAGGGATTTGGTATAATGTATACAGTGTGAAAATAAATGTGTTCTATCTTGGGGTTGGTGTATGTCAGGGGTTAAGGTGACAACAATAAAGAATGAGGCTATTGGTAAGTTCTAGTTGCAGTGCCTTGAGGGCATTTGAAGCCACCAAGATCTGGGGCTAGAGTACCACTGACCTATATACAGAGGTCTCTAGAAATAGGCATTATCAATCCCAAAATGCCACACAAAAATGTAGCAGCTAATATTTTTCAGGTTTGTCTTCAAATTCTTGAATCCCTTCAATCGGGTCTCTACCCAGCAATTGTTTAAAGCTGAGTTATGGAAGTATCTATTACTTAAACTGCCTATGTGGCTAATTTACATCTATGGCTTGGCTTTTTAACCAAGCCAATTTTTCAATCCATTTTTAAACCTTGTGTATTTGGTGTAATTTATAACTGGTATTGTATATTTTGTAATTGTAGATTCGTGAAATTATTATCATGCAGTTAAGCTTTTGTAATTGATAGTGTTATGTGTATTTACTGTACTTCAATTGATGTTATTATGGAATATAACCATTCTGGGGCAACCTCATTTGCAATGTCATACCTTCAAGTACAGAAGTTAGATATAAGCGTTTCAGTTACAAAAGTAGTTTCATCTCACATGTTCATATTGTTGTCAATTGGCCATCTATTGTTTGCCAAATTGCAACCTCTTAAGTCATGTCTGAAAATGGGCAATTTCCTACCTAGTGTACTTTACCAAGTTAAAAATTAAACAGGTTATGCTGGTCCAAAATCTTGAATGACACTCCCAGGAAATATAAGGCATGAAAATAACTTTACTCTTTACACGACTGTTGCTAAAATTGCATGTGAACCTTTGTATGTACACATGATCAATTTTACATTTTTATATTTAGTTAAATTGTAATTTAAATTCAAAATATTTCACTGCTGCTTGTCTCAGCAGCTACATGTGAATTAGTTATTACACCCAATGTGGCCTTTCTGAAGGAACATTTGGCTGACCATACAATGCTGATTAAAACAAACATGTACAGAAATGAATGTAGACATTCAGTCAGGTTGTAGCGTTCAGAACAAAATGGTGGTAGTAGAAAGGTAAACAGACAAAGGTTGTGCTTTTAGTTTGGATTCAAATAAAGGAGATACAGCTACATTGAGAGTTCTAGACTATAGGAGTTGCAACAGAGTAGCAAGATGTTGTGGAGGAACAGAAGAAGGCAAGAAAATGAGGGGAAGAAGATGTGGGAGGAAAAAGATGAGTGCAAGTAGAAGGAGACTATGTTACTGAAATAAGCAAGGGATGTTTTAAATTATATCTTCAAGGAGATAGGGAGGCCATGAAGATTGTTTTGATCTGGTGATGTAATCATATTTTGTGTATGAGTGAGAAGATGAGCAGTTGAATTTAGAGTAAACTGGATTCTGAACAGTTGAGACTTGTTAGGTCATAGACAGGTGTTGCAGTAGTCCAGGTAACACACGATGAAGGCATAGAGTTAGATTTTAGCTGCTGCTATCAAGGCAGTAGCATACAGGGACAATTTTATGAAGGTTGTATATGGTAGTCAAAAGATATATGAGCTGTGGTAGAGCAAGAAAATTTCAGGGTCAAGAAGGACAATGGGATTTTGGATATTGGAGGCAAAAGTGAGGTCAGAGTCAAGAGGCAAGATGGGAGAAAGGGTTTGTATTAGAATGTCTCTTTCCAAGTGGAACACTTCTGTCTTTAAAATATTAGCCTATAGAAAGTTTAAGTGTGGCGGAGTTAACCTGGTGGAGATGTGAGAAGGAAGGATCACTGTCGTTCAAGTACACTTAAACATTCAATTGGAAAAGCAATCTTAAACAACATTTTGTTCATGCTTTTTGTTTCATATATCTCTCATTTGCATACTGTTCTTTTTACATGGTTTTCATCTGCTCTACTTTCGCTTATTTTCAACTATAGCTTTGCTGGTATACAAAATAAAACCTGTCCCTTTAAGAGCCAGAACAAACTAACCTGGTTGTCGGGGACAGCATGTGTAGGAGATTGGGTACAACCTGGTCTTAACTGTTGTCGGAGGCACCTGCTGCTGAAACCACCCACTGCCATCTAATGCAACAGTGTAATAGAAATATAGATTTGGAGGCAGACATAACTCAGCTTTCCCAGCCGGGTAAGGTGCAGCTTTGTGGCTCACATTGGGATGGAGAGATGAAAAGAAAACATAACAGAATGTTCCAAATCACTACCTCATCTAGCCCTTAACAAAGTGACACACTCCCATACTGTAGTTGAATGGTTTTGATTCTAGGAGGAAGGGAGAGTCCTGCCTTGAACCTGTATGGAACAGATAGTGCAGCTGATTAGATGCCTTTTGTTGGATAATGCAGTTTCAGTGCAAAAGCTTTCAGGTCAACACAGGGTCCTCTGAAAGGTATTAAATCACCTAATCATTTGTTTATCTGTTTGCACAAGAACCAATACAGCTACAAACATCTCTGTAGAACCTGAGTCAGAAGGTTCCCAGTGCACTAAATATTCTGTAGAAACATTCTTTATTTTGCACCATGTTGCTCACAGCTTTCACTGCTGTACTACATTTGGAGCGGAGGGGTTAGAAGTGCAGACAATTTGGGCTTCTCTGTAATCTTAAAGAGGGAGCAAAAATGTGATCGGGTAGTAATGCCTAAGAAGGATTTACACATCTCTACTCTTAACCCTTTGTTAACCTCAGCAGGGCAGTCCATTAATGAAACATGTGAGCATCTGATTTTCTTCTCAAGGTAACAGTGGAAGTCAGCTGAACTCAGTATATAAATACACAGCTCTCCTATGGTGTCAGTGTTCAGAGGAATAAAGTAAAACATGTATCATTTTTTGAGTTGATTTCTTTCAGAACGTCAATAGCTATGTTGTGTTGGGAGCACCTGCAGAATAACATTTTTTGAAACATTTATCATGTATTACAGTCTACAGACAGCATCAGGCATACCATTCTGCACTTGCACTGCTCACTGATTGTACTGCACATTTTCAGTGATGTCCTTACTTTTCTTTGCATTATTTGTGATCTGCAGTGTTTTGAACTGCAAAACATTCTATGTGCTTTGTTTTTCAGACTGCCTGGAGATGTTATCAGCAGAAAACCATAACTCTGCAACATGGAAAATCTCGTTAGACAACCACCCAAGACTGCTCACTTGGGACACCTATCAAGACCAAAAAAAACAGTTGGGGTATTGACCTATTTTAATGCTTCCCTTACTACTTTTCCATTATTTGAATATGAATATCTTAAATGTATTAACAAATGCTGTTGATCAGCTGGCTCAGTGATTCAGCTACAGCAGGGGTAGCCAACCTTTCTGGGGTTGTGAGCCCCATTTAAGTTTCTGAGTAAGGCGTGAACCACAACAATGTGTGCCCATACCATAGCCATATTTAGCCATATTTAGGAGTTAAAATAGTAACATAGTCATAGTCAGTCATCAATAATCGTATTTTATTAAGTTTTGTTAAGTTACAGTATTTAGAAAATAATTGCAATTTTAAAATAATTAATCATAGCAGTGTTGGAGCTTTAGATTTGCTTGTAGGCTTAGTAAAAGTAGCTTGTTGAGCACTGGGGCACTTTTCAGCTCCTGTACATTGACTTTTCTCAAATTTAAAGACTGTGACATGTTCTTGGTACGTAATTAACAAACCCTTGACAGCCACATCAAACTGCTTAGAGAGCAACATGTGGCTCATTAACTACAGGTTGGCCACCCTGAGTTACAGTGTGCTGAACTGCTACATGAGAGACTTGGGTTCAAAAGCAATCTGACTGATGTCCTCATTGGAGTGATGATTGGTGGGATGCATCATGGTGGTGACACTTGCTCTGAAGACAGAGGGTGGAGAACATCACTATTCAGCCATCCATTTACAGGACAGTACAGTACAGTTCACTTTAAAGGGGAACAGTCAGGTTTGACACCCCCACTCAAGTGTGGGGCTGGTACCAATTTGCACTTTGAGTGCAAAAACCTTGTTTTACTTACTGTTTACTGAAGCAAAGTAGATGGTATCAGACTGTTTCTGTTGACTTGCAAGCTGACATTTTCTGTATCTACAAATCCCATAATCCCTGGCAGCTGACATTAGAGGAAGGTTGCAACAGTAGGTGATTTAATAGTCTATATTGCATGTTAAGAGTTTTACAAGGGCTGGGACTAGATTTGCAAACGCATACCAGTCAATTTGCACTGTGCAAACTGGGTCTTGCAACACAGTGGTACTCACAAAACCCAGTTTGCAGCCTCAAACTAGGTTTGCACTGGGGCAAAGTTTTGAGGGGGCCACAATGAAAAGGAGGGGACCTGCATATCCATGCAGTCCCATTCACAAAACATTTTCTCCACTCAAGGCCATTTGCAGAGTTCCCTTGCATGGAGAAAATAATGCAGGAAACCTCCTCTTAACTCTGTGTAACCCTAGTGGTTGTCAGAGGTAGTGCAAGGCAACCCACCGACCCACAACACCATGTCCCTGGAGTCCAGTGGTCCCTCCTGTTTCCCTGATTGCCTTATCAAAAAGATATGCCATCCTGAGTTGAAAAACATTGTCCTGGTGGTCTAGTGATCCCTCCCCATTGTCTGATTGCTATCCTGAGTTGAAAATACGTTGTCCTGGTAGTCTAGTGGTCCCTCCCCGATTGACATACTGTTGTACAAAATAATCTCCTGGTAGTCCAGTGGTCCCTCCCGATATCTGATTGCCATCCCATTAGATATCCTGGTGAGTCAATCATGGAGTGCATACTGTATATAGTACACACTCCAGGACAGCTCAGTCAGTGGCTGGTCCATGGTGCTGAGAGGAGGGTGTGCAGTTGCTGGCTCTGTTTCTGGATTGCTGGGGTGCATGGTGGTGGGACACTACCTGGTAGGGTTCACTATATGGAAAATCTATCCTTGTCATATAGGGGCAGACCAGGGATGAGTGGGGGATGCTAGACCACCAGGGTCCTTTCTAAAGTATGGCATTGAAGGATTGGGGATAGGGTGGGGATCACTGCTACCAGGTGGTGTTCTTTCTCATAATGGGCCAATGATCTGTGAGGGGGGAAGAGGGGACCACTACACTGCCAGGGATTTTATTTTAACATAGGTGGATGGTGATCAGACACCAGGGAGGGGATGGGCCACTGGATTGCCACGGGATTTTTAACTAACAGGACAGTGATCAGACATCGGGGAGGGAAGGGACCACAGGACTACGAGATGATTATTTTTAGCTAATGGGATGCCAATCAAACATCAGGGAGGGAAGGGACCACTGGACTACCAGGGAGATTATTTTGTACACCAGGATGGTGATCAGACAACAGGGAGGTGAGAGGGACCACTAGACTACCAGGGATATGTTTCTGTTTATTATGGGCCAGGGATCGGTGATCGGGAGGAGGAGGAACCCTGGACCACCAGGACAATATATTTTCAACTTGGGATGGCAATTGGACAATGGACAGGGGAGAGCCACTAGACTACCAGGGACATTTATTTTTCTATTCTGGGATGCTGATCAGCGTTGGGAGGGAGGGCTCTAAACTCCATTGCAGACCATGTAAATGGGTCCATAATGGCCATGCAGATGGCATCATGGTGTCTTGCATGCCCAATGGGCTTATTTACATGGCTGCTTTAGTGAATGGCAAATAGCGCGGGTGTGCTATTCCTTGCAGAACCTTTCTCCTGACTGACTGTGGGAACAGCGCTAGTGAGGTTAGCAGTGGCTTCACTGGGTTAGTGCTGCCTGCTCATGCCCTTATTCATAGTCCGATAGCGTGGTGCACTATACAGCTGTGAATAGCAACTTTTCCAACCTGTACAGCAGCAAAGCACAGCACAGACCTTTGCGTTTCTTTGTAAATCTGGCCCGCATCTTTGTTTGCATTTTGACAAAAAGTGCAATTGGGACCAAGCCCACACATACGTGAGGGGCTGTTAGTGTTGACTGATCTTGTTTAAGTACTGCTAGTTCATCCTCCCTTAACATTACTTCATTCTAAACTCAGCATTACATGGCAGCTGCCTTGTTTTACTTCATGCTGATTTACACAGGTATATCTTGGTACTGCCAGTACCTACAGGTAAGTGCCATACCTCATTTTAAATTTTTTTTCATGGGCTTTCAGACTTTAAGAGCTCTGCAATTTGTACTTCAGTTTAAAAAGATTTTCCTGCTTCCAGTACAAAATATAGTTTAGATAAGCAGAACTCAGTTCACAGAATTCCTCAAAATTTGAATTTCAGGACCTTCCAATCTTTATTACTTAATAGAGTTTCATTAAATAATGATCTTTTGCTTTAGAGTTTATGTTGCTTATGCCTACTGTGAGTAGAATCCTGCTTGTGACATCACAACCTGTTATCATGCAATGGCTGTGATGTCACAAGCTGGCTATTATGACTTAAAAGCTGGAAAAGTAGGGACACATGAAGTCTATGGGGAAAGGAACGTTTTTCTTACAACTATCTTCAGTAATAAAAGAAAACTATGTCTGGAAATTCATTTTGTTGGGGTGGAATCATATGAGACATTCACCCCTACCAATTCCAACTGTAATGTTTTGCAAAAACATGGAAAAACAATTTAAGGCAAAAATACTGTTGTACCTGTCACAAACCCACTCAGCAGGTCAAGCCCTCTGCTCTACAGTGCCAACCTCTGAGCACAGTATTGTGAACAGGTAACAGAACAGGGTAACCCTGCTGTCTGCTTGTGGGTCTGAATCACCTTTGGTCTCAAGTTCTGGGGAATTCAAACTGTGAACCTTATGCTAAGCGTACCCAAGCGTACAGGCTCAGATAATTCTGCTCTCAGGGAATGCCAGATATCTTTCACCTAAGGGCACCTAACCAGGTATCCAAAATGAACCCTTAGAACTGTATGAAAGACCTTAGGTATATTCTTTACCTTTTTCCAGTTCAATATACCATTAAGCTTATGAACAGTTGTCAACTGTAACTAGCTATACTTCACATGCAGAAGAAAGAATTTCAAAGCCATGCCAGACAGTCTCTTTAAAATAAGAGGTTTACTTTAAAATGGATAAAAATATGTAAAATGTAAACACAGAACAATATATCACAAAGCATACAATCACTTGAAAAACAAGGAAAACATGCAAACAAACTCCTACCACAATACAATTAGACTTGTCTATCTTATGTATTATTACCTTCTTACAGTGCTTATAGTTAGATGTTGTTGTTTCAGAGTCCAACAGGAATATGTCTAAGTAGAAATACAGAATACAGTTTAAACCCTGTGTCTCCACCCCTTCTGTGATGCCATCCAGCGCCTCCTTTTAGAATATAAAAATTATACAAACAGGATATCCTAATTAGGAGGTACATTAAATAAGGTGACATCAGCAAAAACTCATTTCACAATATGACTTCTTAGTTAAGTCTTTCCTTTGATCTAGTATGGTTTCTTGCTTTTCAAAGACATCACAGGACTTTTATAACTCTGCATTTTCTTACCTAGATGCAATACAGTTTTTAAGCACCAGTTGAAATTAACTGTCCTTCCTCTGAAGATGTCATCAAATGTATATTTTAAGTCCCCAGCTTCTAAGGCAAGAGGCCATCAAATGCAACTCCTAAAATGTCATGAAAGTTTATGATCCTATATCCTGGCAGCTGGTCCATTCCAATTAAGTCAAATAAACAGGAGACCCTTAATTATGTCTGTCTAGTCTTAATTACCTCTTGGTTTCAGGTTAGCAACCTGTAGCTGAAACCTTGAGGGGTCATCCAGGAGCATAGGATGTCTCATGACAGACAATCAATACTACATTTTTATATTACAAAATCATAGAAATTTTAACCAGCTGGCCAGGTGTTACAGTGCCATGATAACAAAAATGTGTTACCCAGTCTGTCAGCCTGTCTGTCGCCCTGCAGTTTTTCACACCATTAGACAATAGTAGCAGTGCAATGGAAAATGTTTTTCAAAAAATCTAGCTTGAGGTACAGTTAGGAAAACTATTCACATACCTGTCAAATATGCTTGTATCGGTATCTCCTACAGTATGCTGGCTACTGCAAGCCATTTTTTTTTCCCCTAACCTTGCCAAGTCTACAGTACTATGTCTCTGCAAAATACGGTGGCCATCTTTTTCTTGAGAAAAACTAAACGAAAATATTCATAACACTCCCAAATGTTGGCAGAATTAGAAAATATACTACCAAATAAAACTGGAAGATGTCTGGAATCTTCTAAAGTGAAAAAAAGGTAGAGTCAAATGTTTTGCCCAATTTCATTGTGCGCTGCTTTGAAAAAAAAATGATAAAAGATACCATGTTGGAATCTGTTTCAAGTCTTTATTTTCACACCCTCATTGTGTGAGGACCTAATGAACCACTCAGGGATCACCTCATACCCTGGGGTGAAACAAAAACAAAACACTGCTATACACAACTCCCTTACATTATTCTGTGTGTCCTCTGCATCCCACAGACTTACAGTAATCTAAGCATTTGGATGGTGTCAGGTGATATTTCTTTGGACAGAAGAATATTCCACAAATCCACCACTGTTTCTGTGAAATAATATTAAGGAATATTGTATCTTCTTCAAGGATATCTCCTCCACTGAGCCACATCATGGTGCTTTATTCTGCCAGCGATAGAACCACTCAGAAATGTTTTGCTTGCTGGAGCACCCATGTCAGTGTCCCTCATTGGTGCCTGTATAATGTGGCTGTCCCCAGTATGCCTTTTTGATGCTCCCATCAGCAGCCCGTCGGTCCACCACTGCTTAAAACACTGTTGAACATTTGCAGGTATTCGCTAATGCTGCTACTTCTCATAGTCTGCAATTTTAAAACTTTCTTTTATGCCTCTGTTGTTCCATTACTGTAGCAATATTAAGATTTATAAAGTCTGTGACCACTCCATTTGTATCCACTACACCAGTACAAACCACAATGATAAAGCCTGCTTAGTGTGTCTGAGCTGTAACCAGGCAACCAGGAGATGTCGCAAGAAGGCTTTAGAAGTATTTTTAAGCTTCAAGAAATGGAGAAATGGGTTGCAGTGAAGGCGGTGGCACCATAGTCAGCCACTTCTGTTCCTGGTTCAGTTTTGGCCCATTCATCCAGGTGACCAACAGTGGTCATCACTGACTTGTCGAAGAAAATAATAAATCTTCAAATTCAGCAGAGAAACACTGTCATTCAGAGAAGGAGAAGCACAGAAAGGACAAGGCCACTTCTCTAGACTGTTCACGTTCACCTCTTAGATGAGGCAAATCAACTGACAAAGATGGTTTCCCAACACTGGCCATGGGTCCTGACACCTCCGACCATGTCTCAGACAGAGAGGTTAGGGTCTGGCACTGACTTGTGCCTCTCTTCAAGGGTTTTGCAGCCTATTCTGCCATTGGGCATGGTTTCGATGACAGTTCTGCCATGTCAATCTCTTTAGAACTCGTTGACTCACAGCTGTTATATCAGACAAGGTATGAGCTGTTCCAGCTTCTACTGTCACTGTTGCCACCATCAGCCCACTCCACTGGCACCCTCAGCTGGTCCATTGTGGACTTCACCATTGGCGCTCAGTTCTCAGTCCTTGCCATAGTGCCAGGCAATGAATGACCTCTATCGACAGAGCCCTCATCGACGACTTCACCTCATTTATCTCCTCATCCTGTCAACCCTCAACCGATGGCGGTCACATCCATGATGAACTGTAATATAGTCCAGAGTATATGCAGGAGGCCATGGAAGAAGAAGAGACAGTGAATACGGTGGGATCAAGCTCCACTCTGTCCTTGTGCTCGGAGGAGAGTGTGAAAAACACACCAGGGTCTCCACCTCAGGATGCCTCATTTCAGGCCTTTTCTAATACAGGTTCAGGCTAAATGAGAAATTCTCCCGATTTCTTGGAGGTTTCAGCCTCCCTAATGAACAGACTTCCTCCAGTGCATTCTCTGCTTGTGAATGCTACTCTGGCAGCTTAGCACAGGCTGTTTCAACTGCCTCAGTACCCAGGACGACTGGTAAACAATACCCAGCCCTACTGCAAAGCCTTATCATTCCTCACAGCCTAAAACAGACTAAGTGGTGGTTATGACTGCTCATGACAGATCCAACACTCCCAAATACAGGAGTTCTTCTCCTCTTGATAAGGAGTCAAGGAAGTTGTACATGATGGAGAAGATGTTATTTTGCTTCTGCTTCCCTGGACCTAAAATTGCTAACTGTCAGGTGTATGTGATAAAATATCAAAATTGCCTTTGAAAGACAATGGCTACCATGGCTGAGGAATTGCTGGAGGCCAGGATGAAGTAATAGCACAACAGACTATTGCTAATGGCCTAGAAGTTGGTAAGCATCTGCTGAGATCAGCCTGTGATGCCTCAGATGCTGCGCAGACTGCTGCATCTGGAATTTGCCTTCGCCACCACTCTTGGCTAAGGCTGGCTGGATTGCCTCAGATATGCAGCAGTCTGTGATGAATACTCCATTCAGGGGTAAACAGTTGTTTGGAACTAATGTTGAAAATGCATTACGGGACTTACAGTCTTTTAAAATGGCTCTTAGATCCCTGCATACATTGATCCATGTAAAGGGGTCCTGGTTGCATTCACAGGCCCAATGCCCCTCAAAGCTGGGGCTATTCAAGAGGCCTGGGTGTGGTTCCCAAAGGCCTCAACCTTCTACTTCCAAGGCTACAAACCTGCCTCCGTGCCCATATCAGACTTACAAAGGTCAAATCATTACCAACACCCCAGCTGTCACTGGCACTTTCTGGCTCCCCTACCTTTTTGCAGCCTCCCTTGCCTCAAGAAGTCTTGATGGGAGGCTGCAACTCCCTCTTCATACAGAAGTGGAGTTAGATCACTACTAATGCCTGGGTCCTGGAGGTGCTTCTGCAAGGACATGATCTAGAGTCCTTGCTGTTCATACAATGACAACACCCCCATTACCCAGCAAATATCCTCAGGGACACCATGCCTTCTGCTGAAGGAAGTTAAAACCTTCCTCTGAAAAGGACTATGAAACTGTTCCTGTTTCACAACAAATATATGGGATATTATTCCTAGAACTTTCTGTTCCCAAATGGACCATGTATCACCAGCACATACTAGACCTTTGAGAACTGAATTTATTTATTGAATACATGACGTTTCAAATGGTCTCCTTGCAATCCCTCCTCCCCTACTACTAACATGGGATTGGATGGTTGCTCTGCACATGAAGGACACATATCTTCATGTCAGAGTCTGAAAGTCCCACAGAAAATACCAGAGATTCATGCTTTAGGGCTCACACTACCAGTTTTGTGTCTTGTCCTTTGGTTTGTGTTCTACACTGCATGCCTTTACCCATTGTATTTACCGTGGTGGCAGCTATACTCTGTGGAGAGGGCCTCTTGTGTCTTGCCCCATAGTCTGGCTCCTGAAAGCCTTGTTTCATGAAGCCATAGTCTACACACTATTTCAAATCTGACAGTTCTTGACCCACTGGAATACTGGTTAACAAACTGAAATTGGTCTCTATTCCTTGCCAATGGCTCCACATATAGGAATGGTTCTGGACACAGGTCTGGGGCTGGTGTTTCTTCCCTCTGACTGGGCTATGGCACTGAGGGCCCAAGCACAGTTGGTATCACCCAGTGACTATGTCTCGGCATGATGAATTCTAAAACTAGCAGGCCTGATGACATCTGCAGTACTGACTGTCCTGCTAGCTCACCTCCATATGCATATCTCTCAGTGGTTTCTCAGGGCTCAGTGGGCTCAGCATTCTGATGCATTGAAGTGTCTCATACAGGTGACTCCTCCACTTCCTCGATCCCTGTTCTGGTGGTTGGACTGCTCCAACCTAGATTCAGTGTGCTCCATTACTCCTCGTGATGACTATGGACCCTCATGTTTGGGTCAGGGTGCCCATCTGGGCTCCTTCAAAGCTCAGTGTCAATAGACCCCTCTGGATATGGTTCAGTACAGCAACACTCTGGAGATGAGGGCTGTTCTGTGTACCTTCTTGGTCCTCCTCCAGGGATCCAGCTACTGATCTTTACAGACAATATTTTGGTGTTGTATTACATCAACCAGCAAGGTGGAGTTCATTCATGCCCTCTTCAGAGAAGCCATGAGAGTTTGCCGCCAGGCAGTAGCACAAGACCTGTTTCTGCTGCAGTGTTTCTACTAGTTATCCTGACCACTCTGATGGAGCGGCTCAGTTGGTCCCAGGTGATGTGCTACAAATGGGAGCTTTCTGACTCTGTAGTGGATGGCCTCTTAGAAATGGGATTAATCAGATATACAGTAGGCTTGTTTGTGTCTCCCTACAGTGCAGAACTGCCACATGTCTGCTTACTCACTCCAGGGCCTGGGTTTTCTGATGAGATGCATTGTCCTTCTCCTTGAAAAGGAGATTTTGTTTGCTTTTCACCCCCCATTCTCCTTCTATGGAGGATTCTGGTCAAGCTATGGGCCAAGCCTGCCACCATGATTCTGGTGGCCCCTTACTGGTGCAGACCAGTTTGGTTCCTTTACTCAACAACGGGTAGTGGAACCTCCCATTCCACCCCTGTTTGTGGAACTTCTAACACAGGAGCAGGGTGCTCTGGTGCAACCAGATCTTCAGTCTTTGCACATCTACATCTGGCTCCTGAAGACATAGAGCTCCTCACTTCAGGGTTTCACTTGTGATTGCAGGTGTTCTGCTGGTGCTTAGAAAGCTGTCTATGCAGTCAACCTACTTGCAAAAATTGAAACATTCTAAAGAAGTTTGATGTTTTAGGCATGCCCTAGATCCTGCTACATGTTCAGTGCATAAATTACTGGACTACCATTTGTCCCTTAAGGACTCAGGACAGGGATATTCTCTATGAAGGTCCACCTGGCTGTTGTGTTGGCTTCCATGTCTTCTCAGAGGTCCAAGATGGTGGCCCAGATGGAGGATTCTCATAGATTCCAAGAAGTATTCTACGGTGCACCCCGGTCCGAGATCCAGTTCAGTGTGAGACTTTAATTTGGTTTTAGAGACCCTGACAGCACCTCCCTTCTAGCTTGCTGCTACTTGTGAGCTGTTCTTCCTGTCTTGGAAGACACTGTTTCTAGTGACTATGACATGTGTTCACTGTATTTCAGAATTGCAGGCTCTGGTTGCACACTCTACCTTTATTAATTTTCACAAGGATAGGGCTATGTTACCTGCTAATCCTTGCTTGCTTCCGAAGTCATGTCTGAAAGAACACCAAATCAGATGATCAACCTTCCTGTTTGTTTTGTACCCAATGCATAGAAGGGCAATTGTTTACACACAGGATGTCCAGAGGACTCTTCTTTGGTACATGGATTGTACAAAGAATTATAGAAAATCCTCCCAACTGTTTGTTGATTTGGTCCCCAAAATGGTGGGCTCCTAATTTTCAAAAGAGCCTGTCCAAATGTGTTGGCCCAACTGTATTACATTTGTAAATAGAAGCACAGTAAGCAGTTCCCTGGTTCTGTACGTGTTCACTGCACTTGGGGCGCTACTTCAATGGCTTGTTTCCAGTGCTGACATATGTGCTGCTACCACTTTGAGTACTATTCATACATTTACTAAGCACTATAGTCTTGACATTGTCTCTCATAGACATGACAGCTTTGGCCTCAGTGTCCTGCAAGGTCTCCTTACTCAGGATCATTAGGTCCTGTCATCATCCCTCTGTACTTGATACTGCTTGGGAATCATTCCATGATGTGACTCAGTGGAAAGAGATTCCTTCAAAGAAAATAGAATAGTTACCTACCATAACAGTAAATCCTGAGAGAATCTCTCCAAATTGAGTCACAGATCTCTTTCCCTCCTTCCACCCTTGTTCAATGACAGGTGACAATACTGCTGCTATCACAAGCTGCTTCTCCTATGCTACCTACATACAGCATTTCTACCCAGGTTTCCATAGCCTCTCCTGTGTGCCTGATTTGGCCCTAGTTACTTCAGTTCCCGCTGGTCTGATGGTACTCTGACCTTGACTCTGGCAAGGAACTGAGACATGCTGGGGCAGCTATTATATAGACATAGACAAGGTGCCTTGATGTGGGTGGCCCCAGCCAGCAAAAATTTGTTCAGGTGGTCTTGATGTCGACAGCTTACAGTTCCATGATGTGGCTTAATAGAAGAGAGTTGTAGAGTCAGCAGTTTCTGACCTGATGGTAAAACATTATGCAGGAGACAGATATGCAGAATAAGCTTTAATTACCCTAACACTATACAGTGGACAGTTTGGCCAGAAAATCTTACCAGTTTGAAAGCTGGAACAATCATACACCTGGTGTAGAAGAATGTGGCTCGAGAATCCCAAGGGGCTTGCATGTACATTACTCAGTATGGTACAGATAAGAAAGTTCCGACATTGGAGTAATGTGCTCATGTGCATAATTGTATTGTTATGTTTGGCTTCCTATTGAGGATACATTGGGCTCTCACACCTAAGGCAGCAAAATGTTGCAGTTGCATGGGATACATTGTATTGTGACTATATAACTTCAGAAACAATAGAATGATTCTCATAATATTTCTGATCATAGCATTGTAACTTCATATCCTAGGTGGTGCACTAAGACCACAAATAGCTTATTAGACTTACATTATAAGATTTGTCAGTAGATGCCATACTAAACCATAACATGCATTATCTGGCTAAAACAGTAATTCTCAGTAGTACATTAGTTCTCTCAGTATTATATTCTTCCTAGATTAGTAAACATTATCCCTTGTCACTGTTAATGATGGAAATGTTGGTTCTCATTAGGGACGACAGAGGAGGCAGGTCTACATATTCCCCTTTGTTGCCTGGATGAAGAGGCAACACTAATAGGGTAGTAGGGCAAGTTACTTTGCTGAATGAGATTCATGTAAAACTTTAATTGAGCACGATGTTGCTTCAGAGTCTTTCATAAACAGAGCAAGGCTATTATTAGAAAATAATCAAAAACACTTCAATTACAACAAAACCTTTGAGTGTCAGTTCTAACCATGTATTTGACAGTGCAGTGCTAAGGTCACTGTCATGGAATAGAGCATTTAGAGAGTTGCCTGCCTTTGTAACATTGTTACTGATGTGCACTAAATGGGTATCCTTCCTCTCTAATAAGGATTTGAGATTCAGGGTGAGAGGATCAATATGCACATTAAAAAGTGGTAAATACTGTGCATACAGATAGTCAGGGTCACTATCGATATAATCACATTCGGGATGGGAATTGAGGTGATAACAGTATGGCCAGTGATACAGCACTCATGGGGCTGAAGCAAAAGTTCAGCATGGGAATGTTACACATCAAGGGTCCATAGGAAAAGTCTTGTGGCTTGTCACAACACATTATTGTCCATCAGAGTTATATGTCACATGAACTTGAGGAAGACACCACTTCATGAGCTGGATAAGACAGGTGATGGAGGTATTTGTCATGTGGCTGGTATGAAGGTG
Source organism: Neoceratodus forsteri (assembly GCA_016271365.2). NCBI lineage: Eukaryota > Metazoa > Chordata > Ceratodontiformes > Ceratodontidae > Neoceratodus > Neoceratodus forsteri. The sequence continues at coordinate 630,513,353 of CM028133.1, read as the reverse complement.
GATGTCGCTTGAGATGTATTCCTGGAAGCACAGCTGGAGGCATTGAGGCTTGGCTGATGTTGATCTGATGAAACACTGTATTGATCCATAAAAGGCATTGTAGAAACAGTGTTATTATCAAGAGGGTCATCAGGAAACTCTAATGACCAGTCCATAGTATCTTGTGAGTAACCACAAACTGGCACAGTTACATCAAACTCATCACATCTGCAGAGATAGTGATAGCACCGTTTGCACAATAGTCAGTATGTGGGACAACCCAGGAGTCCAGGCTAGGATGAAACACCAGCAAAGGAGGCAGATTAATCTATTCTCGATAGATGCTGTCCTCAAGATGACCCACTGAGTGGATAACTGCAAACTTGTCAAGGACTGAAGAATCCTTGTCAAAAACTGGAAGAGAAACTGTGAATGTGACATACATAGTGTGCTGGGTATTGTAGTGGTGTGCAGTATAACAAGGTCCTTGATTTGGTTTTGGTGTAACGTAACCCAAATTTCATGCAGTGGCTAAAGAAAATGATACTGTCTTGTCCATACACTTTACCATACAGGAAAGGGATTGCAGTGGGGCAATACCATTTAGCCACACATTTATCCTGGATCAAATCAGGGATCCTCCCTGATTCCAGATCCTGAAAACATTAGTGATAGTGTTATGCAAAACTGCCATAAGCTGAACATGTGATTTTCCTGCCTATGTGTTGCTCTTGGACCTCTTTATTGTTTAGAAGAACCAATTGGTTAAGTTTGTTTCTGGTCTCACCAAATAAGCGTGCAATATCATGCATATTATACACCGTGAATCTTTCCTCCTGTGAAATACCATCTATACTGTGTAGCATGGCGTTACCACATCTTCAGCTAGTTTGGAATGGAAAACTTTGTTATGTCTCTGAATATTGGCCAAATCGGCATGGTTCCAAATTGACATGCCTGAACCAAATAGACCTGTAACAGTGTCAGCTATGCCTGCTACTTTAGCTGCCCCCAGTGCACACTTCAGACGTTGAGGTCTGAACACCACTGGTGTTCAGTTGTGTGATGCCCAGTTACAGGGTCCTGTGCTTGTGCTTGATATGCTGCCATTAAATCTAACATTATAGAATGAAATCATGACACATTTGTGGAAGAAAAGTGACCAAATCCGCCATGTTCCAAGGAGTCAAATTTAATATCACAGGGGCTTGCATGTTCTGGACATTATTTATTAGAGTTCCAGGGATTGATGTTGCCAGGCCACTTTCAAGGCCAGGCTCCAAAGCAGGACATTGAAGAGGTTCATCTTTGATGAGTGGAGTCACTGTAAGGAAAAATGCAGTTGAAGCAATTGTATGGTTAACACAAAGTTTATGTTTTATAATGTTATGAAAATATGTGCAAAATCTTTATTACTCTTTGCTGTGAGGTTTTATAGGCCTGTATGTTGTGTGGTAACTTGATGTATACACAAAGTTCCATTGGGGCAAATACATATGTTGGGCCAACTTTAGAAGTTCCTTTGGCAAGGCGGGTACTGGGAGTTGCTGTCCATCAAGGTTATCAGTTTTCCAGTCAATCTGTAAGTAGAATGTGGTGGTGCCACCACCAATACGCTCAAATAAGCCTCTTTTCCTTCTTAACAGAAACATGGGTAGAGGGAAGTTCAGTTGTGATACCAGTACCAGGGGAGGGGCAAGATTGGGCAGAGGGAAGTAGGATGGGATATTTGGATTCATGGAGTGAAGAAAGGCAGGGATGTGGGTCTGGTATGCTTTAGTCCTCTGAAGCTTCTGGTGGTACTCCTCACTGTGCTGGAGCTTCTGTTGAGTCAGGTGTGGTGTCATCATATCTCTCAGCTATAGGTCTAGGAATAGGAAGAGGAGGGACAGCTTTCCCTGGCATCCATCTTCTGGGTTTACCAATATTTTTGGATTTACAGCACTTGAAATGAATGAAAAGAAAAGGTTGAACGGACAGGTCTCCTTCCCCCTGGGGCAGAGGAAGGAGCATTTAAATATGTTCTGGGCTTTACTCTCCTTGGTAGAGTTTAAGCTGATTGGCATGGTACCATGTGTCCACTGGTTTCTTATTGTGAGTAAGACATACTTGGTAAACAACTGGACACACTTGTTGATGATGTCATATGGGTCTGCCCATTTACTTACAAATAGATGTGCAGGAGAGGCAAATTTTCATACCATGACTGTGTTACCTAATTGCCAGTCAACTTCTTTGGCAGTTTTATCAAAGTACAGTTTGGACTGCAGTTGGGCTTGACCCAAGTTACTGGCGGCAAATGGATTTTGGCAATGTTGTTTTCAGTTGTGTGACATAAGTATCCACCAACACTCTGTCCATAGTAAGTGCACTAAGATTGATCATCAAATGTTCTGGTCATCTCATTTGTCTACCAATCATCACCTCAAAGGGTCTACATCTAGTTGATGCAGATGGGGTAGCTGTAATTGCCATTAGGAGTAAGGGCAACAGGGTACCCCAAGTTTTCCAGTTTCAGTTGCAAATTTACATAACTTCAGTTTGATGTGTCTGTTAGCTCTTTCTACCAGTCCTGATGACTGAGGATGGTATGCTGTGTGAAACATTTGGCTGACTACCAATAACTTCAAACTTTCCTGCATTAGTTCTCCTGTGAAGGTGGTTCCTTTATCAGAGTCTACCTTAAGATGTAGGCCCCACCTGGTAAATACCACTTCTACCAGGATTTTGGCAGTGATTTGTGCTGTAGAGGCCCTACATGGGAAGGCCTTGACCCATTTTTGAGAATAGGTCAGTGATCATAAGTGAATACTTATTGTTCTTGGAGGTATGGGACAATGGTCCAATGAAATCAATTTGAATGTCATTTCAGGGGCCAGAGTCCATTTTCCTGCTTGGAATTGGGTTGTTCTATGCACAGGTAATGCAGTTGTCCACGTAATGCTGGGCATCAGCTGTTATGCCAGGCCACCAGCCCATGGTTTTCAGTCTCTGGACAGTTTTGTCCACCCATTGGTTTCTACCTGTCAGGGTGTTGTATACCTGATGGATGACTTCTGATTGAATTGGCTTGGGGATCACCCAAAGTTTTGGTCACCTGAGTGATGCAGGATTAGTTTCTGATCCTGAGACATATGGAGGTTATCCAAATGCCTTTTGAATGGGTTGTTCACAGGCATTTCTTTCTCTGTTTCCTTGAGAGGTATTCATACACCTCTTTTATCTATGGATCTGCTAGTTGTAGCTCAGTCAGATCCAAAGGGACCACTTGGTCTTCTAGTTTGCAGCCACCGTTCGTGTTTGCAATGGGAGGAGGCATAGTTCCTATCCCCCCAGCTCCATCTTTGGGTAAACTGTTAGCTCAGTTATTGTACTCATGGAAAGGTTCAACTTTGGAGTGGGCCTTGACTTTGTGAATGTACAGCTTGAAGATGGATTGCTCAGCAAGGCTGAAAATGTAAACAAACAGTTCCCCATATCTGACAGTGGTACCTTCTGAAGAGGTGAAGTCATGGGCCTTCCAGTAAGGACGGAATTCTCTCAAGGAATTCCATACCCAGGATGAATCTGAGATGGTGAAGGTGTCCATCTCTGTTTTCCCATCAATGATTTCCAAGGCATATGCCACAGCAGAAAGTTCTGCATACTGGGATGACATAATAGTACTTCCTGGACACCTCAAAGGTGTTCTTGCTATAACTAGGACCAACACCACAAATACTGCAATTTGTCCCCTCATGGTATAAAGAAGATCCGTCTATAAAGATGCAACATAAGGCTAGGTCATTCAGAATGTTCTCTGTTGCTGGGAGGAATGGGTCTGGTTCAGGCAGGGCAGGTGGCTGTATGCCACACTCATTTGGATCTCCTTGATACAGGAGACCATGTGCTAAAATGGATGGCATTATGGCATGAAACATAGTGATGTCTCTATCTTGCAGGAGACAGGACTAATGTGTGAGCCTGGTACTGGACACGTTGCCGTCCTTGATCCTATCTGTCAATAGGAAGTTGGTGGGTATGTGGTTGGTGTGCAAGACAATAGAGCAAAAGCCTATTACGTAGGTGAAATGTTTGACAGCCCAAAGGTTGCCATCAGATTCCTGTCACACGGAGTACTCCTGCTTTACCATGGAGAGCATTTGGGAGCATAGGCAATAGGCCTTAAGGTGCCATTGGCCTTCTGTGCAAGAACTGCTGACATACCCATTTTTTCTCCTTTTACCAGAGAGAGACACTAAGCTGAAAGTTTGTTTACAGGTATGACCTGGCTGCACAAGGAAGTTAAGTGACTTACTCAGGGTCACACAGTATACAAGTGGGGCTGTGGGAATCAAACCCAGGTCTCCAGGTTTGCAGCTCAGAGCCTTAAACCACTGCACTATACTGTCTCCAAAGGCAGTATAGCCTAGAAGTTGTATAGTATATAGTATAGAATAGAGGTTGCAGTCTCCAAGTGGAATTGAAATTCAGGGTTTACGTTGACCAGTGCTGGAGCAGAGGCCAAAGCCTGTTTCAGAGAGGTGACAACATTGGCGTGATCTGGTCCCTATTGCCAGGTGATGTCCTTTTCAGGAGTTCATACAGAGATGCCTTTTGAGCAAAGTTGAAAATGAAGTCCCTGGAGTAGTTGACCATACCAGGAAACATCTCAGAGTTGACACACTAGTTGGTAATGGCAGATCTTGAAGGCCTTGGACTTTGTCTGAGGCAGGGCTCCAACCAACTCCAGTTATGCATAGGCCCAGAAAGGTGACTTCTGGCTGACATAACTGTACCTTTGCTGGATTGCATTTTAGGCCTGCCTTCTGCAGAAGGGTGAGGAGCTCATCGAGGGCTCCAGGTGTCTTTCCAAATCAGTTGTAGCCAAAAGGAGGTCATTTATGCATTGTAGAAGACATTCAGGGTAGAGAAGCCATATATGGTGTCTTTCATGTGGATGTGGAACAGCGAGGACTATTATGAAATCCTGGGAGACAGTTCTATGTGTACTGTCATCTTTCAAATGTGAAGACAAATCTGTATTGGTTCTCAGGACGCCAATGATAGTGACCAGAACCCATTGGAGATGTCCAAGGTACTGAACCATTGGTGTTCAGGCTTTAAAAGCTTGAGCACATTTGGGGCAGAAGTCATGGTTGGTGCACAACTGGGGTGACTTGATTGAGTCTGTGGTAATCAGTGGTGAGCCTCCAACTATTGTTGGGTTTCTCTGCAGGCCAGATGGGGGCGCTGACTGTGGATACACAACCTAATGATCCCTTGTTTTAAAAGGGAATCCATGGTGGCCTTCAGTGAGGGTATTGCCTCTACTGAAATGGGTGCTGCCTCTTGCATTGTGGATCACTGCCAGTCATTTGGAAGAGGATGTCTCTCTCACACAATTGTGTTTGTTTTAGCAAAACCTATCTGTGCCTTTCCAGGATTGGAATGAGCTGGGGTAATAGCTCATGATGTTGTAACATGACGATGATGTCATACTCCTTGTCATTGATTTCCACTGCAGCTAGCACGTGTGAGTCAGAGATGAGTAGCATACAATCATGGCCTGGAATCTGGAGTAGCAGCCTATTGACCAGATTCAGGACACATCCATTATGTGCTAGGAAGTCAATTCCCAGGATACTCTGGTGATGATGATGTACCTTGAGGTCAAACCAATGTTGCGCCTCAGGGTACCAGTGGTCACTGGTATGGGTTTGGACTGGTAGGTAATGACTACTGTCCCTTGAAGGTCTGGGTGGAAGTTACTTTCCTGTAGACCATTGAGATAGCTGTAGATCTTGTTGCAGCACTGAGACAGCAGCTACACATGTGTAGAAGTAACTTAAGTTGGTGGCCCCAACCAACCTTTCAATACATGGATGGCCAGATTCATACATCACCAGGATGGTGATGATGCGACCGGAGCTGTACACTGTCAGTCCAATTCGCTGTGATCCCATGGGGTCCACCTCTTGGAGCATCCTGGTACATTCATGGTATGGAGATTTCTTAGCTTCCTCCTTCTCAGACTCCTCCTGGTATGGAGGAGCCAATGGAACAGTGGTAGAAGGAATAACTGCAATAGTTTTGGGAAGCATGGCCAAAAGTGATTTCACTTTGACCCCAAACTCCTGAAGTCTGTTGCATTCCTCCAGCAGTTTCTTGTAGGAAGGGCTGGACTTCTGTTTTGTTCATCATTCCCCTTCCCTTTTGCTGCTGTAGGTAAAACTGTTGCCACTTTTGCATCTGCTCTTGATGTTCCCTCCTTTGTTTTGGTAGGAGGCCTGTTTCTTCTGTTTGCCTTCCCCACGTACTGTGTGGATGGAATGGTGTTGGGCTGCATCGCAGCTACCTTGGTTATGGAGCCCATGCCCATACAGCTGGTACATGTGTTCCACCCTTTCCATGATTTTAGTGAAAAGGTCCACTGTCAGAAAAATGGAGGCTTAGCCTCCTCTCGGAGGGTTGGTAACATGTTTTCAAAAATTAGATTTTGTATTACACTGAATTGTGTTCTGCATTTTCATCAGCCAACCCTTTCCAGTATGACAGGCCATCCATAGGCGGCATCGAACTGGGCTGGGGTGTCCTTGGTGAACTGCTTGATGTTGTAGGGCCATGCTCACACCCACTAGGTTGGGATTGTGCTCTGCTGTGAGGCTGGCGGCAACATCATCGAACCTCATCTCTGTGTTCTCTTGTACCATTTCCGTAGGTTGGCCCAGAGTGTAGGCTCGACTGTCTGTTTCAAACCTGTTCTTCATGCTCGGCTTGAAGGCTGAGCATTTCACACTGATTTCAGACTTTCTCCAAATGACAACTCAAATTGTCACCAGAGGCCATTCAGCCTATCTTGCCTGTGATAATCTGGATGGCTTGTGTGGACTGCAGTGCATTTGGGTGTGTTCTGACTGTGCTGCCATGTTCTTAATCACCACCTCAGCTATAACCATGGCCACACCCAAGATGAGGCTGTTCTGGCCTTCCTCATCTCTTAGCAAGTCAATTATGGCCTTGCAAATAGCCAGGAAGTTAACCCTGGCTATGCCTGTCCTTGCAGTTGCTTGCTCAACCAAGAACTCAACCTCGCACTTGTCGAATTTACTCAAGATGGCAACTGAGGCGGCGGTGCCTCTGACTCCTCCACCTCTCTCAAGGTCCACCATCTGGAAATTCCATCATCATCTTTCTTGTCATCAGTCAATGACACCAGGTTGATAGGCAGGCATATGGCAAAGTTTCACATGACCTTTCAGGATTGCAAATTGCTGATGAATTTCCTGCTTCCTTCTACACAGAGAATGGTCTATTCTGCCATTTTCATGCTGTTCCTTGCTAACTTGATTTTGCAGAATTCAATACACAGCACACTTAGCGAGTTTCCTGAGCTCCTGTCCAATGCATTTTGACACATACCCATTTCTTCCAACAGTTCCTCTTTCACATCTCTCAAGGCATCACTTGTGTCAGTTAAAACATCATTCAACTGCAATGCCTGCTTCTTATCCTGTTGTAATTTCTCACAATCCTCTCTCAACCAAACAGTTTCTTTGTACTTCTCTAACACAGTACTTCACATTTCCATTTGCGCTATGTTGATGAGACTTTTAATTTCCTGTTCCTATTCCCTGCATTGCTCACCTGCTTCTCATGATTTGGATTCCACCTGTTTCCAAAGCCAACACCTTTGTTTCAACTGCCTGTAAAGCAGCGTACAGGGCAGCAACCATAACCCCTTTCTGGTTATGTTTCTCAACACGTATGTTTCATCTCTGAGCACAGTGAACAGACGTGCTGTATTGGGTGGGCTTCAGACTTAGCACTTAGTGCAAAATCACCCCAACCTCCATGGGATGCTAGAAAGTTTGAGACATCTAACTTAAGTTCAGCGCTGATGGCCATTTTGAAAGTTCCACCTTTTTCTTGCATTAGCCGAGAGTCCAGAGTGTACCTGTCCACCCTGCACTCTCCTAGGCAGTTACACTGTCAGGGCTACGGAGTCCTTCAGGTCATTCCGCTTTAGAATGTGGGGTGTAGATTCAAACCCTTCGCTTGTCCATCAAGTTCAACCTAAAAGGTCATTCCATATTTGTGAATGGGAGGGCAAAGATTTGAAACCCTGCATTTACTTCCCTTATTCAGCCATTCCCCAAATTTTTTTCAACACCTGTATTCTCAACGGTGAAGTTTTTAACCAGTCAAGTCTATGCCACGGTCACCGATTTGTAGAGTTGGCAGTTTCTGACCTGATGGTAAAACTTCATGCAGGAGACAGATATGCAGAATAAGAGTTTACTGCCCTAACACTATACAGAGGACAGTCTGGCTAGAAAATCATACCAACTGGAAAGCTGGAACAATCATACACCTGGTGTGGAAGCATGTAGCTCCCAAGGAGCTTGGCTGTGTACATTACTTCTTATAGTACACATAAAGTCCCATTACTGGAGTAACAGACTCGTGCATAATTGTATTGTTATGTGTGACTTCCTATTAGAGGATACATTGGGTGTCTCACATCCCTGGCAGCAAAATGTTGCAGTTGCTTAGGATACAAATATATTGCTGACTATCTAACTTTGTAAAATGGTAGAATGATTCTCATAATATTGCTGATCATAGCATCATAACTTCATACCATAGGTGGCACGCTAAGACCACAAATGGCTTATTAGACTCATAACATTTGTTAGTAGATGGCGTATAAGACCATAACATGTATTATCTGGCTAAAACAGTAATTTCAGTAGTATGTTAGTTCTATCAGTATTTATTTATTTAGTTTTTGTTGACCGGGTAAGTGTACTAGACAACTTCTGCCTATTTTCAGGCTACGACCAATGGGAGGGAATACAGATGAATGTCAACTGACCATGAACCAGATTAAGCTGTTGGTGGTATTTATTAGTGAATGGGAAAACATTTGGCCAGGGCACTGGGGAAATTCTACTTGATGCTGTTGCTCTGTGGCCAGTAGAGGGCTATGGGTCATTGCGATGACCACTCAGAGTGAGTCATCGGACCAGCAAGATGCAGCGGAGTTAGAGAGAAGCCTCCTCTCCTATTCCTGTAAGGCAAGAGGCTTTCCTTTGTAATCGTTTGGAGCTGGATTTAGAAGGGGATGGCAATGATATTTTCTTTCTGCGAAGATTTAACTACAGCTGGCTTAAAACCGAGAATCATTTGAATGACATCGCATCTTTTATTTTCCTAATTTACCGGCAAGTTCTGATGTGACTGATTCACAGGATGCTGTGGAGTTGTCTGCACCAACTACAAGAAATGAGGTTGTTACTGGCGCTTAGACCTACCGAGATTCTTACAACTACTAAAGGACACAACGGTAGAACCACTACTGTTTCGGAGCGTGGTGAGTTGGCTACTGATTTTGTCATGATTTACCACCTTATTCACTGGCTGGCAGTTCTAGCGGAGATAGTTGTGAACACAGCCTGTCTTTTCTTTCCCGGAAATGCTCTACTAACACAGGCTGGCAGTTCTGACACCGAGGCAGGTGTGTGCCGAAGCCCAACTCCTGTAACTCACAATCTGTGGCCAGTGAAATTCGCTGAGGGCGTTGACTGCATTCCAAAAGTGTTTGCTCTTCCTCGGGCTGCGCAGTCTGCTGTAGCCTCTTCTGACCCCTGCACTGATGACTGAATCGGTTTGTGTTTCGCTTCCGATGAGTCAGTCTGACAAGGGTTTACAGCAAGAAACAAAGATGACATTGTTCATCAGACTTGCCCTGATATACAGAGGGGGCTACTACTTTTCTTTTTACAATTGAAAGATAAATCTTCCCGCAAGTATGTTCTCCCAGGGATCAATCCTTTAAGCCCTTGGCCAGCAAACTAGCATTCAGTTACCTTCCCTGATCTGCCAGTTGACCCCTCATTACTGCCTTCTCTGGACATAAGCTGGACACCCCAAAAGCCTTGCAAGGGGCAGGATGGCTTCAAAATTAACAGGGGATCTAGGCCCAGACCCTAGCTGGGACTCCTCTTTAACTTTTTGCAATCCTCCCTGATGGAAACCTTCAGATGTTAAGGCTTGCAAGGCTCCTGAAGTGTTGGAAAATTCTGAAAAGAAAAAACCTATGGAAGAGAAACTTATTAATGACCAGAGTTCAAAACCTCATGACTCAGTCCCAGATCGACCACCCTTATTATCGGACTTATTCTCTAAAAATAAAAAGGAGGTCAGCCTCGAGGCAGAACACTGTTCGTGATGTATATAAGGTGGTTTGAGATCAGACCAGACCGTACTTATGTTGGTCAAACTTTATTGAAGGAATCTTTATTTTTTTCTCCTAAAGATGTTTTTGCTTTGATTAATATATCTGGGAGGATAACTATGACATCAGTTTCCGTACAGCATATGCTTTAGATCTTTTTGGAACGATATGCACAACTTAAATTTTCACTCATTTGGGCCCTTTTTAGTAATTCCATTGACAAAGCCTTTAATTAAGTATGTGACAGTCATGTTTAGAAATGAGGGTGTTCATGTTGATGATATTACTTTTTGTCTATCTCAGAAATGTGAGATCTTGAGTACTCCAGAAGCCCTGTTAGATTCAGAATCTTTCTGGACAGGGGGTGGAAATATAAGGTCAAATTAAAAGCCACTGATACAGGAATAGAACATATCCCCAATTCCTTTTTGTTGGGGAGAGATAGGGAGTTTGTTTTATGCAGGGCAGCCTAGGGCATGCTATAAATGTGGTGCAAGAACTCATTTGTTCAGTACCTGTGATAAGGCCCGCTAGATAATTGTGGGAAATTGGACACATAGCAATGCAGTGTGCTAATCTAATGAAATGTGATTTGTGTGAGGATGATGGCCATATTTTCAGTGAGTGTCCTTGGGCTGCTAAGAACAAAGCCTGAATTACTGATACAGCAAGCCCAGGACTCTACTCTAAAAAAAGAATTTCAACATGAAAATTCAGTTCCCAAGTCAGTTCCTCTAAAAGACAATGTCTTGGTTCAGGTCTCCCCCACCACCCCATCTGAGGCTATCCCAGACTCCAAGATTCGGGCCCATTCTATTGATTCAGAAGGCTCTATTAGTACCCTTTAACTCCAGTTTGTTATAAGGAACCAGCTATCCCTAGAGTGAATTGGTTAACAGCAAGGCTTTTCAGCCTGTAACAAGAAGGCGCCTCTAGGAACAATAAACCCTGTTACATTGATTTCTCCAGTACTTAATGTACAGGATAATACTTATGCTGCTTTGTTCCTACCAGATGATGGTTCTGATATGGAACATGGGGATGTGGATTCCCATCAGTGGAGAGTAGTCAGCCTTCTATTGGAACTGATCAAGGGACTATAAAAAGAAAAAAAGAAAAAGGAAAAATGGAAGAAGACAGTTATTGGCCCTATTTTGTTTTTGCTTGTTTAGCATCTCATGGGTTTTTCTCTGTTGGGTCTTTAAACATCCACAGTATTTTAAATCCAGTTAAATGACAGGCAGTTTTTCATTTATTCATGATTCTGGTTATGATGTTTTTGTTTTTTACAAGAAACATGGATGTGTTCTAGGAACAGTTATTGTCATTCAAGAGTAACTGGATTTGGGACCATCTTATTGGTCCTTTGGCCCAGACTGTGCAGATGGGGTGGGTATTCTGTTTGGTTCCTATGACTTTTCCTTAGTGAAATTGTTTGATTTAATTCCAGGTCGCTTCATTGATGTTAGATGGAAAATGGAACTGTCTGCTTTTCGCTTTATCAACATTTATGGGCCTCAAACTAAAGCTGATAGAGTGGGTCTTTGAAATGGTTCAACCTACCTAGTTTCTCACATATGATCGTATTGGGAGGAGATTTTAATTGTGATATTGTTAGGGATCAGGTAGGAGGAAGGAAAAGAAAAAGTTTATTGCGACTCTAATATGTTAACAACCTTAATCCGCACGGCAGGTTTAATTGATTGTAGCATATATAATAGAGGTTCTAGGTTTACCTATGTTAGAGGCGTTTTTAAACTACTATTGACAACCTTTTTCTTTCCCGGAATATCCCTGAGGACAGTTCTCTATTATTCCTGTGAATTCTCTGACCATTTACTTTTAAGGTTTACTATTGAGAGGTTGAGTTATAAACCCAAAATTAAAAGCAGATGGAAATTAAATTCTTCTTTACTAACATCTTTGGAAGTTCAAAGAGATATTATTGCATTATTGTCTGCTAGATTATCGGTTTGTTGTCTATATGACTATACTGGAGAATGGTGGTTAGACACCAAAAAGGATCTACAAAGTTTTTTCAGTAACTATAGTAAGTCTTTAGAAAACAAACGTTTTTAAAATATCTCTCTCTCTCTTCATACCAGTTACAACACTTATATTCCATCTCATATCTCACTAAATTTGATTATTCCTTACAAATTAATAAATTAAAAAGGACATGTTAATTTATCAGTACAATAGAGCCACTATAATAGCTGCAGTGCTTTCTAGTGGAACCCAGAAGTTGCCTGTCGGGACCCCTATGCAGCCTGTAAAAAATCCTTTCAGACATGTCTCTTGACTCTTTACAGGATGCAGGGGTAATATACTAGATTTAGTTTTAGATATGGAAAATTTCATTAGATTGCACTACCAGTCTTTGGAACCTATGGTAGCCCCTTCCGATGAGAATATTTCGGAATATTTAGAAAATATTGAGATTCCATTATGTTCAAACGAAGTTGTTGTTGCTAAACAGATTACAGTAACAGAGGTTGCAGATGCAATTCATAGTCTCAGTGCAGGTACTTCACCGACTGATGGTCTACCAAACAAATTTTATAAAGTTTGTATATCAGAAATCTCAGTTATTTTACATACTGTATATTTATTTTCTTTCAACAGAAGAAGACCCCGATTTTTTCTGAAGGATTATTAGTCTGTCTATTTAAATCAGGGAATAGAACAAACATTTCAAATTGGAGACCAATTATATTGTTAAACTCTGATTATAAAATTTTAACTCATATTCTTAATACCAGACTTAAGATTTATGCTTTCAGTACACCAATTTGGTGGACTTCGGGAAGAAAATCCAAGATGCCCTTGTCATTATTAGAATTTTATTGAAGTCTCACTGATGATGGGTAATAAGGGATGTATACTGTCTTTGGATCAGGAGAAAGCGTTTGATCAGATTGATAGGAGTTTTTGTTTTCTACATTAGCTAAATATAGGGTTCCCTTAGCTTTATTGAGTTTATAAAATCCTTATATTCTCCTGCCTGTGTGAAAGTTTTCTTAAAAGGCAAATTACTAATGGATTTAAAATTTATACTGGAGTTAGGCAAGGATATCCTCTTAGTCCTTTACTCTATTTATTCTCTATTGACCCCTTACTACGATTCTTGGTGAAATGAATTTAAACAGATTGTCAGGGTGGGGAGCATTTGCTAACCTCTCAGTGATAGCTTATGCTGATGACATTTGTGTTTTTTTCCCATTTTGATCATATTCCTTTGTTTTTACAGGAATTAGAAAATATGCGATTGTTTCTAATTCTAAACTTAATTTTTCTAAATGTAAAGGGTTAATGATAGGCCCTTGGGATATAAATTTGTGTCAGGTATCGGATTAATATTTCTAAACAGCCTATAGTCATTTTGGGTATTAAGTTTGGTGTAACAAAGCTACCCTTAGAAAATTGGGAGTTAGTGCTATCAAAATCTCAGATTAAAGTTAGGAGATGGCAATTTTGGAAACTCTCTAAGCTTAAAAGAATTCAGATTTTGAAGCAATTTATTGTTCCTCAATTACAATATGTAGCATATATTTTTCCCTCCCTTCCTCCCTAGAGACTACTTTATATGGGATGTTTTTCCCAGATGCTTTGGGGAATAAGCAACCTAGTTAAGCATTGTTATACCTATTTAAGTAAGGCACAAGGGGAACTGGGTATGATTGAACCATTGATTTTCTTCATTCTTTATTTATTTACCATACTGTGTTGTATAGTATTTCCTCCTGAAAGAGTCTGCTAATAGCTTGCAGAAGACACCAGGAGAAAGGACTGCTGTGTGACTGAACTTCTCTGCTGGGACTAAAGTAGAAGAACTTTTGTATTTGGACCTTTAATTTAGGGTAAAAACTAACATACAAAACAAAAAAAAAAGTGTGTTTGGGTTAACTGAACTGAATGGGTAACTGAAAAGTCATCTAGGTGTAAATCTCAGGTGACTGAAAGGACTTAACTGCTGTGAGTTTAAATTACTTGTAGAAAGATCTGGTAAGTAGGGGAGGCTTAGCTAGAAGGAAGCTACATTTAAAGACTGCCTTAGAAAGATTCTGCTAATAGCTTGGCAGAAGACACCAGGAGAAAGGACTGCTGTGTGACTGAACTTCTCTACTGGGACTATATTGTCTTCTTCCTCCCTCCACCCCCCACCCAAAGCTAGTTCTATTTTATAGGCACAGATTTGACTGACAACAGGAACTTCCTGTTTAGGGGCAAGAAGTGAGTGATCACAGAACCACCAAGGACCCACCATCCTAGAAGGGCAAGAGTAGCTCTCTGGCCCCTCTAGCTGCTGGAGGTCTGTCTCTGAACAAGTAAGTGGTCTACTGAGAAATATAGGATATTCTTGTCTCAGAACAGGACAATCAGGAGCTTAAAGGGCACACAGCCAGAAAGTAAGGAGAGAGGAAAAAAACAGAGGAAAGAGTAAGGATTGCAAACAGTTAAGGGGCCAGAAATAAGACATGATTGGAGTGGTGCAGTGCAGTGGCTGTGGAGCAGCAGTCTTCCGGGAGATGTTCTGGAGGATGCGGTGTTGTCCCATCTGCAGGCACCTCTCTGGGCTGAGGGAGGAGGTTGCTCATCTCAGGCTGAGTTGGCCAGGATTGTGGGACCTCCTCTTCCATCCAGGGACCACCAGTGCCACTGCCGTTGCCTCAGAGGTTGCCAAGAAAGAGGAGCAGTTGGACCACAGTGGGCTCAGGGAGGGTGAGGGGTGGAACAGGGCACATCCTCAGTTGTACCTCTCCACAATTCCTATGCCATTCTGGCAAAGTGTGGTTCCTCTATGGAGGCACCTACAGTGGAGACCAAGGAGGATGCTTGAACCTCCACAAGGAGACCCACAGGAGGGTGGCAGGGGACCCTGCAGGAAGGAAACAACTCCTGGTGGGGACTCCATTGTTAGGAAGGTAGAACTGGGCAAGAAAGGGAGAGGGAGGGCCTGCCTGGCGCCATGGCTTGAGGGACAGGGAGCGAATCCTCAGGATTGCCAGAGCAGCTGCACAGGGGAGGGAGTTGGATGTCATTGTCCACTTAGGGACAAATGACCTTGGCTAAGAAAGGGATTAGAAGTGCAGGAAGAGTTTGTGGAATTGGGAGGGCCTTAGTCAAGTAGCACGTGACGGTAACCTTCTCGGAGGTGCTACCATCTGTGGCATAGGAGAGGCTGGGGTGTTCCGTACATGGGATTCAATCAGTGGTTGAAAAACTGGTGTGGAGTTCAGGGATTTGGCTTCATTGGGGACTGGGGTCCACCTGGAGTGATGCAGCCTATACTGGCATGATGGGCTGCATCTGTCCGGGAGGGGAACCAGGATCCTAGGTGATAGGGTTTAATGCTTCTACTGGCAAGCTTTTAAACTAGCCAAGGGGAGGCACTGGAAAGGAGCAGGAAAATCCTAGTCCCCTCAAACAATCACGGTAGTAAGTGTGGCAAACACCAACATGGAGGTGTCAATAGGGAGAAAGGCAGGGTAAATGGAGAAAGTGACAAAGGCAAGAAGGACAGAGATGGGGCAAAAGGGGTAAGGCCATCAGGAAATGGAGGGTAATGAATACCAATGCTCAAGTCTGGGCAACAAGCTCCCTGAGCTGGTGGCCTTAATGGAAGAGGATGCCTGGATATTGTAGCAGTCACAGAAACATGGTACACAGAGAACCATGACTGGGATGTTAACATACCAGGGTACATAACCTACAGGAGAGACAGGCAGGGGAGAAGAGGGGAGGAGTAGCTCTCTATGTAAAGGAAGGGATAAAAGCAACTGAACAAAAGAGTAAACAGGGAGGAGGGAGGCACTGTGGGTCACCTTGGAGACTGGAAAGGGCACCACAATCCGCACAGGGGTTGTGTACAGACCCCATGTCAGGGGAAGGAATGGACAAGGATATGATGGAAGGCATTCTTAGAATGGCAGAGAAAGGGAGATACTGTTGATGGGAGACCTGAATATGCCAGATGTTAATTGGAGCACATTTGCTGCAGCCACAACCAAGAGCAGGGTCATTCTTGATGCCCTACAGGTGGCAGGCATTAGACAGCTAGTTTCAGAACCCACTCATGAGGGAGCAATCTTAGACCTCAGACTCTCAAACGGGCAGTGAGAGGATCTCAGATCTAGAAGTGGGTTGCCATCTGGGGACAAGTGACCATCAAACAGTGTGGTTCACGTAAACTCAGCTACAGAGTCAAGCCATACAAAAGTGAGGGTACTGGACTTTAGGAGGGCTGACTTTGGCAAGATGGAGAGTGCCTCAGAAAAGCACTAGCAAAACAGGCTAGAAGGAGGTGTGAAGCAACAATGGGGAATTATCAAAACTGCCATCACAGAGGCAACAAGCCTTTGTGTGAAGCAAATAAATCAAAGCGAAAGAAAAAGCCACTATGGTTCTCAAGAGAGGTGGCTGTGAAAGTCAGGAAGAAAAGATAGCATTCTGGAAGTATAAGGAAACACAGAAGGAGCAGGACAGAGAGCTGTACCAGTTAAGGCAGAAAGAAGCAGGGAGGGAAGTCAGAATAGCAAAGGCCCAAACTGAGGAAAAGATAGCCAACTCAGTTAAGAAGGGGATAAAACCTTTTAGGTACATCAGCGAGCGTAGAAAGACAAAGGAGGGATAGTGAGGCTGAATAGAATGAGCGGTGGGTGGGCAGAGGGGACAGTGAAAAAGCAGGAATACTGAACAAATATTTCTGCTCAGTATTCATAAAAAAAGGAGGAGGAAGTGCCTAATCCAATTAACAGAAGCACTTGATAGGGGGTCGATCCCAGTCCTTTCACAGAAGAAAGGGTTCTGCAAGAACTCCTAAAACTGAAGGTGGACAAAGCAATGGGTCCTGATGGAATTCACCCCAGAATTTTAAAAGAATTAAGGAAGGAACTAGTGAAACCACTGGCTACTCTTTTAATAAATCATGGGAGGATGGTGTGGTACCCGAGGACTGGAGGAAGGCGGATGTGATTCCCTTCACAAAAGTGGGACCAAGACACAGGCAGGATACTACAGACCTGTCAGTCTGACCTCTGTGGTAGGGAAAGTGATGGAGTCACTTCTGAAGGAAAGAATAGTTGAGTACCTAGAGGTCAGTGGAGCACAGGATCCAAGCAGCATGGGTTCACAGTGGCAAGGTCATGTCAGACTAATCTAATAGATTTCTTTGACTGGGTGACCAAAGTAGTAGACCAGGGAGGGGCTGTGGACATGGCCTACCTAGACTTTAGCAAGGCATTTGACACAGTCCCACACAAAAGATTATTAGTCAAATTAACCAGCCTGGGAGTGGGTCCCAGGTGGTAACCTGGTAAAACATTGGCTGGACAACAGGACACAGAAGGTAATTGTAAATGGAGTCCACTCTGAAGAAAGGGTGGTTACTAGTGGGGTACCACAGGGTTCAGTATTGGGTCCAGTCCTTTTAATGTCTTCATCAGTGGCATTGCAGAGGGACTGGAAGGAAAGTATGCCTTTTGCAGATGACACAAAGATCTGCAACAGGGTTGATACACAAGGAGGCATGGAAAGGATGAAAAGGACTTGGCAAGGTTGGAGGAATGGTCAGACGGATGGCAGCTAGGATTCAATGCAAAAGTGCAAAATAATGCACCTGGGAAACAAGAACCCAGGGAAGAATACACAATGGGTGGGGAGGTAGTAACAACAACAAACAGGAAAGGGACCTGGGGTAATCATATCAGATGACCTT
Organism: Neoceratodus forsteri; assembly: GCA_016271365.2. Classification (NCBI taxonomy): domain Eukaryota; kingdom Metazoa; phylum Chordata; order Ceratodontiformes; family Ceratodontidae; genus Neoceratodus; species Neoceratodus forsteri. The sequence goes on along the minus strand of CM028133.1, from coordinate 630,495,438 downwards.
AAGGTTAGCAAGCAATGTGAGAAGGTAGTAGGGAGGGCCGGGGTATACTGGGATGTATAGGAGAGGCATCAGCAGCAGAAAACAGGAAGTTGTTATGCCTTTGTACAGACAGTTGGTGAGACCCCATCTGGAATACCGTGTCCAGTTCTGGAGACCCCATCTCTGCAAGGACATAGATAGGATAGAGGCAGTCCAGAGGAGGGCAACTAAAATGGTGCAGGGTCTGCAAGAGAAGCCGATGAGGAGAGACTAAAGAGCTTAATATGTATACCCTTGAGGAAAGAAGGGAGAGGGGGGCATGATGAAACTTTCAAGTACCTCAAGGAATCAATAAAGTCCAAGAGGGTAGCATCTTTCAGAAAAAGACTTGCAAGAACAAGGGGACACAATTTAAAGATAGAAGGAGGCGGTTCTAGGGCAATGTGAGGAAGTATTATTTCACAGAGAGGGTAGTGGATGCATGGAACAGCCTTCCTGAGGAAGTTGTGGGGTCTAAAACTGTGGGAGAATTCAAGAATGCATGGGACAGACATAAGGCAATTCTTGTGGGGGCAGGAAGATATAGGCTGTTGGTTAACTAGGATCTGCGGCCCATCCTGTAGGTAGGGAAATGGGCAGACTAGATGGGCCTAGCGTCCTTATCTGCCATCAAAGTCTATGTTTCTATGTTTCCTCCACTTCTGATGGAGCTAGAGGTGTAGTACAACAGGTCTTGCTGCACTATTTATCCAGATGGCATATCACACCAAACTTCATTCAAGACTTCATTTTCCTGATGATTTTCATCCCATGGCTCAAAAATTGTATAAATGGAAAATTCCCGGACTGATATTTTGCAAAATTCTAGGAAACATTTTTATTTTCGATTATTGGCTCATTTATACCCTTCTGAACCTAGTTTTAAAGATTGTCCCCAGCCGTCACTGGGCATGTTTTGAAACAACTCCCGAACAAAAGGGTGCCTGCTACTATGTGGAAATTTTATGGCTTACGCTTTATGGTAAATTGAATATTAGAGGAAATGCTAAGCATAAGAATCTGGCAGAAAGAAATTGTCCATATTTAACGTGTATAAATTCAGAGGAAACTGTCTCATTTTTATTGACCTGTTCATGTTCAAAGCCACTTTGGGCCTTTCTCAAAGATAAATGGTGTATGGATTGATTCCTTAATATGAATTATGATACCCTAGTGTTAGGTCTTTTGCCTACTGGAATGTTGCTTTACACTTGGAAACATATTTTATTTTTTATGTTGTTTAGTTTTATCTGGCAAGCTCAATGCCAGTGGGTCCTTTCCCAGAAACTGATGCCATATCAAGTTTATAGTTTTTGGTGGCTGAGGCAATGAATTCAGTTTATCATTCTGATGTATTACATTATTATAGTGATAAAGTATATCGATGGTGGAAAGGTTTTCAAATTTTTATTAAGTATAAGTGATTTTTCTTGTTTTTCCCTTTCTCCCACTTTAGGGGTTATACACTTATGCTGAGTTTCTTTTGATTTTCTTGCTGTGTGTGTATATGTGATTTTCAATAAACCCCACCTACTCTTTTCGAGAAGTGCCATGGGATCTTTAGCATCCACCTGAACAGGCAGATGGGACCTCGGTTTAACGTATCATCTGAAAGACGGCACCTCAGGAGTGCAGCACCCCCTCATGCTGCACTACAGTGTCAGTATTGTGATATTAACCCAAGTGCCTGGTGTGAGGATAGAACCCACAGCCTTCTGATCTCCCAGCCTCAGAGGCAAGTGTGCTGCCTGCTGAGCCACTGACGCTGCCTGTATTTATTAACATTTTCCCTTGTCACTGTCATGATAGAAATGTTGGTCCTCATTAGGGATGGCAGGGGCAGGCAGGTCTACAGAATGTATCTAAGATCTACTGATATGGTAGGCAACTATTCTTTCTGAATCTTCCTCCCTTAATTGCCCACATATGTTCTCTTATATTTTGATATACAGTACTTAGTAGCAGTATCTGACCAAATAAGACATACTGTTCTTCTTCATAATTGACATCAGAATGCTGTATATGTGATATTACAATATTTCAACATGATGCCACTGCATGCTCTGCAACTCTGGCAATGTGAGAAGATGGATTTGTGAGAAAGGAACCCTACCTGTAAACTGTCCCTGATTTACAGGGATATACCTGATTGTGCCTCATAAATTTTCCTTGTCCATCCCAAAGTTGGCATTTCTATCAATGCAGTGTAAGAATTTGAATAACATAAATACCAGATGCAGTGTTTCAGTCGCGCTGTCACTGAGACTGATAAAATGCCCTTACTCTTGTTATATATAACCACAGTTTATTGAGCTGATATTGTCATCCTTAAGAGGTATCCTACTTTTGGTAATTTGTCCCTGACAATTTAGCCTTGTTCTTGATTCATGTGCAAATATAGTTTTATGAACAGCACCCACAGCACAAAGGATGAGGTACTTTACAAATAAAAATTGCTTGCTTGCTTGTTTGTAATTGCTAGGAGAGTTTAGAGGTGGTGGTAGGGTAATCTCTTATATAAATGGAGTTTAGAGGTGTGGAGTAATCTCTTATCTAAACACAAATAGTAGAGCCTACTTATAAGAACATCCAATTTGCCAAGACAAAATGTTCTTATAAGCGGCTATTACTAAAAGCGGCTGCCATTGAATCTCATTTATGCTGGTAATCAATAGGTGGCGCCAACCCCCACTTGGCATAACACACTAAGCACCCAAAGTTTAAGCATAAAAGTTTACTGTTTGTTAAAAGATGTAAAGAAAGTGCAGTTAGTAACAATGATTACACACAAAAGTTTAAAACACAATGTCAATTCGATGCTCAATAGAGTACAGTACAGTGTTTTAATATATAGCACTACCCTAATGCTGTTTAGTGAAGTAGTCAGTTATTTTTGCTGCTTGTAGCTGGACAATGATAACTAATCCAAAATTACATAAAATGATAAAAAAATTAAGCTCACAATTTTGCTGAGGACAAACTGCTATATTCTGTCCATGCATGATTTCACCTCCTGAACAGATGGTGGTTCAACAGACTGTGGCTCTTCATCTTCGTTGCCGCTTTCCTCCATCTGTTTTATGTCCCGCAGATGTCATCTTCTGTTATTGTCTCAGAGCACTCTAGTCCTCATCTATGGCCACATATTGTTCAAACTCCTCTGATGTCATGATGCTGATGGGAACACTGACCTCAGGGATTGATTGGCTGCTCACCACCATCTGAATTGACATCTTCCTCTGGGTTTTCTGGCACACTGAACCTGGCCTTTTGAAGCAGTTTGTAATGGTGTCAGATGACACTTGTCACCACACATCAACTAGCATCATAATGGGATCCAGGATGCTGTCTCTTTGGTGAGTTCACTAGCTTTTGTTGCTCGACCTGCATTGATGGAGATTAACAGTTTTCAACAATTTTCTTGCAGTACAGCTGTTTCAAACTTTTGACTCCCTGATCCATGGGCTTGATCAGGAGGATATGTTAGACAGGAGGAAAACAAGACATGTGGCTCAGTGACAGATGAGTGTGTACTACAGTTGTCAAGAATAAGGCACACCTTTTTTTTCGACGTAGCTTCACATTCCATTGTGTGGCCCACTCACTAAGAATCTGGCTTGTCATCCATGAATTGCTGTTGGTAACTAATCCACAGTCAGTGACTCTACACTAATACCTCTGAAGCAATAAGGCTTTTAGATTTACCAATGATGAGTAGGGGCATTGTGTCAGTCCCAGTCATGTTGGCACACATAAGTGCAGATATGCTCTTTGCCTCCCCCACGGTGCTGCTTCCCTAAAAGTGAGTGTCCCATCGGAATTGCCCAAAATAAATCCCTGTCTCATCACAATTATAGATGCAGTCTGGGGAGAACTCAGACAGTAGGACAGGGAGGACAGTCTCTGATCAATTCCCAGCACCTACAAAATCTGCATCCTGCTTTTCTTCCATGACAGCACTTGCAATAGATGTTGTGCCATTCTTTCCACCGCATAGACAGCCATTGGTTGCTATAAATGGAACAGCTAGTCCATCGCAAGTTGCTGGGCTTTGGTCAGAAATATAGTGCCACTTATTGATGCGTCCAGCATTTCTGCATGCACTAAACAAATGAAACAGGGCTGTTTCAACAACTTCATCCTTCCCAGTCCATTTTCGTTTGATGTCATGGTTAAACCCTGTGGTAGTCTGCATACAGTCTCTCTGTTAGAAAGGATTTTTGAAATTGTGCAGACACTAATGTTGAAATATTTAGCTACCTCAGAACGTTTGCTACCCGGAACACTAAGACGCCGATAATCTGAATTTTCTGTGTGAGTGTTAATGTTGTCCGCTTGTTTTTCTCCATGTCAGCAGCTAAGGTAAGGTAATGCTTTGCTAACACAGAAACTGCACCAGCTTTTGTAAAACTAGCCATGGAGGAATGTCTCTGTAGTTTTGAAGTCAGTTAGCTTTAATCGCCTTTGGTGCTCCTTGCAGTATTTCCCAATGCCAAACTAAATAGGAAGTCATAACACTCAGAGGAATGTTTGTGAGGATAAACAAGTTTGCCAATGAGGAGTTTAACATTTAATTAAAACTTAAGGGTTCATCCTGGGTTGCCATCAAAACTAATGACAACACTGGCAGCACAGATAAAGATCAAAGTGGCACGCACACAGAAGAGCTACTGCTGTTACAGAGCTAATGAGCTGTGACTGGCAAGTGTAAAATGTGCTTGATTACCTGCTCTGAGTGTGAAAAACAGGTCTTTGACAGCAAGGAGTACTGTGCAGGCTAGAAAAATTGTGATTATAACTGATCCACCTGTTCTTATAAATGGGTTTTCACCCCATTGAAAACAATGGGGCAAGATCAGTACATGGGCAAAATGTGATTATACCCGGATGTTCTTATTTCGATGTTCTTGTAAGTGGGCTCTACTGTATCCTCAAAATTTGCACTTAATGGTGAGTGAAATATGAAACATTTAATTAAAATAACTAGATTGTATTTCTTTATTTGAAAATTGGTAACTGTGAAAGGCACACTGAGCCAAGGCTCATTTCCAGGTGTGACCCACGGAAAGAAATTCTCTTGAACTATTTTACATCTTTAGAGTTCTTAGTATGAGTGGACATCTTTAATTTTTGTAATTTGTAGTTTATGAAATTGTTACCATAGAAAATACATTGAAGACAACTGTGCCAGTGATTCATCTTACTGTAACTAACTAGTATTTCAAACAACCATGGTCAATATAACCTTGGACATCAAACTGGCATATCATACCTACATACATGCAGACTTCAAGGCCATCTCCTTCTGTCTCCTAGCTCTTTATTCTCTCTCTCACTGATTCCTCCCAACCTCCAACCTGAAAGTTACTTAACACCACCCAGACAGAAGTCAGTTGAAATCAAGCATTGTATGCCTTACAAACAACACTCTGGGGACAATGGGGCAAGGGAAGGAGGAGACGTCTGTATCACCACACCAACAGCAGATCAGTGCCTGGAGTTCCTCTGCCTTCTGTGAGGAAGCAGGAAAGGGCAACTTCCTGGCATTGCAGAGGTCTTTCTGCAGTCTGAGTGTCAAAGTCATTCTCTTAATTTCATTAAATTTGTTTACATTAGTCTTCCAGGAGACCACAGAAGCAGAGTTGTCCAATGTTGAAATGGACAGTACTCACTGGGAAACCTAGACCTTTCATGTAAACTGAAACATACCTGAAGGTGTCTTGGAACATGTTTTCTCAATACACAGTATGTTGCATTTTACATGTTATTTAGTCATTTTTGCCAATAGGTGGGGCACATTTTACACAGGAGCAGTTCTTCACGATTTTTACAATAAAGTCCAACTTTTCATTTTACTCCTCGAATGGAGTTCCCTGATTCCCCCTTCCACCACTGGAGTGTTCAATAACCTTCCAAGTTATTGCTTTGTTGACTGCCTTAGCTAGAACCCTGAATAGGTATTTACAGCTATTATCAGAAATACCTGCATGTATGGCACTGAAAATCTGATGGTATGCCTGCAGAGTACCATGTACAGAGTCCTTTGTTAATGTTTTATCAAGGAAGGTTCCTCCAACAGAACAAACCCACCCCTGCCCAGTATTGTACAGCAGAGTCAGTGCTCTATATGAACCCAAGTCCCCGATGTGGGTCTTGTCTCAATGGGCTCAGTTTTCAAAGGGCCAAGAAAGGGCAAGGAGCTTGTGCCAGAAAAGAATTATGCAAGAATCAAGCTGCATCAGAACTTGCAGCAATTCTTATTTCTAATGCTCCTTGCATCAAAAGCAGAACTGCCTGTACTAAAGTGACTTGTATCAGGCTTACATCAAAAACTGTGTCGCTATGTCACAATGAGGCTTGTATCAAAATGATGCACTATCTCCCCTCTTTTTTTTTTTGGATTTTCTAAGGTGGAAGATGTTGATAGCATCTGAAGATCTATGCTGCTGTTAGATCAGCCAGAGCTGGTCTGTTGGACACTGGACAGCATATAAAGGTGAGGGTAGATTATGTAGAAAGTTGGCTATAGAGCCAGTATTCCTTGCAAGACTGGACATTATATGCCATTGTCTTGGCAATTTCGTCTGTGGTGATTTTTGACTCATCTTGCATCATTTTTGCTCCATGCACCATTTTTGACTCAATTTTTTTTACTCAACTTGCTTTATTTTGTTTACTCAACTTGTGTCATTGTTAAACTTGGCTTTGTGTCACTGTTCTCCATGCATGCATTTTTGACTCAGTTTGCTTCATTTTTTTTTTTTCAATTTGCTTCATTTGTTTTACTTCACCTGTTTCAGCTCAACTTGCACCATTTTCACTATGCTTTATATTTTGACTCAACTTGCTCTCATTTTTGATCCATCTCATTCCACGCATCATATTTTTGCCTCAGCTGTGCCTTATTCTCAGCTTGTGTCATTCTCACCCATTCATTATATGTTTGATGCAGCAGACCTCTTGCATCATTTTGGGGGACTTTGCCACAGAGAATGTTGTTTCTTGCAAAATAGGGTGCACAGTCTTTGGTGCAACTGGATTGGATGCAAGTTGAATGTTTGATACACTTACATTGTTCTAAGGGCCCTTTAAAATCTGACCCAGTGTCTTTCTTGCCTTAGAGGTAACTGAGTTTTACTTGGATCCACACAATGTATTACCTTTTTGGCTGATTGTTTACAATTTGTACAGTCTGTGCAATATATGGTAGTACTGCTGATTTCCACACCTGAAATATAATTACGTGACCTGTAATGATCTAAGAATGACTTTTTGATTGTTACATACAGTGGAAAATAACTAAAATCAAAGGATATGGTTATATCTGATTCTGTCTGTTTCAAATGACCAGTGTAAACATGACTGCTTGAAGTAGTACTTGCTAAGATTTTCTAAACATATTTAACTTTTGCACCATAATTCTATAGTGTCTGAACTACTGGAGAAGAACTGTAATCATTTTTAATTAATCTGAATTTTGCTTTGTTAGACAATGAATAGGAAAACATGTTTCTAACATGGAGAGGATGGTGCTATACTGTGTTCAATTCAAGGGTTTCAGTTACTGTTAGGAGATGATGAATACTGTACCTTATCTGGCAAACAGAGAAAATATTGGTTTTACACTAGTGACTAGAGGCTCAAAGGGAGGCTCAAGATGGACAATACAGATGAGTATGAATAGATAGGCCACTGACAGAGCAAAGGCCGATGGCACACTTATAAGGTAGAAAAGAAATGGGCAGACTGGATGGGCCTTATGGTCCTTATCTGCTGTCAACTTCTATGTTTCTATGACATTAAAAGGCAACATTTCCACTTGTTGAAAGCATTTTGATAAATAAAACTCTTGAACTGGCCCTGTGTCATGGCTGGCTTGGCATCCTGAAAATGATGGGCTCAGTCACCTGAGAGGATTAGCATGGCTGTTTGGGTTGTGAGGACCTTCTGTGTTAAGTAGCAATGACCTCAAATGAAGATGTGGGGTGGCAGGCTAGATAGTACCTTTAGACATTCTTGCTTTGTGGTCAGGAGACTGATAGTAGCTGAGGTGCCCATGAAAATATGCCTGAGCGGGTTGTGACAGGAATGGTGTGACAGAAATGGGAACTGATTAGTTAATTGCTTATGTTAGTGAAACTATTCTCTGTTCTTCATATTCTCACCAGAGTGCTTTTTGTCTATCATGCTAACAAAAGGGTTTAAAATGGTTGGTGGATTTGAAAAGAACCTAATCAGAGGGGTTTCAGCCTTAAACTATAAATTCAGAGGTTTAATTACAGCAAGGGTTTTTGCCTTTAGGAATCTTCATGGTAAGAACAATGCCTCATCTTCAGCCTCAGGATCTCAAGCTGAGTTGGACAGTCTGCTACTCCAGCTCCTGGCTCACCCTCAGGGCTCGGCTGCCTCAGTCATGGTTGTCCAGGGCTCCTATGATGTCCCTTTGGTCAGGCCATCATGCTTGATCCTTTCTTGGCACCTCTCTTAAGGCTGTGCCACAGTATGCCTGTCATATCCTGGTGAGCCTATCCTCTCTACTTCCAGCACGCTAAGCTGTGTTGCTAGAAATAAAAAGAAATTGTAAAAGTGTACTCCTATGCATACCCTGTTTCATGACTGTTAATGTATAATTTTCTACTGGCAAACTCTGTCTGAACGTGCCAGAAAGTCCACTGTCCTCAAATTCAGACTTTGAATTTGTGCTCCTAATCCCACAATACTGCCCACCAATTTGTGATGAACTCTTCCTTCTGGTCTGTAACAGCCTTCAGAGAGTTGTCTGCATCTTATTTCTTCTTGCTGACACCACCTGGTTCCCATGACAATAGCTCTTCCTAGTGCAGGGCTAGGAAGTACTCAGTTCAAATCTGGTAGGGTGCTCTTCAGCTGATGGATGCCAAACAGAGTTCCCACTTTGCCAGTGAAAATAATAGATTTTACTGCAAACTCGAGTTTTACAATACCAGGATATACATAGTACAAAAGAGAAAATACATTTACAGGAAATGCAAATAAGTGGTCTTGAACAACAGATGTCAGAAAGGGAAACACCATAGTCTAATCTTCCCTAAGAACATATATTGCCTCCTAGCTAAGTTCAGACAGAAATGGATACCCAACTATCTCTTACTTCCCACACAACACTAGTTGAAATGCAGGCCCTTTTCTTACCATGAAGGTTCCTAGAGGCAAAAATCCTTGTTGTAATTAAACAGCTGAATTTATAACCTAAGGCTGAAAACCCTCTGATTAGGTTATTTTAAAACCCACTAACCATTTTAAATTTGTAACAAGTTTGTGTTCAATTGCTCCAATCAGCTTAAAACCTGTGTGTGTCCAACTAAGTCAGTTCTACACCTAGTTTCATTCAAATCGTCAAATCACCTTAAAGTGTGTGTGTATGTATGTCTCCACCTCAGACATTTTCTGAGACTTATCACCCCTGCAGAGGCATTGCCTACTAGTGACATAGAATTCCAGTGTGTTTTTTCCTTTTGTTAGCATGACAGGCAGAAGCACTCTGGTGAGAATATGAAGAACAGAAAATAATTTCACTAACATAAGCAATTAACTAATCAGTTCCCATTTCTGTCACATAATTCCTGTCACAGGGGCATAAAGTGTTATGAAAGCACAAGCTTTCCTCAGAAGCCATTTGCCTAGTATTTTAGTACAGGGTTTTGCTATTTGAAATACTGTTAAAAGGAGTACAGCAGAAGTTTACAGATAATTAAACCCTTCAACAACAGATACAATAGTAACCCATCAAGAAAATGTTGTGTTTGTAGCCCAACACTAGTAAATAGCTGACTGCAAACTTTTCCATCTCATGTTGAGCATATCATGTTGCATAGAATTGCGAACCTTGCTGAGTTGGTAAGTCACAGCCATTCTTGATTCTGGTGCTCTGTGGACATGGACATTCTCTGTTTCCACTCATCCCATGTGGAAACCTTTCATTACTGCACACCTTACGTGGCAATACTGTTCGTGTGTCCTTCCCAGGTTATTTCAAATATTTCACCCTTTCTCTCTATTATGCCTAGAATCAAATTCCTACTTTTGGTCTTGAATTCATGGTCTATTTTCATTTTAAAATGCATGACCCTTCTTGAGCTGGTAACTTATTGTACAGCAACCATTGAGCAGTGACCATGTTCTAAGAAAACAATGCAACTCACATTATCATTTTATTTAGTGAATTGGAGGGGTAGATATAAGAATATCACAGCATAATGTATAGAAGCAACAATGGCTGTGTGGCCTGCCATTTTCATATCTAAAATTACATAATCTGCTTATGTTGAAATTAAAAATTATTGATTTAGAGATATTTTACTTGAAATCTACATCAAATAAATGGCTTGATGGCAACAGAAGACACAGCATCTCATTTTCATGTGGGTTCCTTGGCACAGCAAAGTACCTAAATGCTTACTTTATAGTGCAGTACAAATGTAAGTTAATTACACAGTACAAGGTAGTTTATGGCAATAATGGAGAATAGATCTTCAAGGATATCTCTTTCATCAGGCCACACCTTTGGAATATACAGCTGCCAGGCACTTGGACCACACAGAATATTTTGCAAGCAGTCAGCCAGGGCCACCCATGATGACAGTAGATCTCACCGTATACATAAATGTGGGTAGCCCCATCTCTCCTCAGTTCTTTTCTATCTGTCGATCAGACTCGTCGGACCTACAGAAACATCTCTGTTCATCGCCGTTCACTTTTTTTCTATATATAAGTATTAGAAGTGATTTTTGGCAACCTGTATGTCATCAAAAGAACTCCTAAACTCTTCTAGTACTGTGACTGTGGAATGGAAATCTACATGGGAGAGTCTCACGATGTCTTTGTTTGCTCTTAGGCCTTGATCACATGTGAAGGCTTGTGAGATCTGCCGGAGGTTACATTCCACAACCAGGTGATGCAGAAAAGGGAAGGGACCTTGGAGAATCTCTACTCCAAAAGACTATAACTAGAATGGAGAAGCAGCTCCAAGAAAAATCTGCATCACCAGCCCCTTGACCAGTTCACGGTCTTCAAAATCCCGGAGAAATCTCCAGGAATTCATGAACACAAGCACTGGGACAATGACAAGACTTTCCCAGCCAGATCCAGGTTGCCCTGTGGAATACAGGTACGACTTCTGCTACAACATCATCTGCTGTGGTGGCGACACTGACCGCCCAACCATCAACCAGACACCAAGGATGGGTCTTGGCATAGGCACTACCTGGCCTGTAATGGCTGGTTTGTCACCTTGTCAATGGAGACTCAACCTCCACTGTTGACCACTCCATTGGCACCGTCATCCAAAGCAGCACCGACGCCGGGCAGTTCTTATCACCTTTTAGATATAAGAAGGCATCTATTTCCTGGCCTCACTGTTCTAGGGGCCCATCAATAGAGACTTCAATAACTACTCTTATCGATGCCACAAGGTACTCCCTTGCTGCATAGATCTCCTTAGCCGCTGCAGACATCATCGGTGTATTCCTTACTGTCTGTTGATGTTACAGTCCACAACACATATGAATACAGTCCTGATCTTATGATGCAGGAAGATGAGGAGGAGGAGGAGGGAGACTGTGCTGAGAGCCACTATGAACATGGCACCAGCTCCACAGTCTCCTCCTGCAGTGAGGACTCTAGTGGACACTACTAGATCACATCCAGAGAATCCCTCATTTTTCCCCATGAAGCAGCAAATGCATGCTGGCATAGGATTCACTTTAGAGGAGCAGAATTGTACTAAAAGAACCTGCTGGAGTTTTGGAGATAACAGTAACCACCTCTGCTGTGGTTCCTCCCTGTTTCCAGCCTTGGAGGATGCAATTTATGCAGCCTGATATAGGCCAAACAATATACCAGCTGTGCCCAGAAAGGCAGACAAAATGTTTTCTGCCCCTTTGGGAAGCCTTTCTATGCTAACCAACCTGAGGCTGATTCAGTGGTTATCAAAGCTGCCCATGATAGGTCCAGGGCACCTAAGCACCTCGACTCCCACCCTCCTGATAAAGAATCCAGAAGACTGAACATCCTAAGCAAGTGTACATGTACTGCTGCCTCATTGGGCCTACATATTGCTAATTATCGGGCCCATAAGATGTAGTATTGGAACACCCTATGGAGGAACACCAAGGCTGCCACACAGGCCTTGCCTGAAGGGTCTTCCAAGCAGGAGTTAATGAAATGAAAACTCTTACTGCAGGTGCTGATGTGGTGCTATCATTCGCATAGCATATAACATTTCTGATACTTTAACCAAGGCGGCTCTGGCATTTACTTCCAAGGTGCTACTCCTCGCTCAGAGTAGCAGGTTTTGCCACTGACATGCAACAGATGGTTCTCAGTGTCCTACCTAGAGGGCAGAAATTATTCGCCCGAGATAGAAGAGGTTTTGAAAGATCTTCAGTCCTCTGGAAAGACCTTAAAATCCATACACTCCCTGTGCCATACCCAACTCGGGAGTAGGAGCAGGGGAACATTTCATCCAGTTGGTGTCAGGGGTAGCACTCTGCCTTCAGACAGCCAAGAAGGGGCAACGGTGCAGGGCCTTTCCAGTCACCAGCACAACACCAGGTGCCCATTCAAAAGCACCTAAAGGTAGTGGAGCTGGTGGCTCTGCCCCTCTAGCTCAACATGACTCCTTATATACCTCCCAACCACCTTTACCTCCAGAGGTGGTTATAGGGGTTGCCCATCCCTTCACTTGGACCAGTGGAGCAAGATGACTACAGATGCATGGGTTCTGGAAATCATAGAAAGGGTCCTGCTCTGGAGCTTCTGGACACCCCTCCAGATCATCCACCTGTGACAACACACCAACCAGGACACATGTCCTTGTTGCTAGAGGAATTACAGACTCTGCTCCAAAGTGAGCATAGAACCTGTACCTATGGAACAGAGGAACACAGGTTTTTACTCCAGGTATTTCCTCGTCCCAAAGTGGACAGGGGACCTGCGGCCTATTCTGGATCTGAGAAATCTGAACTACTTTATAGTATATAAATACACACAAGTACAGCACCCACACCAGGACAAACATAAAATTAACATCTTTATACAGTAGAATGTAAAGTGCTCATCTGCTTAATACTGTTCACCTGTCTACAAACCAAATATAGTGACAGGGAAATATCAAACAAACCCCTCACATTTAGCATGTGCTGCTGTCATGTTCTTTGGAAGAAGCACGGCAGCAGCGCAAGTGAAACATATGGTTTTGCTTGATGTTACCTGTCACTATATTTGGTTTGTATCCAGATGAATAGTATTGAGCACTTCATTACTTTTACATTAAATAAAGATTTTTATTTTAGTCCTTGGTTTGGGTGCTGAACCTGTGTGTATTTGATTTGATTTTTACATAGCACCAAACCACTTTTCCACCGCAGCCATTCTGAGTGGTTTTCTTACTTCATAGTATACAAGAAGTTCTGGATGGTCACTTTCAGGGTCTTCTTCCTCTGTTGTAAAAGGAAACTGGATTTGTTCCCTGATATAAATGATGCATATCTTCATATCAAGATTAGACAACCTCACAGAAAATATTTAGTATATGTTTTGGGGAAACATTACCAATTCAGAGTGTTGCCTTTGGCTTGTCTTCTGTGCCACAAGTCTTTACCAAATGCTTGGAAGTGTGGCAGCAGCCATTCACAGGAAAAGCCTATATGTTTTGCCTTACCAGTATTATCATTATTAAAAGTTCCTCCAGGGAGCAACTGCTGCAGGCCTTAGCTTGAGACAGACAGCTGTTCACTTGGGGATGACAGTCAATATACCAAAGTCTGTAATGACATCCTGTCAATGACTGCAGTATATAGGTGCAGTTCTGGATATGGTCCAGGGATCAGCTTTCCTGCCTCTGGACTGGGCTGACCGCCTGGTTGCCCAAGCACAGTTGGTGCAGGACAGCCATTATATCTCAGCAAGAACATTTCTGTGCCTTATGGGACTCATGGCCACAGCCATTGTTACAGTGCCACTGGCCAGGCTGCACATGCAGATTCCCCAGTGGACCCTGAGAGTCCAGTGAGACCACCTGTCCCCTTGTGCAATGTGCTCAGGTGGTGGATGGAATGCAACAACCTGCTTGGGGGTTCCATTCTTGAGTCCTTCCCCTCTTCAGATCCTAACCACAGATGCTTTGGGATTCAGATGGAGAGCTCACTTAGGCCCTCTACAGACACAAAGTATGTGGAGCCAGGTGGAGCACACTTGGCACATCAGTGTTCTAGAAATGGGAGCAGTCCTATATGGACTCCAGGCCTTCCAGAATCACTTGTCCCCAGATCCTCTGTTAATACAGATGGACAATGCCAGTATGATGTATTATATCAACAAACATGGGGACCAGTCCTGCCTGCTGTGCAGGTAAGCAATGAATGTTTGGTATTCGGCTCTGGAAAATGGTCTAGAAGTGTCTGTAGTGCAGGTTCCAGGCATCCAAAACATCTTGACAAACAAGCACATCAGGTCACAGTCCACATAGAAACATAAAATTTGACGGCAGATAAGGACCGCTTGGCCCACCCAGTCTGCCCATTTCCTGCCTACTGGATAAGCTGCAGATCCTAGTTAACCAGCAGCCTACTTCTTTCTACCCCACCTCCTAGCATTGCCTTATGACTGTCCCATGCATGCTTGAATTCCACCACTGTTTTTGACTCCATGACCTCCTCCAGAAGGCCGCTCCATGCATCCACAACCCTCTCTGTGAAAAATACTTCCTTAAATTACCTCTGAGCCGCCCTCTATCTTCAAATTGTGCCCTTGTTCTTGCACACCTCTTTTTGAAAGATGCTACCCTCTTGGACTTTGTTGATTCCTTGAGGTACTTGAAAGTTTCTGTTATGTCCCCCCTCTCCCTCCTTTCCTCGAGGCTATACATATTAAGCTTCTTAAGTCTCTCTTCATATGTCTTCCGGTTGCAGACCCTGCACCATTTTAGTTGCCTCCTCTGGACAGCTTCCATCCTGTCTATGTCTTTGCAAAGACTGGGTCTCCAGAACTGCACACAGTACTCCAGATGGGGTCTGACCAGCTGTCTGTACAGAGGGATAATAACTTCCTGTTTTCTACTGGTGTTGCCTCTCCCTATGCATCCCAGTATTCCCCAGCCCTCCTTGCTGCCCTCTCACATTGCTTGCCCACCTTTAAGTCATCTGATATGACTACCCCAGGTCCCTTTCCATTTTTGTTGTTGTTTGTATCTCACCCCCATTGTGTACTCTTCCCTGGGTTTTGTTTCCCAGGTGCATTACCTTGCACTTCTTAGCATTGCATCTAAGCTGCCACACATTTGACCATTCCTCTAACCTTGCCAAGTCCTTTTCATCCTTTTCCACCCCACCTTGTGCATCAACTCTGTTGCAGATCTTGTCATCTTCAAAGAGACATACTTTTTCTTCCAGTCCCTCTGCAATGTCGCTTATAAAGACATTGAAGAGGACCAGTCCTAATACTGAACCCTGTGGTACCCCAATTAGTAACCCCCTTTTTCAGAGTGGACTCCATTTACTATTACCTCTGTGTCCTATTCTCCAGCCAATTTTTACCCAGGCTGTCATCTTGGGACCCACTCCCAGGCTAGCTAACCTGTATATTAATCTTTTGTGTGGGACTGTGTCAAATGCCTTGCTAAAGTCTAGGTAGGCCATGTCCACAGCCCCTCCCTGATCTACTACTTTGGTCACCCAGTCAAAGAATCTATCAGATTTGTCTGGCATGACCTTCCCACTGTGAATCCATGCTGCCTTGGGTCCTGTGCCCTCTGGCCTCTAGATACTGGACAATTCTTTCCTTCAGAAGTGATTCCATCATTTTCCCTACCACTGAGGTTAAACTAACAGGTCTGTAGTTTCCTGCTTCTGCCTTGCTCCCACTTTTGTGAAGGGAATCACATCTGCCTTCCTCCAGTCTTTGGGTACCACCCCATCCTCCCATGATTTGTTAAACAGGGTAGTCAGTGGTGTCACTAATTCCACCCTTAGTTCTTTTAGAATTCTGGGATGAATCCCATCAGGCCCCATTGCTTTGTCCACCTTCAGTTTTAAGAGTTCTTTCAGAACCCTTTCTTCTGTAAATGGGCTGGTATCAACTTCTGTATCCAGAGTGTTTCTACTGTTTGTTTTAGGTACCTCCCCTCTTCCTTTGTAAATACAGAGCAAAATATTTGTTTACTATCTCTGCCTTTTCACAGTCACCTCTGCCCACCCCTTTATTAAGCCTCACTATCCCTCCCTGGTCTTCCTTCACCCTGATGTACTTATAAAGGTTTTATCCCCTTCCTAACTGAGTTGGCTATCTTTTCTCAGTTTGGGCCTTTGCTGTTCTGACTGCCTTCCCAGCTTTTTTGCTTTAACTGATACAGTTCTCTGTCCTGCTCCTTCGGTGATTCCTTGTTCTTGAACCTTCACTGCACTTCCTTTGAGAACCATAGTGGTTTCTACATCGCTTAGTTTTGTTTATTTGCTTCACACAAAGGCTAGTTACCTCTGTGATGGCAGTTTTATTATTCCCATTGTTCTTCCACCCCTCCTTCCTGCCCATTTGCTAGTGCATTCCTTAGGCACTCACCCATTTTAAAGTCAGCCCTCCTAAAGTCCAGTACCTTTGCCTTTGTATGGCTTGACTCTATTGCTGTGTTTATTGTGAACCATACTGTTCGATGGTCGCTAGTTCCCAGATGGCTACCCACTTCTACATCTGTGATCCTCTTCATCTCCATTTGAGAGAACCAGGTCTAAGATTGCTCCCTCTCAGTGGGCTCCAATACTAGTTGTCTAAGGCATGCCCCTGTAGGGCATCTAGAATAACCACCTTCAAGTGGCTGCTGCAACTGCACTCCAGTTAACATCTGGCATATTCAGATCGCCCATCGGCAATATCTCCCTTTTTCTGCCTTACTAACTATACTTTCATCATTTCCTGTCCATTTCTCCCGAGAAGGATTCATACAACCCCTGTGCGGATTGTGGTGCCATTGCCGGTTCCAAATTTACCCACAGTGCTTCTTCTCCTCCTGTTTTCCCTTTTGTTCTGCTGCTTTGATTCCTTCCCTTATGTAAGAGCTACTCCTTCTCCTCCTCTGTTACCCTCTCTGTCCCTCCTGTAGATAGTGTATCCTGGTATGTTTACGTCCCAGTCATGGTTTTGTGTGAGCCATGTTTCTGTGACTGCCACGATATCCAGATGTTGTTCCTCCATCAAGGCCACTAATTCAGGAAGCTTTTGACTCAGACTATGGGCATTGGTACTCATTGCTTTCCATTTTTGATGGCTTTAGCTTCAGTTGCAGCATCCCCCACTGACCTTTCTACCTTGGTCTTTTTCTCATTTAGTACCCTGTTTTGTAGGAGAGGCTGGGATTTTCCTGCTGCTTATCAGTGCCTCCCTTGACTAGTTTAAAAGCTTGCCAATGAAGCATTTAAACCAATTGCTCAAAAGACTTGTTCCTTCCTGGACAGATGCAGACCATCCTGCCAGTATAGGCTGGTGTCCCTCCAGGTGGAACCCCAGTCGCCAATGAAGCCAAACCCCTGTGTTCCCACCATTTTTTCAACCATTCACTAAACTGCATGGTGCAAAGTATCCTCACCTCACTCATGCCATTGACAGGCAGCACTTCGAGAAGGATACTGTATGTGCTACTTGTCTTAGGCCCCTCCCCAGTTCTACAAAGTCCTTCTGCACTGCTCTAATCTCATGTTGAGCCAAGTCATTTGTCCCTAGGTGGACAATGACGTCCAGCTCAGACTCCCATGCAGCTGTTCTCGTGATCCTGAGGATGCGCTTCCTGTCCCTCAAGCCATGGCACCAGGCAGGCACCTTACTTCAGTTTTCCTGCTCCCCAGTTCTATCCCCCTAATAATTGAGTTCCCCACCAGGAGCTGCTTCCTTTCCTTGTGGTGTCCTCTGCCTCCTTCCTGTGGGACTCTCTTGTGACAGGTGTCCTCAGCCTCCTTAATCTCCTCTGTGGGTGCATCCATAGGGGAGCTGTGCTCCCCAGAATGGTGTATGGATTGTGGAGTGGAACAACTGACTGGGTGTGCCTCTGTTCCACCATCCTCACCCTCCCTGAGCCCACTGTGGTCCAACTGCTGTGCTTTCTTTGCAACCTCTGAGGCAGTGGTGGTGGCTCTGGTGCTCCTTGGATGGGGAGGTTCTCTTCTTACCATCCAGTCTGGCCTGGGGAAGGTTTCTTACTGCTGTCCAGTATGGCCTGAAGATGGGCAAATTCCTCCTCAGGGCAGAGAGTTGTCTGCAAATAGGGCAGCATCTCAGCCTCCAGAAAGTCTCCGAAGACTGCTCCCACAGCCATTACATTGCACTACTCCCCCATGATTATGTACTTTTTTTTTGTTTGTGTATGTGTTTGTGTGTGTGATTGGTTTGTTATATAGAAATATATATATTATACAATGTGTATGCTTATATTTTCAGTGCTGTGTGCTAGAGAGGATATGACATTGATATGCACCTTGCACTCTTGAGGAAATGATGTCAGAACCCCAGGTATAAAGGAACTATTTCCAGGGGTGGGTGGGGTGAGGGGGGAAGGGTTGGCCTAAACTGTGCCCTCACAAAACAATCAACTAAGAGCTCTGACCCACCGCTGCAATGAGTGCCTTCCTGTCAGCAAGATACCATACACAACAATTTGACAGAGCAAATCCCTGCTAATCAAACAGAGACAAATCCAGACATCCAAGTCAAACACAGGTAAACCTCCCAGCCCCAAAACAGCCTGGTGGTTTGTGCTTTGAAAGCAGTCAGCCCCAAAATAAGTCAGCTGTGTTTAAACTCTTCCTGCACTGAAAATCTTAAGAATTGTAACAAGACTGTCTTTTCCTGATTCCACGATGCATGAGTGGGAACTGTTGACCTCAGTGGTCAACGACTTGTTCAAAGATCATGTCAGCCAGAGCTGAATCTGTTTGCATCCCCATACAATACAAAGCTGCCACATTTCTGCTTGCTTGTTCCAGGGCCTGGAGATTTTTGTGAGACGTTGTCCCTTTCTTGGAAAAGGAGGTTTCTGTATGCCTTCCTTCCTTCCTGCTAATTCAAAGTGCACTACCAAGCTAAAGATGGAGGGGCAACTCTAATACTTATTGCTCTCCTATGGCTTTGGCAGATTTGGTATCCTCTGCTTCAGCAACTGGCAGTGGAACCCCCAGTACCTTTTCCCTGTGCAATGGTCTGCTGTCACAGGAACAATCAACTTTAGTCCACCTGGACTGAAGTCCCTACATCTGCATGCATGGCTCCTGATAACATAGCCATAGCTTGCGCCAGAGTATAACAGAAAGTGGCAGATGTTTTGCTGGCTGCTTGAAAACTATCCACCAGACATACCTGCTCCATGAAATGGAAGCAGTTACTTTATTGTCTGCTTCACATTAATTTATTTGGTTACATATGTATGTATATATTGCATTTTGGTGACCAGGTAGGCCCACTGAGACTGTAACTCCTTTCTCAGGGGTGATCCAGAATTAGTTACATTCAAAGGTACATCATGGTGAAACCTGGATAACCTGGATCTGTTTACCTGACCAGTCAATCAGGTTCTAGAGTACCTGCTCTCCTTATCAGATTCGGCCTGCAGTATTCCTCCATCAAAGTGTACTTGGTCACTATATCAACTTTTCTTGAGCCTCCCATTCAAAATCCAGTCCCAGCTTGGGATCTGAATTTTATTTTGGAAAATACTAAGTTTTCTCCAGAAGTGGTGTCTGAGTTTACTTTAAATCAAATCATCCACCTACCAGTGTGTTATCTGGAGCATGCAAATCCAGTCAAAGCATTGTTCCATATCTTAGATGTGCATAGAATACTCCGTACTATACGCACCATACGAATGACCGCAGAATGTCCTTGCAGCTTTTGTTTTATTCGCCCTGGGAAAGAGGGTGCCTCACTTTCTATACAGTACTTGTCCAAATGGCTAGCATATTTGCATTAAGTTCACTTACAGGAAGCAGAGGTTGGAACTTCCTGGTGTGGTTCGGGGTCATTCCATCAGAGGCATGACCACTTCTGTAGTTTGTTTCTGGAATGTTTCCATTGTGGAAATCTGCACAGCTACTGTCCACACCTTCATGAATCACTACTGTCTGGACATTGTCTCTCATAGATGAACTGGTTTTGGCCTAGCTATAGCTACAAGCTCTATCATAAGCCTCATAGGCTTCAGCCCCAGACTGTTAGTTTTTGATACTGCTTGGGACTTGTTCCAAAGATGTGGCCAAATGAAAGAGATATCCTCAAATGGGATAGAACAGTTTTGCACTTACTGTAACAGTAGATCTTCAAGAGAATCTCTTTATTAGGCCATGCCGTTCCACCCTTCTTCCACTTTTTTGGGTTGCAATAAAGGATTGTTGTTTAGCTTTCTCCACTGGTACATTTTCCAGCCCTCTGTCTTGCCTGGTATGTGGAGGGCTGGGGTCTCTCCTGGTTCCCTATAGGGAGGTCCTCTGAGCATGATCTCTGGTGTGGAACTGAGGAGGAGGGGCCACCATGTTTATGTATGTGCTGACTCTGACATCATCATCATCATCATCATCATCATGGTTGGCCCCTGGCTGGCTGCTTGCAAAGTTTAATTATGGTCTTTGTGCCTGGTGGCTATATGTTTCAAAGGCGTGCCTGATGGAAGAGATTCTCTCAAAGATATACTGTTGCAGAAAGTATGTAACTGTTCTTACTCATGAAGCAAGTGGAGGATGAGAGCCCTTGGTGTATGTTAAGTGTTGCCCATTATACACAGACATGGCAGAATGTGGACAGGGAAGTGGGTGCTTGTATTCCATACAAATTGATAAACAATGGGTTCGGTGAGAAGGGTATCTCATTGATCATTCAGGTACTCCAGCATTGTTTTTAGAATGTGGGAAGGTTAGATTATGAAGGCAGGTTAGCGGAAAACATTCTTCAAACTATCTGATTCCTAAATTGTTAATGACGAACATTTATGTTTATAGGCAAAAGAGGAAATTAAAAACTGAAAAGGACAACGGAGTGAGTGCTTCAGAGAAGATGCTAACAATTCCACACATCACCTATGACCATGTGATGGATGACCGAAAGTCCAATAATCTTAAAACAGATGGTTATGATATTTCAGGTAGGTGCCATTGTTTGAATTACCCACAATTTGCATTGTTCAGAATATTCCATCAGACTGTTCTAATTGTACATTGCACATGTGAAGTGTTAATGGCTCTTTGTAATGAAGTTTGAGCAGAAAGTGTTGACCCACCAAGTGTAGAGTTGTCTGTTTAGTTTATTCTGCAGTGCACTAACATTAAACTTCAGTCATATTTATTTTTGTTTAGATTTTATCTACCAGATAAATGCACTACTCATAGTAATTGCCTATTTTTAGGCATGCCCTGGGAGGTTACAAAGGTCGCAGCAGCAGGATGACAGCAATACATGAATAGAGTCAATATGTGAAGCTTGCAGGCATAATACAGTGTTCCAGATTAAATACAATCAACAAATCAGATCAAATTAGATACATAATACAAAACATGGAGAATATTCCAATATCAAATATATGCCACATAAAAATAAGGAATAAACAACGACTAATAAAGAAAACAAAACAAGGTAATATTACAGAAATTAGGTGATTTTGTCAAACCCAGCCTTAGCGTCAAATGTGAGAGTCATGCCAATTGATTATAAGAGCAGATACATTACTGGTACAAATGGTCTCAGAGGATTACAGTACAGAACCTCTGATAAGTCAGACTGGAGCAAACTTTGTTACTGAATAGATAAAACACAATAATATATCTGTCCTGACTGAGTGGAAGATTAGTAGGAAGATTACATTTGAAAAGGGTAAAGTTGATGTCCGAATTTTATAGATTATAGTTAATTTGTGTTCACAATTACTGAAGTGCAGTTATTGGAGGATCTAACAACATGCCGCCTACACTTCACTATTATTCATGGATACAAGGGACCCGACAGGTCATAAGAATACACTATGACTGAAAAGCAGGTTTGCTTTTTCTTGATTAGATTAAAAAAAGAAAGAAAGAAACTTCAGTTTTAGTGTACGTGTAGAAATCGAACAGATGCTTTACATTTTATTTATATATTGCAACATTGTAATAATCAACCAAAGATAAGAGTACATTCTCAGCCTACATCTTTCTCAGATGTAACAAAGCAGTGTTGGAACAGAATAAGACTGATAAAGCCCCATTTCCAAAGTTTGCACAGCACTAACGATGTGAGTGCCAATGTAACCTAGAACAGCACAGTTGGACGAGACTGGGACCTTATTCTAAAGCCCCTGGTGTGCAGCAGTAACCCAATAGCATGGATGGGAAAATATACCACTGCACCATGCAAATGAGGAACCCCTGTATACTGGGTGTAGTGGTATATTCAGAGGTTTGAAGCACCATATAGCCTCCATTGCAGTGCTGTTTATGCTTTCAAAATCCTACTCTTATCTGTGCACACAGTGGTGCGAACACCCCGGCCAAGAGCTTGGTAGTGAACTGACAGCAGAAGCTGTCAGTCTGTCTCGTGTCCCCCAAATGTATGTTAATATATACTTGCTCTGGTGGTCCCCTGATCGCTAATCTGATGCATGTTAATATGTATTTTACCTGATCCCTGGCATCTAGTGATCCCCCACTTCTGATGGGTCACTGGGTATAATAGAAATCATTCTCTTGTAGCTGGGGGCCCCACCTTCCACTCTTCCCAATCATATTTCAAACCTCCTCCATCCTGCCCACTCAGGTCCCTCCAGTCCTTCCTTCAGTGGCCCCACTTTACCCCATCTGGGAACTTCGTACAACCGAATGACGACTGGCCCTGACCCTCTACTCAGCATATCCACCAGTAGCCATATGGAAGACATGGAGTGAACATGTGTCCATTGTACAAACAGCAGTCTTCTAATTAGCCAACAATCTTCTACTTAGTAAAAGGAAATAGAAAAATGACTTGAGATATAAAGCAGTAGTGATCACTTTTGCCTGTTTTGAGCCTTGTCATGGGGGTGGTGGTATAGATGGAGATTAACTGAAATTGAACCAGATCAAGTTGTTGATGGTATTTTAGTGAATGGGGAAATTTTTGATGAAAATAAAATAAATAAATTAAAAAGTTAATCATACTGGTATTGTTCAGCATTCAAAATTAATGTTTTATACAGATGAGCATTCCAACCACAAATGCCACTATAACTACATTTATAATGGTCTTCTAGTGTATTATGTAGCAAACAGAAAACCTTGGTAGTTATTTATTTTCACTGACTTTCCTTTCTTCATGTTTTCCATACCATTCTCTCTCCCACCATTGTTGTACAGGAGAATCAAGCTCACTAAAAGCAAATGGTAAGTAGCTGAATTGTTAATGTGACAAGCTCTTCATCGGATCATACATTTGTTTACAGAGCAGATGACACTTTCTAATAGAACTTCAACAAAATATAATATTTAGACTCAGTTCAGCTTATATTTTACAATAACTCTGTATTTCTTCTCATCATTATTTTTGCTGTGGTCATTTGCATGAAAACAGGATCTTTTTCCCTGAAGAGTTCATCCTCCTGCTGCTTGTGCCCTACCTGAGGTCATATTATAGCGCTTGTCACATCACATTTACTCCTGTGCCAACTGGTTGTGATGTCACAACAGAGGAGTGTGACTTCAAGTAGGAATATCTTACTGAAATCCATTGTGGCCTGCCTCCTGTGAAAAGAAACAACAGGGAGGAGTCTGCTCCAGACAAAGTCTGCCTATGTCCAAATCATCTCTGGAGTGAGTCATTATCTTCAAGTAGGGAATAGCCTGTAGTGGCAGATGAACTCTGACAAAGGTTATGCAGATTTCTTCAGTAGTAAATAATAGGAGGAGAAATCTGTAAAAGATATATGAAATGCAAGCTGGATTCTAGCTAAACATAATGTTTTCAGTCTTCCTGAGAATGTTTGCAGCTCTTTAAGCCATACTATACTAAATTCTGCCAAAAAGCATTGTTTTACTTTTGATACAGATAGATAGATATTTTATTTATAAAAGCTACCATCTCCAGAGACTGTGGCGCTGCACAATAAACAATAACAATACATGCAAACAGCAGTTCATCATTAGAACGAATTTAAAATGACTCTGTCCATCCCTTAAAACCAATTAATCAGTCAGTGAAAGCCTGTTGGAACAGGTAAGTCTTCAACGCCTTTTTAAGGCTTTTACGAGGGAGCCTTCCTTAGATGACCAGGAAGGAGTTCCACAGGGTAGGTGCCACCACTGAGAATGCCCTGTCCCCAGACTGCCACAACCTAACCCCTGGGAACTCCAAGGAGGCCTCTCTGGTAGAACAGAGCACCGGGGTGAATAGTAGGGGACAAGGATATCTTGCAGATAGACAGGTCCCATCAGGAGCCCCTACCTGGAAGACAGTCCTCCACTTGACCAGCAGCCAGTGCAGTCCGTGGAGGACCATGATATACTCCCATCTCACCCCAGTCAACAACCTTGCCACCCCGTTCTGTGCCAGCTGCAGCCTGTGGAGGTTGTCTCCAGATAATCCTAGGTAAAGGCACTACAGTAGTCCAGCCTGGAAGTGACGAATACATACACCAGTGTGGTCAGGTCCTCAGGCAGGATCAGGGCTCTGATTCGAGTGATATTCCAGAGATGGTAAATCCACTCCTGATGATGGCCGCACCTGCACATCGAGCATCAAACTGTCATCCAGGAACATGCCCAAATCCTTCACCTGTCTAGATGGGGCAAGGGAACACCCCTAACACTAGGCCAGGGGTAACCCATCACCCCCCGCCCAATGAACTGGATCCACAAACAGTACCTCTGTCTTGTCTGGGTTAAGTTTAAGCCAGTTTTGAGTCATCCACAACTGGATCTCATCAAGGCAGCTGTTAAATACAGAGGCCGACACCTGGGTATCGGTGCACAGGACAAGTGCAGCTGGGTATTATCTGCATAGCAGTGAAAACCTAGCCTGTACTGACTGATAATGTCCCCAGTGGCAGTATGTACACCATGAACAGCAAGGGTGACAAGACCAACCTTGCAGAACCCCACAGCAAAGAGACTTCCAGGTTAGATGAGGCTAACCTCATCATCACCCTTTGCACTCTGCCTATCAGGTATGACCTGAACAAGTTGATGACATTAATGGACAGGCCACACCAGAACCACAGGCAGTCAAGTAACACCTCATGGTCCACGGTGTCAATGCGCAGAGAGGTCCAGGAGGACCAATATGGTACGTCTCTCCTGCCCCTCGCCATCAGGAGTTCATTACACCCTCACCAGGGCAGTCTCTGTACTATGCCCCATGTGAAACCCAGACTGGAAAGGCTCATAGGTGGAGGAAGAGGCAAGATGTCTCTTGAGCTGTATGGCCACCACTTTTCAATAACCTTCCCTAATAATGGGAGGTTTGAGACTGGCCTGTAATTGCTGAGGAGTCAGGGTCCTAATGAGGGTTTTTCAAAGGGTTTAACTAAGGCCCTTTTCAAGGCCAATGGGAAGACGCCACTCCTTAAGGAACTCCAGATGACCCCAGCAATCACAGGTCCAATCAGATCCAAACAGCCAACCAAAAGTCTGGTCGGACCTGGATCCAGCTCACATTGGGTTGGCCAAATCTTCAGATTATTTCCACCACCTCCTCCACCCCAACCAGTTCAAATCAACCAGATAGGAGGAGTGTTTCAACACATTTCAGGATGGACCCTGCATCCCTTCAAGAGTTAATCGAGGAGACCCCATCCCTGGTAAGAGGACACCTGGTCAGTGAAGAATAAAGACAGCTTCTCACACCTAGTGCTAGAACCTGCTCCCCTGACAGAGAGACAGGCAGGATATAATAGCCCGTCCACTGTGTGGAAGAGCTGAGCTGTTTGTTCGCTGAAGCAATTTTCCTAGACAAATATTCTGCCTTCTTACAGGAAATTGCCCCTGATAGTCAACATAATGTGACTTCAGGGCCAATTTGTCCTCCAGCAGGCCAGATCTCCTCCAGTACCTCTCTAACCTCCACCCATTCATCTTTAAACCCTGAAGAATCCTCATCATACTAAGGAGGTCTCCAGTGAATAGACAGGAGATGGACACAAATGGGTGCGATGGAATCGAAGGCCACAGTAACAGCCCCATTATTGGCTGCCAGTGCTTCCTCCACTCCAACTGCACAAGCCACCTCAACACTCGATAGGTTCAGCACCACCGATAATCCCATCACGGAAACTCCTCTTAACGGGCAGCACCGGACCATCTCCACAGGGTGGGACCATCTAGGGGGTGTTCCAAGCGTGAACCTCACGGTGCTATGATCTACCTAAAATACAGGCTCAACACTGAGGTCAGTCACATCTAACCCTAAAGAAAAGACCAAATCCAGTGTGTGGCCACCTGAGTGCATAGCTGTTGTTACATTTGTGATGGGCCCAGGGCCCTGTGCTCCCATGAGATCATTCCTAAAACCCGAGAGCCCGCCGATGACCCAGGCATTGAAGTCCCCTGAATTAACCACCTGGGAGACTGTAACACCAGGCCAGTGACGAAGCTCTTCAATCTCCCACAAAGTCCCCATCCACACCAGGGAGGCGATAGAGCACAAGGACCCTGAAATCTGCCCCCACACCACCCGGATGGCCACACACTTGAAAGATCACATATTACCCAGGTAGCACTGTGAGGTTCAGATTGGTTTTAAAACAAATGGCTACCCTTGCCCCTGCGATCCTCTCTCGGGTTGTGTATCATGGAGCACCCAGCCGGCACCACCGCCTCCAAAATGGGGAATGACATTTCATCCAACCAGGTCTCCATGATACAAGCTAGGTCGACTGAGGATATCATGTCTGCCATTATGGCAGTCTTGTTTCCTCATTGATCTGGCATTGTATGACTAGCCAGTAGGATGAGGTGAGGTGTGCCAGACTGGCTAGCTGCCCTCAGTCCATCATGGAACTGTTGGGTTTATAACCGTGGAGGTGAAGTAATGTCTTTAAAATCACATTCTCTGGGAAATGTGGTATGTAGAATTCACATCCCTGAACAGCTGTTCATAATCATAAGGCTTTTTTAGTAGTTTCTACTCCTCGTGGAGCCGACGGATGGCTCTGGCTCCTACCTCAGAGGGGCTTTTTCCTCTGGCTCTGGTAGCCCCGCCTTGCTGACCCCCACACCCCCACAGATTCCCCATACAGCAGAGCCAGGGTGAGGAGTGCCAGCTCACCCCCAGCACAATCCAGAATCGGGGCAGCATCGTGGGGAACGACCGGGCCATCATGGGTCTCGGTCAGCTCCTGCCCCTTTTCCTCCATTTTTCCCAAGCCCACATCAGTGCAGTGGGTGGGTGGCTGTCCCACTTCCATTGAGGAAGCCTATCACCCTGTATTTGGGCCCACCCTGTGCCTAGCTGTGCTCCTGAGCCAACACCCAGCCACTGCCGGATGTAAGTCTACAGCACACAACACTAATCCCCTCTCAAGGAAGGAGAGCTGTCTACAGATGCTTAATCCTTTCTCCCCAGCTGACCCTGAGCAACCTGAGTCCATTAACCAACCCGGTCAATGGCATGGTACGACGTGTGGCGCCCAGCGCCCAACCCTCAGCACCACCAGCCCAGCTAATCATAAGCCTTTACAGAACAAAAAGCAGGAAACTTGTGCAGTTTAGATGTGTCCTTGAGAATACTATGCAGCAGCAGTATTGCATTTTATCAGAAATGAGCACCTTGGCAGTGTGTACATTCCCGGAAGGTGGGAATATAAAAATGTTAGCATTTGCAGATGAACTATTTTCAAATGTCAGAAAATACTCATGTATTACTGCTGCAGCTACATTGCACAGTTATACACCATGTTACTGACAGATCATGTTAATGATGGCCTTAAGCATCAATCAGTTCTCGTGGAGCCCCCCAATCAAAATCCATTGATACAGTTAGTGCAAATAACCTTACTTTGCAGAACTGGAGGTTTAGCCTTCTTTGTAATCTACTATGACATATCACAGCTGCCATTTTCATTGATCTCACAAGGCCTTTGAGTCAGTGTCCCACCCACTTCTCCTGGATAAGGTGAGATCTTTGAAGATATCTCTTCCATTATGTAACACCATTGGAACTGTACCTGCATCAGTGCTAGTTGAGGGCCACCCACGATGATGTTATGCATCAGTGTCTACATAAACATGGGCAGCCCTATCTCTCCTCTGTTCTTTTCCGCCATAGATAATCCTCATCGGACTTGCTGCAGAAATATTGACCAATTAGCCACTGTTGTTTTCTTAACTTTACTTTATTTTACACACGTTAAAGTTATATTGTTGTCTTTGCATGCCATCAAAATCTACAATGTTATTTCGGTACTATGAGTGCAGAAGGAACATTTTCAAGACAACACACATGAGGAGTGCATTTCTGTCTAAGCCTTCTCACATCGTCTAAACCTGTGAGATCTGCCAGAGCTTTAATCAAGCTACTGGGCAATGCCAAAGGAAAGCACTGGAAACATTTCTTCTACAGAAAACTTTGACAGCCATTGAGAAAGCACAAAACCAGAAATCTATGTCATCTACCCTTCAACTGAATTGCAGCCAATGAAGCCTAAGGACTGGGAGAGATATCAGTCATTGTCCTGACCTTCTTCTTCATTGAACCATAAGCACAAGCACAGAGATAAATGAAGAAGAGCCTGCAAAGTCCCAGTCATTGTTGTGGCTTTCAGGTACTAATCAGACTTCATCATCAACCACTCCAGCGGTGGTGACACCATCCCCCCAGACCATCAGTGAGACACTTAATGAGACACCAAGGACGGGACTTGGCTCAGTCACTGCCATATCTACTATGGATGGTAAGTCACCATCATCGACGGGTCCCAATCCATCACTGACTTCAATTGTCACAGCCCCTGGCCAGGCATCATGGACACTCAAGTTGTATTGGCATTATTTTCAGAGAAGATACAATGGCCTGGATATTCAAACTGCACCCAAAAAGTGTGCAACAGCAGGAGCAAGCACAAGTCCAGTGCGCCCTATGTGCAAGAAGCACGATATTCAAAAACTCGCGAGGCCAAGATGCACCTGCAGCACATGACTGAATATCGCACCACCTGCACCGTAGCACAACCAGGGATGTGCAGTTGCACATTCAGATGCACCATAGCGCAACAAGGGATGCTTAGTGGAGCAGTCCAGATGTGCCATAGCGCAACCAGGGACGCCCTGTGGAGCAGGACAGCAATGCAACAGCACAACCAGGGATGCGAGGGACAGGATGCAGGGCCCACCACCCATGCCACAGATGGGCAGAGGAGCACACAGCAGAACAGACATCGCCCCACACCCCATGCACTGCCCAACTGGCAGAGAGCTGGAATAACCACCGCCCATGGATACCAGCAACCAACCCACAGCCGGGCATGGTGCTGCAGCACACCCCTGGCAAGCTGTGACCGGCACACAAGGAGGGCTGACCACGCCATGCCACACCATCCCACCAATGCAGAGCACACCCTGCACCATGATCACCATACACCCTTCCCAGGAGTAGTGCCCAACAGTGCAGGACACCCTTGCATGCCACCCCCACTGTGACGATGCAACCCTGTGCACCATGTAGCCATGCAAGGCAGCCCCACCATGTGCACCTGCAGTGGCGGCAGCAGACAGCGATGCAACAGCAGCATACACAGTGCCAGCCTGCACGCCCCACCCCGAGGTACAGCTGAGAGACCTACTCATGCATCGGCACACGAGGTACTCTACATGCGACAGGGCATGCCCGGACCCCACCACCAGCGGTACAGCACCCTGCACACCCTCCCAAGGACACATCCCA
Organism: Neoceratodus forsteri; assembly: GCA_016271365.2. Lineage (NCBI taxonomy): Eukaryota > Metazoa > Chordata > Ceratodontiformes > Ceratodontidae > Neoceratodus > Neoceratodus forsteri. Next base: position 630,465,537 of record CM028133.1, on the reverse strand, counting down.
TCCCAGCACTGGCCACAACAGCCAGCACAGACACACACACAGTGTTGCATGGAAGCACGCGCCACACAGGATGCAACACAGTGCGTGGACAAACACCCACCCATACCCAAGGGCACACCAACACAGGGACACAGTAGTGGGTCAACCAAGCCACTGGCATGTGGCCACGCAGCCGTATACACACGGCCAGCACCCCTACAAGGCACAGGTGTGCCAGCCACCCTGTGCAGGCACCATGAAGCTGTATGCCACCAGCATGCAGCCAGAGCACAAGTGACAGACACTGGAGCACATCCCTGCAACAGACACAAACGACAGCATGGAGGGGAACAACAACAGCGGAGGCCACCGTGCACCCAAGGCAGACGTGCACCATACTGGTGATGGGAGGCAACCTGGCATTGTGCCAGGTACAGTGGTTGTCCAGCATGGACAGCCACCACTGACATGCAGCAGACCATGCATATCACAGACATGCAAGGGAGTCAGCTGCACAGGCCATGGACGGTCTGACAGGGGTGCCATGCACACAGTGCATGCACCATGGACCACTGCACAGGCATCCAGTGCACAGAGAACAACACACAAACCACAGACAGTGACTGATCCCCGTGCACACCATAGGTGGTTCCTTCCAGACACACACATACATGCCCATGCTGCACCACCTCTGATGCCATGCACACCACTGCAGCTGAGCACCTGTAGCTGCTGCAAATCAGAGACCACCACAGTTGTCATAACAAAACAAATGTATTAAATAGAGGTAAGCAAAACAACTATTTACAACTATGTACAATGGGGAAGGGCCACATACCAGGTGGGGACGGGTAAGGGACAGGGGTGAACATATAGGAGAGGGAAGAAGGGTGTAAGGGTGGGTCCAGGGGGAAGGTGTTTTCAGGGCATTGATGGCCCATCGTCTGCCCCACTCATCCTCCATGTGGCGCCGATGTGTCCTCCGCCTCCTGACCCGTGTCGGTCCATCCTTGAGGATCTCCAGGACGCCCTTGCCAACTGCAGCAATTCCTGCAGTTCCTTTCAATGGCCTGAGTCGCTGTCCACCTAGGATGAGGGAGCAGAGTCTATATGTGTGACTGTCCAGCCCCGCAGCCCCCCATTGTGCATGGAATACAGCCATGTGCCACGCCCTGTGATGGTGTGCAACCACCCACAGTGACTCGCGCCACAAGACCTGCCTAACCAGGCACCCACAGCCATGCGGACCACTGCACACACCCACCGCCCATGTCCCATACAGCACCACCGTGGCCGCACAGTGACTTGGCTATGCGGTGTGAAGGCAGTGGCACAGCCATGTACCCGTGCACGCATGGACCACCCTTGACGACTCCCAGACATGCAGTGCCACTGGACAGTGCTGACTGTAACAAGTTGCGTGCATGGCAGTGGTGTCAATGGATGGTGGCCATGCCCCGCTGCCCGCTCTGTTACACAGCATGCAATAGTAGTCATGGATGCAAGGCACTCACCATCATCAGGCTGGTCCCTGCGCCTCTGCGGACCTTCATCCTCCTGGCCTGTTGGTCCTCCTGGCGGTGCCTCCTATCCCTCGCCAGCCTGCACTCCTCTGGGCCTAAGGTGCAAACATGGAGAGAGGAACATAAGTACAATCTGGTAGCAAAGTCCCCCACCCCCATGTGTGTGCAATCCCACACAGCCATACCCATCCACACCCCCAATACCACCACCATAGCCAACACTGGATGGCCCCCACATGTGCTGGACACATGCAACCATGATACCCGTATGGGCGTTAACAGTGTATGGATGGGGCACCTACCTGGCATTGGCACCGTGCCCTCCTGGCACATCCCGCGGGTGGGCAAGCATGTCCGGGTCCCCGCGCCTGAGGTCCCCGTACCTGTGGTGACACTGCTCGGCTGTGCACCTGATTCCCGTGGCCTCCTCCAGCGCATAAGCCACCTCCTGCCAAACTGCACCCTGGCCCTGTCCAGGGGCACATCACCATAGTGTCTCAGCATGGGCTCTACAGTGGCCACCAGTAGGCCAATTCAACCTGGCTCCACATAGCAGCCCTTCTCCGTGCCATCTCAGCAGATAGTTGGAGTCAAAATGGCGCCGGCAGCGTGGTCCGCCACGCAGATGCTGCGTGGTACAGTGCTGCCATTCCCTATCACACTGTCACCGAACAGCATGATAGTGGTGCACCCATGCCAGATGCGTGGTGCCTAGGGGCAAAGGTCGGGCACAGGGTCAAGGGTCTTTCGTGCATGGACAGCCACAGCGCGATTGGAACCCAGTGCATGTAGCATGATTGGGTGCCTGTGTGCCACCTCCTATAGTGGCCTACAGTGCTGTGGCCCCAGTGCACCTGCGGCCCCAGTGCCAGAGCACCATACATGTGAACAGCGCAGTAGTGCCACTGGTACAATGGTGGCCATGCCCTGCATTGCCTCCTGCACACAGCACGTCAGCGTGGCAGGCATCTGTGTCATCACCCGGACATGCAGTTCGATGTGTACTGTGCATGTCACAGAACTGCGCCTTGGCTGAGCACATCCACCACAATTGGCAGCAAAGCGCAACAGCACGATATTCAGCCGGGATATGCAATCAGCAAATCAGCCATTCAGTGGCGCAGACATTGCATTTGCATCCACCTAAAATGTGCCTCACCTCATTTGCATGCATAGCGCTATAAAAATGCGACATTGGGCTGCACTGGCATAGTCAGTTACTGCAGTCTATTGTGGTGAGTTGCATGCTGTTTGGGAGTATGGACTGTGTGTGTGGGACATGCATGGACTGCACAGTCACAGTAACACCTGTCATTCTCACAGGATGAGTAATGACCAATCGTGGAGGTGGAGGAAAAGGAACAGCGGCATGGGAGGAAGAGGAGGCCTAACTTCACCAAGGCAGAAACAGATGCCCTGTTTGAGGCCTACTCGACAAGGCAGCCGCTGCTCAGCAGACGCCAGAACAACACTGGCCCATGCTGCTGCATGGGAAGAGGTGGCACATGCCATCAACCTGCATGGCAGCCACCAGCGGTCCGCGAGGAGTGCAAAAAGAAGATGGGCACGGACAGGCGGAGGATTAAGGAGAAGGTGGCTGCCATCAGGGCAGCACGGTCTGTGACTGGTGGGGACAGCCGGATGTGCAATGCCTGACCCCACAAGAAGAACGGGTTGCTGGCAGCATGCAGTGTTGTGCCATCGAGGGTGTTCCGGTGGTGGATTCCAGATGGGTGGTAGCCCGTCACTGCATGGTAGATCCTGGTTTGTCAATTGGAGGGACAGGGTAGGGCAGATTCATTAATGCTACAGTATTTCCCTTACAGCTCCTGAGCATCTACATGGGTCAGCGGTGGTGGGCTTGTCCACTGAGGGTGGTAGCATGGAGATAGAGGAGGGCCCATCCACCTCCACAGGCATACAAGGGTCAGGGTGACAGTGGGCCCGCCTGGACATCCGGAGTGATGTTGGTGGAGCAGGTGCGGAGGAGGCCCTGCCCGTGTTCCCAGCGTGCCAGCATCCATGGATGCTAGCATGCTGAGACTCAGGCTGGTGCCGAATCCGTCTCTTATGATGATGGAGCTAACTTCATGGGCAGTGATACGCATGGGCCATAGGATGGCCACACAGCAGGTGACATCACGGGCATGGCTGTGGGTGGTGCCACCATGGAGGCCTGCGTGACATCACAGTCTCAGCCTGTGCCTGTCTGCACAGTGGGGCAGCACTGGTGTGTATCCAGGACAGTGAGGCTGTTGCGGCCACTCGCGGCGGCACCGCTGAGCCCTGGAGAGTGGCAGGCGGAGGGGCATTGTCAGCAGTCAGCCAATGGCCATGGGGTTACAGTGTCAGGGGTGGCATCAGTGCACCACCTGTGGACATGCCCAGGCTCAGCCCTGGTGTGCAGCGCCCACCTCAAGGGGTGCTGACCATCAGGGCTGCGAACACCATGAGGGACAGCATGCCAGTCAGGCAGATGACCTCTTAGATGAGCACACACATACTCCAAGCATCAGTCAATCAGCAGGTGCGGTTTGTGACAGCGTGGATGCAGTCAGTGCGGCTCTGTGCCAGGCAGAGGAGGGCGCAGCAGAGACACGCCTGCTCCTGGCAGGGATGGACTGGATGTGGTAGGATGTGACCACTGCCATTGACAGGCAGACACAGGCAATCACAGCTGTCATGGCCACAATGGACACACAGTTATTTGCCCATGCGTCGCAGGACATCACGGCAGTGCAATGTCCACCCTTCATTCTCGGCGTCGTATGCACACCCTCCTTGTCGACACTGGCTTCAGCTGTGGGCATCCCAGCACACCTGGCACAGGCATGTTCAGTGTGCTGCAGACCCCGCGAGCATGGTCGTGCTCACGCAGTGGAACCCTGGGGACTGTTGGTGCCACCCCATGAGGTCATTGGTCAGCCTGTCACTGCTGACGGGTCTCGGCAGGACCACCCACGCATCCGCGGGTGGTCGTGGCACTGTGGTGCATGACTGATCTGTCTCCCAGCATGGCTACTGTCTGATGCTGCCCTGTGTGCATTGTGGTGTTCAGCGGCAATGCACAGGGTACCCGCCCTGCAAGCACGCACACATTCCATCTGCACACCTCCCGGCTGCTGTCCGCTGTGGTGTGTGCATGGTGATGCCTGTGTTGCATTGTCTGCCACTGTGCAATGGTGCCCAGCGCCTGACACATGCACAATGACAGGAACTGGCGTGGTGGTCTGTGGACATGTGTGTGGCTAGGGTGGCGGTCGGGTCGGCATGCCTCCTACCCTTTGTGCATGTCTTGTGAGGTGTGTGTGTGACCACAAGCCATGTTAGACCTTGCCCATCCCTGATGGCGGTGTGGTTCCATGCTCGCCAATTCTCTTAACAACATGCACCCTGGTGTTTGTCCATGCATGTTTGTGGGTTGTGCCTTTGCCACTGGTGGTTGCACATGGCCCCATGACTTACCTGGGTTGGTTGAGCTCCTCTATGATGGTGTCCCGTGCAGCTGTGCCATCCGGATCAGTCAGGGGTCCCTTCGACCAAGGGGGCTGCCCATCACCATCTTCACCAGCATCCTCATCGTCCCCATCGCTGTCCCCTCTTCGACCTGAACAGCTATCCCACAGTCATTGGCGATGTTGTGCAGGATGCAACAGGCAGGAATAGCCCACAGGCCTTTGAGGGCTGTACTATAGGGCACCGCCAGACGGTCCAGGCAACGGAAACGTGCCTTCAGCATCCCGAACACCCACTCGATGACATTGTGTGGTGGCATGTGCCTCATTATAGCGTAGCTGCGATGGGCTCACAGGCCGCTGGTATGGTGTGAGCAGCCAGGGACAGAGTGGGTATCCACTGTCACCTCTGTGTAGAGGGTGGAAGTTAGTTTGGTGATCAGCGTATCCCTGCCTTGGGCCATCTAGGCCAATACCCATGTCACCTCTGACTATGCCCTCCCAAGCTCCATGTCTTTCTGCATGCTTTGCATACTCACCCACTAGGTGGCCAATGGGGATATCCTCACTCTTGAATCTGTGGCAGCGTGCTGACTGGTGCCAGATGAAGGCATCATGTTCTCCCCAGGGTGCGTGGCACAGACATTGATTATGCGCCTCTGGCATCGCACACCACCTGGCAGTTGATGCTTGCATACCCCTTCCGATTCATGTATGCGGCCCTTTGGGGCTAGGTGGTGTGCGGATGGCCACATGGGTGCAGTCTATTGCCCCAAGCATGCCAGGCATATGTGCTACCCTATGGAACTCCTGTATGTTTGCTGTGCACTCCGCCGGTGTGCTGGGAAATGGATGTACTCCACAGCATGTGGCAGCAGTGCGCTGAGGAATTGGGTGAGGGGTGTGACGGGCTGACTGGGTTATGCCTGTTGTGTCCCCTGTTGGTCTCTGGGAGGTACCCATGGTGAGCAGGCACATGCAAGCTGTCACTTTGGTCTCCACCGACAGAGCATGGCTCCGTCGTGTGGGTGCCTGCATCACATCACTGCACAACCTCACAGAGCCACCTCAGAATTGCCCGTTCAGGCGGTACCGCCCACGATCTCCATATCAGTGTACAGCTCGGGTTGCTGGCTTGGTACTGCCTGTTGGGGGTATACCGCCAACTGGCCCTTCCACAGCCGTGCCCCACTGCTGCCTGTCTTCTCACCCTCATAACTGCCTCCATCTGGATGGTGGCACTGGCCATGTCCCTGGCTTGTGTCCCCCCAGCTGGCAGCTGTTTCTGTGTTTCCCCACTGTCCTTGCTGCTACTTCCCTGCACTGGAAACACCTTCCTGTAGTGGCCTCAGTGCTGTGTGGCACTTCCCCTTTGCACTGCAATGTGGCAGTGGCTCCCCACACCTTCCCTGTTCCTGGGGTTCCAGGTGCTCTGTCTGTGTCCTGCCCTGTCCCGCCTCAGTGTGTGTTGCCTGTGTGGCTGCCTATGTCAGCAACATGTGCCTTCCTGTAGCGTTCTTGCACCTCTCTTGTTCCTTTTTATTTTGGCTCATTTCGCTCACTTGCGCAACTTCCGCTGTTTCCTATTGTGCATGGCGATGTTGTTGAATAACATCGCACTGTGCCATTTATGCATGGTTCTCCCTCAGTTGCGCATGCATTCATTATCATTGCACTCTTGCACAGTGTGATTTGGGAGCGCATCTGCCTCCCGCTGAATATCACAGAATGGCGATTCGACTTCGCGCTGGCGCATCCCTATTGCACATGGCGCAACCCTTTGAATATCTGGGCCAATGTATTTTACTAGGCTTACCTGTGCAGCCTGTGCTATCATTGATGGGTGTTACTGGTACTTGGCCCCGCTACACCATCTTCCAGTACACTGCAGGTACTTCCTTCTCAAACATCATTGGAGTTGCCAGCATGTCATTGGTTCTTGTCATCAGCAGGGATAATTATGGAGGAGGATTATGAGGAAGAAAAATTATGAGGGAGAACTGTATGCACCACGCTCTGGTTCTACCCAGTCCTCTTGTAGTGAGGATTCTGTAGTATATACACTCGGATCTCCTCCAGAGGATCCTACATTTCTGTCCATGCTGCAACAAATGCAAATAGCCATGATATTTGCTGTAGAGGATGGGAGGAAGACTCCACAAAGAAACATTTATGGAGTTTTTGAGAGACCTTGCACTCCATCTATTATTATACCACCAAATTATCCTGCCTTGGAAGATGCTACATTTGCTGCATGGTACAGGTTAACTCATTGCCAGCTGTACTTAGAATAGCTGACTGATAGTATCCTGCACCTTCTGCCAAGTCTTATTATGCCAATCAACCAGAAATAGACTTGGTGGTTACTATGGCTACCAATGATAGATTTAGGGCACCTAACCACATGAGTACTCTGCCTCCTGACAAAAATCCAGTAGGCTGGATGTGATGAGCAAGCACATATGCCTTTGCGACCTTAGAATTGCCAGTTACCTACCAGGCCCATATGATCAAATATCAGAATAGCCTGTAGAAGGCTGCTAATGCTGCAGCTCAGGCTCTACCAGAAGGCTGTGCCAAAATGAACTGAATAAAGCTTTGGCTTCTGGGACTGCAGTTGGCAAACACTTGCTCCGCTCAGCATTATGATGTATCTTACAGGGTGGCTGCATCTGGCATATGCATGAGGTATTGTTCTTGACTAAGGGTAGCTGGATTTGCAAATGATGTACAGCAAGCAGTTTTAATGCCCCTTTGAGGAGCAAACTGTTTGGTTATGATGTTGAAGAGGCATTGAAAGGCCTGCAGACATCAAAAATGACACTAAGATGTGTCAAATTCATGTATCCCATGCCTGGTAGGGGTCATGGAAGGGGATCCTTTCACTAGCCTGCTGCCAGAGGTGGCTGCCATGCCTACCATCAGCAAGGCCAAGGTAAGGATAGTGGCCCTTGCCAAGTCCCCACCTCCTGGTGCCCATTCCAAGCACTCAAAGCCATTGGAGCCAGTGAAGCTGTTCCCACCAGTTCAGTCTGACTCAGTTCAGATTACCCCAACACCACTGTTTCCTCCAAGGGTGGTTATAGGGTCCGACTCTCCCTACATCTCAAGCAATGAAGGAGGTCACAGCAGACAAATGGGCCCTGAAGATAATTGCAAGGGAGCATGTTCTGCTGTTAGAGCCCTCCCCGAGCATCCTCTGCCTCCTTCCTGGTATCCTCCAGGACATTTGTCCTTCTGGTACACAAATGTGCTATAGAACCTATTCCTCCTTGTACAAGAACAAAGAGTTCTATTCCAAATATTTCCTGGTTTCCAAATGGACAGGAGATGTGTGGTCTGTTTTGGATCTTAGGGCCTGAACTTCACATAGAACACAAGAAGTTTCACATGGTCTCCTGCAAGCTTTGATTTCCTTGTTGCAAACAGGGACTGGCTTTGCTTTCTAGATATGAAAATTCATAGCTGCATATCAAGATCAGGAAGGCTCACAGACAATATCTCCACTTTATGTTGGAAGGGGAGTATTATCAGTTCAGGGTATTACCCTTTGGCTTGTCTTCTGTGCCCAGGTCTTTACCAGATGCTTAGTAGTTGTGTCAACAGTCATGTGCAGGGAAGGCCTCTTATGTCTTCCATATCTGCATGACTGGCTCTTGAAAATCAGCTCAAGGAACATCTGTTACATACCTTGTCTTGGACATGGCAGTTATTCAGCAAATTAGGAGTCACAGTGAATGTGCCAAAATCTGTCTTGACTTCTTGCCTGAGACTGCAGTAAATAGGAGCAGTCTTGGACACAGAAAAGGGCTGTGCTGTCCTACCCTTGAACAAAATGGAAAACCTGATGGCTCAAGCCAGGTTGCTATACAGAAGTCGCCAAGTTCCAGCCAAAACTTTTATGTGTCTTCTGGGACTCATGGTGGCAGCCGCTGTCTCTATGCCACAGACCTGTTTACACATGAGGATCCCTCAGTGGACATTATGAGTCCTATGGGATCAGTTGACAAATGAACTGGACCAGATGGTACTGGTCATGACTCCACTGCACAGAGCACTGACATAGAGACACAGAAACATAGATGCCATTGGCAGAAGACCTCCTGGCCCCCTAGTCTGCCCTAAATCCCCTACATACTGTTCTACCATAGACCCTAATTGCTCTCTGCCTTACCTCCCCAGCCCAGTTAGAAAGGTCCTCTATATCTATCCCATGCATGTCTGAAACCTGTTACTGTTTCGGTACTCACCACTTCTGCTGGGAGGCTGTTCCAGGCATCCACCACTCTTTCTGTGAAGAATATTACCTCACATACCCTCTAAGTCTCCCCTTCCAGCTTCATATCATGCCCCTTATTCTTGAGCATTTTTCTTGCAAATGCCTCCCTCCTGTACCTTATTAATACCATTGAGGTATTTGAATGTCTCTATCATGTCTCCCTTTCTCTCCATGGTGGATGGACTGCAACAACCTATGAAAGGGCATTCCATTCCTATATCAACTCCAGAGCAGATTCTCACCATGGATGCCTCTGGTTCTGGGTGTGGGGTGCACCTGGAGCCCTATCAGACACAAAGTTAATGGACCCAAGTGGGAGCCAAGTTGCATATAACTGTCCTGGAGATGAGGGCTGTATTGTATAGCCTCCAGGCATTTTCAAGAGCACCTGACTCCAGGTACTCTCTTGGTACAGATGGACAACATTGGTGTGAGGCATTATATCAACCAATCGGGGTATTCATTCCTGTCCCTATGTAGGAAGCAATGAGTGTGGTACTGGATGCTAAAACATGGACTAGATCTCCCAGGTGTCCAAAATGTCTTGGCAGACAAGCTAAGCAGGTCACTGTCCAAGATGCATGAATGTGAACTGCTGACCACAGTGGTAGATGACCTTTTCCAAGATGTGGTCATCCAGAGTTGGACTTTGTTGCATCCCCACATTATGCAAACTGCCACTTTTCTGCTTGCTTGCTTCAGTGCCTGGAGTTTTCTGGTAAGAAGTATTGTACCTCTCTTAGAAAGGGAAATTTCTGTATGCATTCCTCCGTTCCACTAATACAGAGGGTACTGCTCAAAGCGTAAGATGGAGGGTGCCACCTCATCCTCATTGCTTCTCTATGTCCTTGTTAATAATGGTTTCACTTTCTGCAATAGGTGACAGTGGTGTCACCGATTGTTCTACCTTTGTGCAGGGTATGTTGTCACAGAACAAGGGATGTCTGGTTCATCTGGACCCAAACCCTGCAGCTGCTTACATGGCTCCTGAAGACATAACCATAGCATGTTTTGCTATATAATCTAAGGTTGCTGATATGCTGATTGCAGCCATAAAACCTTCTACCAGACATACCTATTCACTGAAATGGAAGGATTTACTTTGTGGGCTGGTTCCTGTCATTTGGACCTATTCACCTGTCCAGTAAATGTGGTGTTAGAATTCTTACTGTCACTGTCCAACTCCAGTTTACAGTATTCCTCACTAAAGGTGAATTTGGCTGCTATATCAGCTTTCCATGCCCCTATTGATGGGTGTACCATGCCCAATTGGCAGTCTCCCATACATTTCTGAGAGGTATGTTGCATATAAAATGTCCTATCTGCAATCTGGTTCCACCTTGGGACCTAAATTATTTCCTGGAGAAACTGACAGTGGCTCCTTTTGAGCCAACCGCAAGTTGTGGCTTACTCTTCCTTGCATGGAATTTTAGGTGCAATCACTTCTGCTCAAGGATGTCAGAAGTGCAGGCTGTTACGTGAGAGCCTCCTTATTTGATTTTCCGTAAAGTTTTTATGCATAATCCTATGTTTTTACTGAAGGTGGTATCTGAGTTTACTTTGAAGCAAATAATACACCTTTCTGTTTACTACCCTGAGCATGCCAGCCGGGTGAGGCATTGCTTCATACTTTGATGTTCATAAGATACTGAGATACTATGTGAATTGCACCAAGGACTACAGAAAGTACTCTTTGCTTTTTGTTTTGTTCACCCCTGGGAAAGAGAGTGCTTCTGTGTCTAAACAGTGCCTATCCAAATTGCTGACACATTGTATTACAGTCTGTTATAGGAAGTATGGTAAGGAAATTCCAGGTTCGGTACATGGTTATTCCACAAGAGGTATGGCCACTTCTGTTGATTGTTTCAGAAATGTTTCTCCTGCTGACATTTGTGCTGCAGACTCATGGAGCGTTGTCCACAATTTCACTAAACATTACAGTTTGGACATTGTATCATGTAGATGAGCAGATTTTGGCCTGGCTATCCTATAGGGCCTGTTGTCTGCAATTAGATTGTACCAACCTCCCAGTTAGCTTCTGGACTGTTTGGGACTCATTCCAAAGGTGTGACCTAATGGAAGTGATATCCTTGAGGAAGATACTTATCATTGCAGTAAATCATTGAGAGAATCTCTTCCATTAAGCCATGCTGTCCCTCTCTCTCTCCCCTAGAGTGGCATCACAGATTTCTGTCTTAGTCTAAACTGTGGCTGTTCTGTCCAGCACCATTTCTCACCTAGAATGTTTGGTGCTTGTATGATCTCCTGGTTCCCAGAAATGGAGGTCCTTCAGTCTCGCTTCCAGTGGGGAACTGAGAAAGATGGGCCCCATGTTTATGTAGAGCTGATGCATGACATCATTGTGGGTGGCCCCGCAACCAAAGTTTCCACATTGTCCCAGTGCTGACACGGGTATAGTTTCAAAGGTGTGGCCTAATGGAAGAGTTTCTCTTAAAAATCAGCTGTCACGGTAAGTACATAACTTTTCTTTTGCTAGCTTCAAAGTTCCTGCAGTCAGCTGGTTCCATTCTTACCTCTCAGACTGTCTTTAATCAGTACAGGTTGATAGCACCCTCTCACATCCACTTCCCATCCTGGCAGGGTCCCACAGGGCTCCATCCTGTTCTCTGCCTCCTTCCTTAACAACCTCCTTTTGGCTTGTACTGACTCGCATATAAATATGTATGCAGATGACACAGTCCTCTACACCTCCAATCCTCTACCACAGCTGTGGAAGGTATGCTCCAGCACGGCTTCTACAGTGTTCTGCGCTGTTCCAGTCAAACCAACTCTGGGTCAACACAAATAAAAATGTGTCTATGACCTTTGGCACCAGCCAGAATGCCAAACTCCAATTCTGCCTGTCTTCTTAACCTTGGATGGCAGCTGTCTTGAAGTTGTTCAGTCCTTCAGGTACCTCAATGTGTGGCTAGACAGCAAGCTTGACTTCTCTGCCCACATAAACACCATTCATGCCAAGCTCCACTCTAAACTTGTTTTGTGGTGTTTTGTGCTGCAATAAAGATTCTCTGTCTCTGCAGGTCCACCATTAGCTTGCCACCAAAATGGTGCTCCTGGTTTTCAACTATGGAGACTTAGTCTCGGTACTGCTCCCTCAACCTCCTTGGCAAACTGAAACCCTCTGCAACTCCTTCTGCCAGTTTAACAATTCCCCTCTTGCACTCATCATTGTTCACTTTATTCCTCTTTAGCCATCCTACCTGTACACTCACATTGCCAGATCTACTGTCTCTCATTTATACCCAAATACTGGTGTGGGTCTCTTCCTCTTACCTCTCATCACTCCTCTCCCTCATCCCCATGGCCTCCTGCTCCCTCACCCTTTCTCAACCCTGCTCCTCTTCTGGGCAATCAGCCTTCTCCTATCATTTCCCATCACTTTGGAACCAACTACCTTGTTCCTCTGCTTCACTGCCTCCCTGGTTCCCTCAGGTATCAATTGAATCTCCTTCCATCCCCCACTCCTGTTTTCCCTCTACTTGACTGTTCCCTTGCATTTGCCTTCTACCCCAGTGTAGGGTGGCTGAAGCACCTTATTTTGTTGCTTCTACTTTGATTATTAATTTTCCTTATGCCTGTAATTAATTCATGTTCTCTGGTTGCCCTTTATTGCCACTGCAAATCATATATATGGTATGTATTTTGTATTCTCAGTTCCCTTCCCTGGGTCACACCTGGAAACGAGTCTCAGCTTATTGTGCCTTTCCCAGTCACCAGTTTTCAACTAACTAACCCAAATATTCCAAGGGTTGCAATGGGTTATTATGAGAAAAATTAAAAACAAAACTGGTCCCTGTTAAAGAATCATTGGCAGTCCTTTGGGTTGCAATACCACCCCCAGCTCACTTAGAATCAACTCAATTATCAGTTGCTTATAGGAGGATAGTAAATTGGAGCCAACTGCATGTTCAAATCAAGACTTTGCCATTAATAGTAATAAATGTGTATGTATTTAGTAGAAAGACAGGGTAAGTTTCCTTCAGCTGGCTCCACTACTCCCTCCATTATCCACCATCCCTCAGCTTACCTGATGGTGGTATACCCTACTGATCTTAGCCCCCATGACTGGGTCAGGAGAAGGAGAACCATTCCTCCCGCGAAGAAACACAAGCAGCATTACCCGCAGGTGCCAGTGATGAGGCAGATGGAAGTGAGGTGAGTGAGCATCATATATCCCTCCCGTGCTGCCATTTTCTGCCTGCTTTTCCTCCCTGGCCTGAGGTTTCAGCTAGAGGGTGTATACATGTGGAGCACACATGTACTCATAGAAACATAGAAATGACATCAGAAGGAGACCATAGGTCCATCAAGTCTGCCCAAGGGTTACCAAGACCTTCTACAGGTCCCAGTACCTAGCCTTCCTATTCAGTTTCTGTACCCACAGTACCTATGTGAGCCCTTGCTCCATCCACCCACTCTTGAAAGCTGCCACGGTCTTAGCTCCCATCACTATGGCAGGCAGTCAGTTCCATGACTCTGTGACTCTTTCAGTGAAGTAATGTTTCCTTGATCTCTTTGAAGCTCCTCCCTATAGCTTCCATTCATGCTCTCTAGTGGTTGAGCCAGCAACCCTATTAAAACTTCTGAGTAGCATATCTTATTAATGCCTCTCAGAAATTTGAATGTCTCAATCATATCCCCTCCTTCTAGTCTCAAGACAGTACCTATTCAGTGTCTTTAGGTGCCCTTGTACGAGAGCTCCTGGAGGCCCTGTGTCATCTTGGTCACCCTCTCTGCACAACCTCCAGCCTGTCCTTGTCCTTCTTTAGGTGAGGACTTGAGAACTGAACACAGTACTCCAGGTGAGGCCTCACCGAGGACCTATACAGCAGGAGGATCACCTCTGTGTCCCTGCTGTCAAATCCTCTTCCTATACACCCCAGCATTTTATTTTCCTAATTGTAGCTATGTTACATTGGCTTGAATGCTTTAGGGAATGTCATATGATAACCCTAGAGGTCACTTTCTTCTTGTGAGGTACTGAGTATGACCCCATTAAGCCAATATTCTGCCCTTGGGTTCCCTTTTCCAGATGCATTACCTTGCATTTTTTCACATTGAACCCAGCTGCCAAACATTTAACCATCTTTCCAACCTCTACAGGTCTTTTTGTAGGTCCTTTCCTGCCTCTGTGATGTCAACCCTACTGCCTAGCTTAGTGTTATCTGTGAAGAGGGCTAGCTTGCCTTGAATGTCTTCACCAGTGTCATTATTGAACATATTCAAAAGGACCGGACTCAAGACTGAGCCTTGGGGCACCTCACTAGTGAACTCTCACTCACCTGATCTCACCCTGTTGACTAACACTCTGTCATCTGTCCTTTAGCCAATTCCCACCCACCTGCCTATACACCTGACAATGCTTAGGTCCTCCAGCTTTCTTAACAGGCACTTATGTGACACTGAATCAAAGGCCTTACTAAAATCAAAGTAGAGGAGATCCACTGGGCAGCCCTTACTCAATTCCTTAGACACCCAGTCAAAAACATAATGGGTTCGCCTAGCATGACCCACCTACTATGAACCCATGTTGTCTGTCATCCTGGAGACTGTTCCTTTCCAGGTATTCTACTAGGTCCTGTTTAATTAATGTTTCCATTAATTCCCAACTACAGATGTGAGGCTTACAGCTCTGTAGTTGCCGACCTCCTCCTACTCCTCCCTCCCTTGTGAGAGGTACCACATCTGCTCTTCTCCAGTCACATGGCACAGTTCCCATCTGCAGAAAGTAGTTAAACAAATATGGCAAGGGGTCCGCCAATTCCTCCGCATGTTCCCTCAGCAGCCTCAGGTGCAGTCCATCAGGCCGTGGTGCTTTGTCCACCCTTAGGTGCACCACTTCCTCTCTAACCCTGTCCATTGTAAATGTCAGCGTATCCATTCATGGGATCCCTTATCGGAGGCCTTGATGCCACCATCCAGAAGTGGTCCACCATATTCCTTTTGAATCCTGAACAGAAGAAGTTGTTCAGAACTGTGGCCTTCTGTCTGTCATCTTCAATGATCCTTTCAGCTTCTAAGACTGAACTACCCCCTTCTTTCTCTTCTCCTGAATGTAACAAAATAAGTGTATGTTTCCAGATTTGATCCCGTCACAATCTGAAGTTTTGTTGCTGCTTTTGCTAGTCTCACTGCCTCTCTTAGCTTTTTGTTTTTGGAGTGTAATTGTCCCATTTGCTGTCCCCTGGTTCATTTAATATTTATGGAAAGCTTCCTTTTGCTCCTGATTTCTTTCTTGTCCTGGTCAGTGAATCAAATGGGTCTCTTGGGCTTGTTCCTTTTGTCACTGACTTTATACACGCTTGGTAGTGTCTAGGATGGCTTGTTTAATCCACCCCAGATGCCCTCCAATGTCTTATACCTACAGATTTTCATGGATCCACTTCAGCGCATTTGCTCCTCTCCCCCCGTCCAGGTAATGTCAGCCTCTGGCCATCCATGCTCTGACACCTAGCCTCCACTGGGTGTCAGCCACGGCGTGGGTGACTTGGAAACCTCCTGAGAGAGGAGAGCTGCTGTATGGCATGCTCAATCCTGCTCCTGCCTTCCCCCAGCCAGCCCCCAGCAACCCAGGCTTATTTGAACCTGGGTCACCAATGTAGTGCAAAGTAAGGCACTGTAACAGCACCTCAGCAGCTCCACCAGGCCAGCTATCCATGTTTGAATTTTTATATTGCTTTTCATTTTCCTACAGTGCCTTCCATCCCATGTGACAGTGATGCACCCATGAGCACTGATTCATTAAGTGATAACTGCTGCAATAGCAGCAGACTGCTACTAGGCATCTAATGTTCTGGCCTCAACTAAATTGCTTGTTCTAATCCAATCTTTTTATTTTGTAGGTATGTGTCTAGGTCTCACCAGTAGGAGCAAAAGTTTTGTATTTAAAGCTTTTCATTTCCTCAGACTACACACAGCCATAAAAAACACAGATCATCCCAGGTTACCAATGCTATAATTAGTTGAGACTCTAGCTGTTTTCTTAAATAATAGCCCATTCAGTTATCCCTCAGGTGTTTGACAAACTGTAAATTTAACTTTTATTACTGTTTATTGCCCTTACAAAAATTAAATATGTTTCAAAATGTTATTACCAATATATTTACATATAGTAAAATATATTCTAATCTACTTGATTTATAATATATTGTAATATGTTGGAAAATCAATATATTTCTATATATTTTAAAATTTGCAAATACATTGCAATGTCCAGTAAATATACACATTATTGCCACTTTAGTATACTACGTATATTGAAAATATATTGCTTAAATTCCAAATATATTGAAATAAGGTTGCTAAATATGCTATTAGTATATTGCCAATATATGTACAGTATAAATGTATTTTTACATTTCAAATGTTTCATATATTTACAAATGTATGTAACAGGCGTGTAATAGATATTAATATGACAACTTAACCAGACAAAAAAGGGAATTATTTATGATTTAATATATCTTTATTTGTACAACTGGAGTTCATCTTGTTATAACAATGGATATATTTACATTGGAATTATTCTTTACAGTGCAGCTTTAATTCAAACATGCATTTTATACATTTATACTTACACGTAGGACTTACCTCACAAGCTCATGCTTATTAAGGGCTCAGATTGGGATTTATACCAACCTATTTTGTTTCCCTTTTAGGTCAGGGTGAGATCCTACATGTAATTGCTTTATAACTTGTACCTTTCCTTTCAGTCTGCAAGTTAATGTTGTAAATTCAAAATTATAGTAAAACTAGAAATGATAATGATTTTGGCTGATAAACTATGTTTCTGAAATATGCAAATTCATTATGCAAATGTACATGTGGGACCAAAATAAGCATTTACAAAATATATGTAATATATATAAAACGATATGTATCATATACAAATAATATAGTATATATTTTGAAATATACTAATACTGTATTTCACACAATGAAGAAGCCAGAAGGAGAAGGAAGGAAACATATTCAATTCAGTGCTTTAGAGTAACTGGTAATTGGTATTTTTCTTTAAACTTAGATTGTGGGCGTGTAGTGACACTATACTTTCTTTCTTTGTTGTCTTTACTTATAATTGTTTTTGGGCTGTTGAAAATTTAAAACATAGTGGTGGTGTAATTCTGTGCTGTCTTTAATTGCTGCAAATTTTATCTTGGCTTGTCTGACTGTCCTGTAGCTGGGTGAAGGGTGTTAATTGTCTGGCCTCTGACCTCAGCTACGTGATAACTGGAGGTGGGGCTTAGTCAGAGTTAAAGTAGCAAACAGAGGTTGATTTTCTCAGAAGAAGCCAGAAGGAGAAGGAAGGAAACATATTCAATTCAGTGCTTTAGAGTAACTGGTAATTGGTATTTTCTTTTAAACTTAGATTGTGGGCGTAGTGACACTATACTTTCTTTCTTTGTTGTCTTTACTTATAATTGTTTTGGGCTGTTGAAAATTTAAAACATAGTGGTGGTGTAATTCTGTGCTGTCTTTAATTGCTGCAAATTTGCCCCCTCCTCCTCCCCTTCCCCAACTCTTAATTGTATGCCCTGACAAATCTGATTGACAGGAGCTAAACACAGGAGTATAGTAAGAGGTGTAGTAGGAGGGCCTAAGGGGAAGAAGCCCACCCTCACACGACAAGTGTTTCGACTCATTTATTTATTTATTGGTTTC
The DNA here is from genome assembly GCA_016271365.2 of Neoceratodus forsteri. NCBI lineage: Eukaryota > Metazoa > Chordata > Ceratodontiformes > Ceratodontidae > Neoceratodus > Neoceratodus forsteri. Next base: position 630,447,619 of record CM028133.1, on the reverse strand, counting down.
TTTTTCCTTAAAAAAATATCTGAGGATCAGTTACAGGATTTTTAGTACTGTAAATTAATAAAAGAGAACTAAGAGAGTTTCAGTAGCAGACAAGTTGTGGAATTGCAGTATAATGTGGGGAGTGGTGCAATGCAGTGGCTGTGGTGCAGCCATATTCAGGCAGACCTTCTGGACACTGAGGTGCTGCCCTATCTGCATCATCTCTCTGGACTGTGGGATGAGGTAACTAGACTCAGAGTGGAAGTAAACTGGGTCAGGAGTACCATCACCCCTATCCAGGGACCACCCAGTCCAATGCAGCTGCCTCAAAGGATGCCGAGAACGAGGAGCACTTGGATGACAGTGGGCTCAGGGAGGGTTAGTGCAGTCAGGCAGAGGCACATCCCAGATCCTATTCCTTCTCAAGAACTCATATGCCACACTGGCAAATGAGGACAACCAAATAGAGGTACCCAGAGAAGTGGAAGGAAAGGATGTGGAGGTTAGCCAAGGAGGTGACCTCAGTGGGGAAAGCAGTGGACCCCAGAGGAGGGAGGCGAATCCTGGTGGGGACTCCATCGTAAGAGGGATCCAGCTAGGAACACAGGAGGGAGAGGACAGGAGGTGAGGTGCCTACCAGGTGCCACGGCATGGAGGGATGGAAGGAAGATACTGGGGATCACTGGGAAGGCAAGACGGAGGGTGAGCTGGATGTCATTATCCACCTAGGTACTAATGACTTGGCAAATGGGGAGCCAAAGGAAGTTCAGGAAGAGTTTAGGAAACTGGGGAGGGTCTCAAGCAAGTAGCTACTTCTGTCACTTTCTCAGAGTACTACCTGTGAGAGGCAGGGAGAGCAGAGTGCATGCACCAGGAACTTTAACTCATGGTTGAAGAACTGGTGCTGTGAGGAAGGGTTTGGATTCATTGGTGACTGGGGACCCACCTGGAGGGATGGAGGTTTGTTCAAGCCTGATGGCCTGCATCCATCCTGAGGGAATCCAAGTATTCAATGATAAGTTTAAATGCTACATTGACAAGCATTTAAACTAGCAAAGGGGAGCAGGCCAGCAAGGAGGGTACCTACTTGCTCACCCCCACAGCTAGCAGTGGAACCAGTGAACCAGAGGGTGGCTATCTCTGCAAAGCGGTGTGCAAAAGATGGAGATTAGTGTTCAAAAGGTGGATAAGCAGAAAGGGCAAAATTCAGCAGAAGGCGACAGCAAGGAGAACCAGGGATAAATGACAACCAAGGAAGGGCTGGAGTAGAACAGTGAAGCAGACTAGGAGGTCAAATCATGGAAAGCCATGTGTGCAAATGCCAGGAGCCTTAGCAACAAGATGGAAGATCTGGAGGCTGTCATGGTACAGTCAGACCTGGACATTGTGGCCATCACTGAAACCTGGTGTAATGATAACCATGACTGGGAGATGGCCATACCTGGCTACAACATATTCAGAAGAGACAGAGCAGGCAGGAAGGGAGGAGGAGTGGCACTGTATGTGAAAAATGACATAAGGGCCACAGAGATCCAGGAGGAACAAAATGGGGAGAGATACTGTGGGTTAAGCTAGAAAGGAAAATGGGGCCAGTCATCCGCACAGGTGTGGTCTATAGACCACCAGCCCAGGAGGAAGAAACAGATAGGGAGTTGATGCTAGCCATCCAAGGATGGCAGACAAGGGTGAGGTAGTACTGGTTGGAGACTTCAATATTCAGATTGTGGACTGGAGCATCCAGCAGCAGCATCAACTAGGAGCAGATTTATCCTGGACTCCCTTCAGGGTGCCTTCCTCAAGCAACTGGTCATGGAACCAGCTCGGCAGAAGGCAATACTGGACCTTCTGCTCACAAACAGGGACAGTGGATGGGGTAACAGTGGGGAGCACCTGGGTAACAGTGACCACCAGTCATTGTGGTTTGAAATCACAGAAAGAGCAGAACCAAACCACACAAAAACACGATCCTGGATTTTAGGGGCAGACTTTGGGAAAATGGGAAATACTTGAAAGAGGCATTAAGGGAATGGGACAGGAATCAGGGTTGAGGAACAGTGGGCAGTATTTAAAATGGGGATTATAAGAACAACAGAATTATGCATTAAGCAGGTCAGCAAGAGGAAAAGGAAGAGGAGACCATTATGGTTTTCCAAAGAGGTAGCAAAGAAAGTGAAAGCCAAAAGATAGCATTCAGGCAATACAAAAGACACAGGCAGAAGGGGATAGGGAGAAGTACCAGGAGAAACAAAGGGAGGCAGGGAAGTCAGTAAGGGAAGCCAAAGCTCAGACAGAAGAACACATTGCAAAATCAGTGTTTAAAGGGGACAAAACCTTTACAGGTACATAAGTGAAAAAAGAAAAGACAAAGGGAGGGATAGTGAGACTGAAGGGGAGGATGGGAGTCACGTGGAGGATGACAACAGTAAAGCTGACATATTGAACAGGTATTTCTGCTCAGTCTTTACTGAGGAAGAGGGAGTAATGGGTCTGAAGGGAGTACAAGGGTGAGAATGGTGCAGAAATGGACACAAGTCCCTTTACACGAAAGGGTCCTGAAGGAACTGGAAGTAATAAGAGTTGACAAAGCAATGGGGCCAGATGGGGTGCACCCAGGGTCCTTAAAGAACTAAGAGAGGTGGTGGCTGAACCTCTGGCTATCCTGTTTAGCCAATCACTGGAAACAGGGGAGGTACCCAAAGACTGGAGGACAGCAGATGTAGTCCCTTATACAAAAGCGGGAACAAAGAGGAAGCAGGGAACTACAGACCAGTCAGCCTCACCTCGGTAGTGGGAAAGATCATGGAAGCACTTCTGAAGGAGAGATTGGTGGAACCTCTGGTTGTCAATGGACTACAGGACCCAAGGCAGCATGGTTTCACCAGGAGGAGTCATGTCAGACCAATCTTATTGAATTTTTTGACTGGGTGACTAGGAGGTGGATCAGGGAGGGCAGTGGACATGGCCTATCTGGACTTCAGCAAGGTCTTTGACACTGTGCCACGAGAAGACTATTACACAAACTGGGGAATATGGTGTGGGCAGGACAGTAGTGTGGTGGGTAGGTAACTGGCTGGGTGGCAGGACACAGAGGGTGGTGGTAAATGGCTGTCACTCCACAGAGGGAAGAGTGACCAGTGGGGTACCACAGGGATCAGTGCTGGGACCGGTCCTATTCAACATCTTCATCAGTGATATTGCGAGGATCTAGAAGGCAGAATTTCACTGTTTGCTGATGACACAAAGCTCTGTAACAGAGTAGACACACCAGAGGGTGTAGACAGAATGAGAAGGGACCTGCAGAAACTTGAAGAATGGTCAAGGGTTTGGCAGTTGAAATTCAGTGCAAAGAAGTGCAAGATAATGCATATGGGCACAAAACCCTGGCACAATATATCAGTTGGGGGTGAGGATATAGCATGCACCAAGCAGGAAAGGATCTTGGGGTTGTCATCTCTGATGACCTCAAGGTAGGGAAACAGTGTGACAAGGCATCAGGTAAAGCAAATAGGATGCTGGGATGTATAGGCAGGGGCATCACCAGCAGGAAAAGGGAGGTCCTAATTCCACTATACAAGACACTAGTGAGGCCCACCTGGAGTACATTGTACAGTTCTGGAGACCATACCTACGTAAGGACATAGACAGGGTAGAGAAGGTTCAGAGGAGGGCAACAAAGATGGTGCATGGATTGCATCACAAGTCCCTATGAAGACAGGTTGAAGAACTGAACATGTACTCCCTGGAGGAGAGGGGGGAGAGGGATGATAGAGACATACAAGTATCTTACAGGGAGAAACAGAGTGCAGGAAAACACTATTTTTAAGCTAAAAAGATGTTCCAGGACTAGAGGGCATGGGATGAAGTTGGAGGGAGGACGATTCAGAGGAAACATGAGAAAGATTTCTTCACAGAACGGGTGGTGGACAAGTGGAACACCCTGCCAGAGAAGTGGTGGGGGCTGAAACAATCACAGGATTTAAGAATGCATGGGATAGACATAAAGGAATTCTAGAGGTCAGGGGTAAGGAAACAGACTTCTAGGAAAACAAACTGAACTTACAAGCTCAAATGGGCAGACTGGGTGGGCCATAGGCCCTTATCTGCCGACACTGTCTATGTATCTATGAATTACTAAATAGACTGACATGTTTCTAGCAGTGCACAAGGCAGAAATACATTATGATTATATATTCTGAAATATATTGTTTAATGTATTTCATCAGTTCAGTGTATTGACATATTTAACATAATTTCAGTATATTGAAATACATTTCATTTTGTAATAATATATATTCTTTCAATACATTTAACATACATTAGATCATTTATAATTTCTTTAATTAGAAATATATGGTTTCAGTATATGCTAAAATACACTATGTATTATACTTCATTGAGTCAATGTATTTCTCAATATAGTAACATATTTTATGCATACTATGAGTTAGGAATATATTATGCCAGTATTTTTAAAATACATTTCATAATATATTATATGATATATTACATTGGGACAACATATTTCTCCATGCATTGACATACATTAATGTATATGTTTCAATATATTGCAATATATTCCAGTTTTTAAGCATGGATAAGGAGAGGCACTTAAAATCACAGCTCCACTGCTGTAAAATTGACATAACCAATACTTGCTGAATCTATGGTGACAGACACATCACTGTCAATGGGATAGGAGCATTTTAGGAAAGGAAAACACAATAAAAATTACACATGGAGATCCCTAGGGGACAAACTAGTAGGCAAATTTAGAAAAAACTCCTATTATCAAACAAAGAAAGGATACTCTAGAACCATGCCCACAAATCAAAACATTTGTCACACCATTTTTTTTGTAAATTTTGACTGTAGTTCCCTTTAACAAAAATGATTTGTTGCCATTTTGTGCACAGAGAATCTAAACTGCAACAAGGAGTTACAGTAGGTCAGCAGTGCTGTGGAGGCAACACAGCCAAACTGGCTTTTTCTAGTGACTTTTAGGCCTCATGCCCCAAGAAGCTGTGAATTTTAACTTGCAGTGCTTATACATTTTCTGGCAAACTGAAGCACTTTGCTGAGACTAGAAGAGATTGTAACACATGTAACAAATACAGCTGCTTGCAGGATGAGCTGTAAATTATGAAAATAACTCTGCATCCTGTTCAAAGTGAGTCCTTCAACTGACTCAGAGCTTCTGAAGAAATTTCACAGTTTTGTGGCAGTTTGGAAAATCCTGCTTTTACCACAGAATAGCCAGGCATTTTATTATTCAGAAGGCAGACTTTGTTTTATTTTATTTGTTTTTAGTAATAAGTAAGATACATTAGGAATGCATATGCCTATTCATGGGCATTACCTGGGAAATTTACAGATTGCTGTGCGTCATTTTCAACAAGCAGTAACATGCTTTACCTGCCATCAAACGTTTGGCATCTCCAACACAAAGTACCCTCCTTACATCATGTGAAGTGTAGTTAGATGCAGTCAGTTCTTGTTTTTCCTAGACAGTCATGAGGGGCCACTGAGTGGCCCACTAATCCTCTATGTGTGCTGCCCTTCAGGTCATTTTCTCTTATTGTTATGAAGTGTCATGTCTTCACCCTTGCTGTATTCTGTATAAACATAATTTATTTTTCAGTGGGCGGTTTTCTATGGGTTGGGGTGTGGTACTGGGATGCTGATTTATTGTTTTTCAAGAAAATAATGTTAAAAATCCTGGACACTGGTAAAATTATAGTTTGGGATTTTATGCTAGAGCCAGTACATTTACATAATATTTCTTTGTTACAAATTAGTTCCAATACAGTTTTTGTTTTGCTTGATTTAATTTGCTGCAGAGTGTTTTTGTTTGCTTTGTATGTTATACATAAACCAAATGCTAGATTTGAATAACAATGACCAGTGCAATTCCGACTATCAAATCTGAAAAGGAATTTGATTACTTTATTCACCATAAGCTGTTCACCCTGTTGTTGTGTTTTCTTTATGTGAAAGTTATTTTGCTTTTCCTGGCATTCATTGTTCTGTTCTTCTTCTCTTGTTGCTGACTTAGGTCGCCAGCAATCCTGGGCTTCCCTAGACCAGTGCTCCAGCTCTCCTGTCATGCCGGGTAATTGTCATCTTCTTGTGTTCCCTAACTCTGTCACTTTCCCCAAGTTTTAATAGTCTTTATTTATTTAAGCAATAATGCATGACAGTGTGTGTGTTGTGCTGGGATAATGTCACACCTGGGGTGATTAGGCACAAGGCCGCAGGTCGAAAAGTACTAATCACCCAGGCATGACGTTATCCCAGCACATACACACTGGAGTGCATTATGTTATTATACAATGGTTCATTTTTTAATAAGCACAGAAAAAGGTAAAACAATTTTTGTTGACTTTCCCCTCATTTCTTCTGTGTGGGTATATATTTAAAAAAAAAGTCTGATATATTTTTCAACCAATAGGTGGAACTGGAACATGAATGATTAACTTATCATGGCTTTCAAATGTTGACATCTGCCCCGTTCGTTCATTAAAGTTTGTTTTTATTGAGACTGAGCTGCTGTTTGAGCGGGTTCAGAAAATTCCTGATTACTGTCTGCGAGGTTCATTGAAGCCCTGAGGGGTTTATATCCACAATTGAGAAATTGTGCTGGTGAGGTGATTGAACTGCAGGGACTCAGCCACTTCTATTAATAGACACAATTGGTAAGTCAGTCGGTTCTGCTGCTTAATTGGGAGAAAGCCTGAAAAAAGCCCGATAGCTTGTTTACAGTGGAGCAAGGAAGTGCAGCGGTTGTGCATGTGGCAGCGGTCACTCCTTTGATGTCCACAGTATGTGAAGAGCCGCTCGTAAAGAGTAAAAAATATATATATATTGGTTGATTTTCTGTTTATTTGGGCTGTGAAATAAAACTGTTCTGCAGTGAACAGTTGCAGATGGTCCGAGCAGGTGCGTCGTGGAGCAGGAAAGCGCTGGGGAACTGATCCTGTTCATTGTGGAAGGTAGGTGAGCCCATCATGGTCGTGGAGTTATTCCATTTTACATTTGGTGCGGTCTTTTTATGTGCTGGGACTAGACCCGTGATGTGCTGGGATAACAACAAGGGTCCAGTCCCAGACTGACCAATCACAGGTCAGCAGTTTTCTTGCCATTGTATAATTATAATTAGTGCACCATTAGGTCCTCTTGATGCTGAATCTCATTTTCAAAATGTTCTATGCAACAAGTTAGCCACCACACTTTCTAAACCCTCTAAGAACAGTCAACCACATGCCATACATAAACATTATAGAAATAGACCACTACTATAAGTCATCCTCTTGTGGTCTTTTAGTTTCAGCACTGTCTTAGAAGGTGTACAGCACCTCTCTGCCACAGTCTTGTTGTTCGAAGTGCCTTGTTTGCATTTTAAATCCTGTTGAAATAATGAAGTATAATATTACTGAATGAAATTACACATTAAGCAGTTTTAAGGTTACCACAAGTGTAAATTAGGAAACAAGGAGAATATGCTCCCCTTGTACCTGAAATTCAGTAATGAACACATACGTGTAATAAAGTTTGTGGGATAGTCAAAGGTCTTGTTTTGTGCTTGAAAAAAGTTTTAAAATTAGTGCCTGAAGCGATCTACAGGTATATTGGAATGAGCATGAAGGACATAACAGCAATACATTCATGTTCCAATATCATTTCTCAAGAAGTCAGGAACTAACTTGTTTGATCCTGCAAACCACAACCCTACTGGCCTCATGAGGGTATTTGGCCAGTAGGGAGCCATACTCTTGTCAGGAGCAAAGAGGCTGCTGGGGCTTGCAAATGGTGATTGCTTCTGTGTGCTATTTTAAACTGCATCTACGCAAATGACCCCACAGCATAGGCAAGTTAGTATAGGGTCATTTGAATCCCATTAAGACTTCATAATAAGCCAGGAGCAAATGCAGATTACATCTTCCCTATCACCCTTCTGTGGTTCTACAGTCATACCCTGGCAGTTAGAACACAAGCCAACAAAAGTATGCACTAGGATGGGCGCTGTAGGTATGCTAAACACTTTCTTGTTCATGCATATCCTGGTAGTCCAGTGGTCCTAAACTCGCCCTCCCTGATCACTGATATAGATCAACTGTAGAATTTGCTGGTAGCCTTGTGGACCCCTTATCCTCCCTTCTGATCACCAGTTACAGCACTGTGTAATGGCCCCATCCAACTGCTTGTCCCAGTATGTGAAGTGATTCCCATCCCCAGTTGTCATTCACAGTAGGAAGAAGTGACCCCTCCCTAGATCATCACTCATAATAGGCATAGAAGTTAACCCACCCCAAAATTTACAATTTGCATACAAGTTACCCCCACCCTGATCATCTTTCACAATAGGTATAGAAGTGGCCCCAGATCATTATTCACAATAAGCTTAGAAGGGATTTCTAATGACAGTTGTGGGGTGGGGGAAATCACTTCTCTGCCTTTAGTGAATGACACTCTGGGGGGGGTGTCACATTCATGCTTATAATGAATGATGGTCAATGACCAGGAGTCACTTTTCACAGACTGGGACTGATGATTGAGGAGGGCAGTTATTGCACTATACTGAGGCTGGTGATGGTAGTGGAGGGTATCCACAAGCCTGCCAGAGATTTCAACAAGCACTATGGATGGGTGATCATGGAGATGGAGGACCTCTACACTGACAGGTTATGTTTGTGGAACCATGGATGGGTGATGGGATGCATAGTGCAGCTGCATAAGATCAGGTTTGGGGGCATTACATAGTATGGCACTAAAGCTGGGTAACTCCTCCACATAACTTTGGCTATTCTAGTGCACATATATACTAGCACAGTGATCTGCATTGCATAGGCATACTGGTATCAGTGCCACTCACAAATGGGTTAGTGCCTCATTAACTGTGGCTTTCCATATCACACATTTATTAGTCCTCTGCTTGTGGGCACTAATTGCTGTTAGTAAGGCGCACACACAAACTGCCTTCAGATATCTTGGCCTTTATGTTACTTAACTGGATTTAGTCTGACATCAAAATGTGGTTAGGATTTTTAAATTTAGTTTAGTCATTTATAATATATTTATGATGAATCTACAGTGAACAAGCATCCATTTTACATTGCGGTCTGGCCTCTACCCAGTTTTGCTGTTCAGTGTTGTGTTCTTTGTGCATAAGTGGATAGGCTTTAAGGGGTTCCAAAAGTCTTACTAGCTCAAATTAGAGTGAAATGTGTGCAGGCATTTTCTGCCTGCATAAATATCTCCACTTGCAGAGGATTTAGATCAGTGATCAAATTAACAATGATTTTAGCCATAATGATTAAAAGACAGAAAGCTGTGTGGATTGAAAAGAACAGTCACAGCACCAGCCAGCTGTTCAGATTTCAGCTTTTGAGAAGGCATAACTGTAAAAACGATTGCATTTATGTCCCCTGCAAATGACCCTGTGGAAATCTAGCTCACAGATTTGTCCTTATGTAGTAATTCAGGTGGACCCTGATAGGAAAAAAAACCTTCTACATGGCCTTTCACCTGCCATACTTTGCTAGTGAAGCTGTTTTAAACAATCTTTGTTGGTACAGTATTAGGAGAAGAACTCTTGGTGGTGACTATAATCATGACTTGAGATGCTTCTGTACAGTGCAATGAAATAAGAGGTACTGTATTAGCCAATAAGCGAGACCCAGTACCGTTGTTTCATGATGAATAATTATCTCTGTAGTCTTCAGCTTTACAGTGCAGTACAGAACTGTATTTATTCAAAACGTCAAAGCTGGTCTTGGCACTATATGAGGCCAACATGAAGGTAACATGTTTCTCCAGAATGCAACCTTCCTCAGATGTTTTATTTATTTATTTTTTGCTGATGTCATACTATGGTTCATACCAAAGTTGGTTGGAGTAGATAAAGGCCTAGTGACCTATGTTTACTTCAAAACTGATTTCAGTGGTAATAAATTATACTTATTTTTCCATAAGGGAATCTAATCTTTTCTTAAATATATTTTTATTGTTACTGATTACCACCTCTAAACTGAGGCCATTCAAATCCTAACTATCCTTTGCATAAATAAGTATCTCTTTTTGCCTCAAATGCTTATTTTGGACCTTGTGTGTGTGTGTGTGTGGGGGGCCTTGTGGTTTGAATGTTTAGCTTAAAATCAAAGTCCAGATCCACCACCAGTTCTGGAGTGTTTATGACTTTAAACATAAATAATAAACCCCCATAACATGGTAGCTTTCTAATCAATATAAATGTGTTGTAACCTGTTCTGATATTGCATGTCCCTAAGTCCTTGGATGGACTTCATCACCATTCTCTGCACTCTCTTCTGGGAGTTAGTCTTTTTTATAGGCTGTCCACAGCTGTGACCCATAATCCATAAGAGGGCAGACATACAGTATGATGTATAAAATGGACAGATTACTCTTTTGTCTCTGTGTCTAAAACATCTTTGGATTTTCTACCACACGTTTGTTTTAGCAATCACTTCTCTTTATTGATTTTCCAATCTAGTTTATCGTCCACTGTGATTCTAAGATCTTTTAACATTCCACTGTTTTTAGTATATAACCATCCAGCTTATACTGCCACCTCTCGTTGCTGTTCCCAAGATGTAGCACACCATACTTTTCTGTGTTGAAGCTCATGCCCCAGGTTTTGCCTAGCTATTTATATGGTTTAGGTCTTGCTGTATAGTATCTCCTTGTTCTTTTGTGGCACAGACCCCAGCTAGTTTAGTGTCATCAGCTTATGTGCAGCACCGGTTTGTAATATTATTATCTAGGTCTGATATAAAATATCAAACAAGACCTGTCCCAAGACAAAGCACTGTGGCCCTTCACTAGTCGAGTTGACGTCTGATGAAAGTGCCCACTTATTTTAACTTTCTGAGTTCCTTCATGTACTTACGTACTACAATCCAGCTTGTAACTGATAAATCTAATCCTGTATTTCTCAATTTCTGAATTACTGTATGATGTGGAACCAGGCTGAAAGCTTTTCTAAAATCAGATAGAAGACATCAACTGAATGCCCTCTTTCGAGTGCTCTATTTACGTCCTCAGAGAATTAATACATTTGTTGCACATAATTTTTGCTGTAGAAACCATACTGTTTGGGGTCTTATCCATCTATGGTTTACTCTGTTTCAAGATTTCATCCATTATGAGTGATTCCAGGAGCTTACCCAGCACAGAGGTGAGGCTAATTAGTCTGTAGTTTTTGGTTTCAGCCTTTGACCACCCTTACGTACTGGAGTCACATGCACTAGTCTCCAGCCTGTTGGGACATAACCCTCTACTCTGGATTTATTTAACAGCGTTTGTAAGGTTTCTGTAATGTGACTACCCATTATTTTAACATATTGTTGGTAAGAGTCTTGTCCCAGGGCTAAGCTTTTTTTTTTTGTTGGTGTTACTGTATCTATTTCATCCTCAATATGTTCCCTGCTTAACCATCTTGTACTGTTCTGGTCACTACAGTTTTTCTTTTTCTAGATAAGTGACTGCCCTTTTGTGTGTAAACAGATGTGAAATATTCATTAAATATTTCTTTCATCTCCTCGAGGAAGTTTAGTTTCTCCTGCCAGATTAGTGGACTTGTATCTGCTGAATGCTTTTTGTGATTTTATATAGTTGTAGAATGTTTTCTCATTTGTTTTGGAGGCAGTTTTGCCAGCCTGTACTCTTGCTTTGTCGCTCTCCTTATCATGTTTTATATTTTTAACTCTATACTTATCCTGACTTTCTAGTGTTTGATCACGCTAATATTTCTAAATGATCTGTATTTCTTTCTGAGTTCTTGTTTAATCTTTTTATTAAGCCATTTGGGGTTCCTTCCTGTTGAGTTCTATTTTTTTTTTTTGGTATGTGCTTACTGCAAAACTTGAGAATGATTTGAGCACTTTCCAGAGTTTTCAGTGTTTACATGCTTTAGCATAGCCACTGATTTTGTTTTACCCAACTCCGCCTTTATTTTCACAGCATTTGCTTTTCTGTAAATATACATTCTGGAAAATCCTGATGACTTACTCCTAGGCAACACTATCTTGAACTTAATAATTAAATGGTCACTTTTGCTAGTGGTTCTGTTGCCCTGCATGACTCAATATTGATTTCACAGGATGCCCAAACTAAATCTAGTAGGTTTTCCCTCTTGTCAATTCTCTAGCATACTACACTAGTGTACACTATGAAATTATATTAGAGGAAATTGTTAGATATTTCAATTTCCTAGTATTTGTTTCCAGTCTGTGTCTGGGAGATTAATGTCTCCAGCTAGAATTATATCCCTAGTTCACAAACCACCTGGATTTAATCTAGGATGACTATACTTTCAGCCTCATCAACATTAGGGGTTTATAGCATAGGCCAAGAATGATGCTGTTCCTGTTTGGCACAGTACTTTTCAACCATATTGTTCTGGTAGTAAACCCTGTCTTTTTTATTACCTATATTTACTGCATCTATGGATTTCTTTAGGTAAACTACTATCCCCTTCCTTCATATAATATCTATCAAATCTGGCAAGTGATATTATAGGTCTCAAACTCCCAAATCACTGGCTGAACTGCTCACTCCACAGACCTCCAACTATGGACTATGCTCAGTGGATAAATCTTCCTTATATGTGTGCAAATACACAACCACCAAAAGGTGCTAGTGCTATTGCCCACCACGCTCCTCAGCTGTGGAACTCTTCCCTCTTGGAGGTCCCTTAGCACCCACTTATGACACCTTTGAAAAGCACTGCATCATGACCTTATCTCCTCTGACCAATGCTCCTGTTTTAAACCTCCTTAGCTCCCATCCTCCTCCTGGCCGGAGTTCTTAACTTGTTGCTGCATTATACCACTATATGCCCCTCCCTTACGCTCACTACCAGGTTACCCTTTTTCGACAGGCCTGCATATCTCTAACCTCACCTATCATAAGCTTGACTATCCTCTGCATCAATCCCCTTTGCACTTATTCCCTCTGTTCCCATTTCCTCTGAATCAGTGTAAATCTGCATATAAACCCTTACGAGATATATCCCTCTCACTGGTCCCAATCACCCACTACTTGCCTTGGCTAATATCTCCAGGCTTACCTACTCAGTCATGTATAATCCCTGTTGCCTATCTCCTACATCTACTCTAGCACTTGAGCAGCCCTGTTTCCCTTATCTTACTTGTCCATTTGTCTACCTCAGGGGCTTACCTGCTGCATGTCTATTCTTTGTATTGTCTGCTCACTGTATTCTCTGTTCTCACTGTATTTTCTAAATGCTGCAGAACTAACTGTGTAATACTATTATTTATACCTTGCTGTAACCACCTTGTTGTATATCTGTAATGTTTTACCCTGTAACCTCCTGGGTGCGTCTGATAATAGTCATCTCTATGGCCAGCATGCTTGCCTGGTAAACAAAAACTAAATAAATAAAATAAAATAAATAATTGAGAACCTCTATTCCTATATCCATGTTTTATTTTTCTCTCACCAGGTCTTTGTGCTGAGTATTAGTGTTGGGGTTTCTTTTGGCAATCATAGTTTCTAATTCCTCTTTCTTATTAAGACTGAGGGCATTTACAAGCATTGCCTTCCAGCCTGTGTTTTAATTTTTCTTTTCCTTCCTGCTGTCACATCTTGGGACTAGCTGTTTATTACCAGTATTAATAATTTTTGGCACACCCTGTTTTCCACCTACCCTCAGTTCAAGTTTTCAGTTATTGCATTGCAAAGTCTAATACCCAACAAATTTGCACCTTTTTATTCAGGTGAAATCCGCCGTTGGCATATGCGTCATTTCTTCCCCAGAAAGATGCCCAGTTTCTTATCAAATGGAATCCTTTTTCACCATTCAGACCGCCATTTGTTGATCCTTCCAGTCTGCCTTTGGTGGTGGCAGGGGCTCTTAGTACTGAGAGATTTTTGATATATTAATTTTTAAATCCTCTTTGTGTCAACTTTTCCTCCATTTGTTCCATGATTTCATGATCTCTCTCTCTCATTTGTTCTTCCTAAATTATTTGTACTGACACGGACTGCAGTTGTGGGTTTATTCACTGTTCCTGCCAAAATGTTGTCTACTCTAGATGTCAGGTCTCTCCTTTTGCTCCTGGCGCTGTTTATCATTGTTCCAGTTTTGTCATTTCTGCATATCATTGAATCAGTATATCTAATAATTGAGTCCCTGTTACCACCTTTGTGTAAACTATTCTTTCCTCTGTGCTGTGATGTGCAATTTCTTTCTCCTGCATCTGCAGCAACATTGCTATCTTGAGCTGGGGTATCTTCTCCTAGTGTCCCATATCTATTTTCAGTTGGGATGGGTATTGGATCAGATCTGCCTCCCTTTTACTTATTTTCATATTTCTTGCACCTGCACTGTTGCCCATTCTGTCTTTTCCAAATCAGTATCCCAACTCCCAACCTTCCTAAGTTATTCTTCCTCATTTGCTGTTTCAGTCCCTTATACTTCCCATACCAGTTAGGCTTTCCTCCTCGCTAGTTCTTTGCTTTTTCCTGGTCTGCTTTCCCTGTGTCTCTATTCCATTCCCTAGTAAATTCTAGCAGTCTTCATCAAGGAACTCTCTCACAGCAGGTCACACCTCTAGGAATGTTCCAGCCGCAGGCATCATTTCCAGCCAGAAGGATTTATCAGCAGTCAACCTGGGACCACCACCGACAACACCGTGTGTTGTGTCCTGGTGCATATAAAAGGAGTGGTCCCAGATGCTCCTCAGTTATTTTCCTACCATGACCTGCATGCTACATGTTCTCCATCCGGAGTACAGCTTCAGTTGAAGGAAAAAAAATCACTGTACTTTACTGACATGGCATTCCCAGTGTCATCATGTTTCTTAACCCCATGTCGGTCTGCAGATTCTCTGTTTTGCAAATGTACTTGTGGCCAGAAGATTGTGACAGAGGACTTGAACAAAGTCTGTGTCAGGTGATTGGGCCCTATGCATGATACCATGCTTGTGTCCTGTGTCAGCGTTTCAATAAGGCCAGTAAACAATGACAACTCAACAACTTTGAGAGTACCTCTTGGAGCAAAAGATGCCGTCCTGGAGCAGGAGCACCACTCAAAGTCCAAGGAGTCCTTCATTGATGGCACAGGCTGACCTATGGAAAAACTAAAAACACTCTAGTAAGAGTAAACACTCTACCCAGATCTCCTCCCATTGATGACCAGCCTGCCTTCCTCCCTCTGTCTCACACAAGGAGCAGAAAATACTTAAAACAAAAGCTGTTTTAGTGGCCCTTTCAGAGGCTGCTGCCATGTCATCTTCTAATCCGTTGAGGACCTCTGGCTCTTTTCCACCCATTTGTTGATGTGACCTTCATCAATGGCATCTTGGTGTGCTTATGCTGCAGCTACCATCGCTGCCACCTCCATCCAGGGGTCCATTATTGTCTGTCAACAACGCTTTTGGTTCATTGACGCCTTCCCACTAGGGCCACTCAGGATACGCTTAAACCTTCACTACATTCATTGACAGCCTAACCATTGATTCTGGGAACATTTGTGCACCCTCTTTGACAGCCAGATTGGTACCTCAACCTAATTCAGTCTGTTCTACTGTACCTATAGAATCTGTTCATAATACACCGATTACTCCTTCACCTCAACTTGCTATGGTTGGCGTGCAAGTCTTAGGTCAATACTATTCTTGACCTAATAAAGACAGCTCCATCCTCTCATGGGAGAGTCCTTCTACCCTGTTTCTGTGCCTTCTAGATGCTCCTCTGCCTTTAGGACTGCCAGCTCTTCTCCTACATCCCCATGTCCCTTGCAGGACATGGACTGTGAGGATCCTTATTTACAAGAGTGGGAATTGGACGATCAAGGGAAGTATATGGAACAAGAGACAGTGTCTCCTGTATCCATTTCCATGGCCTCCTCACTACATGAGGACACTCCTCCTACACTTCCATGCTCCCTTCCGATGATCCCAGTTTATCTGACATTATGCAATACCTTCAGAAAACGTTTTGTTCCCAGGAAGCCGAACAAAATGCTTCCAGAAGAATAGTGGCTAGTTATTTGGGTCTTCCAGCCAGCCCATCCGTGGTCATTCCTCCTTTATTAGACACTTGCAAAGAAGCGATCTTGGATGCCTGGTAACAGCCCTTTGCTATCCCTTCTTCACCTAGAAAGGCAGACAGGATTTAGCAAGCCCAGGTGGATCATCCTTATTTTACTTCTCCACCTCAAGTCAGGCTCTGTGGTCATAAATGCTGCCCATGACAGGTTGGTGCAGCCAAAACCCTTCGCGCCCACCCTCTAGATAAAGAATCCAGGAAGCTTAACATCATGGGTAAGAGTTGTTATTTTCTTCCACTATGACTCTTAGAATCCTGAATTATGTGGGCCACCTCCTTAAATAGCAAGATGTGATACTGAAAGCAACTCAATCATCATTACAGTCTCTCTGTTCATGATGCGCCCTAAGGAGGACCTCACTACAAAGCTAACTGTCTCTGTGGTAGGCCATCTTTTAAGAGTGGCATATGGTGCCATAGATTTGAGAGCCAGATCCTCTTTGGTGAGAATTTGTCAAGAAGTCATTCCTGGCTTAGGGTTTTGATTTGCGGTGAATGTCCAGCAGTCCATTCTGAATGTTCCTTTTAAAGGTGATAAACTATTTGGGTCTCAAACTCAGAACATTTTGATGTCCTTGCAGACCTTAGGTCGCATTATTACAGTTGTTGTGCTTCTCTACTGTAACCACCCCAAACCTTATTATAAAGGGAATCTTCATAGACCTGCCAACAGACAATGGTCTGCTCATAGACAAACCAATAATAAATGAAAAGCTAAAATCTTCCTGCCCAGACCACCTGCTACCCTAAAACAACCTGTTATAACCCCTCTGTCCCACAACAGGGACAGTCCACCACCTGAAGGTCCCCCACACCAGTGGGACTTGAGGGCCATCCCCTAGCAGTTGGAGGCAAATTTTCCCTAAACATCCAGGGTTGGAAAGCTATAATCTCAGATGTACGTGTAAGAAAATATTTGCCATTATTCTTCTTACTGCCTATACCATGTCTAGCTTATTGCAACTGTAAGTATATTACAATGCAGTAATATTAGCAGTGCATGTACCATTAGGTATAATCAATGTATTACTGCTTATTAGCTAATATTCCAATTGCAAGATCCTTCAGCTGATTCAATCAGGTCACATGCTACAATTAAAAGATGTGCACATAGTATGCCCCTAAGGGCCTCTTAATACCCACCAATCAGGAATCGGTACTGGCAGAGATCCAAGCCCTTATAACAAAAAAAAAAAACAACAACAATAAAAACAGTTCCTTTTCCTCGAAGGCTAGGGACTTATGTTTCCACTTTTTTTGTCCCTAAATGGATAGGGTATCTGAGACCCATTCTGGATCTAAGACACCTAAATCTCTTAATAGAGTACAAAAATTCAGGATGGTCCCTCTACAAATGTTCCTGCCCCTTCTGAACAAGGGGACTGGCCTGTTCTCTGGACATGAAGGATGCATAACTTTACATATGATCCACCCTGCTCACAGACGGTTTCTCCACTTCTGTTTTCAGGGTGTTCATTATCAGCACAGACCCCTACCTTTCAGGTTGGCCTCAGCACTTTGGGTCTTCATGAAGTGCCTTATGGTAGGTGGTGGTGGCAGCCCCACAAAGGAGAGGCCACTACGTTTTCTTTACCTAGATGATTGGCTGCTCAAAGCTTCATCCAACCATGAGTTGAAACCACATTATCTGAAACATTTCAGATGTTTTCTCTCTCTAGGAATCGCAATGAATGTGCCAAAATCCAAAATGGATTACACCCAATGTCTTCAGTGATTGAGCTGTCCTCAAAACCTCTAGAGGTCTAACATTATTACCAAAAGTCTGTGCAGACAAAATGATTACTCTGGCAACAGAACTCAGTGACAATCAGTTTGTCTCAGCTCAAGACTACCTTTGTCTACTTGAACATATGGCAGCGGCCATTCCAACCATCCCTCATGCTAGACTGCACAAGAGAGTCTTACAGTGGACACAGAGAGTCCAACGGGACCAAATAACAAATGATTTCAAGGCACAGGTTCTACTCTCTTCCCGGTACTCTGTGAGTTACAATGGTGGATGTCTCTGGGCAACCTCTTATGGGGGTTCCATTCCTGGTTCCCATTCCTCACCAAATTCTGACCATTGATGCCTCCTCACAAGGCTGGGGTGTCCATCTGGCAGATCTACAGACCCAAGGGAAGTGGAACACAATGGAAGCAAGATTACACAGCAACCTAGAGATGAAGACAAGGAAATGTACTAGAAATGTCTGAGAGAGGTGAGAAAGGCAGTGAGAGCGCTAAAGTACAAACAGAGGAGAGAATAGCTCAGTCAGTTAAAAGGAGATAAGACATTCTTCAAGTACATTAGCAACAGAATGAAGGCAAAGGGAGAATAGCAAAGCTTAGAGGGCCAAGGGGAGATAGTGAAGGAGATGGGGGAATAGTGATTCTGAACAAATATTTCTGTTCAGTCTTCACTGTGGAAGGGATGGGCAGGGCCACAGCTGGACTTCAAAGGAGGTAAGGATAAGGAGGTAAACAGCAGTCCATTTACAGAGGAGAGGGTCCTAGAAGAACTGGCAATGCTAAATATGGAAAAGCCATGGGTCCAGATGGCATAAATCCCAGGATCCTAATGGAAATGAGGACTGAACTGGCAGCCCCTATGGCAGCCCTGTTCAGTGAGTCCTTAGACACCGGAGGGGCCAGAGGGCTGGAGAAGGGCAAATGTTGTCCCTCTTCACAAGAGCAGTAATAAAGAAGAAATGGAGAACTACAGGCCAGTTAGTCTAACCTCTGTAGTTGGAAAGATAATGGAGATGTTCCTTAAGGAAAGAATAGTGGAACACCTGAAAGCCAATGGACTGGTGGATCCCAGGCAAGATGGGTTCTCTGCAGGACAATCCTGCCAAACTAATTTGATAGATTTCTTTGACTGGGTGACAAAGGCATTAGACCAAGGGGCGGATATTGCCTCCTCGATTTCAGCAAAGCTTTTGATACAGTCCCACATAGGAGACTGATAAACAAGCTAGGCAGCCTGGGGTTGGGACACAAGGTGGTGCACTGGATTGGAAACTGGTTTAGGGACAGAAAACAGAGGGTAGTGGTGAATGCAACCCAATCAGACCAAAAGTGGTGACCAGTGGGGTGCCTCAAGGGTCAGTTCTGGGCCAGTCCTTCAATGTCTTCATCAGTGACATTGCAGATGGTCTGAGGGAAGGTTTGCCTGTTTGCAGATGACACCAAGATCTGCAACTGGGTGGATACTCTGGAGGGATGGAAAGGATAAGAAAGACCTGGAACTGCTGGAGAGATGGTCAGGGGCATGGCAGCTGAAGTTTAATGCAAAAAGTGCAAAATGATGCATGTCGGGAGCAGGAACAATGGGGCGAGTTACAGGTTGGGGCTGCTGACAGTAACTAAGGAGGAGAGGGACTTTGGGGTCATAATCACAGATGACTTGAAGGCCACTAGGCAGACAGCAAAGGTGGTGGAAAAGACCAGTGGAATGTTGGGGTGTATTGTAAGGGGAATCACAAGCCGAAGGAGGAAGGTAATGGCTCCACTGTACAAGACCCTGGTGAGACCTCACCTTGAATATGTTGTACAGTTTTGGAGACCACATCTTTGAAAGGACATTGACAAAATAGAGACGGTGCAGAGGAGGTGACCAAAATGGTGAGAGGATTACATCACAAGCCTTATGAGGAGAGAATGAGGGACCTCAATTTGTACATGCTAGAACAAAGGCAGGAGAGAGAGTGCATGATAGAAACATTCAAGTACCTTAAGGGCATTAACAAGGTGGAAGGAGACAACATATTTCAGATTAATAGTAGTGCCAGGACTAGAGGAACAACATGAGACTGAGGGGTGGTAGCATAAGGGAAATGTCAGGAAGTTCTTTTTATGGAAAGGGTGGTGGATGTATGGAATAGCCTGCCCCAGGAGGTGGTGGCAGCCTGTACAGTGGAGGGCTTCAAACATGCATGGGACAGAAACAAAGGAATTAAAGAGATAGGAAGAAAAGCTAAAGCCAGTGACCAGATAGGGTCACTGGATGCTTTGTTAGGCAACTTAAATGGGCAGACTGGATGGACCTAGTGTTCTTTATCTGCCAACAGCATCTATGTATCTGGGTATCTATGTCCTATATGCCCTGCAGGCATTAGAGACCCATCTTCCCAGGGTTATCTGCAGATTCAGTCAGATAACTCCATGGTTATTCATTACATAAACAAAAGGAGGAACCCATTCTTACCCCTTGTGCAGGGAATCAATGAGAGTGGTACTGTCATAATCCAAAGAGGGATGCATCTAACAGCAGTACATATCCCAGGCACCAAAACACTCTAGTGGATGCACTGAGCAGATCCAAAGTGCAGAAACATGAATGGGAGATTCTCCAGGAGGTTCTAGGAAAAGTCTTCCTTCAATGGGGCCGACCAGATATAAATATATTTACCTCTCCTCACAGTGCCAAACTGCCTTACTATTGCTTGCTATAGCCAGGTCTGGAACTTTATGGCTGGACACGTTATCTCATTCCTAGACAGACATATTTCTTTATGCTTTCCTCCCTTCCTTCCTCATACAGAGGGTTCTTCTCAACCTACTTGACAAGGCCTCCATAATTTTATTGCACCTCTGTGGCCAAGACAGGTCTGGTTTCCATTGTTACAACAGTTAACTGTCCAGGATCTTCTTCCACTACCCATTTGCCCTATCCTGCTGACTCAAGTCAAGGAACTCTTCTTCATCCCAATCTGTGCTCCTTGCATCTTCATGCCTACTCCTGAAGACATACAGTAGTACTATCCAGATTTCAGGTCTCCCGATGTGGCGGCAGTTTTACTGAGCAACTCAGAAACCCTTGGCCAGGTCCACCTATTCTGTGACGTGGAAAAGGTTTTCGATCTGGGCAAGGATCATGATCTAGAGCCATATACTTGTCCACCTCAACGATCTTGGACTATTTGCCTCACTATCAGATAGTGGCTTGAAGTACTCCTCAATCAAAGTACATCTTGCAGCCATTTCAGCTGTCAACATCCTAGTAGAAGAAAAATCTTTGACACAACTGCAAGTGATGAAAATCTTTCTGAAGGAATCCTTCACCTCAACCTCCCTATAAGGGACCCCTGCTCCTCCTTGAAACTTAAATTTTGTTCTTGTAAAACTTACACTGAACCCTTTTGAACCTGCAGCCTCATGTGAACTGTGATATCTCTCCTGGAAAACTATTTTCTTAGTTGCAATTACATCAGGTATACACATATCTGAATTGCAAGTACTTATGTGTAAAGAACCTTACCTGAATTTCCACAAGGATAGGGTGTCATTACATACTAATCCTAATTTTGTCACCAAAGTGGTATCATAATTTACTTTAAATCAATTCATGCACTTACTTGTGTATTATCCAGAGCCTACTAATCCAGGAGAACCCTTGCTCCATACATTTAGATGTGCATAGAATTTTCCGCTATCTTCTTCGCAACAAAGGGTGAATTGCTGCTGATGGGAGACTTCAACTTGTCGGATGTAGACTGGAGCATCCTGGCAGCAGCCTCAGCCAGGAGTAAGGATTCCTGCAATCCCTGCAAGGCGGGTCTCACACAGCTAGTGAGGGAGCCTACAAGGAGAATACTATTCTGGATCTTGTCCTAAGCAATGGGGACAGGATAAAGGAAGTCACAGTGGGGAGAGCCTAGGGACCAATGACCATTGAACTGTGGGATTCACCATGAGGATGCTGCAGGAGGCTAACCACACAAGGACTAGAATCCTGGATTTCAGGAGGACAGACTCGTAAATGATGGACCTAATTCAGGAAGGTGATGCAAGGATACAATGACATAAAGGAGTAGTGGAACAGTGGATAAGATAAAGGAAGCCTTGCACCTAGTAGCAAACCATTGCATTAGCCCTGCATCAAGAGCAAAAGAAAGAGGAAACCACTGTGATTCTCAAAGGGAGTTGCAGAGCTAGTAAGAAGAACAAAGATGATATTTCTGAGGTACAAGACAACACAAAGTAAGGAGGACAGGCAAGAATACTTGGAAAAATGAAGGAAGGTAACAAGGCAGTAAGGGCAGCAAAGGCCAAACCAAGAAAAACTAGCTAAACCGGTGAAGAAAGGAGGGAAGGCATTCTTTAGGTAAACTAGTGAGAGGAGGAAGACGGGGGATTGTGAGACTTGGGGAAGAGGGAGGCATGGTAGTGGAGAAAGACATTGACAAGGCTACCATCCTCAACAAATACTTCTGCTCCATATTCACAGAAGAAGACACTGGGACAGTCCTCCATTAATGGAGAAGGGCAAACAGGAAGAAGGTGGACATTAGACCTTTTCAGAGGACAGAGTAAAAAGAGCACTAGAAAGGCTTAGGGTGGATAAAGCTATAGTGCTCGATTGGATACACCCGAGGATCCTAAAGGAAGCTCCAGGAGGAACTGGCTAAACCTCTGGCTAAGCTTATTCAGTGGATCACTGGAAAAGGCGTGGTTCAAGAGGAGTGAGGAGGAGGGCACAAGTGGTACTCCTGCACAAAAGTGGTAGCAAGGAGGAGGAGGCAGGAAACTACCATCCAGTCAGTTTGACCTCAATAGTAGGTAAAATGCTGGAAACCCTGCTTAAGGAAAGGCTGGTGGACTACCTAGAGACAAGGGGCTGCTGGACCCAAGGTAACAAGGATTCATGGAAGGGAGGTCATGCCAAACCAACTTGATTGATTTCTTCAAGTGGGTGCAAAGGAAATGGACCAGGGCAGAGTGGTAGATGTGGCCTATCTGACTTCAGGAAGGCCTTCAACACAGTCCCACACAGGAGACTAATCCACAAGCTGGTAAATCTGGGGTGGGGACAGAGGTGGCCATGTGGGTTAGAAACTGGCTGAGTAACAGAGTTGTGGTAAATGGAGTTAGCTCACAGGAGGGATGGGTAGCAAGTGGCGAACTCAGGGATCAGTCCTGAGACCAGTGCTCTTCAATGTCTTCATAAGCTTATATTGCAGAGGATCTAGAAGGGAAGGTTAGCCTGTTTGCAGATGATACAAAGTTGTGTAACAGGGTAGATACACAGGAAGGTATACAAAAATGAGGAGAGATCTGAAGAGGTTAGAAAGTTGGTCCAAGGAATGGCAATTGGTTTCATTGCAAAAAGTGCAAGATTATGCACTTTGGGAGAGGGAATCTTAGGGTCGATTATGAACTAGACAGGGTAACACTGGAGGTCACCACAGAGGAAAGGGATCTGAGGTGGTCATATAGACAACCTCTAAGTGGCTAAACAGTGTGACAAAGCAGTCAGAAAGGCTAACAGAATACTAGGGTGCATGGGGGTATAACAAGTAGGAGGGAAGTGCTGGTACCATTGTACAATTCCTAGTATGGCCTAGTCTGGAGTACTCTGTTCAGTTCTAGAGGCCTCATCTCCAAAAGATATAGACAGGATGGAGATGGTACAGAGGAGGGTGACAAAATTGTATCCGGGATGCAGCGTAAGTTGTAGGAGGAGAGACTCAAAGCTCTCAGTATGTACTCCTGGAGGAAAGGAGAGAGGGTGGCATGATAGAGACCTTCAAGCATCTAAAACGGATCAACAGGGTACCAGAGGGGAGCATCTTTCACATAAAGGGAAATAGCAGAACAAGGGGCACAGCATGGGACTAAAAAGGGAAACTTAGAGGGAACTTGAGGAAATTCTATTTCACTGAAAGGGTGCTGAAGAGATGGAACAGTCTCCCCAGGAAGTGGTGGGGCAGTCACAGTTCAGGGATTCAAGAATGTGGAATAGGCACATGGGAATTCTCAAGCTAGGGTGAAGGGGGTGGGGGACTTGTAGCATCTAGAGCACCTTAAGCATTAGAAAGAGGGATAGGGTAACTGGATGGGCCACAAGGCCCTTATCTGCCAACAACATCTATGTATCTATGTAACTTTTGTTTCATTTGCAACCGTAAAGAGGGAAGTCCTGTTTCTAAGCAGTGCTTGTCCAAATGGTTGGCCAACTGCATTACGCTTTTGTTATAAAAATACAATAAACCACTGGGGTCATAAAACCTTGCTCCACAAGGGTATGGCTTCCTCAGTGGCATGCTTTAGAGGCAATTCTGCTACAGAAATATGTGAAGCAGCAAATTGGTCAACAGTGCATACTTTCACTAAACATTATAGTTTAGATATTGCATCCAAAAATTAGCCAGTTTTGATAAAGCAGTCTTACAAGGCCTGTTATCCTAACTTTATTTGGCACTCGCCACCCTCTTTGCCTCCCAACTGCTGGGGATTAATTTCTAGAGGTGTGACCTGCTGAAAGAGATTTCCTTGATGAAGATAGCAGAGTTGCATAAGAACTTACCATAACAGTAGATCTTCAAGAGAATCTCTTGCAGCAAGTCATGCTGCCCCTCCCTCTGGCCCCTTGCTTCTCGCTCTAGGAGGGAGACATGCTCCATTCTCTGCAAGAAATATTATGATATTCTACTTCCTCCTCGGTTCCCTTGGAGGCCTCTTGATTTGTATAATTATTTATATATGGTCGCTGAGTGGAAAAGAACTGAGGAGCATCTGGGACCATCCCCTTTAATACGCACTCAGGACACAACATGTGGTGTCATCAGGGGTGGTCCCAGGTCACTGCTGATAAATTCTTCCAGCTGAAAATGATGCCTGTGGCTGGAACATTCCTAGAGGTGTGACCTGCTGTAAGAGATTCTCTCAAAGATCTACTGTTACAGTAAGTTCTTACGCAACTGTACTTTCTTGCTGGAGTACTCTGATAAGCTCCTCCATTTATATAATATCTTGTGCCCTACTTAGCTCTTCTCTGTCAGTAATTTCTCCTTTGACAACATGTTTGTCAGACATGAGTCGCTTTGTTCTGGATTATTTGTGCTTACTTCATTCATTTTACAGCATTTATCAAGTGATGTCCAATTGCCAGATAATCTCCTCGTGAAACCCCACAAAGATGGAATACAGCCACAAATTGCAGTAGAACTAGAAAATTGTTTGGAATTCTATGCACACTACAGCCCAAATGGAGGTGGCGCTTTGTATTGAAATTCTAAGTCTTTTGCCACATTTGAGAATCCAGTCCTGTATTTTGTGTAATTTGATCTTTCCTGTTGTTGCAAACCTTTGGAACACTCAGAGGGAGATCAGTCACCAGTAAAAGCATCAGCTGCCATAAGCATATCCCAAGTACACAGTAATCTGAAATAATCATGAACCGAATGTTATTTAGTTCTTAAAGAATAAGGATGTATGTGTTGAAATGTGATCCTTGTTCTTTAAAGGTAGTGTAGTAGCCATGTTCTAGATGTGGTAGCCATGGTCTAGATGCAGTTCAGGAGTTGAGATCAATTTTTTGGTCATGTCATCACACTTATTTCCATAGCAGCACATTTGTGACGTATACAAAAGAGGGTTATGACCTCAACCCCTGAACGGCATCAGGAAAACTTAATTGTAAAGGACAAGATTTACATTTTACACACATCCTTGTATAATACCCTCCCTACACAATTGAAAACAAGGTGTTACAGCTCACTTAACGTTCCTGGCCAAAAACTACAAATAAATAAGTTATAATAAATGAAGAAAGAGGATGATACGGTAGCTAAAAATTCTGTCTCATTTTGGAATGTAGGGTAATTGGCACATGAAGTCCTTCTTTGAACTCTTTTGTTCATATAACAAAAGTAGACTTGCTCAGAATTACATTTTTGCATTGCTTATTTATTTCAATATAAGCAATAAAATACCTAACATACAATGAAAGTTGTAGTTTGTCATTGTTTTAAATAATTATCGAACTATCGCTTTTTTTTTTTCTCTGTGACTGTGAATTTTTAGTTGCTTTGGCCACAATAACTTTAAATAATATCATAATGTTGTTCTTGTCCAGACCATCGACTGTGTGTAATGTAAAACAATGGCTGAAAATGGAACATTATGACTGACTAACGACATTCTAATACAGTAGGTTAGGTAAACGACTGGAAACTATTCTTTACAATATATACACTATAGTAGAATCTTAACTCCAGAAACATTCATTTAGGAATAAAACAGGGTATGATTACTTATGTGAAACAGCTCTTTGACTCATGAAGGCTGCTCTGGGGCCCTCAGTCTTTACCTGGAACACACCTACAAGGGGCCGCGCGAGTTCTGCAACTGGCCAATCTGTTGGCATGGTGCCCCACCTGGGCCAGTAGGGAATACCTGTGGAAAACTTGCAGGTTACTTCCCATTCAATAACAATCCCCACATAGTAACTGGAACACACAAATTTACAATCACAAATATTAACATGCAAACAGAATAGCAATTTATTTGGGAAAGGAGAAAATGGATGTAAATGGCAACACAACCTTTTTAAACACTTCCCACACAGTTACCCTCTGTCTCTGGACTTCCCACCCCAGGGTGCACCTTAATGTCCTTGCTGCGGTGAGTACCACATTGAATAAAGACGCAGACCAGAGAATTTTCATCTGGGCCCAAATAACTTGTTAAACACTTGCAGCACTTTTAAACCTTGTTCTGTCTTGACTTTTATATTTGCTTGAAACACTTTAAACCTGGCTTGTCCAACGCTCACTTTCCCTTGTGACACATTCAACTTGCTTTGCCTCTACTTTCTTTCAACACCTTAAACCTTTGCTTTGTCCCACCTTTTATACAGTATTTGTTTCTCAGCTGTCCTGACTGGGGTTGCCCCAGAGTCTAATTAGCTAGCTAGCCAAAAGAAACTCACCACAGCTGCAGCTTGGGATACTACAGATTTGATGTCCGACATGAGCATGGCTGTCAGCTGAAGGCAGTCACAGCAGCAGTTGCACGGACCGTGGAGGTCCCAGAAGAATGCTGCACCAGTGACAATGCCAGAAGAACCAACAAATGCTGATCTTCATCTGCCTAGCTTTTAATTCTTGCCTGATGGTCTTTATAAACGGTGTTCACTACACAGGCCTCTCTTCATCCCACGCTGCAGGTCTCTCCTGCACCTTCAATCTAGGGGTGTTAAACTTGGTCCCTGAATCCTCGAATCACGAATGAACCAGGCAAAATAACTTCAGATTGTCTCAGTCTCTTGAACCAGCTCTAGGCTCTTCTCATTCTTCTTTAGGCAGGCTGGTCCATCCAAAGTCTTTGACACCAGCACTCTCAACTACTCCTCTTGCTGAAATGCTTCTCTGAGGAGGGGATGGTTGGACCTGACACAAGGGTTCCAACTAGAAACTTAAACTGCAGTGACTACTTCTCTGAGCTCTGAATTCAACTCCCTTTACTCAGTCCTCAGATCCAAACCTAAACACCTTTCAGCTCACATTTCTTCTTCAGACAAACTCTGGCACTGATGTGTCTGCAGCCCCTTCAAACTGGTCCTGTCTTCTATAGCAAACTCTCTGCTTTCTCAGTACTTCAGCTTTCAGTATCTTATTGCAAACTCTGTGCTTACTCTGTGCTTCAGCCTTCACTATCTTTTGATCCTTTAGGCTTTGGGGCCTGAGTGCAGCTATAGGGCGGTGAAGCCCTCTCCAGCTGTACTGCACTCCCTGGAAGATCTCTCTGTTTTGGCGGGCTACCAGTACTATTTATAGCCTCTATCCAGCCCTCCTCTGATTGGATGATGCAGTCCGGGCAAATTCAATGATCTATAACCTTTTCCCAGTATTCCCGGTGTTTTGTAGTCCTGTAGGGGCTGCAGTCTTAGAGAACATTAATCTTAGAGCAATACAGTCAATTCAGAATAAAAAAAAAAGCACAACAGCTTAATCTGGTTCAAGGTCAGTTAGCATTCATCTGTATCCCCTCCCTGGGTCATGCCTGAAAATAGGCAGGATTTGTCTAGTGCACTTATCTGGTCAACAAAAACTAAACAAAAAATAAATAAAATATTTATACCTAATACCTTGAAAGAACATAACAGTTTCCCCAGCACCCGGAGGTGCAATACACTGTTTGGGGCTCAGCCTCCATCCACTCCTGTGGTTGAGACATAGAGTCAGGATCTTACCTCTGCAGAGGCAATCATGGGACCACTGGGCCCAGAGCCAACCCGGAGCCACTGATGAGGCACTGACAAAAGGAGCCATGGAATAATAGTTTACAAGGTAAGCCCATTTGGGAGGCTTCATATGTTTATTCATTTACTTACTTATTTACTCACTTATTTATTTGATAACGGGTAAGTGGGCTGATCCAAAAGGACTGATTTCAGCCACGACAAGGGCCTACAAGATGGCAGCAATGTGTACAAGAGTAGTTCTACATAGTGCATATCTAGGCAGTAATACAAGCACATGTGCAGGAGATTGAAACAAAATCGGCTATAGTGAAGTCGAAGCTGGATATCAAAATGAAGATCTAACTATACATGTAACCCCCAGGTGGCGCTATCCCAAGGGCTACTACCCCTGCTTGCTTGACTACTGTCAGGTTGAGGGGCCTAGGTTCTATGGCGGGCCTCCACCCAGAGGTCAGGGTTGTAGTGGTTAGACTAGCTTGATCACAGCCCTCTGGCACACTGTGACCCCTTAGGTTTCCTCTAGTGGCTCACACAGTACACAGGAGTTACAGCCCCAGTACCCCACGATACACACACTGTTCACTCATAAAGCACCACTTACCCTCGAGACTGATTCTGCAGCATGCCTCTGAGGACCCCTGTAAAATAAGGTTAAACAACATACACAGCGTAAATACAATACTGTTTCCATAAGTACCAACACCACAGACAGTATATAGTATAACAACAACAATTCTGATTTATTTAGGGAACAGTAACACGGGAGGGGAAAGCAGGTTCATTGGTGGCATTAAATCACAGTACTGTGCACACATACAGGGTCTGAAAAGTCACACTCTGGGTACCCAGGTTGGGGGCTAGCCAGGTCCGTTGCCTGGGGTTGGCTGACAGGTGCAGATGGATAGGGCCCTGTAGAAGAAAATATATGCACAACACCCAATTGTAATCCGGAGCCGGAGGGCTCAGTCCATGAAACAGTGAAACAACAAGAATTAGGTGATACACTTGTGATTGAAAACAAGCTGCAGGGGAATACCCTGATTTGTACTCACAACACCCAAGCTGAGGATCGGATGGAGAATATCCTTTTGAATTGCCAGAAGAGCAGGGCATGAGGACAAGCTCTTGTGACTGGACCCACTGCAGTTGATAGCAAACGGATGTAGTTCGAATTATGCTGGGTGTTTACTTCCAGCTTCAGCACACAATTCAGTGTACAGGGATTTGAAATAGCGATTCCCACAAGCACTATGCACATTTATATGTAAAAGGAAAGTACTTATACCAGGCAGGCTGCTCCTCGATCCTGATTGCAATTACTGAAAAATACCCGAGCACACACAGCAGCTTCAGTTCCTGACAGACCAAGCGCGATTCAGCAATTTCTCCAGTCTTCTACAGGGTGAGCCTGGTTTCCACACTTCTAGTGCTTCTTTCTCCCACAACTTGGATTCAGTCCAAACTGGCACTCACAAAGGCTGCAGACCGAAACTCAGGGCCTCACACGTGCTTCCCACATGAAACTATACACTGCAGAAGCACACAGCTCCTTCTCTCTTCACTGCCACAACTGATCTGATCTTTCCAGTAACAGAGCAGGGCATTTACTTTAGCTCCACACTATTCTGTTGGCTGATTCAGTTGTCACTCACACAAGACCTCTATTGATAGAAAAAGGTGCCAAGGTCAAAACTATATTTTCCAGAGTCACTGCCCATATAATCCCCTTGTGGCTGGCTCAAAATTAGGAGTCCAAGTTCTGATTCGTCTCAAAGGCTCCATTTAGGGAACCTTAACCCAATTGGCCCAGAACA
Organism: Neoceratodus forsteri; assembly: GCA_016271365.2. NCBI lineage: Eukaryota > Metazoa > Chordata > Ceratodontiformes > Ceratodontidae > Neoceratodus > Neoceratodus forsteri. Next base: position 630,417,745 of record CM028133.1, on the reverse strand, counting down.
GCAGTTTAGGTCCAAAATGGAGGGTAACACACAGAGTCCCAGCTGCAAGAAAGGCAGGTTAGACAAACTGCATTTTACTTAACACTCTAACTGGTTTCAGGCAAACAGTTACATCTTTCATTTAGGCTCCTCTTGGCTCTTAGCAACTGCAGAAACAGAACGATTTCTCCGCAGCTTGGGCAGGATTCGAGCATTAAATACACAGTCCCCCCATACAAACTAAGTCTGCAAGCAGACAGCTCTTAAAGAGACAGTATGGAGGCTCAAATAGCACTCACTTGGAACCACATTTAAACAGCTCAGACGCCGTATACCACTTCAGACTTGGAGCATTCAGGCAAGCTCCTGAAGACTTTTTGAACCCCATTTGCAGGGGGTTACATACAGAGCAACAGTATGTACATATACACAGCAAATGGATTTGACACTATACAGAGCAACAATATGTACAAATGCAACAGTAAATGGATTATTTACAAGAGCAGAGTTGTAATATCAAGCTATTAATTATAAACTGTGGATTAATTGCATATGATCACATCAGGAGGTGCTAACTTTGTGCAATGATGCAGCAGTTTTATGGTCAGGGACAGTCCTGATCATCCTGGGGAAATAAGAGGAAGGATACCAGAAAATAAATGACAGCAAGTCAGGACTAGAGAGTAAGAGATGGAGGCTGACGAGGTAAAGATCAGGGATAAAGGCAGGCAGAAAAGTAGACAACTCATGAGAGTAGGGTGTATCATGGGCCAGAACATGGCCTGGGGAACAGTTGCAGGAAGATTCAGTCAGAGCCAGGCTCGTAGGTTATTTTGAGGGACATGTGGGAGGGGAAGAGTGGATAGATGATAGGAGCCTGTTCCAGAGGGAGGTGGCAGACACAGAGAAGGCCTTACTACCCATGACAGAAAGGATGCATGGGACTTCCAAAGGAGGAATGGAGGAAGACCTGAGGGTTCAAGGTGCTACCTTATCTATAAGTAGAGAGGAGAAAGGGACAGATGGTGATTCCTAAGAGAGTTATCAATTAGGCTGCCCATGGTATACTCAAAATGTCCCTGAAGGTTGGGCCCCTAGGGTTTTGTGAAGAGTGTATAAAGTAGGGTGCTTGGAGGACAAAGTAGCAGATGGAGTTGTAAGTAGTATTAAGGTGAGAGTCAAGGAGGAGGAGGTGGTAAAGGAGTAGACAGGGAGCAGTAGTCAAGCAGAGGGAGGAGGTTACCTTGCGTATGGCAAGACGGGCATCCAGAGACAGAAATAGTTTGTTCTGTAGGCTGCACCAAATTTTGGTGTGTATTTTAATTATCACATTTGTTATGTATTCATTGAATGTTAGGAGGGATCTAGAGTCATCCCAGGTATTTGAAAGAGGAGACTGTTTCATGGGGCCAGCTTGGGAGTGTAGTTACTAGGGATGTGTTTGCCTTATGCATCTTGGTTAGAAAAAGCTTGGAAGCCAAATAGCATGGCTTTGTTTTTTTGTTTTTTTCATTAACAAGTAGTTTCCTGGAGAGGAACCAGCCATGGACCTCACTGTAGTTAGCAGTAGGTGGATGAGATTAACTCAAGAGATTTGTCGCTATGGTACAGAACCAAATCATCAGCATAGAGGAGTGCCTCATAGTTCAGACTTTTGGAGGAGAGCATTTATGAACATAGAGAAAGTAGAGGATCATGATGGATCCTGTGGACCCAGTGCATGTGGGTAGTGCGGCAGAGGGCACCCTTCCTGTCAGAACAGATTGGGACCTATTGGACAGGTAGCTGCGGAACCACGCAGCAGTGTCTGGTGAACAACTGAAGTGGCGCAAGGTGGAGTGAAGGAGTTGATGGTCAACCAAATCAAAGGCGTTTGATAGGTCTACGAATCATCAGACCTGTGGCCTTGCCTATATCCATGTTTCTCAGGACATGGTTGGAGAAAAGGGAGGGCAGAGGAGGTTCTGTAATGTTTGGAAGCAATTCTGGAGTGGACACAGTAGGTTATATTTTTCCAGATGCTCTGACAGCTGGTGGTGGTGGATTGTTTTTCCAATAATTTGCTGAGGTGAGGAGGAGGAGATGGGCCTATAGTTCTCCAGGGCAAGGGATTCTCCATCTTTATAGATAGGTACCACATGTGCATGTTTCCATGAGCTAGGTACTATGGATGATGAGAGTGCAAAGTTGAATATAAAGGTCAGGGGTTTGACAGTGGCTGGGGAGGTGAGTTTAGAAATGTTGGGTAAAGCCCATCACTCCCAGGGCTACCTCTGGCTGGGGGAGTCTTGAAGTTTGATGGTAGCACTGTGACTGATGGACCTAAAGTAGAACAATGGAGGAGTGCTACTCTGAGCTGATGACTGGGAGTAGTGGGAAAGGTTATCTTGGCTAATGGGAGGTTGGGGGCAGCTTACTTAGGTGGGGGATAAGGTCTGTGAACATTGAATTGAAAATGTCAGCAATTTTATGGGGTCGGAAATGGGATCCGAGGCTGATGCAAGCTGTGTGATTTGCTTGTTGGATTTAGGAGGGACTCAATAGAGGCCCAGGAACCGCAAAGGTTACAGAGAGCGTTATTTTGCTGTTGGTTGATGTATTTGCTTTTAAGTGATCTGGCAGCCTGTTTGCAAGAGTTGCACAGCTGTCTCTAGACATTCCATAATTGAGGGAGGGAGCTTATAGAGCTTCCATGTTTTACTAACATACTAATTGCCAGCAGATTAGGCCTTATGGTCTATCAAGTCTGCTCAACCTCAGATCCCTAGTTGGTGCCGAGGCCCTCCCCTCTTGTGTTCCAGAAACCCCTATCATCCATCCCCACCCCTGGGCCAGGCCATCATCTGATACATCCTCTTTATGTGTTTGTCCCACCCCCGCTGAAGCCCTCCACTGTGGATCTCTGAACCAGCTCACCAGGCAGTGCATTCCAAGGGTCCACCACCTCTCAGTGAAAAACATCCTCTTCTTTTCCCCTCACCCTTCCACCTTCCAACTTCAAACCATGCCTCTGGTGATACCTCCCTGCTTTAGTCTAAAGATCCCTCCATGTTTACTCCTATTTATTTCCTTGAGGTACTTGAAGACCTCAATCATGTCCCCCATCTCCCTCTCCTCCAATGAAAACAGGTAGAGCTCCTCAAGTCTGTTCTCATCGCCAAATCCCCTAGTCCTCACATCACCTTAGTTGCCCTCCTCTGTACCTCCTCCAGGAGCTGTATGTCCTCTTCAAGTGTGGTCTCCAGTACTGTACACAGTACTCAAGGTGTGGTCTAACCAGTCCATTGTACAGCCGCAGAATCACTTCCCTGCTCCTAGAGGTGATCCCCTATGATGCATCCCAACATCCTGTTTGCCTTGCTAGCCACTCCTGAACTGCTCAGAGTTATTCATACATGCATCCACCATGACCCCAGGTCTTTTTCCCTGTTGAGGCCTCCAGTGCCTCCTCCCAGGGTGTACCTGTGTTTAGGGTTTCCACCCAAGATGTAACACCTTGCACTTGGTGATATTGAAATTTAATTTCCACGTGAGCCCAGCTTCCAGGGTGTTCAGGTCCTTGCAGGCCAACCTCCCCTTTCCCCTCAGCTACTGCTCCCATCTTGGAGTCATCAGCGAAGAGACTCATTTCACACCCTATACCCTCCTGATGTCCGATATGTATGCATTAAACAGGATCGGAGCAGAACCAAACCTGCGGTGCCACTACCGACCTCTAGGGTTCCGAGAGCTCCCCACTGACCACTACTCTGGGTGCATCCAGCTAGCCAGTTTCAATTCATCTGACCATCAAAGGCCTACCCCAACCCCGTCAGTTTCTCCATCAGACCATTGTGAGGACAGAGTCAAACGCCTTGCTGAAGTCCAAGAATAATACATCCACAGGCTTTCCCTGTCCAGTTCTGATGTTACCCATTCATAGAACTCCACAAGATTGGTTTGACATGATCTACCTGGCACAAACCCATGTTGCCGACTCATCCAGCCCTCCCACCTCCTCCAAGTACACCCCCAGTCGCTCCTTTAGTATACTCTCCATTAATTTTCCCACCACCAAGGTCAAACTGCTGGGTCTATAGTTACCTGGTACTTCCCTCGACCCCCTTTGTGGATTGGCACCACATGTGCCTCTTGCCAATCCTAGGTACCCTCCCTGTCTCAAGCGACCTGTTGAAGGAGCTCCGCCAGGGTGCAGCCAGTATGTCCGCTAATTCCCATATTACTCCCGATGAATGCCATCCGCCCAGGAGATTTATCTTTCTTTAGGGCCTTGAGGGCTAACACACCCTTCGTGGAGATAGCATCATCATCCCTCCACCTTACTGGCCTTTTATCCTTATCCTGATGTGACACCCTTGGAGTACCTCACCTCCCTCTTGCTCCATTTCTGTTGCTCCCCTGATCCCACTAACTACCGCTTCATCCCCATCGTGCCTTGCTTTGTAGATATCCCATCCCTCCCTAGTGAAAACAGAGGCGAAACATAGACTTTGACGGCAGATAAGGACCGCTGGCCCATCTAGTCTGCCCATTTCCTACCTACAGGTAGGCCGCAGAGATCCTAGTTAACCAACAGCCTATTTCTTCCTACCCCCACAAGAATTGCCTTATGTCTGTCCCATGCATTCTTGAATTCTCCCACAGTTTTAGACCCCACAACCTCCTCAGGAAGGCTGTTCCATGCATCTACTACCATCTCTGTGAAATAATACTTCCTCACATTGCCCCTGAACCGCCCTCCTTCTATCTTTGAATTGTGTCCCTTGTTCTTGCATGTCTCTTTTCTGAAAGATGCTACCCTCTTGGACTTTGTTGATTCCACTGAGGTACTTAAAAGTTTCTATCATGTCCCTCTCCTTCTTTCCTCAAGGGTATACATATTAAGCTCCTTTAGTCTCTCCTCATACAGCTTCTCTTGCAGACCCTGCACCATTTTAGTTGCCCCACTCTGGACTGCCTCTATCCTGTCTATGTCCTTGCGGAGATGGGGTCTCCAGAACTGACACATTACTCCAGATGGGGTCTCACCAACTGTCTGTACAGATGGATAACAATTTCCTGTTTTCTGCTGCTGATGCCTCTCCCTATACATCCCAGTATACCCCCAGCCCTCCCTACTGCCTTCTCACATTGCTTGCTAACCTTAAGGTCATCTGATATGATTACCCCCATGTCCCTTTTCTTTTTGTTGTTGTTACTACCTCCCACCCATTGTGTATTCTTCTCCTGGGTTCTTGTTTCCCAGGTGCATTATTTGCACTTCTTTGCATTGAATCCTAGCTGCCATACTTCTGACCATTCCTCCAACCTTGCCAAGTCCCTTTTCATCCTTTCCATGCCTCCTTGTTATACAACCCTGTTGCAGATCTTTGTGTCATCTGCAAAAGGCATACTTTCCTTCCAGTCCCTCTGCAATGTCACTGATGAAGACATTAAAAGGACTGAACCCTGCGGTACCCCACTAGTAACCCCTCTTTCTTCAGAGTGGACTCCATTTACAATTACCTTCTGTGTCCTGTTGTGCAGCCAATGTTTTACTTAGGCTACCACCCTGGGACCCACTCCCAGGCTGGTTAATTTGACTATTAATCTTTTGTGGGACTGTGTCAAATGCCTTGCTAAAGTCTAGGTAGGCCATGTCCACAGCCCTCCCTGGTCTACTACTTTGGTTACCCAGTCAAAGAAATCTATTAGATTAGTCTGACATGACCTTTCCACTGTGAGCCCATGCTGCCTTGGGTCCTGTGCTCCACTGGCCTCTAGGTACTCAATTATTCTTTCCTTCAGAAGTGACTCCATCACTTTCCCTACCACAGAGGTCAGACTGACAGGTCTGTAGTTTCCTGCCTCTGTCTTGGTCCCACTTTGTGAAGGGAATCACATCCACCTTCCTCCTGTCCTCGGTACCACACCATCCTCCCATGATTTATTAAAAGAGTAGCCAGTGGTTTCACTAGTTCCTCCCTTAATTCTTTTAGAATTCTGGGGCTAATTCCATCAGGACCCATTGCTTTGTCCACCTTCAGTTTTAGGAGTTCTTGCAGAACCCTTTCTTCTGTGAAAGGACTGACTCGACTCCTATCAAGAGTGCTTCTGTTAATTGGATTAGGCACTTCCTCCTTTTTGTGAATACTGAGCAGAAATATTCATTCAGTATCCCTGCTTTTTCACTGTCCCTCCTGCCCACCCACCGCTCATTCGGTTCAGCCTCACTATCCTTCCTTTGTCTTTCTACACTGCTGATGTACCTATAAAAGGTTTTATCCCCTTCTTAACTGAGTTGGCTATCTTTGCCTCAGTTTGGGCCTTTCTATTCTGACTTCCTCCCTGCTTCCTTCTGCCTTAACTGGTACAGCTCTCTGTCCTGCTCCTTCTGTGTTTCCTTATACTTCCAGAATACTATCTTTTTCTTCCTGACTTTCACAGCCACCTCTTTTGAGAACCATAGTGGCTTTTACTGCTTTGATTTGCTTATTTGCTTCACACAAAGGCTTGTTGCCTCTGTGATGGCAGTTTTGATGATTCTCCATTGTTGCTCCACACCTTCTTCTAGCCTGTTTGCTAGTGCTTTTCTGAGGTACTCTCCCATCTTGCCAAAGTCAGCCCTCCTAAAGTCCAGTACCCTCACTTTGTATGGCTTGACTCTGTAGCTGAGTTTAATGAACCCCACTGTTTGATGGTCATTTGTCCCCAGATGGCAACCCACTTAGATCTGAAATCCTCTCACTGCTCCCGCTTGAGAGTATGAGGTCTAAGATTGCTTCCTCATAAGTGGGTTCCAAACTAGCTGTCTGAGGCCTGCCACCTGTAGGGCATCAAGAATGGCCCTGCTTTTGGATGTGGCTGCAGCAAATGTGCTCCAGTTAACATCTGGCATATTCAGGTCTCCCGTCAACAGTATCTCCTTTCTCTGCCATTCTAAGAATGCCTTCTATCATATCCTTGTCCATTCCTCTCCCTGACATGGGGTCTGTACACAACCCCTGTGCAGATTGTGGTGCCCTTCCCAGTCTCCAAGGTGACCCACAGTGCCTACTCTCCTCCTGTTTACTCTTTTGTTCAGTTGTTTTAACCCTTCCTTTACATAGAGAGCTACTCCTCCACCTCTTCTCCCTGCCTGTCTCTCCTGTAGGTTATGTACCCTGGTATGTTAACATCCCAGTCATGGTTCTCTGTGTTCCATGTTTCTGTGACTGCTACGATATCCAGGCATCCTCTTCCATCAAGGCCACCAGCTCAGGGAGCTTGTTGCCCAGACTATGGGCATGTGTACTCATTACCTCCATTTCTGATGGCCTTACTCCCTTTTGCCCCATCCCTGTCCTTCTTGCCTTTGTCACTTTCTCCATTTACCCCTGCCCTTCTCCCTATCGACACCTCTATGTTGGTGTTTGCGCACTTTTACTACCGTGATTATTTGGGGGGCTAGGATTTCCTGCTCCTTTCAGTGCCTCCCCCTTGGCTAGTTTAAATGCTTGCCAATGAAGCATTTAAACCTATCACCTAGGATCCTGGTTCCCTCCCGACAGATGCAGCCCATCATGCCAGTATAGGTTGCATCACTCCAGGTGGACCCCCAGTCCCCAATGAAGCCAATCCTGAGCTCCACACCAGTTTTTCAACCACTGATTGAATCCCATGGTGCGGAATACCCTAGCCTCTCCTATGCCATAGATGGGCAGCACCTCCGAGAAGGTTACCGCGTGCTACTTGACTAAGGCCCTCCCAATTCCACAAACTCTTCCTGCACTTCTCTAATCCCTTTTTAGCCAGGTCATTTGTCCCTAGGTGGACAATGACATCCAGATCCCTACCCTGTGCAGCTGCTCTGGCAATCCTGAGGATTTGCTCCTGTCCCTCCAAGCCATGGCACCAGTCAGGCACCTTACCTCCTCCCCAGTTCTACTTCCTAACAGTGAGTCCCCACCAGGAGTTGTTTCCTTCCCTGCAGGGTCCCCTGCCACCCTCCTGTGGGTCTTCTTTGTGGAGGTTCTACCATCCTCCTTGGTCTCCACTCATGGTGCCTCCATAGAGGAACCACACTTTGCCAGAATGGTATAGGAATGTGGAGAGGTACAACTGGAGGGATGCACCTCTGTTCCACCACCCTCACCTTCCCTGAGCCCACTGTGATCCAACTGCTTCTCTTTCTTGGCAACCTCTGAGGCAGCGGCAGTGTCACTGGTGGTCCCTGGATGGAAGAGGAGGTCCCACAAACTGGTCAGCTCAGCCTGGAGATGAGCAACCCTCCTCAGCCCAGAGAGGTGCCTGCAGATGGGACAACACTGCATCCTCCAGAACGCCTCCCGAAGACTGCTGCTCCACAGCCACTGCACTGCACCACTCCAATCATGTCTTATTTCTGGCTCCTTAACTGTTTGCAATCCTTACTCTTTCCTCTGTTTTTTGTTCTCTCTCTCTCCTTACTTTCTGCCTGTGCCCTGTAAGCTCCTGATTGTACCATTCTGAGACAATAATATCCTATATTTCTCAGTAGACCCCTTTTTTGCTCAGAGGCAGACCTCCAGCAGCTAGAGGGAAATGAGAGCTACTCTGCCCTTCTAGGATGGTGGGTCTTTGGTGGTTCTGGATCACCACGTCCTGCTCCCAAACAGGAAGTTCCTGTTATCAGTCAAATCTGTGCCTATAAAAATAGAACTAGCTTTTGGTTGGGGGTGGAGGGGAGGAAGGAGGGCAATATAGTTCCAGTAGAGAAGTTCAGTCACACAGCAGTCCTTTCTCCTGGTGTCTTCTGCCAAGTTATTAGCAGAATCTTTCTAAGGCAGTCTTTAAATGTAGCTTCCTTCTAGCTAAGCCACTCCCCTACTTACTAGATCTTTCTACAAGTAATTTAAACCTCACAGCTGTTAAGTCCTTTCAATTACCTGAGATTTACACCTAGATAACTGTTCAGATAACCATTCAGTTCAGTTAACTCAGACAAACACACACTTTTTTTTGTTTTGTTTGTTTGTTTTTTTACCCTAAATTAAAGGTCCAAGTACAAAGTTCTTCTTCTTTAGTCCCAGTAGAAAAGTTCAGTCACACAGCAGTCCTGTCTCCTGGTGTCTTCTGCCAAACTATTATAGGCGTAAGTACCATTTAATACCTCTGCCTGGTCCTCGCCTCTTCCACCCACCCTTCTTCTGATCTCAATCTGCTGAGATGGCCTTAGTTTTTCTCCGTTCCCCAATGTACCAGAAGAACCCTTTTCCTCTCCATGTGCCAGCCACTGCTCTTTACTGGACTTTGCCCCTCACCATCTGGGTGACTTTTCTAGATGCAAGATGGTACATTTCCTTTCCTATCCCTTCTTGTTGTTTTATAGTTTTTGTAGGCTGCCTTCTTTTCTCTGACTGCTACCTGAACCTCACTGGACCACCAGCATGGTTTATGTGACCTTGCTCCCTTACATTTCACCTTAGCGCAGGTCCTGACTGCCTCATGAAGTCCCTGTTTTATGACCTCCTATCTCTTTCCACATTTGTCATTGATGTAATCACCTCAAATGATCCCTGAGAATATTTCCCATGCCCACAAAGTCTGCCCCCATGAAGTCCACTGCCAGTGTCCTAGAGCTCTCCCTTCCCCCATGCTTATTTGAAACCAGACAGTATTGTGGTCACTCCCAGTCAGGATCCTCTACAATCAGGTCCCTTATCAGATCCCCATCTGCCAGAACATGCCCCTCCTTGTGGGCTCCATCACATGCTGTGTTAAGAACACATCCTGGAAGCCATCCATCAGCCTCTGCTCCTTGGCCACCTTAGAGGACATGGTTCCCCAGTTTGTACCTGGCATATTAAGGTCCTCCATCAACACCACTTTTCCCTTTTGGTCCACACTGGGCAATGATGTTGTCCAGCAAACCATCCTCCAGAACATCACCCAGCTTGACCTACCATCCTCCAGAACATCACCCAGCTTGACCTTACCTCCTGCTGGGGTTCATGAGGTGACCCATAAGGCTCCATGTTTCCCTCTGCCTCTTCTACCCTAGCAATTTCTATGTCATCTCTAATGAACATAGCCATTCCACCCTCTGCCCTCCTTTCTAGCCTTCCTAAGCATAGTGTACCCCTGCATGTTTAGGTCCCAGTCATGGTTTGTTGGCCCACGCTTCTGTGACCACCGGAATATCCACCCCCTTTAACAGCATTGCCTGGAACTTTGGCAACTTGTTTCCAAGCACCTGGCATTTACTAACACCACCCCACCCCTATCCCTGATCCCTTTGTCAACCCCACCCAAGTTCCTTATACTTATCCTCCTCTGCTCCTCCTGAAACTTCCTCCCCAGTTTGTTTCCCCCGCTTGGAAGGCTACTCTCCTATTTGGAGAGGGCTTCTGGTCAGCCCTCCCTTATCCCTCCCCTCACAAGTTTAAAGCCCACCTTTCTTGAATGTAGTCAGCCACCCCCTGTTTAGGACTCCCTTCCCTAACAGGGCAAGATGAAACCTGTCATGGTATACAGTCCCTTATCCTCCCAAACTCCTTTCCAGTCTCCCAACACCCCAACCCTCTCTCTTCACCACACTTCCTGAGCCAGTCATTAACCTCTGTGATCTTCATTTTTTTCTCCACTGAGGCCTTTGGTACTGGCAATATCTCTGAAAAGGAAATGTTGCATCCTTTATCCCGACAGACTCTGGCAAGTTCTTGGAACCTTGCTTGGATTTCAAAACACTATTTCCTCTAGATCATTAGTTCCCAAATGCACCAGAAATCTGGTTTCCTCCACAATCCCTAACCAGTTCAGTACACCATGAACTTTGCTCTGTGCACTGTCAGCCCAGAGGTACTACTACCTTCACCTGGGTATGGCATCCACCCCTGTCCCTCCCACTGGATACCCCTAATCATCGAGTCTCCCAATAATAGAACCTTAACACCACCATCATCCTTATGATTATCTCCATCCTGCACTCTCAACCCCCACCCCCTTTATTTGTGATCTCAATTCCATGGAGTCTTCCTGCCTTATTAGAGACCCCTTGTCACTCTCCCTTTCTGCCTCCCTTGTTATTTTGCCCACTTAACTCAGACCCCCCATGAATAGGTGTCCCTTTAACCCTCTCTTATCCGAACCATTTATCCTGGCACTGATGCTTTCCCTCCCCCACACCGCCATCCTCACCCTTGTAATAGTACCCCTACCTCCAGAGGCCCTCTGTGGGTCCCCTTTACTTAGGGCCCGTCCTTGGTACAGACCCCTGCTGAAGGGGACCCTCCCCACCTCGCCTCCCAGTTTCTCTCCAGTCGCCCTCTCCTCCGCCATGTCTGCAGTATGTTGCATCTCCCCATTTGCTTAACATATATGTTTCCTCTCCTCTGGGACTATTTATGTCCTTTCCATTGCCAGTCTGTGATGCCCTATGGGTATCTGACCTCCTCCTCCCCGGCCTCTATATCAGTTTCTCATTTCCACCAACCCCTTCCTCCCCTCTAGGTTACTTAGTAGCTCAAATTTAGTGTAACACTTTAAGCCAGCCTCCATCTAGTAACCTGAGTTTCCCCTGACTGCCTCTTCCTTTCCTCTTGCCCTGTTCTCCTTAGAGCTCCCTTCTCACAGTCTGCTCTTTTCAGGCTTCCTCACAACAGCCCTCCCTTCTCACTGTCTGCTCTTGTAGGCTTCCCCACAGCAGCCCCTCCTGACCCTTCCCTCCACTCTCTTTATATTGGGAATGTTTACCCCATACGCTTCCCTTAACATTAACATCCCTATCTAAGGGTCCTCTGTCCCTAATATCCCTCCTGCTTGCTGTAACATAATGTCCTGTCATTTCTGAGCATTGCCCCAGCCTTCCTCAGCCCTACCCTTCTGCCACCCATATCACATCCTTATTCTTGAACACCCTCCCAACTGCCCCATCTTACTCCTTAACCAATATACTTCACTTCTGATACAAGATAGTTGTCTACAGAGTGGGCAGACTCCTCCAGGCCCAATTGAGAATTATTGCCATCCCACAGCCTGTGCAGCCTACAACCCTTCCAAAGATGCCTGCCATGGTGGAATATGGCCACCCTGTTTGTCCCTCTCTGTTCATAATGTCACACACCCCTTTCTCAGTCCTCACCCTGGAGTACAGTCTCTCTCTATATACTGACTGCAGTTATTTATGAACCAATTTCAACCCCACCAATAAAGTTCCCAAGTCTCACAAACACATACAGTCCAGTGTGTGTCCAGTCCCACTAACAGTGTGTGTATGCAGACATCAGGCACCATATGATGTCACAGGCCCACCAGTTCCTGTTGCTTCAAATTTCAGTCACAAACAGAAATACACAGCCCTTCAATCCCAACCCCCAGTGGCTTTTCAGTATTTAAGAACACCAGGCAAACATCACATTTAAATTTCACTCTAATTATCACTGCCAAACAAGTGTTTCCACACCCAGCACACAAGCCCCAATAGTTACAATATCACAGCCCAAGTAACAGTTCTAACTCAAAGTAGTAATTTTTAACACACAGAACTAATTTCAAGTACAAAACTATTCAAATATTTCACTTAAAACAGGAGATAAAGCCAAACCTCTTTCCTGAACAACCTCCTACTTCTGTTCCTAGGTGGACAATGAAAGACAAGATGATTCTTGTAATTGTCCCTTTCCTTCATTTTAGCAAGTAGCTATTTGGTCAGCCAGCGAGTGCATCCACCCCTAACTGTCCCAGTGGTGGTGGGGAACAGTTTATCCTGTAATGTACGAAGGGTGTCCATGAGAAATGAAACAGCTGAGAAAACATTGTTCTGCTGATAGAGGGTAGCCTAGTTTATGAACCTCTCATCCCTAAGAACCATGTCTGGGTCATGGCTATTGAACCTCCTAAAGATAGAAGTTTGAGGGGAGGGTGACTAGATTTTGTGGCCAGGATGATATAAGTGGGGAATGGTCACATATTGAGTCAGCCATGGTGCCTGCCTGGAGGACTTTGTCAGCTCAATTTGTGACAATCCAGTCAAGAATAGAATGGTTTTGTGAACAGTGATTGTGTCTGGTGGAGAGGAGATGATTTGCTCCAGATTGTGCAACTTTAGCAGTGTTGCATGGTCAGAGACCAGAGAAGTTGTCATGTTAAGCTCACCCCTAGGGGCATAAGGCCCTCTGCTTTGCCATATCCCTCATGAACTCTTGGGTTAGATTAACTGACTGTAACCTAACCTCTGGTTGTGCCTTAATCCTTAAATGCTGTATTATTAAACCGATAGTAAAACTACAGCAACCTGATTGACTTGACGCTTCAAACCATTATGATAGGGCAGATTAATTGTATCCAGCAGTCACCTCAAGCACAAAATATTATAGATACTCACCTACAAATATTGAACCTTTCCCCATCTACATAGTACATGAGCTATTTGTTTTGCTTTTTATTTACCATCCATGAGATATACAGTCCCTGGCCACCCTAGCCACCTACCATGTCAAGTGCATTAACCACAAGGTCTACTGCCAGTGTGACCTAAAATATCAATCCTGCCTCAACTGGAACTTCACTGTTTTTATGTTGCTAACAGCACCATGGTTTACACTGCCATCTGCTGCACATTGCCAACAATCTTGAAGAGACATAATGCAGTAGCTTAGTAAATTTAGGGGTAGTCGCATGATCATCCCCCAGAGACAGGGATGAATGAATATGCTGTGCAGTATTCCCTGCAGTCTCTTCCATACTACACTTGGGGTGAATCATGGTCCCATCATCTTTTTTCTTCTTGTATCTCCACCACCTGTACTTCAGTTTCTGAAGCAACTACCAAATCCTCAGCTTCACTTTCCCTTGGGCCTGATGGTGTGCCACAACTTATGTCTGCCTTTCCCTTGTAAAGCAGTCACTATAGGTTAGGTTGCATCTCAGTGAAGTGATGCAGCTGAACATGAAGCTATACCAAAATACCAGCAGACCTCTAGATAAAACATTATCAGTGTAGCAATTACAAACAAACAATTTCAGAAATCGAGCAATATTTTTTTAACAAATTTTGTGTAAGAAACTACTTTTTTCCTATTTTGACGATTGATGCTCTCTGGAAAAAACTTTTATTTCAAAATGGGTAAAGTTAAATAAGTGGCTGCACACTTACCAAATTATAGCAATCCAAATTGTATATTTATTTATCATGTTCCTGTCCGTTATATCACAGTTTTCCAGAATGTATCCATTTTATCAAGGGATTGGCCCTGTGAATAATACAACATAATCAGCAACTGAAATACAAGAACTGCATTCTTTATAGCTTCACATTCTTTCATGTAAGTTCATCATACTAGTAATTATCGCATCATGCATATACAGTAAAATTATACAGACTTGTTACTTCTTTTGGTACCTCTTGTAAATAAAAAAAAAAAAAAACTTGATTCCACACATTTATTTTTGTTTCCACTGTATAGTTATTTCTTATTAAAGTATCATATAATCAGTTTAATCTGCTTTATATTAAAAACATTGTTGTGACCTCAGTAACTCTATCCAACCTGATCAGGGAGAATCACTGCTTATTCCTATATCCTGTTATATGTTTTCCCTCTTTAATTGTTTTTTTTTTATTATTATTTTAAAGGAACAGTATTTCAGTATATGCCATCATCAAAATGAGTAATCTGTTTAAGTGAGATGCCCTCTCTTCCTTTGAATAATTTTAAAAATAGTAATATGGGTTTCCAATCAGCATGGTTGCATAATAATTCTTTTATATCTTCTTTGAGGAAATCTTGCAGCAGGTCATAGCATGTAGGAATGTCATGCTGCAGGCATCATTTCCTTTGAATGATTTCTCAGCAGTTGACCTGAGACCACCCCCGATGGCACCATGTGTTGTGTCCTGGCATGTATAAAGGGGCAATCCCAGAAGCTCCTCCATTCTTTCCCAACTGAGACCTGCATGCTACACATGTTCCATATGGAGTATAACTTCAATCAACAATGAAGAGTTCTTCCTGTAGCCAGCTAGTTGTGACTGAGGACCACCATGACTTGTGTGTCAGGTGCTTAGGTCCTGCACACTATACCCATGATTGTGTCCTGTGTAAGCGGTTTAACAAGGTCACTAAACATTGACAGCTCCAACAACTTCGAGAATACCTCATGGAGTAAAGTTGCTCTCCTGGAACAGGAACAATGCTCAATGTCCAGGGAGTCTTCAGTGTCTTCCTTGGGGTCTCACCACTCTGGTGGTGACCCTCCTTGATGGCTGCTCAGGAGAAATCAAAGAAATGCACCAGCAAGGGTAAGCATGTTACTCCTGTCTCCACTCCATCAATAACAGGCTTGCTTTCCTCCTCCCACTCATGGCAGCAGGAGCCTTAAACTATGAGGTGTTATTACCCTTTCAGAGGCTGTAGCCAAGTCATCTTCTGTTTTATTGATGACCTCTGGCACTTTGCCTTCCTGCCCATTGATGGTCTCCATGGATGTGTTTATGCTGCAGCTCCACTGCTGCTGCTGCCAGCGCCACAGGGATCTAACCACCATCCATTGACAATTCCTCTTGGTTCATTGACTGCCCTTTCATGTAAATCTAGTCAGGACATTTTTAGCTCTACAGTGGTTCTGTTGTTCAGGGTTTTGGGGACCTTTGCCCACCCTTTGTTGATGATGTGATTGGTACCTCAACTGACTCCAGTCTCTTCTATTGTGCCCATTCAGTTCTGACTACGTCCTCTTCTCCACAGCTTGCTGTGGTGGATGTCAAGCTTTGGTGCACACTATTCTTGACCTTACTAAGTCTGCCCCTCATTCTCAGGGAGGTGGTACTTCTGTTCCTGTGTTTGCACCTTCTAGACATTCCTCTGTCTCTAGTACGGCCACTTTCTCACTGGCTTCTCCGGTCCCTGAATAGGGACACTGATATGGAGGACTCTTTCCTACAGGAATTTGAGCTGGAGGATCACTGTGATGATATGGATAAGGACCCTGTATTTCCCCTGTCCATTTCTTTGTTCTCCTCCATACAGGAGGATCCCACTCCTGCTCTACCTTGTTCCTCCTGACCACCCCAGTTGTTCTGATATTAAGATTCATCTTCAGAAAACTTTAGACTTCCAGGAAACAGAGCAAAATGCCTCCTGAAGGAAACTGGACAATTATTTGGGTAACCTGGACTGCCCTTCCTTGGTCATTCTTCCCTTAATGGTTACCTTTGAGGATGCGATCTGGACTGCTTGGCAACTACCTTTTCTACCCTTCTGCTCTTAGAAGGCCAACAGGACTTACCAGGCTCCACTGGATCACCCTATTTCACTTCCTCTCCCCAAGCTGACTCAGTAGTCATTAACGCAACTCATAATTGGTCTGCTAGATCTAAGCATTTGAGTGCTCAGCCTCGGATAAGGAATCCCGGAAACTGGACATGATGGGAAAGAGGGTGTTTTCATCTTCCACTATGACTCTCAGAATTCTGAACTATATGGGTCATTTACTGAAATATCAAGAAGAAATCTTGAAGGCCACGAGTCCTCCATTCAGTTTTTTCCAGAGGCTTCCCAAGGAAGACCTTATGACTAAGTTGACCACTGTTTCAGTGGTCTGCCATCACTTGCTGAGGGCTACAAATGATGCCATCAATTCTTCAGCTTAGGCATCCTCTGCAGGTGTTTGTTTTAGAAGACATGCTTGGCTCTAGGGTCTCTGGGTTTGCCCTGATGTTCAACAATCCATACTTAACACACCTTTTAAAGGTGACAAGCTTTTCAGGCCTCAAACCCAGGAAATATTGACCTCATTGCAGAATTCAGGTAATACCTTACTTCATACTTTGTACTGTTCTCAGGCCAAGCCTTCTTACAAAGAGAAATTTTGCAGGCCTGCCAATAGACAATGGTATGCTGCCAGACATCAACCCAGTACCAAAGAAAGGCTCAGGTCTCCTTACAGGGTCCTCATGCCAATCCCAAGGTGACCGCTTGTCCCTACTATCCCCAGCAGGGGCATCCTCTGCCTGAGGGTCCCCTTGTCTGTGGAATTAGAGGCCCATCCCATTGCTGTCAAGGACAGGTTTTCCTTGCATCTCCAAGGTTGACAAGGATAACCTCGGATGTGTGGGTCCTTCAACTGTTTCACTCAGGTCACACCCTGGATTTATTGGAGGTTCCATCTAATGTGCCACCAAGGGCCTCTCATTACTCCCATCCACCACCAAGAATCAGTACTAGCAGAAGAAAGCCAAGCCCTTCTGTCCAAAAATACAATAGAACCTGTTCCCCTTCCCCAGAGGGCCAGGACTCTACTCTATTTTTTCTGGTCCCAAAGTGGATGGGGATTTATGTCCCATTCTGGATCTCAGGCTTCTCAGATGTTTTCCTCTGTGGGAATCACGGTCAGTATCCCAAAATCCAAAATGGATCACACCCAATGTCTCCAGTATATTGGCATGGTCCTGAAGGACTCTGAGGGTCCAGTGGGACCAGAGAAAAATGGTTTTGAAGCCCCAGTTCTCATGCCATCCCTGGTCCTCTGTGAACTGCAGTGGTGGATGTCACTGGACAACCTTCTGTGCGTGTCCCTTTCCAGTCCCCATCCCTTGTCTCATTCTGACAAATGATGCCTCTTCCCTTGCTTGGGTGCTAATCTGGCAGATGTTCACTCCCAGGAACTTGGACAGTCTTAGAAGCATGCCTCCACATCAACATCCTAGAGATGAGGAGGCGGTCCTGTAAGCCTTACAGGCTTTCAAGGCAGCTCCTTCCTTGAGGTTGTTTGCAAATCAGTTGGAAACTCCACCATAGTTCATTGTCTGAACAAACAAGGGGAACCCATTCCTATCCCTGTGTAGGGAATCAAAGTGAGTATGGTATTGGGCAATCAAAAATAATTCATCTCATTGCAGTACATGTCATGGGAGTAACTAATATTCTAGCAGATGCTCCAAGCAGATCCACATCTCAAAAACATGAATGGGAACTCCAGCAGGAAGTTCTGTAAGACATCTTCCTGCATTGGGGCACCTGAAGTTGGATCTGTTTGCCTCTCTGAAAATGCCAAACTGCCTCACTATTGCTCACTCAAGACAGGTCCTGGAACTTTATGGCTGGATGTGTTATCTTATTCTTGGACAGGAATATTTCTTCGCCTTCCCCTTCCCTCTCATACAGAGGGTTCTACTCAAACTTATCAGGAACATGGCTGCCATGATCCTCATCCTGCCTCTGTGACCAAGACAGGTCTGGTTCCTATTGTTACTACACTTGACTTTCTAGGACTCTCTACCTCTTCCCATTTGTCTAGCTTTTCTATCTCAGGCCAGGGGCCCCTCCTTCATCCCAACCTTTCTCCCTGCAACTACATGCCTGTCTCATGAGGATGTAGTCCTCTCCAAATTTCAGGTCTCCTGCAAGTTGCAGAGGTCCTAAGGTTGCCCGTAAGCCATCTACCTGATCATCATATTCTATCAAGTAGAATAAGTTTTCCTTGTGGGCTGAAAATCATGATTTGGATCCTCCACAGTGCATTCTGGACTGTTTGCTCTCCCTGTCTACCAGTGGTCTCAAATGGTCCTTCATGAAAGTCCATCTGTCATCTGTTTCTGTTTTCATTTGCCTGTCAATGACAAACCATTGTCCCAACTTCAAGTTATGATGACCTTCTTGAAGGATATTCTTCTTCTTAAACCCTCCATTCGGGACCCAGTCCTTCTTGAATTTTGTGCTTGAAAACTGACTTTAAGTCCTTTCAAGCTGCAGCCACCGCATGCTGTGATATCTCCTGGAAAACTTTTTAGGTTGCTCTTATGGCAGGTCGACATATTTCAGGTTACATGCACTAATGTGCAAGGAAGCCTACCTGAATTTCCACAAGGATAGGGTCTCTTTACATACTAATCCTAAATTTCTCCCAAAGGTGGTATCTGAATTTGCTTTGAATCAAACCATACACTTACTTGTGTATTTTGTGGAACCTGCTAATCCAGAAGAATCCCTGCTGCAGACATTAGATGTGCATAGAATCTTATGATATTATCTTCTTCATACCAAGAATTTGCGCAAGTCTGAGTAACTTTTGTTTCCTTCATCCCTGGTAAAGAGGGAATTTCTATTTCAATCAGTGCTTGTCCACTTGGTTGGCCAACTGCATTACTTTTGCTATAATAAGTACGAAAAGCCACTTCCCAGGGTGATAAAACCTCACTCCATGAGAGGTGTAGCTTCCTCAGTGGCACGCTTTAGAGGCATTTCAGCAACAATTTGTGAAGCTGCTGCTAGGTCTACTGCACATACCTTTACTAAACATTACAGCCTGGACATTGCTTCCAAAAGTGAACCAGTTTTGGATGGGCTGTTCTCCAAGGCCTATTGTCATAAGTTATTATTTTCCCTCCTCCTCCCCAATTCATCCCAGCTGCTGGGTTCTGATTCCTACATGTTCTATCCTGCTGCAAGTGATTTCCTCAAAGAAGAGAGTACAGTTGCGTAAGAACTTACCATAACAGTAAATCTTCAAGAGATTCTTTTGCAGCAGGTCATGGTGCCCTCCTCCATCCCCATTGCTTCCTGCTTCAGGAGGGTGACGTGCTCCTATTCTTACCATAGAAATTAGGCTTATCCCTTTCCTCCTCGGTTTCCCATCGGAAGCTGGCTAGATCATATTCTCATTTTGGTCACTGAGGTGGAAAGAACCAAGGAGCTCTGGGACCACTCCTTTTATATGTGCCAGGGCACAACATGTGGTACCATCGGGCAGTCCCAGGTCGACTGCAGAGAAATCATCTGGAGGAAATTACACTGCAGCTGAACATTCCCACGTGTTATGACCTGCTACAAGAGATTCTCTCAAAGATCTACTGTTCCGTCAGTTCATATTCAACTGTACTTTATCACCTTCAGACAGAGCTCACCAGCTTACATTGGTTACTACTTTAGAAAATGGGTTGACATTTTCCTGCTTCCTGATTGGCTAAATAAGTTTTGAGACCCATTTCTTAATTCTCCCCAACCTACAGGTTGGAAAAGTTTAACTGTTATTTTGAATTTGGGCCACTTAACGTATATAATTCCTGAGCAACTTCACCGATTCCATTTACCATCACAAACATGGCTGTCACCTTTACCCACATAAAAACCTTCAGCTAGCTATAAAACTAAAACCCTTAAGCTGATCAAAGTAATAAATAATTGAATTATGTTCTTCAGGATAACTTCCATCATTGGGCCACATGAATGAACTGTAAGCTGTTGGCATCAGGAGCACCTGACACTTGTGCTAGCTGGGCTACCCATATTGACATGCATCGTCATCACCTATGTAATATGGGGCAGCATCATCATGCTTCAGTTCTTTCTGCTGCCATCAATCTTTCATTGGTCCAGCACTGCTGAAGAATGCTTTTGAACTCTGCAAGTATCGCAATGCTTCTGTGTCTTTGTTTTTCAATTAACATTTTGCCACCGCAATAGAAAGGGAACCACTCTTCCGCTACCATCATTGCAGTTAAGACTTATAAGGACAACACTTATGATGTGTGTATCCACAGCTTATGCATCTCTCATGATGTGAAGGCCTTCAGCATTTGCCACGGTTTTAGCCAGGCTACATGGAGACATCGAAATAAGGCTGTGTAAGTTTCCTTAAAATGCCATGGAGGACAAACAGCAAGCTTTGAAGTCTGTGTCTCCATCGTCACCCGCTCCTTCTTCCCACAGCTTAACATTAATCTGCAGCTCTCAGTGGTTCAGGGCACCACCTATGGAGTCAGTGCTACCTATGGAATCATCAAAGAAAGACAAGAAGGAGGAAGCTGCTAGGTCATCAGGAAAACACCACTGTGATGAAAAGAAAGGCAGTGGCATTGTAAAACAGATGCCTGTTCTGCCAGGTTTTGCTCTCTCCTGAACAGGTAAGTACACTGAAAGAAACAGCACCCGCTAAGTCCTCGGGTTCTGCTGTACCCTGATTGTCTCTCAGACACCAAGGTCATGGTATGGCATTGGCTCTAATGCCTCACCAGGGACTCACAGCTGACTCCACCATCAGGCACTGCCCCATCACTGAATCAGTCATTGATGACCCTGTTGGGGCCTGTTGATGTGCAGTTTGCTGTTTCAGACCATGTCTGAGCTATTCTAGTGGCTCCTGCCCATTGCTCTGCAATCAAGGCTTAACCCATTGCTGCTACCTGGTTTGCTGTCATCAGCTTTGCCACCGCCACCAGTGCTCCCTATGTAGGTTACTAAACCTAGCTTGAAGCTTCCTCTGTCAATGCCTGTGCTGTCGCGCTGCCTCCAGCGCATCCTCCTGCCATCAACCCACTGCCTATTCCCATTGAGGAGGAGGAGGTGGTATATAATCAGATTTAATAGGAGGAATATGAGGAAGTGGAGGGAGAATGATGCCCTGATGTAGTGGGCTCCAATTCTACTTTATCCCCTGTAGTGAGGACAATGTACATTATACACCTAAGTCCACTCTTGAGGATGCCTCATTTCTGGCTTTCCTAAGGCAGATACAGTCCAAGCTTGACTTTTCTGTTGAGAAGGAAGATTCCTCAAGAAGACCCTCTGTGAACTTTTAGAGGTTTCTGCACTGCCTACAGTTACTGTTCCTCCTCTCCATTCAGCTTTGGAGAATGCCACCATGGCTGCTTGGCACAGGCCCAGTCATCTGCCTGCATGCCACGTAAGGTGGAAAACAATATCCTGCACCCTCAGACAAACTTTTGTTCCACACAAACTGAAATGAATTCTGTGGTTATTATAGCTGGACATTCCAAAGCTGCAAACCCATGTATTCTCCTCCTCCTGATAAAGAATAGAGGAAGTTGAATGTCATGGGCAAGAGGAAGTATGCTTCTACATCCCTTGACCTCAGCACTGACAGTTACAAGGCTTCTATGATCAGATATCAGAATAGCTCATGGAAGTCTGTGGCTGTCATGATTGACAAGATTTCTGATTGACCAGACAGAACTGAAGTCCAACAGACTGTTGCCCATGGTCTGGATGCTGGTAAGCACCTCTTAAGGACAGTTTATGATGCCTCTGATGTTGCAGTGCATCCAGCTGCTTCTGGTATTTGCATGTGTCACCACTCATGGCTGTGTGTAACTAACTTTGCCATGGCTGTCCAGCAAATCAATCTTAATACTCCCTTTAGGGTAAGTAGTTTTCATTACTAATGTAGAGTCTTCCTTGAGGATCTGCTAACGTATAAAATGAACTTGAGTTCCCTTTATACCCCTAAACCTAAGCCTTGTGGGCAAGGCAGGGGTTCCTTTCATGGGTCTTGTGTCTGCCCCTAGAAGCCATTCTGAAGAACCCAGCCATGGCTCCCAGCAGAGTCAGGCCTTCCTCAGGCTCCTTTGCCTTCTGGTGCCTCTGCCAGAATTGCCAAAGGTGTGGGTGTTGGCAGTGTGTCAACTGCTGCCAGAGCCTTCTGACTTGCACCTATCTCCCCAGTAGATCAGGGGATCCTTGTGGGTGTCCACAGCTCTCCTCATCCTTCCAAGTGGAGGGAGATCATGACAGATGCTTGGATGTTCAAGGTGGTTCAGCGAGGACATGCCCTAGAACTCCTCTCTGTGCTTCCTGTACATACTGGTTTCCCAAACCGATACCATCTGGGACATCTTGCCCTCCTGCTGAGGAGGTAAAATCCTTACTCCAAGAGGCAAGGCTAAAGAGCCCATCCCAGTTGCAGAAATGAATCAGGGCTACTATTACTGGTACTTCCTGGAGGTACCAAAGTGGGCAGAAGATTTACATCATTAGGGCCGCAGTATAGCCTAGACATTAGAGTAATGAGCTGTGAATGAGTTTGGTACATCCAGCAGACCTGAGTTTGATTCCCACAGCCTCCACTTGCATACTGTGAGACTCTGAGCAAGTCACTAAACCACCCAGTGCTCCCAGGTTGCCCCTGAAAATGGGCACTTGTGCCTAGTGGGCCTTACCTGGTTGCCAAAAAGAACAAAATCCCATCCTAGACCTTGGGAGCCTCAACTTGTTTGTAGACTATAAATAGTTCTGCATAGTCTGTCTACAGTCCCTGTTGCCCTTGCTGTTGCAAAAGGATTGGCTTTGTTCCCTGGATATGAAGGATGCCTATATCCATGTCCAGATACATAAGTCTCACAGAAAGTACCTGTGGTTTATGTTCCAGGGCTCTCATTAGCAGTTTCATGTCTTGCTCTTTGGCTTATCCTCTGCACTCGTGTCTTTGCCAAAACATAAATCAGGCATCCTCCACCCTTTCTCCCAATCCTGTTCTGTCCAAAGGGAAGGATTTTACGCTTTTCCTGTACTGACGCATTGGCTTCTGAAGGCCCCATCAAAGAAGGCAGTCATTTACACAGTGTTCCCTAGCCAACAGCTCTTAGAGCAGCTGGGTATTCTGGTGAATGAGCCAAATCAATACTATCTCTGTGCCAGCATCTCCAGTACATAGTTCTGGACATGAGGATAGGTTGGGCATTTCTTTCCTCAGACTGAACTGAGGCATTGGTTGCCCAGGCTCAACTGGTCTCTTCCACCGACTATGTCTCAGCCAGATGTCTGCTGCAACTGATAGGCCTCATGGCTGCTGCTGTTCTCACTGTCCCACTGGCGATCTGTACACGATGATTCCACAGTGTTTCCCCATGTCCAGTGGGCCAAGCATTCAGGTGAACTGGAGTGTCTCATACAGATGACTCTTCCACTTTCCTGCACCCTGATCTAGTGCTTGGACTGTTTCACCCTGGAGACAGTCTCCTCTTCTAGTGATAATGACGGATGCCTCTGGTTTTGGCTGTGGTGCCCATCTGGCCCCACTCCAGACTTGTGAGTCAATGGTTCCCTTAGACGTGGTTTTGCACTGCAGCACTCTGCAGATTAGGGCTGTTCTGCTTGGCCTACAGACATTCACTCCGCCTCCTTCAGGGTCACCAGCTGTTGATCGGTACAGACAAAATTTTAGTGATGTACTACTTCAACCACCCAGGCAGAGTTTACTCTTATCCTCACTGCAGATAGGCAATGACAGTCAGGCACTGGGCTGTGGAACATAACATGTTCCTGATGGCCATCTTTGTGCCTGATACAGTCAGTACCCTTGCAGATTGCTCAGCAGGTTCCCAGGTGCCATGCAATGAATGGGAGTTGTCAAATTCTCATGGGTGACCTGGTTTTAAAGTGGGGCACTGACAGTGACCTCTTTATGCCTCTGTACAGTGCAGAACTGGCGCTTTTCTTCTCATTCACTTGTCATTCCAGGGCCTGGAGTTTTGGTGAGGTAAATTGTCCCTCTTTGGAAAGGAGGTTCATGTAAGCATTCCTTCATTCCCTCTGATAGGGGGTTCTGGTCAAGTTGGCGGACAGAGTCGCCACTCTGATTCTTGTAGCTCCTGCACTGGCCCATACATATTTGGTTCCCTCTGCTTCAGCAACTGGCAGTGTATCCCCTGTCCCACACCTTCTACAAGCTTCTGTCACAGGAGCAGGGCTCTCTTGTGCACCTAGATCTTCTGTCCCTGCTCCTCTGTGCCTGGCTCCTAAGCATGTAGAACTTGCTTGCTTTGAGGTGTCCTTGGTGGTTGCAGTTGTTCTGCCAGCATCTTATTTATTTATTTATTGAAATGTTTCACCAGGAAGGCATGCTGAGCAACAGTTGCTTATCTCCCAGGCGACCTGGGGGATGGGAACATGAATATAATATACAGACATTTGGTACACAATATAGATATACAATTTGATTACAGTCAATAAAGTGAGCAGTCTATACAGAAGTACTGAAAAGGAGTAATGCTAACAGGTATGAACTAGATGGATACAATGCTAACAGTCTTGAACTAGATAGATATGATAGCACAAATATATTTGGCAAATACTTGGTGGGACATAACTTTATAGTTAGAAAATGGCTGGACAGAATAAAAGGAGGTTGAACTAGGGCAAGATTGTGAGGAGAAGTACAGATGGAACAAAATTTGCAAGGTATAACAAAAGTGCAAGGTTGACTATAAGTACATTAGGATTAGGGTTAGCCAATAACTATGGCTAGGAAGGGTGAGGGGCGGATGGAAGGCATATAGGCAGAGAGCAGGGGTGGAAAGGGGAATTTGGAGGAGGGAAGGCAAGGGTGGAGGAGAAGGGTCTGCAGGGCCTGACCCTCTAGAATGCTGGGGACCCTGCCTGCACCAGGTGGAGGTCAACCATGAACAGGAGAGAAGCAGGTTGTGGCGGTGGGTTAGAGCATGTCAGGAAGGAAGAGAGGGGAAGAGAAGGTCTGCTGGGCCTGGCGCCCATTATGCTGTGGACCCTGCCTGCACAAGGCAGAGGTGGAGCACGACAGGAGGGAAGCAGGTTGTAGGCAGCAGAGGTAGAGCATGACAGGAGAGAAGTGAGGCAGCGATGGGGAGTAGGGCTTCAGAAGGACCAAGAGGGAGGTGGGAGAGAAGAGGGCCGAGACCCATCCCTTTCAGGAAAGAATGGGGTGGGAGAGAAGGCAAGGAAGGTGCTTGCCTAGGTTCTGGACCCTCCAGGATGCAGATAACCCTGCCAGGGGCCTAGGCCAAGCAACAGCAAGTGGGCAGTGAGGGTAAGCTGGGTGTACAGAGGGAGGGAATGGGGGTGGGAGTAAGGTGGAAAAGAAGGGGTGCTGGGGGAGGATATAGGGAGGGTTTTGTGGGACAGAGGTGGGCATGAAGCTGAAGCAGACCCATAAGGGAACAAGTTAAGAAGGATTGCAGCAGCTAGCAGAGAGAAAGTTATGTAAGGCAGAGGCAAGGGAGTAGGAGGAGGAGTGTCATATTTGAGGTGGGAGGGATTTCCAAATTTTGGGGAAGTGATGGAGAAACCTGATTGGCGATGATAGTGGTATACTTTTTATTTATTTATTTAGTTAGTTTTTGTTGTCGGTAAGGTGTGCTAGCCATTGCAATGACTATTTTCAGGCACCACCCAGGAGTTTACAGAAACAAAACATTTGTTTAACAAAGACAGAACAATCCTAAACAGTAAAGGCTTAAACAATAATAATAGAGTGCAGACAGGAGAAAACAATAAGTACAATTGATTCAACAATAATGTATAACATAGAATGATAAGAGAGCAAATACAATAAATAAGCCATTTGGCAGCAATTCAGGAAGCGTAGAAAAGGTGAGATATTATAAGAACAAGTACCATTATAATAGCTGTATTAGATGGATATAGGAGAGTCAGGAATTGAATGTGGTGGGATGCAATAAGAGGAGAATAGGATAGGATAGGAAAATAAGGCAAGGTAAGGGGATGAGGACTAGATATAATAAAAGTAGAGCAAGGAGGTGACTGGAGAAAATACTGTGCTTGGCTATTGAGGTGAGGAGGTGCATATGATGGGGGCTAGCTAGGGTACAAGTGTCAGAGGATCTGAGGGAGTGGGAGGAAGGTGGGGGAGGGAGGAGCAGGAGAGGTAGGAAGGAAGTACACCAAGCCACAGTCTGGAAGTTAGATTAGCACAGTGAGCCAGGCATCTGTTAGCAAGTTGGGGGAAGGACAGGGCATAGTAAAGATCACAATGATGGGTTAGAGATGGGGCATCAAGAACGAATCGACAGAAGGAGTTGAAAAGACAATCCAATCTGGTAGGGAAGATATGGAGTGGCACCATAAGGCTACATCACAGTAGTCAAAAATGGGGAGGATCATCTTCTGAACAAGTTCTTGCCGGGTCGGAGAGATGCAACTACAGTTCCTGTAAAGGGCTCCAAACTTGGGGCACAGGTTTTCAGAATGGCGCCAATGTGGCCAGAGAAGTTGATGTGTTGATTCTGCCAAACCCCAAAGATATCTGAAAGAGGGGGTGTCCTCAAGGTTGGTGGTCCCATCAAGGGTGTGGAAAGGGGGTAAGGGCAGAGCCTACAGAGTCTCTACCTGGTGCTGAAGGTCATGGAGACTATCTTTGTGGCATTTAGGAATAGTTGATGTGAGGAAACCAGAGCTGAACCTGGTGGAAGTCATGCTGTAGAGTGGTTGCTACATCAGTGGTGGTTTTGCCAGAGTTGAACAAGATGGTGTCATTGGCATACATATGAATAGAAGAAGAGGGGAGCAGACTGAGGGAAGGTCATTTAGGAAGATAGAGAAAAGGATGGGGCTGAGCACAGAGCCCTATGGGACTCCTGTGGAGATTGGGTGGTGGAGAGATTGCATTCTGAATCC
Organism: Neoceratodus forsteri; assembly: GCA_016271365.2. Lineage (NCBI taxonomy): Eukaryota > Metazoa > Chordata > Ceratodontiformes > Ceratodontidae > Neoceratodus > Neoceratodus forsteri. The sequence continues at coordinate 630,390,644 of CM028133.1, read as the reverse complement.
TGACTGGTGTTCTGCCTATGAGGTAAGCTTTAAACCAGGTAACAGCAGGAGTAGACAAACCAGCAACCATAAGGAGTCAAGTAAGAGGGCATGGGAGACTGTGTCAAAAGCCTTGGTGAGGTCAACAAAGATGGCAGAGGTGATGAGGCCATTGTCCATCCCGGTAAGGATGGAGTCAGTGAACCTAAGGAGGAGGTGGTAGTGAAGTGGTTCTTCCAAAAACAGATTGGAATGGGGTGGAGAAGGAGGAGTCAGCAAGAAAAGAGGTCAGTTGAAATAGGACCAGGTGTTCTTGGAGCTTAGCTAGGGCAGGGAGGAGGGAGACTGGGCAGTAGTTGGTGGGGAGGAAAGATCGCCACCCTTAGGGAGATGGATGACCACTACATGTTTCCAGGGCATAGGGATGGAGGAGGACATAAAGGAGAGATTTAGAATTAGAGAGAGAGGGAGGCACTAGCTGGGGCTGAGAGGTAGAGAAGTTTAGGATCAAGGTCATCCGACAGGAACCTTTGGAGGACTGAGAGAGAGGAGGGCTATTAGTTTCTCCTCAGGGAGATGGGACAGAATGAGAAAAGGAGGGTACAGGGGTTGAGTGGTAGGACAGGGAGAATGAGTGGATGAGAGGCTTGAGGAGGGATTTTAGGAGGTGAGGCACAGGAGGTGTAGTAGGAGTTGAACCCTGAGCAACTATGCAAGGTTCAGACTCTAGTGTGTTCTTCATATTAAGCACGGGGTGGGGATGTGAGGGGAAGAATAGTGAGTGGACTACTTTCCAAAATTTGGAGGGGAGTTATGTTATTGAGGAAAGAGGATTTAAAATATTCAGACCTGGCAAGTCTGATTGCTTTAGTACAAATGTTTCTTAGCCTGCGATAGTAAGGACTGATGGGTGCCGAGAGGCCTTGTGTTTCCTCCACACTTTATCGTGTTCTCTGCGGCAAGTCATTAATTCAGGGTGATCAGAGATGATGGATACCTCGGACTCTAGTGTGTTTGAAGGGGCATGGAAGTTCCAGGTAGCTATAAATCTGTCTTTGAAGTAAGTGAGGGCTTGGTCGATGGAAGTGGCAAATGCAACTGGGGACCAATCAGAATTGGATATATTATTGAGGAAAGGGTTTAAGTCAAGAGAACTGAAAGAGTGGAGTTGCAGGATTTCATGTGCGGTTTAGGTCTGTGAACCTTCCTGACCACAAAGATAGGGTGGTGATTGCTGAGGGCATCCGGGAGGATGCCGGACTTGATGACTCGGTGAGGTTGGGAGGTGAGAGCCCAGTCTAACAGCGAGTGGTTTGGGGTTTTGTGATTTAGTTGGGTAGGCTCTTGGATAGGTTGGGAGAGATTTAGAGCAGAGATTTCACTCTGTGTCTTAGAAGTGGTTGATGACAGCCAGTTGATTTACATCACCTAATACATAAAGCTCACCTTGTGTGAGATGAAAGCTATAGAGGTGATGAGGTCAATAGATTCAGAGGGCCTGATACCTGGGCGACAGTAGATACCATTAGAAAATGGCTTTTATTTCTGGCATCTGATTGGCTAGTACCCTTGCCAAGGGGTCATTAACTTCAATAGATGCCCAGGAAACAAAAAGTACCAGTCTACAGTGCCCTTCACCCAGTAGTATTCTGCCCACCCTGCTACATAATTGGCTGCAACAACTAATTTAAAATGTAAACGCTGCCATTTTTTTTTCCTTCACTTAGCGAGAGAGCTCAACCACCATCACTTCTCCGACACTCCTTCCTGACAGAAACAACTTCCTGCTACCCACAGTAATCAATTTAACATTTCGTTCTCGAAATAAACCCGATATGTGTCTACTTACATTCCCACAACTGGCAGCACTCTCGCCATTCCTACAGCTCTCACATTGTGGCTCCTCCTGCTCCACTTGCCCACTCGTGACTCGAAACACATGCGCACCCTCACAATCCCGCCAGTTGAAACCGACGTTCCGGCTCACAAACCACCGAGGACCAAGAATGTTTTAAAAAATATAAAACAACCGGCCTCGAGTACACCAGCTACTATCCCACACCGCGGCCCGTGGTCAGCATAGTAACCTCTGACCACCACACGCAACCTCTGACCCTCTAAAAAAAAAAAAAATCTCACAACAGAAAACAGCTTCAGGCAACTGGGGTACTAATGAAGAAATAAAAACAAAGCCGTGAACCCGATTGGCTTCAGGCAACTGGGTGGGGTCGGCACGAATCAAGAAACAAAACGGCCATCAGCCTGATTGGCTTCACGCAACTATCGCTGGAATTGACTCGCGCTCCATGACTGCCACACTCCCGATCTCAACAGCAACAGCTACTTCCAGTTAATAGTTAAAGAAACAAATACCAGGAGAGACACACACACTATCTTTATTTTATTTTTGTGATTTATTTCCATGGCAGTACAACAAGGACGTGTCTACTCTAATGTACAGTGCAGTGTGCAGATGTACCATGTCAAATGAAGGCGAGGAACTATTTTATTATAAAAGTTATTTTAAACTAATTTTAGTTAATTTTTAAATTAAACTTACATTCTTTTACACTGCCCATTTTTAAATCGCACATTACTCTCTTGAGGGTGAGGCGATGGGCACACGGACCTTCCAGGGCAGGCGCCCGCCGCCATGCGACGCCGGGCTCACTACGCCCTTGGCGGTCCGATTGCCTAATACCGCCCACCCTCTCGGCATATTGCTTAGCAATACAGATGGGGAGGAGAAAGGCAGGGCAATATTTACTACCAGGGCTTCGTAGGTGGAGGTGTGCGGATGATGAGAGAATGGTAGTGTATTGAAAAGAGGACTGGAAATACATATGCCACTCCACCTCCCCTACCTGCCCTATCCTGCCTGACTAAGGAATAGCCTGGGATGGCAATGGAGGGATCAGAAATTTTAGTATTAGCCAAGTTTCAGTAAAGATTAGAATGTCTAGAGTGAGGAGATTATCATGAGCTGTAACAGATCAATTTCGGGACAAGGCTGCAGATATTTAAGTGAAGGTTCCTTAGGCCTTTTGGGAGGACAGAGGTGGTGTTGGAAGGTTGTCGTTAATGAGAGGATAGCAGCTGGGGGGCAGGATTGGGATGTACATTTCTGAGGCAAGTAATAGAGTGCGAGTATAAAGAAGGGTAGTTTATGATATTTGTGGTGGGCAGAGTATTCATGATGTGTTTGGTGTGGGAGGGCTGGGTAAGTGGATAATCAGGAGGCGAAGGAAGCGAGGTAGCTAGAAGCTGTGAATAACGTTGCAAGGGGTATGTGGGGAAGTGAGTTCAGAGTATTTGAGGAAGAGGGGTAACAGCAGAATGAAGGAGGGGGAGGGAGGGGGCAGGTTTTTAAATTGAGAAGTTTGTGGAGTTGTGTTAGAGATGATGGAAAGGAGAATTAGAAGAGGGAAAGTGGGGTGGGCATGCTGTGGGTAGACTGGGGCACTTACCAGTCAAGGTAGATTGGATAGTGGGGGTGCAGGACAGTGAAACGGGGGGTTGTCAGCTGAAAAGTGGCCACTGCTAGAGGGAACTGACAGCCACCAGCAAGTTGTGCAAACCTGGGGAAAATAGGTAGCTTCAGATAGGCCTTGACAGAAGTAGAAGAGGGAGGGGCAAAGACTGATTAATAGGGATAGACTGATCACACAATAAGTGAAACGAGACAGGATTGATTGGGTGAGGCAATTATAACTGGGCCTCTAGTGGCTAGAAGATATAATCTGCTAATGGAAAAGTAAAAAAAAAAAAAAAGTTAAATTGGCTGATGGTGGTGACATCGTCCAGTCAGGAGGAATTGAAAATTCCGGGCAGGATGAGGAGCCAAACAAGGAGCTCGTGGACCACAGGCAACCAATAAGAGCTGTCCTAAGAGAAAGGCAGTTGTCCTTTGAAAATTTACAGAGGCAGCCATGCAGCCTTGAGTTCCCTGAGCTTGTCCGGGCCGACTCAGCAAGAGGTTGGGGAGGGCAGCAGGCTCTTCTCACCATGGAGGCATGTAGATGCCCATCAGAGGCAACCACAGAGGTGTTGTTAGCCCAAAGGTCTATGAGAGGACACCTGAGGGAGACGGGACAAGCAGGGGTTAGATATAGCTCAGGAAACAGTGGGAGGCTTCCTGCTTACAAATTCACAAAGATCTGTGTCCAAATAATGGGAGCCAAATAGGGGCGGGTCACAGACAGCAAGCTAGGTGCAAGCAGGGTCTGCAAAGGAGAAACAAAAGAAGCTCAAGTTGGGGGTGAGCAGGAGAATTAACAAAGTGGTTTCTACAGAAAAACCCAATTTGGTAGCAGAGGCTCAGAATTGTTCAAGTTCTAACACAGAATCAAGAATACAGTATAGCCTCTAAAATTCCCTGTTCAAACACACAGTTAAGTACAAGTAAAATTAAGCTTAAACTGAAGAAATTGGCAGTGGGCACATGAGAAAATCGGGGTTTATGGAGACAAGACCTCCTGCAAAGGCCAAAATTCCAGTGCAGCAATTGAGTATAAAAAACAGTCCAGAAATCAGAGGCAATAGAGGATTAGTGGAAAAATAAGGTTAATTTGTCAATGGTGGTGACATTGTCCAGTCAGGAGGAACTGAAAATGTCAGGCAGGATGAGGAGCCAAACAAGGAGCTCGTGGACCACAGGTGACCAATGAGCTGTCCCAAGAGAAAGGCAATTGTCCTTGAAAATTTACAGAGACAGCCACACAATCTTGAGTTCCTGAGCACTGTATGGCCGTACCTGCAAACAAGGGCTCGGGAGTGTGGCAGCAGGCTCTTCTTGCTGTGGAGACATTGTAGATCCTCATTAGAGGTGACCACAGAGGAGCTGTTAGCCCAAAGGGCTATGAGAGACACCTGCAAGCAAGGGCTTGGGAAGTGTGGCAGCAGGCTTTTCTCACTGTGGAGGCATGTAGTTCCCCATCAGAGGTGACCACGAAGGCATTGTTAGCCCAAAGGGCTATGAAAGGACACCTGCAAGCAAGGGCTCAGGAGTGTGGCAGCAGGCTCTTCTCACTGTGGAGGTGTGTAGATCCCTGTTGAAGGTGACCACGGAGGCGTTGTTAGCCCAAAGGGCTATGGAGGATGCCTGCAGGCAAGGGCTCGGGGACTGTGGCTGCAAGCTCTTCTTACTTTGGAGGCATGTAGATCCTCATCAGAGGCGACCACAGAGGCGTTGTCATCTTGCAAGCTGTCTGTTAGGTACACCTACTCTCAAAATTTGAAATGTTTTATGGTTTGGTGTACTGCCCATTAGCTGAGCCCCTTTACATGTCCAGTCAGTTAGTTATGATCACATCCTGTCCCTTATGGATGTGGGCTTGGGTATTCCTTGATAAATGTTCACTTGGCTGTGGTGTCATGCTTTTCAAGCCCTCACCAACAAAACTGTGGCTCAGTTAGAGGTTTCCAGCAGGTTCATTAGAGGTATTCTTGCTTGCACCCCATGGTCTGGGATCTGGTTCCAGTATGGAACTTTATGGTTTGGAGACCCTTACTGCTTTTCCCTTTGAGCCTGCTGTTACTTGTGATCTGTGCTTCCTGCCTTGAAAGACAGTGGTCCTCGTGGCTATGATGTCTGCTAGGTGTATTTCTGAACTGCAAGCTCGGGTTACAAAGCCTCCTTATCTTTTTCCCCACAAGGATTGGTTACCATGTGTGCCAATCCTTATTTGCTGTGAAGGTCATTTCTGAGCATACACTAAATCAGACTATTGACCTTCAAGTTTACTTCTCTACTCCTGCTGATAGTGAGGAATGTCAACTGCACACACTTTGATACCGTTGGACGTTGTATTGGTATGTTGATTGTACTAAAGATTGTAGGAAATCCTCTCAGCTCTTGTAACTTTTGTCTCCAGGATGTTGGGATCCCCTGTTTCTAAACTGGGCCTTTCAAATGGTTGTCCTGCTGCATTAATTTCTGTTATCCAAGTGTAGTAAGCAGCTTCCTAGTCCTGTCTGTTCTCCTCCACTTAACTTGCAGGTGGCTACTTGGGTAGCTTGTATTCACTATATGTCCACTGCTGACATCTTGCTGCTGCTACTTGCTACATGGAGTACTGTCACACATTCATCTGTGGGGAGGGGATTTAAGTGGTGACATGGTCAGGGATGTGGCAGACCATGTTTAAAAGAAGGGCTGCTCCAGTGGCTCTTTGAAGCAGCACAAGACATTTCCAAAGGCTTGGGGCTCTTCTAGCTCTCCCAGCTACTGCAGTTGACTTACCCTTCTGTACTTCATTTCGCATTACTCTTCATCCCTCCCAGTGTGGTGGCAGCTATCAGGTGCAGGCTACATCAGTGACAGAGTCAGAAGGTGCACCTTGTAAAACAGGGCAGCTCCATTGACTGATTCAAACAGCACTGGAAACATTGCCAGAGACTCAGGACTCTTCTAGCCCTACTAACTATCTGCAATTGACTTACACCTCCTGTACTTCATCTTCCATTACTCTTCATTCCTCTCAATGTGGTGGAAGCTACCAGGTGTGGCTGTGGTGGTGACATGATCAGAGATATTGCAGATCACCTTAAAAGCAGAGGCTGCTCCAGTAACTGTCTGTGTAAGTGGATCCTGGAGTAGCAGTGGGAGTCTACAACGAGGCTGCAGGAGACTGCTTTAATTTTTTCTGTTTTGAGATAATCAGTTTAGTTTTAAAAAAATTCTATCTTGGTTTTAGGTTTAAATTCTTTTTATAAAATGTTTGTTCTGTTCATTTTTGGTTTTCTTAACTTCTTCAACTTTCAATTGCTGGTAACTTTAAAATGAAAAATGATAGTGTAAGATATTGTGGAATTGGATGGACTCAGACATAGAACTATGGTGTAGCAAGGCTAAACTGCCATGTCAATATTTTTATTTTCATAACATAAAAGTGGACTTCATACATCAGAATAATAAAAAATAATGCATAGCTCATAAAGTGACATCACAGTTCAAAATACTGTTCAGCTTATACTGCTTCCATAATATTCCTTTTGGCAGCCTGAGGCCGGGACCACTCGATGAAAGTTTCCTGACCATAGAACCACATTTTGAACAAACCAGCAAGTAAAACTAATGTCACCCAAATCATTATTCTATAAACTGTATTTTAAAAGCCAGTATTTTAAGGGTCTCATACAGAATCAGGAGCTGAAAGAAAAATAATTTAAAACAGAATTCTGTAGCTGTGCCTGACTCTTATATTCATTTTCTCTAAGGGATAATGGATTGTATTTCATTTGTACATTTACCTAGCCTCCTGTATTCAGTTTCTAAATCTTTATTGGGACAGGAGAGGTTGTTATTGATTTTGTTAATCTACCAAACAACTTCATTTTGAGTAGTGTAGAGCAGGGTACAGAGCGGGAACACAGTATGGTAGACAAGTACTGTATGTAGCCAGCTCTTTCCCCAGCCTATAAGGGACAAATTTGCAGTGTATTTTAATGTACTCCAACCTTCTGTGCACCAAACAAAAGAAAAAATAAATATCCCAAACCCTGGTTTTGACCGGACACTCCAGTCTTGTGCAGTGTATTGTTACCTGCAGGATTGGCTGACCAGGTAGACATAGACTAGCACAACACAAGAACAAGCACTTTTCTATCTGCTCCAGTCCTTACAATAATGAAATTTTTACCTTACTAGAGACCAGGAAAAGACAGAATGGGAGGTCGAGGTAAGAGTCTAGTCTTTTACCTTGCCCACACCCGTTCTCCCGACTGCTAAGTCTTTAGGCATATTCTGCCTGTTTTCTTGTCCAGGTTCCATGGCTTAAACCTCTGGATATGAGTGGGGCTACCAGAACATGGCCCATCATTAAAACAAACAGAAGTAGCCCTGTCTTTATTTTTGTAGCTAAGTGTTCCAGGTGGCTTGTACGGCAAACCTATTATCTAACAGCATAATGCCTCTAATCACACGTATCATGGCCATGTGTATAAAGCCAACCTCCAGGGTACACAAGCATATAGCATCTCATAGATCACAAATTTACACAGCGGTCTTTGCCCCCACTGAAACTTTGAGACCCAGGAAAGAAAATAAATGCTTATTGTAGAACCTTCTGCAAGTGGCCTTCCTGCAAGAAGGGGGAAAGAAAAGTTATAGAGCAGAGTATGATATAATGCTGCCTCAGTAGAGTGTACATAGGAAAAAAAAGGGTCCCAAAAGGGTGGGTGGGTCCTCTCTGACAGATATTTTTTTTTTTTTGTAATCAGCAAAAATAGAAAATACAAGGAAAATGCTTTGCCACTGTGAGATACCATACTGTCATTAGCCTGTCATGAAAATAAATATGATATCTTCAGTCAGGCCATGTCATATCCACTATTTATATAACTATATTTATCCTATTGATATATACACATGAGGGATGTGTGATATGCATCAATGAGATATGGAATTTATCTTCATGAGTTGTCAGTGACCTTTGACCCTCACAATAAGGTTTTTTTTTTAATGAAATGACAACTTGTTTCAGTTTGGGTCAAGTGGGTCGAACGCAGTGTATGTGTAGAGGAATGGCAGAGTGGTCATCTGTGTCAGGTACTCCTAAATCATGAGACCAGTGAAACTTTCTTGGATTAGGCTCTTGAAGATGGAGACATGCTTCCATGTGGTTACAGATACAGACACGCAGGGCCCTTGCTTCATAGCCATATATACATAAAATATTATGCCCCGTTATATAGTGTTGCTTAAATATTTCTGTAGCCATGAACCACCATGCAAAACTAGTTTGTCTGCTCAATGGCTGTTTTATACATTCTTGTTAGGAATGTTTTGGTGGAATCTCTTTCATTTAGTTCCATATTAAAGCAGAATGTTGGTTGTTTGAGTCCGTAGTGGTTAATCTGTAGAAGATAGCTGTCAGAATATTACATTTTTAGAAGAGTTATTTGCATGCCATAAAATTACCACAAGCTGAAAAGTCACATCAGTGTTTTGATTCCAGCCAATGATTCTTTTGCTGGTAAAATTAAAAATCCTATAAAGCATCTGAAATCTTGATGTGGGGTCACACTGTGTTGCACAAAAACAGTAAGATACTGTTTGGAGTTTGGACACTAGTCTTTTAAACCAACAATTAAGAGAGCTAAATGTTTTCTGAGTATTGGATAGTCACTATCTGCTTTAAACTGCTCTTAGAATGCTACAAATCTCAGATGTATCTTTTCTAACCACTTGCCTTGTAGCATCATAGAACCAGGTGGTGTAATGAATCCCACATGGAACGTATTAATGGTCTCACTGTGGAACTCAATGTTTACTGATTAAACTGCACAGTGCTTTAAAAACACATGAGCAGGAAATTTATGCTTTCAGGGGCAAAGTAGTTCAGTAGTTGGAACAAAGCTATGCACCCTAGAAATTGGATTACATCTCACCCTGACAATTTATCAGAGTGCTGCCATAGCAAGTTAGTAACTTAAGTGTAGCTTGTTATTTCTTAAAACATCTATAAAAAAAAATAATAATTCATGTCTTTTGGCTCTGCTGCCGTCAGACCGTCTGCTGTGCCCTTGAATAAGAAGGGGCACCTTGTTGCCTAGGCTTATCTTTTGCTGTTGTTTGTTAAAGATAAAACAGTAAAAGTTGAAAACAACAATATTAAAAAAAAATGTTTGTCTTTTATCTCTGGATGCCACAGACATTATTTGTGCTTCAGGGTAGGCAGGGGCACCTTTGCTGCCTATGCTTATCTTTCTGTAGCTGTTATTTGTTAAAACAGTAAAAACTGTAAACAACAATATTAAAAACAACAAAAAAAAAACTTGAAGTTTTTTGTATCCAGACACCACAGCTATTCTCAGAGCCATCATTTGCATTTACTGGCTGCCACAGCTCCATAAGCAAAAGCCAGTGATTCTTCCTGGTTCCTGCAGATGGAAAAAAGAAATTACTTTTTTTTTGCATACTTGAGTGATGTTTATCTATGCCTGTGTGTTTGTGACACTCTTGCAGTCCCACTGTCTTGAATATGTACATCAGTATCCTTCTATTTCTGGCTGGGTCAGACTTGATTTTGATCACATCAAAAGCTTTTTCTTTGCTAGCTAACTATAGCATTAAAAGAACTAACTATAGCATCAGAAAAATAAAATATGAATACATATTATGAAATCATTATTCCAGTTTTTTTGTAATTTATCTGATGAGTGAAAATCTTAGACAAACAGTCAAGTGCAGTCAAACCATCTATGGTCCTGCCCTTCAATACTGATTCACAGAGGGTCAACGTCGCACATTTTACTGTCCTACTGTCCTCTTCACTCCAACTAGTCCAGTTACTGCTTCCAAATGCTTTCTAATGGGGTGGGTCCTGGATGCTCTTCTGGCCTATCTTATGGTCAAAGATTCTAAGTTATTCAGGGGTCTTGCCTCTGTTGTGCTAGGAAATCAAAGGAAATTGCTGTGGGGTAGACTTAGAGTCAGAACTCCTGTAATATTAAAAATAGTAATTTTTATTTTTCAATAATTTTCCAATTTGCCACTGACAATCTGTGGCCAGTGTTTCCATGGTTGAGTGGGCCACTTCCTCAGGGCCCTTGGTGGTCTAGAAGCTATGAATTTTGGGTGCTAGCTACACTTAAAAACTGGTGAGGCTATGACCTTGTCGACTCAATATATAAGGTGTGCTTGCCAAGCCACAACAAATTAAGTGCTAATTTTGACTGACATAACATCCCTCATAAGTTATATTGTGCCACTGACTGTCTGCTCACTACTGCTAATGGGGCAGCAGTCAGCAAGCTGTCAGCAGCACAACATACTTTATGAAGAAGATATTTGCAATCAAAATTAGCACAACCTAACAAAAAATATTTCATTTTAACATTAAAGGAGTTATGAGTCTTAGTCTACCCCCACAGCACATTGTTTGCTACTTTAGTCAGTGCTAGCACCACTAGTACCACTGCTACCACCATTGTTCCAGTTCAAGTCTCAGCCTGTGTAAATCAAAGTTTATTTCTTTGGCACCCATTCCCGGAGTCTCTGAGTGCCTTACATAAAATTATGAAAAAGTAAAACATACACAAATATATATATATTGCACAATAAAACACTAAAACAACTACAACATTAATGAATACTTTAATTCAGCAGTCTGTATATTCAGCAGTCAATATATCATGTTTAAAAGACTATGTCTGGGAATGCTAATGAGAAAAGATGGGTCTTATGGCAGCCCTTAAACACTTCGCCGACCAGGGCCTCTCTAATGGCTGGAAGAAGCAAATTCCATAGGACAGGGCCAGCAATGCTAAAAGCCCAGTTGCCAGCAGTTTTACTCTTTTCCTAGGAATTGTTAGGAGGCTCGTAGAGGAGAAACAGAGGAGTGGCCGGGGCAGCAGGTGTCAGGAGATCAGACAGATAGCCAGAGCCTAGTCCGTGTAGGGTCTTAAAGGTGAGTAACACCTTGAAGATAACCCTCCACTTGACCAGCAGCCAGTGTAGTTCACGCAACACCGGAGTTACATGACAGAACCTGGAGAGACCGTCAGCAACCTGGCAGCTGTGTTCTGCACCAGATGGAGGGTACCTCTCGAGACCCCAAAATGAAGTGCATTACGGTAATCAAGCCTGGAAGTTACAAGTTACAAAGGTATGGACTAGAGTGGGCAGGTCCTCAGGCAGAACTAGGGGTTTGATCCTAGTAATATTCCTCAAGTGGTAAACACCACTTTGGATGACAGCTGAGATTCAAATGTCAGTCCGTTGTAAAGGAACACACCAAGATCTTTCACCCTAGAAGAAGCCATCAACAGTGTTGGCCACAGGAGAAGTCCAGTTGCCACACTGGAGGCACTCTATCATGTCTTCAGCCCGATCCCACTACTAGATCCTCCTTCATGTCGTGGTTCAGTCACAGCCAGCTGTTGGACATCCAGTCATTGATCTTGGCCAGGCAGGTATTTAGCACATCCACAGTGTTAGATGTTCCAGGGGCAAAGGACAAATACAATTGGGTATCATCTGCATAGACATGAAAACCCATATTGTACTTCCTAATGAGTTCACCTAGGGGCAGCATATACACTGCGAACATGCATTGGTGACAGATCAATCTCTGAGGTATTCCGCATGACAGGGGCTCTGGGGAGGAGGAGGAGAAATTCCCCATCACTACCCGTTGCTTCCTGTCAGTGAGATAGGACTCAAACCAGCAAATGACAGTGCCGGCAAGCCACAGTACTCTCTGAGATGATCAAGTAGCACAAAGTGGTTGACAGTGATGAAAGCTGAGGAGAGATCGAGGAGAATGAGAACTGACCCATCTTCTCTGTCTCTGCCCTGAGGAGATTATTATGCACCCATACTAATGCTGTTTCTGTGCTATGCCTAACTCAGAAACCAGACTGGAATGGCTTTTAGATATCAAAGGTCACGAGGTGCTCCTCAAGTTCTAGCACCACAATCTTCTCAACAACCTTTCCTAAGAATGGAAGGTTGGAGATAGGTTGATAATCCACCAAGGTGTCAGGGTTGCGAGATGGTTTCTTCAGAAGAGGCCTCACCAGAGCTTCTTTCAAGGAATCCAGGAAGACCACTCCAACAATGAACACTGGACAATCGTGATAAACACTGGGCCAACGGAATCAACGCATCCCATTAAGAAACATGTTGGAACGGGTCCAGTTCACAATATGTGTGCTTCAGTTTCAAGCAACCTCAATGACCTCAGCCACCTCCACCAGTTTAAACTCTCCCCAGACAGGCGGAGTGCTCTGCTACCTCCAAGGTGACCACTGCAAGTTGTAACTGGCTCACTGGCAGGATCCCTGCCAGATCGAGGACACTCTTGTCAGTGAAGAACCAAACAAACTCATCACACAGAGTAACTGAAAATAACTTTTTGGCTGCAAACAGATAGGATGTAACAGTCTGTCTACAGTCCAAAAAGTACTGCTGGTTGGTTCTTCCTGCAGCAATCTCCTGAATAGGAACTCTGCCTTCTTAAAGTTGTTTTCCCCTGGTAATCACCATAGTGGGTACACAGGGCCAGCTTATCCTCCTCCAGCCCAGTCTTCTGCCAGCAATGCTCCAACTTTCAACCCTTAAACTTCATCACCTTGAGCTCTCCATCAAACCAAGAGACCTCAAATGAGAAGATTTAGGTTGTACCAGAACTGGTCGAATGCCTCAAGAGGGGCAGACATAGGTGGCAACTACCGCACTCATGCCACTCGCACATGCAGCATCTACATTAGATAGATCAGTCACTGCTAGAAATCCCTCTGGGGACATTCACCTCAAAGGGCGGTAGCTGACCAACTCAACAGAGGGAGGCTCTCAGGGTAAGCGGGGATCCCTGAACAAGAACCTCGCCATGCAACGATCAGACCAAATGGCCTGATTAGTCTTGAGGTACATACTCAAGTTCCAGGAGAACACCAGGTCCAGCATGTGGCTGCCATGGTGAGTCACATAAATAAACTCTTGTGTCGGGCCCAGAGATGACATCATCTGGAGGAGGTTGGAACCAAGCCTGGAGGACTCATCATCGGCCCAGGTATTGAAGTCCCCCAGTACTAAACATCTGGGGACTCCAAGCTCTCGTCGACAGTGAGGTGCACCACCTTCTGCAGGAACTCTTCCCCACCCCAGGAGTGCGGTAAATAGAGGATTGTGCAGTCTGCACCCAGGACCCCCATATACTGCCAGACATTCAAAGGACCTAGTAGTTCCTACTGGGTGCACGGTGAAGCCTAGGTCAGATCTAAAACAGAGGGCCACCTCCTGCCCCTTCATTCCACCCCTAGGACACTGCACTTCAGAGCACCTGGGGGTATGGCTGCCTCCTGAAGTGGCCCAGCATCGTCACCCACCAGGTCTCCATAATGCAAGCCAGATTGACCATAGAAACAAGTTTGCCATAATTACGGGTCTTGTTTCTGATCGATCTGGCATCGCAGCACCTCCCTAAGGGGACTGATAGATGCTACAGCCCCACTGGTTATCTGCCCACTTGGTCTGGTAGGACCTCTGGAGATGGTAACAAACAAGTCTGGTCTCTCTCCAGGTCCTGTCTAAACCCAGGACATCTGCTGCACCCAACTACCCTTATCCTACTCACCTTAGTCAAACCTGTGGCACCATGCCATAGCCAACCATTCCAGCACCTCTGAATCCCAACCTCGTGACAGTGCCTTACTGTTGTTACTGGACACAGGGAGGTCAGTGAGGGGCCAGAGGTTGCACAGCCAGGATGCCTGTGAGGTAATCTCGAGTCTGCTCTAGACTGTTACTGATCCCAGATGTACTAAAATGTTCCCAACTAAACTTTAATAGATAGAATAAAAACTATGCTAAACACTCACACGCACACCTTATCACAATAATTATACTACACTCTCACTCCAGAACATGCATACGCTACCAGAACATTTAAAATAAATAAGCCCCCACCCCCAAACACTTTATACTATATCCAACCTCCCGAGGAACCAGATTTAGCAGCAGCAAGGAAAGGACTTTCAAATTCTCTTTCAGGAGAGCAAAAACCCCAAGCCACGGAAAAGTCAATATGAAAACTCAATAGGGTACTGTCCAGAGATAACAGTTCAGTTCCAGCAGAAGTAGTCAGCTTATGTTTACCCAAATCTTCATAGGCCTCAAAGGAGGGAACACTCTCACTGTCCCTCCAATACCAGTCCTAAGAATAGCTAGATAATGAAGCCCATTTAAAGAAAATTCTGCCAAACAAGGCCACTATGGTGTGAGCATTCCATGGCTTCTCACACCAGCCTCAGACACAGTCACAAAGGTTTCAAAGAAGAAAATAACTGAGCACTCACCCAAACCTTGAGGGAATAACAGGAGAAACCTGCACTTCTCTCACCAGCACAATCTTGACAGACAACAGTTCAGTTCCTGAAGCATCCACAGGTGAGCACAGGCTGAACTGACAGTCTCAGTACTCCAGTGGAGGCAGCACGATGTGCAAGCACCCTTTACGAAGGTGCCATGTCTGATTTAAGAGTCACTCTGACACACGAAAGTCCAAGTAATTGGCAGAGAATGCCGCTTAGTTCTCTGTGCTCCCCCACGAACAATTTCTCAACAGCACAACAGTTTCTAGCAGTTCCTTGAGCTAGATAACCTGGAAGTTGTAGGGATGCCACAGATCTTCTGTGTCCCCGGACAACAGCTCCCATAAACAGCAGCAGCTGACAAACAGTTCTGAGGCAAGCTCCCATCTTGATGTTATCAGGGAAGACAATAGATAGCGCTTGACCACAACCTCATCATCTCTCTGGTTCTCTCCATAGAATCCTTTGCTAAAAAAATGAACTCGCTGGATAAGTTCTATTTAATGGGTAAGTAACCCATGGCTGGGGTCCTAACTGAAAATAAAAAGACCAACCCCTAGTCACTGCCTCATTATCCCTCCCTAACTAAGCTACAAAACCCTACTCCATTGCCCTGCTAATAAAAACTAAACACACTTTAAACTAGGGCCACAGAACAAATGTAGCCACAAGCTGAGTAGCTGAAATTAAGCTCTCCTAATAAAAATCATAGGGAAAATAAAAAGCAGCACAATTTTGCTGTCTAATTAGAGAGCTTGCATATGGTGACCCAGCATGGCACCATCATGCTGCCTATAGCCTCCATCCTGACCAACTATACTGACCAACGTTGTTGCCACATCAACTGCCGTCACCAGCACCATCACCTCAAGTGCTCTTGCCACCATCAGTACTACCTGCAATCGTACTTACCACCATCTCCACCACCTCCATTACTGCTCCTGCTGACTTCATTACCACCACTACCAAAATTCACCAATGCCACCATGGACATAGTTCGTAATAGAAGTATTCAGCCATGACTTTGTGGCTAAATTCAAGCAGTGAGCATGTTGAGGCGAGTGAGACAATGTCTTCTCGTCAGAATAGGCTTCACACCAGAAGATTTAAAAAGGCTTGAAGGTCTGTTCCATAACACATCCTCTGAGAACAATGACCTGGAGGAGTCTGAGGATGTTGAAACTAAGTCCACACGGAATCACTCAAGACAACCAGTCAGTCCCAAAAATCAGCTGCTGAAGGCAAGCACACAACATCTGCCACTGTTTCTCCCTGTCATTCATGTAACCTCTTGGTAAAAAAAACAAAAAACTGGACATCAAGTCAGGTCACAATTCGGGCCATTTGGGTTTTGCAGTGATGGAAAAAGAAAAATCGGGTTTCGTTGCCGAAACCCAATAATTCCCTGGCACAAAATTGCTTAGCCTACTGTGCCTACTAGTGCTGCATGCAGCAGCAGAAACAATATCAGAAGCACATTTTCTTAGTGTGTGTGTGTGTGTGTGTGGCGGAGGGGCGGCTCCAGGACTCGAGACTTTAGGAGGTGACTCACTCCTGTCACATACTGCCACTCAGGAGAGGAGGAGGGGCTGGAGGACATACATCAAAGCTGCTGTAAAACTGTTGTTGTGTTGTCTGTCTCTGTCTTCCTCTGGTCTAGTCTCCTCCTCTGCTCCTGTGCCTACACCCTCTTCTCGCTCCCGGTTGTTGTCCTCCACTCGCGATCAAGCACAGGCATGCTGGAGACAGTCATGTGACTGCACTAGTGACAGTCCAGTCAGAGAGTCTGTCTCTTAGCTCACTGTGACTCTGCTGCTGGAAGATCTGCAGTGATCAGAGCAGAGAGAATGATGCTGAGTGGCTTTATAAGCCCCTCACATAGTGCAACAGAGTCAAGGTAAGCAGAATGGTGGTATATTGCACTTGTCTCAGTGTGAGTGCACAGTATCCCAGTGGAGCGAGGAATTGACTGATCAGTCTTTTTTCCTGTCAGGGAAGACAGGTCTTAGCATTGCAGCAGAAAAAATATAAAAATAATTAAATCCAGCTTGGAGAGAGCATAGAAAATAAGCAACAGAAGAGAGTGGTGATGAAGTGCTAAAGCAAGCAGGAGTTGCTGGGGAGAAAGGGAAGGAGAGGTATCAGCTTGTCAGGGCCAGAGGGAAAAAAACACCTTCTTGCTGGAGGATTCACACAGTTTAAAAATAAAAGTTGTTCAAGGTCAGGTTTTGGTGTGACAGACTGGTGGCCTGGAGGCCTGCCCTGCACCAGTAGTTGTTCGACTTGGAGGGCTAGGGTGCTGCACTGCTGGCAGGGCTGATCCCTCAGAGGCAATATATTTTATTTTAAATAAAATAATCTGTTTCACTGGCTGAATCCCCCACCAAAAAAAAAATAGAAGTGTGAAAATGTATTTTCTTGTCAAAATATTTATTAGCCCGGCCATTGTAGTGCCACTGTCTCACTGTCCCAGGCAGAAGTGATGGAACTTGTGCTCTGATTTGGGGTTATTTAACTACACTTAATGTCTCCCTTGGGAAGTATTTTTTTCTTGTAGTCAAATAAAAATTTGTGAGCCCATTGTAGAGCAGCAGTGCCACTGTCTCATTGTCCCAGGCAGAAGTGAAGAAGTACTGTATAGGGAGCAGTGCTGGTGGGATGGAACAGAGGAGGAGGAGGAAGAAGGTGTTGCCCCAGGTATGCTCCTGTGCCCTCCATAACCAGCCACAATATGTATTTGCCTCACATTCTGTAAGTCTCATCAGCACTGCAGTAGCACAGCTCACTCTCCTTTTTGAATGCTGACCATTTTCATTTTCTCAAACTCTCTTGCCGCCATTTAATTACTTATTAATCATTGCACTATCATCAGCACCGCCATGGGGAGGACTACTAACTTACTAACTAGAGTAGCAGATTTGGGTGAGATGGAGAAATGGATGAGAAGCTGTTTTGGTTTGCTGCCCAACTGTTAGCAGCTTGGTATGATACCCTACCCCACTAATTGTGGAGGTTCTACTTAAACATATTGGTCACTGCTTTTAAGGAAATTTAACAGCATATTTTAATAATACATAAGAAGCTATTAAAAATCTGTGTTTTAACACTCAAAACTTTTCATTTAATTGCTGGCCAATTCAGGCTTTGCTGGGCCCGGCTCAAAATTGGCCTGTTGGGCCAAATTTGCTGACCTCACGGGCCCTACTAAGCAGTCCATCCTAACTTTTGCTCATCCTAGTGGTGCTGCTACTGCATCTGGTTTCAGTTCTCAACAATCTTCTACACCACTCCAAACTGCATCTGGTGGCGTGGGCACAAGCAGCATACAAGAGGGCTGAGATCGGGCACAAGTTTAAGTTCCCATGATATCTAAACATATTTTTCTGAGCAGGAGGATGATAAAAGGAGCTATGTGTCCACACTGTGGCCAGAGTTTCTGCTGTGGTAAAATGTTGATAAACTGAGCACATGTCTTTGGAACCACCTTCTGAAAAAACATCCTGAGTTGCCTAACCTGGATAAAACTCTTGTTGTGTTGTCTCTTCATGCCACTACACACTGTATTTCAAAGAAACAAAACCAGTTCCTGACTCTGTTTGATGCTGCTGGTGGCTATGGTAGCAGAGCAGTCAGCAAGTGACTGAACACCAGAAAAATCTTGGTTGTAGTCCTTATCCAAGTACTTTTTTTTTTTTTCTTTTTTTTTTACCAGGAGAGACACGCTAGCTGAAAGCTTGTTTACAGGTGCGACCTGGGAGCACAAGAAAGCTAAGTGACTTGCTCAGGGTCACACAGTATACAAGTGGAGGCTGTGGGATTCAAACCCAGGTCTCAAGCTTGCAGCTCAGAGCCTTAAACCACTCCGCCATACTGCATTGACTCTGACAGGCACAACCCAAGTCCTTCACAAACCAGTTCAGAGGGTGAGACAGCAGATGTTCAGTTCATGGTACCCACCACCACCTAAATCATTTGCATTTGTCCACTTTGAAGCCAGGCAAAGATCAAGGCTATAGCCATTTCTAAAAGCCTACTTTCCCAATAGAGGAAACATTTCAGGCCCACACAAAGTTCTTTCCAACTCACCCCACAGCTATTCAGATCACACAGCTCGTAGATGAGATGATTGCACTGGATTGGCAACCTTATTCTATTGTTGAAGATACTGGATTCTGTAGACTCCTAAATTGTTTGCAACCTCGATACCACATCCCATCGCAGAACTACTTTTTCTTGTATAGTCATGCCAAATATCTGTGAGGCATGCTGCAGTAAGGTGGAGAAATTGCTGAACCAGGCTGTTGGCAGGGTTTTCCACTGCACATCTGATGTCTGGACCAGTACAAACTCATTACTTACATGCATCTCCCTTACAGCATACTAGTGTTTACTTACACCAGTAGCACATAATGGCAGAACTGCAGTTGACTCCCTCACCTTCCTCTGGCCTTGGCTGTAGCAATAACCCATCTCACTGGATGTGTGCTCTCCTTAGTGTTGCAGTGCTTACAAGCTACCAAACTGGTGTTAACAGCTTTACATGTTTGCAAGAAATGCTAGACTACTGGATTAGTGCAGCAGTTTGCATGATGTGTTTTTATTATAGAAAATTGGAGGAATATGGTAAAAGCAGTTTGTGATGGCTACTTCCAGGAATCAACTGCTTTGATGATGTATTGAACCTGTGCTCATGGGTGCTCTACAGAGCAGTGTGGGAGCATCTCATATCGTTGATACTTCAAGAGACATTTGTAGTAATTTTCATTGTTATGCTAAAACAACCAGAAAGCTACAAACTGTTCAGGATCAACTTGGTTAGCCAAACCTTTGGCTAATGTTGCAGTGCTTGCTAGAACAGAGCGTGTTCTACATGAGTTCATCAAGTAGGATACTGGTGGGTTACTGCCACACCAGGGTTGGAGCATCATTGAGGGCATGGACCAGGTTCTGTCTCCCTTGAGAAGTGCACCCATGGCCTAATATCTAACGTAGCTTCACTGAGTCAGGTCATTTCAGCTATCCATCTCCTCCTGTCAACCATGGACAGTTTCCATGAGCACGACACAGTGGACGTGTTTCCAGAACACAACAAAGAACTCATTGAAGGGCTTACTAGTGAGTTAAGATCACAGCTTGCAATCATACATGACTATACTAGCTACGTGTTTGCAACCATGCTAGACCCAAGAGTCAAATGTATGGCACTGTGCCTGGCCATGCAGAGTCACAGAGTGAGTGGGTACCAGCAGCGGCTGTGTAGTGAACTTGAGGGTGTCATGAAGGAGATCGACCTGTTCTGAGGATGCTGAGATGTCAGATGCTTCTGGAACAACTGAAGTGAGTGAGACTGGTAGCTCAAGTGACAGTGGTGTGGGTAGTGGCATGCTGCTGACAATGAAATTGCTTACTGATGCAGGAAGGCAGGATGAGTCGGCAACACAGGCCCATGGCACTGTGCCTCAGGTCCCAAAAGCACATTGTTATGATTGGTCACTGCTCAGGAGTTCTCTGCAGAACAAGCAGAGGCAGAGGATGCATCTGTTGCCACATTCTGCTGGTCAGATGCTCACTAATTAGTTGGATGAGCCTAGTTTGGATTTTAATGTTGACCATCTTGCCTACTAGAACACCAAAAAGCAATCCTGTTGTGAATGTCCCAGGTAGCATGTATAAATATCTTGTGTGTCCCCTGATAAGCATACCCTCAGAAAACCTATTCAGCACTGCAGGAGATATGTTCAGCCACATCACTTCTGTTTGAAGAGAACATGTGCAGCAGCTTCTTTTTATTAGCTCAATACGCATCTGCTTGACTGTTTTAAGTGAACAGGGTGTTCTAATCACAGCCTGACAGTGTTTCACTGCCTGCCAGCTTTGAATACTGAATTGACTAGGTGCCATAGGTTTTACAAGCTCCATAGACGCTTGTCCTTTATGCTTCGCCACTATTGTTTAGTCCAGACTGTATTTGTTAGGGTAGAAACTATCTAATCTTTGTTTGAATACTTCCATTGTTCCACTAGTAACCACCTCTGTCGGAAGGCTGTTCCATAATGGCACCACTCTGGCTGAACCAGTGCCTTCTTTAAAAGGTTCCATTTGCCCATAGTTAATTGAAACGATCCTACTACACTTAAGGCTTTCAGATCTCGTCTTCTGATTTAACTGACAAAGATTCTGGAATAACAATGTCAGATGTGGTTGCATTTGGTGTTTTGACTGCCCTTATGGCTTTATGACCACTCTTGAAAATTACTGAAAATCTTTTCTCTCTCTCTCTCTCTCGTTTTGTATCTCTTCTATCCTGGTAGCCAGACACTGAGTTACAAAATTGGCTCCATATTATGCCATTGACTTTCAGGCCAGCCAGCAGTCAACAATGGTATGAAACTATGAATATTTTCTCCACTTTGAACTCAGCTTTTGCTTTCCTGTTTCCAAAACAAACATAGTCTTCATTTTTAATTCCTTCCTCTGCAAATCAGTACTTCCCTCCTGGTCTCCAAATGGATGTTCTTCATTTTTTGTACAGAACAGAACATGTAAAGAACATGACTAATCTGTTAAAAGAAAAGACTGGTTAGCTTTGTGCACGCTCCTGTCAGTGCATATGCCCCTAATTAGTACTGTATGTCTGTGTAACAAAATATTTTTCTAACTGCATTTTCATATTAAAACTTAAGTTTAAAAGTACTTGAAATGTTCCATTTAGTAAGGCTGCTGGCAGTCATCTCATGGGAGCCACTTGTTCCCATGCTGGCTGTCCTGGGCGAGGGAGTGAGTGACTCCCATGAGGTGGCTGCCAGGAGCCTTGCTGAATGGAATTTTCCAAGCACTTTTGAAACAAGATATTCATTGAGGGTATCTCTTGCAGCAGGTCACACTATTGGGACTATACTGCCAGAGGGTGCTCCATTCACAATAGCTTTTATGAGCAGTTTGTCTGGGGGCTGTCTATGGTGACGTCAGCATAGGGACGTGGATAAGTGCACTGGCAGCTCTGAGGACTTCTCAGTTCTTTTCCCAAACTCTTGCACACTGTATCCTCAGCCAAATCTAACATCATTAGTCTTGCTACCTTCTTTCTTGGTGACAACCATTACTTCTCCTCCCCTTGTCCTCCTCTGTTGACAGCAACATCTGTCAATGTACCCTCTATTGTGAACACAGTTTAAAAAGTGCAATTGCTTCAGCAGTCAGCCTTTCTCCTCGGACTGCTACATTGACTGTGCCTCGCGAAGCACCATGCTGTGCTTCCCTTTCTCCTAGTCATGTTCCTCCTCTTGGGAGGAGGATGAGACATAGACTATCTGGAGGATGAGGAAAAGAGGACAGTGACGGGGTACATACTCCCTCCAGTCCCTCCACTGTCTCATTGGCTGGCCAGGATCCCACCATCTACACCCTCAATCCCCTCGGACGATCCTACTTTCATAGAAGTCATGGCACAGCTCCAGCAAGTCATGGGCTTCACTACCACTGAACAGGACTAACAGAGGAGAAACTTGGCTGACTATCTAGACCTCCTGAGGCACCCACCACCATGGTACCGCCATTATACAGGCCTATAATGATGCCATTACAGCTGCTTGGCACAGGCCTCACACCATTCCTTCAGTCTCTAAGAAAGCTGATAGGCTGTATCAACTTCCTCAGGACCAGCCCTACTTTGCCTCTGCCCCTCAAACAGACTGCATAATAGTAAGTGCAGCCAATGACAGAACTGAATGACCAAAGCATCTTGGTTCTCTGCCTCCAGATAAAGAATCAAGGAAGATCGATTTTATGGGCAAAAGGGTCTGTGCATCTTCCACATTATCCTTACATATTCTGAACTATATGGGGCATATGTTAAAATACCAGAAGGCGCTCTGGACCACCACCTTGGAAACAATGGGTAAAATGCCACAGTGCCGGATAAGGATCAGCTCATGACAACCCTTCAAGCTGGGGCCAGCATGGGTAGACACCCTCTTAGGGGGATGATGATGCCATAGACACCTCAGCCCGCTCCTCTGCCACTGGAGTCTCTTAGGAGACACACATGGCTCAGGGTGTCAGGCTTTACAGCAGATGTACAACAGTCTCTGTTGAATGCCCCTTTCCAGGGGCAAAAGCTGTTTGGAGGAGGCTCAGGATATAGTAAGTGAATTACAAAGCCTCTCTCAGGGCCCTTCATTCGGTGCACACCATGTAACTGTTTGCAGCTTAATGGCGCCTCAGTGTCATCCTTTTGACCGGTGTCACATAGACCAAAGGCAGGTCCCAGACAACCTACCAAGAGAAAGTCCACCCACCTATGCCAGCTTCCTCTGCCACCACCAGGTCCAGTTGAGCTGCTGCCCTCGCATTCCCTCAGCCCATCCTTCCATCTGACTCTTTCAAGAGTCTCCACTGCCCTCTCCTACCACTGAGGCAGTGGGAGGATGCTTCTTTACATCTGGAGACATGAAGACTATCACAATGAACAACATGGTGCTCCAGCTTATAAATATGGGGCACACTCTAGAACTCATGGCTTACCCTCCTCAGAATCCTCCAAAGCCAACCCACTATCTGCCGAACACTCTACCGTCCTTCGAACAAACTTTCCTCACTTCTTTCAAAAGGCGGTGCAACCTCTTCCCCAGGACTCTGAAGGCACAGGTTTTACTCTCACTTCTCTTCTGTACAAAGTATACTGGGCGCCGCCCAATTCTGGACCTTAGAGGTCTCAGTCTCACGTACAATACAAAAGTTCTACATGGTAACAATGCATAGCCTTCTCTCTACTGCAGCAAGGTGATTGGCTCTGCTCTCTGGACGTAAAGGATGCCTACCTTCAAATAAGATCCACAAAACTCACCACAAGTACCTGCACTTTCAGTTGCTGGGCAAACACTACCAATTTAGTGCTCTGCCATTATGTCTCTCATCCACACCATGAGTATTCAACAAATGCCAGGCCTTTGTAGCAGCGGCTCTCTGACCCCAGGGTCACTATGTCTTTCCCTACCTGGATGATTTTCTCCTTAAGGCTTCATCTAGAGACCGTCTAGTGCAGTCTTTACATCACAACTTGCACCTTTTCTCTCAGCTTGGCATAACTGTCAATGAAGCCAAGTCACATAAGATGCCCTTTAGTGCCTGCAGTACATAGGGGCTGTCCTGGACACCTCCCTGGGCAAAGCATTTCTACCTGAGGACAGGGCACAAAGCTAATGGTTCAGGTGCATCACTGTCTAGTCAACAACTATGTCACTGCCAGACAGTACCTACAGTTATTAGGTCATATGGCAGTGACCATCACCACAGTCCTGTATGCTTGGCTACATATGGGACTGGTTCAATGAACACTGAGAGCTCAGTGGAACTAAAAGACAGATGATCTAGAGGCTACTTTTCACATCACCCCATCCTTGTTGAAAGCTCTAACTTGGTGGCTCAATCCACTTAACTTTCTTGTGGGACTTCCTTTCCCACTCCTCTTACCAAAGCAGACTCTAACCATGGACGCCTCAAAATCAGGCTTGGGAGCCCATATTGGTGATCACCAGACCCAAGATCACTGGACACCCTTGAAACCACACTTCACATCAATATGTTGGAGATGCAAGTGGTATACAGTGCTCTGGAGGCATTCCAGCCTTTCCACACACCTCCAGGGCCAATGCTCACTCAGTTGGACAACACCTCAGTGGTTTACTACATAAACAAGCAGAGAAGAACCAAATCACATGTTGTATGGTGGGAGACCCTGAGGGTGTGGTGGAGAGCACTGTCATGCCACCTGCACCTTGTGGCAGTCCATGCTCCAGGAGTGCATGGTATAGTGACAGATCATCTCAGCCACCATTCACAATCCAACGAATGGAAGCTAGCCTCTGAGGTTGTTTGCCACAAATTTACCTCTGGGGCATGCCAGTCATCAATCTCTTCACCACGCCTGACAATGCCAGACGCCCCAATTTTGTTCAATTCACCTGGACCAGGAAGGCTACTGCCGAGATGCCTTGTCCCTGTCCTGGAAAAGGCACTTTGTCTATGCCTTTCCACTCATACAAAGAGTTCTAATAAAGTTGCAGTTGGAGGAAGTGGCCATGATTCTGATTGCCTTTAGTGGCCTCATCAAATCTGGTTTTCTCTCCTCCAACAGCTAGTGGCCATAAAACTGGTTGCCATACCATTCACCTGTACCTCCTAACACAGCAGAACAGGACCTTCCTACACCCAGACCTAAAGTCCCTTCACCTTCATGCCTGGCTGTTGAAGACATAATTATTGCCAGACATAAAGCTGCACCGTCTGTTGTGAGAGTTTTACTTGCCTCCAGAAAACTGTCTACAAGGAAAACCTACACCTCAAAATGGAAAATGTTTGCTCACTGGGCAGCAGAAAGGGCATAAACCCTTAGTCTTGTGAGGTGGCAGAAGACTTTGCAACCTAGCAGAAAAGTGTCTAGGATATTCCTCCATCAAAGTTCATTTACGGCCATATCAGCCTTATATGAACTAATTGGCGACTCATCAGGTTGCCCAACTTGAAAATCTTGAAAATCTTTCTTTGAGGCTTATTGCACTTGAAGCCTCCAGTACGTATCTTGGAACCTCCTTGGGATCTCAACTTAGAAAAGTTGACGCTTATCCCTTTGAACCAGCCACAACTTAGAGCTATGCTTTCTGTCATGGAAAGTATTATTTTTAGTTGCAGTTACTTCCACTTGACGAATTTCTGAGCTACAGGTTCTTGTGTTTAACAAGCCTTATATAATTTTCCATAAGGATTGAGTCTCATTAAGAACAAATCCTAAATTTCTATTGAAGGTAGTATCAGAATTTATCCTAAATCAGTCTATTAATCTTCCAGTGTTGTATGCAAAGCATGCCAATACAGGAAGCATTATTCCACACTTTAGATGTACATAGAATATTAGGATGTTAAACTGCTCGAAACAAGCACTGCTGCAAAATGAAGCAGCTCTGTGTTTCTTTTGCCCCAGAAAAGAGGGCCTACCAATCTCTTAACAGAACTTGTCAAAATGTCTGACCAACTACATCACTTACTGCTACAACATATATGAAAACCTCTACCAGGGCATGTGAAGGCACATTCAACTAGAGCCATGGCAACTTCCACCACTTGCTTTAGAGGCATCTCCACTTCAGAGATCTGTGATGTGGCTACATGGCCAACAGTACACATATTCACTAAACACTACAGCCTGGACATAGCCTCTAAAGGAGAGTTAACTTTGTAGCGCTGTCCTACAAGGACTCCTCTCATAACTGTCCACTCATTCCACCCACATCAGCCAAAACTGCTTGGGAATCCATCTTAAGAGTGTGACCTGCTGCATGAGATACCCTCAATGAAGACAGTACAGTTATGAACTTACCGTAATAGTAGATCTTTGAGAGGATCTCTTGCAGCAGGTTCTGCTTCCTTCTCTTCCTTATTAGAGCCAGTTTTCAGTTACACACTCACAGGGCAAGTCCCTTACAAGTTCTCCTCAGTCCCCTCAGAGTTCAGAGTCATGACCTGGTCTCCAGTGGGGAACTGAGGAGTCCTCAGGTCTGTCCACACATTTATACATGTCCCTATGCTGACGCCGTGGGCAGCCCCCAGACACACTTCTACCGAAAGCTTCCATACATGGAGCGCTCGGTGGTATACTCCCAAGAGTGTGACCAGCTGCAAAGATCCTTTTGAAGATCTACTGTTCTGGTAATGCGTACCTATACTTTTTAATACCAGCATGCAGTTAGAAAAAATACTTTTTATACAGAAATGCTAATTGAGGGCATATGCACTGGCAGGAGAGCACACAAATGTAACTTGTGCTTACCTTTAATATAAAACTACATTTATGCTGTATGACTCTGCATCAATACTTGGTTCAGTACTTGGTCTACGGACAGGAGGGGCTAAGTGCCCATCTAGCCTGTCTCCACTTAGTGGAGCCATCTAGCTACTTTTTAGTCAGCAGAAATTCATCCAGCTTATTTTAAATGAGTTTATGGTCTTTTCATTTACATATTCCTCTGGTAGATTGTTCCACATCAGAGATGCTCTGTAAATGAAGTACCCTCTTCTGCTGTTTTTTTGTTTTTGGATGGTTCAAGGTAAAGCTGCTTTTGTGGCTTCTCAAGTCTACTTCTCTATTGTTAAATTTTAGGCCAAGTCCATCCATTAAATCCCTATTGCTGGTGATTTTAAACATCATTAGCATGTCCCCTCTCTCTTCTCCTTCCAAAGTATACAGTCCTAGTTCTTTTGCTTCATTGTTCGTATGGCTTATTACATAATGAATCAATCAATTTGGTAGCTCTATCGCCTGTTCTGTTTTATTTATATGCTTTTTAAGTATGGGCTCCATACTGGGGAACAATAGTCAAGGTAGGGCCAGACATAGGTCTTACATAGGGATAAAATACAGGTTTTATTTCTGGATAAAATACTTTGCTTGTACACCCTAGGATCCGTTTGCTGTTTCCACTATTCTGTTACAGTGTTAGCTAAAGTTTAGGCCCTTTAAATGTGTAGTCCCAGGTCTTTTTCTCTTCAACGTTGCCCAGTTTGTGTCCAGTTAGGTAGTAGTCTTTGCACCTATTTTTACTCCCAATGTGTAAGACTACACATTTTCAATATAGTATGTTGTCTATTTTGTGTGTTTTTCATGTTTTCAAATGTTCAGCATTTTCAATAAATGTACTGCATTATGGTCAAATACCTGAAGACAGTGAATACCCAAATACCTGGGTGTATTTGTCGAATATTCAACGAATATACAATGTATGTATTTGCACATCCCTACTGAGCACTGACAGATATCTAAACTGAAGCTGAATTCATAATATTAATGGCTTACTTGCTACTATCACCCTACCTCTGCTGCTTTCCTTTCTGGTCCCTTTACAACCCATGCAGTTTCAGTAGAAGAAACCTATGTCCTATTATCCCTTTTGTCTGAAATCACCTCCTCTTCTCTGTCCCACATTGACTTCATTCACCTTTTTGAATTTCATCACAAAGTACATCACATCTCTTGTTTTCAAATCCCAGCCTAAACACATTGCTCTATTGGCTTTGAGTTTCTGCATGGTTCATCATTGTACCATCCATGACTCTAACAGCTGTGAATAATTTTTCCTAAATGTGTAAACAATTTACTGTGTTGTACTGTAGTTTTGCTTAATGGCCCCTATGCATTAAGGGGCAGGTTCCGATGTGCCACAGGTCCGTGGTGCCTAGACAACCATACATCTGAGTGCCATTAACTGGGGTCCCATGGAGCTCTGTGCACATTCATAAAGGGACATGTGTCCCTTCTTTACAGGACCCCCAATGTTCATGCAGCTACATGCACAACTGCTCTGACAGCATGTCAGGAGGCATGTGACCGCACTTTCTGCTATTCATGCAGCTGCAGAGTGCCAGGCAAGAGCAGCACAGGATACAGGAGCAGGGACCCTGCCATATGTTTTGCAAACCCCTCAGGTTACACCTGCCAGCTGCAACAGAACAAGGAATCCCCCACCATGCTGCCTCAGCCCTCTGGGCTGACTGGAAGAGCTAGGGAAAGCAATTCAGGCACTCACCCATCTTATTCAAAATAGATGTCTCACACCATCCTAGAATCCCCCACTCTGCAGGGAGCAGAGGAACCATTATGGGACCAGGTCGGGCATCTGATTAGATGCCAGCTTGTGTCTTCTGATCTGCCCCTCCCCAAGCAGCTGTGTGTGTGTGTGTGTGTGTGTGTGTGTGTGTGTATGTGTGTGTGTGTCAGGGTTGCAGACAGGCACTGCACAGTGGGGTGCATTAGTGCCTGCTGTGCCCCATGCAGCTGTCCAGTGGTGTGGAGCTATGCGGGCCAGGTATGCTCCTCTCGCACATACTTGGTTCGCATTCATGCATAGCTCCCATTACACTTAAGAGGTGGGGAGAGGAGTTCTACATGTACTTTTCTGAACTAAAAAAAACAGAATTTAAAACTAATATTAACCCCTATAGCCAATTCAAGTGATTTATAATAAGATTATATGTGCTGTGTGAGACACAAAGTGGAAGTTATACAGGAAGGCTTTATGAATATAGTAGATAAATCCAATCCAAGGGGTGAGCTCATAATTTCAGGGATTATGCCAGTGCAGGGGCCACATGAATACAAAAACTGGGCCATAAACCAAATGAATAAATGGTTACGCTCCTTTTGTGCAGATAGGAATATCAGTTTTATGGATAATACCAGGACATTCCAAAACAAAGCTGTTTTCAGGCATGATGGCTGCACCTTAATAGGGCAGGAACTAGAATGCTGGGGACCAAAATAAATAAGGTAATACAGTTTCATTTAAACTGGAAGGAGAGGGCAGGTACTTCCAGACATAAGGGCAATGAATGACATGGACACTATAGGAAAACAATGTGAGGGTTGCAATATAGTACTATTGAATGCAAGGAGTTTACTAAACAAATTTGATGAATTCCAGCACGTTAAAATCTAGCAATATTGATATAGCACTGGTAACTGAAACATAGTGAGGTGAAGCAGATCCTTGGGAGGAAAAAACATCTCAGGATACAAATTATATTCTAGATCCAGATCCCATAGCAGAGAAGGTGGAACTGCTATATATATAGGACACTATAAACAGTGAGCAGGAATTGATCCACTTGGAGAATGTGGAAATGTTGTGGATAAAAATAGTGCATAAGGCTCAACCAAAAACTAGATTGGGACTGGTGTACAGGCCTCCATCTATAGCTAAACAGGATGATGACATTTCTTGGGAGTTTATTTCCAACTTAGACCCGGCAGAGGACATACTCTTGACGGGGATTTTAATATGCCTGAAATAGACTGGTTGGAACTAAGAGAGAAATCTAGCACAGAAAGAAAATTGTGACGTGCTTGACCAAGTTGGGTGGAACAGAGAGTAATGTCAGCAACTAGGGGTCATAAAATCTTAGATTTGGTACTAACCAACATGGGGAATAAAATAAGTAATATTACACTGGTAGTCCCTAGGGAACAGTGATCACTGTAAAGTCTGTTTTATGATGTCAGGTGAATCAAGTACAAATTGAGCCATAGATTTAACACAAAAGCTCAATTTTAACAAGGCAAACTTTTCTGGTTTGAAAGCAGAAATGGCTGCATGGGACTGGAAAACTGAGTTTTCTAATCTTTCAGTAGATAAAATGTAGGAAATCCTGACTATGAAAATCAAAAGGGAGTGCAAAAATATATACAAGTACAATGAATAAATATGGCAGGAAAAATAATACCAAAGGTGGGTTTAATTCTAAACTTAAAAGATGGTTAGAGAAAAGATAAAATCTTTACACGAGTAAACAAAAAGATAACCAGGAGGGATGGCTGTTGTTTAGGAGGTCCATATATATATATGGTCATTTAGAACAGAGGAAATCATTGATGCCATTGTTAATTCAGCAGGCATTAAATTTAAAGAATTCATAACTGAGAATAATTTACTAATCCTTAATGGTAGGGGACCAGGAGATCTAGAGGGAGCATACACATACTTTTCTTCAGTTAGAAACAGTCTAATAGATTATGTATTAATCTCTCCTGAATCTTCTGATTTTGTACAGAATTTTCAAATAAATCTTAGAGTAGAAAGTGATCATGCTGCACTCACTTGCGCATGATCACTTTAATGAAAAAAGGCCTCCTTTGAAAGATATTTATCCTGTTTC
This sequence comes from Neoceratodus forsteri, assembly GCA_016271365.2. NCBI lineage: Eukaryota > Metazoa > Chordata > Ceratodontiformes > Ceratodontidae > Neoceratodus > Neoceratodus forsteri. The sequence goes on along the minus strand of CM028133.1, from coordinate 630,360,146 downwards.
ATTGGTCTCCATGGGAAAGCTAAACCATCCTTAAAAATAACAAAATGAAGAATATTGAACATATTTTTCTACACCAATCTATTCTGAAGATGTTTTAAAAATGAAAATTTAACAAGTTGCTATCAGAAACTTTGAGAATCTTTTATCTAGAATTACTAGTGAAATATATGTACACAAGGATCAAACATCATCCCCTACAACATGGTTTGATTCCCAGTGCCAGTATCAAAAGAAGAATTTAGGTAAAATAATTAGGGAACATCTTAAAAATCCATCAAACCATACTAAAGTAAAATTAAATTATGCCCGGAAAGCATACAAAAATTCTTAAAGATAAAAAACATGAATTACACAAAAAGATGGAATTTATCCATCAAACAATATTGAACAATGATAGTAGGGCCTTTTGGAGTATGGTTGCAAGAGGGGTTAAATTATATCAATCTACACTACCATCTTATATCCCCAAAGAAGCATGGGTTATCTATTATACAGCTTTATTAAACAAAACATTTTACAAAGAGATCGAATAAATTCCTTACAATGGATATCTCTGCTTCCTTACTCGCCTATAATTTTCACTTCTGATGATGTTCAAATGGCAATCTTAAAATTAACAAACAATAAAGCTCCAGGCCCAGATAAATCCAACCGAGATTTATAAAGAAAATCTCAATTTTTGGATTCCTTTTTACTCAACTTATTCAATATTTGTTTAAAAGAATGTACAATACCATCGTCATGGCAAAAAAACATGATAATACCTATTCATAAAAAGATTTGTTGTACAAACCAAGTAATTACCGCCCAATAAGTTTACTAGACATTGCAGGAAAATATTCTCTAAGTATATTGTTAAACAAACTACAAATCTGGATAGATATTAATAACCCTCTTTCAAAATTTCAAGCTGGATTTCGTCATGGATTTTCCACAACAGATAATGTTTTCATATTATTCTATCTCCTAGAGAAATACATATTATTTAGGAAAATGAGACTTTATGTTTTATTTGTTGATTTCTCCGCTGCGTTCGATTCATTAATAAGACAGACTTTATGGGAAATTCTTAGGATTCGAGGCCTCCCTTCATCTTTACTCCTCCCTATGGTTTTACTTTATACTAATACTTATACGGCAGTGAGATTTGATCAAAGAGGAAATATCACAGAATATTTCCCAACCTCTGAAGGTATCAAACAGGGATGTTTACTAGCTCCTATTATTCAATATCTATATAGATACCTTATAAGATTATGACTTAAATGATCAGTGGACTCTCCAAAAATAAAAGATCAATACATACACAACCTAGCATATGCAGATGATCTAATTCTACTATCACTGACCCCTAAAGGACTAGAATTACAATTTAAATCTCTTGTAAATAAATGTAAAGAATTGGAATTGAGAATAAACCTAGACAAAACAAAAGTAATGATCTTTGAAATCGGTCATCAAAACCAAGGATTTTCTACAATGATGCCCCTATTGAAATAGTGACATCTTATAAATACCTTGGTATAACATTACACTCTAGAAACTTCTGGGCACATCATATTAAGGAACAGATTAATAAGGCAAAGTATGCAGCAAAAGCACTGCAAAGATTTAACCTTAAATATGGAGGTTTATGGTAATACTGCTATTAAAGCAGGAGGCAAAAATTACCCCACTAATATTATGTGAGCGGAAATCTGGGGATATAATCATTATCCACAACTGAAACCCCTCTTTTATATTATTATAAATATATTTTACAAGTTCCCACTTCAATGGCTGGATCAATAGTTAGAACAGAATTAGGTAGATTACCTTTGATTTCCTTATTAACCTAAGGATAGTCACATATTGGTTGAGATCAATAAATAATATAAATAATGTTATGCCATTGAACTGTATAATGGAAAAGGAATCCTGGCATAAAGAAGGTTTTACCTCTCTATAGTTAAAATCCCTTTTCAAATATTACACAGTATAGAGTCAACTCACCTATGGAATGATTGGCAAGCGCAATAAAAATACACGAAAGCTATAAGGTTAATATAAAAAAACTTTTACAAAAGCCACACAAATTCAGATGAATCAAGTAAGGAGCCAAAGACAAGCCCTGTGGTTTGCTCAAAACAAAATTGATTCCAACATGGAAGAATACTTACGACTTCCTTTATCACCATACATACGTAAAGCAATAACCTGGGCAGAGATTTGAACTTATTACATCAAAATACATTTACTTTAATAAATTAAAATTAAATGAATCAACTCAGGATAAATGCCCTTGCAATAGAGGATTCACTGAATCGTTAAAGCATGTATTAATTCAATGCCCTTTATTTAATTATATTCGCTTTAAATATTTGGGAAAATTCTTAGTAAATATACAAATTTAACATATGATGTGATATTCATATTGATGCACCCAATGACTATTCAAGATGCAATACTGGTAGGAATTTTATAATGTCTATAATAAGTGTTAAGAAAAAGCACACTAAAGTGGCTCAGAGATAAATGAATTGTTTTTATACAATCTGAAGAATTTTAACCAGCATACTTTCTTATGAGAGTTATTCTAATGAGATAAAGAGTCTGTTTAATCATATTTTTAATTTATTTCACATTTTGTATTTTTAAATTTAAAATTGTAATGTCCAGAAATTTTTCTAATTTATAGGAAGAACAATAAACTTGACTTGACTTGACCTGTATAGGAGGAAGGTTAGCAACTAAAGAAGGAAATTAAGAAAGCTAAGGCAGACTATGAACTTAGTTTGGCTACAAGAGTAAGTGACAATCATAAAGCATTTACACATACATAAATGGCAAAAGAAAGGATATAGTAATATAGGTCCTTTTATTAATGAACTGAATGAACGGTAACTGACACTAAGTTATTGGCGGACATGCAAAATTCATATTTCAGTTCAGTATTTAGTAAAGATACTGGCACAAGAGCTACGAATAAGTCAAGTTCTCAGGTAGGACAGGTAATAATAGACCCTACATATGTATTAGCAAGATTGGAAAACATTAACAAGTCTCAGGGATCAGATGAGCTACACCGCGAAGTACTTAAAGAATTGGCTGTCAGCCTGACTCCTCCACTGACAAACTTATTTCAGAAATCCTTAGACCAGGGAATAGTGGTACAGGGTTGGGGAAGCTATAGCATTTCCATTATTGAAGAAAGGCCCTACTACAAAACCTGAACATTTTAGGCCAGTTAGTTTAACTTCTATAGTGGGGAAGCTATTTGAAGGAATTCTGAAGGATTGTAGTCTATCCCACTTGGGCTGCATAATTTAACTGATCCGACCCAACATGGCTTCATAAAAAATGAAATCATGCCAGACAAACATGTTAACCTTCTATGGAAAAGTAAACATGGCCCTGGACAAAGGGTTACACCATATTTTGGGATTTTTCCTAGGTGTTCGATAAACTGCCACATAAGGAATTATTAGAGGTACTGATCAGCACAAAGCTACCATCAAATATAGTGAAATGGGTGGAAGCATGGTTGAGTGATAGAAGGCAATGGGTTACTATCAGTGGGGTATTCTCAGATTGGGAGGAAGTCTGGCGAGTCCCACAGGAGCTCCGTCTTGGGCCTATGTTTTAATCTATATGTCTCCTCAATTAAGGGTAGTTCCCCAACATTTGGTTGAGTAAGTTTGCAGATGACTGCAGGATTGGGGTATTTTGAACAGTATTGAGGATCAGAAAAGGTACAGGAAACACTGGATATGCTGATTCAGTGGACAGATCGATATAAGCTGGAACTTAATTTCAACAAGTGTGCGGTAATGCACTTAGGAAATAAGAACAGTAACATTGAGTACAACCTAGGAGAAGTCCAGCTCCATCAAACTGTGGAGGAAAGAGATCTGGGGTGAGAATAACTAGTGACTTACAATTTAGTACGCACTGTGGTATGATTGTCAAAAAAGCTAATCAAGTATTAAATTGTATACTCGACACATCGGTAGCAGAGATAGTAAGGTGATTCTGCCCTGTACCAGGCATTGGTGAGGTCCCATCCGAGTACTATGCCCAGGTCTGGTCCCTTACAAAAAAGTTGACATTAGAATGTTGAGGGTACAGCATCGGGCCCCAAAGAGAATTGCAGGTCAGGGTCATGTATCATATCAGGAGAGACTAAACAACTTAAGATTTTACACACTGCAATATCATGAGAATAAGGGAGATATGTGTATGATATATAGGGCCCTTCAGGATGATCAACTGAGACAGGAATTGGGACTTGGGGTTAGAAACATCTACCTACATGAACCCAGGGCACACAAATTGCAATTAACACAAGATAAGTGGAGAATCTTGAGGAGGGAAAACTGGTTTAGCCAGAAAGGGTTAAGCTGTGGAACAGTTTGCCAAATGAAGTGGTAATAAGTAATTCAATGGACTCCTTCAAACTTGGTCTGGATAAGTATTATGAAAATAAAACAACTCTAGCATAGAGTAACAGGGCAAGCATTAAGGGCATAAGTATATGTAGCTTGAAAATCCTATGTAACCTATGTAATCCTGTAGTTTGAGTTTGATCTCTAGCAGTTTGGACAGACAGAACGTCTCAGCTTTTTTTGTGGTCCTCTCAGCAAAACTACACAAGATGACACTTGTTTACTATATAAAAGATCTTGCACAGCATACATGGGAGTGTTAACCCACATTGTCTTCCACCATTAAAGAAAGGTACCTACTCAGTATCTGGAAGCATGAAGCCACTGGAATAGTCTGAGCTAAAAATAAAGCCAGACTAAGATGCCCTCAACAATTCCTAACTGATGTAAACTGGACTCTGAATGGGTATTATGATCAAGGTCTGTGGGGTGTAGGTGAGTGTTATGTGCCATACCATGATGGTGGCAAAGAACTCTATGGTCTATGTTTAAACCATGGTTTGTCCATAGGGATATTTAACTATTTTTCTTACCAGTTTGACTTAAACTGTTCCATTTATTCATAATATTTAGTAGAGTAACATTAAACATACAAGTGCCTGCCTATGAGAATTTTCTGGTCATGAAACTATGACTGTCTGTATAGTTGTTTCAGTTTATTTGCAAAGTTTTTTATTAGATTTGATAGTTTAATATAGCAAAAATGATTTTTGGTTATAATTTTCTTTTGACATTTTTCCTTGTTACTTCTACCAGTGGTCCAGAAAATAATTTATGCAGTGGGTAAAAAAAAACAGCATTACCCCTTTGTACCTGAGATATAGATCAAGAAAAATTGAAATAATAGAAAAGTTAGAAGCTTGAACTATAGTAGCCTGGTCAGGAGATGTTTTCAAATGCAAAAGTCATCCCTGGTAATGAGCAGTGAGGTTAATAGTTTGCTTTTAAAATCATATGGCTTGCAAACAGAATTATTAATGGACAGAGTCTCAACATAATGACTAGTGCAGAATAAAGTAGCAAGCATTTTGAATGCCTAGTTCCTTCCCCATGAAGTTAATAAGGCCAAAATTAATTTTGGAATTAATAAGGCCATAAATATAATTTTGACTTACTGAAACATATTTAACAGATATTATTTGCAGTATAAAGGACCTTATCAAATACAAACAGAGCAAAAAAAACAAGATACTGAACATCTGGCCTACATTAATTTGTGGTGCAGTAACCAGGCAATGTCATGTTCTCCACTCACCCCAAAGGGTATTTACTTTCCCCAGCATGTCAATTGTGTATCAGCTGTTTATTGTATGAAAGTATTTATCTTCTTCAATGATATCTGTTCCCTTAGGCCACACCTTTGGAACTATGCCTGTATCAGGGCTAGGACCACACTGGAAAGTTTTGCTAGCTGGGACTGCCTGTGACAATATCGCAGCGTCAGCATCTACATAAGCGTAGTGCCCCATCTCTTCTCAGTTCTTTTACCACCATCGATCATACTCTAGGCCTACAAGGAAACACTGACCAATCCAGCCATTGTCATTAGTAATCACTAATTTTTAAGTAATGCCACCACCTCTACATGCAGCCAAATTAAACAAAGTTATTCTGGTACTGCGTAGTACAGAGAAAAGATTTATAAGGACGATGCACATGAAGTATGTATCTGTTGTTTAGGCCTTTTTCACAATGTCAGGACTTGTGAGATTTGCTAGGGCTTCAATCAAGCAACCAGGTAATGCAGAAGAAAGGCAACAGAGAAGTTTTACTGGGAAAAATTCTAGTGACCTTGGAAAAGACCAGGGTCAGAAAGCAGCATCACCAGCCCCATTGACCGACTCTCAGTTGTTGAAATCAAAGACCGTGAAAAGACCAGTTGTCAGGACACAAGCATAAACATAAAGATAAGGGCAGATTTGCTTCCTGGTGGGGTCTAGGTCACGGTTGCACCTTTTTTTTTGCAATTTAATAAACTTTATTAATGAATTTTAACATATTACAAGTCACAAATCACACAATAGATACATCAAATGAACTGATGAACAAACATGTCCCATCCTTCACCCCATCAAAAATGTCACCATGCCTGGATACATATGTGATACTTACTTTCTTTGTCATCACCTGCCTTGGTGGCAGTGATACCAGCCCCCGACCGTCAACCAGACACCAAGGTTGGGGCTTGGTTCAAGCACTACTGTCACCAGCAAGGTCATCCATTCCTGTTGCCAACAGGGATGTTGATGAAGAGAAGGAATATAATCAAGACCTCATATGGAGGAGGATTATGGAGAAGATCTTTATGTTCCACATTCTAGCTCCACTGTATCTTCTTGTAGTGAGGATTCTGTGGTGTCCACTTTCAGATCTCCTTCTGAAGACCCTACCTTCCAAAATGTGATGCAGCACATGCAGAATGCAATAGGCTTTGCTGTGGAAGAAGAGGATTCCACTAAAAATAACCTGATGGATTTCTTGAAGATACCATGTACTCCCTCCATCACTGTTCCTCTAATTTACCCTGCAGTGGATAATGCCACATTTGCTGCACAGTACAGGCTTAATTCAATGCCAGCTGTACCTACAAAGTCTGACAAGCAGTACATTGCTCCTGTTGCCAAGCCTTATTATGCAAACCAGAGTGAAACAGACTCTGTAGTTATAATGGCTGTGCATAATAGATACAGGGCACCAAAACACTAAGTACTTTTCCCTGATAAGGAATCCACAATATTTAATGTGATGGGCAAGTATACATATGCCTCTGCCTCACTAGGCCTTCATAGCCTGTTGCTAGCCTTGCTTGTAGAGCGAAAACAGCTAACTAAAAGAAGCTACATTTTCTTATTAATTTAACACTTATGTCTCAGCAGGAGTCAGGGTCTGTTGAGATTAAGCAGACAGATACTTTATTAGAAGTAGAAGGGTCTTATTCAGGGTTAAAAAGAAAGAAAAGAAAGAAAGTCAGTGTGTGTTCTGTGCTGTGAAGGGTACTGTGTCAACTTATTTTGCTAAACCAGTAGGAGAGAGAGAGCTTAATTGGGGTGTGGCTTATACACTATAAAAGCAGGTGACTAAAATTACAACTTCCTGTTGCTAGCCTTTTTCTTACTAATTGCCCTCCATCCCACCCACCCTAAGCCAGTTCTACTTTTATAGCCAGTGGATTTGACTGTCAACAGGAACTCCTGTTTGGCAGTAGGAAGAGAAGGATCATAGAGAACATGGGTTTTGTCAACCCTGTGTGGTACCATTTGCTTGTAACTGACTCTTCAGTGAATAGCAGAGCATTGTGAGAACCTGGAGGACTAGCAATAGGCTAGTATACCTCCTACCCCAAAACAACATCTCTCTGTTAAAAGCACTGTTGCCTGGTGGTTCTTTTGCCCTTTTAAGGGCTTGTAAACCTTCAACTCACAGAATCTTGCTGAATTTAAGTAAATATTGTTATTTTTATTGCACCGAAACTGAAGTGAATGGATGCTTACTTCCAGTTTTCAACTTAAAACCTGCCCTCTAGTGTGAGCAGGGCAAGTGCAAGTAGGGCTGTGCATGGAGATTGCGGCATTTATGCTGTCTGCTGTGTCCGCTGAAGTACTAAACTGCTGGCATTAGACAAACTTGGATAAGATAATTTTAGCATATCCTCTACTTAGTAAATATACACCTTTAATAATGGAAAAGAACTTAGTAAGTGTATGCAATGTTTGATGTACAGTGAGGGAAAGTATGGAGCAGTATGCAGGTGCTAATTGCCATCTGATTACTACTCTTGAAGCAGAGATAGCGTTTCTGCTTAATATTAAACAAGTTTCTACTGATATTAGGGAATTGGAAAGTTACATTGATCTTGTGGTTGAACAACTTCATTCTAATGAACAATTTCCTTCACATTTAGGTAGCATTTCTATGCCTCCTGATGAGGAGACAATTGTAACGACTAGTACTAGTATACCTGTTGCCTCTGCCACCTCTTATAAGGTGGATAATTATCCCCTCTTCTCATAATAATGATGACTGGACCATTGTCACAAAGCCTCTTAAAAAGGAGGGCGGTCAAATACACAATAGTGCCCCTATTGAAACTCGTAATAGGTTTGAGCAATTGACTGTATCAGATAATGAAGTGTTACATGATTTATCCTGTGCATCACCCCTGTTGATAATAATGGTTTAAAACACTTTTCAGTCAGGAATTAATGCCCATGAATACTTGTCCTAGTAAGTCTCAAGCTACCAAATCAATTTCTATTAAGTTAATCACCGAGTGTGTAAACAATCACCTGTTTCTGATTCTTGTACCCTACTGTCTGAAAACAAGTGTTAGTCCTGGAGATTCAATCATTAAGCACATTGACAGGGCGGTATGCAATAGTGACAAGAGCAACCACACTTGTTCTAGTTTCCGTGGGCCAGGGTATCTGATATTACCTCCATGATGCCTAAAATTTTACAAAATGCGGGGAAAATCCACTGGTTATCATACATGCTGGTGTTAATGATATAAACAACACCCCATTTAATCAGTTACAACAGGACTATGGCGTTATGTAACCTGTTACTTGATAGGGATGCTGTGTATGTATATCTGAAATTCTATCTGTCCGAGAGCAACATCTACCATGACGCAGAAAATCAAAGCCCTAAATGAATGGCTGAGAAAGTGGTGTTTAAGTGGATATACCTTGTATTACCCACTGGGAATCATTTTCAGATCGTTCTTCCTTGTTTTGCTGGGACGGTTTACATCTCAGTCGTAGGGTAGTGCAGTTATGGGGAAAAGTATCACTAAAATCATAAATCATTGTTTAAACTAAAAACAATGTGGGAGAATGGGTCTATTCCCAAGTCTCTGAATACTTACCAAAATAATATTACAACTAAATGTAAATTCCTAGCTTTGAATGCAAGATCTTTAAACCAACTCAAATTAGCAGAACTCAAAGCCAAATGTAAAACTTTAAATATAGGTGTGGTGGGTGTAACTGAAAGTTGGTGGGACGCATCTTCAATTTGGTCCAGAGAAATTCCAGGTTATAAGTTATATCATAAAACAGATTAGATAAGCAAGGTGGTGGAGTTTGTATGTACATACGAAATGATATTCCTTCTTTTGAAGTCTGTTCTCCTTTCCTTTGGAAAATATATGGGTTAAAATCTTATTGAAGGAGCAGTCCTATATAACTATTGGTAACATCTATCGCACTCCATCTGCAAATTCAGATTACACAACTGATATGTTTAAAGAAATTACACATTTTCAGAATCTCAAGATACTGTAATATTTGGTAACTTTAACCTCCCTCATATTAACTGGGACTCATTCTCAGGACAGTCTATGCTGAGAAAGGACTAATAGATGTGGTAGTTAGTATTGGATTACAACAACTTGTTACTGAACCCACTCGAGGTCCTAATATTTTGGATCTATTATTTACTAACATAGAGCAACAAATTAGCAATTTACAAATTTAGGATCCACTTGGGACCAGTGATCATTCATCTATTCTTTTGAAATTCAACAGTTTAAAACTACACAAAGGAAGTTACACTGTACAAAAATTATAATAAAGCAATTTTTTCTAAAATCAATGAATACTTACAAAACATAAACTGGGAATCTAATCTGCTTAATTGTACAACACAACAAGCTTGGGACTTTTTAAAACATTGTACATTATTTGGAAAATACCTTTATTCCATCTAAGAGGAAATTTAATAGTAAAGGAAAAATTCCCTGGTTCAACAAGACAATTAAAAATCAGATTAAAATAAAAATTTAACATTTTAGGAAACTTAAAATAGTTCTGTTCCATTTAAAATGACTCTATTACTTAAATACAGACTATCTGTGAAAAACTTAAACAATTCTATTAAATTGGCAAAAATAAGCTAGAATTTAAACTAGCTCACACAAAAGACTGTCACAAATCTCTTTCTCCTATATAAATAGTAAAAAGATGTATCAAGGACCATTGGTCCCATTATAACCAATGGCTCTTCTCTATCTGATATAGAAACCTCGAATCTCTTTATTAAGTACTTTTGTTCTGTCTTCTCTCACAAATCACCTATTAGTACATTTAAAGTTCACCACATAGATTATCATAGGTTCTAGCCAACTGACATTATACAGGCTATCAAAAACTAAAAATACTAGTCCGGGCCGGACAGTATTCATCCATGGTTTCTGATCGAAACCTCTATAAATATTTCTATACCTTTGTCAGTTATCTTCAACAAATCTTACAAGAAAGCATTGTACCAAATGATTGGCATTCAATAATAGTTACTCCTGTATTTAAAAAGGCAATAGAGGTTCTGTGCAAAATTATTGTCCAATTAGCCTGACCTCAGTGGCTGTAAATTAATGGAACGAGTAATGAAGTCTCTAATAGATCAAGATTGTAAAAATTGGGAATTTATGATTCAAATCAGCATAGGTTTACTCCCAAGTATTCCTGCACCACCAATCTGATATCTTTTACAATAATATAAGTACTCTACTACTAGATGTGGGTCTCCCTACTGATGTAATTCTTTTGGACTTTAGTAGAGCTTTGATAAAGTCTCACATGAAAACTCATTACTAAAATGCACAATCTAGGTTTGTCACCTGATATTGTCAACTGGGCTTTAAACTGGTTGACAAATCATTCTCAGAGAATCAGATATTAGTGATATCTTGTCTGATTCAGGTAGTGTGACAAGTGGTGTACCACAGGGTCGGTCTTGGGACCAACATTGTTTAATCTCTTTATCAGTGATTTACAAACAGGGCCAAATAACTTCATGGTTAAATTTGAAGACGATACTAAATTGGGGGCAAGGTTAATAATCAAGAAAATATTTCTGCATTAAAGAAGGATTTGGAAAACTTAACACTTTGGACAAATGAAAATCATATGCAGTTTAATCAAGACAAATGTTTAGTAGTGCATTTCGTAAAATAATCCAAAACGATATAGTATATAAACGGACTACCACTTCACTCATCAAATTATGAAAAGATTTAGGATATATGTTAATAATAAACTTACATAAAATGATCACTGTGTTAGAACTGCTTGCATGACCAACAGACTTTTGAGGCAAATAAATACACTTTTGCTAATCTTACCGAACAATGCCTTATTCCATTATATAGGGCATACATTAGACCGATTAGACTATGGCCCCTTTCTGGAATCCAAATTAAAAAAAACATAGCAATTCTTGAACAGGTTCAAAGGAGAGTAACTAGAATGATTCCAAGATTAACAAACTTGGATTATCAGAACAGATTAAAAGCTACTGGTCTCTTCTCTCTTCAAACTAGAAGATTAAGTGGTGATATGCTTATGGTTTTAATTTAATAAATTCACCAGATCTAATGGAAAAATGTGGTCTAACACTTCCAAAAGGAGACATGTTCTGAGATTGCATAATAAACAGCTTGAAGTAAAAACGTATAAAATCAGCTAAAGGGGACACTTTTTCCAATAAGAGCATCCATTGTATGGAACACCTTGCCACAAGAATTGGTAGAGGCAACTAGTGCCACTGTCTTTAAAAACAAATTAGATGTTTGGTTGAGGGATAATAGATAAATAATGTCCCACATAGTGTGGGAACAGTCTCGATGGGCTCTGGCCTTCTTCTGTTCTTTCATACCAAGTAATACCAGGTATTGCAAACCACTAGGTCTACATGATCAAGTATCATAATACCCTGTGGAAGGCTGCTGAAACTGCAGCATAGGATCTTCCAGAAGGAAATGCCAAGAATGAGTTAATTAAAATCTTGACTCTGGAGCTGAAGTTGGCAAACTTTTGCTATACTCAGCATATGATGTTTCTGGTGCATCTGTCTGTGCATCTGCCACTGGTATTTGCATGAGAAGGTATTCTTGGCTCAGGTTTACTTGATTTGCAACTGATGTGCAGCAAATAGTGTTTAATACCCTTTCATAGGCAGCAAACTGTCTATTATGTGGAAGAGGCATTAAGAGGCCTTCAAGTCTCTAAAATGACTTCAAGGTCAGTCAAATCCCTGTATCCACCACACCTGGTAGGGGTTGTGGCAAGGGATCCTTTGTCAGTCTGCTACCAGAGGTGGCAGTCAGGTCTACTATCAGCAAGGCAGAGTAAGAGTGGTGGAGGCTTGCCAGCTCTCCGATGGGGTGTTGGCAGGTTATTTTTTTTTGGGGGTGGATATGATATTTGTGAATTAGGACAACAAATGGGTCTGGGGGGCTACTAGGCCCCAGAAGCTCTAGGGTTTTACTTGCTCTGTGTGAGTTTTAGGGTTTTTTTTTTGAAGAAAAGCACACTTTGTTATATCTTCCCTACCCTAATTTCAGGGGAATTTTTTTTCCCATGGAGTCAGGGGTGTGGAGACTCTGGCATTAGAGTCTAAAGCTCCAGTGGTTGTGGGCAACTGGCTGCCTAACAGTGCCATCAACGACTCCATCCCATGTGCAGTTTTGTAATATGCCATGAAAGATTTCTACAGAAAAGCTGGGGAAACTCTGGGGAGTTACATGCTCTGTGGTGAGTTTTGGGGCTCTCCTTGAAGAAAAACACACTTTTGTTCCATCTTCCTATCACTTACTCTAAGTTCTGGGTTCAGCCAAGAAGTACCAGAACAAACATGGATCTCTGGGTGAAACAACTGGTTCTGAAGCAGTCAATTACAAAACAGGATCAGCCACCAGACCACATATTTGTCACACTCTTTCCTGGTTGTGACAGGAGACCTTCATGCAGTAAAATTTCTTAGTAAAAATTAGAACTCTGTAGTTAGCTGCTAAAACCTTTAATTAATCATGGGTAGCAGCATTCAGTTCCTTCCAGTCTCCAGACATCATCACATTAAATTCTAGTCATCATGTAGTCAAATCCTCTTCAATAAATACTGTGCAAACTGACCCTTGTGCTAATATTTTATTTATTTCATTTTGCTAACCAGGTAAGGTGCACTAACCATGGCAATGGCTATTTTCAGGCATGACCCGAGAGGGTACAGAACAGAAAAATGTATACAGAGCATAAGAGATAACAAAATTAACATCACATTACATTAATATGAACATTTTCATGGATGGGAATACATTGCAAGCAGGGAAATAAATAACAAGCAAGGTAAGAATATAATACAGAGTAATACATTATCTGTGAGGGAAAAGTATATTTACTAAGGTCATATGAGCAGAATCACAGACAAATTAGGCTAGGATAATGCAAAGAAGGCTGTAACACAGGTGTGGTCATACAGGATAGATATAGGAGAGTTAGGAAGTAGTAGTGATATTAGAGTGAGGGATAGAAGGATGGTATAGAAAAAGAAAATATTGTCAAGGTAAGAGGTGAGGACAGAGTAATTTTGAGTAGGCCAAACAGGTTACAAGATGAAGGAAGTGCTGAGTGTTTATTGGAATAAGACTGGAACAAAGTGGCTAAGGAGTCAAGGTAGGAGGGAGATAAACAGGTTAGGGTGGTTGGAAGCAAGACCAATTACATGAATCAACTAGGTATCTCATGTAGCAGTCTTTTGAAAGAGGTACGGGATGGGGCACGGTGTATAGTTGAGGAGAGAGTTCCAGTATTGGGGGCATGACACACAAAGGCACTAGCCTCTTTAGAGGAGTGATGCCTAGGGATGAGGACAGGCTCATTGACAACAGAGTGCAGGCCATATCTGGACATCTGATTTATAAATAGTCCCACTGGGGTTTAGGTATCTGGGTTCTTATGATGTTATCAATAAACAAGCCACATGCAAGGACCGAGATGCAGGAGGTGAAAAGCCATCCAAGTTCGGGATGAAGGAGGCAGTGGTGTTTAAGCTGGTGAGAAGAGGAGCGTGAGCGACAGATGTTATTGTAGGTAACATCCCACTCCAAGACCAGATTTACTTATGTGGGATAGGTTGCAACCCCATAGGTGAGGGACGGAGGAGAATGCCATGAGCTATGGCTAGTCTAGCTGAGGGTAAGCACACATAGCTGGAGTGGTACGCAATGCAAAGTTTCATGTTAACAGACTTTACAGGTCTGTTGGATGTGAAGGTCAAAATTAAGAGCCAGGTCAAGTGTGACACCCAGGTATTTAATTAGTTTACCATACTTACAGATGTGCCATTAACAGTGGAGATCTTGAAGTATGGTGGGGAGTTTTGAGTTTGGCATTAGAACCAAATAACATGGCTTGGGTCTTAGATACATTGAGGACAAGCTTATGGTTAGACAGCCATTGTTGAATTCTGCTCAAAGTCCTGGGACAGACATCGGTTAATGTCAGTAATGCTTGGAACTGGAGTACAGGACAGTATCATTGGTGTATAACAGGGAGGAAGTCTGCTGGAGGGTGGAGGTGACATTATTTATAGATATGGAGAAAAGGAGGGGACCAAGAATGGGCCCTTGTGGCACACCAGTGTTGATAGAGGTTATATCCAGTAGGGTGGAGTTGTATTTAACTACTTGAGTCCTATCAGATAAGTAGCTGTCAAACCACATGACTACATTCGGTGAGAAGCCTAGAGATCTCAGGGTCATTAAGAGTAAGGTGTGGTCAACCAGATCAAATGCTTTAGTCATGTCGATAAAAATCGCCCCTGTTATAGAGCTGGAGTCCATGGCCACTAAGGTATCTGACGAAACTTAATTAGTGCAGTGGTTGTACTATGACCGTGGAAGCTATGCTGGCAGTGGTAAGAAGGTCAGTAGAGTAGGGGCCAGATTAGAACCTAGGAAGAGCTTTATGGGACCTGAATTTCTTGGAATCCCGATAAGAGTGGGTCAGAAGATGCTTGCAGTAGGCACTTTTGCCCTTTGATTTCCTTCTTACATGAATTGTGTGAGTTCTGTAAACAATTAAGGCCGCAGGTAGCCCGATCTTTTATACTGGAGCCAACTTTTGTCCCTTTGACATAGTTTGAGAGTAGGTCAGATTTTAGCCAGTGGGTAGGCTCTATTTTTCACCCTCCGGTTATGAGTGGGCAGTGTTTATTCTGTATCACCAAAAGTTGGTCAGAAAGAGATTAAGGTGGCTTGAGCGTCACTTGAATTAAGGAGGGGGACCAATCAATAGTGGCTTATATCCTGTAGGAAGAACTGTGAGTCAAGGTGCACATAGTTTTGAAATTAATAAAATGTGGCTTAGATGGAGTAGGCCTAATCTTTCCCCAGATACAAAAGGTGGGGAGTGGTTGGAAATGGAGTCAGCAAGTATGTCTGAGATGATTATGTTTTCAGGGTGGCTGGTCATTATCCAGTCCAGTAGAGCACTGGAGTTAGAGTGCTGTGCAATCCTGGTTGGGTCATTGATCAACTGGTGTAGGTTAGAACTTTGAAGCCTACTCTGTAGTGCGGGTTGAGAGTTTCTAGCCAATTTAAGTTAAAATCACCCAGTATAAGAACCTCATTTCTGCCAGAAAGAAGAGAGGTCTGATCGAGCACCTCATCGAGACCTTTAGGCCACTAGAGGGGCTTTGTAGGAACACACAATATGTATTTTTTGGAGCCAAGAGAGAGCAGGCTATGTATAGCTTCACAGTGTGTTAGGGGAGATGAGCAGATTTCAGAGTGATGTAGGTGATTTAAAATAGATGGCTGTACCGCTCTTTTGGAGCAGGTCTATCAAACCTCACACGATTATAAGAAGGAAAAGAGCAAAGTGAATCAGGGGTGGAGGGTTTGAGCCAGTCTAGAAGACATACTGAACCATCATAAGGGGTCAGTCTGGAGTGACCGAATGGGTATCTTTTATCTTCATGAGTTTGCTGTCTTTCAGTAGTATGTACATGTACAGTAGATTAGAGCCACCTGATTCTTTTCTAGACTTAATAGGAGACAACCCATACACAGCAGCTCTCTCCCTTATTGCACACAGAAGTCACTGCAAAAATGGACATTTAGCATACATGCCATAAAACATCTGTAAAGAAATGTAACTTTTAACTTAAAAATCTCTTGGCCTTGGTGAATCTGTAGAATGGTGTTCCTTGGGGTTTGAGAGAGTGATCGCATGATATAATGCAGCATTTGGTATTGATTTTATTTGGCAGAGTTGGCACTGTCTTCAAGGCACTGGAAAAATACTAACAGCATAAATAGGTAAAATTGAAGCCTTAGCCCCAGAAGCACCACACCACATGCACAGAATGGCACCCGAACAGAAGATTGAGTCTGCTGCTTGCAGGGCAGGGAAACAATACATATATGCTGCATTGCTCAGCCTGCCTGCCTTACTGAACCCTTAACTGAATTAATTTCACCTGAGAGAGTCTGCTGCCTGATGAATAGTGCCCGTCAGAGCCAGGGCAGGCAGGCCACAACAACTCCAGACCATCTTCCCCAAGTTCCAGTGTTCTGCTCGGCTCGCTCTCACCACCGATCACGATGTCTGACTCACTCTCCCTCCCATTATTTTAATTAAAATATTTTGTTCTCCATCACAATCACAACACGCAGCGCCTCCTCGGCTCTGACAGACCGCACTAAAACAGTCCTCTTCCTCCAACCTAGTCCGTCTACGACCTCTTCACTCCTTGGCTATGCCTGGTGCGGGTGATGCAGCAGTGTGTGCTATGTGCAGGTGTGCATTAAAGTGCCAAGCCACCAAATTCCAGCTGCACAAGTTCATTGGCAGTCTTGTTGAGAGAGGAGAAGGAGCAGAGGTGGAGGACTAACAAATTGACAGTGCTGCCTCCTCCTTGTCCCCCACCTCATGGATACATGCGCTGCTTGCTGCTCCCAGCCCAGCCAGCATTCAGATCTCATTTAACAAGGGACATTATTTAAAGGGACAGCACATCCATGCTGAATCTGCTAAAAAGCCTAAATTAATAATTTGGGGTGTAATTTTGGGGATGTTTTAACCCTTGCTGTGCAACGGACTGACATCGGTCCAGGATTCCTATCGTTCTAATTCTGTTGGCAGCCTAAGGGTTAACACCCAGAACACCCTCCCCTGCCCTTGGAGCCCATTCCAAAGCATCAAAGGCTGGTGGCTCTGCCGCCACCAGCTCAGCATGACTTGAATCACACCTCTAATGCCTCCAGAGGTGGTGGTAGGTGGTTGTTTCTCCCGCCTCTGACACAATGGAGGGAGAGTACCACAGAAAATGGGTCCTGAGATAATTTCAGGGGTCATGCTCTGAGCTCCTAGAGACACCCTCAGAGCATCCTCCACCTCTTTCAACTTATCCTCCATGCTGAAAGAAGAGGTACAAGCTTTTGCTAAACAGAGGTACACTAGAACCTGTGCCTTCACGTCAGAAGAACAGAGAGTTCTACTTCAGATACTTCCTGGTCCCCAAATGGACAGGAGCACTCAGGCCTGTTTTATCTCTGAAAGACCCTAAACTTCTAGATGGAATACAAGATGTTTGCATGGTCTTCCAGCAAGCTTTTGATTCCCTGTTGCAAACAGGGACTGGATTTGTTCCTGGATATGAAGGTAGTTCAAACATCATTACAGACAATATCTGGATTTGTCCTGAAAGGGAGCACTATCGGTTCAGAGTATTGCCCTTTGGTTTGTCTTCTGCACAATGTGTCTTCACCAAATGCTTAGCAGTGGCAGCGGCCTTCTGTATCTCATTCTGTAGCTGGACTATTGGCTTGAAAGCCAGCTCCTAGAATCACTTCACACACTGTCCCAATCAAGGCAATCATTTGAAGACCTGGGGATTACAATGAATGTGCTAAAGTCAGTGCTGACTCCTTGCCAAAGGCTGCAGTACATAGGTGCTGTCTTGATGTGGAGCAGGGTTATGCATTTCTGCCCCAGAACAGGGTGGAGCAACTCATTGCTCAAGCAGAACTGGTATACAGCAGTCATCATGTCCCAGCCAGAACATTTCTGTCTCCTGGGACTCATGGCAGCAGCCATTGTTACTGTGCCGCTGGCCTGCTTACACTTATGGATACTGCAATGGACACTGAAGGTGCAATGGGATCAGTTGACAGATGTCATGGACCAGATGGTGCTTGTCACATCCCACTTACACAAAATACTGACATGGTGGATGGACCACTGCAGCCTTTTAAGTGGTGTACCATTTCTAATGCTAACTCCAAATCAGATTCTCACCTCAGATGCATCTGAAGCTGGGCTAGGGAGCACACCTTGGCCCTTATCAAACTCAATGTTTTTGGATCCAGGAAGAAACCAAACTGCACATAAATGTCCTGGAGATGAGAGTGGTCTTATACAGTCTCCAGGTCCTCTATTAAAACAGATGGGCAACATCAGTGTTATGCACTACATAAACAGGGGATGCATTCCTATTCTTTGTGTCAGGAAGCAATTGGAGTATGGTACTGGGTGCTGGAACATGGCCTAGAGCTCCCAGCCATGCATCTCATAGCTGCCCAAAACATCTGAGCAGACAGGCTAAGCAGGTCACAGTCCAAGATTCATGAATGGTAACTGCTGACCTCAGTGGCAGATAACCTCTCCGCAAGGTGGGGTCATCCTGAGTTGGACCTTTGCATTCCCACACAACACAAAACTGCTGTGTTTTTGTTTGCTTGCTCCAGGGCCTGGAGTTTTTCAACAAGACACATTGTCCCTCTCTTGAAAGGGAGGTTTCTGCATGCATACCTCCCATTCCACTAATACAGGGAGTATTACTGAAACTACAGATGGAGAGTGCAAGCCTCATCCTCATTGCACCTCTATGGCCTTGACAAATATGGTATCCGCTGCTCCAGCAGCTAGCAGTAGATCTTCCAGTATCTCTGCCTAGACCTTTGTCACAGGACAACATAGAAACATAACATAGAAATTTATTCCAGATAAGGACCACTTGGCCCCCTTGTCTGCCCATTTTCTTACCTATTGCAATACCCCAGACCCTACTTTATCTCTGGCTTTACCCTCCCTTTCCTACCGCTAAGATTCCCCATGACTATCCCATGCAATTTTGTATTCCATTACTGTTTTTGCCCCCACTATCTCCACTGGGAAGCTGTTCCATGCATCCACCACCCTTCTGTGAAAAAATACTTCCTCACATTACCCCTGAGTCTACCCCTCTCCAGCCTCCTATCATGACCCCTTGTTCTTGAACATCTTTTTTTTTTTTTTGGAAAATGTCTCCTCTTGTACCTTATTTATACCTGTGAGGTATTTGAAAGTCTCTATCATATCCCTCCTCTCCATTGTATACATATTGAGGTCCATCAGTATATCCTCATAGGGCTCTTGGTGTAGACCCTGCATCATTTTGGATGCCCTCATCTGGACTGCTTCTACTGTGCTCTATGTCCTTCCAGAGATGCAGCCTCAAGAAATGGACACATTACTCTAGATGAGGTCTTACCAGTGATTTGTACAGTGGTATTACCTCCTCCTCCTTTTGCCAGTGATACCCCTCCCTATGCCCCAAAGCATCCCTCTGGCTCTCCCCACTGACTTGTCATACTGTTTGGCCACATTTAGGTTATCCGATATGATTACACCCAGGTCCCTTTCCTGTTTGGTCATTAGTACCTCTCCCCATCATGTACTCTGCCCTTGGGTTTCTGTGCCTCAGATGCATGATTTTGTACTTCTTCACATTGAATCTTAGCTGCCAGACTCTTGACCACTCCTCAAGAATACTTAGACCTCTCCTCATTTATTCCACCCCTGAGTGTCAACCCTGTTGCAGATCTTAGTGTCATCTGCAAAAAGACCTACCTTCCCTTCTAGTCCCTCTACAATGTCACTAATGAAGGCATTAAAGAGGATTAGCCCCAGTACTGATACTTGTGGCACCCTGCTGGTCACCCTCCCTTCCTCAGAGTGAACTCTGTTTACCACCATCTTCTGTCTCCTATCTCTCAACCAATTTCTAATACAGTTTACCACCTTGAGACCCACTCCCAGGCTGCTGAGCTTGTTTACAAGTCTATTATATGGAATGGAGTTGAAGGCCTTGCTGAAATCTAGATAGGCCACATCTACTGCTCCCCCCAATCTAATTCCTTGGTTACCCATTCAAAGAAATCTATCAGATTTGTTTGACATGACCTCCAGTGAATTCATGCTGCCTCAGATCCTGTAATTGTGAAGAGGGACTACATCTGCCCTCCTCCAGTCCTCCGGGATCACTCCTGTCTCCAGCGAGTGGTTGAATAGGGCTGCCAGCACCTCTCTAAACTCCTTTAATATCTTTTGATGTATAGCTGGCCCAGAGACATGGAGGGCTGAGGCATCTGTGCCTTACCTCCTGCCACGCCAGCGACTCCATGTTCATGGTTATTCCACCAGGGTATGGCCACCTCTGTTGCTTGTTTCAGAAACATCTCTGTGGCTGACGATGTGATGCAGCCACATGGAGCACTGTCTTCACCTATACTAAACATTATGGTCTGGATATTGTTTCTTGTAGATGAGCAGGTTTTGGCCTTGTTGTTCTACAGAGCCTGCTATCCTGAACCAGACTGCAAAAACTGCTCCAACAGCAAGGACATGCTAGATATAAGAATCAGCACTGTAGCAAGAAATAACAGCCCGCTAAAATAAAAGCCAGGAGGTAATTGCTGAGGATGTGTGCTGGCATCCCTGTTTGAGAGGTAGAGTTTCTGACTGACTTTTGTGGGCATTTTTGCACAAATAAATGGCTGAATAAACACTTTTACACCTTATTATGTGGTGAGTCTGCTTTTATTTTAGCTTATTGCTGGACGGTGCTGTTATTTCTTGTTACACTGAACCAGACTGCACAAACCTCCAGGTTAGCTTTTGGGACTGCTTGGAACTCATTCCAAAGATGTGTCTCACGGAAGAGTGATCTCGAAAAGATAGAACAATTATGCATTACCTGAACGGTAGATCATTGAGGAATCTCTTTCCTTAGGCCATGCCAGCCCTCCCTCCTTCCCCTTTAATCATCTGTAGGAATGTGGCATTTAATTTCGCCTTGGGAATTTCTAAGGCTGCTATATCCAGTGCCTTAACTTTCTTACTGTAAAATATGCTGGTATGATCTCCTGGTTCCCTAAGAAGGAGGTCCTTTGAGCACTGTCTTCACCGGGAAATGAGAAAAGATGGGGCCACCCACGCTTATATGTCGATGCTGATGTGTTATGTCATCATGAGTGGCCCCATGTAGCAAAGGTTCCTGTGGCCTAGTGCTGGTGCATGTATAGTTCCAAAGGCATGGCCTAAGGGAAGAGATTCTCTTGAAGATTTACTGTTAACAGTAAGTATGTAATTGTTCTTTCACACACTTGTGGTTTAATGAGTGTGTGGACTGGTTAATTTGCTTTTGCACAACTGCCATTTACATTCACAAAGGTTATCATCAATTCACTTTTTAAATATTTTGCAGCACTTTCATACCTCTAAGGGAACACCCTAGTCTTGCCTTCTGGGTCCTTGTGCATGCACTTATTTACATTCACATTAAGGCCCAGCTTAATATGAGAAATATGTTCGATCACTCCCCAGTTTGGGCTAGGTGTGCATTCAAGTCAGACCACTGGTGGATGCCAAAGACTACTTAATCAGGCTCAGAATGTTTACTTCATTAGCCTTTGAGGAAGAAGAAGAATGTGTGGAGGCCAATGAAAACAACCCTCAGTGCTGCCTTCATTTGGCAGAGTAGAACAGGTCATTTTGCCAGTATAATGAAACAAGAATCATAAGGGTCTCCAAATAAATTGGGATGAGTCATCTTTGATTGTCAAATGGCAACATTTCATAAATGATCTTTACTTTACAGTCTTCTGTGACAGACAAACATTAAGGTTTAACAACATCTGAAGGACAGTGAACAGTTCATGCAGCACAAGAAACAGGAATACAAACTAGGAGCCCCTGGAGTTGAAAGAACACTGGATTAATATTGTTAACGTTTTGTTTTGTTTTTTTGCTGAGTCTGGCTGTATCAACTGCTGGATTGTTTTACAGATAGCTGTCTTGCTCCAAATTCAAGTATTCTGACCTTTGATGGTGATGTTATCTCTGGTATGCATTTGTTCCCTGTAGTGAAAAAGGCACCTGCATTACTGGATGTAAGCCCCACTCCTATCCCCAGAACAAACAGCTTTGGAGATGACCTTGATTTTGAGGGTGAAACAGCCCGTGCATATCACTCACATCTCACAGTAAGTCAACAGCATGTGTGTGATGGTGTTTGTTTGTTGTTTGTCTGTTTGACTAGATTACAGATAGGCAAGTTCTGAATTTGAATGAAGTTGGAGAACTGTAGCGCAAATTACTGTTTTGAAATTAATTGGTTTGAAACCAAACCTTATAACGTGATAGACACCCTTACTAAATACTTTTTTCTGTCATTTATATATTATTGCTTTTGTATAAAGACATTAAAATGAGTAAAATAAAAAAACTGCAATTAAATGTCACAGTAGCATACTTAGGTCTTGATCCATAAAACAATTTCTCCCACTCTGTGGCTATGGAAAATCTTTTGTAACTGTGGCCCTTGTTGATTTCCTTGTATTATGTTACTACTATACATTGCGGTATTCCAACGTATGATAAAACATTACTGACTAATACAATACAAACAGTCATGAAAATGACTGTATGATCAGGACCTGAAGTCCAATAAAATAAAACTCAGAAATCATCATATTATAATAATCATCCATTTGCACCAAATAAATTTGTTTTGTATTTCTTGGCCTAATAGTTTTAATTATTGAAGGTGTTTGCACCCACACAAGAGTTTTCTCCTTCACAGCCTGTCTGTTCCTATTGTTAAGTATGCAATGAAATCACAGTACTGTGTTTATGGAAGGATGCAGTGGCTTAATGGATTTTGGCAGTGATTATAAATCCTTTCTCTCTGCATAATTGCTTGAAATATGGTGCAGGATAGTAGTTGTTACAAGTTATCATTTCATGGCCATACAGTGGCTTATGTATAATGAGTTTTGATGGCTTTAGTTCAGTTCCTAGTGAACAAATATCCACATCACAAAAACACTAGCCCTGTTGACTCTAATTGGCACCCTTTTGGCAGTAACACATGGGAGCCAAAAATTAAATGTGAATGGATTCTGCACTTCTCTCGTCTACTGATGGTGCTTCCACTATGAAAGGTTTGAAATACATTAATGAGGCAGTGTGGAGAAGCTGGCGCTATGCCTACATTCACTGTATTTGTCTTGTGGATAGAAGACTTCAGTCTGCAGTTCTGTCAATCAGACATTTTTACTAGTAGATTAGTTCGCGCTGCAAGTGGCAAACTTCTGTTTAAAGACTGATATCTGCAGTAACTGGAAAGTGCAAGCAAAGGTAAATGGATTTAAGTTTGAATGTTACATTTTAAAATTTGCCATAGTGGACACATCCTTCAGTATTCTTTATGCTTAATATATCCCACCCCACCCAATTGGGTACCTTTCTTTACTTTTTGTTATATATTTTAGTCCAACTTTACCCAATAAAGTGTGTACTTTAACTGCATTTTCCGGCACATCTGTTGAATTGCTTAACAAGATTTCTAATGTCAAAGTGAGCAAAGAGATTGGCATGATGATCAGTAATAAAAGCCATTTTACTGAAGTTTAAAACTTGGCTGGATGGTTATGAATTAAGAATGTACTGTGGTTAAAGTTGTGTTTATACAGAATCATTGAAAATCAGAAAAATATTCTGGGAACCAGTGCTCATTCAGAAAGCATAGCTAGCAAGCAGTTAATTAAGGTGCTGTTACTGAAGTATTTCTGAGGGGCCAGATCTCCATTGCTTGATGGAGGCTGTGACTTCAGCAGTGAGAAAGCATTTAGTTAAATAAAGATATCTGTAATTTTGAGATTCAGTATGGATCTTCTGGCTGTTCTGCTCGTCAGTTTGTGGTCTGCCTGTTCTGTTTATTCTCCAGTTCTCTGGAGTTCCATTTCTAGTGAATGCATCAACCATCCTCAAAAACACAAATTAAGTGCTTTTCATTCATCTCAGCATTTCATTCATGAGGTTGTAAATGTCAGTTTTCTTTAATTGTCTTTATTGTTTTCTATTTTGTCATTTAAGTGTGTAGTAGTATGTTGTTTATTGGTTGTTATTGAATTGTATAATAGAGTGCCTTGCAAAATAAAACTAAACTCATCATAGGATCGGTGGTGCTTTTCAGTGGTGCTATTCTTTCACTCTGTTTTCAGCCAACAGAAAGGAAAGATGGGGAAATTGAATTATACAATGCCCTTGATGCACACTGTATCTACTAGTGCTTCCAAGTCTTAAGCAATAGAATTGGCCAGTAGATGAGCACAGGGATTTTAAGTTGTATAAATGGAGGTTAAGAGAAAGAAGAAATTGAGTAGAGAGGTTAAAACAGCAGTGCAACGAAACAGGCAAAAAATATTTATCCAACCCTTTTCACTATAAAAGATTCAGGCATCTTCCTGTTTCATTTGGTGGTATTTTTTCAAGTTCCACCAAAATCTAAATAGTTTATGCATGTTTCAGTTTTCCCTCAAGAGAAAAAGATGGAGACCACATTAGGCTTGGAACTAGCATTTTAGACATGGTAAGTGCTAGGATCGAGAAAATATATATATATATATATATATATAAAAAACTCATGAAATGCAGCATGGGAGATGCCTAGAAAAGTAGATCTGGGGTATTCTGATATATTGTATTAATTTTAGCTGAGACAGACTTTTTGAAAACATTTTCACTGCAGTTTTGCTATTTGTGACTTGCTCGAGGTCATGCAGTAAGTCGCTCCCAAAGGAAGTGATGGAAGTAGGGAATGCTGGCTCTTTAAAACTCAAGTTGGTTCGGTTTCTCATAGACAGTAACATTACTGTATTGAATTATTTGGGAAGAGATGGTCACAAGGAGTATACCTCCTAGAGAAATGTGGTCTGCTTTGGAGGAACAGACTTAACACTTGGCCTTTGCCTTCAGGACGCTCCAGCTGCTGGTAGTTTTCCTTATCATAGTGCTAATGTCCACACACTACTAGGTACATGTCCCATTGAAAATGGCTACAACTATTTCTAACAGTTATTGACTGCAGCAGCTGCCTACAGGCAGGAGATAAAATGGATCCTTGGCTACTCTCTCTCTTAACATGATTTTTCCAAAATCCTGGAAAACATTTCCAAAATATAATATTTAGACAGACTGCAGCTTATATTTCATTAATGTTCTATGTTTACCTCACTCTCTTTATTCCTGAGGACATTTAAATAAAAACAAATCAGAGTCCCTGGTATTAAATCTCATCATCCTGCTTTTCCTCCTAATCCTCTGTTTGTGACATCATCATAATTTCCAGAGCAACAGATAGTGATGTCACAAACAGAGCATTATGAAGAAACACTGGAGTATTAGAAGAAATTCAAGAGACTAAGACCCTGTTGTCAAACAGCTATCCTCAGTAATAAACATGACAGTGACAAATACAGAACAGTAATGAAATATAAACTGTATTGTCTAAATTTTATATATTCTGAAATGATTTCTTGGATATTAAAAATCACTTTAATGAAACTGATGGTTACTTAGTTTTGATTTGTATCATAGAAGATTTTTTGTGTGTTTCCATGCCTATATCACTGACTACATGTATCCAAATAGCCATCTCTATGTATCCATAAATTTCATATGTCACATAGTAAAGTGACAAATCCAGAACTAAAGTGCCAGCACCTGCTGTATATCAAGCTTTTGTATATGGGCCAATCAGCACCATTCATATTCTTTTACCTTTGTTTATCCACATACAGAGTTTGGTAAATTATTGTGTTTTGTAATGTAATTTTTTTTTGTGAAACTGCATTGTATAGCAATAACACTGTTATCAGTTACACCTGATTTTAAGAGAAGGCACGCTTCTAATCACCGAAGAGGATTTTTCCTGACTTCAAGAAGGCAGTGAGAGTGCCTTGTTATTCTACCAATCCTGGGCAGTGGAGTGCCTATGGACTGGGAAGTAACTGGATTTTGTTCCAACTTTTCTGTCGGTGAGAGTGACTAAGGGTATGAAGACCCCATTAAGACTTTCTATCTGTCTTGCCCTGGAAGTATGAGTTCCTGGAATTTTATTTGTCTCCCTGGAAGTGAGAGATCCATCGGGACTGGAAATCTGGTTTTTTTCCTATTACTGTGACCACTTGCAACTCTGAGGACTTTCTGCTCTGTGTGGTTCCCTGTTATTTAAACTGCCAGCTGATTTGGATTTAAAGATTGTGACCTTATATTTTATCTATTTTAATTATTGTGTTTTTGGTTAGGAGGAGGAGCGTGTTTTCTTTTTTTTATGTTTAGTGTTAAACTTATATGGTTTTAGGTTTTTGCTTAATTTAGTCATCAGAATGTGTTGTAGGCCTGCCCTCACAGTCATGTGCTATTCATACTCTGCCTTTCCTCCCTCTGCCCTTTATCCCCCATTACATTTCTCCATCTACCAGCATTGTAGAGTGCTGGGTATTGTGCTCGGGAGGAGGGGCTGGGGTAAACAGCAGAGGTTGAATGAGGCCATCACATCAGGGTTGTAGGGTCCAGAAGACACCCTGGGGCAAATGGAATCCAGATCGCAGTCCTCCGTGTCTGGTTTTCATACCCAAGGGCATCACCAAATTGGGTGGGCATGTAGTTCGTGTGTGGCCCGGAAGTTCATTCAACTCGGCGGTGTTATGCTATGCCAGATCCATTAAAACAAGACTGCAATTATTGCAGCTCTTGTAAATTCAGTGAATCTGGCTTGCATCACTGAGACCTGGCTGTATGAGAACTCTGGCCCTGTATTAGTGGCCACAATTCCAGCCAGTTACTTGGTGATTCACGCTCAAGATTGGATCACAGGGGAGGGAGGAGGGTTGCGGTCTGTTTCAAGATCGAATTGGGCCTGGTGAGGTGTACCAGTTGAGGAGACTGAGTCATTTGAGTGCACTATATAGCAGGTGTAGGTTGTAGGATCGTCCTCATCTACCGTCCACCTGGGATGGAAATGATTCCTTCAGGAACTGGTGGACTTCATCATTGATATGGCATTTGAGTTTCCTGTGTCCTGGGTGACTTTAATGCCTGGGTCGATGACAAAGTCTTGCAATTTGGACAACACTTTCTCCAGTTGATGACATCTCTGGGCCTTACACAGGTAGTTTCCACTGCTACCCACAAATATGGTCACTCCCTTGACTTAGTTTTCCTCCTGGTATCAAAGACTCAGACCTGGGGTGGACCCAGTCAGATGGTCTGATCACTACATTGGGAGGTTCAATTTAGCACTGCTTCTGGATGGCCTACCCTGTGGAGATGGTCAAGTACCACCTTTACGAGATGTTAACTCTGAAGGCCCTACGGCAGTGCTTGACCTATCGTCCATTCCAGTTGCAAACAGCGACCCAGTGGACCTCATGGTGGCCTATAATAAGGCCATTGTGGTGGTCCTGGATGTCATTGCTCCTGTCCATGTTTGCCCTCAGTCTCCATGCTTTGATAGGACCTTGAGGGAGATGCGCGACAAGGACAAAGGTTAGAGCATTGCTGGTGGAGATCTGCTCTTGATGCCGACCACCTTAGGTTGACGGACCATTACTAAGTCCTATCAATCTGCAATCACCCATAAGAGGCAGAGTTCCTGTCCAGGGAGATTGCGTCACTCAGAACTGACCAGCTCAGCTTTTCCGAACTGTGGACCAGCTGTGCAACCCAGCTTGTCTACAAGTTGAAGCATTTTCTCAAACAGAGTCACGATGAACTTGCTCGGTTCTTTGCGACTAAGGTGGCCATCAGAGCAGCTCTCCAGCCAGCATACTCTATGGGCACTGCTGATGACCAGCATTTGGCCACTAGCCTCCAGCTTTCCTGGATTACCTTCGACCACCCAGAGTTCATGGATGTCATGAGGATTTTCCAGGGTGTGTGCCCTACATACTGTAGTTTGGACCCAGGACTAATTCCCTGATTTTGGGTTGTATTGATTCCATTGGTCCAGTCCTTGCAAGGATAGTTTGGTGCTTCTTGAAACAGGTCAGTTTCTAGCTCCCTGAAGGAGGCAGTGGTAACACCCCTCCTGGAAGAAAGCTTCTTTGGACCTAAACTGCTCTGCTAACTACAGACCAATCTTCCCTTTTAGGAAGGTGGTTGAGAAGGTAGTGGCTGTACATCTGGAGAGCCATTTGACCATCTATGACATCTATGAACCCTCCAGTCCGGTTTCCAAAGAAGCGTAGTACAGAGACAACACTGGTTCGGGTGCTCAATGATCTCCTGATGGTTAGAGATCAGAAGAACCATTCCATCTTGGTTCTTTCTTGATCTCTCATCAGCATTTGACACTGTGGACCATGGGGTTCTGCTCGATCATCTGAGGCTTGTCTGTGGCCTGTCAGGAAGAGTCCTCAGGTGGTTTACATCTTTCCTCACCGGAAGAACTCAGAGGGTGGTGTCCAGGATTTATTCTTTGGACCCAATCCATCTGTCTTGTGGGGTTCCTCAGGGATCAGTGTTGTCCCCCATGTTATTCACAGTGTATATGCTTCACCTCAGAGACATTGTAAGGAGGTATGGGCTGAGGTTTCACTGCTATGCTGATGATACCCAGTTATACCTTCTTTGCACCCCACCAGAATGGAGCTCTCTCAGTCTTTAATAACTGCCTGGCAGAAATCCAGGAGTGGGTGGATTTGAGCTGGTTGAAGTTGAACTCGGAAAGACTGAAGTACTAGTTGTAGACACAGGATGCGGATAGGGGGTCGGGGTAGGTTCACCCTTGGGATTATTCCTTGGGGTTTACCACTCCCAGCCTCTGAACAGGTGCATAACCTGGGGTAATGTTTGATGAGGGGCTGACCCTCATTTGCAGGTATCAGCTGTCATCAAGACCTCTTTTACCATCTGAGGAATATCACCAGGATTAAGCACCTTGTTCCATTTGGTGACCTTCCTATGCTGGTTCACGCCTTTGTGTTCTCCTGCTTGGATTATTGCAACTCCTGTATCTAGAGCTTTCTGGGGTAGAATCCACCATTTGCAGCTAATGCAGAATGCAGCAGCTTGGCTCTTGACAGGAACCTCTCAATTCTGCCATATTTCTCCAGTGCTGCGGCGCTCTGCACTGGCTGCCAGTACAATGGCGGATCACCTTTAAAGTCAATCTTTGACTTACAAAGCCCTACATGGACAAGGCCCTGACTACCTGAAGGAGCTTCTGGTACTATGCTGCCCTGGGTGATTGCTCCGCTCAGCTGGCGAGGGTTGCTAGAGATTCCAAGAGTGTGCTTGAAATCTTCTGGGGCCCGGGCATTTATGCATGTGGCCATTCTCTTTGAATTCTCTACCCCACCAGTTAAGTGAGTGCACGACTGTGGAGGGATTTAAATGAGCCTTAATAACTCATCCTTGGCACCAAGCATTTGGCTACTGATTGGCTGTTTTATTTTAATTTTATAAGTTTGTTTAGATGTTTGTGTATTAACTAAGCTGCTGTAATTTGTGCAATATGCCGTTTGTTTTAAACTTGTTCAGTGCCTTTGTTTTGGAAAGGCGCCATAAAAAAGGTTTTATTATCATTATTAATCATTAGAAAAAAGGTTACAAGAAATCAGTAACTTAATTCTATACAGTTGCTTTTTTTTTTTTATAAAATACAGCTGTGCTTATATTTCAGTAAAATAACAGGAAGTCAAGAGGAAAAGTGGTACAACATATTTACTCTTTTTATTCATTGGTGCTGTCTTGTAAGTGTCTATAAACAGCTGTTAAACAATCGTCAGGTTAATGTTGATAAATATCTAAACTGCTACAGATAACGCTTTCAGTTTGCCAGAGATTGCCCATGGTGAGGGGAACCACAAGGCAAACTTCTGGAAGGAAACTTCAGTTGCACAAATTTGTGCAGTTCTTGCTGTTACTTCTCTTGCCTGCAATGATACCATGTGGAGGACAAATAAGTTTTCTTTCTTGAAGTCTATGTACATTTAGCTAAATTGGACACTATAATACTCTGTGATTGCTAGGTCCAAAATATTGTTTACATTGAGGTCCTGAAGTTGGTAATTTCGGGACTACAGACATGTATGTACGTGTTGGAAAAACGTGGCACATTACAAGAGCTTTTAAATACAGTTCTATGCAGACTGATGGCTCTACAGTAAGCCAAAGCAAGTGTATAGCCTGATCTTTAAATTATGTGGTTTTTTTTTGCAAACTGTTACTAGAAACAATTAACTCAAATGACCTCTGTTATATCTGGATACTGTATTATAAAGGACTGCTCATAATTACTTTATGAAGAAAAATGTATTTAACAAGTTTTTGTATTTAGAAAACAAGTTTTCTTCATTCTCCTGGTATAGCAATTCTTAACTGTGCCAGTTGCCCTTCTCTGCCTCCCTAGTATTATTTCCATCTCAGGATTATTAAAATGTAATTTGTAATCATTGTGGAAAGATGTTCTCTTTTTCAATTCAGTGTATTATGCATTTGTGATGAGAACAGATCTAGCTGAGAGTAATGGGTAGTATAACCTGAAAAAGAATCATGGGTTGACACTCTGATTTTTACATTTCTTAAACACCCTGGGAAGGAAATAGCATTGGAAAATATTAGCTGACAAGCCACCATAGCTGAAAATGTGATATTGCTAGAGATCAGGTTAATAGGGTTGTGCAAGTAACCAGTATTCATTCCAAATACCACAGATAATGGCTGTTCATTATTTAGGAACGATATGGAATAGCATTTGGAAGTACTTCACAAAACAAAAAAACACACTCAAATGCCGATTCTGGTACTTGAATCACTTTTTAGATGCAGATACAATGTAGCAGCAAGTCGACCAAAATAAAAAAAATTCTTGATGTTTTCCACAGCTGTGCTTTGTCAAGAGACTGTGGTTGTAACAAAGTTCTTCCTAGCACTGGAACTGGCATCTGAGTGCATTTGTTTTCTATGAAGTATCATTCTTACTAGAACAAAGCATTGGGGCCCTGAGATGCATTTTCCTTCCTAAGCATTTTGGGGTATTCATATTTGGAAATTAATTCAAAATAAAAAAATAGAAGCATGCCTATTTCTCTCCTCAGAGGGCCAGAGATAATATGTCGAAGGCCAAATTTACATCCTCTGTTATCCTCCACCTAGTCCTCCTGCTGCCCCCATAAAGGGAAAATAAACTATCTAACATCCTCTCAGTCCTTAGCCCATACAAGACCATCTTTGGAATGCACTTCCTCCTAACTTAACCTCACAATGGGTCCTATATGCGAAAAATATGAGCTAGGTGTGTCTCACTGACCCCAAATCTATAATGAGGGTATTAAAGTTAATCCAGCTGCTCATTTGAATCCCCATCTCCCACCTGACAACATATTGCATGTATTTTCCCATCCTAACTGAGCCGTTATCATGCACTGATGGTCAAGATGAACAGTACTGGCAAGTGTGCTCCCTGACCTCCAGTCCATGATTGGGAGACAACACGAATATCCAAGATGCTGATGGCACCTTCTGTCCCCACAGAACTGCAGCTGGTCTTAGACGATCAGGTAACAGCTGAGCCTGTGTAGTGACACAGTCTGTCTAGCATCACTGGTGATGATGAACAGAATGCTACAGAGGACTGCAGTGGAGCTCAACACCTGGGGAGGAAGCCTACAGAGCCTTAATCATGAATCAGGGTTTGGGTGTCCAGTTGCCAGTACTGTTTGTTTTGTCAATAAAGGGCATGGTGCGTGTTCAGTTTAGGGAAGGGTATACTTGAGCGATGCTGTTGCATGGAGGAGCCGGGAACAAACTGAGTGGCCAGGATTACCTAAACTGACAGTAGCATCTGGCTGTAAGACTAATGGGTGTAGTAATGTAGCCATGGAACTAACACTGGCCTCCAGGAGAGAGAGTGGACATTTTGAAGACATTTTATATATTTTGTCAGAAAAATAACAAAATAGATAATCTGGTGCCAGATATGAATACTCAGCTGAATAGTCACCACAAAAGGTATTTGTGCACCTCTTCAGAATAAATCCTGTCCTCTTTTATCAATTTAACATATCACTAATGTTGTTTGCAAGTTATCAAATAGATGCATTCCTTTTAAAGCATTTATAAGAGTTTCATCATTTTGATGTGTTATAAAGCAAGAACTGTAAAGCCTGCACTGTTGCTAGATTTTGCAGAGTACTATGAGAAGACTGAATCAAGCCAAAAACAAGGTACTGTTCATAGAGAACCTCTAATGAGCCTGTAGGACGGAAGGTTACAACATGACATTGTTCACATAAGTAATTATTAATAAAATAAGTCTGTACTTGCTAAGGCAATCCTGATATAGTGTAGATTTGCTTGAGAAAATCCTTGCAAATATTTCTGAAAACAGTAGAGATTTCACAGTACTCTTTACCTTTCAACTTTGTGCAGACTTTTCTCAGAAATAGTATGGGACTGTGTAAACATTCCTCTAAAACTCCCCGGAAACAACCAATGCTAATCAAAGAGCAGTTATCAAGCAGTCGATTTTGGTGCTGGCGCAGGAATGATTCTGCTGGTGCCAGACTGCACTAGCATGATGAAGCTGAAGTTGCTCATCATGTAAATAGCTTTAATAATGTGCAAATACTTACAACGTACAATAACGAGCCAGTGGAGCTGATTCAAGCTAGTGATCACTGTGCATCACCTGTAAGGCTTTTCCTCACTGTAATCGCATTTTAAACAACATTTATATAATTTCATTTAGCAATAACCTCAATGGTTTTTTTTAGTGTTTTCCACTTTTGTATGTATTTTCTGTATTATATTGTCTTATGTCTATGTATGAGCACTGATTCTAAATGATATATTGTAACCCATACCATATCTGTATACCTTTTTATAACTAAATTCAACTGTCTTTACACTTGCTGTTTCTTGTAGTTAAGTCTGGGTCACACATGAAAAAGGGACGTTGGTCTCAGTTAGCCCACCCAGTCACCAAAATCCAGCAATCTCGATTGGCCATGTCATTTATCGTAACTGGTGGAGTTATTGCTTGAAAATGAGGCGCTTACTCTGAAGTCGATTAGGTGGTGTATATTGTTCTCTAGTTAGGCACCAAATGAAGTTTGGAGTCTATTGTCATCAGTGCAACTATTTTGTATCTCAGATTTTCTAAAGTGGGGTGTGTAGGGATGTAGAGGGCACTATTCCCAACTGACACCCCAGCAAAGAATCAGTCATGTGATAGTACCTCAGCCCACCAGTTTACCATTACCTACCCCTCTATATCTTTCTGCTTTATACCACTTTTCTTCTTAACCTCTCCCCTACCCCCAAGTACCAGATGATGTCCTCACATGGCTGAAAACTCCACCTCTCCCTCCCCACCTCTGATGATGCCACCTCTGGCTGACCCCTACCACTCTCTTATCTAATCATTCTTGCTGTTAATATGTACTAATTAGATGTGTACGAGTTCAAATGTTATTATTATTGCCTGTGTATATGCTTCAATGTTTTCTGTAAACCTTATATTTTTGAAATGTTTGTTCAACACTGACATGGAACCTTTGAAAACAAGTCCTTGACTCAAAGGTATTCATTCCCAAATTGAAGTAAATGAAAATATACCCACGTTTACTCCATGACTTTGCATAGGGCTGTATTAGTATATAGATATGTCATCAAAAATGCCAACTGGAACTGGAGCATCTGTTACTATCTTTTAGTAATAAACCCAGATCTTTTGGGGTTAATCAAATTGTCTTGCACTCCAGCTGAGACTGGTAGTCTGATTTGGAAAATATAAAAAAAATCTTTGTCCCCAGAATGGGAGTAATGTATACTATCTGCTTGGCTCTGACTGAGAACCAGCTGTTGCCATGAATCATGACTGGGAAGTGTCACCCGTCACTGGCTGTAAAGGTGCATTTCCTTTAGCTCCTAGGAGACAGCAACAGGAATCTGCTGTGATAGAGGAGCTGGAGATCGATGCATCTGAATGGCTGTTTCAGGGAGGTGTTTATGGAAGAAGAGAGAAAAATGGTTTTGCCAAATTCTGCTAGCAAATGCAATTAAATATATAAAATACTAGTCAAGTTTTATTATATGTATCATCAGGACTGGCGTGGACTTGTCTTGATCAGATATGTCCTTCTTCTTCCATCTGCTGGATACCTGTGTGCTAAACATAACTTCTCACTAGCATTGTGCATGTAGGACTTCCCTATAGTTTGGGAACAGATTAGAAACACAGCTAGTTTGCAGCATGGAAAGTACCAGGGCCGTGTTTTCTTTCACTCTGGATTCTTGCCTTAGCAGCTGCTATTTTATTTTGGGTTTGTGCAAAGACTAAAGAAGAGACCTGTAGATGCGATACCAGCACTGACGGACCAGAACATAACCTTTAGCAATATATATATATATTCTATGCAAACAAAACAATCATTAATGCATCATTTAGGGTTAAAACACAAAAAGTAAGAAATGAGACCTTTAGGGTTGCCCCTTCCCCTCGTGTACCCCATCCTCCCGAGATTGACAGATGACGGATTGTCATTGGTTGTGAGCCAAATGTCACCCCATTCCATGTGTAATCATATTCACAAGCCACAGTAAAGAAGAATGGGGTGACATTTAGGCCTCACAACCCCAATGGCACACTCCTCATCTGTCAGTCTCGGGAGGATGAGGGGTACACGTGGGGGAGGGGGCAACCATAAAGGTCTCATTTCATTACTTTTTGTGTTTTAACCCTAAATGATGCATTAACAAAGTTTTTTGCATAGAATGTCCTTACTTTTGAGAAAGAATAGAAAAGTAGAAAGTCACATAAGTTGGTGGAGTGCGGGGCCGCAAATTTCTGCTTAACATAACAGTACAAGTACTGAATATCATATGTATTGGTGGGAGCATGGGTCATCCACCACCTTGAAACAAAACAAAGTTTCATTCATCAGAGTGGCATAATTCCACACCTGTTTACATGTCAGACACCTAATCACTGAAAATTACATCCATAGCAGTAAGGCTAGGTACCCTATAAATGTGAGGCCACTACCACAATGGAAAACACTATAAGCAAATGTAAAGTGCATCATGCAGTATCTGCAAAATAATTTTCCAACACCTAAATACCATAATTCACATGTACAGGACATCCCTCAGCACCCTCCAAATTTCAATTTAAAAGACCAAACCATGTCCGAGATATAACATTTTAAAATTTAAGATTTTCATTCGTTGGAGTGGCAGAATTCTGCACCTGTTTATATTTTACACACCTAACAACTGAAAAGTACATCCATGACAGTAAGACTAGCTACCCTAAAAGTTTCAAGCCGCTACCACAATGCAAATCGCTGTCCACAAAATATAAACTGTGCCATGCAATGTCTCCACAACAAATTAATTTTCCAACACCTAAACACCACAATTCACATCTACAGGACATCCCGTGAAAACCTTCCAATTTCAAGATAAAAGACCAAACCGTTTCTGAGATATGTAATTTTAAAAGTTTTAAAATTGGGCTATCTGGTCCCTCAAATCTGGCCATCTAGTTCCTCCTCGTGAACAAAGATCATGATCAAAGAATCTCGTGATCAAAGAATTTGCAGACTCGCGACCAAAGAATTTGCAGGCTCATGATCAAAGAATAAAAAATGGTAAAACTCAATTTTTACACAGAAATACATGAAACTACAGCCATGCCTCAATAGAATGAAGTGCCCTGAGCAAACCCATCCTAGTTTGACTTTATAAGTCACCCCTGGGCTGAGAAATTTGATTTTTCATCTGGCCATCTAGTCGCCCTCACTATCAAACATCACGGGCAAAGAATATTTTTGTTTATTGTTTATTTAGATCTAGGATTACAATTACCTTTGAGCCAAGGCTCTTTTAAAAGGTTCCATGTCAGGAGAGTACATACATGTTAAGCATGGGCATACAACATTAAAGAGAGCATACAACAATATTCATCAGTTCAGGTACGGCATCACGGTAAATAGGATACATGAATAACACACAAGGAATCATTTCAGAAACCTAGAAGAAATCGGGAGGAAGGATGAGAGGATAGGGGGTGGCAGCTGAAAAGAGACTAGAGCAGCTCACGGCATTGTCACTGAACATCAGAGAGGGTGGTTGATCTCAATGGGGAAGGGAAGTTAGGGATGGCAGTCACATGAGCTGGAGGCTGTGAGATGATGATGGAGGCTTGACTTGAATATGCCCAGTGAGGAGGTGAAGGTGATCAAAGAATTTGCAGGCTCATGATCAAAGAATAAAAATGTTAAAACTCAATTTTACACATAAATACATGAAACCACAGCCATGACTCGATAGAACGAAGCCCCTAGTAAAACCCATCCTAGTTTGTCTTTATAAGTCACCCTGGGCTGAGAAATTAGATTTTTAATCTGGCCATCTAGTCACGCCTTGTGATCAAATATCGTGGTCAATGAATCCGTGATCAATAAATTTGGAGGCTCACCATCAAAGATTGTTAGCGAGCCACGATCAAAGATTTTAAAACTTTCAAACTCTATTTTTGGACAGAATTAGAAGAAATCATGGACATGGCTCGATAGAAGGAAGATCCCTGAGTAAAACCCATCAGAGTTTTACTTCAGAAGTCACCGCTGAGCCAAGATATTTGTTTTTTCTGACCGCAAAATGAAAACAAGATGGTGGCTGTCGCGATCAAAGAATTCTCGCGATCAAAGATTCTCTGATCATGAGTCTGCAAATTCTTTGATCGTGAGGAGGGATCAGATGGCCAAAATCCCATTCTTTTTTTGCAAAATAACCATATAAATGTTCCATAGACTTATAATGGGAAATTAAAACTTTAATAACTTCGATTGGATTAATATTTTTCACCAAACAATAAGCGGCATATTCCTTGACCCAAGCTCTTTCAAGTTGCAGAGCAGCACACCACACAACAGCTACATGATGCCACGCAAAATCTGAAAACTGCCCACATAACTGGCGAAAAGTGTATTTTTCTGAGTTTTGGTGCAAAAACATAAGTCTGACTAAATAAAATTTGGCAGATCAAGAGATCTACCATACCCCACTGCACATACCAAATTTCATGCAAATCTGTTGAACGGGTCCAAAGTTATTAACGTACAAAATTTTGAGTTTAACATAGAAGTGGCTTCATAACCCTAAATATACGCCCCTATAATATATATATATATATATATATATATATATATATGTGTATATATATATATATATATATATATATATATATATATGTATGTTCATTCCAAACTGGTATTATCCCCTGATTACAGGATGATGGGGCAGCAGCTGCAAGAGGACTGTGAGTCCCAACAGCAGAAAAACAGTAATACTAAGCTATTATTATTGAGTCATACAGATAAATATGCCACATGAGCAAAAGTACAGATAATGCCTGAACTCAAATCTAACCATTTGTTTTCTAGGAAAATTCCATGTAATCTATTGGCTAGTAGTTGTAGTCTGATTGCATAGTTTTCAAAATGAGGCTCGAATCATTAAAATAGATTACTGCCTTGGGTTTGCCTTTTGCTGACTCCTGAAGGCTAACCAGTTTGTTTCAATGCTGTTTTCCTCAGCTAATATACCAAAAACAACACATTGGATTTTTTTTGCTAAGAAATAAATATTCAGCCTTTTAGATGTGTTTCTTTACAGAGACAGCTTGATGTTAGTTGTTTTGTGTGTGTGTGTGTGTGTGTGTGTGTGTGTGTGGTGGGGGGTCCAATAGAGGAATAACAAAGGTCACTTTTGATTTGTTATTAATAAATGAGCTGCTTTAAAAATATATCTGCAGCAGTGGCCTAATCACAGAGTTCAAATAAATCGGGGCAGGAGGAGCAGGACAAAACATATTGAACACAAACATAACATGGCATCATTATATGACAGAAAAGTCCTACGTGCAAGTGTGTTTTTTTAATGATAACATAGTTTTATTGAAAAACAGCTTCATATATATTAAATATGTACTCTGCCCTAAAAAACTTTCAGTGCTGGTTAGGGCAGGAAGTGTGTCTCATTTCTCTTGATCCCCAGTAATGGAAATAAACACATTACTCAATTCCAGAGATGATAGTCGAGTCAATTTCTTGCAGCTGGCCATAACACATGGGATATCCAACCACAGACATCTCCTCCTCCAGATGATTTCCAGGAGTCTCTTCCAGGGCCTCCACTTCCTGTTACCTGATGTGCTCTTGCACATATATAAAGGGAGGACCCTGGTACTCCTCAGTTCTTTTCCAACTGAGACCGAGTTCACATCAAGTTCTCCTTCAGAGTAGCAGCTTTCTCAGTCTGTCGATAACTAATTCTACAAGTCTCCCAAGAAGTTTATCCACTGATGTCTTTGGAACCCTTGTTTCAGAAGTGCTCCTGTGGCTAGAGAATCACATCAGAGGACCTCCACAACATGTGTGTTCAGTGCCTGGTCCAGAGCACAACACCAAGGAGTGTATCCTCAGTGGATGGTTCAACAAGGCCACCAAGCATCGAAGATTCCAATAGCTAAGGTACCTCATGGAGCAGAAGGTAGCCCTTCTGAGCAGCAACAACGCTTCCCTGCAGGGGAGTCTTCGACCTCTTCCTCAGGGTCTCAGAAGGGTGAATCCTTATCGTCAATGGAGCACGGGGCTGGGAGGAAACATTCTTCAAAACCAAACATGTTTCCCCTCACCACCATCTTCATCATCAAAGTTCTTGAGCTCCTTGAAGGTAAGCAGGAGGCTCCCACTGATCATACACCATCTTCTCCACCGTCAGCGGTAGTGGGCCCCTCTACATCATCGATGGCTCCTCCGTCGACGACAGCAGTTGTGCTGCAGCTTCCACCACTGCCTCCACTAACTTGCATTGTCAGCCATTGTCTGTTGATGATGGTTGCATCTGCTCTGATGATCTTTCTGTTGATGGAGCAGTCCTTGGTCCTCCCATCAGCAAGGCACTCTGGATGCTCCTCAGCTGCTCCATCGACAATAATCTCATCAACAGCCCATTTTGCTGTTCCTTCTGATGGTGGACCATATGGATTCTGTTCCATGCTCATCGATGGTCCTCCCATCAATGGGATTTCTGGTCTACCTCCCTCGTTGACTGTCTCCCCATCATTG
Organism: Neoceratodus forsteri; assembly: GCA_016271365.2. Classification (NCBI taxonomy): domain Eukaryota; kingdom Metazoa; phylum Chordata; order Ceratodontiformes; family Ceratodontidae; genus Neoceratodus; species Neoceratodus forsteri. The sequence continues at coordinate 630,320,690 of CM028133.1, read as the reverse complement.
ATCATGGCACCACCTGAACTGGCTTTGGGGACATCCTCTTTGAGTGCTCCCCATCCTCTATTTTGGGGTCTTACATTCACTCCACCGTATTACTGAGCTGGCTGGGTCCCTTACCTTCAGCTATCCCATCTGTGGTACCCATCCAATCCATGGCTCCTTCCTCTTCAGAGGGTCATTTGGCCATGGTGGATGTTTAGGTATAGTTCAAGCCAATTATGGGCCTTATTAGACCCCCTCCTCCTTTTGGGAGGCTGTGGTCCCTACCTCAGTCCCCTCCAGGCCTTCTTTGGCCTTCCGGATGAAGATTCCTCTCCTTCCTCCCTGGGTTTGCCCCAAACCTGAAGACCCATCCCTACTGGAATGGGATCTGGAGGATGAGGGGATGAGGAAATAGATCAGGATTACGGCTCACAAGTCTCTTTCTCGAGACATCTTCCATGCTCGGGTACCCCAGAAGTGCTCCCCTTCTCTCCTCTGATGACCCATCCTTTTAGGATATTATGGTGCATCTGCAGAAAACCTTGGTTTCAGACTACGGAACAGGATGCTTTGAGAAGCAAGTTGGCCAGGTACAGTACCTAGGCCTTCCGATAGCCCTTCACTGGTCATCCCTCCCTGGTGGATGCTTTTGAGGAGGCCTTGTTGCTTGCCTGGCAACAACCTTTCCATGTCCCTCTCTTCCCTGTAAGGCAGACAGACTTTATAGGGTCCCTGTGGACCACCCTTACCTTTCTATGCCTCCACAGGTGGACTCTGTGGTTAAGAATGTGCTCATGATAGATCTACCAGACTGCAGCACATGAGTGCTCATCCCCAGATAAAGAATCCAAGAAATTGGTTATCATGGGGAAGAGGGTCTATGCTTTGACCACTTTGTCCCTTCTGCATTTTGAATTATATGGCCCATCTCCTCAAATATCAGGAGGAGATCCTTAGCTGCTCAGTGTCCGGCCAGTCTCTTCTGCCTGGCCAGCCTCAGGAGGACCGTGATGCCAAGCTTTCTCCCACTGGTGCTGTCTGTCGCTACCTGCTTAGGGTCACCTATGATGCCATTGATACTTTGGCCAGGGCCTCCTCGGTGGGTGTTTGCCTCAGATGCCATGCATGGCTAAGGGTTTCAGATTTTCACGATTTCCAACAATCCATCCTGAATGCTCCCTTTAAAGGAGACAGACTTTTGGACCACAGACCCAAGGCATTCTAAAAGCCCTGCAAGACTCTGATCATATCTTTCAGTCTGTTTGGACCTTGTATCACCCACAGCTGAAGCCTTCTTATAAAGGGTACATTTCGGAATCATTCTTCTAAAGGTAAACCTGCCACTCAGCGACAGCCTGCTCACTAACGCAAGGCTCAGCTAGCCCTACTGGATCCCAGATCTGCCCCAAAGAAGTTCTGATATGTCCCTGATGTCCCTCAGCAGGGTCAGCATTTGGCCTGAAGGCATGTCTCTGGCAGTGGAGGTGAGACCCCTCCTCGTCCGTCAGGGGCAGGTTCTCTCTGCACCTCAGAGGTTAGCAAAGGATCACATCGGACTGGTGAATCCTTCAATTGATCCAGTACGGTCATATATTAGACTTGATAAGTCTTCCTCCTCTTGTACCTCCTCAGGTCTCACACTACCTCCGTCCATGCTCTAGCACTGCAAGCAGAAATAAATCCTTTGTTACACAAGCATGCCATAGAACCAGTTCCTGCCCATCAAAGGGGCTCAGATTTTACTCCTGTTTTTTCTGGTTCCCAAATGGACAGGGTCTTGCATACCCTTCTGGACTTCAGAGGCCTCAACCTCTATGTAAGGTACCAGAAATTCTGGATGGTGACATTACCCACCCTTCTTCCCCTGCTAAACACATGTCCCCTGGACATGAAGGATGTACCTTCATATCCTGATCCACCCGCCCCACAGGTGGTTCTTACGATTCCAGTTTCAAGACCATCATTTTCAATTTCAGTCCCTCCTTTTCAGCCTTTCTTCAGCCCCAAGAGTTTTCTCGAAGTGCTTGGCAACAGTGACAGGAGCCCTTTGCCAGGAGGGTCTGTACATCTCTCCATACCTTGACGACTGGCTCCTGAAAGTGTCTACATGCCCCATGCTGGAATACACCCTGAGCCACACCATGGAGATGTTCTTTATTGTGGGCATCACAGTCAAGCATCCAAAGTCTGTGATGACCCCATCACAGACTCGCCAGTATACCAGAACAGTACTAGACACCTCTCAAGGCAGGCGTTTCTCCTCAGATCCAGGGCGGATACTATCCTGACCCTCACTTTCTGTTCGAACCTTGTCAGTATGTCTCTGCAAGGGAATACCTTCAGCTCCTGGGACATTTGGCAGCTACCATTCCTGTTGTCCCTCATGCCAGACTTCATATGAGCATTCTTCAGTGGAACCTCATAGTCCAGAGGGATCAAAATGGGAAAACTTGATGCCCCAGTCCTTCTATCCTCCCCAGCACTTTGCACACTGCAATGGTGGAAATCCAGGGAGAGACTTCCGAAGGGCATGTCATGCGATCCAGGGTCTCGGACTAATTTTAACAATGGCCGCCTCCTTGATGGGCTAGGGTGCCCATCTTCAAGGGATTCAGTCCCAAGGCTCTTGGACAGTGATGGAAACCTGTCTTCACATCAATGTCCTGGAACTGAGGGTGTTCTGTACACAGTTCCACAGTTGTTCACTACCTAAACAAACAAGGAGGTACCCATTCATACCTTCTTTCCCAGAATCCATGAGGGTGTGGCATTGGGTGATCCAGAAAGGCATCTACCTTCTGGCGGTCCACATTCCAGGAGTTTCAAATACTCTGGTGGATGCCCTGAGCAGAACCCATGCTTAGGCTCACTGAACGGCAGCTCCACCCTGACAACTTGGCAGATGTCTTCATCTGGTGGGGTTGCCCAGAGTTAGACCTGTTTGCTTCTCCACAAAATGCAAAACTGCCTCTCTATTGCTCTCTAGAGTGAGGTCCTGGAACTTTATGGCTGGATGCTGTTTCTCGTTCCTGGACAGGAACATTTCTTTACACTTTCCTGCCCTTTCCTCTTATACAGAGAGTACTCCTAAAACTGGTCAAAGACCGATGATTCTCATAGCCCCTACTGACCAAAGCAGATTTGGTTCCTCTTTCTGTTGCAAATCTCGGATTGGGATCCTCTTCCTCTACCTCTTTGTCCTTCCCTCCTCTCACAGGAGGATGGCTCCCTCTACACCCAAACCTGTGCTCCCTGCATCTGAATGCCTAGCTCCTGAGGATGTAGTCCTCTCTCATTATCAGGTGTCCCCAGGGGTAGCAGAGATTCTGTGATGTCACGGAAGCCATCTATTAGTCCTCCTACTCTATCAAATGGAAGTGTATCTCCATTTGGGCCTCTTCCCAGGAACTGGACCCCTATGACTGTTCCCCACAGAGAATACTGGATTATCTCCTCTCTCTATCAGAGGGTGGCCTAAAATATTCATCAGAGAAAGTACATCTATCAGCTATTTCTGCTTTCCATTTACCTGTGGACAACAAACCATTGTCCCAGTTACCTCTCAAGAAAACCTTCCTGAAAGATATCCTACATTTGTATCCCCTGTTTGGGATCCTGTCCCAGTGTGGGATTTGAATTTTGTACTTGAAAAATTGAATGAAGGTCATTTTGAGCCCACTGATACATAGCGAGCTCCAGTTTTGTCGTGGAAATGATTTTTGGTAGTGATTACGTCAGGCGGACGATTCTGAGTTACAGGTGCTTATGTGCAAGCCACCTTATTTAAAGTTTCATATTGGTCAGGTGTCCTTGTGCACCAACCCCTCCTTTCTACCCAAAGTTGTTCCTGAGCTTACTCTAAATCAAGTTGATTGAGTTGCTAGTATATTCTGTGGAGCCTGAGAATCCATGGGAAGCCCTACTTCATAGTATCAGTGTGAAAAGAACAATGAAACGTTATCTTCTCTGCAGTAAACAGTTGGGCAAAACTGAGCAACTTTTGTTTCTTTCCCCCAGGATGACTGGGTGATTGGGTTTCTAAGCAGTGCTTGTCCACATGGTTGGCCAACTGCATTACATTTATATATAACAAATATGATGAACCTCTCACAGGATCCGTGAAGCCCCACTCTACTAGAGCACAGTTACCTCCACAATATGTTTTTGAGGTATCTCTGCTTTAGACATTTGTGAGGCTGCCACCTGCTCTACTGTACATACATTCACAAAACATTACAGTCTAGACATTGCTTCTAATAAGCGTTCCTTTTTGGGTGGAGCGTCTTCATGACCTCCTTTCCTAATATGCTGCGGTTTTCTACCTCCTCCCATGAGGCATCATAACTGCTTGGATTCATCCCATGTGCTATGGCCTGCTGCAAGAGATTGACTCAAAGAAGATAGTACAGTTGCTTAGAACTTACCATAACAGTAGATCTTCAAGAGTATCTCTTGCAGCAGGCCATGCTGCCTACACCATCCCCTTGCTCCTGCTTCAGAAGGGTACTTTGCTCCAGCCTCACGTGGAAGTCTTGAGCTGCTGTCTTTCTGTTCCTCTCCTCAGTTCCCATCGAGACCTATGATTCACTTTTCATATCGGTTTGCTAAGATGGAAAATGGAACTGAGGAGTATCAACCTCCTTTATAAATGTGCAAGAGCACATCAGGTGACAGGAAGGAAGACCCTGAAAGAGACTGCTGGGATATCATCTAGAGGAAGTGATGCCTGCAGCTGGATATCCCATGTGTTATGGCCTGCTGCAAGAGATACTCTAGAGATCTACTGTTCTAGTAGAGTTCTTCTGCAACTGTACTTTCTTCCTTGCCGTCTTACCTTTGGTCTGTTGATGAATACAGTTGGAATTCATGTATTGTTGCAAATATAGTTTTACCTTCAAGGTCAAACAAAATAAAACCCTCATTATTGTAAGTGCCTGGCAGGGTGACAAAATGTCCAGGAAGTCAATGGGTTGTTAGTAGAATTGGAGACCTACCTCGCTTCTCCATCCAAAAATATGAAAATGATCTGCATTTTAATTAGTATGTTCTTAGACAACCAATGAAGTTTGAAACCTATTTTAGAAACATAGAATGTGTCAGCAGAAAAGGACCTGTCTGCCCTCTTTTCCTGCCTTTTACTATACCCTGGACCCCATTTGGTCACATGTCTCCATCCCTTCTCCCCATAGCCAGCCTTAAGGATAAGCGAACTATGCGGCTGCCTAGGGCTCCATTCAGTTAGAGGTGCGTCACTGTCACACAAAGTTCATTTTTTTTTTGTAAGTGACCTGGATGGACTGAAAATTAACATGGTCAAATCTTGTGTCATTTTTTTTTTTTTTTGAGGAGGGGGTGAAGACTTGGCCGTCAGATTCGTCTCTGTGTGCCTGCCTGCCTGACCCACTCATAAAGAGCCACTCCCATTTCTATTGAATCTTTTCGACTGTCTGTTTTATGTTTCGCACCAGAGTGGCTAGGTTTTAATGCAGAGTGTGATGCAGACTGGGAGTGGCTGGCATTTGGCATAATCAGTTTTGGTGACATGTACAGACAGCCATGAGACAGTAAGGGACTGAGTGGCTGTGTTAGCAGATGCGCGACAGAGAGCTGAGTTCAGTTTTAAACTTGCAAAACAAAGAAACAAGCCCCAAAGAGGACTGGAGGTCAGTGTGTAGGGCAGGGAAGTTACTAGGGAGGAGGGCCCAGGGGCGCTGTGCTGCTGAAGGCACCAGAGCTGACTTGCTGTGACATGGGAGGGATAGGAGCCAGCAGCAGCCCGGACTTGCCGAGTCCAGATGAAAACATAGAAGTTGACAGCAGATAAGGACCACAAGGCCCATCCAGTCTACCCATTTCCCTATCTACAGATACCTGTAGGATCAGGCAGAGGACAAGGTCCGAGGGGTTAGCATGAATGGCAGCTGGATGGCATCAGACCATCATGGATTTGCAGTGAGGAGTGGTTTCTCATTACCATTGTGGCAGGGCTGTGCAGTAAGTGGCCTGGCAGTCTGTTGGAAAAGTTAAGAGACAGCCCTCGCGAGCGCGGACTGGAGTGATGGGAGTAAAGTAAAAGTACTCACTATCAGTCTTGAATAAAGCCTATGGACCAGTGACTGCAGAGAGGTGAGCAGCCAGCCAGATGGGGGAGCAGAAGGTCCAGGCAGCAGGAATAGCCCAGATATGATTGTGTGGAGGAGACTGGCAGTCCACCCCGCATTCCAGAGGAGGAGATTTTCATCCCAAGTTTGGGCCAGAGGAAAACAAAACAAAACTGCCTATTGTCTGAGTCAGGGGGTCCTGCAGGGTTCACTGAGTGTGTGTGGTCCTGCACCGGTGGCAATCATGCTGTTTCCTGAGGGGCAGCCAGATCAGCAGAGCAGCTGTTTGGCAAGAGAAGGCCCATTTTGTCTAACAAGGTCAGTGACAGACTGAGATTGTGAAATGATGCAGCCAGTTAGCCGAGCTAAAACAAAAATTGCAGTTTCCTGACTTTTGGTTTCTTGTTCCTGAACTTCCTGGACTGTGGACCCTCAGCCCCAATTCTGACTTGCCCCAGTTCCCCTATGGTGGAAATGCTGTTCAGTATAAGATGGTTATCTAGTATTACTGTATGTTGTGTAAAATATTATAGACTGAGGGAGTCCTGACCAGTCGAGACCTCCTTTCCCTGCGTGATGCACTCTTATTCCATGAAGACCATCTCACACGCAGATGCCCTAGAAATGGGCATGTTCTGGTAAGTTTATTTAAAAAATCTATTATTACTAGCTCTCTATCAATAATATATTAATATGTCCCCGTCACCACTCGTTGCTGAAAACAGGTGGTTTCATGTCTTCAGCTTGAGCCAGACAGCTCAGCTTTGCTTCAAGAGTTGTCACTCCAGCTGAAGAGCTTGCAGCCACTTTGTTTTCAGCAACGAGTGGTGACGGGGACATATTAACATACAAATTAAACCCACCTATGCCAAGACCCAGTTTGGAGGTGTTGTATCAGTCCTTTCTGATAGAAAGGGTGAAGGAAAAACAAAATTTTGTTTGCTGATGTGGTTGCTGTCAGAAAGTTTATTACCTGCAGCAAACTTGGTCCAAAACAAAATGAATGCAAGCTCTTGCAAGCAAGTTGCAGTTGCATTTCAGTAAACAGAAATGAGGCTAACTAGCCTGCTGAATCTAGTTGGGATTAAAGAATGAAGTGTTTTGTGACTGAATTGTTTTTTAAAGGAAAAAATATGTTGCTGAGGTCAGGGTTTTCCATTGTTTGGGTTTGTGACATTTTTTCATAATCAAATATTTTCATTGTGAAGTAATTACCTCTCCCAACCCACTTTAGTGTATAAGATGCCCTTGAAATATAATTGAACTTTGTTTTATCTTCAATGTAAGCCTTAAAATGCACCAAAAACTCCTAAAACCCCACAGCTTCTAGAGGCCTACCGCCCCAGACTCCCCAACGTTTTACAAATATTTTCACACACTATGTGCACAGCATACCTTTACCACTCACTAAAGAATCCTTCCTGAAAAATCCAGGTAACAGGCCTGCCCGAGGGGGGACCATTTGCAAGTTCACCTAGGGGCACCTCATACCCTGAGGCTGGCCCCGCCCTCTACCTATACTTATTATACACATTGTCCACAGCCATCCTTATTGTCATCAGTGTCACTGTTTTGTATCTAAGAATTGCTGCGGTGTGCGTGTAGGGTACAATTCCCATTGACACTCCAGCAGAGAATTATATCATTTACCCAGGTTTGCTCCAGTGACGCTCCATGGAGCTGCATCAGTGTATGGATATGTCATTGAAAACATTTCCCTGGAGTCAGACAAGTGGGCTCTTAGCCCCATCTGTGTCTGACACAAGTGATATCTGCCCTAAGTCCCCTATGAATTTCCTCACACAGTGGGGCCAGAGGGAGAGGGCTGCCCTCCCAGGGCACAATCCTGCAGAGCCTGGGGGCCAGGTGGTGGCAGCGTGGGCTGAGGTAGAGCAGATGGGGATTCAATAAGCCCACCTGGCTTCATTTTCCATTGCTCTCCCTTTCCTCTGGCTGCACCAGCATGTAGTTGAATGTGTGTGGAGGCATGCATATGCTACAGAACTGCAAACCCTTACTATAAGTCTCTGAGCCTGCACTACCTCCCAGCCTCACCCAGTGGCAGTCAGAGGCTAGACAGCTGGCTACCTTCTCCAGAGGAAGGAGAGCAGTCCTGGGTCACTTGATCCTCCCACGCCAGCTGACCCGAGTCTGTTCCTGAGCCCAGGTCACCGGCGTGGTGGCAGATGAGGCACATGCACCTCAGCCTCCAATGTCACTGGACCGGCCATGAGATCGCCTCATGCTACAGCACCATGCCCCTCCTACAAGTTGCTCAGAGCCTGCACTACCCTGAGCCTCACCCCAGTGACAGTTAATAACCAATGGGGCAGGCCACCCCTTCCCCAGGAGAAGGAGAGCAGTCCTGGGATGCTCGACTCACTCCCCAGCTGACCCCGTGACCCACATTTGTTCCCAAACCCAGGTTGCCGGTGTGGCGTCAGGTGAGGCACAAGCTCCTCAGCCCTCTGCATCACTGGGTTGGCCATATGATCGCCATCTTATAATTAACAAATTTGAAGCATTTCTGTGAATATTTTATAGGCAAAAGTGTGGACCTAGCTGGGAAAAGCATAAGTGGGCAAGAAGGAGAGCCCCACCCACCAGTGTCAAGGCAATTCAGAAACTGGGGAGTAATGGAGTACTCTGACAAAACTGTATTATATGGAAACAGCTAAAGTGGGCCCAGTATCCTCCACTGTATTACAAAGCATTTCTGATAAATAGATAATAAATACATTTGATAGCTTTATTTAATTCTAGTGTTTGGAAGTCTTTGCTATGAAAATATGGTAGCAAACTTCCAAAGTGAATGGGAGGAGGAAGTATTTGATAGGGGAGGGTGGGACGTTCAGGTTTGCTGCATGGAATTAACACTACTAGATTTTGATGCAGAAAGGAATTTTACTAAATTTGTTTCTGAACTATCACAAATTGGTCTCACTTAGAATGCTAACTTCTAAATCATTGGTAATGACTGGGTGAGGTGTGGAGGTCTCTTCAGTGACTGTGGAGAGTGAGGTGTCAGTGCTGAAACCGCTGAGGGTGGGGGTTCAGTGCTGTGACTGGGGGTGGAGCATTGTACAGACTGGGATGAGGGGCAGTGCTGTGATTGTTAGGGGGTAAGGAGTCAGTTTTGTGACTGTTGGGGAGTGTGGGCTCAGTGTTTAAATGTTGAGGTAGGTGGCAGTGCTGTGACTGGGTGTGGAGCATTGTACAGACTGGGATGAGGAGCAGTGCTATGATTGGTAGGGTAGAGAGTCAGTGTTGTGACTGTTGGGTGTGTGGGCTCAGTGTTTGAATACTGGGGGTGGAGCATTGTACAGACTGGGATGAGGAGCAGTGCTGTGATTGTTAGGGTAGGGGAGTCAGTGTTATGACTGTTGGTGTGTGTGGGCTCAGTGTTTGAATTTTGAGGTGGGGTTCAATGCTGTGACTGGGTGTGGAGCATCGTACAGAGTGAGATGAGCAGTGCTGTGATTGTTAGGGGTAGGAGTCAGTGTTGTGACTGTTGGGGTGTGTGGGCTCAGTGTTTGAATGCTGAGGTGTGGTCAATGATGTGACTTGGGGTGGAGCATTGTACAGACTGGGATGAGGAGCAGTGCTGTGATTGTTAGGGTAGGGAGTCAGTGTTGTGACTGTTGGGGTGTGTGGGCTCAGTGTTTAAATGTTGAGGGTGGGTGGCAGTGCTGTGTCTGGGTGTGGAGCATTGTACAGACTGGGATTAGGAGCAGTGCTGTGATTGGTAGGGAAGGGGAGTCAGTGTTGTGACTGTTGGGGTGTTGGGCTCAGTGTTTGAATGCTGAGGTGTGGTCAGTGCTGTAACTGGGGTGGAGCATTGTACAGACTGGGATGAGGAGCAGTGCTGTGATTAGTAGGGATAGAGTCAGTGTTGTGACTGTTGGGGTGTGTGGGCTCAGTGTTTGAATGCTGAGGTGAGGGTTCAGTGCTGTGACTGAGGGTGGATCATTGTACAGACTGGGATGAGGAGCAGTGTTGTGATTGTTAGGATTAGAGAGTCAGTGTTGTGACTGTTGGGGTGTGTGGGCTCAGTGTTTGAATATTGAGGGTGGGTGGCAGTGTTGCGACTGGGGGTGGGGGGTCAGTGCTGTGACTGTTGGAGATGGTGGTCACTGTTGTCACTGTTAGGGATTGGGGTCAGTGCTGTCACTGTTGGAGGTGGAGTCAGCACTCTGACTTGGGGTGTGGGGCAGTGCTATGACTGTTCATGTGGAGTCAGTGCTATGACTTTTGAGGTTCTGAGTCAGGGCTGTGACTGTTGTGGGCGATGCAGTGTCAAGACTCATGCTAGGGGTCAGTGCTGTGACTGTTGTGGGCAATGCAGTGTCAAGACTCATGCTGGGGGTCAGTGCTGTGACTGTTGAGGGTGTGGAGCAATGCCGTGACTGATGGGGGTTGGATCAGTGCTATGACTGTTGGGGTGGGGGCAGTGCTGTGCTCTTTGGGGATGGGGAATTCAGTGCTGTGAGTATTGAGGAGGGGTCAGTGCAGTGACAGGTTGGGGTTAGTGCTGTGACTGGCTGAGGATGGGTGTTGTGACTGCTTGAGGCGGAGGTCAGTGTTGTGACTGTTGTTAGTAGGGGTCAGTGCTTTGACTTTTGATGGGGAAGTGTCCAGGCTGGGGTGGGGAACAGTGCTGTGACTGTTGAGGATGGAGTAGTGCTGGGACTGCTGGGTGGGGGCAGTGTCCAGTTGGAGGTGAAGTGTCAGTGTTGTGTCTGTCAGAGATGGAGACAGTGCCTTCACTTGGTGGGTGGTCAGTGCTGTTACTGTCTGGGTGGGGAGGCAGTACTATAACTGTTAGGGGTTATGGATCAGTTTTGTGAGAGTTGGGCGTAAGTGCTGTAACTAGTGGGTGTGGGGCAGGGTCCAGGCTGGGAGGGTGTCATTGCTGTGATCAATCAATCAGTAGTTTATTTCTCAATGCAATTCAAATAATTATCATTATAATTAATAATTAGTGATTAAGGGTGGGAGGTCAATGATGTGACTGTTTGGTGGGGCAGTGCTTTGACTGAGGGTGCAATACTGTGACTCTTGATTGGGTGGCAGTATCCAGTCGGGAGTGGGGTGTCAGTGTTGTGACTGTTGGATATGGTAAGTCAATGCTGTGACTGTTGGGAGGTCAGTGTCAGACTGGGGTGGTGGTGTCAGTGCTGTGACTGTTGGGGGTGGGGTGGGGTGGGGTGGCTGTGTTGTGACTGGGGTGGGGGGTCAGTGTTGTGACTGCTGGCAGTTAGGGGTCAGTGTTGGGACTATTGGTGGCGGGCCACTGTCCAGACTGGGGTGGGGGTCAGTGTTGTGACAGTTGAGGATGGGAAGTAGTGCTGTGACTGCTGGGGTGAGGCAGTGCTGTGACTGGGTGGGGGAAGTGTCTAGTCAGTGGTGGGGGGTCAGTGCTGTGACTGTTGGGTTTTGGGGTCTTTGCTGTGACGGTTCAGTGGGGGTCAGTGCTGTGACTGTCGGGGTGAGGATCATTGCTGTGACTGTCGGGGCTGGTTGATCAGTGCTTTGACTGTCAGGGGAGGTTGATCAGTGCTTTGGCTGTCGCTGGTAGGGGGTCAGTGTTGTGACTGCTGGATTGGAGGTCAGCACAGTGACTTTTGGGGTGGAGAGCAGTGCTGTGACTGTAGAGGCTGGGAGAGCAGTGCTGTGACTGTTTGGAGTGAGCAAGGCCCCTTGGTCTCTGTGGCACTGTAGACTAACTTCCGTGGCAGGTACTGTGAACTTCTGTGGCAGTTAGGTTAAGTTCTGTGGCAAGGTTTAAAGTTCAGCAGATTAATTAATAAACAAACAATACAGAGCCAGTATTATAGATTTGGGGAACCCAGCAAGGATGGCCTGTGAAGAGAACTTCTAATTCCAAAAACATAAATATAGGTTACATAATTTCTCTTAAACATATAGTTTTATGCTTTTCAGTAGTTGTTGTGACTCTTAGTGTTTATTGAAATCTATTTAGAGCTATCACTGTATGGAACATTAACAGCGAATAGCTGTTTCCCAGCGGAGAGCCTGAATTAACCTAGACATGGAGCACCCAAGACTCCCTGTTCTGTGCAGACCTACTGTATCTGGGGCCCATACTTAGTCACAGTTGGAGGTGGTGGGATTTGTGGACACAGGGACACCTCACACTGCCACCCAAAACTGCCATACATTAAAAATATAAAACATTAAGCATCTGCAGTGCTAGTGTGATTATTTCTCTTTCTGTTTCATTCCTGCATACAGAAGTTTAGTTTTCCCATTTTCAATAAATCTTAAAGTTGGTTGTTATCTTTATTTCCTTGGCTTCGTTTTTTTCTTTATGCTCACCTCCCTACCCTATACTGAAAGCCCTGACATCTACCTTTTCCCGACACATCGGCTGTCCCAGAGAGTGGGCCATGATCCCAGGATCACACCCTAACATGGATTGCCTTATGGAACCTTGATGTGCTACCACTGACCTATCATGGTGTCTCAGCTGGCTTTTTTTTTCTCACTTTTCTCTTGTTTCTGCAGTCTCATTGTCTACTTTTCTGTGTCAGGCAATGATTTCCTCTCCAGAGAAATAATGGCAGCAGAGCTATCTCATCCACTCCAAACCAAAAGTTGCAATGCACTCTGTCTCCCCCCAACAACATAATAAAATAAAACGTTCTCCTCCCCATCCCCAGCTACCTAATAGCAGCAATGCTCTCTCTCTCCCCCTCCCTTCCTCTTAATGGTAGCATTGCTCTCTCTCCTGTTCCCCACCCAGGACCTAAGGGCATCAAGATTCTCTCTCTTCACCATTGCGTGATCCTGCCCCCACTCCCATCGATTAACAACTATGCCTGATCACATTTTTTAAAAATCCAGAGTAGTCCACCACCACCCATCAGAGCTCCAGGACCCACTTTAGGGAAGGAAAGGGATGATACTTGTAATGCATCACTAACAATTTCATCACAGAATGATGACACATGCCAGCCCTGGAAAAGCAATGGTTTCTGGGTGCATTAGTTATAGCTGAGAGAATTATAGTCAGGCATTGGAGAAAGGCCACTCCCCCAACTGTTGTCTGAATGGCTGCTAGAACTTGGGTAGGTAGTATGCTTTGAGATGGTCCTCTAGTCCACTAATCACAAACTTGACCTTTATGATAAACTCTGGAACCCTTTTCTATCCTCTCCTTATTGTGTTATCCCACAAGGCTGTTACATGCCCCACCAGAAAGCACCTCCGTCACCTTGAGGATAAAAGCTGTACAGAATCCTGGTATCTACCCCCAGTAAATCACCTCCTGTCTTCCTAGGTGATGACACCTACCCTTCCACCACTTGCCTAATCAGTGCTTCTCTGTGGTTGTATAATTTTTTAAGTCACCTTCGTTTATGAATATCAATACCCTGACTTTAACTGTTGTAGTTTCACTAGTTGTGCTTTTTCCTTTTAGTTAACTAATTACTATATCGGACTTTGTATATGGAACTATGAATTTGCATGTATGTTGGACCATGTTTAGAGCTGCATTTCAAGGGTTCTCCCCAGCCAGGTCTGTTTTGTTTTATACTTGGTGGTTCTTGTTTGCAGAATTTCTCTTATAAAACACAATAAAATTTTAATCAGAAAAAAAAAAGATGATGACACAATGAGGCTGTCGGACTAGGGGAACTGTAGTGATAAGGCCATCAGTTACACAGATCCAAGATTTGAGTTAGTCACGTAAGTTAAGTCCCATCCTTAAATAATTATTTGTTTACTTTAAGCACTAATTGAGAAATCGAGATATGTATGCTGTTAAAAAAAAAAAAAAAAAACTCTTTGAAGCTGCATTGCTGCTCTTTGGGTAAATCGACTTGTCCCTCAGTAAAATTTTTAGTTGCGATGCAGTGAGCTTTAAACCTGTCTTGCCCACACATCCCTCATCCACCCTTCCATTTGTTACCCAGTATTGTCCTGAAGCAACATATAAACATTAAAATACTGTATTTAAAATGTATTATCTGCAGCATCATTGTGATTTTTTCTCTATTTCTGTTTATTCTTTTCTGTCATTTAGTTTCCACATTCATGATCTTTAGCTTGGCTTTCCTACCTAACAATTTTTTGTTTACATAGCTGCCACTTTGCTATATTTTCTATAATTACATTTCTCCCCATGTACCAAAGCTGATTCATTAGGTTGGTAACCTCACAGCCCCATCCACAACCACCCTAGTGCTTAACCCTGTATGGACTGCAAATTGTCCTCTGCCCAAGCAAGCACTTTCCTTTCATGGTTTTAAAAAGAAATAAACCAACCCCTGCCCAGCTCACCCCCACCACCTTCATAAATAATCTTGACAGCACAGTTTAATGGCTTTGTAGTTTTAAATTTGTCATCCATATTCAGTCCAACACTGTACAATGATCATCTGCCTCTTCCTCCTCAAAAGTATTATCGGTCTTCTCAGACATTACTCTGCCCCTCATAAAAAGGAAAAACCCCTGCATATCTTGCTACAAAATTCACTCCAGCCAGAGCCTCATCAAATCATTCTAGTTATTTATTTTCTTGTATATTGGCACACTTTTTTGTTTCAACACTGCAGGATGATTCTCTGCTGCTTCCTATTACTGCTGGGCTCAAATGCTTGATTCATGCCCCAGGATGGCTTTGTGTGGGCCCAAGCACTACTGGGATGAGGAACAAAGCATTCTAGCCCATTAGCTGTGATAGGATGATGCAGTGGCTCATTGCTGCCTTTGACCAGAAAACATTGCCATTTAAAACAAAAAATAGGGCGACTTAAGGAGCTTTCTGGGCCAGGTGGGCAGGTTTGAGTGGCTGAGATTGCTAGGATGAATTTGAATTCTTATAAAGCTATGCACAGGCAGTATAGTGAGTAGAAAGGAGTGCGGTAGTCTCTGTTTAACTTACTGGAGCAATTGCTGTATAATTTCTGCAGTCAGACCCAAATTCTATAGCCAGATCAAAATTCTGAAGTCGGCTTTGATTTCTGCAACAATTGCTGTGTGGCACAGAATCACAAAAACAAGGGGCCATGCTTACTTGTAATTCAGTAACCACAACACACCACGCAAACCTCCGTCTCTGAACACCTGCATCCACCAGTAGAACTTCGTCCTCTCTGAGTCAGCCTAAGCCAGCGGGAGGCAATCCAGTCACTGATCACAGCTCAGCAATCATTCAGCACATTGATGGCACTTCTCTCCCAGGGGTAAATGATAGGTATGGCTGAGTATCACTAGCATAGCAGTGAAACTGCAAACTATACATAGAAACACAGAAACAGTTCAGGAGAAAGGACCGCTTGGGCCACCCAGTCTGCTCAAGTGTTCCCTGACTATGCTTCCTCTGCAGACCCTATGTAGTCTCCAGTGACCCTCCCACTCCCTGCCTCTTGTTATGTAACCCCTAGATGGCGCTATCCCAGGGGCTACTACCCTGCCTGATTTGCCACTAACAGGTTGAGGGGCCTGGATCCAATGGAGGTGCCTCCACCCAGAGGTCAGGGTTTGCAATAGTTAAACTTACTTGGTCACAGCCCTCTGGGACACTGCAACCCCTTTCTTCCCACTAGTGGCCCACACAATATATCAGAATTACCTTCACAGTATGTACTTACCCCCAGGACTAGTTCCGCACTGGGACCTCCTGTGAAATAAGATACAGTGCAACAATCACAGTACAGTACTTTAACATAGACAAATACCTCAGGAAGTATAACTTGCTGAAACAAGCAGCTCTGATTTATTTAGGGGATATAACAAGGACGGGAAATCAGGTTAATTAGCTTATCACTTACGATCTACCTATGGCTCTGTGCATTAGGCTATCCCTACCAGTTACTGTCCCTGGGTACCCAAGCCCTAGTGGCTAGTCCTAAACCGTGGCAGTTGTAGGGGGCCTTTCACAGTGAAAAGAAAATTAGTTTAAACAGTCAGCAGTACAGTGATTCCATTTGGATTTAATGTGGCAATTCAACAGGGGCGACCCTGAATTAGTACTCACGACCTCCAAACAAGATAGGGTCCTTCAGCGTCAGCAGGGCTACTCTTGAGCTCCACGAGACTCTTCACACATTTATATGGTAAAAAGAAAGTACTATACCAGGCAGGCTGCTTCTCTATCGATTGCAATTACTGCACAATACCGGAGAACACACAGCAGATTCAGTTCCTGACAGACCGAGTGCAATTCAACAAATTCTCCAGTCTTCTACAGGGTGAGCCTGGTTTCTACTCTTCAGAGATCCTTTGATTCTTTTCACAGACAGATTCAGTCCTAACAAGCAGTTACACAAGCTGCAGACCGGAACTCTGGGCCTTACACACGTTTTTGACTGAACTGTGCACTGAAGGAGCATACAGGGTTTCTTCCCCTTCACTGCCAGATCTAAACTGAAACTCCAACAGACAAAACGGGCACTTCCTTTGAGTTCCTCCCAGTTCTTGACTGGATTGGCTGTCACTCACAATAGACTGCTGCTGTTGGTCCAAAATGGCGCCAAGTCTAAACTACATCTCCCAGAGTCACTGCCCTACAATCCTCTTGTGGCTGGCTCAGATTATGAGTCCAAGTTCTGATTCGTCAAGGCACCATTTTAGAGCTAGCTTACCCCACACTGATTGGTCCAGTTCAGCAGTTCAAAACCAGAATGGGGAACTAGGCAGACACAGTTCTGACTGCAAAGAAAGCAGGTTAGACAAACTGTAATTTCATTATTACTGTAATGATTTCTGGCAAACAGTTACATCTTTCAGATAGGTTCCTTTGCACTCCTAGTGACTGCAAAATGGAGTGAATTGCAGCAGCTCGAGTGGTACTCAAACAGAGGAGCACACAGTCCCCCCATACAACTAATTATGTCTGCAAGCAGACAGCTCTTTAAAGAGACAGTGCCAGAGGCTCTAAAAACACTCACTGATAAATGTTAAACGCCTAAACACCATTCAGGCTTGGAGCATTCAAGCAAGCTCCTGGAAGTCTTTGGAACCCCCATTTGCAGGGGTTACACCCTTCCTAGCCTGGGAAAGCAGCGTCCCAGCGTCAAGCAAGTACCCTATAAGTTTAACTGCAACCATATACATTTGCATTAGGCTCACATGTAATCGTCAGTCAGTATATCATTTTACCAAGAACACATTTCTGAAACATTGCAGTATCGTCACTCTTTACATAGTATTACACACACATTGTACCATAACTCAAGTTATTACCTCTTGTACATGAAACCTGAGAGAGGGGCCCTTCCCTATTAGTTACCTTGGGGCTGGACGGGCAAGGGCACCATACTTAGAGGGCAACACAAGTAACTTGAGTTAGCACTGACGCTCAGTTTGGGCAATGAGCTCGGGGACACATACACCTTTTATGGACAACATTGAGAGGCAAGTCCACAGGCCTCCCAAGTGAATCATAACTGAGGTGCACCACAGGCTTTCAGCTCGACCAGTCTTTCTAAGAGAACTGTTACAGTCTCTGCACTCTGAGCCTCATTTTCAGCATTGTCCTCACTTGTCAGGAGTCTCCTGGGGTAGAGAGGCTAGAACTTGGGGCACTTTCAGCTCCAGGAGTTACAGTTTCTGAGTCCACAACATTTGGCTCGCATGGAGAGCTTTCGGACACTGGCAGTGGACTGTCAGGGCACTCAAAATACTCTTCTTGTTGGTGTATCACCAGTCTGCCCCAATCTATCATTTCCTCCCTGAAAGCTCAAACAGTTCAACCATGCACAATGATTCCATTTCATCTGATCTGATGCTTTGCACTTCACTTTCTGGGAGCATTGGCTCCAGGGACGAAGCTAGGGGCTTGGACAGTCCAGAACGCCAGCTTCATCTCCAGTATTGACTAGGGGATTGCCCCGAAACAATTGACTCAGTTCGTAGAAGGATAGTATTCAAAGTCCTCTCACTTTCTTCTGATATGGACTGACAGTCATGCTCAACTGGGACTTGTGCAGGGGAACACTTTAACTCTGCTTCTGTAGGTGCAGACTTTTTGATCTTTTCTTAGCAGCAGCTCTAGTCACTGGTCCAGAGGGGCATCTTCTGGGGCTCAGACTCAATCAGGATTGTCCAATGGGCAGTAAATGATTTCTATGCATTGTTTTACATCTTTTGAATTGTTCTCAGGCCTTACTTTGTACACTGGCAGATCATCTAGTTTGCCCACTACAATGTGAGGGAGATGGTGCCATCTGTCAGCAATCTTGTGTTTGCCATGCAGTCCCAGATTTCTTAGCAATACCGATCTCCTCCTGGAGTTCCTGTGCTTTCACCTTTTATCATACCGTTCTTTGTTGGCTGATTTCTTTGGCAGCCATGGTTTGAGCCAGTTAGTACGCAAGGAGTTAGCTGGGCCTTTAACTTTTGCACATACTGTAAATAGTTGTCAGCTTGAACCCCATCAGGAGAGACCCAAAACACACATCTACCGGTAGTCGAGCTTCTCTTCCAAACATCAGGTGGTAGGGGAGAACCCAGTGGCATCACTTTTGGTGCAGTTATAAGCATGTACCAGGGTGCTAATTTGTTGGCTCCATCTAGTCTTGTCCTTTGGGTGCAGGGTGCCTAGCATATCTAGCAAAGTGCGGTTGAAATGTTCAGGCTGTGGGTCCCCTGGGGTGGTAAGGAGTGGTTCTGGACTTTCTCACTCCCCACAGAGAAAGCATCTCTTTGATCAGACGACTCTCAAAGTCTCTCCTTGATCAGAATGGATTCTTTGTGGAGCCCCATAGTGAACAAAAAGTTTTCTACAAGTACTTTGGCCAGATGGATGCTTTCTGGTCTTTGGTGGGAAAGCTTGGGCATATCTCTGAAATGGTCAGTGACCACCAGCACATTACTGATATTTCTTTGATCTGACTCCAAACTCAGAAAATCAATACAGACCAGCTCCATGGGTGCACTGGTGGTGATGTTAACAAGGGGGCAGCCCTCTGGGGCAAAGCTTTCCTCTGTAAGCAGCGACTACAAGTTCGAATGTGTTGCTCCACATCAGCCCCATCTTAGGCCAATAGAATCTGGATCTCACCAAGTCAAGTGTTCTGTCTATACCAAGGTGCCCCATGTGGTTGTGCAAGGACCTCAATACTGAGTCTCGAAAGGCAGTGGGCAGCACCAGTTGTTGTTTGTCTACTTGTCCCCTCTGTCTACTGTTTCTCTGTATAACAGTTTATTGATCAGTTTCAACTTAGGACCTTCTTTGTATAAAAGTGCAGTTCTCAAATCAGTGGGCGTAATTTGGACACATCTTTTCCTGCATAGAGGGCTTCTAAAGCTGATTTGATCATAGGATCGTGAGATTGAGCCCGCGAATACTGTCATTGTCCAGCTGAGCAGTGCACCAATGTCTATTGCAGAAAAGTGGCAATAGCAGCAGGTATGCAATCTCAGAGGTCCCAAACAATCCACCATGCAGTCCACTGCGTCCGTGGACATTTGTTCCTCCCTGTCAAACTTCGGCAGAGTGCCGAATGTCAGGTTCTGCCAATCGGACCCAATCATTCTGGGAACAGGCCTCCGGGAGAGAGCATCAGCATCTATGTGGTTCAGACCTGCTCGTTATTCGAGAGCATAGTCATATGTAGATAATGCAGAAAGCCACCTATGGCCAGTGGCATCCAACAGCTGAGGTCTGCACATAGGTCAAAGGATTATTGTCAGTTTTACTAGTATTTAGCCCCATACAAGTACTCATGGAATTGGTCAACAATAGCCCACTTCAAAGCTAGGAACTCTAACTTATGTACAGGATAGTTCTTTTCGGATGGGGTCAGGCTTCTACTGGCAAAGGCCACATGGTCTCGAGCCATTCTCGTGCTCTTGTGCAACACAGCCCCAACCCTTGCAAGCTAGCATCCAGTGTACAGGACGTAGGTTTTCTTGGATTGGCATAGGCCAGCACTGGAGCATGGGTGTTGATATATGATCTCATGAAAAGCAGTCTCACAATCAGGAGTCCAGCGGGCCCCAAATACTTCCTCGGATGAAAATACACTCTTTCAGTCTTGAGGGCCTGACTTTTGTATTTTTGTGGGTTGGGGATACCCTTGAGTAAGGTTAAGTAAAGGCGATCACTCTTGAATAGTCCTTGATGAGCGCCGATAATAACCACAGAATCCCAGGAATCTTTGCAGTTCTTTTAGATTTTGGGCTGTGGCCAGGTGGTCAAGGCCTCAACTTTACTTGGGTGGGTCTCTATTCCTCGGTGGATACAATGTGTCCACATACTTTACTGATGTTTGAAAGAATTGACACTTATCAATGGACAGTTTAAGGCCAAAGTCCTCCAGTCGGTCCAATACCTTAAATAATCTGCTCTCATGTTCCTCCAGTGAGCTGCCAAACACAATAACATCATCTAGGTATACCAGACACTCTAGTAAGTTCATGTCCCACACGCTCCATCAATCGTTGAAAGTGGCTGGGGCACCTGAAATCCTTAAGGCATCCTCATGAGATCATAGAAGAAAGCGGACAGATAAAGGTTGTCTTCTCACGGTCCTCTGGGGCCACCGGGATCTGGTAGTACCCACTACGGAGATCCAACACAGAGAACCACTTGCTGCCGTTTAGGCAGTCAAAGCATCCTGAATACGGGGCATTGTGTACTGATCAGGATAGTCCGCCCGGCTTAAGGTGCGATAATCCACACACATCCTTACTGTCCCATTCTTTTTCCTCACTACCAATGGGGAGCATAAAGGCTTCTGGATTCTTGTATTACACCAGCAGCTAACATCTCTTGCAGATGCCGTCTCACATCATCTATGTCCAGCAGGTGCCAGGCGTCGAGACCTCTCACGAAATGGTCTTTCGTCATGCAGCGGATATTGTGCTCAGCTCCTTGCGCATCCTACGTCCCATTCCCTAAAGAAAACACCTGGTCTCTCTGGGCAAGCTTCTCACTGATCCTCACTTTCCATTCAGCTGGCGAGGAGTCGCGAAATCAAACAAGTCAGGCGTTACTCTGTCATTCTTCCTCGAACTCTTGCTGCTGGGTAGCACTGCAGTGTCTGCACAATGCACATTAGCCAGGATGCAACCTCTATTTACTCGAATGTCTCTTTCAGACACATTATGAACTTGGACCATTACCCTTCTGGCATAAGCATGGGCTCTAGCGGGCAAAATACAAGCTTGACCAGCAGTCCTCTGGCAATTTTCCATCGCCTGGTGCATCCAACATTAATATTTTATTCTTAACATCCTTTCTGATACGGACCTCTCCTGTAAGGTACACTGGGCATTTGGCACCAGGATCAGAGACTCAGGATCCTTCTTCCATACAATTCTGACGGTTCCTCTGGTTCTATTTTTCAGCATCTCTCTGTGCCTCATAGGCCTTCTTAATTAAAGCTGGAACTCTTAAAGCTCTACTAGTTTTTGACCCCTGTTTTCATAACACAACTGTGCCAGCCTTCCGAACATATGAGCATTTGTTCCAATCAACAAAGGGACACCATCATACAGTCCAGTGGGGGACACACTAAGGCTAGAGTCTCTACTTGTTGACCACTCCAGCCATGGAGGTGGGAAAAGACAGCCAAATTCGGATATACCCGAATAGGGTAGGCCTTCTCACTTAACCCCATACATGCAGTCCTTCTAATGGTTGTAGATCGCCTTGACAAATGCTTCTGATACCAATCCTGGAACATAATTGTCACTTGGGCCACTGTCTATACAGCTCTTGTAGACACTCCATTCACCTTTACAGTGGTCTCCATGGAGGGACCCACTATTCTGGACCAGTCTGGAGAGGCGATAGTGGGGGCCTGGGCAACTGACCTTGCCACAAAGGACGTGAGTTAGCATTTTGGTGCCCTCACTGGGATCATTTTCGTGCACCTCTTAACCACTGATTTGTTCTCCAGCTCTCCTTGTAGCCTATATACACTTTGTCAGTGTCTTTTGAGGCCGGCATTCCCTTTTCATGTGCCCATTCTTCCCACAATTATAGCAAAACATACTTTCTGGAGTTTGAGCTGGCGGCGCCACACTGGGAGCCAGGGCGGGGTATTACTAACTGGAAACCTTGGTGCCATCTCTGTCTGCAGGCGTGATAAGCATTTGGAGACATCTCGTCCAGTTTCTCCACTTCCATGGTCAAGGAATTGAGTTTGGAGCTGTTATCAGCAGGAGATACATGGGTGCAGTACCCCACCCCCATAGCAGATGCAGTCGGATATAGGTCAGAGGCCCGTACTTGCAGGCGTGGCCTTCATAAAGGACTGTTTTGAATTCTCGGATTCTCTCAACAGTTAAGCCCCATTGTGGCATATTTTTTTCCTTGTCAGAGCACTCATTGACTGCCAACCTCTGCCCTGAACTTCACTTGATGGGCACCCTCAGTCACTCAGTGCCGTAGCCGCAGCTATTGGTGCAGGTCCCTCCGAGGTCGCCTTTTCTCAACTCCTCAAATTTCTCTCATTAACTCATCATAGGAGGTGGGGATTCCAGTCGATTTGCCAGGCGTAACTGAAGCAACAGCAGTTCTGAGAAGGGGCAGACTTAAGGATCTGTCCAGCCTGGTTCGGTCCAGTTCAATCGCGGCAAACTACCCTTTCTGAGGCATTCTTGCAACAATTTTCCAGCGAGATACATACACAGACAACAACTCCCTTGGTACTGTTGTGCATTTCTTCTCTCCACCATAGATCCTCATCAGAATCTGGGCTCCCATACACATTCTCCAAGGCCTCAAGATAGGCCTGTGCAGTCACTTCAGGGTTACTGGCCCGTTAGCACGGATGGTAGCCAGGGCGGGACCTCGGAGGCTCTCACTAACCCTCTTTGCACCTTGCTTCCGAGCATTGCCATTCTAGCACTTGAGGGGCAACATAGTCTATCCAGGTCTCCAGTCATCCTCCCTTGGGGGTGGGGAGGGTGCCAGAAGATCCTCAACCTTGGTGAGTCGTGACTAATGGCAGGTGCAGAAATAGGGTCTGCATTGGTTCAGCCACCATTACGGGTACTGAGCGGTGGGGTGGTTGGGAGGAACACCCCAGGTGGCAGAATAGTTTCTTCAAGTCCTCCACAGTTTTCCTTCCTCCAGCAACCATTAGCAAATTTCTCCAAAAGTTTCAGACAGTGGTGGGGCTCATTCCCCACGGGTCTTACTTACTTAGTTATCCTCTCCAGGCAGTGAGGGCTCCCTCTGGGGTAATGGTCTGTGGCACTTTGGAGCTATCTATGGGATCCTTAAACTCTACTAGGGCCAGGAAAGTGTGGGTGAGCAGATTAGCATGCCGACCCACCACCACAGGGTTGTAAACCTTCCACCTTGGAAAGTACTCCCTGTACAGTGTCCGTATTGATACCCAGGGGATGTCCAGGATAAGCATAGCATTTTGGGGTCAATCTCCTCCCCAGTACACCACTCCACCAGCGGTGCACAGCCACTTCTGTCGGGTACCCATTTTTTTCTTAACAGTGGTTCAGAATATGGCCACTAGAGGACACACAATCCCAGCGGTGAGCCTCAAGATGTAACCCCTAGATGGCGTATCCCAGGGGCTACTACCCTGCCTGATTTGCCAATAACAGGTTGGGGGCCTGGATCAATGGCGGTGCCTCCACCCAGAGGTCAGGGTTTGCAATAGTTAAACTTACTTGGTCACAGCCCTCGGACACTGCAACCCCCTTTCTTCCCACTAGTGGCCCACACAATATATCAGAATTACCTTCACAGTATACACTTACCCCAGGACTAGTTCCGACTGGGACCTCCTGTGAAATAAGATACAGTGCAACAATCACAGTGCAGTACTTTAACATAGACAAATACCTCAGGAAGTATAACTTTGCTGAAACAAGCAGCTCTGATTTATTTGGGGGGCTATAACAGGACGGAAATCAGGTTAGTGGCTTATCCTTTACTATCTACCTATGGCTCTGTGCACAGGCCTATCCCTACCAGTTACTGTCCCTGGGTACCCAAGCCCTAGTGGCTAGTCCAAACTGTGGCAGCTGGTAGGGCCCTTACACAGTGAAAAGAAAATTAGTTTAAACAGTCAGCAGTACAGTGATTCCATTTGGATTTAATGTGGCAATTCAACAGGGACGACCCTGAATTAGTACTCACACTCCAAACAAGATAGGGTCCTTCAACGTCAGCAGGGCTGCTCTTGAGCTCCACGAGACTCTTCACACATTTATATGGTAAAAAGAAAGTACTATACCAGGCAGGCTGCTTCTATCCCGATCGCATTACTGCACAATACCCGAGAACACACAGCAGATTCAGTTCCTGACAGACCGAGTGCAATTCAACAATTTCTCCAGTCTTCTACAGGGTGAGCCTGGTTTCTACTCTTCAGAGATCCTTTGATTCTTTTCACAGGACGGATTCAGTCTAACAAGCAGTTACACAAGCTGCAGACCCGGAACTCTGGGCCTTACACGTTTTTTGACTGAAACTGTGCACTGAAGGAGCACAGGTTTCTTTCCCTTCACTGCCAGATCTAAACTGAAACTCCAACAGACAAACCGGGCACTTCCTTTGAGTTCCTCCCAGTTCTTGACTGGATTGGCTGTCCTCACACAATAGACTGCTGCTGTTGGTCCAAAAGGCGAAGTCTAAATCTACATCTCCCAGAGTGACTGCCCATACAATCCTCTTGTGGCTGGCTCAGATTATGAATCCAAGTTCTGATTCGTCCAAGGCACCATTTTAGAGCTAGCTTACCACACTGATTGGTCCAGTTCAGCAGTTCAAAACCAGAATGGGGAACTAGGCAGACACAGTTCTGACTGCAAAGAAAGCAGGTTAGACAAACTGTAATTTCATTATTACTGTAAATGATTTCTGGCAAACAGTTACATCTTCAGATAGGTTCCCTTTGCACTCCTAGTGACTGCAAAATGGGCGAATTGGCAGCAGCTCAGTGGTACTCAAACAGAGAAGCACACAGTCCCCCATACAACTAATTATGTCTGCAAGCAGACAGCTCTTAAAGAGACAGTACCAGAGGCTCTAAAAACACTCACTGATAAATGGCTAAGCATAAACACCATTCAGGCTTGGAGCATTCAAGCAAGCTCCAGAAGTCTTTTGGGAACCCCCATTTGCAGGGGTTACAGTTAATATACCCTTATGTTTATCCCATGCATGCTTTAACCCCCTCCCCCATTCTAGACTCCAAAACCTCTGCTGGCAGTCTGTTCTAGGTATCTACCATCCTTTCAGTGAAGAAATATTGTAACTGTGATGATACAGTTCACATACACACTCAAAAGTCATTCAGGATCAGCTGAGTCAATGGAAGTCTTCAAACTAAGCTCCTTCCACCACCTGGTCCTATAGCCTACAGCTCCAACCCTTGACATCAGATCTTGTTTTCTGCTGCTAGGAATAGGTATCCTCCTTCACAGCTCTGCAGCGTTCAGGATTTTGAGTTGTTAAGCACTTTTGGTGATTCTGATTTTTACAACACAAGACAATATTTCATTTAAAGTTGCCCCTAAGTCTTACGGTTCCACTGATTATGATTGACAATGGAGTGCAAGAAGGGGTTTAGGTTCTGCACTTGGTGCAGGCAGAAAATGTTGGCACTGACCCACAACACATGCTTATTCTGCTTGGGCAATCAACATGACATTAAGGGATACAGATATTGTGCCAGGCCATGCTGCCAGCATCCATTGAAGACCAGAAGGCTCAATTGGCCTTTGGTTGGCTTAAAGACCACAGAAGGCCTCAGTGACTGCTGGGCTGGCAGTTCAGCTTGCAGTCATGGAAGATGAGGTGGCAGCGACTACGATGAGTTCTATATCAGTCTCAGCACTGTTTCCAGTGGGGAGTGTCAGAAGATCATTCTCAGATGAATTCAGAGAAATATGTCTGGCCCCAGATCTTGGGGAGAACCCTTCTCACCACAGCAGAAAAACACAAAGCTGTTTTCGGTTATTGGATTAGGAAGTATCATACTCTTTACACCCTTCAACTCCCCGACTGCTCAACATTGGTTGAGCCCCTACAGTTGAGGGCTGCTCGGTAACCCTGTTGGGCTTGACATCCTCTAATCCAGTCAAGCAGGCAGTTGAAATTTTCTCAAGCCTGTCAACCAGTTGTCAGAGGAGATCAACTAGAGTCAATCTCCCAGACCCGGGTTCTCACTCGGGAGGCGTGGCCCAGTCCACAACCTGGTTGAGTTGCCTCAGGGGTGGCCTCTGCTAGTGGTCATGCCTCCGAAGCCTCTAGTGTGGGGTGCACAACATATGGCCTGTAGGCCACAACCAACCCAAGATGTTTTTGTGGCCCCGGTTATATGCACAAGTTCAGTTTAGTTTTTAATTTTTCCTTTTGCCTTGCCAAAACTAGTTTTTAACATTTGTCTCAAAATGTACCTTCAGTATGCCTTATTCTGCTTTTAGATGCTGGCGTGGACCACATTAGATCAATAGCTCTGCAAAACCTCGGAATACACTAACGCTGCAACTTGCTGGCGAAGTGAAATATGATTGCCTAGTTCTTGTCGATGAACAAAATGCTGCATTGTCTACATTTGCTCTGTCTTAGTGTGGGCGATTAGCAGAGGTGACAAGAGCTGAGTCGGACACATTCTCTGCTAAACTGACACAAGACAGGCAATTGTGCTATGCTGCTGAAATATACAAAGCAAGGTGGGTGGGGTTTAAAAACTCAGCCGATTGCCTGGTTCTCGTCGACGGACTCATTGGACAGTGGGAACAAATTTCTGCCCATCATCTGTTTCTCTGATACAGGGCATATTATATACATATAATTTATACATGTGAATACAAAATCACACATGCCCCCACAATGCAAAACATCATGGGCTCCATATGCAAATCACCACAGAATGTTATGCTGGTCCAACTTTAAGCATGTGGATGTACTATCTTAAACCTGGTGTTTTGGTGGAGGAGTAATTCAATGATACTGCTGCAGTCTACAACGCATGGCAGGTGGGGTTTAAAAACTCAGCTAATTGCCTGGTTCTCGTTGATGGACTCAGCGGAGGATTGCCTGGTTCTTGTCAATGGCGTTTTCGGGCGACAAACTTTTGCATGTTATCTGTTTCTCTGATTTTGGTGGAGGGGCAGTGTTTTGAGCACCTTGTGATGAGCTGCATTCTCTGTTGGTGTGTGCGGGGATCAGCTGCTTGTAATTAAGCAATTCTGCATATAAAAGGGGAGTAGTGTAACACAAGCTGAGTGTTGTTTGATAGAGGTGTTTGTGGAACTACTCATCTGACCAAGATAGAAGATATGGATGTCAACTTAATTTTTTTTATCTTCAGTCTTTTAAAAAAAATAACAATTTTCATAAGTAAACAACTAAGAAAACAAAATTGAAAATAAAAATACATTAAAATAAAATAATCAAAAACATACATATGGTTTGTCTTTCTTTGACATATTCAATATATGGTTTTCCATAGGTCGTATGCATGTCCGATTTTGGCCTCGATCAGTGACCTTGACACTGCTATACAAAAAAGTTGTGCACCACTGCTCTAGTACTTAACCTGCTGAGGCAGGTGGTTAAAATGAACCCCCATGAGAAACATAGAATTTGTTGGCAGAAAAGGACTGCTTGATCCACGAGTCTGCTCAGATGATCCCTGCCTAGTCCGTCCATACCTTAACTGATCTCCAGTGACCCTCCTTCCTTCCTTCCTGCCCATTTCCTAATATACCCTTTTGTCTGTCCTATGTGGCTGAAGCACCCTACTGTTTTGCCTACACCATTTCCCCAAGGAGTATATTCCAGGCATTCACCACTCATTCAGTGATACTACTTCCTCACATCCCTTCAGAACTCCACCCTCCTGGTTCATCGCATGCCTTCTGGTTCTGTGCTCTTCCACATTTGAAAGAAACTCGCCTACTGCATCCTGTTCATTCTGGTGAGGTGCTTGTAGGTTATAATGTCCACTCTTAGGGTGTATATCTTGAGATCCCTCAGTCTGTCCTCATAGGACTTTTGATGCAATTCCTGCACCATTTTTGTTGCCCTTCTCTGGACTGCCTCCACCCTTCTCTGTCTGTTCTGGTGACAGCCTCAGAACTGTACCTAAAACTCCAGGTGGGGTCTCACCAGTGAGCAATATAGTGGCAACAACCTCCCGCCTACTGCTGCATCCCTATGCATCACAGCATCCCACTGACCCTACCCACTTGTTTGTCCACTGTCCTGCCACTTTGAGGTCATTAGCTATGATAACCCCAAGGTTCCTTTCCTGCTTCATGACTGATAGTACCCAGACCCCCATTCAGATTCATTTCTTGGGTTCCTGCACTTAGGTGCATGATTTTTGCACTTTTGGCATTGAACCCTAGCTGCCATGCTCATGACCACTCCTGAAGTTTTCTAAGATCCCTATGAATTCCTTCACCCCATCCTTATTGTTCACCCTATTACAGATGTTGGTGCAATCTGCAAAAGGTATACCTTCACTTGCAGTTCATCTGTAATGTCACTTACGAACACATTGAAGAACACAAGTACCGGTATTGAGCCCTGCAGCACCCGCTGGCACTCTTCCATCATTAGAGTGAGTGCCATTAACCACCACCCTCTGTCACCTATCTGTTAACCAGTTTCTAACCCAGTTTCACCACTTTGGATCTCACCCCTGCTGCTCAAATTCCTAATCAGTCTCCTATGCAACACAGTGTTAATGGCCTTGCTAAATTCCAGATTGGCTATGTCCACTGCCCCACCCCTCATTTATTTCCTGGTCACCCAAAGAACTCAGATTTGTCTGGTATGACTCCCCATTAATCCATGTTGCCTTTGGTCTTGAAGCCCATTGATTTAAGATACTCTACCAACCTTTCCTTTAACAGTGTTTCCATTGGTTCCCACCACCACTACTGATGTGAAGCTTGCATGCCTATAGTTACTAGCATCCTGCCTGTTGCAGCTCTTATGTAGAGGTAGGCCTCTGGAACCATAGCTGTTTCAAGTGAGCTGTTGAATAAGGCCATTAGTGGGGCAGTCAGTACCTCCTGAGTTCTTTCAGTACCCTTGGGTGTATCCCATCTGCTTCCATAGCCTTGTCTACTTTCAGAGCTGCAAGTCCCTTCAGGACTCTTTCCTCTGAAAAGGTTTGAGTCCCTTCCCCTTTCTTCCTCACTGGAGGTCTGTCCTCCCACCACCACCGTGAAGACTCAGCAGAAGTGTCTTTCAGGATGTCTGCTTTTCCTTTGTCTCCTTCTTACCTGAAGAAAGTCTTATCCCCATTTGTTACCCCTTTGGCTATTCTTTCCTTCCTTTCTGCACCTTTGCTCCTCTCACTGTCTTACCTGCTTCCCTTTGTTTTATGTGGTACACCTCCTATCTTCCTCCCTCAGTGTTTCCTTATACCTCTTGAATGCCACAATTCTTTCCTTCACCACTGTGGCCACTACCTTAGAGTACCATAACAGTCTCTTTCTCCTTTTTCTGTGTTAATTATGCCTTCCTCATTTTTCCCATTGTTCCTCTACCTCTCCTGGCACCCCCCAATAGGCAGACCTTCCAGAATCAATCTTCACCATTGATTCACACTAGTGGGTCTTAGCTGGAGGTGATAGGACCCTGCAAGCCAGAACTTTTCAGGATAACTTGTACTGAGGCAAGCTGCAGACATACATGTCGCTGCATGACTGCCTTACACTACATCTAATGGCTTACCTCATCACCAGCCCAAAACAGCCTCAGTTCCTTTTTTCCCTGCCATCACGTGCACATCAGTGATGATGTCGCTCGCCCTCGGAGTCAGAACATTACATCTATATGACAAAAGCATTCATTTCTTTCCATTTTAGTTTTCAAAGCTGGAGTTTGCTATTTTTGTGTCAGTTTAGTGATTTTATTAGAACATTTTTTCTGTCAGTCTTACAGCCCTACCCGAGTCAACAGTCGAGCAGCCATTGATGGCGATGGTAGGGGAACCTTCCAAGCAAGCTGCTCTGGCAGTGGGATGTGTCTGGTCCACTTTCCCCATTGGGGAAGGGTTCTGATGATGGGCCATCCTGTGCCCAGGAGGAAGAACAGTCCTTCCAGAAGCCCAAAAGAAGCAGGCCCATTCCCACTCCTGATCCCAGTTGGGTTCTTGGTGGCCTTGAGTTCTTCCTCTCCCCATTGTAATTGGAAGAAATGGTACAGCTTGAGGTCACACTCTATGAAGTGTGCCTCAAGATCATCTGTCTCCTGCCACAGGCCCTCTTAAGGCCACCAGTGTCACTGGGGGCCTCTGATACTAGGAGGTAGACCTCTTGGGCCTGGAACCCCCTCCCCACCTGCAAGTGGGGACTCTGAGTGAGCAGTTCCACCACTGGGCAGCTCTTATGGAGTAGTGGGTGCAGCGTTTGGCTCATTTACCTCTGCCAGTGGAGCCTGTCCTGGCCCTTCAGGTTTGGTGAAACTGGAGCCGCAGTCAGGGCTCTCAAGCTGAGTAGAGTGTTTCACTCCAGCAGCAGCCTTGGCCTTGCCGGTGACCCTGTTGCCAACTTCTGTCCTACGTGCACCCTCACTCAGTGTTGCTGTGGCGGGACCAGCTATAGTACCGTTGCCAGTCACTTCTGTGTTTGCTGGGTCATCTCGACAGGCTTAGCACTTGTCTGCACTGGTTTAGGACCTTCTGTGTCTGCCTTGGCGCTGATTCTGGTGCCACTTTCAGTGCCATGAATCACTCTGGTGCCAAATTCATTTCCAGTTATGGTACTGTCTCTGACACCAACCCCTCATCCCTTGGGGCTAGTGTCACCGGTATTTCCAAGACCACATTCTGGACTGGAGGGCCTATGAACCACCCACTCTATGACCCTCCTGGGAGGATGTGGAAGGATATGAGTCTGATCCTGACCTCATCATTTCTGAGGGCAGCAGTGGAGACTCTTTCTTTAGCCTGGTCTCTTCAGACTAAGGCCCTTCTTTTCCCAGGAGAATCTAACTTTCCAAGCATTGCTCAGAATTATGTATTCTGCACTTGATTTTTGGCCTTCAGCCATTGACCAGGTAAATGTCTCAGTCTGCTGTGGTAAAATGTTTTGACCATGCCGATCAGTTTAATTCCCCTGTTTAGCCCGCATTTGAGACCTTATCAGCTGTGGTATGGAATAGATCTGCCTCTATCCCTTCTTTCTGCAAGAAGTAGACAGAAATACACTGGCCCTAAGGATAAACCAGTGTATGTTTGTCAACCTACAGCTGATGCCATTGTTATTCTCACTGAGAATGACAAAGCCATTCTTCCTCAAGAGGTCCCTGTCCATCCTATTAATGTGGCATCATGCAAGATTGACACTTTGGGCAAGCAGGCTTTCACAGCTGCTATCCTTAACATGTGAATGCTAGCTAACAAGGGCATTTCTCCAAATATGAGTATATCCTTTTGAGCTTGCTTAAGTCTCTGGCAGAGTCCCTGCCAGATTCTGAAACAAACAAAAGATTCTGCAGACTGCCACACTTGAACTTAGTCTAACAGCTTTTGATACTGCCTCTCGTTCTGCTGCAGCAGGCATCAGTATCAGAATCTGTAACAGAAAGCATTCCTATGGACTGTGAGCAACAAGCCTTAAGGTGCACCTGGCAGCCATCTCTGTATTCAGGCATGAGCTGGTATGTTGAATGTGGTGGGGCACTTTTCAAGAATCACTTGTCCCCTCCGAGTGTATGAACCTCCATTTCCATGGGACCGACTGATGGTGTTGTCAATCCTCATGGGCAAGAAATTTGAGTCAAGGGTCAGGTGAGAGATGTCATATCTGTTGTGGAAGATTACCTTCCTAGAGGTCATCATGTCAGCCAGAAGGATCAGTAAGATCCAGGTGCTCTTAGTAAATCTCCTTATGTGGTCTTCCACAAGGACAAGGTCATCTTTGCCTTCATCCAACATTCCTCTTGAAGGTCGTATCAGAGTTTCACATTAACCAGGTGATCAGCCTTCTGGTATACTATGTCAACCCAACCTCAGAGGCTGATTGCAGGCTCTTTAATCTGGACCTGTGGAGGCACCCTCATATTACAAAGACCATATGACTGAAGTTTGAGGTGAGGCCCGCCAGCTGTTTGTGACATACGCTGAAGCTGTGCCTAGCAGACCAGCAGCAAAGCAAATGATTGCCAAATGGAATACATCCTGCATTGTCTCTGCTGTAGGTTGGCTAGTAGAGAGAGTTGCACAAGGGGCTTAAGGCTTATTCCACCAGCCTTAACACTATCTTGGTGGCTGCTTCCATGGACAGCTCCATTGCAGAATATATGGGACTGTAAGTTGGAGTAAAGCATGTACCTTCATCTTCCTTTACAGCATTGACATCATGAGTCATCTGGATGCTGCTTTGGTGTCCTCAGTCTTCCAGTCTCTCTTCATCAAATAGGGGAACAGCCTTTGCCCCTCTTCTGCGAGGATTGCATGGAGTCTGACAGAGTGTGGATGCGAACTGTATTCACATTGTTAGAAATATGGGTTATGCACCTGTAACCATAGTTCTGCTAGTGGAATACAGGTCACATCCACACAACCTCCCAAGTGGCACCCAGTGATCTGATGTCACAGGGCAGAGCTGGAAAATCTATCACCTAGGTGGTGGGAGGAGCTTGGTTGAGACTTCTGATAACTTAGCTGTCTGGGGAGACTGCCAGAATGTGGTTATGAACTCTATACCCTTAGTAGAGATGCGGTGACAGGTGAGTAACCCATATTTTCCTCATATCTCTTCAGCTTCCCCCAGCTTCATCACATGCCCCTGATCCTGGTGCTCATCCTCATTTGAAAGGGACTCCCACCTGTACACTGCTTGTCATGAACTCACTCCTGTGGGTCAAGTTCACTGAACCCACAGTTCCCACCCAAGTGTAATTCATGACGGGAGAGGAAAACAAGGGTACCTCTTCAAGTCCTCTAGAGTGTTTACTGGCTTCACAACTGAACACTTACCATGAAGTCCTAGAGTCCCTCTTTACTTTGGATAAAGGCACAATACCAGTCTTGAGTCTTGCAGCCAAATGAGAACCCCTTTTGATTGTTACACAGAGGGGAATATCCAGGCATTACAAGCGTCTTTGGGGCAGTGTTGTAACCCTGATTCTGCCTTCACCCACAAGGTGTGCAACAATCTGGTTCAAAGCCCACAGACCCTTTTGAAACTTTAGTATTCTCCTATTGTTATCAAATTTTCCTGTTACAGACCCTTGTTCGATTGGCAGCCTATGGTTGCAAACCTTTTAGCAATAACAGTTTGTCACAGATTATTAATAACTGTCCACAATTCACACACAAATATGAAAATCTCGCTCAGGCAGATTTCTTAAAACAAATGTTTTACTAAAATAATTAAGAAGCATACAGTTACAACTAAAATATGCACTAATTTGGTCACAGGATACCAGAAAATAAAAATGGAAAAATATACATGGAATGCCTTAAAACTGTTAGCTAAGTTCTACCTTAGTTATGCAGATTTCAAAGTCCAGAGAACCACTGGTTTGCAAAATATGTCAGTCTTTCTGTAGCAGCCTTTGGTTCTTGGTCTCTGTGCTTGTGGTCAGGAGAGAATCCAGATGAAAAGTGTTCCACATGCCTGAGCTGAGGCTTTAAATACCTCCTGTAACTTGCAGTGTCGGCAATTATCTCAGTTCTAAAGAACTGGTCTATTTACCTATCAAGTGAGTCAGAGCAACTTCTCCATTTAGCCAGAAGATGTCACTGTTCCTCTGTTTTCAAAATTCCAAGAATATCAAAATTAAATTCTGACACATGTAACAGGGACATGATATTCAGAGATTAAGCCTTTTGAAGTCCCCAGTAGACAATTTTGCACCTTAAGACAAAATTCACATTAGCCTATCAAATTTTTTACTTTTTATTTTAGTTTTTGCTGACGGTAAGTGCACTAGACAAATCTGTCTATTTTCAGGCATGACCTGGGGAGGGATACAGATGAATGTCAACTGACCTTGAACCAGATTAAGCTGTTGGTGGTATTTTTTTTTTAGTGAATGAGAGAAATTTGGCCAGGACACGGGAAATTCCCCATCACATCGATAAGTGCCATGGGATCTTTAACATCCACCTGAACTACCACCAATCCAGGCAGATGGGAGCTCGGTTTTAACGTCTCATCGAAGCGGCACCTCAGAAGAGCAGCACCCTCTCATGCTGCACTACAGTGTCAGTACTGGGATAGTAACCCAAGTGCCAGATGTGGGAACTGAACCCGACAACTGCCTGACCTCCTGCGCCTCAGAGGCGAGTGTGTTACCCACGGAGCCACTGACACTGCTACATGGGGACATTTGGTCATTTGCTGCTCAGATCCTGGTTAAAACATCCTGGCCTTTAAAATTGCTTCCTTCAATTAAGTTACAAGGAAGATCCTGTAGGTTTATGACTATATAAGCTGATTTTATTACTTCTGTTTCAGCTAGTCAGGAAATGCAATTAGATTCTTGCCAAACCAGCTGCTTTGCAGGTTACAGGATTATCAGCCATTAAAAAATCTCCTTCTCTTTACATTGGTATTTACCATGTGGCAATTTTTAACATGTATCAGAATATAACAGAACACACCACCACACATCTGCCCTTCTGACTGGCAGGGCATATCTTGCCACACTGTTTACCCTTTGAGATGCTTATACAGTAGG
Organism: Neoceratodus forsteri; assembly: GCA_016271365.2. Classification (NCBI taxonomy): domain Eukaryota; kingdom Metazoa; phylum Chordata; order Ceratodontiformes; family Ceratodontidae; genus Neoceratodus; species Neoceratodus forsteri. The sequence continues at coordinate 630,286,001 of CM028133.1, read as the reverse complement.
TCTTGATCATGTTCCCTTTCTCTTTCCTTTCTTCTAGAGTGTACATGTTGAGATCCTTCAGTCTCTCCTCATAGGGCTTCTCATGTGATCCCTGCACCATTTTAGTTGCCTTCCTGTGGACTGCCTTCACTAGGCCGGTGTTCTTTATGAGTATGGCCTCCAAAACTGGACACTACTCCTGGTAGGGGCACACAAAACAATGATACAGAGGCAACACCACCTCACTTCCTGCTCAAGATACCTATCTATATGCACCCCAGCACACTCGAGCCCTGTTCTTTGCCTTGTCCACTTCCCTGTCCCTTTAAGTCCTCCTGATATGATAACCCCAAGGCCCCTTTTCCTGTCTATTGGTAGCACCTCTAGTCCCCTAATCCCATACTCTGCACTAGGGTTCCTATGCTCTAGGTGCATGACTTTGCATTTTGGCCTTAAACCCCAACTGCTATGTCTTTGACCACTCACTGAGTTTTCCAGGACCTTACTCATTTTCTCCATCCCCTCCCAAGAGTCCACCCACTTGCTGATGTTGGTGTCATCTGCAAAAGGCATACCTTCCTTCCTTCCAGTTCTTATATAGTCCAGTACCAAGCTCTACAGTATGCTACTGGTCATTCTTTCATCCTTAGAGTGAGTGCCATTAACCAACATCCTCTGTCTCCTGTCCGTTACCAGTTTGTATATTAATTTACCATTTTGGATCCCTCTCCTGGGCTGGTAAACCTCCTAGTCCACCTCCTGTGCAGCACAGTGCCAAACGCCTTGCTAGTGTCTAGATAGGCCATGTCTACTACCCTCCCTGATCTATTTCTCTGGTCACCCAGTTAAAGAAATCTGTCAGATTCTTTTGGCATGATTTCTCCCCATGAATCCATGTTGCCTGTGGTCCTGCAGCCCATTAGATTCTAGATGCCAGTCTTTCTTTCAGTAGGGTTTCAATTAACTTCCTCACCACTGAAGTAAGACTGTCTGGCCTGCATGTTCTAACCTCTTCCTGCTGCCACTGTTTGTAGAGGGACACATCTGCCCTTTTCCAGTCCTCTGGAACCATGCCTGTTTCAGTGAGCTGTTGAACAAAGCTGTCAACAGGACAGCTAGCACAACCCTGAGTTCTTTTTGAGACCCTGGGGTTTATCCCATCAGGTCCTGTAGCCTTATACACTCCCAGAGCTATAAGTCTGATCAAGACAAAACTCTTTCTGAAAATGATCTTGTGTCCACCTCCCAACCCCCATTCCTGCTTCTCCCTGGTGGGCTGTCCCCGCTCTACTGTGAAGGCAAAGCAAAGTACCTGTTTAAGATATTAGCTTTTTCTTGGTCCCCTTCTACACAATCTCCCCCTTCTGCCCTTCTGAGCCTCACTATCCCTCCCTTTGCTTTCCTCTTTTGGCTTATGTACCTGAAAAAAGTTTTTGCCCCCTTATTGACCCCTCTGGCAATACTTTCTTCTTTCTGCACCTTTGCATCCCAAACCACACTTTATCACCATGCCTGCTTCCTTCTGCTTTGCTTGATATAACTCCTTGTCCTCCTCCTTCTATGTTTCTTTGTACCTCTTGAAACCCACCCTTTTTTCTTTCACTACCCTTGCCACTTCCTTGGAGAACTATAAATGTCTCTGTTTCACTCTGCATTTGCTTATGTCCTTCCTGCATAGGTTGCTTGCCCTAATTATGCCCTCCTTTATTCTTCATCACTGTGCCTCTTACCCCCATTTGAGGTAGTATACCTATGGGTGACTTCACCTAGTGGCAGCATTTACAGTGCAGACAACATAGGTGATAAGATTGAACCTTGAGGCCCCACAGATCAAGGCAGCAGGGCATAAGGAAAATGTCCCCAAGCAACCCGTGGAACATTACTGGAAAGAAAGGACTCAAACCGCTTTAAAGTAGTGTTCCCCAAGTCCCTCAGCCAAGTTGATAAAATCTCATGGTCTGTGGTGTCAAATGGTGACAAGCACTTAAGGCAGCAAGAATGGACTATTCCCTCTATCTCCTGCTAGAAGACCATTTTGCACCCTGAGTGCCATCTCCATGCTGCAGCATTTGCTGAATCCTGACTGGAATCATTCATAGATAGAAAAAGCTTCCAGATAAGCCTCCAGCTGCATCACCACTACCTTCTTGTTCACTTTCCTAAAAGGGAAGGTTCAAGACAGGCTTGTAATTGACTAAGATGTCTGGGTCCAGAGATTATCTTTTTAAGGAGGTGTCTCACCACTGCTCTTTTCAGAGCAGAAGAACCCCTCCCTACGATCCCAAGGACTCCTGGCAGTCCATCAACAGTGGAGTTAATCCTGGGTCAAGTGAACAGAAGGTGGTATGCAGCTCTGAGATCAAGTGAAGAACCTCTCCAGTCAGAGTTGGCTGAAACTTCCTCCAGGCTGACAGAAGGCCTCTGCTAGTCACAGATTGGATCATACTTGGCCCTGACAGCACACTTGTGGTGAATGATGATCAAATGAAGGATATCCTATAAAGAGAAACTGACTGAACTCCCTCATATATCTTGAGTGTCAATACTCCTCCGGACTACAGACAAGCTAGATGTAACAGCTCATCTCCCTGCAGAAAAAATGAGCAGGTTTGTTTTCCCTGCAGCAATCACCGTAACAAGAACTCTGCCTTTTCAGAGCAATTGCCCCTGATGCTCCGTGTAATGGGTTCTCAGGATTAGCCTGTCCTCCATTGATCAAGATTTCTGCCAAGAATGCTGCAACCTCTGCCCTTTGGCCTAACCATCTAAGCTCCTCACTAAATCAGTTGGAGCTCTGATAGTAGGTACTAGGTGTTTATAAAATAGTGCGCGGGAATCAAGTGCCACTATGACTGCCATATTATAAGCTTCCAGTACAGCCTCTACCCTCTCTGAACACACCTAGAGCAGGCTCGAGCAGCTCAGTACTGACAAACCCAGAAGGTCCAAATTATGTTAAGGTTAGTACCAAACTAAATCCACCTGGGAGTTCAATCTTATTGGGGACCCTGATAACAAAGTTACAGCATGATGATCCAACCAACCAACTGGATCAACCCATTTATTAAATACTTTGAGCTCCAATGAAAACAGAAAACTGGTCAAGGCATTGCCTAAATGGTGAGACAAAGAGGTAACCACCTGTATGAAGCCAACAAATCCTTTTATTGGAGGAACTGCTGTCCAGGCACAAGGGATTTGTCATTAGCCCAAACACTGAAATCTTCAGCACTAGCCACCTAGGGTATTCAATGTCAGATCAACCACAGATTCCCCAGATTCTTGCAGGAAACCATCCAGCACCCCGATGATGGTATGGAAGGAGGATCCTGCCCCCAACTCTGGTTTCTGCTACTACAGCATAGCGGGACCTATATCTGTTCTAGTGGCACCGGAGTTCTCCACCCTTATGGAAATGGATTTGGTGTGGACTCTGAAGATAGATCAACTGAAGTAGGTGTTGGTCTGCCAGGGTCTTGGGTGAGTGGAAATGCCTGGGTTTTACAAGTGGGTGGGAATGTGTTTTCAAAATTCAAACTACAGAGAGAGGGACACATTGGGCCTAATCAGTATTTAATATGGTGTGCAGGGCTACTTTTGTTACTGGGTTCAGGGATGGAAGTTGTGGTCCTTAGGGGCAGGGACTGCATTTTCATCATTTCAGAAATGTTGTTTGTGCTGAAATAGTGTATTGTATATGATCTGTTATGGACAGCACATTGAATAACCTGACTACTCACCAGATACTGTTCAGATAGGACAGAGCACTATGTTAACAATACTTATGATCCTAGATCACTGGCCTGGCAAGTAACACCCAGTATCTGTATTGGGCAAGTCATTTTTTTTTCTTTTTTTTTAACAATACTGTATATGCTCTTCACTGCAGCAGAGGAATAGCACTCCTTTGGCTGTCCTTCATCCCCATATCCTCAACATCTGGCCTAGACATATCTCAGCTCTTGACTCCATAAAGTGGAAGCCAGTGACAAGATGTACTATATATCTGAACATTTGGGGAAATATCAAAGGAATCCAATTAAATTAAATGCAGATTTCCTGTTATATAGTGTTATATACAGTGTCAAGTGACAAATACAGTACCTAGGAGTATGGACCGACAGCAAACTATATTTCTCTGAGCACATTGATGCAATCTGTAAAAGCTACTGTATGTCTCAGACTCAGTTCCTATTACAGAAACCAGCATTGCTTTCCCATGGATATCTGAAATGCCTTGTACAAGCAACCTTTTACCTGTAATAGATTACTAGACTTAATCTATAGCTGCTGTACTGCCATGTATTTAAAGGAGCTTGATGCCCATTTTACAGAATATTGAAGTTCACTACAAACTTACCCTCTAACTCATCATTGCACCCTGTGCAGCAATAGAGTAGACCTGCATAACCAATAGATTACACAGTCTTTATACATGGGCTTATATGATGCTGACCAGTGATCTTCCTGGACATATCACTGAGCTTTTTAGTATAGCACTTGCTCTTATGCTCTTAGAAAGAGCAACATTCTTCTTCTAGACACACACAGTCATTCTACACAATATGGAATGTCTGCTGTCAATAAGTATATGGTAGCCTGGAAAAAGTTACAAAGCACACTTAAATTTAATTTCCTGGTTGGGAGAAAGCAATTAAAGTCCTCATCAGTAATCTAGGTACTGAAGTGTGCTCATGCAAATAATATAATACATGTCTGACCTCTCCTTAAACAAATTCTTTGAACCTACCAAGTTATCAAAGATATCTCTCAGATGAACTTTACTGTACACCAATGGCAACCCTTAGGTAGACTGCTCTACTTTCCTGCGATGGCAATCCTATTATATATCGTTCTGTTTTGCTATTGTAACTGAAACTATTGCCTATATTTACAGTATATCTAATTGTATATTATCAAGCTACCCGGCTGCTAATCCTTATCTGTAGATATTATTCTGTTGTATGTATGTTTTTAATTGTAATTCTATGTACATGCCAGTGTCAGTGAAGACACATAGAGAAAATACTGGATTTTGTTTTAAAAGGGGTTTGACCTTCTTCTGACCTGAGAGTCCAGCTGCTTGCAGGATCTGACAAGTTCTTATCAAAAAGCTTGTAGATGAATGATCAAAGGGTATTTCCAGTAGGAGCTGACCAAGGAAACAGAAGTAATAAAATTGCCTGTATAATCATAAAGCTTACAGAATCTTCCTTATAACTAATTAAGCCAGTTCAAAGCCCAGGATGTTTTAGCCAGCAAAGATCCTTCTAGCAGGCCTGTGTGAGGTAATTGAAAACAAACCCACATCTTTATAGCATACCTGTGTGAGACTGTAAAATCTAGGTTAACTATGAAAATCTGACACATCAAACATTATCAGGAGAATAAAATGTTTGGGAAGCACAAAGTGACACCGGTGGCCTAAAGAGAAAGGCTAACCTCTATTTGTTGACCTGGAAGGGACAGTCTTTATTCACAGACTTTGGGTGGGGTTCTTTATATAACCTCCCAGCACAGACACTCAGGGCCATTTTACACTTTGGTTGGACCCTCTCCTGACCACAGAGAACACCTATCAGCACAGAGACTGCCTTTTTCTGTATACTTTTTCATTTGTTTCTTATACTGTAACCTAAATTAGTATATGTCCTCTTTTAGCTGTAACTATATTTACTAGTATTTTAGTAAACACTTTGCTTTTCTAAAGAAATTCTGCCTGCGTGAGTTCTTATATTGTAGGTGTGACTGTAGAAGGTGTATTGATAATCTGTGATAGCTGTTATTTGCTTACAGGGACACCATAAGCAACTAAACTGAGAAAAGAGTCTGTGAAGGAACATCTGGAAGGATAGGGAGAATACCAGAGTCTACAAAGATTTTGAACCAGGCTGTTGCATGTTCTGTAGGGAGAAAGGCCAAATCAGGTGTTACGCTGTTACCCTGAAGATAGTGTGACACCTGGGTCTTCCTCCTTTGTGTACTAGCCAAGGAAAGGTTCATATTTATTTTATTTTATTTATTTACTTAGGGATTCGGATCATACATTTGAGCTCAGAGCTCTTTACAAAGGTTCCACTTCAAACAGTGACAATGACAACAGTAACAAACAGTTTATACACAATACTCGAATAGAAGGTAGCTAGTATACAATAAGATTACATTGTCATTCATAGTACCAATGGTGATAGTACAGCGTCAAGAGAATTCAACTAGGGTAAGGACAGTGTTTATATGTGTGGAAGGAGATAAAGAGGTGTGACACCTAGTGTGAGAGTCTGAGGAGGAGTCGAGGTGAAGTGGAGGGAGACTTGGGGAGAGTGGGTGGCCAAAGAAGTGGTTTTGTCTAGGAAGTTGGGAGGTAGTGGTAGTAGGTTGGTTTTAATGTTGATTCAGTGGGGAAAAGGCACAGGAGGAGAGGAAGAAAGAGGATAGGGCAAGGGAAGAGTGGGGTAAAAGGAAGGAGAGATATGGGTGAGTGGGCATTATGGGTGTTAGAGTCCTAGCGCAGTCACAAACTGTCCTAGTAAGAAGGTGTTGCCTTAGGCCATTTTTGAATTGCAGATGCATTGGGAGTTTAGAATGTGCAATGGTATTTCATTGAGCCATTGGAGGCCCTATAGCTGAAAGCACACTGTCCCTGCACAATTCGACGGAAAGGTGTTGATAGGCCCCCCATCCACCTCTGATGGTATAGCTGGTAGCGCTTGGCGTTAGGATGCTAGAAATGCATGGGGGTTTACCCATTAGCCTTTTTTCCAAGGAGACATTTTGGAATATAATCCTGTTCTTCAGTGGCGGACAATTGGTCTCCTCGTATAAGGAGCAGGTGTGGGTATTTCAAGCTGCAGCCATTGTAAGCCTACATGCCTTGTTGAGGGCAGTGTGAATCCATTTTAGTGCAGTGTCTGTGGCTGCACCATAGACCACCACTCCATAGTCGATGGTAGAAAGGATGGAGCTGGAGAATGAGAGATGGAGGGCTTCTGGAGTGAGATACTTTTATGCCTATAGAGTATACCCAGCTTGGTGTTTACTGCCTTTACCACTGTGTCGATGTGTTGGGTGAAGGTGAGGAGCCATCAATGTGACCCCAGGTATTTGAAGGAATGAACTTGTTCTAGTGGCTTATTGACTTTATTGGAGATGGTGATATTTGGCCACAAGACTCAAGACTGGTATTGTGCTACCAGAAATAGAGGAGACCCAAAATCCTCATGGCAGAGGTGCAGTCATGACCGCGACGAGCATTCTAAGGATGAGGAGGGTATCCTTGTCCCCCCATCACAGATTGCACTTAAGGGTGGGCACTGGGAGCTCAGTGGGCCTGACCTCCAGGAATGGTTTGTGACAGATTATATCCTTGTATTTCTTACTGTATTATAATTCTGTATTCCTCTCTACCCAGGACCTCCTTGCGAATGAGCTTGCTCAATGAAATTTTCCTGGTAAAATAAATAAATGAAATATATCATTATGTATTTGGATATTCTACATTGTGGCAATGGTTACTACTGTACCACCATGTGTCTCAGAGCTTTTCGCTCTGGAAGTCCCTTCCACCCTAGTTAACTTAGCTCTTGCAGAGGTATAACCCATTATTCTATGTGGTGGAGGGAGGAGAAAATGTGTGGAAACTAATGCTCTTCAGCTTTCAAAGGGGTAATTGTGATGCAGTGGCATCACTTGTTATTCACCTTGCCCCCATTTCTCCTTCTACTTCACTCTCCAGAACTCCATTCTTAATGCAAAAGTACTCATGCTGATGCAGCATGTGTGCCACATCCACTCCCTGAGCCCCCATCTGCTGCACCACCACCTGTTGTCTTCCAGGGGGCAGCCTTGTACCAGAACTGCAGCTCACCTTCCATGGAGTAGGAACAACCCTTAATATAATTGATTTTCCCCTGCCAGACTGCATCAGTGCCCTGAACTCAAAAGGCAGTTCTGGATCACAGCAAAGTAAATGGCACCTGCCATCACCCCAGTTGTGCCCCTAACCATGATCTCTTTAAAGTATAGGCAATTACATGAGTCGCTTGGCTAACTAAACATAACACTGGACAGTACAGTTTGGTCTGAAATTGATGTGAAGTAATAGATGAAATTTACTTTAAAAAGCATATTCAGTAGGGGCATGTATCACCGCTTTTCTATAATTGTACAATAAGGTTTTTACTTGGCTTCAGTTTTGTAAATGTTTGTTTCAGAACAGAAAAATCCTCTCTTGTGCTCAGATTATTTGGTCTTATTTAACCCTTACCTCTACCAGTGTCTCTCCCAGCTCTCAATATTTTGTTCAATTTCTACATTCTAAGGTTATTTCTTTAAGGAAAAAATAATTACCTCTGAATGATAATTGCAGTCCATAGTACTCAGTTATTGCAAATGCATTCTTCACTAGTGAAAGTGAGTTACGTAGTTATCACTAATTACAATGTTAATTTAAGGTCAGAAGGAACAGTAGGCCAGTCATGTCTCCCCCCCCTGCCCTTCATAAGCAGGGATAAAAATGTATTCTATGTAAACATGGAAGACTGAGATCATGTCTTCTCTCAATCTCCTTTTCTCCAGGGTGAATATTCTAAGGGCCTCAAGCCTCTTTTCATAGTTTTCTCCTCCATACCCTTTATTATTTGGTGGCCCTGCATAAAACCCTACTGACATGTTCTTTTTGTACTGAGGGGCCAAGAACTGCATACAATACTCCAGGTGGGCCTCACCAGGGCCTTGTAATCCAGTAGGAATACTTTCCCTGCTCTGCTGGTCAGGCCCCTCCCTTTTGATGCACTCTAGCATTCTGAGGGCACTGCTTACCCTGCTTCACCCACTATTTATTATGACCCTCAGGTTCTTCTCCTCCTTCACGGCAGCAGGAGGAGCCACACACAGCTTGTAGGTCCCACAACTGATTTTCCTGCTCAAGTATAGCAGCTGGGGTACTTGAATTAAATCCTCCAGGAGCCTCACTCATTGCCCAGCTTGTTCAGATCCCCAGAAACTTGTCTCCATCTCAGTGGGTCCACTAGTCTAATCATCTTAGTGTTGTCAGCTAACTTAAGCCACCTGCTGGAGTCCTCCAGCTTCCAGATTGTTAATGATATGTTAGGAACAGCAGTGGTCCTAGCATCAATCTGCGAGGATGCCACCAGTCGACCCTCATACTCTGAGGCAGTGCTTGTCCACTTCTGTATCCTATACTCCATTTAATAAATGCTGTTCACTGTGCTCCACCACGCCTTCTTCATTGGAGGTAATTTTCGTAACCAAATTCTAGTAATACAATCCTTTGATGAAGCGTGCAGCATAAGTAGATATTCTGTACATTAATTTGTCTGATGGAAATGCCAAGCAAAATTATTTGTAAAATTATCTATTTCTGTTCCTATGAATATTCTGAACTACTGCGGGGCCTCCTGATGAGACTAAGGTCGAAGTGCTAGGGCTTGTACTGGATTGTCAGGAGCTTCCTGATTTTGTAGCACGTTTTGTTGTACCTCCATAAATGTTTTTGCAGAGCACTGCAGTGGTTTTGAGACTTTTACAAGGACTGCAACCCTCTTTGAGTGATTTGGTCTCCTGCACTCTCTACTTTGCTTTACAGAGCTGGCAGCTCCAACCAAGTACCAGGACCATGACTGCCATGCACACCGTTTCCTGCCTTTCTCTCAATATTCCCCAGCACTACATGCCCAAAATATGCATTTATGGTTAGCTTCCTCTGTGCTACACTCATTTCCCAACATATCCATTGGCATACTGTCTTTTATGTAGCATTTAAAAAAAATCTAATGGCAACATTCCAAGCACTCTCTCTAGAATTCAAAATTTGTGGTATAATAAACATCAGTCCAAATCTGTTTCTATTATTTATCAGGAAGTAACCTGTTAAGTCCTGTTTGCCCTTTCCATGTCATACCACTGTCATTTTTAGCATAAGTGCTTCACTACTTTCAGCCTGTTCTACTGTTCCTCACTGCAGTATATCCTTCTGTAATTTAGATGATGAATTCTCATGGGCCTTTTGGATTTGAATTTCAAATGTGTTTGAAGTAGGCTGAGGTGGAGTTATGGCATGTTATATGGTCTACACCCACAACTAGGTTGCTTTAATGTAGTTGAAACAAGAACTTTGTTGGGTTTCACCCTTTATTACAATAAAGAGGCTGTTTAAGGATGGCCTGTGTAGAAAGCATTGTTAGACAAGACAGGAAATACAGTAGATTTAAACATTAATATGATTTCTTAAAGCTGTAACTGGTTTCAAAACTCCATAATGGTACAAAATGTGAACTGATCTCAGTAAGAGTCCTTCCTCTCGTAGATTGTTACATACATCTGTTACAATTCAGGTTTTCACTCTGGGATATTAGCAAATCCTGAAAGTTCCTATGCCCATAGTGTCATTGTGTGTGTAACTCAAAGGCCTAGCCCTGGAACCTTCTGAGAGCAATGCTTACTCCTGCTCTGTATCATTCTATATGTTTTCCACTTTCCTATTGATATTATCTACAGTTCTGTCTGGTTCACACTGAAAGGTTGTTGCCCAGTGTTATACTGTAGAACTAGAAATATCTTATAAAGTTTATATCGCTGTCCAGTCATGTCACCTGATCGCGCCCATAAAGTTTCTAGGGTTTATCCTTTAAAACAGCTGATCACGTTGCTATGTCTCAAATTCAAACTTTAATTTCCTCACTTTCCTCACTGTTCACGTTAATAAAGTATGAACTCACTTTACAGTAGTAACAAGCAGGAGATTTAATGTTTGCAGGTAAAACAGTATTGCTGGTAACCAGAAGTATCAGGCTCCGACCACGTACTCGCGATTAGTGAGTGCAATCTATGAGCTCAGTCGCATATGTAGTGTAGCTAACTGCAGGTAAGGAACAGGCAAGGAGGTCCAAACTACAGTAATCCCTTAATCTCTTCAACTTCTCTTGCCATGATTCAGACTTTGGAACCCTGTAAAGCTCTCTAAAGTACTGCTGTGTGGCCAGATAAAGGTACTCTGATTGTGGATTCCGTGGTGGTGGCTGATTTATCATGCCACGTTGCTATTTGTCATCTAGCCTCTGAATCGGCAATCTGAATACTGAATATACTGTAAAAGGGTTTTACCGTTCTTTTAATTGGCAGAAAGGAAATAGAATACCCGTTAAAAACAATGGCAACTTCACGCTCACATTGGCAAGTAAACTTCACTGTAAAATAATTTCACTAAACAAGACTCTCCAGCGAAGATAGTGAAATTATTTTACAATAAGTTCTAGTTCTACATATATTGTGGGTTAAAAGCAAAAATTGATAGTATTAGACTCAGTTAATGCAAACTGTTAACAGTAGGAATCAAACCAATTATCTCCAAAGTATTTGGGGTTTTGCTCCCAGTTAATTTACAGCATATAAAACACTTTAACTTATTGTTTTGATGCTTTGATATTTACTTTTCACTTTATCAGAGAAGTTTAAGACCTACCTCCTCCACCCAGATATAGTACCACAACATTTCTCAACTGCTGTGCCTATTAACATACTAACATACTAGATGCCAGCAGAGTAGGCCTGTTGGTCTATCAAATCTGCTCGTGATTCAGCACCCTGATTGGGTATAGTAGCCCTCTATCTGTCTCCTTCCACTGTTACTCCATCCCTCAGTCCTGCCCCCCAGGCAAACCAGCCTCTGCTTCACCCTTGCCTATACCTGTCCCACCCTCTCTTGAATCCCTCCAAAATAGCTGCCTGTACCAGCTCCCAGGCAGCACATTCCACTGTTCCACCACCTCTCTCAAGAAGCACCTCCTCCTTTCCCCCTAATCCTGCACACCCTCAATCTTCCAGCTGTGTCCTGGTGATTCCACCCTCCTTCAGTTGAAAGATCCTATCTCAGCTTACCTTATTACTCCCTGAGGTACTTGAAGATCTCAATCATGTCCCCGGTCCCTCCTCTCCTCCAGCGAGAACAGGTTGAGCTCCCTAGTCATTCCTCATATGTCATATCCCCCAGGTCCCGGATCAGTTTGGTTGATCTCCTCTGAACCCTCTGCAGGAATTGGATGTCCCACCTTAAATGTGGCCTCCAGAACTGAACACAGTACTCAAAATGTGGTCTAACCAGGCTGTTGTACAGTGGCAAAATCACCTCCCTGTTCCTTGAGAGTATACCCTAGGGATGCATCCCAGCATCCTATTTGCCCTGACCACAGCCCTCCTGCATTGCTCTGAATTGTTCATGTTAACATCCACCAAGACTCCTAGGTCTCTTTCCCTGTCATGGCCTGCAACTCATCCCTCTCCCTGGGTGACACATAGTGGGGTTTTCCTGCCCTAGGTCTAGCGCTTTGTACTTGGAGAGTTAAATTTCAATTTCAAGTGGAGGACCACCTATCCAGAGTATCAGATCCTCTTGCAGGGCCAATCTCCCTCCTCCCCTCCACCACTACCCCCAACTTAGAAGTCGTCCAAAAGAGACTCATTTCACACCTATACCTCCCTGATATCAGAGATGCAGGTGCTACACAGGAGTGGCCCCAGAACTGATCCCTGTAGGACTCACTTATGACCTCCCTAGGAGACAAGACCTCCCCACTGACCACTACCCACTGAGTGTGACCTGAAAGCCAGTTTCCAATCCACCTAACCATCAATGGGCCTACCCCCATCCCCACCAGCTTCTCCCTTAGGCCAATGTGAGGGACCAAATCAAATGCCTTGTTGAAGACCAGGAACAGGTACATCCACTGGTCTCCCCCTGTCAAGTGCTGATGTTACCCACTCATAGAACTCTACAAGGTTTGTTTGACATGGCGTGATCTACGCACAAACCCATGCTGTCGGCCATCCAGGTAACCCATCTCCTCCAAAAACTCCCAGCATTTCCTCACGTATGCTCTCCATTACCTTCCCTCCACCGACGTCAAACTGACTGGTCTATAGTTTTCTGGCTCTTCTCTTGATCCCGCATTATGGATGGGCACAACACCCGCTTCCAATCCCTTGGCACCCTCCTGTCTGGGTGACAAATTAAAGAGATCCGCCAATGGCGCAGCAAAACATCCTCCAACTCCTCAGTACTCTGGGATGGATAGCATCAGGCCCTGGAGATTTATCCTTTTTAGGGACTGGAGGGCTTCCCATACCCAACTGATAGGAATATCAGCTTTCCCCCATTCAGCAGAACCAGCCTGATATCTCACCCCTGGCCTACCTCCCCCAGTGGCTTGTTCTTCAGCAGGTACCCCAATAGTCAGGTCTGTTGTGCCTTCTGTGTCCTTCAGCACCTTTTTGGAGTTCGGCCTCCTCCTAGTGAACACTGAGGCAAAGTACTCATTCAGTACCTTTGCCTGCTCTCAACCCTTCCACCCACCCCCAGCTGTCCTCCAACCTACTGAGGGTGGCCCTTGACCTTCCTCCACTCACCAATATACCTAAAAAAAAAAAAAAAACCTTTTCCCCACCCGTATCCCTGCAACAGCCTCTGCTCTTTCCAGGCCTTTGCCCACCTCACCACTCTGGTGACTTTCCTGGTTGCAAAGCGATGTTCTTTCTATCCCTCTCTCCTCTCATTTTTTTGTACCTACTGTAGGCAGCCTTCTTCTCTCTTACCGCCTCCTGAATCTCCTTGGTCCACCAGCATGGATTACAAGACCTACGCCCTTGCCCTTCACTCTCCTGCACAGATTCTGGTGACCTCCTGTAGCCCTGCTTTATGATCTCCCACCTACCTTCCATGTCCAAACCTGATTTTATCTCCAAATGCCCTTGAGAATTTCCCCATGTTCTGAAAGTCCGCCCCACTAAAATCAACTATCATTGTCCTTGATTATCCCCAATTTAAGCCAAAACCAGACTGTGTTGTGGTCACTCCCAGCCAGGGGTTCTTCTACAACCAGATCTCATACAAGATCTCCATCCACTAAAACCATATCCAGGATATGACCCTCCCTCTTTGGGTCCATCACGTGCTGATTGAGGCATGCATCCAGCAGCTTCTGCTCCCTGGTTACAGTGAGTGGATGTCATAGTACCCAATCACTAGCTGGCATATGGGTCCCCATCAACACCACACTGCCTCATATGTTAGCCAACAGGCAATCTTCCAGGTCCTCCGCTAGTCCTGGGGCCTATATACCACCCCAACTTGATCTTCCCTCCCACAGGAGTTCAGAAGGTGACCCATATGGCCTCACTTTTCCCTCTGCTTCCTCCACTCTCATAATCTCGATGTTATCCCTAATGAGCGTTGCTAATCCTCCCCTCTGCCCACCTTTCTGTCCTTCCTTAGCAGGTACCCACTCAGATTAAGGTCCTAGTCATGGCCAGGGGTGTCCCAAGTGTTAGTTACCACTGCTATATCCACCCCACCCTCAAACAGCATGGCCTGGAACTCAGACATTTTATACCCCAGGCTCCTGCCATTTATAAAAGCCACCCTCCATAGAAACATAGAAGGACCGCTTGGCCCACCCAGTCTGCCCATTTCCCTACCTAATGGATAAGCTGCAGATCCTAGTTAACCAGCAGCCTACTTCTTCCTAACCCCACCCCTTAGAATTGCCTTATGACTGTCCCATGCATGCTTGAATTCCACCACTGTTTTTGACTCCACAACCTCCTCTGGAAGGCTGTTCCATGCATCCACCACCCTCTCTGTGAAAAAATACTTCCTTACATTACCTCTGAGCTGCCCCCTTCTATCTTCAAATTGGCCCCTTGTTCTTGCACCCTCTTTTTCTGAAAGATGGTACCCTCTTGGACTTTGTTGATTCCTTGAGGTACTTGAAAGTTTCTATCATGTCCCCCTCTCCCTCCTTTCCTCGAGGCTATACATATTAAGCTCCTTAAGTATCTCTACATATGTCTTCGTGTGCAGACCCTGCACCATTTAGGTGCCCTCCTCTGGACAGCCTCCATCCTGTCTATGACTTTGCAGAGATTTGGTCTCAGAGACTGCACGCAGTACTCAGATGGGGTCTCACCAGCTGTCTGTACAGAGGGATAACAACTTCTTGTTTTCTACTGGTGATGCCTTTCCCTGTGCATCCCAGTATCCCCAACCCTCCTTGCTGCCCTCTCACATTGGCTGCCCACCTTTAGGTCATCTGATATGACTACCTCCAGGGCCCTTTCCATTTTTGTTGTTAGTATTTCACCCCCATTGTGTACTCTTCCCTGGGTTTTGTTTCCTAGGTGCATTACCTTGCACTTCTTAGCGTTGAATCTAAGCTGCCATACATTTGACCATTCCTCTAACCTTGCCAAGTCCTTCTCATCCTTTCCACCCCACCTTGTGCATCAACTCTGTTGCAGATCTTTGTGTCATCTGCAAGAGACATACTTTCCTTCCAGTCCCTCTACAATAGCTTATAAAGACATTGAAGAGGACCGGCTCGTACTTCTGAACCCCAGTGGTACCTCACTGCAAGCTCTTCTTCTTCAGAGTGGACTCCATTTACTATTTACCCTCTGTGTCCTATTCTCCAGCCAATTCTTTACCCAGGCTACCACCCTGGGACCCTCCCAGGCTGGCTAACTTGTATATTAATCTTTTGTGTGGACTGTGTCAAATGCCTTGCTAATATCTAGGAGGCCATGTCCACAGCCCCTCCCTGATCTGCTACTTTGGTCACCAATCAAAGAAATCTATTAGATTCGTCTGACATGACCTTCCTGCTATGAATCCATGCTGACTTGGGTTGTGTGCCCTCTGGCCTGTAGGTACTCAACAATTCTTTCCTTCAGAGTGATTCCATCATTTCCCTATCACTGAGTTAAACTAACAGGTCTGTAGTTTCCTGCTTCTGCCCTGCTCCCACTTTTGTGAAGTGGAATCACATCTGCCCTCCTCCAGTCCTCAGGTACCACCCATCCTCCCATGATTTGTTAAAGAGGGTAGTCAGTGGTGTCACTGGTTCTACCCTTACTTCTTTAGAATTCTGGGATGAATCCCATCAAGCCCCATTGCTTTGCCCACCTTCAGTTTTAAGAGTTCTTTCAGAACCCTTTCTTCTGTAAATGGCTGGTATCACTTCTGTATCCAGAGTGTTTCTTTTGTTTGGTTTAGGTACCTCCCCTCTTCATTTGTAAATACTGAGCAAAAATATTTGTTTAGTATCTCTGCCTTTTCACACTCACCGTCTGCCCACCCCCTCCCTTTATTAAGCCTCATTATCCTCCTTGGTCTTCCTTGGCTCCCTGATGTACCTATAAAGGTTTTATCCCCTTCTTAACTAGGTTGGCTGTCTTTTCCTCGGTTTGGGCCTTTGCTGTTCTGACTGCCTTCCTTCCCAGCTTCCTTTGCTTTACCTGATACAATTCTCTGTCCTGCTCCTTCTGTGATTCCTTGAACTTCCTGAATGCTTTCTTTTCTCTTGAACCTTCCCTGCCACCTCCTTTGAGAACCATAGTGTTTTCTTACATCGTTTTGTTTTGTTTATTTGCTTCACACAAAGGCTTGTTGCCTCTGTGATGGCAGTTTGATTATTCCCATTGTACTTCCACCTCCTTCCTGCCCATTTGCTAGTGCATTCCTTAGGCACTCACCCATTTGGCAAAGTCCAGCCCTCCTAAAGTCAGTACTTTTGCCTTTGTATGCTTGACTCTGCTGCTGTGTTTGTTATGAACCATACTGTTCGATGGTCGCTAGTTCCAGATGGCACCCAATTCTACATCTGTGATCTCTCTCCATCTCCATTAGAGAGAACCAGGTCTAAGATTGCTCCCTCTCGAGTGGGTTCCAATACTAGTTGTCTAAGGCATGCCCCTGTAGGGAATCTAGAATAACCACTCTTAGAGTGGCTGCATAACTGCGCTCCAGTTAACATCTGACATATTCAGATCCCCATCAGCAATATCTCCCCTTTTCTGCCATTCTAAGTATACTTTCTATCATTTGCTTGTCCATTTCCTCTCCCTGAGAGAGGTCTGTATCAACCCTGTCCGGATTGTGGTGCCATTGCCCTCAACCCTTGTCTCTACCCTCTTTACCATATCCTCCCAGATCTTTCCACATCTGTCACACTTCTCCCCTGGGTACCATCTATCCCCCTCAATGGGGTTGCAGGCCAGTCCCTACCAGTGGTATGGATGGCTGGATCAACCTAGCAGTGCCCTCCTCTCCCCTTCACAAGTTTAAACCCCATCTAGCATGAATGAAATCCATCATCCCCATTTGAGAACTTTCTTCCCTACCGTAGTTAGGTGAATTCTATCCTGGGCATAATACCTTGTCTTCTCAAACTCCTCCCAGTCTCCCAACACCCCAATCCCTTCTGTTTCACCCCACTGCCCATGCCAGTCATTAATCTCCCTGATCTTCTGTTTGTTCACCACAGTGGCCCTTGGCACTGGCAGGATTTCAGAGAAGGAGACTGTGCATCCATTGTCATGACAGACTCTGGCCAGTTCTGGAACCTTGCCTGAATTTCCAGCACACTATTCCGTCAATATCATTTGTTCCCAGATGCATCGGAAGTCCAGTGATCCTCCACAGTCCCTCACCAGCTCATACACCATGAACTTCACCCTATGCACAGTCAGACCGGAAATACCCACTACCTTAACTGGACTGGATTTTCCTCACCCTGCCCAGCAATGAATACCCCTGATCATGGGTCCCCAGCAGGAGAACCTTAGTGTTCCCCTTGATCTTTGTGCACCTCCTTTTTGGACTCCCCACCAGCACCCGTCCTCCCCTCCTCTAGACCACTTCCCTTGGCTTCTGTCTGGGCCCTTTACAAGAAGCCCTAGCCACCCTACCCCTCTTGTCATGCTTTTTGTAACTGGTTCCCTAGCTCCCCCAGTTTAGCATCCACCCCACTCTCTACCCCAATTGAGCCTTTTCTCCAACCTCCTCTTCCCTTCAGCTCCCACCTCTCCAGCCCCCAACAAGGCATTCTCCTCACCCCTCCTACCTCCTCCCTTTCCTCTTCCCCTTCCATACCCACCTGCAGGTCCCCCCTACCTTTGGGCCTTTCTCTGGTATGAT
Source organism: Neoceratodus forsteri (assembly GCA_016271365.2). Classification (NCBI taxonomy): domain Eukaryota; kingdom Metazoa; phylum Chordata; order Ceratodontiformes; family Ceratodontidae; genus Neoceratodus; species Neoceratodus forsteri. The sequence goes on along the minus strand of CM028133.1, from coordinate 630,268,036 downwards.
CCTTCCCCATTCTTGAAGGACATTCCTACCTTGTCTCAATCTTTCCTCCTTTCTCCAGAGTTGACTCGCAGCCTCCACCGTTCCTCTGCTGGTTCCCTCTCCCCTTCTTTGACACTTGATTTACCCTCCACTGCTAGCATACTTATTGGAATAACCGATGCCCAACCTCATCCAATTCACTGTATCTCTCTCTCTCTCCTCCACCCTCCTTTTCCTCCTCTACCCCCTCATCATGTCCTGTCCAACCAACTTACTCAATGGCTCAGATTTATTATAGCACTCAAAGCCAACCTCCTTTTGTCCTGAATTCTCTATCCACTCCTCTAGTAGGCTCCCTGTCAGTCCCAACCCACCTGCCCCCGCCTCCTATGATATAGCCTGTTTTCTCTACTGGTTACCTCCTACATAGCTACCCCTTTGCTACTAGCCCATGTCCCATAGGTTCTCCACCCTGCCTGATGAAATGGATCCAGATCACACTCTATCGCTGCCCTCCTGCTCCCACAGGCCTCCCAGACATGTTTATTTCCCCCAATAACTCTAGTTTCCTCCATACCCAGCCAAGCTCCCCTTGATCTGCAATAACTGCCTACAGACTGGGCAACCTACCTCCTCCTGGCCCAGTTTAGGACCATGACTGCCCAGGAGCCAGTGCACCTAAATCCTGCCAAGATGCTTGCCCTGGTGACTGGGGCCACCCGAGGCCCTCTCCAAACATTCTTGGACATTCACCCTTGACCAGGTCCCCACTCCCAGGTAGACCTACCCACACCCTCTACAGCCAGCCATGATGTGCGATGTAGCCTATGAAATTAAAACACAGCTCTTGGACCAAACTACTAGCAGAATAAAAGTGCATGTACAGAGTTACATCCCCTGACAGTTCAAGAATAGTCAGAGTCACGACTGGAGAAAACCCCAGTATAGCCACTCAGCGAATCAGTGACCTACCTCACCTGGCCCTCCTCCTCCTCCTCAGAGCATTTAATAGAGGTTGGGGCTGGGGTGGCTGGCAAACTAGTGTCTCAAGAGTGGCTGGGCTTGTCCTTGAAAGGCCCAGCCCTGAGTCCGAAAATGGCACCCTGGCTTTCTATTGGGTGCTAACTCAGATCACTGAACTCCTCCTAGCCACCGAGGTGGCCATCCCCGCTCCAAATTTGCTCCTGATGCAGCTCTTGCAACAGCTCTTTCACCACTGATGTGGCCTGCACCATCCCTCTGGACCCCCAAGAAACAGCCTGCCGATGCGGCCTCCCAGATCCCTGCTCCTCTGTGAGTAAGTCCCAAGTATCCCAAGAGCGGCTGGGCTCATCCTTAAAAAGCCCAGCCACCGAGTCCTGAAAATGGTGCCCTAGCTTTCTACTGGGCTGTCTGACTCAGATCACTGAACTTCTCCTAGCCACCTATGTGGCTGTGCCAGACTCAAATTTGCTGCTGATACAGTTCCTGCAACAGCTCTTTCACCATCAATGTGGCCTGCACCATCCCACAGGACCCTGAGGAAGCAGCCACCGATGCAGCCTGCATTCCCCCTGCTCCTCTGCGATGCGCCTCAAGTATCCCAAGAGCAGCTGGGCTCATCTCATAAAGGCTCAGCCATGAGTCCCAAAAGCAGTGCCCTGGTTTCTATTGGGTGTTCCGACTCAGATCACTGAACTCCTCCTAGCCACTGATGTGGCCTGTGTAATCGCCCTGCTTCTCTGCAAGTAAGTCCCAAGTATTAAGAGTTGGCATTGCCGTTAATGGCTGTGTGGACTGCTACAGTTGTTTTACCCTATCACAGTAGAGCCTGCTTCAGAAGCAAGTTAGAAACATGGAATTTGTTGGCAGAAAAAGACAGTTTGGCCCACCCCAGTCTTCCCATATGGTCCCTGCCTGGTCTGTCACTGCAGATTCTAACTGGTCTCCAGCAACCCTCCTCCTCCTCCATGCCTATTTATTAATATTCCCCTATGTCTGTCACACATGCTAGAAGCCCCTACTGTTTTGCCTCACCCACTTCTGCTGGCAGTCTATTCCAGGTGTCTACCATTGTTTCAGTGAAGTAGTACTTCCTCACATCCCTCTTAACCTCCCTCCCCAGTTTATTGCAATCCTTCTGGTCTTGATGCACTTCCTCATTCATAACAGAACTTCCCTCCTGCACTCTGTTCACTCCCATGAGGTACTTGTAAGTCTCATCATGTCCTGTCTCACTACTCTCTCCAGGATGCACATGTTGAAATTCCACAGTTTCTCCTATATTAGGGCTTTTGGTGCAACACCTGTACCATTTTAGTTACTTCCCTGAACTGCCTTCACCCTGTCATTTCTGAGTGTGGCCTCCAGAACTGGACACAATACTCCAGGTGAGGTCTCACCAGTGGCGATACAGTAGCAACACCACCTCCTCTTCTTGGAGATACCTGTCCCAGTGCTTTCCAGCATCACACTGGCCCCTACCCACTGCTTTGTCACACTGTCCTGGCACTTGGGGTCATCAGATATAATAACCTTAAGTCCGTTTCTGTAGTGACTGACAGTGCCCCCCATCCTATACTAATTTTGATATATACAGTAAATGTATGCATATATGGATTTTCCTATCCCGAGGTGTGTGTGATTTTGCATGTTTTGGCATTGTACCCTAATTGCCATGTTCTTGACAACTCCTTAAGTTTCCCAACATCCCTATGCACTCCTTCCACCCTCTCATGATTGTCCACACTATTGCAGATTTTGGTATTATCTGCAAAAAGGCATACTTTCCCTTCCAGTTCATCTGAAATGTGATTTATGAAGACATTGAAGAGAACTATTTCTAATTCTGAGGCCTGGCACACGCTGGTTACTCTGTCATCATTAAGAGTGCAGTTAATCAACACCCTCTGTTGCATATCTGTTACTGTTGCCATACTGTTGAAGGCATAGCTAAATTGCTTCAAAGCCATGTTCCTGCCCCCCACTATTTTCATGGTCATCCAGTCAAAGAAATAAATCAGGTTTGTCTGGCATGACCCCTCCTCTTGTGAATCCATGCTGCCTTTGGCCTTGCTGCCCATTAGATTCAAGTTTCTCTACCAACCTTTCCTTTATTAGTGTTTCCATTAAAGAGTAGTACACCCTCATATTGTGTAAATGTTATTTGTCTCCTTGTCAACAGACAACTCCTTCCGTGTAGCTTTTGGGGATATGTATCTTTTATTTAGTTTGTTTTCACTGTTCACACCAGCCCCAGTAACTAGCCTGGGGTCTCTATTTTCTGGTTGTTGAAGTCTCACTGTGTGTGAGAGCTGCATTAGTATATGAGAACATGTGTCAGCAGTGGCATCTTTTAAACTCCACAGTATGCCTGTCTGCTTACTTAGAATTCAATAAAACAAGTTGCAGCAAGGTGGAATCCGCATTTATCTTCAGTTAGCTTTACAAACTGCATTAGATGTAATGCCTGTTTTTTCCTTTAAATTACATTTCATATGTATGTTTCTAAAGAGTTTTTGTGTACTTTTAGTAAAATACATGTTGTAAATGGGTGCTGTGTCATCATGTTCTCACATACTAATGCAGCTCTCAGGGACAATGAGAGTTTAAACAGTCAGAAAATGGAGCCCCAGACTAGTTACAGGGGCTGGTGTTGCCATTGAAACTAACTAAAGCAAACACATATCCTCAACAGACACAGAAAGAATTATCTGTTGATAAAAACAAATAACATTTACAAGCTATGAGAATTGTACTACTCTCTAATTTCCACACCACTGAGGTAGAGCCACTGGTCTATAGTTTGCTAGCTTCTTCCCTACTGCAGTTGTTATGTAGATCGACCACATCTGCTCTCCTCCAGTCTTCTGGAACCATGCCCAATTCAGTTAGCTGTTGGTGGGGCCACCAGCAAGGCAGCCAGCACTCCCTGAGTTCTTTCAGTACTCTTGGGTGTATCCCATATGATCACAGCTTGGTCCACTTTCAGGCTGCAAGTCCCATAAGGACTCTTTACTCTGAAAATGGACTGTATCCTCCTCCTTTTGTTACAGCTGCTCCATGATTGTCTACCCCCACCCCCACTGTGAAGACTTAGCAGAGTACCAATTCAGAATGCCTACTTTTTCTTGGCTCCCTTCTGTGTAGTCTTCATATATGGCTCTCCTTATCCTCACTATCTCTCTACCATTTCTTCTTCTCGTGTATGTACCTGAAGAAAGTCTTGTCCACTTTAGCTACCCCTTGGCTATCCTTTCTTCTGTCTGCTCCTTGTCTCAACTGCCTTACCTGTTTTCTTCTGGTACATCTCCTTGTCTTCCTCCCTCTGTGTTTCCTTATACCTCCTGAATACCACCCTTTTTCTTTCACCACCTTGGCACTTCGTAGAAAGTACCATAATAGTCTCTTTTCCTTTTGCTTTTCTCACTTCCTTCATGCATATGCTGGTTGCCTTAATTATTCCTACCTTAATTTTCCCATCTATTCCTCTACCCTCTCTAGCATCCTCCTCCACTTGACAGTTTCTGAGGCAGTCTCCATTTCTTTAAAATCTGCCCTACTAAAGTTCATGGCCCTTGTCCTTCTGTGGTTTGCCTCTGCTGCTTTCTTAATGTTAAACCACACTGAACAGTGATCACTGATACCTATAGGACTGCCCACTGTGATGTATGAAGTGCTGTTCCTTTTTGTAAGCAACAGGTCCAACACTGCCCTGTTCCTAGTGGGTTCATTTCAAGTTCAAGTTTATTGCAGGAAAGACTCCGTTGAGCAGCTCATTCACAAGGAGGTCCTGAGGCACATACACATACATTTACCAGCTTCCTTAGAAAAACTCCTTTGGGAGTCAAGAGGCCTTATTCCTTGCTGAAGCTGCAGCTGGAAGGTTCTAATCAACATGCAATAGGTTGAAGTCACCAACTAGCACCCTTCCTCTTATTGCCAGCCTGATTATCTCTTCTCCAAGTGCCTTATCTAACTCATCTTCCAGTGCTGGAGGTCTGTATACCACCCTATATGGATAGCGAGTGCAAGCTGCAGCACCTCCAGTCCTTCCTTTTTCTCTGGTGCCCGTGTACTTTGTAATCTTTAGTCCCTCCCTCACTCACATATAGTACAATCTCTCCTCCTCCTCCCTTTCCTGTCTGTCCAGAACAGAGAGTAGCCTGGTATGGCCATATCCTAGTCATGATTGTTAGTGCACCATGACTTCATTATGGTCATCAGATCTGAGCTAGCCTCCTCCCAATGGCCTCCAGATCCAGAATTTAATTATCCAGACTCAGTGCATTAGTGCACATGGTTCTCCATACCTTCCTGCTTCTCTCTTCTGTCTGTGTTGTTCCCTAAGTTCCCCTGAATCCCTCTTCCTTGTTATCTCTCCATTACCTGTTTGCTGAACTCCTGTCTTCTTGCATTCCTTATTTACACCTCCTCTTGTCCTCTACCTTGTCCCCACCCCTGTCTTCTTGTACTTTTGCCCTGGGAAGTTAAAACCAACTTACTGCTAGTGTTGCATGAATATCAGACAAAATCAAATATAATACAATGTTATGTTCGTTTCTGTCTTTTTAAACAAAATGACATTAAAAAATGCTTTACATATATGAAAAAATTCCTGAAACACATGAAGGGTTTACAAGCTTAAAAGCCCTGTAAACACTGGGCTCCTTAAAACGTTAAAATCTACCTACTACTGTTTGTATCCACACTAAACGACCAGTTCCAAAAGGCACTGCGATACAGCAAAAGAGCCAGCCAGTGTGCACTACTAAACAGAGTGGCTTACCTCCACAAAAGCAAAATCAAACAGGTGGTAGTACACTAAGAAAAAAGGGAAGGGAAGCAGAGTTATCAAAGTATTTTTAACTAATGCTTCCACAAGTCACAGCAAACATCTAAAAGCCCTTTAAAATGTTTTAAAAATAAGTTTTAAACTCTGCTACTGTAGGTACCTAGTCTTAAAACCATTTTTAGCTGGCCCGCTGGTGCAGGGGCAGAGTGCCGACCTGTGGTGCTGACTACCTGGGATCAGGAACGGATCCATGGATGAGAAGGGCTGGCCGGGAGAATGATCAAGCATCCCTCAACTGCTCTCCTTCTTGAGAAGGTAGAGTGTCCAGTATGCTATGAACACGAGCGAGGCTAGGTGTACCTGCAAGCACCGGGGCCAGTATGTTGGGAGGTGAGGAGGATGCTGGCCATCATTGCACATCCCTGCCCCATATAGGGAAAACCCAGCTGCCTACCGCATCCATGAAGCCAGCCCTCTGCCTTAATCAGCCTCCAGGGCCAGCCCCCATCCTAATACAGTGCTCATGGCACTGGGGCTGGTGCTGTAGCCTCACCCTGGGGGGTTAAGCCAGGGGAGCCGAGAAATCATGGCCAAGTTGGAAGTGGAGACAGAAAGGGTCTGTGACTGGGCTGTCACAAGACAGCAGGTAGGCTACAAAAAAACAACATTTTAGAGCTTGCATGGTTTCACCGACACATTTGAATGGGAGTAAAACATTTAAACTGCAGTGGTTTAACTAAAACAGTTTTAGGTACATTGTGACCACCAACCACTGTTCTTTGTGTTTGGAATCATTATGGAAATGGTTATAGGAAGAACAGGTTTAATGCCAGCAGTGTGGACACACTAAACTGTTATCAGGCATCATTACTGCATGGCACAGATGCATTAGAAAGATTTTACTAAACTGGTTTCAAAATGGTTTTCAAAAACAGTTCTGTATGGTAGAATATGGATGGTGGAAAATTGTAAATTTTTTCACTGTATGAGACTTTCCCAATTAACATTTTTTAAGGCAGTTAGATGAGCGTATGGGCTAAAATGAATGTTGAACCATTACTGTATACATAGTTTTAATGTGTTTGGTTGTTTGATAATGTTATATTAATCAAAACTTTAAAAGTAAGGTTGTTTAGGTGAAATTATAGATATTTCATTTTATGTATTTGTCTATGAAATGAAGTGTTTTTATATGTTATGCTGTGTTCTTTTTACATTGTAAGCTGCATATGGATAAGACTGGACAACATTGTACACAGGACCTTTGGGACCTAAATATTTTTCCCATATTGCTTTTATGCTCTCAAACTTAACATCTACTTCAGGTATATACCCTGCATTCAGTGACATACCCTGTTCATGTGACTGTGCATCGTCATTCAGATGGAAGATGAGTTTTATTTCCTATGTTTTCTCCTTCCCACCTCCCACCAACAGCAACTTCCTGTACAGCAGCACCGAGCTCCCTGGGCCAGCGCATTTGCTGCCATCCATCCCTGATTAAGATGTGCTACCAAGCAACAGCTGGCCCAGCCATGACCTGCCCCCAACGCGACTTCTTGGGCTCACTTCTGGCCCTGGTCATCAGTATAGTAGCGTGACACAGGACTACAGGGCCATTGGGTTGGCCTGGGTCTAAATGTTTATCTTCTATAAAAATAATACTTTTAATATAACTACCATGTATCAGATTACTAAAAATCAGTGGTGGTACAGAAGAAGTGAATTAGTGGGATTAAGTGTTGCAGGCAGGGGAACAAAAATGTGAGTGAAAGTCAGAAACAGAGAATTCCAAACTGTGAGAGTCATGAAACTAAAGGAGATACTATAAAGGTTTAGGTAGAAAAACAACTTCTTATACTTGCCTTGGCATTGTTTTCTGATTCACTTGCAAGATTTTTCTGAACAGAAATGGCATTCAGTCTCCAAATTATTCATTGTTAATGGTTCCTGAATAACATGTTAAGAGCAGTGTGTTTAAAGTTTTGTTCAAAGTTGCAACATAATGCAAACTTGAAATTCCTGTTTCCTAGATCTAAACTGTTCAGAAAGTTCCAACCCCACCCACCTGCTCCTGTTACCTTTCCTCGGATACTCCCTGGCCTTGCCTCAAATGTCCTTGCTTGGCCGCTGGCTGGTTCTACTCTACCTGCCTACTGGTTGCACTTCCTCACCATCACAGCTGTCCACTCCACCATGGGGTTGAGCTTAAACCCATCTACAGGTCTTCTGCCTGTAGTCAGTTCAGTAACTGCATGCTGTGCATTGCCATTTTACTTTGCACTTGAACTGGTGTTTCATATTGAGCAGTGACCACTTTATTTTTCTGTATCAGTTTATTTTCGTACCATCTTATTTACCAAATGTTGTTCTATTTACTTTTTCATGTACTATAGTGCTGTTTCTCCTGTTCCTCTTGCTCGGTCACACCTGGAAACAAGTCTCGCTCAGTGTGCCTCTCCCAGTTATCAGTGTTCCAATAAATAAAATAAGTTTGCCCTAAAAAGCGAAAACAATACAAAACTCTGTTTTTACAACATTGTTTCTTTTGGTACAGTTAAATATGGATGATTTTGGGGTATGATCATTATTTCTGAAATTTGCAGCATTACAACTGCAAAAATACAGTTACCTCCTCTGTGTGAGAAATGCTACTGCATTATCATTTTATGGGATGAGCAGGATGCAGTATGCAAAACAATTAATGTTTATTAGGCCAAAAGTGTGAAAGCATTAGGCAACATAGTTACAGTAACATTTGCCAAGCAGGAAGATGTCTCTAAATTGTAACACTTCTATGAGCATCAAATTGCTTTCTTGAAAAAATAAACAACCTGTAAAAGGCTATGTTAATGTCTCTTCTTTTCTGGTCTCTTCTCTATTTTTTTCTGTTTTATAACACAGTAATTCTTACAGATCAAGAGTCCTTACTGTTTCAGTTCAGAGTACTGTACTGGTTTTCCTTTGATGAGGGCTGGGGAAGGAGAATGGAATTCTTTGCCTGCTAAACTGGGATTGTTCACCACGGACTCAGTGGGTCAGCTTTAAACTGCTAAAGGCATGCTCTTTAGTATATACTTCAAGACATCTGTGAGACAGAGCAAAATTGTTTCATTTTGAGTGCTTTGAGCCAGCTCTTCAGAAGTCGGGCTGGTGACATCATGTCTGTGACCTGAGATATTATCTCAGTTGACAGACGTGAGCATAAAACTACAGTTCGAAACCAGCAATACATTTACACTGTAGGAAAAATGAAACTGAGGTGTATTTAGAGGTGATAGGAAACAGTTTTAACTTCTCTAGATGCCTTGCAGTTGTTCTTGTATTGGCTACCCAGTATTTTGATATGTTTTGACCTTTTTGTTAAATTAATAATCTAATTTTGTTGCCTTTGTGACTACCCTGAATACCTCTCTCCTCAGCAGTTGCTGTGGTCTCTTTTCACACTACCTGAATATTCTAGGACATCAGTACTCCCATTCCTGGTCATTCAGATTAATAGCATGGAATGTCTTAGAAATATGAAAATCAAGGGCAGTAGCTGGTGAGGAGAGTGGAACTCTGTGTAGCTCTGAGGGTACCCCAAAGCTAGATTATTTATTTATCAAAAAATCATCAAAAGCATATTGGACTACATAACTGACATGGAAAGGAAGATGGAAGTGTAACCCCTGCAAATGGGGTTCCTAAAAAGCCTCCTAGGAGCTTGCCTAAGTGTTCCCCTGCCTGCTGGCGTTTGGCATTCAGTGGCGGCTCTACTCTAGGGCCGCCAAGAACATACATTCAGTAAAAAATGCTGTGCCAGTTGGTGCCCCATATGGTGCAGAGCTTCCCCATAGTAACAATATATCAGTGCCCTGGCTGCCATCGGTTGTGCCCCAGCTGTGCCCTAGTAACCATTTGTGGCTAGAGCCGCTACTGTTGGCATTTAAGCTATTAGAATGGCACTGTGAGTGCTGGTAGAGCCTCACATACTGTCTCTTTAAGAGCTGTCTGCTTGCAGACATAATTAATCTTTTCCAGGTGGGCTGGTGTTTCCCTGCTCAAATACCGCCTGAACTGCGGAGTAATCACTCCATTTGCGGTCGCTGAAGGCGCAAAGGGAGCCCATCTGAAAGATATAACTATTTGCCTGTAATCATTTAAAGCATTAGTAATATTGTAGTTTGTCTAACCTGCCTTTATTGCAGATGGGACTTTGTGTGTGTTGCTCTCCATTTTGGACCTAAACTGCTGTGCTGGGCCAGTTAGATTAGGGGAGCTATAAAATGGAGATTGCTTGAACCAACCAAAATTTGGACTCTCCCAGGAGCCGGCTTACAAGGGAATGTATAGCTAGTAATTCTGGGAAGTGTAGTTTTGGACCTTGGTGCCTTTTGCACCAACAGAGAACTCGGGTGATTGGCAGCTGAATCCACCAACTGGACTGGGTGGTACCAGAGGAATGCTCTGCCTTGTGACTGGGAGGTCAGATCAGTTGTGACCATGAGGAGAAGGAGCTCTGTGCTTCTGTGGTGCATAGTTTCATGCGGGAAGCGTGAGAGGCCCTGAAGTCGGTCTGTTGCCGCCATGAAGCTTAAATTGGACTGAATCCAAGGTGGCTGAAAGTAAGGAAGGCTGAAAAGTGGAATCCAGGCTCACCCTGTAGAAGACTGGAGAATTGCTGAGTCGCGCTCTGTCTATCAGGAACTGAAGCTGCTGTGTGTACTCTCGGGTATCTGCAGTAATTACGATCGGATCCTAGGAGCAGCTGCCTGGTATAGTAATTTCCTTTACATATAAATGTGTTGAGTGCTTGTGGGGATAGCTATTTCAATTCTCTTTTCATCATGCATTGTAAGCTGGAAGCAGAACTAAATTTAATTGGACTAAATCTGTCTGCTAGTCAAAGCAGTTGGGCCCGGCCAGTAGAATCTCATCTCCATGCCTGGCTCTTCTGGCAATCCAGAACAACCATCTTCATCAGGTTCTCAGCTTGGGGTAGTGTGAGTGTGACCTGTTAACAATCACAAGTGTGTCATCTAATTTTCTTTGTTTCATTTCTTCAAGGACTGAGCCATCTGGCTCCAGATTACAATTAGGTGTTGTGCATATATTTTCTATAGGGTCCTATCCATCTGCACCTGCCTGCCAACCCGGGTAATGGACCTGGCTAGCCCCAACCTGGGTACCCAGAGTGTGACTTTCAGACCCTGTATGTGTGCACAGTACTGTGATTTACTTTGTGATTAACTTGATTTCCCCTCCATGTTACAGTCCCCTGAATAAACCAGATTTTATGTTGTTAAGCTTTAAACTGTCTGCAGTGTCCGTACCTTCATGCCAAGCACTGTATTGGTTTGTGTATGCTGTTTAACCTTATTTTCAGGGGTCCTCAGAGATGAACCTCCGAATCAGTCTCGAGGGTAAGTGGTACCTTATGATTGAACAGTGTGTACATGTGGGGTATTGGTACTGTAACTCCTGTGCATTGTGTGGGCCATTAGAGGGATTAGAAGAGGGTCTCAGTGTCCCAGAGGGCTGCGACCAAACTAGATCAACCATTATAAACCCTGACCTCTGGGTGGAGGCACCCGCCATTGAACCTAGGCCCCTCAGCCTGTTGGTAGTCCAGCAGACAGGGGTAGTAGCCTTGGGATAGCACCACCTGGGGTTACAGAAGGACAGTTAACTATGTAAAAATAATTTCTTATCTCCTTTAATGAGTGCAGGGTTTGTGTGTGCCAGGAATGGAAGTTAAAATGGACAGCCAGAAGACTTTTGTGTTTGTTGAGTTTTCATGTAATTATAGAAAACTTTGGTGGAGCTGTTTATAGACCAGTGCATCTTTCCTGGCCAGAACTTTAAAACCAATTAAGAAATAAAGTGAAACATTTCAGCCCCTCACTAAAAGGAATTACAGAAGACAAAATGTACAGCAAAACCTGTGTGATGATAAAACTGATTTAGGTGGTATAAGCATTAACTTTCAGAGGCTAGTAAATGCAACAGCTTACGTACTAAAATATATTTTTCAGTACAAAAGTAAGTCATCTTGCCCTACAACCTGAGAACATACCTCTCAACTGTCCCTGATTTTCAGGGATGTCCCTGATTTTGACTCAGAAATTTCTTCTGTCCCTCCTAAATTTGGCATTTCTGTCACTGAAGAGTAGGGATCTGAATCACAAAATAATACCAGCCATTGGTGTTACAGTCTAGTTCTCATTAAGAAAATGCTATTCACACTAAGAAGCATGTTGTACACAGCTTCTGGAACTAATATTACTATTTTTCAGATGTGTCCCTGATTTTGGTCATTTGTCCCTGATCATTTTAAGCCTTGTCCCTGATTTATGGTGAGGGAGGTTGAGAGGTATGCCTGAGGATCATTTATATTATTTAAAACTGTGGTTTTAACCATGAGGGCACATGGAGGTGTGGAAAGGTAATTTGTTGGTATGTCCTGGGAAAGGGAAGGCAAGTACATGATAACAAGCATATAAGGAAGTACAGAAAGAAGTTCTTAGGTTTATCATTTATATACAAGGTTTTAAAGACAAACCAATATTTAATAAAATTCCTGTTGCTTTTAATGCATTTCTTGTACTTCCTTTTGAATTAATGGCAATCACTGAAGATACACAGTATGCATACTATATAACTTATATTTTTCTCCTTTATTTATTTATTTATTTATTTATTTATCTAGCTGAATTTTCAGAAGCAACCTTGGAGTATGAACTCTTTTACCAAGGTTCCATGTCATGGGAAACAGTACAGACATTACAAATCATACAAATTTACAATAATTTAGGATACAGGCATATATTGTTTACAAGTAGAATATGCAATTGACTAGCACACTACAAAGGCTTGGAAGCATACGTGGTCCCTGTACTAAACTAGAGTTAAGAATTACAGTGAGAAGTACCAACATTGTAGCCCCAGATGGGCCTTGTCAGGGTAGCATTGGGACAGGGGAGAACATGGGTAGATGTGGGGTAGGAGCTGGTGGGGAGAAGTATGGGATGGAGGTGGTGAGGTGGGGAGGATGGAGGGGAGGCACCAAAGCTGGAAATTAGGGAAGGGAGTTGGGACAGAGGAATTGCAGCTTGTGATGGGACTTAGTAGTGGAGGGTGTATACATCATGGTGAGTTAGACACGGATGAAAAACTGGGGATTCTGCTAAAGGGAGGCAAGGGGAAGGAGGGGGGCCCAGGGTAGTTATCAGGAGGAACAATAGAAGTATCAAGGTCCCTGACAGCCCACTAGCTCAGATGCCCTAACAGATGATCAGCACTGCTGGTTACATGGGAGGGAGGAGGGAGGAGCATACATTTTGGGTGTAAACAGGACAATGTTAATTAAATTGTAGAAATGTTCTTTCCTTTTTCTATCTCCAGGGTAAACTGTAAGGCAAATAGTATAAATCCCGTTGGATTTTAAAATGAGATTTAACATGCCTTTTAAAGAAAAACAGAAAATTTAGAGAAAGAAGAAAGTAACCCACAACAGGATGTGCAGTAATGGTAAGTCAAAGCAAGCCCCAGGGTGATGAGGCACTTGACGTGTGTCGATCTAGTACTACCCCATACCCAGGACTGGGCTATGCGCTCTCTGTTTTTGGCTATAAAATGGTGATGGAAACATGATTGTGCATCGATATAAATCAGATACACAGTCCGTTGCCAGTCTGGGACAACCAGGTTTATTTATTTTAGGTGCCATTTTATAAGTGAGTTCATTGTCTAGGTGCTGGAGATATTGAATTTGCAGTTTATTTCCCCAGAAACCCCAGTTGAGATGCAACAATTGTTTTCAGGGTGATTTTCTCAGCTGGGTGGACTGGAGCACAGGGAAGCTAATAAACATACCCACAGGACTCTAGTGAGATTGGAACCTGTGATCTTGCACCACTAGACTACTCTGCCTACTTCTGCTGTCCTTGAATCCTTTTATTGATATTACATACTGCTCTTCTACAAACTGCCACTGCAGTAGACTACTATATGCCTACGAGTTAGGATTTGTGGCAGTTGCTTTCCCCTTACCAAGTATCAAAATTCTTCCGTTACTGTCCCATTACCATTCTGCCTTCACCGTTTCTGTGCTTCAACTCATACCTCATAAGGGTAATTGCTGACCTCTTACTATCTTGTCCTCCCTAACCTTTCCTGCCTTTCTCAGTATACCGCCTAGCTTGTCATATTAATGCTGGTGTGGTGAGTGTTGCCATCTCATAGGCAAACTCACCCTTAATAACTTTCACTACCCCTATAAGCAGACCTAGCATTTTTATGCGACCTTTACCTTCACTGTAGAACACGATATTTCCCACTTTGTTGCACTATTTTTGGTCCCTATATGATCCCATTTTGGGGTCACTCGCTACATTAACCACTTCACTCCTACCTCTCTCTCTGTCTCTCCCACCTCCTCTACTTCTGTTTATTCATCCCTTCTCCCTTCCACTCACATTCACCTTCTCCCAACTCGTTATATGTATCCACTCATGCTGAACTGTGCTCAGTGCCAGGTCTATTATGCATCTATTCCTATTTCTAATGGAATGCTTATACTTTTAATTGCTTTTACTGTTTATGTTGCCATATACCAACAACTAGTATGTATCCATCTATGATTACTCCTTCTCAGTGTCTGGGTCTATATGTAAATATTGCCTATGCAGCTGCTGTGTTGCAGTTCTATTGCTATGTTGTCACATACTTTCTTCCTTGACTGTTACTATATTGTTAACTGTCCAGACCCCAGCTCAACTCACATTGGCTGGTACTGCTGTAACCCTTTTGTCCTATATTGTCTTATTGTTTAATGTCCAGGTCCATCTTGACAATGAGCTTGCTCAATGATGCTCGCCTTGGTGAAATAAAGATTTTGATTGATTGATTTATAAACTGTAGGGACTGTTAGTTTTATTCTAGGAGTCTACATACTGTATTCTCTCTTTCTGTTAAACTTATAAGTCAGCTGGAAGAATTGCAGTAAAACTTTGCTACTGGTTAAAATATTGGTCCGTATACTGTTTTATAATGCAGACCCATAGAAACAGTAAAGTAAATCACTTTGTGCCGTATGTCTGATTGATATACAGCACCCATGCGATTCTCAGTGGTTTTCAGATTGGGGGCATGCGTGTAAACTATCGCTCACTAAGATGTTTAATTAACAAAGCAGGCAGGACCTCTTGGCTTGTCTCTATATTCCACTGCACAATATGGTAGAAGTATTTCAAAAGAAGAAAAGTGATAAACACTGCTGTGAACGGACCTTTTAAATTTTTGTGTCTAGAGACTCCTGTTCTAGGTTTCCTACCTCCAAATAAGAACTTTTAGATATGGTGTCAAACTTTGAAAATATTTGCAACAACATTTAATACTTAAAACAAATATATTTCTAATATATTGTTTTAGTAACCCTTATAATAGTATAGAGATGTTCTAGTGCCCAGCAAAATTCACAGTACCAGCAGAAAAAGTTACACAGAATTGTCTCCAGAACTAAATTTCATGCATTATTTTTATAACAGAAGACATTTTCATTAAAATGGGGTGCTTTCCTTCAGCTTCCATATGTTCATTATACTGATCACTGCCTTGAAATGATGATTCTGTGCTGATGACGCATAACCTATTGTCACAGAAATCATTGTGATTTAACAAGCAGTAGATTGTGACTGGACATAGTTGTATTAACTGGGTAAAACTGACTAGACATCACTGAGAAGTGGGTAGACAGTCTCAATGGGACTCATGGTCCTCTTCTGTCTAAAATACCCTGGATAACCCTAGTGCAGAATGATGTTTCATGTAATAAGCTGCAGGAACAGATGAGGTCTAAGGGCAAAAAGGCTGTTTAATGCAAATATCTTAAATAATTAAGAATAGAATGTACTGAAGTTGTTTGGAGAAAGTATGTGCTGCCAGTTACATCTGTCATGTTATTTGCAGAAAGAGGGAAAATAATTCATTTTATTACCTGACCAACATATTGTTAATAGCTGAATTGTTTTTCTGTATTGGGTATAGTGGTGTATGACACTGAAAAATTTCACTTTCCAAATTTGCCACAATTGGGGAGGTTAATCTGCCTTGAAGGTGCCATTTCTTAGTATAGGATACAATGTTGATAACTTCATTGGCCATCCACTGATGAGACATCAGCACACATGCGGGTAGAAAGAGGCAAGAATGCAGCCGCCTCTGCTGCCACAAAGTAAACAGGACGTTGAGGAACGGTTCTCAGTAAGAATCTTATTTAACCATTGAATCATTAACATGCAGGCAATGCTTGAATATATAATGTGAAGAAAGCTCAAATAGGAGGTTTATAATAGAGGATTGTGTTATTTCAGTGTGAAAAACACACAGCAAGACTGCTAGTGAGTGGGTATAAAAAACAAATGAAACAGTAGGTACGTACTTATTTAGTCCAACAATGAAGGATTTATTTATTTAGTAACAAGTTAGCATTGCACAATGTTTGTCATTTGATTTACAGATGATAAAGAAAAACTATGTGGAAAAGAGACTGCAGGCTTCAAGTGTTAGGCTTAGTACGTAGAAGTATGTTTAAACAAATAGCACTACAGGGGCAGTATGCACTAAAATTGATATGAATGAGCAATATCACTTTATTCTACTTTGCTTTATTTCTTCGATGTATGTTAACAGTGATGAAGTGAGAAACCAAGATTATGAATGTTTCACACTGGTGACAAGTGCAGGTCAGTAGAATGACCTGAGACATTTTATATAACACATGAAATACTCTTTGAAGATTCATGAAATTAGAACTAAGAACCAATAAGGCTTAAACTATTACATTTATAGGACACATAGAGTATTATTTAAGATTGACAAATGTCATTTGAACTATTTGATGATGCACAGCTGATATTCGTGAAAATTGAAAATTTTATTTATGGTCTTTAGGTTGAATTAATGCTGGCGCCTGCTTTTGAATGTTGAAAGAAGTTATTAGGATTTTTTATAAACGATAATAAAGGTATTCTATGATTCAGATGTTTATAATACATTATTCAAAAATCACGTTGTGGTGGCAGGAGCACTAATCTGCATGAGTTACTAGCAGGTAGTCCTATGGCACGAGGCACAATTTGGGGCTTGGAATTCTCTTGCATTGATACCAATTATTTATGGTAAAGCACTGTGCATGACAATGTAAATGATGAGATTAGGGATCAGTAATTGTATTCTGGTATCGGATCAGTGGCATGAATAGATTTGATAGTGTTGAAACTAGGTGTATAAAACAAGATGATTATATGGATTCTGAAATTGATTTATTTTATTACAGTCCCAGAAGAAGCCATTGTTTGGCGAAATGTTGAAACAACTATTAAATAAACAAGATAAACAAGAAATTAAGAATTTGTATGTGTTTGATCTTTACCATGAGAGGTTGAACCAAGGACTCTTGTTGCAGGGCCACTTGTCTGCCTTGTTTTTGTTCAGACATGCTGTACTGCCACATGGCATTCTGGCCATACTTTCACTAAACACTGCAGTCTGGATCTGGTATCCCTCATAGTGGTGGAATATGGTCTTGTCATCCTTCAAGACCTGCTGTCATAAGTGTTTCCTAAGTTCCTGCTGTCTGGCCTTCATCCTTCTGTGCAGTTTTGTACTGCTTGATAATCATTCCACAAATGTAACTGCATGGAAGGAGATGTTCTTGAAGAAGATAGTTTCCTTACTAGTAACAGTAGGTCTTTAAGACACTGTCTGACATAGAGGCACAGCTCACTGTCCCACCTACCTGTTCTGTAGTTCAGGTGGTGTACTCTAGATGTTTCTGTTACAGCATGCTTGGCAGTCTCCTTTTCTGAGCCTATCCAAATGGGCTTTTATTCCTGAACTGCCACCTCTTCTGTCATCCTGGTCAGAGTTCTGGTCTCCCATTCTTATCAATATGATATACCTCCAACCTTCTCTCCAGAAGGAAAATGAGGAGGTATGGGAGCATCCATGTTATATAGGTGCTGCGATGTACATCAACATAGGAAACCACCGACAGATAAAATATTCCAGCTGATCCTGAATCGGATGGCTTACAGTTCAAACAATGTGGCTCTGTGGAGGAGATGCTCAATAATCCACCGTTACTGGTAGTAAATGTTCCATATGCACACTACCCTAGAAAGAGGTACACTGCCCTCTGAAAGAAAAAGCACTTCACAACGCTACCCTTATTTCACCACCCATGAGCTTTAGGCATGTGCCTGAATTCTGCTGCAGGTCATCAGATGAAGAGTCTCTAACCATTGATCCTGTCAATACCCTTGAGTATGCAAAAACTGAGATCATGTCCACTGTTAGCCTCCTTTTCTCAGGGTAAACATGTTAAGGGTCTTCAGCCTCCAATCCTAGCCTTCACCTCCATAATACTAATTTTGAGGCCCTGTGTTGCACCTTTTCTACAACCTCAATGACCCCTTTTTTTACTGAGGAGATCAAAACTGTATGCAGTACTCCAGGTGGGCTCTGACTTAGCATGGCCTTATAAAGTGGCAGGATTACTGCCCCTGCTCTGCTGGTCACCCTCTTTGTTGCACTCCAGAATTCTGCTGGTCCTCTTCACAGGAGCAGTGCACTGCTTGTCTTGCTTCAGCCCCTTGTCTGTTATGACCCCAGGTCCTTTTCTTCCTCCTCCTCCTCCTGCTGCATGAGGAGCCGCAGATAGTGTGTAGGCCATACCTCTGTTTTTTCTCCCAAAAGTGTAGCACCTTGCAGTTGGCCGAAATTGAATTTGAGGCTTCAGGATTCAGGCCAGTTGCCCAGCATGTATAAGACCTCTGGAAGCTTTTCCTTATACTCATTAGAGACTGTTAGCATGGCTAGCTTAGTGTCATTCACAAATTAAAGCAGCCTGGTGGAGGCACAAGCTTCCTCAGCATTGATGAAGATGTTGAAGAGCAGCGGTTATAAGACTAATCCCTGAATGATACCTCTA
The DNA here is from genome assembly GCA_016271365.2 of Neoceratodus forsteri. NCBI lineage: Eukaryota > Metazoa > Chordata > Ceratodontiformes > Ceratodontidae > Neoceratodus > Neoceratodus forsteri. The sequence continues at coordinate 630,249,308 of CM028133.1, read as the reverse complement.
AGTGCTTCTCTTCACTTGAATTAGTGGCCATCAACCATTTATCATGTGTATGTTTCATGCACACACAAAGGTTTACTCTGCCCAGAGGTTTGTCATAAACTATAGTATCAAAGGCATTGCCAAGTCCATATAGATAATGTCCACAGCCTTGCCCTATCCACCTCCCTGGTTACCCTCTCAAAAAGGTTGATCAGGTTGGTTTGACCTGATTTGCCCCATGTAAAGCTATGCTGGGAGGGATCAAGGAGTCAGGAACCTTGTTCGCAACCACCTGTCCTATTATTCTGTCCTTGCTAATGGCCTCGAGGAATTCGCCCAGCACTGATGTCAGGCTGACTAGACTGTAGTTTGCTGGGTCCTAACTTGCCCCTTTTTGAAGATGGGGACCACACTGGCCACTTTCCAGTCCTCTGGCACTGCACCAATCCAGATAGACTCCTGAAAGATGATTGCATGTGGCACCACCAGTAATTCCTAGAGCTCCACTATGATCCTGCGGTGTATCCTGTCCACACCTTGGGACTTACCTGGCTTGATATTTGCCAGGTAGTCAATTACCATGGCAGATTGATGTCCATTGGCTGCATCATGGCCACCCCTGATGTTATGGGCCCTCCTATTGAGCCTCCTCAGACCGCCATGTTTCTTTGGTGAACACTGAAGCAAAGTACGTGCTATGTATCACCACTATCACCCATGGCTCTCTCACAGGTTCCCCCACCCTGTTTTCAGTGGCCCATCCCTAACTCACCTTCCTTCTATTTAAGTACTGGAAGAAGAATTTGTGTTGTCTTCAGCTACTGCTGCTCTGCTTGCATCCAGTCCACCCATGGCTGTCTATATTGTAGTCCTTCAGTACTGTTCTGTGTCTGTCTTTGTCCTGGATACAGCCCATTTTTACATCTTCTTTTGTTCAGAATACATTCCTAAGATCCCTGTTCAGCCAGAGGTGCAAGGTGTTTTGCCCCTTCCCCTTATTGCTTGCAAGAATGCAGAGCTCTGCAGCTACTTTGAACAGCCTCTTCACTGAACACCTCATGTTCTGCATTACTACCCTCATGCAGGGACTCCAGAGCTTTGGAGACTAGGTCCTTGAGCTTGGAAAAGTCTGCCTTTCTGAAGATTATGGTCCAGTTAGCTGAGCTCTGGCTAGTTTCCCCTGTCACCAGGAAGACTGCAACCCAGTTGGGGTCACTGTCTCCCACTGGTTCCTTAACTTTTACACTTGAGTAGACCCAACCCCTTTGCTTGAGAACAAGGTCAATTGTGACCTCACACCTAAGCACTCTGCTGGAAATTCTGTTCTAGGAAATGGTCCTTGAAGGTGGACAGGAATTCGGTCTTAGCTCTGTCAGTAGTCTCCTCAGGATGCCTGTCTATGCCCAGGAGCTTGAAGTCTCCAGGATTACTAGTGCATCTGATTTGGCTGCTCTCATAATTTTACTGACCAGCTGGATATCATGTACCATTGACCTGTTTTGGGGCTTGAAACAAACTCCCAGGATGCCTGTTGAACCCCTTTCCCTAGATTGGACCCAGATAGATTCTGTGACACTGTATGCCCCCTGATGTCCTTTTGTCCTCCACAATTATTCCTTCACTTATTAAGAGAGCCACCCAAACAGTTTCTGTCAATGAGGATAGTGCTACAAATACTTTCCTGACACGGCAGTGACATTAGTCTCTCATTCAGCAGTAACATTTACTTGGAAGGACTTGGAAAACAACTTCTGAATCTGTCACACCTTTGTGATGTTTAAATATCTGTTGAAGAGGAAGGTTTATGGTTAAGTCCAGCTGCTTAATGCAAACAAAGAATCCAAACATTGCTTTGATAATCAGAAAGATGCAACTCTAGCAGAATGTTGACATCTGCTGTCAAGGAGTTTTTTCTAGGCTGTCTTGGTTGATTCTTCTAGTACAGAAACAGGTCTGTCTTGTTTTACTTCTGATTGAGGAACCTTTCATGTTTAATATTATATTTGGCAACCTCTTGGATCTTAAAAGCTGTCTGATCACTGCTGTGTGTTCTATTTATTTTTCTTCTTCATTATGTTAAAGCAAGTCTTTTCTAATCACTTATGACAATATTAAACTAGCCCTAATATTAGTTGTTGATGAAAAGGCAGCAAATGTGACTATTTTTTTTAACTTTGTTGATTATGATTGCACAGTATAGTTCTGTTGAACATTTCAGGCTTAGCTGCTTTCCAAAGTTTTTAACAGCTTAGCATATTCATTGCAGGTACAGGTACAGTAGGTGCCAAATTGGTACTGTGCCTTCCATTTTTATCTTCAAAGACCTATGGGTGCCTCTAGGTAAACCTTTTAGAACATAATCTTTAGACTCAAGTCAGCTTACATTTCATTTGTTGAATTTGCAGGCTTTTCTTTTAATAATTCTTTACTGCCAAAGATTTGTGCATGAAAATATATTGCTATCTTACTAACATACTAGACACCAGCAGAGTAGGCCTATTGGTCTATCAAGTCTGCTCATGCTTCAGCACCCTGATTGGGTACAGTAGCCCTCTATCTGTCTCCTTCCACTGTTACTCCATGCCCCAGTCCTGCCCCTCCTCGGGCAAACCATCCTCTGCTTCACCCCTTGCCTATACCTGTCCCACCTCTCTTGAATCCCTCCACCATAGCTGCCTGTACCAGCTCCCGGAGGCGCATTTCACGGTTCCACCACTCTCTCAGTGAAGTACCTCCTCCTCCTTTCCCCTAATCATACCAACCTCAGTCTTCCAACTGTGTCCTCAGGTGATTCCACCTCTCTTCAGTTGAAAGATCTTATCTTCGGCTTAACTTATTTACTCCCCTAAGGTACTTGAAGACCTCAATCATATCCCCCGGTCCCTCCTCTCCTCCAGCGAGAACAGGTTGAGCTCCCCTAGTCATTCCTCATATGTCATGTCCCCAGGCCCCAGATCATTCTGGTTGCTCTCTCTGAACCCTCTCCAGGAGTTGGATGTCCCTCTGTAAGGTACGGCCCCAGAACTGCACACAGTACTCAAGATGTTGTTTAACTAGGTTGTTGTACAGTGGCAAAATCACCTCCTGTTCCCTGAGGTAATCCCTTAGTGATGTATCCCAGCATCCTGTTTGCCCTGAGCACAACCCTCCTGCACTGCTTTGAATTATTCATGTTAACATCCACCAAGACTTCTAGGTCTCTTTCCCTGCCGTGGCCTGCAACTCATCCCCTTTGGGGTTTTCCTGCCCTAGGTGTAGCACCTTGCACTTCTGGAGGAGTTAAATTTCAATTTCAGGCAGAAAAATATCTATCCAGAGTATCCAGGTCCTCTTATGCGGCCAATCTCCTCCTACCCCTCCACCACTGCCCCAGCTTACAGTCATCTGCAAAGAGACTGATTTCACACCCAATACCTTCCCTGATATCGGAGATGTAGGCATTAAACAGTAGTGGCTCCAGGGCAGATCCTTGGGATCCCACTTATGACCTCCCTAGGGACAAGACTCTCCCACTGACCACTACCTGCTGAGTGTGACCTGAAGCCAGTTTCAATCCACCTAACCATCAATGGGCCTACTCCCATGCCCCCAGTTTCTCCCTTAGGCCAATGTGAGGGACCAAATCAAATGCCTTACATAAGTCCAGGAACAGTATATGGTCTCCCCTGTCGAGTGCTGATGTCACCCACTCATAGAACTCTACAAGGTCTGTTTGACATGATCTACCTGGCACAAACCCATGCTGCTGGTCGCTGCTGGTCATCCAGGTAACCCATCTCCTCCAAGAAATCTCCCAGCCTTTCCTTAAGTATGCTCTCCATTACCTTCCCCACCACTGACGTCAAACTAATGGGTTTATAGTTTCCTGGCTCTTCTCTCAATCCCCTTGATGGATGGGCACAACATGTGCCTGCTTCCAATCCCTTGGCACCCTCCCTGTCTGAAGCGACAAGTTAAAGAGATCGCTAATGGTGCAACCAAAACATCTGCCAACTTCTCCGCATCTGGGATGAATAGCATCAGGCCCCAGAGATTTATCCTTTTCAGGGAGTGGAGGGCTTCCCACACGACTGATGGGAATAACAGCATCTATTCTCTCCCCAATTTAGCAGAACCAGCCTGATATCTCACCCTGGCCTACCTCCCCAGCAGCTTGTTCTTCAGCAGGTACCCCAATTCTATGTTTCTTCTGCTTGTTAACGACTGAAGTTGTAAACCTTTGTTCATCATAGTGTCATACTACAAAGAACAGAATGATTAAACTTAATTTTGAGTGTTAATTATAATTATTTGTCTTAGTTTGGAATCTGATTTGGTTGTACCTGAGTGATTAACTCTGTCTATGGAACTGACTGCTTTTCCTAACTACCGTGATTCTCTTACATGTATTCTCACTCAAGCAATTTATACAGTAAGAATGTGTTGTCCTGGAAAGCACTTGTCTGGGATCCTTAGAGACTCTTCCCTTCCTCTAGACCCTGGCCCTTTAATACACCAGCTATTCTGTTCCACTGTAAAGAGAGATCTTACTTTAAAAGTTATGTCCTTGTTTCATGTTTTCCCATGACTTTTGCCTGAAATTGCTTAATTCTGGTTTAATTCATATAAGCTGGAGCACAATCCAATATTCAGCAATTTGGGAGTTTACTTGCTGTTTGCTAAGGTTTACAGTTTCCTCCATGCCAAATCAATATGTGATGTCAGGATGGCACAAATCTCCTGACAGCCAAATATGCCTATCATGAATTGACTTGACCTTTTCCTGGCATGTCAGTTCCTCCTAGTTTATAAGAGGTAGCTCAGTTCATACCAATTATGAAACATGTTCACATTGGCATTACTATCAGGACATTCTGTATCTTTTCATTAGCTACTGATTTGGCTTCTGCTCAGACCCTCCTTCTCACTCAGTGCAAAGAGATATCGCAGTATCAGGACCAAGTAACCTTTCTTCTGAAGGCATGATTCCTAGGAGTTTAGAGTTTGCTTCACTTGGCCCTCTCCTTATAGTGTTGGAGACTTCTTTGTAGTCATCCACCAGCCAGACATACTTTTAATTAGAAGCATTGTTTCTGATTTTAGAAGTATAGCCCCTATCGTCCTTGGCTTGTGATCTTTTCAAGTTCCAGAGACAAAGTCCATTAGCATTGTTAAAGGATAGGAAGGAGGCCTTAAATTAAATTCATAAGAATACATGTATCCAATTAAAGCCTTATAAGATTATATGGTCTTGTTCTAATTTTGGGGTTATTTATTTTTGTTCCTGTTTAAATGTAGTCATAGATTTAATTAAGGAGGTTCACAAATGTGAATTAAACAAGTCAATGTGCATGATTGTAAACCAGATATTATTGTTTGGGTGGAGAAAAGTCAAGGCTAGGGCAGATGCGAATGATTTTTAGGCAGATGGGAACAAGATATATATCTATATATTTTTTCAAATGTAATTTATGTGTTCTACAGATTTTATAGAAAAGGAGACTAAATCACCACAGAGCTGTTTTAATTCAGAATTAATTTGCAGAAAGGCAGCACAGGAAGAAACTAGGCTGCTCAGATTAATCAACTGTCCAAGAAAGAAAAATTTAGCACTTTACACAAACCGCAGTTCAGGATAAGTTTGACGAAGCATAAGGGAATCAAATGTTGGTCACGCTTGGCCAGGTTTTCTCAGGCAGACTTCTTGTTTGTACATGTTTTATTGTACTTAATAAAGGTATTATTTGCACTTTTATAAATATTTGTAGCTGAGCATTTCTCTTAATGACCTTAATAGATGTGCTATATGATGAGAAATGCTGTCAAGACTGCTTTGGGGTAAATGTTGGATTTTGCTTTACTTTAGCAAGGAACTATTTTTTGTTTGTTTTTAACACAGATTGCTATGTTTTACAGTGTAAAATAAACAAAAGAGGTCGATTCAACTGATTATTAAGGTGCTGCAGGGTTGAGCTGAATGGCCATCCTATATAAACAAGAAAAGAGCATGGTGCACACAGAACTGGATACTGATTTAAAGGATTATTCTGATGTTCAGCACTAGGCCACTTTTTCAAATACCCTACCATAAGTATGATGTATAATCAGTCTGTATGATGTGCATGTCTCATGGATAATGTTTGTAAGCAGCTTCTTATAAAACTAATAAAAGTAGCATTGTCAGCTTTTCCCTGTCGTTGATCACTTTAATCACAGCCACACTTACATTAAACATGTATATCATGTTCGATAGACGGGGAAATAAATTGCATGTTTTATTAACTTTAAATGTAACCCTTTCACTGGTCGCCGACACTGATTCCTGCACCGAGGCTGCGATCCGCACAAGACCACCGCTGTCTCAGTGTAGATTACACCATGATTGCTAACAAGATAATCTCTTGAGTCCAGTAATCCAAATCGCCCAGTGCTTAAAATCGAATCGAAGAACTCGGATATCATAATTTATATCTGTAGACTTCAGCCGAAATCCTGCATGTGCAAAGAGATATGGGCGAAGATCCCGCAGATGTGTAAGAACATGTCGCTTTAGCGCATGTGCGGGATTTCGCTGAAGCTCTGCAGATATAAATTGTGATATTCAATGCTCAGTTTGGGTTTAAAGCACCAGAAGCAATTTGATTACTAGACTTACAAAGGGATTATCTTTTGGTGTTGTCATGGTATGAAATCACACTTGACAGCGAGTGTTCATGGTGTGCGCTCACATCCAGTATATGCTTCCGTGTGGTCAGTTATCAGCGCCCGTGTGAAAGGGGATTTTGATTTAAATTTAATAAAACAGGTACAATTTGTTATTTTTACATCTATGGGGTATTCTATTGTACATGTTTAATAAGTGTGCTACAAGTTTACAGATTAAAAGTAGTCAGAAACATAGGGGAAAAGCTGACAGTGCCCTTTAAATTAAAAAAGGTTTATTCTGGCTTTGAGAACACAGAAACATAATGCTGACCCAGGTAGGACAGTGGGTGCTTGGCCCACAGCCCAACCTTAAACTGTATGCCTGGTCCTCTGTCTGATCTGGTGTCAGCTTTGTATTTCTGTGTTCTCAAGAGCTAAACTAACTTTTAATCAGCTTTCACAGCTTGTGTGTGCTATGTCTTTTCTTGTTCATATATTCTATATTATAAAATGGGTAGAAGAAATGTAAAGAAGTGATCATCTAAAACACATCACATGGTCATGGGTTGATTTTGCCCAGTGCATAGTCATCTTGGTACTTAGCCTAATGACAAATCAATATGCCACCTCAACACTTTAGAAAATTAATTTGCAGACATTTTCTTCTCCTCACTAAACCACAGCACGCAGCAGCTAAATGTTATATAACATCATTTTCACCTCATCACAAAATAAATCACTGTACTTTCTGAATTGTACTGCAAATAATTACTTGTGCTATTTTCTTTGTTTAAATTGTTTCTGTAGTCGAGCTGTGATGCTCATGGCCACGGTTACACTTCCTGGCTCGAACACTCAAACAACATCCCAAACAGATGAAATAGTTACTGGACTTCATGACCTGCTAGCTGTCTGGCTGATTTTAAAATAGAGGCATGCTCAGTGACACAGAGCCTCTGTCTCTTGGTATTGTTCACAGTTCAAATTCTGATTGCAAACTGAGGTTTCTGTTTACCGCACTCACACTACTTTCCTGACAGCAAGTCTATGTACACATTCCATTACTCACACTGTGCTCCTTAATTGCTATTCTTTTTACATCCCTGTCTTACTGCCAGGGCATTTTGTGAATGGAGGAGGGAGGACCACAGGCACAAAACTACAGGACTACAAGTATGGTGGCCAGAACAGGACATATGTCGATATGCTCGAGTCCCTCAGTTGAGGGTGGCAAGATGGCCGACTGCATTGGGTCAGCCACCAAGACTACCAGGAGCAAAGTTAAAGCTTCAGTTTTAGCTAATGTTTGCAATAGCTTCTGACGTTTAGCGCATAAACAATTTTATGCTTGTAGTTCTGTTTTAGGTTAATTTATTGCATCGCTAAGTATTGTTAAGTGGCTTTCAGAACTTGGATACCTGACCACTATTACTGTCTCGCTTGAACTAAGGACTGTTCACCGACTGACTTTAGTTCCTTGTCTGTTTGTTTTGCTGGTTCTCACGGTCTCGCCAGGCTAAAGGAGCTCGGTTTTGAGGTCGTGTTGGGCTGTGGAGTTGTGGATCTGTCCCGTGGGAATCAATGGATTCAAGCAGGATTGTCCATTTAGAGTAGTCTGGAGGAGACTGGACCGAGGATTTACAGCGTTGGAGCTCTACTGCCTTCTCATTTTGATCGGATTAGAAGCTGCCTGGCTACAGTGTTCTGGTGTGACTGCCGCTGTTTCGGTCCTCGACTGGAGCAGGAGTTGCCTCCAGTTTCTCCCTGGGAAGCTGGGGGACTGAGGCTTCTCCTAAGCCACCCTGGGGCTCAGCTGTTGAGCTGACTCTCAAGGTGTCTGTAGCTACTGGACGTTGACTGGCCGGAGGTGTCTGCCTTTGTTTGGTGGATGGGCTGCGTGTTTGATCGTGATTGCGGTCATTTCCGAATGGCAGTTTTTGGCTCTTGACTGTGCTGTGGGGATTATTTTGAAGAGCTGTTTGTTTTCCCAGGCTCGATTCGAACTCCTGCTATGTGATCGGGCTGTTGGAAAGGCTATCTCCTCTTCCCTGTTTGGACTCAATTCTGACTCTTGCCTGTGTCTGGATCTACTTGAGAACTGACCTTTTGTCCCCTGCTCCTGGACACAGGTGGTGAGATTGCGCTGTATTTTAATTTTCAAATGTTTAGTCTTATGTTCGGTATTATTTATGAACGGTCCCCACTATGTGAGAGATGGTACCGGGAATACATAACATTTTTTTCAGACTGTTGCACGTGAGAGGTGCTGCATCGAACTTAAATTATAAACTCCTGTTTTTTCTTCAGTTTAGGTTTAGTATCCAGTTGCATTTGATTACATCGACACAGTGTTACTTTGGATAACTTGATATTTTTATCATGTTTTGTTATTTGGGTTTTGGGTTGGGTTCTAATCTGTGATAGGGTGGGTTTTACTTTACTTTATTATATTGTTTGTTTATTTTGCTCCTCTGTGAGAGAGAGTGGAGAGTGTTTTTATTTATAGCTTTTATATTACAGGTTTTTGTTTATTTTGTTTTATTTGACTTTGTCTAAATGTGCTGGACAGGCGATAGAGACGGTTGGGCATTATTCCCCACTAGGCTCAAGGAACTACGTCCTTTTGAATGCCCACCTATTAACATCCGACATCTATTTTAGATGTCTGCATTGGGCATTTTGAAGCGTGACGAAAATGGAGAGTTGGGCCTGGTGGGGACAGAAAGGGAGAACGGATTGGGGTTTTGGGGTCCAGGAGACACCCTGGGTGAAATGTGGTCAAGATAGAGGTTACTCTTGTCTTGTACCCATACCCAAGGGCTCCAAAATAATTGGACAGGTGCCGAGGTCTTCCCCGACAGCTCATCCTGCCTTGGCGGTGTTATGCAATGCCAGATCAATTAAGAACAAGACAGCTATTATTGCTGATCTTGTTGGATCATCTGATCTGACTTGCATCACTGAGACCTGGTGGATGAAAATCCAGGCCCTGTATTGGCCTTTGGCAACTCCAGCGGGTTCTCGGTGATACACTGTCCAAGGCTGGATCGTAGGGGCGGATGTGGCCATTATGTTTAAATCTGAGCTGGGCCTTGTGGATGTGCCATGTGGAAATACCAGTTCCTTTGAATATATCCTGGGAGAGGGTGCAGGCTGCGGATTCTCCTCGGCTACCGTCCACCAGGTGATGGTGGAGCATTCCTGCAGGAGATTGCAGACTTCATCGACCTGGTGCTGAGGTTTCCAGACTCATACTTCTGGCGACTTCAATGCCTGGTCGATGATGAACTCTCTCATTTTGGTCAAAATCTCCTCCAGCTGATGAACATGCTGGGCCTGACACAGGTTGTTACCTCTCTACCCATATGGGGTCATTCATTGGATCTGATTTTCTCATGGGTATGGAGATCTCTGATTTGGGGTGGAACCAGTCAGTTGGTCTGACCATTACACCATAAGGTTCTGCTTCAGGGCCCCTCTAATAGGTCTGCCCTATGGAGATGGTTCAATACATGCCTTTAAGGGATGTAACCCTAAAATGACCTAACGGTGGTATTGGATCTATCGAGCTTGTCGGTGAATGCATGAGTCCAGATGATCTTGTACTGGCCTATAATAAGGCTGTGGAGATGCTCTGGACAAATTGCTCCTGTTCGTGACTGGCCTCTCATCATTCCAAGGAGCCCGTGGTTTGATGGCTCCTGAGGGAATTAAGGCGAAGTTGATAAGGCTGAGAGAGTTCATGGAAATCGGGCTTGATGCCGACAGGCTTAGATTGATGGCACATTATGATCGCTTATCAATCAGAAATCACTCTAAGAAGGCAGAATTCCTGTCTAGAGATTTCTGCTGCACAAAATCGACCGCTCAGCTTTTCGGACTGTGGACAGACTGTGCAATCCAGTCTGTCTTCAACCCAGAGAAGCATTTTCTCAGCTAAGATACGAGGAGTTTGCTCAGTTTTTGTGGATAAGGTTGCTGACCTCAGGTCTGGTATTGGCCCGAACTCTCCTATGGGGGATTGCGTGGTCGATTAGAGGTGGCTCTGCCCCGGTCTGTCTGGCTAGACTTTCACCGCCGAATTTGTTGACATTGTGAAGATCATCCAAACAATGCGACTAACTACTTGTAGTTTGGATCCAGGTCCTACACGCTTTTAGTAAGTTGTGTAGAAGCCATCTACCCAATCTTTGCAGACATTGTCTGGAAATCTTTGGAGAGGGGTTTTTCCTGACCCCTTAAGGAGACAGTAGTTCGACCACTCTAAAAAATCCTCCTTAGATCCTGACTGTCTAGCTAACTACCGCCTATCTCTAACCTGCCATTTGTTGGTAAGGTTATTGAAAAGGCAGTTGCACTGCAATTGGATGATCACCTTATATCTCACAATGTCTATGATACTCTCCAGTCTGGCTTCAGGAAAAGGCATAGTACAGAGACTGCCCTTGTCCGGTATTGAGTGACCTCCTTATGGCCCGAGATCGAAAGGCACGTACCATTCTGGTCCTTCTGATCTATCGGCTGCATTTGACACTGTAGACCATGGAGTGCTATTGAAGTGTCCATGGGTCTTCTGTGGACTGTCTGCACAGTCCTCGAATGGTTTCGCTCTTACCTCACAGGCAGATTTCAGAGAGTTGTCACTGGAATTTATTCCTCTGACGCTCACTCTCTGTCTTGTGGGGTACCACAGGGCTCCATTCTAGCTCCCATGTTGTTTGCAGTCTACATGCTGCCATTGGGAGAAATCATCAGGCAATACAGTTTGGGCTTTCACTGCTATGCAGATGATACTCAGCTGTATCTGTCCTTTCTCCCCAGTCAGGTGATGCACTCTATACTTAACAACTGCCTTGATGAGATCAGACTTTGGATGAGTTCGAGCTGGCTGAGACTCAATCCAGACAAGACCGAGGTATTGGTGGTGGATCCAGGTCGTCCGGGATGGGTGTGGAGCTGACAGCCATCAGGTTTATTACTTGGTGGTGTACCGCCTCTACCTCTGAACAGGTGCGAAATCTGGGCGTTATTTTTGATGATGGTTTGACCCTGAAATCTCAGGTGTCAGCTGTTGTCAAATCCTCTTTACTAACTGAGGAATATCGCCCTGGTGAAACATCTGATCCCCGGGCGACCTTCAACATTGATCCACGCCTTGTCACTACTCATCTTGACTACTGCAATTCCCTTTACCTAGGGCTACCTGGGGTTGATATCCGCCACCTCCAGCTAGTGCAGAACGCTGCAGTCGGGCTTTTGACTGGTACTTAGAGGACCAGTCACATTACGCCTATGCCCGTGAACTGCACTGGCTGCCTGTATGGTGGTGGATCACCTTAAGGTTGGTTTACTAACCTTAAAGCTCTACATCATCAGGGACCTGTTACCTGAAAGATCTCCTGATTCCCTACTGCCCCCTCCGCCCTCTCTGTTCCTCCAACGAGGCATTGCTGGAGATTCCCAGGGTATGATTGAAGTCATCAGGATCTTGTGCATTTGCTTTTTCGGCACCAACCCTGTGGAATTCTCTACCTCGTTGGTTGAGAGAATGCCCAACCGTTGTTAATTTTAAGGTTGCCTTAAAAACATATTTATTGGAATTAGCATATTCCTGTTAGTTCTTGGTTAACTTTAAATGCTTTTAAAGATCTGATTTTATTGATTATCGTCTGTACAGCGCTTTGAATTTGAAAAGCGCTTTATAAATAAAATTGAATTGAATTGAATTGAAAAGTAAAACAAAAACAAAAAAGATCCAACAGGTGGGAGAACTATATTAACAAAAATGCATAGAAACATTTATATTATTACATATTTAAACATGCATACTTTGATTCCTTAACACATTTCTACATAAAAACATTTTATAAGTGCAATAACACACTTCAGGGTATACATCAAGTTATACTGATACACTTCCTAGCTGGTTGAAGGCACTGCCTCATGCCTCACAAAGCCCTTGGGCTTGCAGCGATATAGCTTGACGCACACCCCTATTGTGTGTTATTGCTTATGCATAGCAGCCAGAAAACCTGCACATATTTCATCATCAGTGTCCTTACTTGGGGAGGGGCATTTTCTTGGTTTAGTCCTGCAGGCGCCTGTTTAAGTTTAAACATTCTCCTATTTGATTGCTACCTGTTGCAAAATTGATCTTTTTTTAATATAAATAATTGACCCACTTTGTAGCTAAGTATTTGTATATCAAACTTCAGATATTATTTATATTTTCATGGAAAGGCTTTATCTCTGGTCACCTAAGCTGCTGTTTTGTTAAATTATAGCTGGTGATGATTCAATGACTTCATGTAACTTACTGTGACTAAAAAGCATGGCCTTTGTATAGTACATCAGTTCTTAAGTGACTTCATTGGTTTCCTGTGGAACAAAGAACAGAATTTACTTCTGCTCTTGTATAATAAATGTTTGCACGGATAGGGTCAGATTACTTAAAGGATTTATTATATATTTGTTTCTTGTGAGATTTGCATTCTGTGACCCAAGTGTTATTATTGGTCATCAAAGATAGATTAAAGGGACACTTTTGCATCATATTATTTCTAGCTGAAACCCCACACTTTATTATTGCTTACCTTCTCCAAAATTTGTTTGGAAACGGGACCATAAGATAGATATCCATAAGCCAGTGCAGTTCTCATATTCATCTCAACCAGTGCACCTCAGTACTAGCATGGAGGAATCTGTTTTTCCTTGGAGTGATAGATCTACTAAAGGGGAACTAAAGTCATATTAAAAAATATGTATATATTGTGCAAGGGTCTTTGATTTGTGGGTGTAGTTTTAGTGTGTCCTTCCCTTGTTTACTGTAAGGAGTTTTTCTATATTCTGCCAACTAGTTTCAAGGCCCTGGTTATGTCCATGTTCACATGTTTATTGCTCTTCTTCTGCCTACAACGCCTCTTGCCCCATGTGATGGTGAAGCATTTGTGACCATTAATTCAACAAGAGCTTTTGTCACATTTATAACAGTAGAACTATGATTTTAAGCAACTCTGACTGTCCAGGAAGCTTTAATGAAGGCTACATTTACAGATGGCATACACCTAAGGGATGATTGAGTGGTCTGCTCTATAAGGAGACAGCTAGAATCTTCACTACTTACACTGGTGACCTGGAGTGATGTCTGCGCCTTTTTAAAGCTGTATATAGTTTGAGGAAATGAAAAGCTCTAAAAACAAAACATTCATTTCTCTGGCTAGACCTGGACACATACCTAGAAAACAAAATGTTTGTATTAGGTTATTTAGTTGAAGCTAGAATATCAGGCTCCTACCAGGAGATTGCTGCTGCAGCATTTATTACTCTCTGACTCAATGATCCAGGACACTTCACTGTTACATGGGGCTGGAGGCATTGTAGGAGAAAGAATAGCAATAAGATAGTCAAAGATGGAGATCCCCATGGGCATAAAACTAGTTTAAAAACAAAACAAAACAAAACCCTCAAAATAGTGAACAAAGGAAGAATACAATAGGACTATACACACAGATCAAAACACTCTTCTCAACATAGGTTTTGTACATTTTGACTGTAGTTCACCTTTAACTAATCCTCTTCTGCATTCAAGCAGGGCCTCTTTTCAGTAAAGATAACTGGTAGTGTATCAAACTTTGCTGAAATAGTGTGTGTGTGTGGGGGATGGGGAACCGCAATATGTGGGGGAGGAACAGAGCTCTTACTTATATGTACTGCAGCACCTAAGTTTGTGCAGGAGGTGGAAGGCCTGTGTGTAAGGAGAAAAGTATGTTCTGGAGCACCTGACTATGAATTATGGTGGCGATATGGAGCCTGAGCACAGTTGCTGCTCTGCCTAAGTAAGTTTAGCGAGGATAGCCAAAGTGTGTATATGGGGGATAGGTGGAGGAGCCCAAATATGTGTAAACTGTTAAACCTGCAGAAGAGAAGGCTGAGAAGAAAGGGGAGAAGTGGATGTTATGTCATCATGCAAGGGGTGGGGATGTGTGTGTGCAGAAATGTGTTTGAGAGGCAAAGGAAATACATAAGTAATAAACTACAACAGGGCATGCATTTCTAGAGACTAAATGCAGAGTTGGATGGATTGAAAGACACAACACCAATGGCTAAATAACTTTCAACACCTTGAAGTTCAATAATTTAAGAAACCCATGCCCTGGAGTGTTATTGTTTATAACATAAATGTTTTTGTGTGTGTGTTATGGAAAACATTTTATTTTCCTTAGTTAGGTTGTTGTTAGGTAGACTAGGTGATTTTGGTAATAAGGTTGTGTGCCTTGTATGAAACTGCCAACTGCATTTATTTTGAAGAAACCTATGCCCTCTTGTGGGGTTTTGTGTTAAAATGTGAAAGAAATGTTATTTTAATGGAAAAAGCTTTTATTTTTATTTAGTTAGGTTGTTGCAGGGTAGATTAGGGAAGTTTGTTATGAACGGTACAGTTTATAGATAAATAATAAATGGTCAGGTGCAGTGTTTTAACTAGTGAAGTTGTACAGTTTGGTCAGTATTTTATACCTTTTTTTATAAAAGGATTTTAACTAATCTCAAAGGAGTAACTGCTGATGAGTGTGTGGTTATGTTAGTCTGGGGGCCTGAGTGTGGCTTGCACTCAAAGTCTGTTTGGTTGGCACTCTGGTTGTCCATGTGCAACACTGTGTGTTGGCTGTCCAGATGTCAATTTTGTGTCATTGTTTTGTGGGCTAATGAAGTAGATGGGATGAAGCCATACTGATTTACTATTAGAAGTCTAGAGTACTTACCAGAAGTTCATCTTTAACAAGAATTAAATTTCAGTTGTAAAAGATTTTAAAAATAAAAGAAAACGTACACAGCAAGCTAATGCAGAACCAGACATTGTTGGCTCTAGTCAACTCTTGTTCTTTCTCTGTTTAATTTGTGTGTACCACTGACAGATTTGAATGCTTTGATTTTAGTTAGTAGTGCCTGTCAAGTTTTGGTGGGTGGGTCAGGTTTCTTTTGTTAGCTATATTGTATTTGTTGCTTGTATAGTATTTCTTGATGTTTGTGTTTGCAGTATTTGACTTTGGGTGGAGGCTTGTTGAATTAATTATGACCTTTTTTCATTTGCATTTCTTGATGTTTAGGTTTGAAATGTATGATACTTGAAGTAACTTTTGTCTGTGTAGTAGAGTTGCTTGTATGGAAGTCTTTGCCTTATGGTTGATTTGCATAATGATGTGTGTGTGTGTGTGGGGGCTTTATCATAATTGTTGCCCTGTGGTTGTTTGATTCACTTAGTGCCTTTTAAAGCTTACTTGGTTTTGTAATTTGCATGTTAACCTTCAGACCTTGCCAAGCTATACTCTGATTAATGCACCCTTAAGTGTTGTGCATATTAGTTATAAAGTGAGTTTCAAAAATCTGGTAATCAGATTTGTGGAAAGCAATTATTTAATCCAGCACAAATCAAAGTTTAGCATTTCTTTCAGCAGCCAAACCCAGCTACCATATAAAATCCATGAACTTTATGCTAGATCTGATGACATGTACAAACATTTCTGTGAGTCAGATGCTTAGTGAGGATGGAAAAAGTGTGATTTAGCATTACCATAGCAGGGATTTATTTAACTCCAAAAATTGATTAGCGCTTTGCTCATAAAAGTGCTAAAACACTGTGAAAATGCATAGCACTTGCCTCACTGTGTTTAACAAACATAACACTCTAGAAAACCTATATAAATACTTTCTGTACAGTTAACATTGTCCCAAAGAAAAACTGCTAATCAATTATTTGAAACCCTGCATAGTAAGGGTTATGAGAAATCTTTATAACCTTGCTGAGCCACCAACTGAATAAAACATTAAATGGGTCAGTGGCTGCAGTGTACAGTGCTGTATATCTTTACGGCAATAGCTAAAAGGCATACAATATAGCTTTTACACACAGGTTTTTAAAACAAAATAAGCGTTACCTGTGTGGCGCCATTGTACTCTGTTGTGTTCTGGTTTCCTTATACACCCTCGCGAGTATTCCGCTAATCCCGCCTCCATTTGTTTCGGCTCCCCAGAGTTTGCTGCTCTAATGGCCATTTCTGCAGTGCTACTGGAATGGCTGTTTTACACAACCAGATGAAGCGAAACACGTTGGTGCAAACGCGAGAAGCAGAGATTGCGGTTTGGATGAAGCGTTCACCAAGGGAATGAAACAGATGCACTTTACACACAAGGGATGTAATGGAATACTGTTTCCCTAACAGTTATTCTGTTACATAAACCTGTGTGTAAAAGTGCCTAATTAGTAGTTACTTGTGTACAGCTACAGAAAACAGGGAGGGATAGCTTTTGGCAGCTAGGAGGAGCACTATGGGAGTGTGAACATATTTATTTATTTGGTGTTTGTTTACAAGGCAGATGCACAAACAATCAAATTTTTATTTTCAGGCATGATTTACAAAGTAGCAATGCAATGTCCAGTGTAATAAATGCAGGCAATACAGAACTCAGAACAGTTCTTTTCCCCTTTGCCATAGAGGAAGGTAAATAAAAAACAAGTGTCCCATGTATTTTTATCCTTTTTCCTATACCATCACAAGCCCTATTTTTGTGAGTATAATAATCACTTACAAGGTTTATATGTTGTATTGGAATAAACTATGGTTATGGGTGCTGAAAGCCACTTTGCTTCACTTTGTTGCTCCATTACCCATAAACGAGTACAACCTAATAATTCTGTCGTGTATTATCACTTGCTTAATGCAGTGCCATGTGACAGTGATTTGACTAATGAGGCAGAATGGGCAGAACCCATTTTATAAAAGAAAATATTCTGTACATCTGACATACAGTAAGTTATGACCAGGGTGTCAGAACCCAATAATGTTTTGACCCTAATTAATAAGGATTCCAATTATGAAGAGATTATGCTTTGTTCTGATTAAAGGACATGTTTTAATTGTGAGTTACATGTCCAAAATATGGTAAATGAAACCAAATTTATAGAAACATGGAATCTGACAGCAAAGGAGACTAATGGCCAGTCATGTCTGCCCATAGCACCGAGTATGCCCATAATTATTATTTATTAAGGTTATAAAATTAACGGAGAAAGTCCATAAAGTTGAGTGGCTGCAGTAATGTCTGAGTTGTGAGATATCGCAGTATATTATCATGGGTTAGAACTAATAAACAGAGATCAGCCATATCCCAGCTGTTTGGGACCATTTTAAAATCATAATGCACTCCAGTATGGTATATCATGAGATAGTTCTCAGGTGGTTGAAAGCGCCCACTTTGCCTAATGCCTCACACTACACCTGAGGCATGACAATAACCTATGATATACCAAACCCTGATATGTATTATTGCTTAACTGTGAATCAGATAGATGGCACTGAAACCTAATTGAAGTAAACATGCAAAAAAATGACAGTAAACTTACACATTTTAAGAGTGAAAACATGTTATAACTAAGCAGAGAGTAGGCAATACACTGTCCTGTCTTAGACTCTAACCATTTAAAGCTTTCTGAACATATCCCCCACTAAGTCCCTGTATAACACCTCTTATCCCCTCCCATCTGTAGATCCCAACAAGTCCTGTACAAAATATCCATTTACTCCTTCACTCATCTGCAGACCCTCAGCCCCAGTAAGATGTTTCTAGGGTACCCTCTTATTTGCAAAGCCAGAGATACCCTATCATAATGAAATGTCCTCAGTCCTATGACAGTAAACAAATTTCACACTCCCTTTCTGCACTTGCAGAGATTTTCACAAACCCACAATAAAAATCCCTTAGCCTTCCCTTTTTCTTTCATTTACATGCCCACCAGTAAAACATGTCCCTGCCACCCTCCTTCCACCTGCAAGAGCACTAACTCCTTATCAATTAAATAATTAAACAAATGCCCAGTCCCCTTCCATTTGCAAATCCCCTACCAGTTCCAACTGAATCAGACCCTAGTTCTTGCTCACTTATAGAAATCCTCTCAGTCCAAGTTAACAAATACCCAGCCCCTCCTCTCATTTGCAAAGACACCAACCCTCAGTGTCAGTAAAATGTCCATGGTTCCCATTGGTACCATTTACAAAGACTCTCCTAATGCCAGTTAGACAAAATACCCAGTCCCCTCCTGCTAGCTTCAGATACCTCCCCAAGTGCCAGTAAATGGAAATCAGTCCTCCCTCTTGCCATGTACTAAGAACCCTCCTAGCCCAAGTAAAATAATCTCCTGTCCTATGTTCCAGTTGCTGACTTCATCCTACCAATCATCTTGTCCAGTCTGCTTCCAGAACCCACCCTTACCTTTCTACAGACTTTGAATGTGTCCTTCACTAAGCCATGATTGAGACCTCTCCATTCCAGGGTATGCCCTTTTTGACAGGACAGGGAGAGGGGAGGGGTGGCACTCTACATCAGGAATGCATTATTCATTGCTACCACTTGGAAAGAAATAGGACAGGGGAAGACAGAGCCACTTTGGGTACAGATCCAAATGACAGCTGAAAGGAATTGAAGCTGGCTGTAGTGTATAGGCCATGTAACCAGGACAAGGACAGTAATAGTGAATTGGGTACCACCATCAGGATTGAGGCTGAAAATGGAGATTTGGTGGTAAGGGGGGACTCCAAGTTTGCCTACGGTGGATTTGAGTGTTCAGTCCACTGCTTGTGCCAGGCGCCAGTTGATTCTGGATACAGGATCGGTTTCTGGTTCAGAGGATGATTAAGCTGACATGAGAGGGAGCCATCCTGGATCTGGTATTAACTAACAAGGATCATGCCTGGGACATCACAGTGGATTTAGCCCATGGGGACTAATGATTACTAAATAGTGTGGTTGCCATGGGCAGTGAATCACAAGCCAAAGATAAATGTGTTTAACTCAGAAAGGCCAACTGTGTCAAAATGGGGAGACACTGATTGGGAAACTAGCTAGTCTTAACTATGACATGAGTGTGAAACAGAAGTGGACAGTGATCAGAGAAGGACAGCAGCAGCAACTTATTGCCTGCCTTAAGCAGAAGGGGATGAAATCAACACAAAGAACAAGTTGGTTTGGTAAGGAGGTGAGCCAGGCAGTGAGAGATATGAGGGCAGCATACATGAAGTACAGGAAGTCCTGGGAGAGCAAGGATGAGAAAGTCTACTTGGACAAAATCAGAAAGGTCTGAAGAACAATCAGGCATGTCAAGGCAAGGAAGGGCTGCAAACTGCATAAGGGATCAAGGAGGAAGAGAAAGTCTTCTTTATGTATACCAGTGAAAAAGAGAAGAAGATAAGCATGGTGAAGCAAAAAGGAGGAGGGGTGGTGGAAGGCAAAGAGAAAGCAGAGGTGTTGAATGAATACTTTGCTGTCTTTACTAAAAAAATGATGGACCAATGCCACAAGGGAGGATAAGGAGAGGAGGGAGAAACATGGCTGAGGACAGGTAACAGAAGACAGAGTTAGGAAAAGGCACATGTCTGTAAAGGTAAACAAGTTCCCAGGCCTGGATGACATGCACCTAGAGTGTTTAGAGAACCAGCAGTAGAGCTAGAGGGTCTGCAGGCAGATTTGTTCAACAGTTCTCTTGATACAGGGATGGTACTTCAGGAGTGAGAACCACACATGGTGCTGCTAGACGAGAGGCACAAGGTAACCCTGGGAACTAGCAGCCTATCATTCTGACCTCCATTGTGGGTAAACTGATGGAGAATTCTGAAGGAGAGACTAGTTAGATTCCTTGAAGCCAATGGACTACAGGACAGGAGACAGCATGGGTTGATGTCAGGGAGGTCCTGTCAAACCAACCTGATTGACTTTTTGACTGGGTAATGAAGGTGGTGGGCAGGGGTCACTTGGCTGACATTCTGTATTTGGATTTCAACAAGGTGTGACACGGTGCCCCACAAGAGGTTAATCAGGAAGTCAGGAGGACCTAGGGCAGGGAGCAAATTAACTAGGTGGTGGCAAAGGGTTCAGTGGTATGACTCAGGGGTTGTGGTGGGAGGGAGCTCTCAGGAACAAGAAAATGCAACTGCTGTCCCACAGGGTCATTCTTCTGCCCAGCGTGTTCAGTGTGTCTCATTAGCGATATTGTGAATGGAGTTAAAGGCAAGATCTGCCTCTTTGCAGATGACACCAAGCTCTGTGGGAGGGTTGACACAGACAAAGAGGTCTGGACATAAAGGGAGATATGGCTAACCTGCAGAGGTGGTCAGGAATCTGGCAGCTGGGGTTCAGTGAGAAGTACAAGGTGAAGTACATAGGAAGGAGGAACCCAAGGACTGAGTACTATGTAGTGGTGTCAAGATCACTGAATCAGAGGAGGAAAAGGACTTGGGGACAGCCATCATCAGTGACCTTAATCAGGCTACGCAGTGTAAGAAGGCAGTGTGCAAGACAAGCAGGATACTAGGCTGTATTGCTAGCAAGTTCACAAGTAGAAGGGAGGATGTTATATTGCCACTGTACAGTTCCTTAGTGTGACTGTGCCTGAAGTACTGCATGCAGTACTGAAACCCCTACCTGAAAAAGGATATCAACAAACTGGAGGCAGTTCAGATGAAGGTGACAGAAATGATTCATGGATAGCTGGGCAGGGCATATGAGGACAGATTGAGAGAACTCAACATGTACTCACTCAAGGAGAGAAGGTAGAGAGGGGCATGATTGAAACTTTCATGTTCCTGAAAGTTGTAAACAAGGTGAATATCAGGAAACCTTTCTGTCTCAGTGAAACAAGACAACAGTGAGGTACAGTTATAAGCTGGTGGTGGGAAGGTTTTAAGGAGGAGGTCAGAAGGCACTTTTACAAAACTGATTGTGTCAAGGTGGAAGGAACTCCCATCTGAGGTTGTCACTCATAAAATGGCGAGGGTCAATAGAGGTGGGACAGGATGAAGGATGGTCAGAGCTGTCAGAGAGGTGTGTGGCTCTCTATAATCTCTGCATCAGGGCATCACAATCAAGCAGACTCCATAAACTGTAAGCCTTCTGCTGACTATTTAGTAAATCTGTATTTTCAAATGTTTGTGCAGTTCCATTCTTAACCGTTTCCACCACTTCCACTCTTGTGTCACAGATCATAAGGTGATTAGAGTGCTTACTTCTGCTACAGGAGATCACCACTGTAGTGGCAGCAGTAGAAAAGATTGAAGGAGTCAGATTTAAGGATACAATCCTGTGAAAATATACATATTTTTTTACTTATGGTTTCTACACCTCCCTGCTCTGGCTGATGTGTAGATTTACAAGCCTTTGGTCTGAATATACTAGACTTCAGGATGCTGTAAGTGAAGATGATGTTTCTCATACTTTTAGTTTCCTTATCACTTTTTGTGCCATGGATCCCCGAGCCCCATAGGGATGTAGTCCCGGCCTGAGTATACATTAACACGCCTCACTGTACGCAGCATGGTGCATCCTCCTCCGTGTCCTGTGCTGCCTTCCACTCATATGTCTACAGGTGGTAGATGCAGCACCCCACCCCCATGAGGAGGAAGAGAGCATTCCCTGGGATCCTTCCCCTCTTACCAGCTGGCCCCAATGAACCCAGGTTGGTTCCATTCATCTCCATGCAAAACATTTTGGTGCGGTTAATTACTGCACAGTTATATCAGCACGATCCTTTTCAGCACACAATGGTATCAGCAGTCACCACAGCACCTCACAAAGTCTCATCGCAAAACCTACTGTACAAGCTTACATATAAATGCACTGTCATGCATATAATTAACACAGTGTACCTGTAGCTTTCACTGATGTTCTTCTGTCATGCACATAAATAACACAAATTGTACCTGGTGCCTCTCCATACAGTTCACATAGTCTGCTGCCTGTCATGCTGCTGCAGTTCATTTTCAGTATCAGAGGCCAACCACTGCTGTTTCATGATGGATATTTGTACAGACAGGAGTGTACATATGGGGACAAAAAGTACTGAAAGTGCCTACAGTATGACTCGCTTAAATGCCCTGCAAGAGTGCAAACTGCTGAGGATGAAATTGTTTATCCAGGTACATAACAATGTACCTGATGCAGGTGCTACTGTGGTTCACGGCTATTAATGGTAGATGAGGATTACGCTTTAAACATTAAGATGTTCCCTGCACTGGCATTGATATTGAATTCAGGAACTGCTACTCAGCAGTAAATGATGGCCTGCCGAGAACAATAAACTCTGTGGAGGAGTGGCGCAGAAGTTTTAACAGTCTGTTAGGGGTCTGCCACCCCCTATATGGAAATTCATTCAAGCATTGAAGGTGGAGCACAATTTGAATGAAATATGAATGGAGCAGTACCTGGCTGGAATGGAACCTCCAGCCCCAAGGAAAAAATACGTGACACTTCAAAGCTATAGGAGAAAGTTGTAGAAGCATATGGCACTACTGACTGACTTGATTTCCTGTGAAGAATCGCATACAATTTTCAGTTACAGGTCTAATGACCGTGGGTTCCTCAGGTGACTCAGTAATCATTTTAATGTTATTTAAAATAAAGATTGACCTTTAACTGCACTGTACAACTCCTGTCATATGATGATGCAATCACGTAAGTGGATTTTATTGGTGGACAGAAGTGAATCTGAGGTTGAACGTGGAGTTTGAGGTGAAAGGAGGTGTTGTGTATCCAGTAAAGGTAATAAAATTCACAAAACATTGCATTCTTGTATTTCTGGCAACAACACTGGTATTTCTAGTTTTTCTAGCAAATGTTCATGTTGTTTCTGGTATTTCTGTAATGCTGGCAACAGTATGGGTGTCTATCGCCTCTGCTCTTGTACTTTTGGTATTTCATATATTTCTGTCAACAGAACTGGTATTTTGCTGACATTGTATCGCGGCATGATGCTTGCTGTGCTGCAAAAGTTTTAGCTTTCTTTGCTGCTGTAGTGCATGAGTGGAAATGTTTGCGCTCAAATGCGATGGATACCCCCAGGTTTGTTCCTAAATCTAGGTCACTGGCATCACAAGCGACAGCCCTTCCCCCGCTTGATGTAACAACTTCGTGGGGAATTGTTTAAAGAACACTCTGGGGGTTGTAGAGTGGGGCATGGGGCTCAGAGAGCACACAGGGCTGGATGTATGCTAGGATGTATACTAGGGAGAAAGGCTGACAGTAGGCTCCTTTGACTGAAACCAAGAGGGAAACTGTGGCTAAAGTTTATACAAAATCATTCTACAATAGTAATATAGTAATGGTTATATGTCATACAAAATCATTGTTCAATGGTAACACAGTAAACTGGCAAAATGTCTACACAAAATTGTTATCAATAGTAATACAGATTTATGTGGAAGAGTCCACAATTCCCTAGTTAAAACACCTCTTGATAAAAACATTTTTTAAAGTGTAAATATTTTCATAAAGACAAGGATATTTATATATTTCAAATGTTTTACCAGGAAAGACATACTGAGCTGCATACATAGTGTAAATTGTCAACTGGCCAACAGTGAGAAATTCTTTAATGCAGAAATCTAAAATAATTGTCCATCTTTCAGCCAACAGAATTCTGAGAAAATATAATTAAAAAAACTGTCAGTGATCAGGATTTCATTAGAGCTCCACATTATTGCTTCTATTATAATTAAATGCATTTTAAAATGAAATAGGATTAAATTTAATACACACTAAATATAGGAAATAAAGTTAGACTTCAGAGTAGTAGGTCCAGTTCAGGACTGAACTACAAAGAAAAAAGTGAATTTAGCTATGGGAGTCAAAATGTAAATGTCCGATCTAACTTTATATGATACATTCTGCATGGATTTCATTAAAATCCTTCTGTTTTATTTGCAACACATGCTGACATATAGCACTGCCATTTTTCCTGACACCTAAGTTTTAAAATGAGTTTAAAACTTAATCAGATTGCCACATTACTGGACTGAATACCAGAAGTCAAAGAAATTATATGTATTTTATATTACTAGGTACATAAGGCAGAAAAATCCATAAGACCTGATGGTACTGCCTCCCACTGCTCAGTGGTAGAATTTAAAGGTGTATCCCATTCAGATTACTAGAACAATTAAAATATATATATATATCTTGTATTGCTATTAATTACTTGCCACAGTAACCTAATCTGAACTCCGACTCATTGTATAAAAATAATTTTTGTTGTTTGCAAACCAGTGGGTTTTATTTGTTGATCATGTTCCTTTTAGTTTTATTAGAGTTTTAAAATTATAATTTTAATTATTCCTCAAGTCCATGTCATTTATTATATTATGCATTAATAAAGATCTCCCTCATTCACCTTGTTTCGAGGCTCATTAGGCCCAGGATTTCTAATCTTCAGATTGTGTTGTTGAATATGAAGGTGAACATGGGCATGCATCCCGCTATCAGCCTTGTTCTAGAGAAGTAACAATACAGAGAGCATTATGTAGCAAGTTACAAAAAATAAAACAAACAATAAAAACACTAATGCAACAGTAGCAGTAAATAAAAACAAGTGCAGGTCGCCTCAGTCATCAGGCTTTCTTTATAACCTTTCAAATAATGTAACTAGTTAATCATTTGAGATTACTTACTGTAGGTATACTGTTCCTAACTAATGGACCATAATAGGAAGACATCATTTTCTCAAGTTGTAGTTTGCACCATAGGAATTAAAAGATTTGCTACAGATTGTGGTATGCTGGGACTGACAGACTGATGGCACACTATTATGTTAAGTATACTTGCTGCTCAAATAAAGGACCATAATAAGAAGAAGATAGTCTTCTACCCTGGTGTTGGTTCATGCCCTAGGGAGTTAAAATGTGGTTTGCCGCTGACTGAAGTGTATACATGCTAATTTTACTGTAACTAGCTAATGTCATTTGTTTAAATAATTGGTATTATAACATGGGGTAGTAAAATACAGTCACCTGATTGGTAGATGAGCATCAGGTGACCATTGATTAATCCCTGATATACACTCAGCTAGTTGTTGAAGCAGCTGTCAACACAGATGAGTGAGCACAGCTGGACTTGTTCATTTTCAGAAACTCCGTTTCAGTGGCAGCCATTAACAGAGATTGCAAGCCTTCTGAAATGGCAATACAGAGTGCTCATATGAGCAGTCCAATGGAACTTAATTTTTCAATATTCAGTCATCTCACAGTGAACCACTGGATGCATGTCAGGTTTCCCGATGGCCAAGCTCCCAAAAGAGCTGAAAATCAAGTGGCACCGAAAGTGTGTGTGTCACAGTGCAGTAACCATGGCTGCACAGACACAGGCAGGCATATGCAGCAAATTCAAACACTGCAGGTCTGGGAAGCTGCAGTGGTCATGGTGCAATTGACCATGGGTGCAAAGAAACAGCAGCAGGCATATACAGTGACATATCAAACACCATAGGTCGAGGTGGCAGCAGTGCAGCAGAAATAGAGGCCCTGAAAAATTTAAAGGACGAGCCTAATAATCAAAAGAGTACCAGCTGGGCAATTAACATTCTAAATGATTGGTTATCTACTTGCAATGTCCAAGTTAACTACAAAGACATTTCTGTGCAGCAGCTGAGCACACTGTTATGGAGATCTATGGCACTGTCAGAGGTGTGGAAGGAAAGATTACACTGCAAGTTCTTTCATTTGCCTCAGGGCTGGCATTAGTTGATTTCTAAATAAAGTAGAAAACAATAGGCAAATTAACATTGCCAGTGATGCACCCTTAACTCTGTAAAATAATGTGTTCACTGCCAGGCTGAAGCAAATGAGGAAGAAGGGAGAAGACCGTGCATCTCACCACCCACCCATAAGTCATATGGACCTTGCCAAACTCCATGCATCAGAGGCACTATCCCCAGCCACTTCTGTGGGACTTGTGAGAAGGGTCTGGTTTGAGCTACAACTTGGGCTAGCTCATCATAGAAGAGAAGGGTTCGAGACTCTAAAACTGGACTCCTTTGAAGTCCGAAAAGATTGGGATGGCACAGAGTACCTGTTGCTGTGCTTCATTCCCACACCAAAACCATAGCAGTGTTCAGGAGCCAAACAAAAAGTCTCTGGGGTTTCTGTTTGTGGATCCATGAACCTCGTGTTGCCCAGTCCAAATGTTTAAGTAATATGTCAGCCACTGCCCCCAAATGCGCCTGCTCTATAGCAACATTTCAAACAAGTAATTCACCCACACAACCAATACTGGTATAACTTGCAACCCACGGGTGAATTACTTGGGGAACATGATGCCTAAAATTGCAGAAGTTGCACAGCTGTCAAAGCGGCACATGAATCACAGCATCTGAAGCACCGCTGTGTAGATCTTATCGGATGTTGGCCTGGCATCCTGTGAAATAATGTCTGTTATGGGACACCACTGTGAAATGAGTCTAAAACATTATTGGAGTGCTTCCACTGTGGACAGGTAAAAGTGGAGCTCCCTTCTGAGTTCTGCAGACACACTCATAAGTGACAATAAGCCATAGTGTCCCTCAACTGCAAACCCCAAAGACATCCCATTCGCTAATCATGAGCATCAGACAAAGCAAGATGCAAACCCAGTGACACAAGGTGCAGTGATTGAAACCCCGAGAAGAAGATGCTAGCAGCAGCATTCCAGTTGGAAAATTTCCAGAACCATGGCACTGTCAACTTTCATTACCATGCACAGTCAACATTCCACAGCAATCAGAGTGATGGCAGCACTGGAAGGCACCCAATCCCATATTCACTGATACCGTAAGGCAGGCATCCTTGCAGATGCAGAGGACATTGCTGTAGTGTCCTACAAGTGCTATGTGTACAGAATGAACATGGCTGTGTACCTCTCATAGAACACTATTTGTCATACTGTAGGCATGCAGTGATGTTCCAGTGCTGTTCCACTTCCTATAATCTTCCCTTTATTTACTGTGAAATGCCTGCTGTCCTTGTTTGCAATGTGACCTTGTGTGTGGTGTGTGTTGTTCAGGTATTGTTATTGCCCTATAGTGTTTTTTTTTCCCACACTATTATTAATGGTACCACACCGCTTTAAAAGTAAGTACTATACACCACACGTATTCTTATTGCAGCATTGTGTTTTTCTTTTTCCCCACAGTATTATTAACATAATAAGTGCTATACAGCTACCATGCATAAAAGTAGCATATCTGTAGTGTTGAAGTGCACTGTCTGGTTCCGTGTCATTCATCTCACACTGTTATTACTGTTGCTGCACCATTTATTAAAGTACCTTCTATATAGCATAGCGATCTTCTAACGGCAGCCTATTATAACTGTTGAAATAGACTGCTGATTCGTGGTCACATTCCTATTCCTTAACTTGACATGCCTGCTGACGCTGTAATGTTCACGATCTTGTGTAATACTGCAGCCTTTGTAAAGCCATGGTCTGTTTCTCTGCAACCTCGAAAAGTGAGCATACTTGTGGTTCTTCTTCATTGAGTGATGTTGCCGGTCATTAATGTTTAACAACAGTGGTGCATGTACTCGATCTCCATAGATAGGTATTGCAAAGATGCCGTTCCATGTCTCACAGAAGTACAGTACACAATGGCATGCCTAGAAACAGAGAAACATATAGCATGTGTTTTGTATTACTGCCTTGTGTTACCAACAATGTCTCTGTTGTTTGTGCACAGCAGCACACTGTGTAATTAATGAGGGCACTGATCAGTCTTCCAGAAGTACTCCATGTAGCATTTGAACAGTGGGATTACATTTTGTGGTGGAAGGATACTCAATAAAATCTGCAGTTTTCATCATTTGATGTCACTTTCCTTTATTTCTATAACAGTATCTTTACCCCATGTTATAAGCGCTAATAACCCACTTCAAGGTATGAGGTTATTGGGGATATAAGCAGGCTTGTGTCAACATATCTTGCTTGTCAGGCTGAATATTGGGATGTGCCGATGTGCATGGGCATACCCCTGCACTGCGCGCAGACACATTACGATGTGCTCAAGCATCGGGAGTTATACATCACAACTTGCCCCTTTGAATATCATGCCAGGGTGCATTGGTGGTTGTGCCATGCACAACCCTTTTGAATATCCAGGCCTGTGTGTTTACATGGCAAAAGCAAGATTTCATTTATTTGTATTTTCTGGTCAGTAATTTTCGAATAAATAAAAATAAATCTTGAGCCATGTAAATACAGTAGGTTCAGCATTTTGAGTACACATGGTAGAAACCTCCGTAATTAACAAAGCAGTATGCCCAAAGTTAAGCTCATTAAGAATACCAAGGTGGCTGGCCTGGTGGTGCTGAGGGTTGAGGCACTGGACACCACACCTTGCACCATGCCTCCAACCTGGGTCGGAGCAGACTCAGGTCATCTGGGGTCAGCCAGGGAGGAGAGGATTGAGCATCCGACAGGCTGCTCTCCACTCCTGGGGTGTGGGTTCTGCTTCATGCAGCATTACTGACCCCGTGGCTCTAGGGATCACTGCAGTCTGTGTGGGCATGCAAAATGTAGGGGTATGGGCTTTGGCGGCATCTTTTGCACAGGTGTGGGAGCATGCCTGTTGTGAGCTGGATGCCATTGCATATCGCTCCCTCTCAACAGTAAGGTTGAAAATCCCCAGCTCTCGGGAGACAGTGGGTGGCCTCGGGGAGTATGGGCCACATTCCCAACACTAGACTTTCCTGACCAGCTCTCTCAAGCCAGTGCTCTGCTCCCTGACCCGCTGACTAGATGACAGTAAGAACACCCAGGTAAGGCTTTGGTGGCCCCGCCCGGGCATAGATCCGGGAGGCCAGCTATGGTTCTGCAAGTGAGGGTGGGGTGTCTCTGTCCCCGATTCCTTGGTCAGGGGTTTCAAGTGGAAAGTAGGTCCCCTAGTAGAGGGATGCTCACCTGAGAGATACACCAAGTTGCTGGAGTTAGAGGGACAAATAAAGTTCACAAAAAAATACCAAGGTACATGTAAAAGATACTGCTGACTGGAATATATATTCCAGTTAATGAAGGGACAATACTACTAATGAAAAGACAGTATTCAGAAAACGCTTCAAAATAATCAGTATTTGGAATACTGAGGCCTATATATCCACATTGTTGCCAATGAGGTTGTCTTCTTCCTGTTTCTACAGCTGGGAGCACTGAATCTTTGAAAGATAAAGTAATCTTTGAATGTCACTGAGTGAGCTGATATCTCTGCAAGGATTTGAACTGTGATCGCTAGTGTCACAAATGAACTTAATTTCAAGGTCATCCCACCTTTACACTAAATTATTTTAAAATTGGAAAATAAAGATTTCCAAGAACTTTGATTCATAATGATAGCTGTACAGATTCATACTTTGTGTGGTATGCTGCTGATGGTTTTAGGCCTGAGGGGTTACCTCACTTTCAACTTGACAGATCAATGTCTAGCATCTATTAAAAGCTATTATGGAGTATCTATTTAAAGTAAGCTTGTAAAATTCTTTTTCCTCTGTCTGTTTACAAATCTTTGGTAGACTCACTAACTTCTTCTGAAGTACCCTTTGAAAGTGATTACTAAGACAGCTTGAATAAACCAAGCTTTTTCACTTTCAAGTGGTCCGTCCTAATGGCTCCCTTCTGCACCAAATCCACTCCTTGGGATTCTTTTGAAAACCTTCTGTGATATGGACATAATGATTATTACTGTTCTCTTGATCATTAATTGTAGACCTGAATTGAAGCAGAAGAAAAGCAGTGATAAAGATAAAAGAAGCAGAGTAGACTTGAGGCTTCATGTTCTCTGGTGCATGGCCTGTAATTGCCAATTACATCAGGTCCGTGTGTGTGTGTGTGTGTGTGTGTGTGTGTGTGTGTGTGTGTGTGAGAGACCTAGGACAGATCCAAGTGTTTGATATTTAGTACAACGGCCTTCTTTACCCTATGCAGGTACAGTTTAAAAATCTTGCAGGCAGAAAAGGTAATAAATATTGTAGCTGATAGGCAGCTAAGTATAGCATGGATAGTAACATATGACAGAGTGTGCATTATTTGGAAGATATACACACTCTTCAGATGTTTGTGCTGAGGTATGAGGCCCCAGGCCAAGTGGTCCTGAGTGCACACTAGGAATGCTTACATCTTCCAACAAATGCAGTAGCCAGGAGTGTCACTGCACTTCCAAAATGCCCTCATATTGAAGGTTTCGGCTTAGAAAATGAGTGCCATGCATTCGTGAGTAGTATTTGTTAGGGGTAAGAGTAACAAATAGTACTTCCAGAACATCACAAATAAAGGATTATTCATTATTAGGCTACAAATAGTGCCACTATTCATACTTATTTCTATTTAGGGATTATTATTTAAAGAAAAGAAACAGCCACACCCTCTTCCCCACCCCACATCCTTAAATTCCAGTCCCCCTTCCCACAGTCTTTGTTAGAATCCAAATCTCACACTCCTTCCCTCAGCATCCACAATGTATTTACTTATTTATATGTTTGTTTATTTGTTTATTGGATTTGGTTAACTGAGTAGGCTCACTGAAACTTATGTCCCTTTTCAGGAGCAAGCGGGGATAAGTTACATACAGTAAATGGCAGTTTGCCCCATACTAAGTCAGGTACAGAAATGACCTATGAGACAGTGTGACAGTGGCAGAAACAATGGGTGTAACAAAGTCATACCTCAACAATTTGTATAACAATTCATGCATACAGATCCATAGGACAAAGTGTGTTTGTGCTATACTACAGCATCACATTAGGCTCCCAGAAATAGTCATGGAGAACAAAATGGGACAGATCACCATAGCAGCATTGGCACATATTTAACTGAGCCTGACTCCTCAGAAACAGGAACAGCTGTGCTTGGGGGGCAGGGAGGGCATCCTTTGAGTTGTCCTTTGAAGGACTGATACATATGACTTTCCTGGACAGGGAGTGGAAGTTCATTCCAGAGTAGTGAGCTAGTGCAAAAGGACGTTGACCAAATGTGGTCAGTGTCCTGGGAAAGGTAGGGGTGAGGAGGGGATATGCTTCTCATAGGCTTCCAGACCAGTATATCTCTGAGACTAGGAAGGCAGTTTATAAGCATCTTGTAGGCCAGACAGAGGGTGGGGTAGTAGAGAAGTTCTTCAAGGAGAATCAGTTAATGGAGGCAAGGACATTGCAATGGTGTTCTCTATTACCTGCACCAGACACAAACCTGCCAGTTCTGTGATACAAAGCTTTGAGCTTAGTAAGCCCATTACCTCTCAGGGAGGCAAGGACTTGGGCCCTGTACAGTAGTGTAGAGAGAATGACATTGCATGCTATAACCAGACTTCGTTAGTGAGGTAAAATTAAGCCTTATAGAGAAGACAGCTTTGGGAAAGAAGTTTGGTGACACATTCAGTGTGAGGCTTGAAAGTGAAATCCTGGTCAAGCCAAACACCAAGATACTTAATAGTATCTACAAGCTCCAGCTGGTACCCATGGTGGGGATCTGCAGGAGCTCACTTTGGTCAGGCCCAAATTTCTGGTTCCAAACAACATGGCCTTGTTTTTGTTTTACATTGAGTACAGGATCGTCCTACTTTGACAGTATTTAGGTCATAGCCAACTCTATAGAGAACTGTGATGTCTGCATACAGCAGTATTTTGGCATCACCACAATTGGAGGGGAGCTCATTAAAAAAGCCAGAAAACTACGTGTTCTTGGGGACATGATCTGAGATCTCTCACTGAGAGGAGAGGTATGTCCCTCATTACCTGATTGCTTATACTCCATGAGAGCTTCTAAACCATTGACAGGAGAGTTGGTCTAAGCCCATGCTTCTTAGCTTGAACAGCAGTAGGTCATGGTTCCCCAAGTTGAAAGCTTTTGTAAGGTCAACAAATATCACCAAGTGGGGCTACGTGGTCTAAGGTGTGGTTGGTTATACACAAGTCTATCTTGGATTTTGCCAAGATGCTAAGTATAGAGATGGGATAATAGTTTTCAGCTGGCTCCCTGGCTCCTCCATTGTGTACTGGGACCACATGAGCTGCCTTCCATTGTAGGGGCACCATGCCTTGAAGCATAGACAAGTTATAGAGAGTGGCCAAGGGATGAGCAAAGAGTAGGGGCAGCCATTTTAGAAGCCAAGGCTCAAGATTATCATGGACCCTGGATTTTTCTGCTTTAATTTTTAGGAGCTTGTCCGGATATCTTTTTGGAGACCAGTTGAAATGAAAATTAGGATGGTTGGCTAAGGTTGATATGCAGGGGGCGGAACAACAGTAGGACCCTAATAAGTGTCTAGATCGGTGAAGAAATTATTAAATGCCTCAGCAGTTTGTTTTGGG
Organism: Neoceratodus forsteri; assembly: GCA_016271365.2. Lineage (NCBI taxonomy): Eukaryota > Metazoa > Chordata > Ceratodontiformes > Ceratodontidae > Neoceratodus > Neoceratodus forsteri. The sequence continues at coordinate 630,216,567 of CM028133.1, read as the reverse complement.
TCACTTTTATCATGTTTTGCTGAAGTATTTTGAAGTTTGGACAACTGGCCCATTCTTTAAGGAGGCAATTAACTTGTGTCCAGAAACACTTTGGGTTTTGAAGATTATTAGCTTGAAGACCCTTTAGGTAATCTTGACCTTTTCAAGGTGGATTTGCATGCATTTCAAAGATGCCCATATTCAAGCAAGTCTTGCTGGTGGCCTGAGATAGATAGATATATATATATATTTATAATGTATCTATATATATATATATATATATATATATATATATTTATACATATATCTATATATATATATATATATATATATATATATTTATTTAAAAGTAATTCCTCCCCACCCCACCCTTGCAGCACTCTCCAGCCATCCTCACCTGATAGTGGGCAAAACTGACTGCACACACTTGTTGTCTGCTGGATGTTACATTCATGCTTTCATCTTACTAACAATTATAGGAAATCCTCTCAGCTGTTTGTGGCTTTCACCCACAGAATGGTGGGCTTTCATATTCCTAAGCAGGGCCTTTCCAAATGGTTGGTCTGCTGCATTTCCTTCTTTTACTGGAAGCGTGATAAACAGCTTCCTGGTCCTGTCCTTGCTCACTCCACCCATGGAGTGGCTACTAACATGGCTTGTTTTCACAGTGCATCCACTGCTGACATCTGTGCTGCTGCCACTTGGAGTACTGTTCAGATATTCATTTAATATTGCAGTCTGGGAATTGTCTGTCACAGAGATCCTTCAAGGCCTCCTCACTCAGGGTATTGAGATCTTCCTTCCTCCTCAGAACTTTGGTACAGTTTAGGAATTGTTCTATGATGTGGCTTAATGGAGTAAGATATCTGTCAAGAATAAAGAATAGTTACATATTGTAAGAGTAGATCATTGAGAGAATCTCCTCCTTAAGCCATAGCTCTCACTCACTCCCTTCCCCTCTTTAGGGTAGTGGGTTGTTATCCTGCCTTCTCTCACAAGCTGGTTCTCTTCTTATGCCTGAATTTAGCTTTATATTACTCAGGTTTTCATATCCTCTCCTGTGTGTGTCTAGTTTGATCCTGCTTGCTTTGATCACTGCGGTCAGATGGTCCTTCAAGCTTGTCTGTGGTGGGGAACTAAGGTACTAAGGTATGATGGGACAACTAACATTTAATAGGCTGTGATGACTCACATCTGCGTGGGTGTCCGGGCTATCCAAAGCTTTTGGATGGTCCTGACACTGATGGCTTACAGTTCCATGATGTGGCTTAAAGGAAGAGAGTCTTTCTAAGATCTACTGTTATGTTAAGAAATATTCTGGTAGCACCCATGTAGAGCACTGATTATTGAGCACTGCACTTTTGAGTGACTCAATAATAGTACTCAACAAGAGAGCGAGTGGTGCAAAGGCACTATATCCTGTATAGCGAGTACAGCAAGGAGCTGTACTTGCTGTTGCAGGATACAGTATCCTTTGAGGCCAATTCCCACTGAGCTGCTTGCATAGCATAGTGGTGACACCACCGCTTGCAATGCAAGCAACCCTGGGTTTGGATCCAGCTAGAGGCAGAATACATTTTTTTTCTGAATCCAATAACCCACTCTCGTGGTTCCGCCCTCGGAGCTGGTTATTTAAGTTTGGGGAGACGGGCGGCTTCGTCTTGGTTTTCTTGGCATTTTAGTGACAGTCGCTATTTGCAATGGTCAGTACAATATCCACGCCTTTGACCACGGGTCAAGTTTGTTCGTTTATGTGATAGGCGGTCTTCAGTCAGTCATACCTCAGTAGTGTAAGATTATGAGACACTCTAAGGAAAGGATAGTGCAACACCTGGAACTATAGGAGCACAGGATCCAAGACAGCATGGGTTTACAAAGGAAGGTCCTGTCAAACTAATCTCATAGATTTCTTTGACTGGGTAACCAGAGTTGTGGACCAAGGGGGAGAGTTGATGCTGTTTACCTTAACTTCAGCAAAGCTTTGATACTGTTCTACATAGAAGATTGATTAAGAAGCTGGGTAGGCTCAGGTGGATCAGACTTTGGTCAACTGGGTGGCAAACTGGTTGACGGGCAGAAAACAGAAAGTGGTGGTAAATGGTATACAGTCAGAAAGATGCAAGTCACAAATGGGGGTACCTCAAGGATCAATCCTGGGGTCAGTCCTCTTCAATATCTTCATCAGTGACATTGCAGATGGATTGAGGGGGTTTGTCTGTTTGCAGATGACACGAAGATCTGCAACAGAGTAGATGATCCAGATGGGTGGGCAGAATGAGAAGAGATCTAGATAAACTAGCAAACGGTTGGAAGAGTGGCAACTGGGGTTTAATGCAAAGATGTGCAAGATCATGCATATATGGAAGAGAAACCCTGAAGCCACCTATAGGTTGGGAGGGAGTTGCTGGCAGTCACAAGGGAAGAAAGAGACTTGGGTGTCATCATCACCGATGACTTGAAATCATCCAAGCAAACCTCTAAAGCAGTAAGTAAGGCTAGAGGGATGTTGGGGTGTATTAGTAGGGGTCATAAGTCAGAAGAGGGAGGTAATAATCCCTCTTTACAAGACACTGGTTAGGCCCCATCTGGAGTACTGCGAGTACCGGAGGCCACACCTTCACATGGACATTAACCAAACTGAGGCAGTCCAGAGAAGGGCAACCAAAATGGTGCAGGCACTGCATCAGAAAACATATTAGGACAGATTAACTGAACTCAATATGTATACCCTAGAGCAAAGGAGGAGAGGTGATATGATTGAAACATTCAAACACCTTAAGGGCATTAACAAGGTGAAAGAGTCTAACATGTTTCAATATAAGAAAAATAGTAGGACAAGAGGACACAGCATGAGATCGGAGGGAGGCTGAGTAAGGGTAATGTAAAGAAGTTCTTTTCACAGAAATGGTGGTGGAATCATGGAACGCCTACCTTAGGAAGTGGTGGATATGAATACAGTGCAGGGCTTCAAACAGGCATGGGATAGGCATGAGGAGCAATACAGATGAGTATGAATAGATAGGCCATTGATGAGCAAAGGCCTATGGCACACATTCATAAGGTAGAAACATAAATGGGCAGACTGGATGGGCCTTGTGGTCCTTATCTGCTGTCAACTTCTATGTTTCAGACTTGCCTTTATCACATAGAACCAAATATTCTTTTCCATATTCATTGTGTTTTACATCATTCTGAATTCTGCATTAGGCGGAGCCCACATTTTATCTAATTGTTTTCCCTTATTGCTTTTGCTGTGTTGAATATGGTCTAATTTCATACTATCCAACATAAAATTAACCTATGTATAGAATATAGGGTGCTCTTGGTCTTTCCATTTAAGAAGCATGTATTTCCTAGCCAAGATGGTACCCATTGTTGTCAGTTTTGCAAATGAATTAATAGTTTAACTGCGGGTGGGGGACTGGAGTGCCAAATAGCATTAGATGTGGTGAGACAATCAGTTGACTTTGGATACCCTTACTTACCAAAACCAAAAAATTACCTGTTTCAAGGCAAAAGTAGAAGTACTGTAGACAGCTCACAGTAACTGAGAGTGATTTCATAGCTGAAGGAAACCAATCAATCAATCAGCTAGTTAGTCAGACTAGCATAGCTCAGAGAAACCTTGGGACCGATGTTTAAAAGGTTATGTGACTAAGTCCCATGCAACAGATACCAGTGTGAAAAAATCTCTACACTGGTAGAAATTCTATTTTCCACATACAGTAGATGACTGGTGCAGCTGTGTGACTCTGGTTGTTCTGTGTATCCCAATTGTGATTTGTGTGAAACACATGAGAGTTAGCCATATGGGATGTGCAGGACGTCCTACCTGGTCGTGGTGGGATCTGATTGGGGGTCATTATCACTCTTGAACGCACTCCATCTTGCAGTGGATGTTAAGCCTGGTATTACAAGATGTAGCATTTTGGTGCTTTTGTGCTTAAAATCATCTGCAACCTGCTGCTGATTGTGGAGCAGGTCACAATTGGCTCTGCAATGCAAAATATGGTGATTGCAGATAAACCTTGCAAACCTGAAAGTTTGGTTTTGTGTGCAGTGAAAGGAAGCCTTCAGAAAATCTAGCCCTGGACGAGGGCTACAACAGCAGAATGAGAGAGTGTTTTGGGAAGTATCAATCAGAACAGAAGCTAATCTATGCTCCAGATAAAGCCTGATCTGGATTCTGTCAGCAAAACAAAACAAAACAAAAAACTTTCTCATTCTCTTATACTCAATATTCTAAACATATGTTCTCCTAACTATGTCATATAACTCATTAGACATGGGAAAATGTAAATAGCTCTGTAGTAAGTTCATCTTGTGAAACAGGGAAGGATAAACTGTGATAAGGCTAAATCTTTATAATATTTAAGTACTTAGTCGTTATGTGTAATGGAAAAGACATGCCAATCAAAGGACCTCTTTTACAAGTCTGACATTAGAAAGTTATAATTAATTGTTCTGACATCATTAACCAGTAGAATACTAAAGTGGAACAGTTGGTACTAATGGGCCCACACTCAAGTGTGGGTCTGATGCCAGTGTGCACTTTGTGTGCAAAAACATTTTGGCTTACTTACTGTTTACTGAATACAGTGTATAGTAGATTGTATCACACTGATTTTGTTAGTTCTAGACTGACATCTTCTGTTACTACACATTCTAGAATCCCCTGCATATGACATCAGCGCAGTAAGTGTGTAACGAGACAGCCAGTTCTAGTGAAATATCAATTTTTTTATTATATATAAAAATGTAATGGGAAGGTCAGTTTGAGGAAACTACAGTCTGGCTGGAACTGACACTTCAAAACCCTAGGGATAAGTTCAAAGGACAGAACATAGCTAAACTGCAGATATCTGGGGTGCAATTATCTGGTCAGTGTTGCTTTGATCCCAGGAGATGAAATTAGCCATTCTGGATGTCCTCAGAGAAATCCTTTGATCTGCACTAGATGTCCTGAGAGAAAGGACACTGGCCAATGTCATGAATAACCTTCCAGGAAACCAGCATCTCATCAAAGAGACCTTTGATGTGTAGATACCAGGCCCAGGCAGGATTAAAAGGCAAATACACTTCTGCTTTGAATACAGTGACTTAGATCAAAGAAACGCTTGAGATGTATGTGTAGTAGAGCACAAACCGGTTTGGTCTGGTTAAACTGAGGGAGGAAAGGCAGTGAGGTCACCTATTATGTTTTTTTATATTTTATTTGGACATCCTGTGAGATAAAATATAGATGTTGTTACACAAAGGCGAGTTAGTGACCTCATGAGAAGGCCGGCTCAGAACTGTTTAATTGCTGAGAGAACCTGAACAGAGACATAAGACAATATTTCTGATTGAGAGAAGAGACACCATCAAAGCACTGGAAGTAAGGACCTTAGACAAGATTAGTCTGAAGATGCCTTGCTTTCAATACAGAAACCCTAGTTTTTATAGTTAGTACTTGAAAGGTGGTATGTCCTTGCTCTTAAGTGGATTATTTATTTATTATCTATATTAATTATATTGCCTGTGTGACCAAATGCTTGGTGGGGGTGAGCAGGGGTCGGAGGGAGGGTGGGAGGTATATGTGGTTGTATTTGTTTTTTTTTTTTTTTTTTAAGTTTTTATATTTGTTCTGTAATATGCAGTTCTGCCAACATGTATTATGTGTTCAGTTTGGTGGAAAACTGCTTGAAAAATGAATAAAGTATACTTAATTAAAAAAAAAAAGAAATGCCTACTCAACCCTAACTACAGTGGCACTACTGCACCACCATAATATGTATGTGGTGTGTATAATTATAGATAGCTGCATCTGTATCTATATATAATATATCTATATCTTTTCTGGTGAGTTCTATGTTAAACTCATTTTTTCTGTTTGCTGCTTGTAGAAAGGTGGATTTATGGATTTGCATGACACTATCAGAATTTGTTGTCAGTGGAAGACTTTGTAATCCCTGAATGTTTCATTTTAATTGGTTAAGTGATTAGAACTGTTAGTGTTTAAAAAGTATTTTTTTTCCAATTTTCAATGGTGTTTCAACCTAAATGTTTGTTCTCAGCCAGAGGGGAACAAAAACTATAACTCTTTAAACAATGACATTTTGTGTGGTTGTGTAGATTGGTAGGAAGGATTTCATAAAGGTATTTGATGTTTGGGAGTTTTGTATATGTTAAGATACAGTATTTAAGTTTGAAAAATAGTGCTTTGGATATTGCTATAATAAGGAATTGGGGATGGTGGTCAATGTACTGTCACCTCAGAAGAGTTCCAATGCTGATGAATGGAGATTGTAATTTTGTTGGTATTTTGATGTTGAATATTTTGGCTCTTGTGTAGAGGGCAAATTGTATAGTTTGAAATTATGAATCTTACTGTGGGTTTGTAACTTGGTGAGTAATGATATTCTAGGGCAGTGAGATATTTGAAATCTGTAGTGTTCAAATTATTTAAGTTTGAAACATTTTGTGTTTGCCATTGGGTTGGTAAGGAATCAAGGCTCAGAGTTAAGGTGCTGCACACACAGAAGAGTCTCAGTGCTGCTGAATGGAGATTGGTATTTGTCATAGTTTGATGTTTTATTAGATTTTACTATAATGTAGAAAAAAGTATGAGAGTATAAATAGTGAAATTTGGAATGGTGCTATAGCATGGTGTGGGGGCAGTAGTATAAGGTTTGTTTTGTTTTAAAAATATTTAACTTTAAGCTTGTGAGGTACTTTTTATTTACAATTTAGTTTGGAATATTGTAACACTTACATTTTTTGCCGCCCCTAGAGAGGAAAGTATAAAAGTTTAAATTTTGAGAGCTGATGTGGTGTATAATGGTGTTAATAGGTTTTCTAGGTTGTCTCAGAACATGCTTTTTAGTTTTTGTTTTTATTCAGCTGTTTGGTCCCCGTCACTCCTTCTGCCAACTGGCAATGGGGACACAGAGGTAGTTTTACTAATTTTCTCCCGACCCCACCCGAGCCCCAGCACATGGCCATGTGAGCATATGGAGGCATGCTTACCCCCAGTGGCGCCAGCTCAGCCCCTTCCACCATCCATAGCTATTTGCCACCTCCTCTGCTTACACTATTGACTGGATCTCCACCCGTGGGAGTGGAACCACAGCAGGGGTGTGCCAAGCCACCCTCACCACCCTCAGGAGAGGAGATGCTGCCCATCTGGATCCTCAATCCTGCTCCTCCCATGCCGGCACCCCAACAACCCAAAGTCGCTCCCAAACCTGCTGCCGGGCGAGCATGAGGTGTAGCATCCAGCGCCTCAACCCTCTGTGCCACTGGACTGGCTTTTTTAGCTTTTAAAATATTTAAGGTGTGTGTGGGACTGTTTCTGATCCTGTAGCTTGTACTCTACTAATGGGTCAGTAAAAACTCTTTATGTTTAATCCCATCCACTACCTCCTCAGTTGTTGTACCCACTCCTCCAAGCACCCAGTGCTTTATACTGTTTTTTTCCTCCACCCACACCACCCTCTGCTTTGAAACCACGCCTCAGCAAAATTCACTGCAGCTTGCAATCAGCTGTTTAATATTGTCAGAATTAGTAATACTCTAGTTGTCATAAACCCTCCCCACCACTTCCACGCCTAACTCAACCCTGATAATTTATTGGATTTCCCCTTTCCAACCTCCCTTCTGGCACCCACCATCCCTCCTCACAGCATCCCCAAATAACTTATATGCCTGTAAACAAAACAAGAAAAACACTCCTGTTGAAGAGCTACATCTCTGATTAGTAATTATTGCATGACTGGATTATGGTTTTGCTATAGGCAGCAGCTTTAGGCATTCAGGCTATATTTACCAGTCTCCACCTCATTCACTCTGTGACAACTTGCAGTGGCAACAATGAATGTTGATACAGGTCTTGCTATTTTGTCAAACATCTGACATAGCTTGGTAATGTGTGGTGCTTGAAAAGCCATATTAAGCCACTAAGTATTGAAATTATTATTTTCTTCTGCAAATATACTTATAATCAGTGCTAATGGCAACATATTAGTTTTGTGTTTTTGCTCTTTTAAATGGTTATACAAAGTCTGTATATGTAATGAAGGCTGTAGCAATTAGCAGGCTTCATTATACAGAATAATTCTATGGATTTATTGGTTTGCAGATATATAGGGGTGTTTTTTCAGAAAAGGGATCAGTGTTACCTGTTTGTCTGAGGGAACAGATAATGTGCCTACAATATTTAATACAACATTCCTTCCAGCTTGTTTCCATTTTGAACTGCTTGTTAAACCAGAGCAGGAATTCAGCATTATACTGAATAATATAAACATTTACATGATGTAGGCGTGGAAGTACTTCTTATGAGAGACCAGATTTCTGAATTGGGAAGCTTAGGTTACTGAGCCAGATGGAGCTGAGAAACAGAGAAAGGCTTTAAAAGGTAAATCCACATCTCATTGGAGAACAGTGAGATAAAGTAGCCTCAGAAGAAGCCACCTATCCTAAAACAAGAAAGGCAAACATTTCTGATGAAAAACAAAACAAAACATTGTCTGATTAGACTGGTATCCATCCTGGAGTGCAGACATTGTATTGTATATCATGTGGTGTCTCATCATTGAGTTGCAAATATAGGTACAATACAGTGAAAAATTACACTTGTGAAGAATAGCAAACTTGACCCTGCTGTAACTTAAAAATGTTGGCAAGATCCTGGCATTTCAAGAATGTGTTAGGTTTTATTGGATATTTTATTGTCTGGATGCCAAGGTCTTTGTGTGTTCTCCAGTGCTGGCTCCCTCCCCATCATCTGATGGCTGAGATGATTGGTTCAATAGCTGACAGGTCTGGAGTTTATCTGTTAGAGAAAATTTTCCATATTTGTTTGCAGGCAGAAACATAAATTATCCTAGGAGTGTGGATATAGTTCACTATCCATATTCTGGAAGTTTCACCAGAATTGTTGATTCATCACACATATTGAAACTAAGCTTCTCCACTACCCGTGGGGATATCCCAGACACTGCTCCATGGCATCAGACATTTCTTTCCACCCGAAAAGACAGGTCCTCCTTCATGACTCCAGCTTAGGATTAGTCGCCATAAGCGACCTTACTGGCGTTTTCAAACTTTTGCAACTTTTGTCCTTGGTTCCCTCAAATCCTCACTTTGATTCAACTATCGAGCATTGGAAGCCAGGGTTCAAGTTTTATGTTTGGTGCTGGCAGAAGATGTTGGTTACTAACCTGTATGGCGGCGTGCCTGTACTGCCTGGGTGAGCAGCATGACATGGCCAGGTGCAGTCTTTGCATGTTGATGTTATTGGAATTTCTAGAAGATAAGCAGCATCACCTCAATCTCAGATGGCCTTTGGAAGAATCCAAAACATCATCCCAGTGGCCACAAGAAGGCTGTGGAGACTGTCAAGCTGGCTGTCTAGCTTGTGGCCTCAAACGGAACCAGTGGCAGCTGCAGCAGGCACTCCTCTGTGTCAGTGCTGTTCTTGTTTGTAACCAGGATCAGGGGTTATTCATGGAGGAATTCCATGACATGTGTTTGGCCCTCCAGACCCCAGGAGAGAGCCCTGTTCACTGCAACAGAAAGCACAAGTGCTATTGACGTATTCCTGGGACTGGGAGAGATCAAAGTCTTTCCACTCTCTTGACTCCCAGAGACATCAGAGTCTTCCTGCTCCCTGATTCCCACTGCTCCTCGACTCTGGTTGAGACCCCTACAGTTGAGGAAAAGGTCAAGAACTCTTGCTGTTCCCATTGGGTTTGTCAACCTCAACTCCATATGAGCAGGCCATGGAGATTTTCCTCAAGCCTGTCGACCAACTCTCAGATGAGATAGAGGAATCAGTCTTGCAGACCCCAGTGCTCCTGGTCCTCACTCAGGAGAAATTGGCTCAGTCAGTGTCCCCAACCAGTTCCCTTCAGAAGTAGCCTCCACAGAGGGTTGAGCCCTCCAAGCCTGTCTTCATCAACATGGCCAGGCTTGTGGTCTGCTATAACCAGTTGAGGCACTCCTCATCATCGATCTTTGGGTCGACAGTCAAGTCGAGATCTCAATCATGATGCTGGGGCTTTCGATCCCTCTCAGCTGGGAAGCATTGCTATCGATGCTGCTTGTCCTTCTCATCCTCAGGAGAGAAAGGCACCGCATGAAGATGTACTGGTGCTACGAGGAACCTCTAGCAACAGTGGGCCATTGCAGGAAAGTGTAGCCTTTACACATGGGACCTCCAGTCACCTGGCAGTTGCCAGTGGTGTCTCACTGGTCCATGCCCGCCACAAAGATGCTTCCTGCAACTGCTTCTCCACCCCTTAGGGTGGAGCCACTATCATCGCAACTAAAGGTGGGTGCTCTGACCAAGGAGGCCCATTCAGCTACCAACTTGCCAGGTGATTGTTGGTGCAGAACGCCCTGGGCAAGAATACATGGGTGGTCTGTGGTGAGAAATGATCAAAGTCCATTTACAAGGAGTCCTCAGATGAGTCAGATCTCAAGTCCATTGGCTTTCTGGGACTCTCCTCCTTGACTGAGGCTCAGTTGAGGACCTTTCCATGAAGCATGGCCCGATGTCTTTCAGTGTGCTTCTCCACTTAATCTCAGAGTCCATGTCTGTTCCATTTGAGGCAGTCCACAAAGGGCCTAATATCCCTTTACAGACATTCTGAACAGGGATGATTCCCGGGGTTGCCTTTCCCATGGCTGAGTCCTTTTGGAACTGGATCTGGAGATCTGGCAGTATCCAGTATCCTGCCCTGGCACCTCCACCCATATGGTCCACAAGTATGCAGTCCCTATCGTCCCTCTCAGGGTTGTCAGAACACCCTTTGGCTGAATGGCTTCTGTCTGACTGGACCTTTTGAACATCCAGGGGCCAGGGGACCTAGACAAGCCTCAAACATGTATTCTCTAATAAATTGTAATAGCTGAAAGATCTTATTTATGAAGTCACGTGCTGACATGCAGAGTTGCTCTTTGTTATGATTATGCTCCTTTCTGGAGCCTGGGATCTCATTCATGCCTTTATCACCTCTCGTTTGGATTACTATAATGTGCTTGATAAGGACTGGCTTGCAACTCTGCTTTGTCCCCTATGTCTAGTCTCCTTCTAAACTCTTGATGTCAATTAGGACATGAGATCATGTTACACCTGTGTTTTAAGAATTGCACTGGCTGCCAATTAGATGAAGGACTGATTTCAAAATTCTGATGTTGACATAAAAGCTCTTAATGGATTGGGTCCTAGTTATCTGAATGACCTTCTAACCCCTTTACCACTTCCCATTCACTGTGCTCTGAAAATTGAGGGTGATTATCAATGACCAAGTCCAGATGCATCTTTTGCAGTCATGTGTCTAAGTCTTTGGAATTCCTACCATTGAATATTGTAACTGCACCTTCCTCCAATGTATCAAAAAGCAATAAAAACATTTAATTTTAGATAGCTATTTTGCATAGGGTAATACGTGCATTATTTATGTTGTAATGTAAGTACTTGTTTACATTTATGTGTGAGTGGTTTTATTATTTTCTTCTGTGTTGGCTTGAGCTGTTTAAACTTTGCACTAGGATCTGGCCATAGAACATGACACAAATGGATTATGATATATGAATACATAATGCAGGATTCTGAACAGTTGCTTCAGGAAAGTGATTCACTGTATTGTCAGTGGACTCAACATAGAGAATACTGGATGGACAACTATACACAACTAGTGTGTTTCTGCCATAGAGGGTTCTGATTCACTCTGACCTCAAGAGTGAAGTTTGAGAGGTCCATGGGAATCAGAACCCCACTGTGGCAGAACAAACTGGTTATGCATAAAGTTGCTAACCTTTATTTTTGATGGTGTATAGTGTTATGTGAAATTTGTGCAATGTGTTGTTTTCTTTCACAATAAAATTGACATATGCAATCTCTGGAGGTTCTAGAATGCTGTTCTATCACAGAAGAGTACAGTTCCATTCCATGACCTTTAACTGCATTATAAAAAGGATGGATTTCTATATAGAACAATGCTCTATTATATACTGTAATACATTTTCTGCTCTCCCAAAAATACTGTGGGTCCTCAACCTGATTCTCACAAAGTCCCTTGGAGAATCCAGTTAGCTTCTGGCTGAAAGGGACCCTGGTTTATTGTCCTACAATCTAAAGTATTCATTTTAATGGCCATTATTTCCTGCTTTTTGTATCTTTTTCTTTGACAAATTCTAAACTGTGAGGGGCGAGCTACCGGCATGATGGCGGCAGCATAAGTTTTCAGCGCTCTCGGGGTATTTGTTTTCCTGAATCCGATTTATTCATGGCTGAAGAAAGAGATCGAGAATAGGCAGAAGCGAAAGAGGAGAGCCTGATCTTTCATCCGATATGACTTTTACCTTGATTGGTGCTGCCTGGAGAGTAAAGACGAACCAAAAATAGTCTGCCTTCCTATCATTGACAGGGCCCTGTGTATCCAGCTCTGGCAGTCATCCTCCCTCAGGGAAAAGCGAAACAAGGAGGTGGTGTTGGTAATACCAGTCAGCTCGAGAGTGCCGAAGCACACAGCATTGTCAGATCGGCTGATATCTGTGAGCTAAGCGACAAGACAGGGCGCTAGTTATTCCAAGTAGTGTCTAGAACAAGAATCAGCATTTGTATAGTGCTTTTCATACACAGTATCCCAAAGTGCTTTACAAGAAATGCTAGACTGGTAGTGAAGTGACTGAATGTGGTGGCAGCCATATCACACATCATCACCCACACACAGCCTGGATAATTGCATGAACTGGTTTATGGAAGGGAATGTTGGCCAGGACACCGGAATGTTCCCTGCCTTTGCGAAGAGTACCCTGGGTTCTTTTACTTCCACCTGGACACCCACCAGGTCAACACCAGGATGGACAGAAGGGACCTTGGTTTAACATCTCATCTGAAAGATGGCACACCCCAGCAGTACAGTACCCCCAATACTGCACTCAGATGCCAGCGATTTTAGGTGCAAGTCCAATCCTGTGTGGGACGAGAACCCTCCACCTTCTGGTCCAGAGGCGGATGTGCTACCAACTGAGCCACACTGACACTAAAGGAGAATCACTGAACCAAATAGAAGCTGCGATCCTGGGAGGGCAGGCCTCATGAATCCTGCACTGGTGGTAGTACATTCCAGGGGAATTGTGGCAAAAGAGGCGCCTGATGAGCTTAGTAGAGAACAGAACCAAAAGATACGAGGATGAGTAATGCTGACCTTAATCTGGTTGTGGTAATGGCCAAACTCGGCCAAATATTACTGGACACTGCAGATTTAAAGCAAACTGCAAACGAAACCCGCCAAGATCTCTCAGAACTAGCTACTCGGTGGCCCATACAAAACATCAGAATCAACATTTGAACACTATAGTACAGGACCAGGAGAAAACCCTGCAAGACCATCATAAAAGCTTGAATACTTATTGAACAAAGTGGATGATTTAGAAAACAGGGCTAGAAGGAAGAATGTACGGATTGTGGGGTACCGGAGGGGCTCAAGGCAAAGACATGTGCATGTTTCTCAGAGTATTCCTTCCAGAGCTCATTCAAGATAACAACTGCAGCCTCCAGAGATTGAACGGTGCACCGCTCACTGGCCCCCGCCCCAAACAAAGGAGAGACCCAGGCCTATATTGTGCAAATTTTTAAGGTTTCCCAAAAGGAGTACTATTTACTTAGGCAAGGAGCAAGGTTCCTTCTTGTGGCATGGCATGCGATTCAGATGTATCAGGACTTCTCCCAAGATCTCTCCAACTGAAGAAGGGCTTACGGAGGTGAAACAGCAGCTCTATAAGCTGAACATACCAGCATCACTGCACTATCCTGCAACGCTATGATTTTATATAAAGGTGAATATATTTCATTTGAAAGCCCTACTGCAGTGGAGCAGTTCCTACAAGATATTCAACGCAATCAGGAGCCCACTGGTCAACATACCTTCCAATCGGCAGGGGACCAACCATCCAAGATGGAAGTGAGCCAGTAAGGTCAAAAGCAGGACGATAAGCCAAATCCACCTAACAAAATAGTAATCAGACCTGGTACCAGATATCAAGGGCCTGATCAAAGAAGAAGCCAACAACAGGAGAAAAGTCTTCTACGATGAGAAATCAGTCGAGGAACCGGCAGAGGCGATATTTACACTCAGACATGAGCAGCTGCTCTCCGGGGACACACCAGTTAAACTGAGTAATAGGTATGAACCATTAACTGATCTCCTTCTTCTGAGGTGGACATTTCTGAGGTGCCCCAACAGTCCGGAGAGACTCGAGATGGCTCAGAGGATTGGTCCCCATTGCCAAGTGAATGGGCCAATTGCATTCCATTGTGGAGAACGAGGTGGCTGAAAACTCTGCTGAAAGCCTGAGGCCCTGTTTGCAGCCTCAGATGACCCTATTGGTACTGTAGCACCCTCTTAGAATACTGAACTGGGAAGGGTAAACCTAATCTTGAATGGATACCATCAGGGGTATTTGAGGTGGATGCTGGACTCGTAAGGAGATGGGGCTGACCTCTCTGTCTCAACAGGCATGCTATAGGTGCCTGAGGAGGTTAATTAGGCAGCTTGGCATCTCGTGATATAAACAACACCCATGACTGTAAAATGTATAATATGGCAGGGCCTCCAGCTGGGTTTCCATTGGCAGCTGCTTGCCAGGATTATATATAAAGTCTAATGAATGGGTATGGGTGCTGGTCCTAAGTTCAAGTTTGATGTTTAATGTTTACTATATACACTTCTTTCTTAATGTTTAAATGTTGTAGGCAACATTTAGATTTCACGCTTATGCAAACTGTATACCAGGCCTCAGTACAGGAGAAAGTTGGTTCTGATTTCTGATGTAGTTGTTAAGTAGGATCTCTTATGTATCCGTAGTTGGGGATAGTAGTTGAAATCCTGATTAAAAGGGTATACCCTCCCGATTGAGACTGGAGCACAGTAGAAGGTTTTGTTTTTCTTTTCTCTACTAAAGAAATGGCCGATACGATGCTGCTTTTGGCATCGCCTCCAGAGGGTGCTCTGGGAACTTGGGACACTTGATGTCTTCCTGCTCCAGGTACAGTGCACCACCTCCATTACAGGCTTCAAATGGCACAACGGTGCCTTGAAAGTACCCCATCACAACTTATCTATGGGTGTCATTAAACTGTAAAGGAACGGGGGGGACTGCGGAGGGGCATAAGAGTAGGAGGGCTCTCTGTAGTTAAGGAGGAACAAAAACTAAATGACAACAAGCAGCAGCAGGGATTTGAATCTATAAAGGCACACACAGAAGGGAAGGCTCTATATGGAAGGGGCTGGGTGTTTTGTGTTAGTCAGTTTGGTGGGCTATTTGGTGACCAGAAATTTCAATATCATGGATAAATACAAGGAAAATGGATAGTTTAGCTGATATTACCCTGACCTCTTGGAATGTTAAGGGATTAAATTCTCAAATTAAAAGGAGTAAGATTTTGACAAGACTTCAGAAAATTAAGAGCCATATAGTGTTTCTTCAGGAGACCAAACTAAGTCACAAAGAATCCAAGAAACTAGTTAGAGAATGGGTGGGAAGGAAAGTTCATAGTATCACAGGGAAGGCTAAAAGAGGGTATCTATCCTATTTTACAAACAACTGAAATGGGAAATAACACTCCAGAAATTGGACAAAGAAGGCAGATGGGTCCTGGTTAAGATGGCAACGCCAGTGGGTCCTGGCTTACTAGTTAATATTTATGCCCCCAGTGAAGACGCCCCCAGAGTTCTTCAATGCGATATCCCAACAAATACTGGATTTGACTAGAATAATCCAGGATAATAATTGGGGTGACTAATTTAACAATGGATTACCTCCTAGATCACTCAAATCGCAAACAAGAAACCCACCCTAGATCTCATAAAGCCCTTCAAGACATGCTCTCATTACATAGTCTAGCCGACATCTGGAGGTTACAGCACCCAACAGGTAGGGACTACACCTACTTTTCAGCAGCTAAAGCCATGGCAAGTAGACTGGACTACTGGTTCATGTCTGAAACTTTGTCAGCACGGACTATAGACACTCACATAGAGCCTTTATATTTGTCTGATGATGCTCCATTGCTTTTTAAAGGTAAATATGTCCCCATCCACCACAGCCAAATCTGCTACTTGGCGGTTGGATCCCCTCCTTTGGCGGATGCAGATTTCACATTTTAGTCTGTGACGAAACAAAGATGTTTTTCAGTCAAACCACTGGTCCTCCTCAGCAGCAATGATATGGGAGGCATATAAAGTCACCATGAGGGGTCAGATTATAAGTTGTGCCAGTTATTGCAGAAAACAAAGGAAAAGTGAGGTGGTACAGTTAGAGGGAAAGTTGAAGCAACTGAGGCAGAATATAAGAGAAACCCAGGGAGGCTCAAGAGCAACTGCTTATGGGCAGGACTGACTATGGTTAGGCTACAACTTAATATGCTAATGTCCAGAAGGGCTGAACTGAATATTAGATGTGCTTAATACCAATATCAAGCGGAGGGAGAGAAAGCAGGCAAGTTTCTTGCCTATAGATTAAAGAGAAGGCAGGCGGATAGGCATATTTTGGGTCTTCATAACTCAGGGGGTCAATGGTATACTCTCAAAAAGAAATTAATGAATCCATGGTTCAGTTCTATCAAAATTTATATACATCCCATGTGAAATGGGATCAGGAAAAATACCATAAATTCATGGATCGCTTGCCACTGCCCACCTGATGGAGTCCCATAAACTAGACTTAGATGCTGTCTAAGGAGGAAGTGAGCAGGGCAATTCTGAGCATGGCCCCCACAAGGCTTCGGTGGTGATGGATACCCGCTGATTATTATAAAATAGTACACCACGAAATAACCCCTTTCATGGATATGCTAACCGAAGCCCAGGGTAAGGGTCAACTCCCCAATCCATGAAAGAGGCAGTGATTACTGTCCTCCCTAAAGAAGGAAAGGACCCCTCATTTCCCAGTAATTATTGACCAATCTCATTAATTAATGTGATGCAAAATTCTGACCAAGGCACTGGCAGCAAGACTGGAGAAGGTATTACGGAAATTGTACACCTTCTCAAGTGGGATTTATTAAGGGTCATCGTAGCTTGATCATGTCAGAGCCTTGGTTAGACTGATTCAAGCAGCATCGAAACTCCCCAGTCCAGCCACATTAATTAGACGATTGATTTTGAAAAGCGCTCGATTCAGTAGAGTGGGAATTTTTGCACGTGGTCTTGAAGCAGTTTAACATAGGGCCATACTTTTCCCTCCAGATACAGCACTTATATCAAGCACCAGTAAGCAAAATACTTACTAATTCCACTTGTCCACCACTTTCTGGCTTCATAGAGGCACCAGACATGGCTGCCCCTCTCGCCTCTACTCTCTGTTATGGCAATGGAACCCCTGTCAGCTGCTTTACATATTCACCCTAAAATACACAGCATTAAAATGGGAAACCAGGAGTATTACAAAAAGCGACGTGGACAATTGTTTGATTCTAACAGGAGATGCCCATGAGAGTATGCCATTTATTATGGACACCCTTATGGAATTTGGCAACATATCTGGTCTCAGATCAACAAATCAAAGTCGGAGGTGTTACCGCTAACTCCCTCACATCCAGCGATAAAATTAAGAACCTAGGTTTAAAGTGGGCTGATCAAGACATTAAATATTTAGGGATCATTCTATCAGCCGATGTCTCCTCCATGAAATATAAAAACTTCATGCCAATATGGATGCATCTGTCCAGCAGTATCACACGGTGGGAGCAGTTACACTTATCGATGGCAGGGAAGATTGCAGCCCTAAAATGATGTTCACCCACAAAGTGTTCTATCTGCTAGCCCACCTCCCATAAATATCCCCAAAATTTGGATACAGAAGTCACACACTTATGAGTCGTTCTCTATAGGGTACCAAAAACCTTGTTGCAGCAAAGCTAAGCTGGGAGCCAATTGGTATAGAGTGGGATGGAATCTTCCGATTTTAATAGATATTCACAGGCTTTCCAGATAGCCAAAGTTTGTAAGAGTCTAAATAGGTACTCCCAGTCCTTCCCTGCATGGGTAGAAATAGAAAGGACCACTCTGGAAAATATCTCCCCTTGCTTTCTGGCTCACTCTTGTCCTAGTGCCGCCAGAGAATGGTTAACTATTAAATCCAGCCTTCAAGCTTGGCAGTCCTTAGGAAAAGCAGTCACAGGTGCTTGAGTATTGGGCTACATACCCCATTGTGAACAATCCTTACCTAAGAATAGATCAGAAATCCTTTGACTGGCCAGTTTGGAGAAACTGCCAGATACTCACATTTCATGATCTACTTCAGAATGACAAGAAGATGTTTGTGTCCTTTCAACAGTTGAGAGACTCCCACTCCCTGCCACGTGATTGCTTTTGGCAGTACTTGCAACCGTAGTCTGTACAATATTGGATGAGATCTAAGTGTTCATGTGTGATATGTGGGACACACGCTGGCCCCTTAAGGAAAAGCTTCCGCTATCCCTGTGGTCATGCCAAAGTAAGAGGTTAGCGGGCAAGATCCAAGGTTGGATCAGGGATGTTTTACCAGACCCCTCCATAGCTGCCAAGATAAGATGGGAAAGATGTTGGGTATTACAATCACTCTACACAAGTGGTCCAACTGTTGGAAGATTGCCCATAAGGCCTGTATAGATCAGAGAAGTCTCCTTATTAAAATAAAATAATTCATTTGTGGTATAGAACCCTTACAACTTCACAAAATGGGATTGACACTCACGACCTTTGCTGGAGATGCCAGCCACCTGCAGCAGATTTACTTCACATTTGTGGAGTTGTAAACCCTTCAACCCTTATGGGAAAAGTAATACAGTTTTTCTCTAGTACCCTAGCCATTTACTTACCTCACTCTCCTTTCTGGTTACTGGGTATAACATCGGAAGTAAGGTCACTGTCCCAAGCTCAAATGTTATGGCTCACCCAAGCATCGGTCGAGCTTCTTGCTTATTCTTAGGAATTGGAGAACATCATACCTCCCATCACTCCAAGATCGGTAGCAGTAATGGAATCATTAGTCGCCTACACTTGCCTTATTCATTAAGCAAAAACGAGTGCAGCTTTTATGGAAATATGGGTGCCATATATAGGTCAGGTTATACAATCCCAATTTGTACCACTGGTACCAAATGCAAAAGAGTTACTAAAGCCCTCGAAGTAAATAGCCTATCACTTATGGACTGAAACACTGTGGTGCCTGAATAAGTATATTGGTTAACGACCATTCTATTATATAATGTTAGTAATACTGTATTAGTTTACATAATGGTCGGTAAGGTGTTTAAGCTATGCATTGTTCTCTGTAATCTTAAATAGCTGTATTGTATACCTACCTGGGAGTAGATGATGAGTCTTTTCTGCTCCCACCTTTGTTGTGTGTCTTTTTATTTGTTTTAGCAATATTGCTGTCATTGCTTGGTGTATGACCTGCTGTGACAGGTGTGTTGAACCATTAATAAAAAGATTAACTGCAAAAACTAATTCTAAACTGTAATGTAATTGTATCTGATGTTTTGTTTCTGTACCTCCTGGGTCGTGCCTGAAAATAATCATTTTATGGCTAGTGCACCTACCACGTAAACAAAACTAAATAAATAAATAAAACAATTATATTAGCCACATTGATTGGTGAGCTGCAAGCACGCCTTGTGACTCTTATAATTTGAACAATGCATGAAGACATAGTTGTACAATGCTTTAATCCTTAATTATTTTGCAGAGTGGTTTCAGAGTTCCACAAGAACCAGTCCTTGGTACTGTCTTTATTTGCAGACCACATGCTACCAAAGGTGCAAATAATATTTGGATTGTTGAGTGATGCCAAACTGTTATTTGTAATCAATGCAGAATCCTCATAAGTCTGACCTTTCTTGAAGCAAACACTAGTCTGGTGAACAGTGTTGTTCATTTAGCATTCTTACACCATGGGCTGCAATCCTCCAAAGGCCTACAGGTTTATTGTACCATGCATAAAGTACCTTCAGCTAATGTAGCCAGGAGCATCCTTCTGGGCAAAGCTGCAGAGCTGCAACCTATGCATCAGCTGACACTTTTGCTCTCTATTACAGGATTGGCCTGCAAAAGTGCAAAATGCTAATTGTGGATCCTCCATTCTAAAGTCTATCTTTCAAAGCTTAGAAGGCTTAGCTTCCTCTCACACAGAAGCTTTACAGTAGTTTGTGCCAGTTTGAATATGTGAAAGGAATCCAGGTAATCTAGGGCCAGGCATGCAAAACTTTGCCCAATGGACAAAATGATTGCACCATGTTTGCCTGGGGTTTGCATCTGGGTACAATATTTAAAGGGGCCGTGACATGCACTAAAAGGTTAGCGCACATGCAAACAAATAATGTATGCGATGGGCAAAGCGTGGGGCAGGGACAAGAATCCCAGCACAGCACAATATTCAGCACATTAGCACTGTGCCAGGTAAATAACACAGGTCACCTTGCACTGCACAATTACTGCTGAGAAGAAGCATGACTTACTCTGGGCAACCTTAGAGGCTGATGGAGACACTGCAGCCAACAATCACATTGGCAGTTGGGAGAACACATCTGCTTCCTGGTCCCTAGTGGTCCCCCTCACCCTTTGATCCCCATCCCTGGTAACATGAAAATGTTTCTTGGTGCCTAGTGTTGCCACCCACCCTCTGATTCCCATCCCCAGTATCAGGAAAACATTCCATGATGCATAGTGGTCCCCACGGGAGGCTTCGGATTGTCGCCCCTGGTAACAGTTAAACTGTCCCTGGTTCCTAGTGGTCCCCGCCAACCCTGGTAATATTGCATAGTTCCCTGGTTTTTGGTGCCCCTCCCCACCATTCAATCGCCAGACCCAGTAATATTACATACTCCCTGGTGACCAGTGCTCCGCCTGCCCTCCGATCACTGGCCCCAGTAATATGAAATACTTCCCTGGTGTCCAGTGGTCCACTCCACCCTTTGAACACCAGCCCATGTAATATGAAATACTTCACTGGTGTTCACTGGTTCCCCCCACTCTCTGATTACTGGGCCCAGTAATATTACATAATTCCCTGGTGTCCAGTTGTACCCTGCCCTGTGATCACCAGCTCCTAATGAAATTACATATTCTCTGATGTCTAGTGGCACCCCCCCCACCCACTGATCCCCATCCCAGCATAACCTTCCCTGGTGGCTAGTGGGGGTACCGACAAACTCACCCTGCCACACCCCCTTACCTCAATCACTGGTGCCACAGGAGCCCATACGTTGACCAGATCAGCCCTTCTCTCACCACTCTGCTGGACACCATATACAATGACTGGGGAGCGCGCATCCCTGTACTGTAAAGGAGCACACATACTGTCGACAGTACACATGCTCCCCTTACAGTACAGGGACATTCACTCCCTACCACTGCATATGGTGGCCAGCAGAGGTGATGAGAGGAGGGCTGTGCCAGTCACTGGTGTGTGTTTTTTTGTGCATTCTGCTGTAAGTAGATTGAGTGGCTAGTGGTGAGTGGCTAAACTCTTGTGTGGCCCATTTTTGCTGTGTCTCTGTAGTTTGCCATCCTCCACTATATGTGCGGACTGGAGTTACTTATATATAGCTGGGGATGTGTGGAGTACAGCCTACCACATTTGATTGGTTTCCTACTCTGTTTGTCTTTTTGCATACAGGTGGTTTCTTCTACATCACAGTGCTCCTAGTTTCTGTTAGTAATATAACTAACTTGCAGTGTTATTGCTGCTCGCACCACCTGGTGCTGACTTATTGTACCTGGTGTGTTGTTTGGTGATTAGTTTTGCTCTAATGCGGGTAACCTGTGGGGACCACTTAGGCACCAGGGACAGTTTTACTGTCACCAGGGATGATGGTTTGAGGATGGGGAGACTGCTGGATACCATAGATAAGTGAATTTTACTGGGGAAGGGATCGGAGGGTGGGGGAACCACTGGACCCCAGGGATAATTAAATTTTACTGTGACAGGGATCAGAGGGTGGGGGGTGCTACTAGACACCAGGGAATATGTCCACTTTCATGGCACTGGGCAGTTGGGCAGGAGCAGGGCCAGTCACAGGGGAACAAACCTGCTACCGCTTCCTATGCAAATGTGCCCATAATGGCATACCAATGGCCCCTTAGCACCTTGCATGTCCAATGGGATAATTTGTATGGTGTTACCTGAATATGGCACCAGAAGCTACTGGCACTATTGGTTCTGGAGGCACTGTTCTCTGCATGCCAGGATCCATGTTGGGGCAGAGCTACTCATGTAAGTGCTATGCCGACATGCATCTGTACTCAGCTGGATAGTGCTGGTGTGCCATCTGACTGAATATAGCATCCTCAGGGTTGTGGGCAATGGGCAGGTGCAGTGCAAACTCTGCACCCTCTTTGCCCATTTTTGAATAAGTGGTCCCTGATGACTAAGTTATTGTCTTGAAATTGCAGTTATGCTACTGTTATTTCTTTCCCATTCACACATCCCACCTGACCTCGTCAGGCCAGAACATCTCTTATTGTCTGACTTTGCAAGCTTTCAGCACATTTGGTATAAAGCATGGATAGGTGGAAACTAGTACTGGATAGGTGGGTTGAAGGGTTTCAACTAATTGCTTTTTCTGAAGATTTTGCACATGTTCAGTGGAGACTCAAACAATGTAAATGTGAAGAAATACCAGTAGCAGAACTACTAGATTAACAAGTAAATAGTTGGAGTCATTCTGCTACTATTAATCTTCTTTATAATAATAAAAAAACTAACAATGTCACTGTGTGCCACTTTTCATTGCTTATTTATTTATTTTTATCTATTTGTCATTTGTGACCAGGAAAGCTGTTGGCCATTTTCAGGTGTGTTGGTTGGGGGGGCATGGAACTGTTTCATTGATGGGGAACATTGGCCAAACAAAGGAAAAACCATTAATCTTGTGTCAATTGCCATGGGTTCTTTAACTTCCACCTAGGCCTCAACCAGGGATGGGTAGACCTCTGATTAAAATCTCATCTGAGGATAGCACCTCAGCAGTGCAGCAGACCTCTTTGCTGCAATTCATTGTTCTGTAGTCCAACCTTTGAATAGTTTTGATCTTATATATTGTAACCTGTTATTTTAATGTTTTGTTTTGTACCCTCCTGGTCGTGCCGACAATAGTCATTGTTATGGCTAGTGCACCTACCGGTCATCAAAACTAAATAAAAAATTGTCAGTACTGGGCAGTATCAAGTTTCGGTGTGAAGTAGAACCTATGGCTTTCCAGTCTTCTGTCTGTTTGGAGTGTGCAGCCAGTCTGAGCCATTGCTTAGTGTGGTGCAGCATGGTGATACAGTAAACCAGAGCATGCCAGCAGAAGTTGTGATATATACATATATATATATATATATATATATATATATATATATATGTGTGTGTGTGTATATGTACATGTGTGTGTGTGTGTATATATATATATATATATGTATATATATATATATGTATATATAGTACTTATTAAACATATTTTAAAATCTGTAGGAGTAAAGAGCAAGGATAACATGTGTACATTATCTTGCAGGTGGGAATGAATGGAATACACTTGTACCATAGTTCATGTGAAATTATTGCAAAGAGGAGAATTAGTGCTGTACTGTGAATGGTGCAGTCAGATTTCAACCTAATTCACCAAGTATTGCAACTTTTATTTATCTTTCTGAGACAGTTGAAGAGTAAGCTTCAGAGCCTGCAGACAGTACAGAATCACTTGACAGTGCAAACATCTCCAAGGACCTTGCATTCCTAGGTCATGGAGAGCAGCTATTCATCGTG
Organism: Neoceratodus forsteri; assembly: GCA_016271365.2. NCBI lineage: Eukaryota > Metazoa > Chordata > Ceratodontiformes > Ceratodontidae > Neoceratodus > Neoceratodus forsteri. The sequence goes on along the minus strand of CM028133.1, from coordinate 630,192,804 downwards.
ATTGATGTTTAGTAATTAAATCTGATTCCAGCTGTTCAGAGCTTCAGGACCACTAGGTCCCAGTGATTTAGCAACAATAACTACTTCCTTACTTGCTGGGTTGCTTATTTTGGACATAACGTAAGGTAATAAATAGTCAGTTTGGGGACTACCATAAAACTGTTTAGTTTTAAGTATTTTTACTGGCATTAATCAGAGAACCAAGTATCTCAAGCTTGTTCTAGCTTTTATATTAGCACATACATAATTACATTCTTCATACTACAAAGAAAGTATTTTTTAGACTGTTGCTTTTTCTGGTAGTTTAATCAACTTGATACTGTCTGATTGAGGTGAAGAAGCATCAAGTAAGTCAGGACATGCACTTGCATTAGATCTCGCTGTGTATAGCCGTTTTGAACAGAATCAGTTGGTTATATGGCTTACCTGTTCCAGGTTTGCCTGTGCATACCAGGTAAAGACTCAGGCAGGAAGCAGGGTGTAAACCAAAGGTCTATGAAGCAGAAAAGTCAGGCTGTAATCTCAGTGCATCATCTCGCTGTGTAATCTGAATTGTTTGTAGCTGTATTGGTCCTTGTTCAGAAAGATAAACAATGTGGGTGATTTGATACCTTTATTGGATCAACAAGAGATTTACAGAATATAAGCATTTAGGTTACATAGAGTCCTTCATCGGTAATGGCAGAGCTGACAAAAAAAAAAAAAAACAACCTTAAATACCTTGGTTAGAACACAGGCATGAAGTAAGGGAGAAAAGACTGAAAAACGTGGTATAACATTTCTGTGTCTGATCACTCCATCTCTGACCTCTCTGTCCTTGTTCTCAAAGGACATTTTAGAAATACACAAGAAAGGTGGGCTTGTGCACTCAGGCTTCTTTTTCTTCTCAGCGCTAAAAAATAATGGACTAAATGTTGTCCTTAGTTTCATGACCGGACACAGACTTTAAACGGATAACTGCCTTTCTCTTGCTTCAGGGCGGTGTATTCCTGGGCATATTATTTATATACATTGGCTGGATTTTCAAAAGTCATGAAATGACGCAAGAAGCACACTGCACCAGGCCATGTGTCATTCCCAGTTTTATAATGTAGCTTGTACTGAAAACAGGGCCACCTCCACCAGACTGGTATGCATCAGGCTTGTGGTGAACCTCCACCTGTGCCACGGCAGATAGGAGCCCTGCATCCCAAAGAGATGAAGCATCCATTTTGTGGGAATTCCAAACCCTGCAGGTCTTGCTAGTGCCTAGACCAGCCGGAGCTGGTCTAACGCCAAGTGCAAACACAGCTCACGGCAAGTTAGAAACCAAAGTATAATGAAAGCATTTCCAAGAATTTATTATAAATCAGGGTCGCTTCCTGAAAAGGGACTGCACGGTTTCAGTGGGCTTACCCGTTACCAAAATTCAAATAAATAAAATATTTTTAAGTTTTGTGTGTTGATGGGAGGTAGCTGAAGGTTGAATGGGCCCACAGTGGAATGAGGGATGGGTCCCAGTTTGCTGCATTTTATTCATTGTATGTGTGCTTTGGTTTGGGAGGGACTTATATGAGAAGATTATTGACTGAGAATGCATGTAATAATTGAGTTCTGTGCAGCAAGTCCACAACACATCAATCCCTCAAATTCACAGTGGCATTTTGTGAGAAAAAAGTGAGCGAATGTCCGTCAGTTTTAATTCAGGCTCTAATGTGGGTGATGATATAACAACTTGTGCTACAATGCAGTGAACCATATGCTGCATACAATTTGATTCATACCACATTATAAATTGTATACATTTTGGGTAATTAATACATTCTCTCTTACCTGTGTGCATAACTCTCGCTCAGTTAATGACATGCTGCAATGCCATCAGATATACAATCTGTTCTGACATGAACACAAACTGGATACCAAAATGGTCAACCAAGACAAATCCTTACAGGGTAACAGTACCTGGATATTACAAGATGCGTCACTTAGCTGCTTCACTGATAATGTCTTTAATCATCATATATACTTTGAAGGTTGCTCACTTACACAAACTGAGTGGTGAGTTAATTATGTCATGCAGCAGCAGCTGCCTACACCTCTGTAACATAGGGTCCTGAACTGTCGATGTTCTTCTGAGCACAAGTGCAGTAATGTGCCCCATTTTGGTCCAGGGGCTCTTGCAGTGATGTCTTGCTCTAAAACTTTTCCATTGTGCATGCAAATGCTTTTATTAGTCATATTCTTGGCACCAAATTTGACTGTTTCTTACAGTTACTTATGCTAGGATCTTTATATATACCTTCCTCTTTTGAGCATCACCCTGCATGTTACTTGATCTCCATGCTATTTCTATCAGTGACAGGAGAGCATTTTTATATGCAAAATTTCATGTTTAATGTAAGCCTGGTTTTACTGTTCTGTAAAAGTGTGTGAGAAACAAATCACTTGTTGTAAAAGCAACCAATTGGTTTCCTAACTGGACTATATGCTTGCTGTCAGGAAGTTGGTAAGGGCTGAAACCGTCTCTGGTTTTGAGCATGCATGGGCCAGATACAAAGGGATCCTGAAGGTGGAGGGAGGGTAGGGGTGACTTGGATACACAGGAGTATATGGGTATCAAAGGGCAGACTCGGTGGGCCACATTGGTCCTTATCTGCCAATAAATGTATGTATTTAAAAGCTACTGTATTTGGCATTCCCACCATAATGGGGACCAAGGTTAATCATCATGTAGGTGGACACTGATGCTATGTAAGGCAGCTTCACTGCATACAACTAACTCATATAGAGGCACAGCATGTAACAAACAAGAAGGGTAGTGTGCCAGCTTTTTATTTTAGAGCCCATCAGCAAACAAGCAGACTTACCTGTGTCTGCCCCCACCTAAATGGTACCAGATTTTCACAGGCCAGGGATGAAAGCAGCTTCCATCAAACCCTCCCTTGCATCTTCAGTTTGATGTAGGGGACTGATTGCACCAGCGGGGACTTTGCCTCCAGGACTGCTGTTTTACCAAATCTGGCACAGGGTCAGTGGTGCACGGGCTTTGCCACAAGCTGGCAGTTGGACGTAACTTGCATAACTCTACAGGCCCATTATCTGTTATATTTGATATATTTTAGTGTGGTTTTGTACATTAACATGGTTTTATTTAGAAGTTTGGTCATACTGTGTGCCTGCTGTGTTCTTGTGGATATATATGTATATGCAGCACCAACATGTACAGTACATACACATAACTTCTTTTGGCTCTCTTTCACACACGCACACACACAGTCTCTCTTTAGTGAGGCTGTGGAACATCAGCATGTAATAATTTATAGACTTCCTGCTGTCACATTCCATCCATCAACAGGAGTCTACTTTTCCAATATGATCTATAACCAACCAGGATTTCAGACTATTTTTTTTTTTATGTCTCTGCAAATATCCAGTTATTTACTTCCTTATTACCAGAACTGTCACACCCATTTGTAAAAAATTGTTTATGAATTCTACCCAATGTATTTACTTTTTTATTTTGGTAGATTCTGCCATTACCTGATGAAGGGCTTTGTGTAACCTGAAAGCTTGTGTTTTGTAAACCTCTTGTTGGTCTAATAAAAGGTATCAAATCACCCACTTTGTTTACCTTTTGTAATCTGAAGTAAGGCACCCCGCTTTCTGCTTCATCTTTGTTAGTTATTTTTTTTTTAACCGGAAAGGAGGACTAGACAATTCTGCTTATTTTCAGCCTCAGTCTCAGGGAGGGGATATAGTCGGATGCCAACTGACATTAAACCAGGCTAAGCTGTCAGTGGTATTTTTAGTGAACTGTTAAGCTGGACCAAGCAGGAACCCATTATGGTAAAATGCTGACACCTACTTGGGCTGCCCCACATACATTAGTGAAAAGGCAGTGTTTTTCCTTGAATGAATACCACTAGTGTCTTCCTGCAGTAGTGGCCACTGTTATAGCAAGCATTGTCCACCCCAATTGAACAGTTTGACACTTGAGTTGCCATGTATTTGTGAATGAAAATCTGTAGTGACATGACACATCTATGTCAATTTACTCCAAGCTTTCATTCAAAACAAATTTAAGTTCATAGCATAATTGGTACCAAAGTAGCCTTGTCAAAAGAAATTATCTTTTGAATGGGTTAACTCTGGGATCATTAGGTCTATGAACGTAATGAAAAATTGTTTTAGATGAAATCTCAGTGTCATGTCTACATAGCTGTGGCATGTTAATACAATGTTCAGATACCAGTACACTAATTTGCATATTGATGTAGTGCATCTATGTCATTATTGGCAATTCAGATTTTAAGCTTATGTCTGTTGTACCTTCCACGCTAGGACCACATGCTATATACTGTTGGTAAGGCTGGATCTCTACTTGTCCGTGGTGTAATGTATTAGCTTAACATTTACTGTTACATAGATATTGGCCCCTAATGTTGCATCAGTTTAAAAACAATGGGCTAGATTTTCAAAGGCCAGAGAATGATGCAAGGAGCAGAGGTGTCAGAATTTGTGTGAATTCTGATTTTTTCAACAGTGCTTGCATCGAAGTCTGGTCTGCATGCACCAGACTAGCTTGCATCAAAATAATGATTGAACCATGTCAGAAAAGGGACTTGCATCCAAAAAATGTTGCACCATCCTTATTTGGACCTTTCAAAGCATGAAGATCCTGTCAATGATTAGACCAGCCAGAACTGGTCTAACTGACACTAGAGCATATAAAGAGGCCCACAGCAGGTGGACAGACCTGGCTACAGTATATTACTGTGAATGGCATTCTGCTGCAAGAATCCTGCATTGTTTATTTATTTTTTTGCTTTTGTTAACCAGGTAAGCACGCTAGACAACCAAGTGCCTATTTTCAGGTGCGCACCAGGAGAGTTACAGAGCATACAGGAAACAAAATACAAGTCAAGGAAAGAGAATACAAAGTAAAGGATTACAGTCAGAAGCTGCAGGCTCTACATAGGTGAGAGGGTACAGGTCAAGCTCAGGCAAGGCAAGCAGACAAGTTATAGTATACAAAACAATGTAGGGAGTCAACAAATTCTGATATGTCTATAGATGCTTTCTCATGTACTGTAGCATATAAAATATTGCTTCTAGAGACAAGTCAATATGGTACCCATCAATACTGTTTTGTGAGTGCTATGATTGGAATGGAGAGGGTAAATTATGTAGAGTTTTGATTACAGAGTCAGTATTCCCCACAGGACTAATTTAAAGCATTCTGGGGCTTAAAATGCCATTGTCTAAGCTTATTTCTTCCTGTATTTTTTGACACAGCTTCGCTATTCTTGCCTCCTCATGCATCATATTTTGACACTGCAGATCTCTTGCATCACGTTAGGGATTTTGTCAGAGTGAATGCTTTTCTTGCAAAATACAGCACAGAGTATTTGACACACCCAGATTTAATGTAAGCTGGATGTTTGCTGCACTTCACATTGGTCAAGGATCCTTTGAAAATCCATTCGGTATATCAATGTATACATTGTTTTAATGAGACCCACCACAAGACCACAAAACAAAATGCCACAGCCTGTTTGTCTTCAGACAAAATGCTGACGACAACAACCATGGCCACCAGTACAGCAGGAGCTAATGACCATGCAAGGGAGGGGGGCAATTTACTGTCCGGGAGGAAGAAAGTTGAGGGGGTTTGTTACTGTTCTAAACTCCAGGATGGAGAAAGTCAGGGGTGAGATTTACTGTTCTGAACTGCAGGAGGTAGAAAGTTGGGGAAGGGGATGAATGTGATTGAATAATAGCATGAGTAAAAAACAGGTACATGTAAAGCGCTATTATATCCCCATGCTCTTCTGTATATGTAGATTTTTTTACTCATGCTATTTCCACAGCTCATATTTCACTGTGCGACTATTCCAACGCTATGTTGAGGGTATACTATTTGGCAAATGTACTCAGTATGGCAATGTGTCAATACAGTACATCGATGTAAACATCTAATGGAATTTAAAAACAATGATAATCAATTTTTCAACATTTCATGTTTGTGGTTCATATACAGTGCAAAAAATAAATAGTATTTGTACAAGACTGGGTATGGTGAACTGTTTCTGAAGTGGTCCAGTTACATTACATAAATTTTCATTTTCAATGAGTAACTCCAAATCTTTTAATGTGTTCAGAGGCTAGGCCTGCAAAAGCATTGCAACATACTGAAATTAAAAGTAAAATATCTAAAACAATAAGTTGTGCATGGTATAAAACACATATCAAGTGTTTTTAATCGATCAATAATCTTCAGTCAATTTGTAATATAGTGATTCAGTGGTAAGAAAGCCGGTATATATATTGGTTATCTTCCTTCCAGTAGCACTTTTAGAAGTCCAAACATTTCCACTACATAAACTTGATATAAAAGGGAAACTGAGATAGGTTATAGTACAGTCACATTCTGAAGTGAATCCTAGTCAACAGTTACAATATGTAAGAGTTAATTATAATATCAAATTGAAGTTAGCTGGCCACTATGGTTAGAACATCTGTAGGGTTTAAGAACAAGTATGCTAGATGCAATTAACTCTAACCTTTAGAAGTATGTATTTATTCTATTTATACATTTATTTTTTTACCAGTAAAGGCTACAACCAGATGTGATAGCTCATTTCCAGCTATGGGGGATTTGTTGATAAGGAAATGTTGACGATGACACCAGGGAAACACTGATGATCTTCAGTATGTTTAGTTGGATCTTTCATTCCCACCTGGACAGCAACAAAACATTGACAGATGGGACCATGGTTTAACATGTCATCCAAAGTACAGCACCTCAGCTATGCAGTACCCTCCATACCGCGACTACATTGTCAGTTACAGATATTACCCCAAATACCTGTTGTGTGGCTAGAACATACAGTGATCTGATCATTTAGCTCTACAGGTGTGTACTGCCTACTGAGTAAAAACTGTTTTTTTATGTATCTTGAGTACTTACTCTTTTACTTTTGCTCATTAGAAGATTGTTTACCTGAGAGTACTTGATGTGAAGTGTAAAACAGTACTCTATCTGAGGCTGGCATATCTATTTCTGTTGATCTTTCAACACTTATTGGAAATGTGACCACACTGATTGTGACATCACAACTGACTTCATAGTTAGGACATCTCCAGTTCACCAGATTTGTCACTAGTGATGTTGAAACACGTGAGATCACAATACTTTTGAGTTATGATGGGGATTTGAATGCAATGTATGTCAGCTTCTAGGTAGTGTAGTTCAGGTAGAAAGCTTTTAAACTAGCAAAATGAAGAAAAATAAACATCCTTTAGAAATAAAAAGTAACAACTGGCTACAGTTAGAAATTAATTATTTCTGTGTGCTGTTTTGGGTCTTACTAACCATTTAAAATTTAGTACTTGCTGTGGCTTGAGAAATTCAAGACTGTTGGAATATTTTATGTGTCTGAGTATGGTACTATAATAATGGTGAGCACAAATCTGAATATTGGAGGACAACAATAAGGGGTCCATAATATCCTTGTCAATCATCTGACATTGACTCAACCTATCCCCAGTACTCATAAGCAATACCTCCAGTCATCCCATCACCTCTGCACACCCTCACACAAAATAGAGGCAGTCCAGAAAAGGGCAACAAAAATGACTAGAGGACCTCAATATATATTTCCTGGAGTAGAGGAGAGGGGAAATAATAGAGACATTCGTGTACATCAGAGGTGTAAACAAGGTACAGGAGAGTAGCATCTTTCAGAAAAGAAGGTGTACAAGAACAAGGGACATAATATGAGGCTAGAGGGGGTAGGCTCAGGCAACATGATAAAGTGCTTTTCACGGAAAGAGTAGTGGATGCTTGGAACAGCCTCCTTGTGGAGGTAGTGGTGGCAAAACAGTAGGAGCCGGTCTCGCTGGGCGCAGTGGTGGGATTTCCGCTATGACACGGTGACCGGGTTTGGGAATGGACCGGATCATCGGAGAGTGCTGGGGGGAGAAGGATGGAGCGCCCCATGGACTGATCTCCTTTCCAGGGGAAGGGGGAGAAGCACCGGGCGACTGAGGACTCCTGGCAGAGGCTGGAGATCTCAGACATCTGACAAGTACAGTTCTGGGAGGCGGGCAGATGCTCGGCCATTGCACGTCCCCATCTCCATAATAAAAATGGTGGAAAATCAAGGCGGGCAGGACCACTGCATGATGAAGCCCTCCCCCGGAAGACCTCACTACATCACCGCTGCTGGGGTCCCCCGATCAGATATTGGTTCCATGGTCACCGTGGAAGGTGGCCACAGCCCCACTCTCCAGGGGGTAAGCGGGTGACTGAGGGACCCCGGCAGCCATAGACGGTGGTGGAGGTCTCCGGGGCTTGACCAGGGCTGATGGAAAGACGGGTCCTGCTAGGGAGAAAAGATAAAAAAAAAAAAAGAATGCATGGGATAGATGTAAGAGTACTCTAGCAGTAGGGAAGAGTGGTAAACCACAGATCAACTAAGGTCTGCGATAATGCATTAGGTAGGAAAAGGGCAAACTAGGTGGGCCATATGGTCCTTATCTGCCATCACCTCTCTGTATCTGTGTGTTAACGTGGCACTGGCCTGAGCCAAAAAGGGTATGGGGCTTACCTAAGGTCACTTCTTGCATCACAGATGAGTCTTCCTCCCAACTTACACTTTACCACAGGGGTGACAGTGATATATGGCCCATATCATTGTGTACATGAAGATTAAGGCATATGCATTTCAAAAGAAAGAGCTACCCAGGGTCCAGTTGAATTTAGGATTAACTATCTCCCAACACAATGCTAAATTGTCACCCCGAATACAGATGTGAATGGGCAGAATGGATGTACACATATGGGGCAATTTTGAAACTGGGGCAGGGGTTTTGGGAGGTGGGTGGAGAATGCAGGAGGATGGTGACACACAAAGTGTGGAGGAGTGTGTGCACAAGCCTCAGGGCCCACACAAGGGAAAAGTGAGATTCAAATTGGAAACTGAATAAGAGGATCTTTGCAGCTAAATGTTGATTTTCCTTAATCAGCATAGCCACAGAATGTGAAATAATCAGATGACCAGTGCTTTTATAAAAAAAGAACAAGTTGCTTACATAACTCATAACTACAATGAAACCTGCAGAACTCTGCATACTAAGTGCAGCACAATATTGAAAACAATTTTATAATCCCAACAGCAATGTCTTAAGTAATATGTAACCTGCTGTTAAAGGACATTCATATTATTGATTTTATGGACAGAATCTTTGGATACAAAGAAGTGATTTATAGAGTTCCACTTCTTTTGCTTATCTGTTCTCTTTATTGCTCATTTATTTTAAATGTCTGTACCCTGAGGGTAGGGTGATGTTTCCTTCATGGTCTGTGGCTAAAAGTGTGTCTTTGAGTCTTTGTGGGGAACTGGGTAATTATTTTTTTTTGCAGCACTAGAGGCTGTGCACAGTGGGTTATGGTGTCCATAGCAACCTGTCTTATTTAGCTACTGAACAAAGAAACTTTAACAAATCATCTTGTCATCCCTCTTGCAATTTGCCAGAAGTGTCACTGGCACTGGCCTGTTTAGTCAAATGCCTGGTACTGTTAAAATTGTATTAGCTGCAGATCTGAGGTATACAACTTTGAAATATAAGCATATATATTTTTATTTAAATTGTTTCTATAGGCTTCCATCCCTATCTGGGTGAAGTCCACATCCCTCTAATTTGTTTGCTTAGGCTTCCACCTTATCTGGGTGTTGCCTGCTTTCACCCTGAATTATTAATCTGCTGGCTACACACATAATTTTTTCACATGTGTGTTTCTCCACTGCGGGGTCTGTGGCAGCTTATCAGCCCTGTCTCTACCCCTAAGGACTGGTGTCAATCTCCCTGAGATCTACTTGATGGTTGGACACCCCACAGGAGGGAGGGCTGTCCTCCCCAAACCTGCCTGAATCACAAATCCCATTTGGACCATGGCAGCCTAGGCAGCCGAGCAGGTCTTCTGTGGACAGGCAGGGCTTTGCTAAGCCCCAGATCCCTGTTCTGCTTTTCTCCAGGCCCTCCTGTAGCCAATGTGATGCATGCTTATGGAGGCATGCATGCATGCATCAGTAGGCCACAGCACTACTTTCTGTGCATGCAAATTTCCTCAGTAATAAATACTGTGGAGGACAAATCTATAGAATATATATGGAATAAAAGCTGAATTGTACCTAAATCTTATCTTTTAAAAGTTTTCTTTGGGGCATCAGCAGCTCTTTAATGGGCTGTTGGTACCAAAACAAGTGTGTTTATGTCACAACCACTCCACACATTGGCGCTTCCTTTGACAGCAACCACTTATATCACTGAATCCTACACCTGACACTTGGACAGCTTAAAACATTTTATTTTCAACTTTTTCTATTTCGATAGCTATTTTATAAACACAATAATACAACTATTGAAGGCACTTGACTATGCCTCATGCCTCATAACTACCTGTGATTATGTGTGTTACTATAGCACAACCTATACCCTGTTGTATGTTATTGCTTATAATTTATTGGTTTAGTTGCTGGAACATTGCCTATCCAACTGGTTATAGTTAGCTCAATTATTCCATTAAGATGGCTTTACTGAAGGTATTACATTTGCATAAGAAGGTTTGAGCATACATATTAAAGGAAAACTGTCATTTCCCCAAATTACCCACCCGCATGCCTTTACCCGATTAAGGGGTTTTCGTAGATAGATCACCCTTTTCTATGGATTTTCACTTACTTTATTTTATTTTCTAAAAGTCCAGGGTTCGCAAAATGGCACATGCTCTGTGGCTCCATTCCATGACAAAGTGCCCGCTCCAATACAAGTGTGTGGGAGCTAAGTGGTACAGTGCCGCCATTGTCAAGAAATAGAGCCACAGAGCATGCACCATTTTGCTGAACTCTGGACTTTGAAAATAAAATGAAGTAAGTGAAAACTCCAAGAAAAGGGCAATCTGTTTATGGAACCCTAATCGGGGTTAATTTGGGAAATGTCGTTTTCCTTTAATGCTTCCAATCAGATAATCTTTAGTCACCATTCTTTCCTAGGTGGGTCTTGTAGGGAGCATGGAGAGATGAAAGAGCTAATCAAAACCTATATATGAGTGAGAAAGTGAGACAGAGTGAGAGGTGGAAATGTAAAATGAAAACAGTGCTACAAGTGCATATCTGTGGGTTTGATGCTATTAATCAGATTTACACAAAATGAAATAGGCATCCAGCTCTTACAACTCGTCATATTTAGTAAAAAAAAAAAAATTGATCTCAAATTGCCATCTAGATACTGTAGCATTATTGGATTACTCCATATGTCCTGGTGGAAGTATTACCAGATTTTTATTGCCAGAAATATTTAAACATCAACTTGCTTCCTTACTAGCTAGATAAAATCTTCACAGTCATAAAGAGTTCCCTATGTTCTAAATAGCATGTTCTGAAAGGTGGGTCATAACTTGCTAAAACTTTTGTAAGTCTGCTGCTATTTCCAAGCTTTGCAATGGTTTATTTTTATGTAATGATTATAGCACTATAGTTAACATCCCTAACCAGTATTTTTCATCTGGTCAAAACACTGGTTACCACTCTGACCACAGTCCCACCATCTCTGCCACTTAAACCAAACTCCCTCAACACAAAACAGCACTCTTTCCACTGTGTTAGTCTTCCTGAGGTCCTGAATGAGTCGTGTCTCTTAAACCCACATTCTAATTGTGTTCCTAATGGCCACCACTCCAAATTTCTCAGACTGGGTACCTCTTTTCTGTGGGTATTTTTCCCACACTCATGGAAATAAGCAGTAAACCTATCCTTTCACAAAGGTGGAGCCTCATGATGACACTGGTAACTACTGCCCCTTATCCTTACTCCTGTCTGTTTCTCTGTTCTCCCCAAGGCCATTGAAAGACTAGACAGCAAATAGATGACAATTTCTATGCAAGAGGCAGCTTTTTCTTCCATTCCAGTCTGGGTTCTGCACTAACCACTCCACCAATAACTCCCTATACATCCAGCTGACCATTGCAATCAACTAATATCATTTTGTTCCAACTTTAACCCTAGACATACAATGGGTGCCATTGTCTTAGACCCGACCAAAGTCTTCAGTGTCAATAGATTCCAGATCCTTAGGTTCAAGAGAAATTTAGGCCAAATGTTCCACCCAGCACAGTCTTCCTCACTATGGAACAAGCTTCTCTCTCCACCACTCGAACCAGTCTTCATTCTGCTTAACTGAATGTAAAACATGACATCTTCCCTGACTGCTCATTCAAATTATAGCTGTGGCCTCCAAATTTCTTCTTACTTTGCATTTTTGTTAATACCTCTTGAGCATGTGTAAATAGTTCTTCCATGAATATTACATGAAACTACTCAACGACCAGTCTTCAAATGTTATCCAATATGTTCTGCTAAAAGTAGATTTTTTTTGTTTTCTTATTTGCTAAATCACATAACTATTACTGATCTTGCTCTCTTTTCCTCTCAGCCATCTCTTCCCTTCCCCAATGGTTGCTTCTATAAATGATACTTTTTAAATCTCTTCAAGCTTTAATAATTTTCATTAAGTAAGTGTGTGAGTTAAGTGTCTAGTGTTTCATATGTCATGGGGAAGTAGTCTGGTTGCTTCAGCATCTACTTTTCTGTTAGTGTGTAGTGTTGATTTGATGGGTCCTTGAGGAGCTGCGGCAACTAGGATGAAGGTTAAGTGGCGCTGGCAGAAATCCACCCTGGAGGACAACCACCTTAGATTGGTAGAGCATTATTGGACCTACCAATCAGCGATCTCCCATAAGAAGGCAGAATTCCTGTCCTGGGAGGTTGCTGCCACTCAGAATCAACCAGCTCAGCTTTTCTGAACTGTGGACAGGCTGTGCAACCCAGTCTGTCTGCAGTTCTGAAGAGCTTCTCACAAATGGAGTGCAACAAGCTTGCTTGATTCTTTTGCTAATAAGGGGCAGACATCAGGTCGGAGATCCTCTTGACTAGTTCTGTGGGGATGCTGTTGATCGGGTGCTTGGTTGCCTCACCTCATGCTTCCTGGTGTACCATTGACCTGCTGGAGTTCATGGATGTCATGTGGATTGTCCAGAGTATGTGCCCTTCATGCTGTAGTTTGATCCTGGCCCAGCTTCCTGATTATGGGTTGTTGTGATATTATTGGTCTGGTCCTGGTTCAGATAGTCTGGTGCTACCTTGATTCAGGTGAGTTCCCCAGCTCCCTGAAGGAGGCAATGCCTATCCTGAAGAAGGCTTCTTTGGACCCAGACTCTCTGGCCAACTATAAACCTATCTCAAACCTTCCCTTTATAGGGAAGGTTATTGAGAAAGTAGTGGCGATGCAGCTGGAGGACCACTTGACCATCCATAACATCTACAAACCTCTCCAGTCCAGTTTTTGAAAGAGGCATAGTACAGAGACTGAGCTGGTTTGGGTGCTCAATGATCTTCTGATGGCGAGAGATCAAAGAAGCTGTTCTATCTTGGTGCTTCTTGATCTCTCTTCAGCCTTTGACACTGTGGACCATGGGGTGCTGCTTGGGTGCTTGAGATCCATTTGTAGCCTGATGTGTACAGTCCTCAAATGGTTTACATCTTTCCTCACTGGCAGAATGCAGAGAGTGGTGTCCAGGATTTTGTCTTCGGACCTACTCCTCTTTCATGTGGGTGCCTGGCTCAGTGCTGTCCCCCATGTTGTTTGCAGTGTATATGCTGCCCTCGGAGACATTGTAAATGGTATGGGCTGAGGTTTCACAGCTATGCTGATGATACCCAGCTCTATCTGTCTTTTGCACCTGACTAGGATATTTAACAACTGCTCTCGATATTTAACAACTGCCTCGCTGAAGTCCAGGAGTGAATGAGTTCAAGCTGGTTAAAGTTGAATGCAGGAAAGACTGAGGTGATGGTTGTGGACCTAGGCCACCAGATAGAGGGATAAGGGTGGGTCAACCCTCAGGACTTTTCTGGTTGGCTCCCCGATCCTTTCCTCTGAACAGGTGCAAGACCTGGGGTGGTGCTTGATGACAAGCTGACTTTATGATCTCAAGTGTCGGCGGTCATCAAGTTTTCCTTAACCATCTTAGAACTTTGCCAGGATCAAGCACCTTGTTCCATCCGGGGACCTGCCTACATTGGTCCATGCCTTTGTGACCTCGTGCCTCAATTACTGCAACTCCCTATACCTAGGGCTACCTGGAGTTGATATTCGCTGCCTGCGGCTAGTGCAGAACTCTGCAGCGTGTTTGATGACAGGGACATCTCGTGCTCTCATATTACGCTCTGTACTGGGCGTGAGCTGCACTGGCTCGAGTTGGTGGCAGATCACCTTAAAAGTTGGCTTGCTGACTTACAAAGCCCTACACAGACTTGGCCTGACTACTTGAAAAGAGCCTTCTTGTACCTTACTGCCCTGAGCGACAGCTCGATCAGCTGATGAGGGTTGCTGGAGATTCTGAGGGTGTCTTTAAAATCTTCTGGGGACCATGCATTTAGCCATGCCCCTTCCCTCTGGAATTTTCTACCCTGTCAGCTTGAGTGCACAACTGTGGGGGTTTAAACAGGCATTAAAGACTTTTTTTGGTGCCAGGCCTTTTCTGGTATGGTATAGTGGGACCTGTCAGACTGTATTTATTATTATATTATTATCTGTGCTGATTTTACTATTCCAGCTTGATTTTACTGTGAAGTGCATTGATGTGTTGAAAGGCGCTAAAAGAAATAAAGTTTATTATTATTGTTTTCAAGACAGCCTTAAAGATTGTAATAAAAAAGATTGTAATGAAAATAAAATATTAAAAATAAAATGATTGAATGAAAGGAACAAATGAACAAAGTCTAAATTGCCAAATAAAACAACAAGGATGTGAAAGGATGTGTTGTTCCTGTGCCTGTCTTACACAAAAATACTCCCAAACACTTTGCTAAGCAATGAATTGGATTCTAGCAATGAAGTGACTGTGTAGGAGGCAATTCAGCTACAATTACTATGCCTATATCAGGATTCCACATGCATCACATGAAAATTGCTGTAAGATTTGCCTTACTGAGACAGGGAATGTAGGCCAGGCACCCTCTCTACAGAACATGTCCTATGAACAATAATTTCCTCCTGGGTAACTTACAGAATTGTCCAAAGATACATATTTTTAATGTCTGATCTGAGAGATGGCACCTCCAGCAAGCACCCCATAGTACTCCACTGCAGTTTTGGCATTGGGTAGAAATCTATGTCCACAATATGGAACTTGATCCTATGACCTTTTTGTCCAGGCACAGTTGTATTATCAATTCAGCCAGCCTCGCACTGATTACCATAAGCAATGCTAACTACAGCATATCTCCTGTCATTGTGAAGTTAGCCCCTCCCGGCTCTGTCACTTGGATATTTTGATAATGAGGAAACAAAGAAAGGTAACCAGGGTTTTCCCAGCCTGACACAAAATGTAACCTCTGACTGTGTCAGTGCATTTAGATCCAAAACTAAGGTGTTGTTCGAGAATTTTGAAAGCAGATATTGCCCTGAAAGGGCTATGTCTACCATTGTCGAGTTCCATGCTTTGAGCACAGGGTCAAGGTTGAACTGGTCCTGCTCTGTTATAATGTACATGTGCAGCTGGTCTGATCATGCTTGGACTGTCAGTGCTTACTTGGTGTGGAACTAATGAGGATATGCCCCAATTACCACTAGTGTGGAATATTAGCAGAAAACAGTGATGGCCATACAGTGCACTGTAACAAAAAAAAAGTTAAGCAACAACAAGAAAGTAAATTTAAAAAACATCAATTCAATACAAAATCTGTAAAGCAACAAAAGAAATTTAAAATACAAACAAAAATGTACAGCATAACCAAAAAATTAACACTAACAAAAAATAAACACAGTCATTAATAAGCAACAATGAAAACATTAAATGTCAAACAAAATACAAAGCAATTGAAAAAGTACACTGCAACAATGAGAACTCTTACAATTGAAGCAGAATGTATTTCCATAATGGAAATGGTGTGTGTGTGTGTGTGTGTGTGTATACATGCTCACAGTACTTTACAGTATATATATAACCACAGTTAGGCACAAGGAGGGCTAATCAGAGCACCAGCAGAATTTAGCTCCTTCAGGCCAAACCAATGGGGACATAAAAAGCCATATAAGTCATATCACATGGTTGCTGAAGGGGACCCAGGCTGTACCCTGATTTCCTAATTTTAAAGAGTAACTCTACACTTCAGCATCTAGTTTTGTAAACATGCTGCTCTAGTTATTACAGTTCACTGAGGAATACGCTTTCTTTTCCGCTTTGTTTTCCAAGGTTTAGGCATAACTTGCTGCCTGTCTAATTGTGCATAAAAAGAATTTGACTGTCCCCAATTGATCTCATAGCACCTTAGTTTACTTACATCATAGTTCATACCATAACAGTAGACTGTGATGTCACACACATACAGTAGTTGTGAGATCAGCTGGGGCACAAAATCTTTTAAGAGGCAGTGCTGTATTTTCTATAATATTTAGTAGAGCCACAACAGAAGAAAGGTCGGGCATAATTGTTATAAATTTTACACTGTTTTGTCTTTAAGTAGCTACTGGCTCTTTAAAACTAGCAAACATGAGCCATCACTGTGCCACACTGGGAGGGGTTGCTATTTCCAGCCCTGGTAGGCTATCAAGATTGAAGTTTGTGGGCTACTAGGAAGGGTACTTTTAGTCACAAGGTGCTTTTGCACACAGGTTTCTTTACGAAATGATCATTACCTATGTGGCGCTGTTGTAGTCTGTTCCATTGCGTCTTGACTTTATATGCACAGCACTATTTCGCAACCCTCCTCCTTCATTTTCTATAATTTCATTCCTGTTTCCTCTAGTCTGACATTTCCGGAGGCAACACTGTTTCTGGAATGGCCATTACACATGGCAGGAGGCAATGAAACAAATCGGGACAAACCACACCAATTAGGGAACGAAGTTCTGAGTGAACTTTTACTGTGGAATCAGAATAAATAATTATGTTTTTTTGAAATGTTACTTTTAAGATTTTTATGTAGCACAGCATACACCATACAACACATAACATCTGGTCAAACAGCTGATATACATCACAGTCAGGTACAGGTCAGTGTTCAGTAGAAGAAACACAATATTTTGCTTCAATCTAAAACCTGTGCCGAACAGCTTTCAGTTTCTTAGGAGAATATTCTCCGCTGGACAATAATGTAGGAGATAACACTCTCACCCTCTTGTACCAAAAAAAACCTACACCATTATTACAGCCACTGCAGGAGTCTGGGAAGGAGGGGGCTGAGACTGTCCTTCACAGAGAGACTAAGACCTTGGTACATTATAACCAGATTGCCTGGACTCAATTAGGTTGCATATCACCCCACCACAATTGTCAGATCTACTGACAGATAGGAAACAGGTTATTAAGAGGCATTTAATAACTAGTTCACTAATTGAGTGGGGTAATATTTCTCCTACATTTATAAAGTCCCTCACTAAGGCAGGAGAGTAGACAAAAAAAAAAAAAGACAAGCTGGCACCAACATGGCTTTACCTAACATTAATATAAACTCATCTATTAGTCAAGCATATAAGAGGAGCAAACATTATTTCCCTGCATGTAGAAACAATAAAAGGTAACAGCACAAGGAAATGTCCCAAATTCAGTCGTTAGTGTCAGACTCAGAACTCAAATTTGAAGCAGATTTTTGTTGATATCGACTATCCAGTATCTTAGAGGCCAAGGCAGTAGTAGCTTCTGGATCAGTTATTATGTGTGTCTTACCAGAATGCTAAATCTGAGCCTCACAGGGAACAAGAGTTGAGCTTCATGCCATTTTCAAGAAAAGTTTTTCGTAGTTTGGAGGGCCTTCTTCTTGGTTTGTGACTGTGAGGATATGTCCAGAAAAAAGCAATCTTACTGCCTTCCCAGACCAAGTCTCCCCTGCTGTCTGGCTTCTCAAGTAACAGAATTCAGCTCTCTGAGTTCGATAGAGTAGCAATTGCAGTCAGCGGTCGGTGCCTCCTAAGCCTTTCTTGGATTGCATGGGGATAGCGAAGGCCAGAGCCACTGTAACCCTGATTCAACAGGCAATAAGGCAAGGTCATTAAAATTAACCTGGTGATCGCCGAAAAAATCTCCGTTCTAGAGGCAAACTCAGTGGAAAACCCACAATATGGATGTTCGATTGTCGCTGTGCATTTTGAGAGCTTCTAATTTCGCTCGAAGAAAAGTTAGATCCTATACAAAAGTTGCATTCTTTGGTTGCTGGTGTCCTGATTCCACTTTAAGTGCTGCAACATCGGTTTCATACACATTCACTTTTCCTCCAAGTCTTTAAACCGGATTCCACCGCTGCCAGTCTGCGATTAGTTTCTTTGCCATTCTCCTGGATTTTGTGCAGTAGGGCCATGATCTGGGGTTAGGAGCTTCACTTGTTCGGTAGTCCATTGAAGTTTAAGGTTCGGGCCTGCTTCCGTGAGTGGGAGGTGTGGAAAGAAAGGCTTCAGTGTGTTGAGCTGAATGCTTATGATCCTTTTTGGACTCATTTTGCAGCCAGGATTCCTTCCGACACTAGCCAATGTATTTTTGAGAAGTCAAATTTCCCAGTAATTAGGAAGAATTTTTTTACACAATGACTGATCAGGAGCTATGATTTAAGCTGCCGCCATGTTAGGTGCTCAACAGTGCCTCCCCAGAATAAATACATTTTACGCACCAATGATACTGTGTCTGTAATGGTCATTCTGTTACAGAACTGGTAGTGTAAAGCACCTACACTGACCTTTAACTCCTATCCCAACAGTGTGTGTGTGTGTGTGTGTGTGTGTGTGTGTGTGTGTATATGGGGAGGGTGCTTGAAAAGACCTATAAGCCCTGTTGTTGGGCCACTGGGAGGGACTGATTTTAGGTTGGGCATCCATTGTTGCCCTGGCCCAATCAGAGGGACTTTAAGACAAATAATAAGTCCATAATTCATCATTGTCATGCTGCATAACAATGCTCATGCTCTTTGTTAACCATGACCCAGCTTTGTTAGCTTGCTTTGAGAACTGTTTGATATACTTAACTTTACATTTGTTTCTTTCCTTGGAGGTTAGCTCCATTTCCAGATATTGTAAAGTCCATCTCTATGATTAGGCAATATATGTTTTGGACACAAATTCCATTCACAATTTTGTGTCTGTTTTTATGTTGTTGCTTTACTTTTCTGTGTGTGATTTGAGTTTTGTTTGAACTGTAATTTGTTTGTTTGTTAGTTTTTTTGTTATTTAACTTTTTGTTTACAGTTTACATTTTGTTTTGCGTAATTTTCTGGTTGTGATTTACTTTTTGTTTGCAGTTTATATTTCTGATGTTTTAGTTTTTCTTTACATGTTTTGCTTTTTGGTTTAGTTTTGTTATTGTTTTGCATTTTGGTTTGCATTTCATTTTTATTTTATCTTTTACTTTTTGTTCACATATAAGTTTTTGGTTCTTTTTCCACTTTATTTTGAATCAGGGAATCTTATAAGGCTGTTTAACAGTAACAACAATTATCTGTAAATTGCTTGATACAGTACTGTGCATTGTTAGTGTTTACAGGTCATGCTCAAGGGGCAGTCTTACTACATAATTGCTGGCCACTGGTCTGTGTGCAGCTTTTGTCCCTGGGACCAGCCAAGGCACTTATTTCTTACTCTCTTCTCTTTGTTTATGCCCAGAATCAGCTGCCACAAAGGAAAAAGAAAATTAAAATATGTTCTAAAAGAATACATATTTGTCTTACAGCATGTACATGTAGAAAATGAGAGATAACAAGACATTTCTGTTGTAAGATTTATTATTTCTAGAACAGCACCCATTTTTTTAAAGTAAAAGGTTTGTAGATGAAGTTAAGCTAAAAGTCTGGCTAGAGATTTCTGTTGATTTTAATTAACATGCAGCATCTGACTTGCTTAAAACAATTGTAAGATAACCGTAAAGGAGGACATTGTTTAAATGGCACTTTTTATTTTTCAATCCAGCCCTCACTGTATGCAGTCCTTTTTTCTTCTGCATTAAAGAGAAGATAAAATCTGTACTAGTGTTATGTATATTTATTTCAAATATTTACCACTGATTAAAGCTTCCAGAACTACTTGTATACTAAATGGAGATCTTAAACCCATTAATGGAAAATATGTGTGGAATAATTAGCAATGTTTGCTTGCTCTAGCAAATCTCTGTAGAGAGATAGATACATGTGTGTGTACAAAGACTGTGCACAAGTGGAACAGAAACATGCACCCATTGATGCCAGACTGATGGTTTTGAAGTTGAAACCAAATGTTTGACATGGGACAAATAACATTTCAATGTAAAGCACAGCAATATACCTTTTAAGGACCAGCTTTGGACAGTACAGCTAGTCCATAACAACTGGCTAATACTGGGAATACAGTAGGTCAACCTTTCTCAGCTGTGAGGCAGTCATGTGAATAAGAATGAGGTTTGTTCCATTCAGATGTGTACAACTGGCCCAACTCAAGAATTGTTTCTGCAACTTAAAGGCTGGGATTTTCAGAAGTGGGGATGCGGTACTGGCATATCTGTAGTTTGGATGCATTCTGCATCCTGGCATGAGTGTTGGGATGCATGCAGCCAGTTCCCATACATCCCAATGCATTTGTGACAGTTTACCTCTTCTCTGGCAAAAAAAATGATGCCTACCTCAGAATTCTGATACATGCAACATTTTCAGGGTACAAGTTGCAGCAGTTCCATCCAGATATTTGACCACCTTTTTGTGGTGTAACTGTCTGGATGGATATGCAGCTGCATCTGAAAAACAAAGTGGCCTTTTGAAAATGCCACCCAGTGTATTTTGCAATCTCAACTGGTGTTTCTCAATTTATGTAAAATACCAGGAGGTGCCCTTACTCTTACGGAAAAGGTGCTCTGTGTATAAAAAATGGACCTAGTGATATCATTATGTACTGTGGGGTTCCATTAATAGCCAGCCTTTCAGTTCAGTGTTGCAGCTGACTAAATACTGAGGGCAGAACAGAGCTTTCTCGAGGAAGGAGGAGGAATAAGGGCAGAAAGAGAGGCAAAGCAGAATTACAACGGGGGTTGGGAATGTCTGCCTTTTATAATGCTAGGAGGCAGAGTATGCCAGCTGCCCCATTTTAACCACAGGCAAGCCTTTCATTATTAGATGCACATATTGCAGTGTTCCTCTTGATGTTGTTAGCACCATTTTATTTCCTGTCTTGTGTTGCTTTCCATATCTGGACAATAAAAGGTTAAAAATATAAATCTGCCTTAAACGTTTTCTTTTCTGCCTCTGCCACATACCTCAAAGGTTTCACAATCCTTTGTGCTGTGTGAATTTTCTAATCAAAAGGTTTGCTTAAAAGCAGATTTTAACTGTTATGTGTGAAAGTAGACAGAGCACATTTTTCTGAACCAGTGAACTTTAGCTTTATCTCAAATTAATCCACTGAATGGGTTTTCCAAATCTTAAGTTTTCTAAATAGAATGAACTAATATTATTTTAGAGTGTTTTTTTTTTTGCTTGTATAGTAGAAAAGTATTATGTGGTAAGCAGTTGGACCTAGTTGTTGGAGCCCAGAGCTTTGAGAACATGGAAGACCCAGGTTTGAATTCTACAACCGCTACTTACTGACTGTGTGACCCTGAGCATGACATGTAACCTTCCTGTCTTTTACCTTGCTATAATCTTTCTAATATATTATTGTGCTCCTTGAATCTCCCTATGCACTGTAAACA
Organism: Neoceratodus forsteri; assembly: GCA_016271365.2. Lineage (NCBI taxonomy): Eukaryota > Metazoa > Chordata > Ceratodontiformes > Ceratodontidae > Neoceratodus > Neoceratodus forsteri. Next base: position 630,171,065 of record CM028133.1, on the reverse strand, counting down.
GCAGCAACATTTTCCCTCTTCCTCCTTGAAGAGCTTTGGGATACAGGTCCTATAAAAGCACTATATAAAACCAAATTCCTTTTCTTCCTTTAGTAAGTGCTCTAAGTATAGAAGTGGACAGATTTCTTAGAAAACAAACTGCATATCCTATTGTGGGAGTTTTGTGATATGTTTTGTAGGGCAAGCCTCCAGTCGTGCTTATACTCACCTTCATGCACTATTGTTACCATGTACAATGGCTGCTGTATTGCAGATGGAGCAGTGTGGATTCTCATGGAGCTAATCCATTTTGGCAGCACTGAGGCACACAGATTTGGGGAGACAAACTACTCCTGCAGTTTTCTGCTCCTTTATGGGCAATGCCTCCTGCACTGATGCCAGAGATTTTCCTGATGAGGAACCATTGTGCTCAATGAAAGCTTGCAACAGTGCAGATATCCCATGTGTGAATGTGCCTGAAATGTGTAATGTGTTGTACTATACACAGGAGTTGAAAATGCACCAAAACAATGTGCTGTGTCTTGAAGTAAAGTAGACTTTAGACCCTTCTTGATTATAGAAGTTCTCTGTCATGGCAATGTTCAGGTATAATGCCATGGCAGCTGCTGAAAGCAAGTGTATGGGATTGTGCCTAGTATGACACAATAACTGAAAATAATGAGATGTGCTTGTACTAAAGCATTATGTTATTTTACCACATATTTTATCTCAGAAGCAACAAAGAAAGCACAAATACAGTATCTCTCTCAGATATCTATAAATATATATATTTTTTCATTCATTGCCATCTGATGATTTCAGGTTGTGTCACTGTGACGGAAAACCAGCTTTGAATCTAGTAACATGCTTCTTTAAACTTTCTTGAAATATGCAGTTTCATGACTCATCATGACTTCTCAGCTCTTGTGTTTTCTGGTCAATAAGCAATCAAGTCTGAGTAAATATTGCAGCAGTTCCGTCAGAGCAGGTCCCCTAGACTGTATAGTACGCACTCTTTGGTTAAAAGTGCTTTAGAAGCATCACAGCCTACACAGTACAGAGCCATTTCTTTTAATGTTTGCAAGGTTTATTGAAGCAAATGCTGCTTGACAGAAGTTAGTAGACTAGTTATAACAATTTGTTGTTGCCTGGTATCCAAAATACAGTTTAATTTTGCTCCTCCACCCCAGTTCTGGAGAGAACATTTGTTAGGCAGAGCCAAGGCTCATGTCAAAACCCATGGTAGTATTTGTGAGTGCTTAAAATCCCATGGTGATGAGCCAGTGATCGAGTTAGTGGTTCCTAATGTAAGCATCTGTCTGTAAGAACTCATTAAATGCCTGACAGTGTGCAGCTCTGTCTGGCCCTTTGTGTTCATGCTGAGCTTCACCCTCTAGACTACCTTCTTACTCCAGTTGACACAGTGAACACTGTCACAGAAACCCAGGCTGTTTACCCTACTGACCTTTAGCTACTGCATGGTATAAAATAATGGAAGGAAATCCATTTCCACATTTTATCTGAGATGTTCCAACTACTCATTGGCAGCCTGCTATTACTATGATTAACTGGGCTTTCAAACTGCATTGGGTTGGCCTGGGTCTCAAATACTCCTTTCTACCTACTGCATCCTTTCTGAAATAAAGCCAGAGTATAAAGCCTCGGGTCTCAACTTTCTCTTGCACTACCTAACACAATGTTGAAGAAACATCATCATTGTAGTTCACACTGCCAATTTATTGTCAGAGAAACAAAATCTATAGATTGGCCCGTATCCTAATATGATTTTATTTTCTAATATGCAAGTTCCCACAAGGAAATGTGGTCTAGTGTTTGAGTCCAGAACAGGTTTGAATTCCACCAAACCCATGGAAACGAGAAATAATAAAGTTATGGTACCACCTAAGATGATTACATTCATATCAGTATACAAAACCATAAAACAATTCAGGATATGGTTAATAATTTGCTATACTTTTATATGAAATTCCCTATTCATCAATGTTTTCACTTAACCTCCCCAGTACTCCTGGCGATCCCCAAAACAGGCCCTTGTGCCTAGTAGGCTTTACATGGTTACCAAAGAATACAAAACACAGCTCTTTTAAGTGATAATGTTTGAAAATATGCAACATAACTTTTATACTTGTATGTTTTGTGTTCTGACTCTGTCCTGAATTAGGCGCTTTGCATTTTTCTTGTGCTATACCTTTGCACACCAAGTCATGCCTGAAAAATGTCCCTCTGGGACCAATGTACCTACTCAGATAACAAAATCAAATTAAATGAAAATTAAATAATTGTTTCAACATGGCAGATATAGCTGCAGTCATTGCTATGGTCAGATATTTCTGAAATTTGTGATATCTCTAGAGAAATTCCTGCCATCCTTAGGGCGGGCAAGAGGGAATCTCAGTAGAAATATCACAAGATATCTGCAAATATCTGACCATGTCAATGGATACAACTGTATTCATAAACAGTACTTTACGAGAGACAAAAGTTATTGCTTAGTAGGTTAGCCTAGTTTCTAAATTACTCAGCTGATCTGTATACTTTTATGTGAAATAACAGTCCTAAGTGAAATTCTCCTGCACACCTACAGAATGACTTTGTCTGGTCGAAGACTGTGTTGAACATGAAAGTAATTTTCCTGTGGAAGGTGATTTTAATACACTGGTTCTGAGTCTGTCACTGTTCCATTTTTTATTGTCTTTGTAGTAATATCAATAAGTGTTTTCAATGTACGCATGGCTGAGAAGGACAATTTTAAAGCTCTGCGATGTAGTTGATGTTCTTGATAAGCTCTTCCATTGTTGTCATAATGCAGCCATGTTCTCCTGTTGAACTCTGTGGCAAGAGGGAACATAAGCTACATTATACAGTTCTAAAATAGTGCTATCAGTGTGTAAGTCAGGAACACCCACTGAGTTTGCTAAAGGCTAGTTAAGATGGGAACAATACCTATAGCTGGAACCAGTATTTCAAAACAAATGCTTCTAAATGGAAAAATGGCTTACCGTTGCATTGCAGTTCTTCATAAAACTTTAAAAACATCATCACCCTGTACAGTCTGACATCAGACTCTCACAAATAGTGCAGTGCAAAACAAGGACACAACGATATATAAAATTTCAGTGGTAAGGTGTTTATACAATAAATTATCATAACACAGTGATAAAGCACAAACAATAATGAGGTAGGCATGAAAAATAAATAATAAAATACAGTAGTTGCCTAGAAGTGGCAGAAGGAATCAGGTAGTGGTGGTGGTGGTGGGGGTAAGGCTAGGGTAAGAAAAGTCAAGGAATGACAGTGGTTATAAGCAGTGTGGTGGGAACAAGAAGGAAGGATGCTCATTGCAGGAGCTGATGTGTGTGGAGGGTCACATAGCAGAGCTTCAAGGAGATGAAGAGGAACTGAGAAGAAGAGGCAGTTTTCCAAAGGAGGGAGGGTAAGAGTATGAATATTTGTCAGTAATTGTTTAATAATGGGGACAGAGAATAACTGAGAATCACAGGAGCACAGGAAAAGATGCGGAGGAGAGATGATGGAAGAGGACTGTACCAGAAATTGGAATGGAAGAAGGCACAGTTTGAAAATGACAGGTTGGGGTGGGGTAGGGAGGTGGAGTAGAGAGGCCAGTGGAGCATGTGGAGGGTAGTTTGAAGATGAAACAGCAGAATGAGTGGCAAAAAGGATCAAACCTGGCCAGTGTGGGTTTAGGGGTAACTAAGTACATCATGTCCACATAGTCAAAGATGGGGAGGATTATCTTGAGGAGGATGTCCAGCAGGCCTGGAGTGGTTTGCAGGATGTGTTGTGGTAATGGGCCAAGTGAGGGACAAAGAAGGTTAGCAGAGAAATCAAGGCGACACTTTAACCACACCAAGGCTTTTGAAATAGGGAACTTCAAGGAGAGAATTATCCAGTCTTGTGAAGACAAAGTTTTGTTTAGAGACTTGTGAGTTTCTACTTGCTGCCAAAGGTCATAGAGGCTGTTTTTGTGTTCACCATGCATGAACACCCAGTGAACATTGTGTTAGGAGAGTGGCTTTTGAGGGGTGTGACTGTCAGTCCAATGCAGAGTGGTCTGCAAGGGGCTCGTCAGCATCACACCAATCATCAGCCAAGCTGATCATGACACTGTTCTGGCTTTCTGGTGGAAACTTTGAGTAGTTCAAAGGAGAGAGACAACCCAATTATAAGTCAGCTCTTCCCTGTGATCTGCATAACCACTGCATGGTAAGCAGAGCTGATCTGTCATAATCAGCCTGCTGAGGTTGAATTATACCCTGTGACAAAGAAAACTGTCCATCAGTGTGTGTTGTTGCCATCGCTACATTGTTCCTCTATCTCACCCTCCCATTCAGCACCCACCCCAGCACAGCCCCAACAAACATAACACTGAGGGTGCCCAATCCCCAGTGCTGCCACCTGAAATAAAGAAAACTTTCACTCGACTGGAACTGGACTGGACTAGAAGGAAAAGTATGCCTTTTGCAGATGACACAAAGATCTGCAACATGGTTGATACACAAGGGGTGGAGAGATGGGAAGGGATTTGGCAAGGTTGGAGGAATGGTCAGAAGTATGGCAGCTTGGATTCAATGCAAAGAAGTGCAAGTAATGCACCTGGGAAACAAAACCCAGGGAAGAGTACACAATGGAGGGAGGTAGTAACAACAACAAAAATGGAAAGGGACCTGGGGGTAGTCATATCAGATGACCTAAAGGTTAGCAAGCAATGTGAGAAGGCAGTAGGGATGGCTGGGGATACTGGGATGTATAGGAGAGGTATCACCAGTGGAAAACAGGAAGTTGTTATCCCTCTGTACAGACAGCTGGTGAGACCCCATCTCGGGTACCATGTCCAGTTCTGGAGACCCCATCTTTGCAAGGACATAGAAAGGATGGAGGCAGTCCAGAGGAGGGCAACTAAAATGGTGCAGGGTGTGCAACAGAAGCCATCACGAGGAGAGACTAAAGGAGCTTAATATCTATACCCTTGAGGATAGGAGGAGAGGGGACATGATAGAAACTTTAAGTACCTCAAGGAATCAGCAAAGGCCAAGAGGGTAGCATCTTTCTGAAAAGCGATGTGCAAGAGCAAGGGACACAATTTGAAGATAAAGGGGATGGCTCAGGGGCAATGAGGAAGTATTTTTCACAGAGAGGGCGATGGATACAAGGAACTACCTTCCTGAGTAGGTCGTGGGGTCAAAAACAGTGGGGAATTCAAGAATGCATGGGACAAACATAAGGCAATTCTGGTGGGAGTAGGAAGAAATAGGTATTGTTAACTAGGATCTGCAGCTTATCCAGTAGGTAGGAATGGGCAGACTAGGTGGGCCAAGTGGTCCTTATCTGCCATCATAGTCTATGTTTCTATGTACCTGTAACAAAGAAAACCATCTAACGATGTCCATTGCTGACACCACCATTACTGTTCCCCACCTGACCTCCACGCAGCACCATTTCCCACAAACATACCACTGACATTGGGAGTGCCCAATCCCCAAGTGTCACCACCTGAAATAAAGAAACCATCCCTATTAGTTTTTTTAAATATACTCTGTAAAATAGAAAACTAGCCATCGATGTCTTTGCTGCCTCCACCGTAGTCCCTCCACTGGACCCTCCCACTCTGCACCCACCTCCCACATCCTCTCACCAATAAAACACTGACACTGGAGGTGCCCAATCCCCAGTGTCGCTACATGGAATCAAGAAAGCTATCCTTTCTAGTTTTTTGCTTGTTTGTTTTTAAACATATGGGCCAGATATTCAAAAGGGTTGCTGGCACAACCCACTGATGTACTAGCGTGATATTCAAAAGGCAAAAGTGCGCCGCACAAATCCTGATGCGCTGGGGTGCATCAGTAATGTATCTGGCACAGGTGGGGGCGTGCCCATGCATAACCTGCACAGCCCGATATTCAGCCCAGGATGTGCAGAGTCATGCATGCGCAACCCTACCTGTGCCTGCACAAAGTTAAGCCAAAAAAAAGGAACAGGATGGCCACCCACAGGTGAGCTGCTGCATTGCAGGGCACAACACAGCAGCTGCCACCTGTGGGTGGCCACCGAAGTCGGCAGCAGTTCTCTCATGCCCCATCACAGGCATCCGTAGTATGCCCCCAGTTCATTATGGATCAGTGATTATTGCGCTGATCGCGACGGTTCCCGAAGAAGCCTCGTCTTCGGTGGTTCAGTGGATCGTACCAGCCATCACGGGCATCAGATTAGAATTTTCAAAGTCCAATATCCCGGCGGTCCAGTGATCACCCGTCTATCTGTAACTCATAATATCACAGTTTCGGTGGTTCATAGCGCCTTCCACGCTTCATCGCTGCCCCCATCAGCCGGCGAAGCGGCAGCATTCACCCGGCCGTCACCCCACTGACCGACAGTTTGGTTGCACGCTTATTGTCTTATTAGCGTGACAATGGGCGCAGCCCATGCGGTCGCATTACCAGTCCAGATATGGAATGATTCATCGATATTACCTGACTCACTAGCGATACGTACGCCTATCGGATCATGCTGTGAACCATCGGGCGGCAGCCCTACCGAGCTGTCAGTCGGCATGCAGGCTGGTGGGGTGCTGCCACCTGCTGGGCTGACGGGGGAGCGGGCGATGGGGCTTGCGGGGCGGGGTGGGGTGTGCACACTAGGACCACCATGGTAGTAGGGGTATTTTATGAGTTACAGATGCTCGCGATCGGGTCCACTGGACCACCAGGAGTATTGGACTTGGGGGTTTCATTACTGATGCCCACGATCGGAGGAGGCGTCCACTGGACCACCAGTGATATATAGGACAGGGGGCTTAATTTCAGGACAAATGCCCGCGATCGGCACATAGAGGTCCACTGGACCACCAGGGATATAGGACGGGGGTTCTTTACATGAATGCCCGCGACCGCTGCAGGGGGCGCCAGTCCTCGATGGCTGCTGCTCGGCAGGGCGCCAGGCGCAAGTCCCTGGGGATCGGAGCACCGCATGCTAATGGCATGCAAATGGGGCCATAATGAGATGCAAATGGCCCCTGTGTGCCTTGTAAAAATTATGGCTCCATTTGCATGTCCCTTTTGAATATTGCAGGTGCTGTGCATGGCACAATGGCACTTGCTTTAGTGCATCGCCATGCTCCACTCTGGGCACTTGCACTGGTGCAGTGCCACTGCACCATTCACAGTGGGGTGGCCAGGGTGCGATATTCAAAGCTGATGCACCAAAGCTCTACTCCGCTGAATATCGCCCAGGCTACACCCTGCTCAACAAAGTTGAGCTGCGCCAGGCTTGGCGCCACAGCCTGGCACAGTTTGAATATTTGGGCCATGCTGTAAAAAGAAAAACTGTCCATCAATATCTGTTGCTTCTGTCACCATTATCCCCCACCCAACCCTCCCACTCAGCACCCACCTCCCACACCACACCCCAAGCCCTTACTTACCCACTGAGTGTCCAATGCTGTAATTCTCTCTGGACCGGGACGCCTTCACTCTTCAATTTCTGGACCACGAACTGAGAAAATCAGGTATACAGTTCAATGTATTTCAATGGGGTTTAGAACTTATAGGCCTAACTTGGCAACTTTAGAATATTTTTGCCCCAAATTTTCAAGAGGCTTTTTGGGATCCCACCTCATGAACAATGGCAATGTAATTAGGAAAATCTGTCCTGAAAGGTGATTTTGTGATTGTTTCGAAATCACGCTTTTGGGCAGGAGCTGACATTTTTCTCCACCCTTGTTCATGAGGTAGGGTCATGCAAAGGCTACATTGAAAATCTAAGGTAAAATATTCAGAAAATAAATAGTTATGAGTCTATATTGAAATTTATGAATGTAGGCTCGTGAACTTTGGTAATTTTCAATGTTTTGACTCCAGATTTTCAACATAGTCATTTCTTCTCAGCACCTTATAACTGTGACAGCTATTATTTTCCAAATCCTGGCCAAAATGTGTTTTACATTTGTGGTGCAAAATCACCTTTGGACAGGATTTGAAAATTTTCTCCACTCTTGTTCATGGAGTGGGCTCATAAGAAAGCTAGTGTGGGGTCATAAGAGAGTTATGTTGAAAATTTGGGGTAAAAGCCGGCCCAGTGTTGTGGAGGGCTGAGACACCATGCCTTACCTTTTTTCCATGCTAGTGACCTGTGTTTGCTGTGCAAACAGGTCGCTGGGGTCAATTGGAGAGAAGGAGGATCGAGCATCCCAAGGACAGTTCTCCGGGGAATCAATGATCAGTGCTTGCTTGGCCCTTAATGGAGCCTGGTGGAAGGCACACCGATGGTCTACAAGGTGGGTGGAGGTGGGGTAGATGCCCAGCATGCCATGCACGGAAGCATGCATGACACCACCACTGGCATCATTGCATGCCCTTCCTCTGAAAGAAAAAGAGAAGAAAATGTCTCTGGCAGTTGGATGAAGGAGGGCTTCCAGGTCCTATTCCCCAACCAGCTGGGCGCTGGCTGAAACTGGATCCGGTCTCGTGGTGGCCTAGGGATCCCCACGACCCCACCTCTGAGGGAAGTTGGTTGCTGCTGACGGCGGACATCAGAGAGACAGGGCTGGGCTTCTTCCTGAATGTGGGCCACCGGAGATGGGGAGAAAAAGAAATACCAAAAGGAAAATTTGAGATAAAAATATGAGAAAACAACAACGTTGTAAGTCTATGTTGCAATGTTTCAACGTAAGCTCATAACTGTGGTGATTTTCAATGTTTTGACCCCATTTTTCACACCACCTCATTAATGTGACAGCTGTCATTTCTCAGATCCCACCCAAAATATGTTATAACACTTATGGTGAAAAATGACATTTCAGCCATTGTTTTATAAATTACACCTGTCATGCTGAGAAACAGTGGTTGTAAAAGATTATGTTGAAAAATGGGGTAAGAATGTGAAAAGAGTTGTGAAAAATGAATTGTTCAAACATTTACTCATAACTTTATTTTTTATGAGTTTAGCCCCTAATGTTCAACTTATCGCTAGTGTTAACACACCTTATGAACATGGCAGGTGTCATTTTGAAATTGCTCCAAAGCAAAATCACCTTTTGGATGGTATTTTAAAAATTCAGCCTGTCTTGATCATAATGTCAGGTCATAAATACTATTGAACATTTGAGTCAAAATGTGGGAGCCCACTTAAAAGTAGAATATTGCTCTCAGCTGCCTTATCCTGGGTAATTATAATCTAACAATGTGTCAAAGCAGGACACTACTGAAAATGAGATATTGCATCTCATCTGCTCTGTCCTGGATAAATATGTAGCAATACCAGCAGCAAACATTCGCATTGCCAAATGCATGTTTTTCATGAAGTGAACACTGTTTCTCCCAGAACCAGCACTGCATTATTGAACTCAAGCTGCAATAACGATTCCAACTGGGCTACTATGGCAAAAGGTACAGGATGTTCCTCTGCATATCTGTGTCCAAGAGACCCAGACTTTGGACCGGGGTGTGTAACAATAATACCTGACAGGGTGTGCAGTACTGGGTTATACTGGACCGCCCAGGGGCATAATGATGCCTGCACTACAGGTCCAGTATAGCCTCAAGACCGCCCACCCTGGAGGGCATTAATTCCACATAGAAAATGGGTTCTAGGTGACATTTTTGTATAATATTTAGAAAACACAACTACAAAAACTGTAAAAATCTATTGAGGAAAAATCAGTTTTCTTGCAAAGTAGTCACTCTACTGGTATACTTGCAATAGAAGGCACTGCTGTGTTTGAGAGTTTTTATTTTTTTTTGTGGTGTCTTACAATGTGTGTTTAACCTCCCCCACCAGCCCCAAGCAGGAAGTACTGAGCACCATCAGCAAAAGAATTTGTACAGTATTTGAAATTATAGCAAACTTTGATTTTGGGTCGGTTTCAGTTTGTTTGTTTTGTTGGTAGTTGGACAGAGCGGTAGTGACATGAGACCCAGAAATAACTGAGTCAGAAGACTTGGCAGCACTCTAAGCTTGCTTTCTTTCTTTTTAAGCAGCAGTACTACCTAATCAGGAAGTGAGCAGTTTCCAATTTTGTAGCACCACAGTAGATATGGCCGGCTGCTATCTAGTACTGCTGCTTTCAACATGGCAGCTGGCAGAAATGTAAACAGAAACAAAGGAAAACGGAGCAAATTGCGGGGTGATAGTGCAATGCTGGTGAGACAGATTACTAGGAAATGCTCTACAGAGCACAGGAATAAATTGTTGAAAAGCACAGATTTTTATCTTGCAGTGCTGCTTTAAACATCTGATTTTACAAATTGTGTTTTTTTTTTTTTATGGATAAAATGCTGTTGTGATCAAGACCAGGAGACTGTAAGGAAGTATGGTGTTGCTAGCTCCTGCTGTAAGCATGCAGGTCATATGGGAGATTTCTATTAGCATGAGCAATCTAGTACTGAGAGGATACTCAAAGTGTCAGACAAGACAATGGACAGTGAGAAGGGTCCTGCAATTATATCTTTTTTGGGGATTACTAAGTAGCAGATCGGGTCTGAGCTCTCACTGACCAAAAGAGAAAAAAATGTCAGCTATTTTAAATTGAAAATTCCATGGGCACAATGATATTCCAATCTAAACAGAGACTGTGACTCCTTATTTCACGGTTTCTGTTGCCTGATACGGACTGGCTAGTTGGTGACATTAGCCAATCAAAACAAGAATTCTCCTAAACATTTCTAATAAAGGAGACAAAGAGCAAGAATGGGCCTAGGTTGAAACCCAGGAATACATCTGAATGAGTGTGTGTGTGTTGGGGGTCATCTCATATTTGGACCATCTAGACCCTGACCAACTGGTAGGGAAGAACAAACTGAATGACTGGTCAACATGTGACCGACTCCTATGGGTTTTAAGTATAATGGAGTTGGTCACACTGTTCTAATCCTTTAAAAGGTCAACTAAAATGGCGGAAGAAACAGGTCCTGATCCAACCCCTTGAAGACAGAATCAGTAAGCTGCAGAAGAGATAAGACAGTGGAATGGGATCTATTGAAGTCAGAGTGGAAAGGGCAAAGAAAGAAGAGTTGGGACAGGAGACTTTTTCATGCTGTTTAGCAAGTGCAGTGAGTTGGGAGATGGGGTCATTGGGGCACTTCCAAGACCCAGGAACCTTGCCAAGGTGAACGGAAAGTTTGAGAAGGGATACAATTCTGTCTGTACACCAATGGGAGGATCAGAGAAGTGCTGGAGGTTTGAGAAGGAACCCCTTCTAGGGGTTAAAAGGCAGCAGTGCATGGAGTAGCTGCAGTAAATATATAGGAGATGGAAGGATACCAAATAGAGGGAGGACAGCAAGGGAGGTGGGGAGGGCATTTCTGGGAGGGGTTTAAGGAAGGGAGCAGTGAGAGGGAACATGATGTGCTGTAGTCCTTAAAAGAGCAGGTGACCTAAGTAGAGTCAGAAATGTGGGAGCTTGCTAGTTTGAGGACTGGGATGGTAGACTGAGGGGTCCAAATACTGAGTGGGTCATCTTCCAGAGAGAAACAAATAACAGTGCATCACATGATAATGCTGAGGGACTATGGTAATGGACAGCCAGCCCTCTAAGTACAAGGAAAACAATTAACTGCACTCAGGTAACATTTATAAGACAGGAACCAAAATGTGAAATATTAAAACAGAGCTTTAGTCACCGAGCCAGAGGACCCACTTGCCTCTAGCGCCTCGACCTCTGCAGATCTTCTTCAGGAGGATGATCATCTTTTAGAACTTAGCTGGTGACTTAAAGAGCGACTAACTTCTCTGAATGAACTTTGATACCCATAATTTTCAGACACAGTTTGTACTTCACATTTTTCTGTAGTTTGCTTCCCTTCATTCTTAATTTTTAAGGCCAATGTCATGAAAACAGAAACTGTCCATCCGAGTTTATTTGCTCTAATACCTATTCTCCACCTGAAGTCATAATAGGGAACATGATTTGTTGCAGGCAGGTCAGTCTCTTTATGTTTTTAATATAGCTTAATAGCTACTACACTTGAAGTTACTTTAGAGTATATTGTATTAAGGAGCAGTTAAGGTCAATTTGCATTTAGCTTTAGAGTCAGTCAGCAGTAAATTCCATAGTAAGAGATGTCAAAGATGAATGAATATGGAAGAAAAATAAATGTCTGAGAAGAAATGAAAAAAATCCCACAAAATTGACAAATACAGACTAATTCTTTAGATAGGATGAACACAAGGGCTTACATTGTGGGCCTGACTGAACTCCCTGCAGAACACGGAGGGCACCTCCATATGTAGGGGTGTCAGTGGTACTTTCCAATGATGTTTTGTTCTTTTCACCATTGTGACTGTGTTAAGCTGCATTGTTCATTGTGAATAAAATACAATTTTCTTGCTGTAGAAGATAGCCCTTCTGTCCAGTGTGCACTTTTCTGATTCAAACTTGTATTTAATAGTGTCTGTATTACCCACAAAAACAGCATTCATGACCCTGGTGTCACCCACTCTGTTTTCATGCTTGTTCATTTCCAGCTGCATCCTGAAGAAGAAGTAGAGAGGTTTCAGAAAAGCAGAACAAGGATAACTTCAGTACAGTAAAATGTTAAGGTGAACAGTGCAAATGATTACTACTGCAAAGTAATCACATCTTCATGCATTAGGACAAATTGTGCATGAACAATAAAGATAATGACAGAGATCAAATAATAAGCAGCAACAATATAAAAGCAAACATGCCACAACGTTAGAATTAGATTATTTGTATAAAATAATAACACTTGTAGAAATTCATAAAACAGATTTATATGAATAATGTATTTCAGAAAGGAAAACAGCACAAAGAGCCCTACACCCAAGAGTGGGGCTGGTCCCAGTTTGCACTTGTTTGCAAATCCATTTTTCGTTACAATCCTTTTTTGTTTTGTTTCTTTTTAATTATTGATTATTGCAATATAGTAGATTGTATCACACTGATTTTGCTTATTTTCAAGCTGGCATTTTCTGTAACCAAAATCCCAGAATCCCCTGCAGCTGACATCAGAGCAGGGCTGCAGCAGTGGGAGATTCAATAGTCTGCAATGTGGGTTAGAGTTTTTATAAGCTCTGATCACCTTTGCTGGTCCTGCTGTCCTCGTGGGGCTCAGTACAGTCACAGAGGACTGTGCTTGGCCCTGGGAGAATAGTGGGATGGCAAACATGTGACCTTAGTTTATAAAGTCTCTAGCATGCACCTGCACCTAAGGCTTGCATTTGAAAGGTTTAAAGAGCAGGTGACACCTTTGGAAAACTTTGGAAAACATAATATTTAGACACAACTCGGGTTGTATTTCATGTATCTTGTATATATTTTTCCTCTCCATTATTTATTACTGAAGAAATTCCTGCAAAAACAAGACATTTATCCCTTAGAGTTAATTTGCCTCTGTAGCGTATTCCCTACCTGAATTCATAGTGCTGTGTTGTGACATCACAGTCTGTTGGCATGGGAACAGCTGTGCTATGCCAAGCAGAGTATTATGACATCAGCTTGGGAAGAAACAATTAGAGCTGATGAACTCTCAGGAACAACTATCCTGTTTTCAAAGCATATTTAGGTATGTATGTATGTAATGTATAGGATACGCAATAGGGACTCAGGGAATACACAATTTATGTTCATGAATGCTGTTTGACCTGGTAACCTCACAAGTGGCGTAAGCTATATGTGATGTGTCCAAGGTCAAATAGCATGAGTGAAAAGAAATTGTGTATTCTACAAGGTTCCTAAGTTGTGTATTTCTATTAATGCAATTGCCAGGACCGTGTGTTTATGCTTTGTTTTTAAAATAAGTGTTAGGTGTTGCTTTTTGCTTTAAAATGTTCTCTGGTTTCTTTGCTAAAATAATGCTCCTCCACCTTTGAGGAATGATTTTGCTATGCCTGTTACTAGGCATGCCGATAATGATGCTGGCGGTAACATAGCTATGTGCCCACTGATTGGTTGGAGAGTGGCTTGGGTAAAATTACAATAAAACATGGTGACTCCGCTTAGCGAGCAAATCAGTTTACTGAGATATGGCAGAGTTCTCAGTTGTGTCTGCAATTTGAAAGAAAAATGAAAGGTTTTGGAGTTTTTGTTTTGATGTCTGTGGTCGAGGATCGTGATATGTGGAGTGTGCTTTCTGTTAGCCTGGTACCAGAGCGAGCTGAGCCCGACTGTTTTGGGAAGCATGGTGCCTGTGAGCCTGTTGTTAGAGCAAGTTGAGCATGGATGTGATGTTCGTAAGATTGTTTTGGGGTGAAGACAGTATGCATTTTTAGTTTATTAAAATCCAAGTTGCTTATAATGTATTAAAAATAATCTGGGAATATGTAGAGTTCTGGAAATGAACTGAGAGTAGTAGGATTAGCCTAGGGACGACAGTTGTAGGAGCAGAGCAGGAGTAGCCTGGCGCTCCAGTGATGTACATTTTGAAGAGTAGTGCACTAGGGCTCATTTTCCATTAACTGTTGTAAAGACGTTTTACTCTGGAATAGTGGTGCTACTGGACAAAGCAGTAATGTGTCCGGATACAGTGAGAGATGCTGCAGCATGGAGTTGGTGGTTACTTAGAAAGTGACAGAGTTGAAAGTAGCACCAGCTTGCACTGGGGAAACAAATCTACTATATGTATAAATGCCTAATGGTGTGTCTATGTGTGTATAACTGTATAAATGTGAGATTCCACATTTATACACATAGTAGACAACTTCCTGCTCGCTGGACTAAAGACAGCCGACACCATGCTGTAGCTGGCTTGTTGCAACAGAGAAGTCCACTAACAATTTTTGTGTCTCTTTGTGCTGTGCCTATACCAAACCTGGTTTCCAACTTCGAACATATTCTGCAGCATATTTTGGGACTTTATGATGTCAAAACTGTTTCGGAAAGGGAAGAAGCTTCAGATTTCATCAACTCCACTGAACAACAACCATCCCTCAGAATAGCAACCCGACAGACTAATTTGGTGCACAATGCTGTTCTCAACCTGGATCTGAAACCTCACGAGAATACAGTCTGTTGACTTGGAGGAATTGTTAATAGGGGGTCTAAGCCACTCAGGACTCTCTGCTAAACCTGCCACTACCTCCTGCCTGAATTTCATCTGGCGCTGAATTGGCCGTGGACAGTAAAGGAGCAGGCCCATCAGAAACATCATTATCAAATAATATGCGAATAACAGCATCAATACCATCACCAGTAACACTATTATTACCCCAAATACACTCGAGCTAACAAGCTGAAATACCTATCTCTTCCTGGGCAGATGTAAGTACACCTGAATGGGATCAAGACTCAAAGTGTAACTATGAAGGAGCCAGGCATTAATCCACTTTCTAAAGTTTCTTATACGATCCTCTCTGGCACTTAAAATGCTGCAGCTACAGAAACAGAAATGACCACAGACTCTGAAATCTTGCTGACAGTTTCCTCTCTGTTTTGACCTGTTTCTCTTGAGACTGAGCAGGCATCCACCAAGCTACCTACCAATCTGACTTCCTCTTCACAAACATCCCAGTCTCCAGAATTATCAGATGATTTGGCAACTTGTTCCGATGAAACTGAAGGAGCAAAAGCAAATCTTTACTGAAAACTATTTTGGGAAAATGCCATTTGATTCTACTGCACTAATTTCTGGGTGTGCTCTCAAGGGACAGACTCTTAATTCTATTTCTTACACACAACAGCCAATGATTCAAGTTTCACCTCAAATACCAGGTGAATCATCAAAAGCTCAATCAGACCATCCACCTTGGTGGCCCTTGAATTAAAAAGTGAATTGTCTTCATTTAAAATAGACATTCAGATGGGTCTACATAGTATTACCCAGTCACTATCTACTATTACACAAGCCCTCTCACAATTAAATCTTAAAGTTGAAAACATTGCCGAAGCAACATCCTCACTCAAAAATAAAGTCCATACCATTGAATCTACTGTGGCTCCTATCTCAGAAGTGGTAAACAACCATACCGCTCAGCTTAAAAATGTAATTACTAAAATACAGGACCAAGAGGATCGTGCTCATCGTGACAATCTAAAGCTAATCAGAATTCCAGAGGGTCTTGAAGGTACTGGGGACCCCATGTTATTTTTTGAGAAACTCTTCACTCTAGCTATGGGCAGAAAATTTCCACAAGAATTAATATCTCTTGAAAGGGCCTACCACGCTGCCCCATCAAACTGTCTAGACTCACAGGCAAAACTTTTGATCCGCCCGACCAGTTTATATAAAACTACATTGATTTCAGGATCATGAGGCAATCTTGTAGAAAGCCCAAACTGATAAAGGTCTAGTATATGAAGGTCATAAAATTTCTGTTTTCTGGACTTCAGCAAAGCTACAGCTGATCAGAGGCAAACTTTCAATCCTGTAATATCAATATTTATGTGAAAAGAGATTAGATATACGTTATTACCCCCAGCAAAACTAAGGTTTTATTTACATGGCAAACTTAGATATTTCTCATCACCAGAAGAAGCCATGATAATCCTTGAGCAAACGGACATTCATCCACTAGTTCAGTGAGAAGTGGCTTTTCAATTCAAATATCACAATCTTGGTCCCATATTTTGAATACACCAGTTATTCAATCTGATATTTTGCAATCCAAACCAGATAAGTCAACCTTTATGATGTTTCCTTTACTCTCTCTCTCTCTCTCTTAAATGTCTCGGGGTTACAACATTTGGGACACCATGTAATATTGTAATCTTTGTCTTTTTCTTTTTTGTGATCATGCTCTAGAGCTCTCGGTGAGCACTCATTAGAGAATAATGGGTAACTCCCATGTCAGACTGTCTTTTGTTAATTAAGGGGATGGGTAGGAGTTATTAGGTCTTCCTCTATTCCTTTGTTTACCATGGAAATGTTTATCCTGTCCTAATATTGATTAAAGGGAAGGCCAGGGAGTAAATCTAAATAGTTTAGCCTTTATTTTCTTATATTCACGAGATGCAATAACTTTGTTGACTGTTGTCTTATTAAGCAACTGGAGGTCCTTTTCATTTGTCTTTTTCGATAGTAATAGATGGGAGAACTTAAAATTTTAAGTTGGAATGTTAACAGACTTGGTAACCATATCAAAATGGGCAAAATTTTAGACTTTGCCAATAGGAAGCAAACACAAATATTAATGCTACAGGAAACCCATTTGGAAATTCAAGAACTAAATTTTCTTATTAAAAAATGGGGCATTGGAATCGGATCCTATTATAAAAAGAATTCTAGGGGTGGCAATAATAAAAGTATGTTCATATTAATTGTGGCCACACACTATTAGATACTGCTGGTCGCTATATGATAGCTGAAATTATCACTTTAGGATCTAAATTTACATTAATCAACTTATATGCCCCAATGAGGATAACCATAATTTCTATAGAACTATTTTTAAACATTACTACCTTCCCCCGCACCTTATATAATTGAGGTGACTTTAATTTAGTTCTTAATAAGATATTAGATAGGAACCCTTATATTAATAAATCACAAACTAGGTCTGTAAAATATTGAAAGACTGGATGAAGGACTTGGAGATTATAGATATTTGGAGATCCCTCAGTCCCATTACCCATAATTTTTCATTTTATTCTGCAGTACACCATAGTCAGTCTAGAATCGATTATTTTCTCATGCCTCATACAATAACTCATTTAATAAAGACAGTTGATTATTTTTCTATTTTAATTTCCAATCACTCACCATATACATTAATAATGGGTCTAAACCTTTATAAAATTTATAAATCTTGGCGGCTTCCACCAGCTGACCGACACCAAATTTATTGATAAATTAAAAATTAGATCCCATTCTATTTCTCAACAAACTCCACACAATCTATTTCTCATTCTACTATATGGGATTGTTTTAAAGCATATATTCATGGGATTTGTATAGCTTTTTCAACTGCCAAATACAACAATATATTTTTTTTCAACTCTCTTCACTCCTTCATGGCTGGGAACTCTCTCAGGCAGCCTATCCTCTACTGCCCTGCCTGAGGATCGCGCGGCCTGTGGCCCTCTTCCCCTGCAGTCAGCACCCCAGTTTAACCCACCCATGGAGGGTAGCCCGACTCCTTACCATGGGCCTTGATAAGCAGACTTGGCATGCAGGTGGGGCCGGTGGAGGATCAATGGGGCCAGCCGAGATGAACCCAGCACTGGGCATGGAGGATAGGTGCCATCACCCATCCCTCAAGCCAGGTTTTTCCTTGTTCTCCCAACCCCACCCCCGCTTGTGCACCCCACCCCAACACTTTGGCACAAGGCAACACTGCCAGCTGGCACTCTGTTACGCGTCAGCCTGCTACTGTGATGCCCCCAATCTCCACCAGGAGCTGCCAGAGCACCAGGTACCCAATGCCCTCTCCCAGGGATTGAGAGCAGCCCTAGGTGCTCAAGCCAACCCCGTGCCCAAGCTCGCCTCCTTAACTCAGGTCGTCGGCATGGCGCAAGGTGTGGTGTCCAGCCTCAACCCTCAGCACCACTGGGCCAGCTCAAATACAACAATATGAATCTTAAACTAAATCAAATATAAAAAAAATACAAAACTTAGAATCTTGAACTCAGCTTAGTCCTAATAATTCTGACTATGCCTTAGTAAGAAAAAGTGAAAGTGTAATAATTTATTAACACTTAAAATTGAGAACTTAATAATGAAAATCAGAATGACCTAGTACTCTTTTTTCTGATAAGACACATCAGTGTCTTGCTTACCAGTTAAAACACCAGCCAGCTCTTAATAGTATAACTTCAAATAGGGATGCAAAGCTTATAATACTGGAAAAACCTGACCAAATCAATATGATATTCTATCAGTTTTATAAGGATCTATACACAACAGAAATAAATACCCTTGAGCATTATCAGATTTTTCCATATCTTCTCACCTCCCGAACACATACTCAACAACAAATTGCAAATCTAGATAATTATATGA
Organism: Neoceratodus forsteri; assembly: GCA_016271365.2. NCBI lineage: Eukaryota > Metazoa > Chordata > Ceratodontiformes > Ceratodontidae > Neoceratodus > Neoceratodus forsteri. The sequence goes on along the minus strand of CM028133.1, from coordinate 630,152,157 downwards.
CAATTGAAGAGCTTAAAGTTGCAATTACTAGACTACCTAAAGGTAAGGCCCCTGGACCAGATGGTTTACCATTGGACTTCTATCAAAAGAATGAATCTCTCTTGTCTCAACACCTATTAGACATATATAATGCTGCATTTTCTTCACATCGACTTCCTCTGATCTTTTTTGAAGCTAATATTTCTCTGTTCCTTAAAAAGACAAGGACCTAGAGCCATGTTCCTCTTGTATGTCTATTTCACTTATTAATGGAGATTATAAAATCCTGGCAAAATCTAAGCCAGTCATTTAGAAGTAGCCCTCCCAATGATAATCCACTTGATCAATCTGGTTTTGTTAAAGGTTGTTCTTTAGCTCACAACATTTGTCATGCAATCAATTATATTGATGTCAATCAAACACCAATTCCATTATTATCACCTTAGATGCTGAAAAGCATTTGATCGGTAGAGAGGGATTACATACATTTACTTTAAAAAAATGACATTTTGGTCATAATTTTAGACAATGGGTCAAATTGTTATACCAAGCCCCTTTGCATATGTAAAGACAAATACAGAAATTTTACCAGGATTGTTGCTTCAGAGGGCACTAGACAAGGATGTCCTCTTTCTCCACTTATATTTGCTGTAGTTATAGAACCTCTTGCTCAATTCTTAAGACAGATCCCAGGTAGTCAGGTCAGTCTTTATGCAGATGACACACTTTTGTTTATCTCCAATCCTGAACATTCCTGCCCTAGATACAAGATTTAATAATTAAATCTGGTCAAGCATCTGTTACAAAGTAAATTGGTATAAAACACAGTATATTTCTACAGGTGTCAATCCATATTAGGCTCTGCATTGCTTAAACTTTACAACCCACCAATGAAATTAAATATTTAGACATTCTGATCCCTAAAGATACTCAAAAGCTCTATTTGTTAACCATATACAAGTTCTTAATAAAATCAAGCAGGATCTTATTAAATAACTTCTTCTTCTAACACTCATCTATAGGGCTAATGCTATTAAAATGATGATTTTGCCTAAACTTTTATTTTTTCAAACTATCCCAATCTATTTACCTAAAGAATGTTTCACCACTTTAAATAAAATTACCACCAATTTCCTTTGGAAAGGCAAAAGTCTAGGATTGCACTTTCAAAGTAATGCTTCCATAATTCCAGGGGCCTAGGTCTCCCAGACTTTCATCTTTATTACTACTCTGGTCAGCTTAGCCAATTACAGTGCTGGTTCAAAAATTCTGCCTTAGAATATGTTGTCAACTTGAGAAAAATAGCATAGCTTATAATGAGCTATTTCATATTTTATTGCAGCCTCCAGCAGCATATCAATCAAATCACGTCCTCTACATGATTATCTTTGACTTTATGGAAAGAGATTCACAAACTAATAAGGTGGGATAATAACTTTTCTATTTTTTCTCCACTGTTAGGTAATCATCATTTATCCCTTATTTAATACACGGAAAAAGCAACTTGGCAAAATTTAGGTGTAACTACATTAGAGACTGCTATGAACAGGGAATTTATCATTTGTTACTCTCCAACATAAATATACAATTCCACATCATAATTTTATTCATTATCTTCAATTAAAAGCATTATTAATAAATTTAATAAATCTCTGGAAGCCCCTATCAACTCACCTATCCTGAATTTACTCATTCCAGGTTCCCCAATCAAAAATTAATTTCTAGAATATATTCAGTGCTGCTTTCATTTACGTCGAGACCATTAAATCTTCTCAGAACCAATTTGTCCTGGGGTTAAATCAGCAGTTTACATCAGAAAGATGGTTGGAAATACTTCACTCACCTTTTAGATTCCTTGGGCCAGATATTCAAAACTTTGCCCTGGGGCAAAAAGCACTGCTCCAGGCGGGCAAACTTAGCCGGAGCACAGAGCAACCTATAGTCAAAAGGAATAGCCCAGGGCAAACAGCTTCTGAATATAGCATGGGAATGAGGCAGGGCAAACTGGTCTGGGAGTGCAGGCAAACTTAGCCCTGGAATAAGACAGCTCTGAATATGGCAACCAGGAAGTGCAAACCACAACAGCAACACAGTGCACAGCGATGTGAAGGTAGGTAGAGATGAACTATGTGGCCATATGTGTGTGCCAGCAAATGCATGGACCCAGTACAGCTGCAGGCAGCAGTGTATGTGAAAGTACAGTGTGCAAAACTGTAAAATATTCCCCAAACTGTTAAGCAGCGCAACACGTTCGCTGGTTTAGCGCAGGGCTAAACCGTTAACCGAAGCAAACACGTTTGCCGGAGCTAAACTTTGCCATATTCAAAAGTGACATGCAAATGAGCCTACTTAGGTAGTCTGTGGGCAAACATCTAGATTAGCATCTCATTATGACCTGATTTGCATGCAGTTTTCACGGGCTAACTGTTTAGCCCTGCACTAAACCAATGCAAGCGTGTTAGCGCTGCGCCAAACAGCTTGGGGAATATTATACAGTTTGAACACTACTTCCACATGTGCTGCTGCCTGCAGCTGTACTGAGACAACACAGCATAGGCACAGATGGTGGTGGTGCTGCATGCAACTGTCACACTGTAGGTCATGCTACAGTGCACAGCAGAAACTACAGTAGCAAGGGGCCATGTGTGTGGACACAGCATTGCCTCTGGTGTGTGAGGGCAGTGATGATGACTGCACTATACAGGTGAAAGCCCCAACCTGCAGGTGTTTACTGACAGTGGACATTACTGTTACGCTGTTGTGTGACCCACAGATGCTGTACCTGTGGCATGGGATGCTCACAGTGACATGTACATTTCTGGCTTTGTGTGCTGTGGCAGTTGTACAGCTGTGCGGTATGTGGCTGAGGGGGCATATATTATCCGAAAGGCACACTGGTGTTGGGGTATTGCCAATACTGGCTCATGTGTACTGCATGATGTGTCCCAGCCTTGTGGCCACATCTGGTCTGTGGCACAGCCTCACCACCCATACATACTCCCCTCAACATCCTCCATGCCCACAGTGCTGCATGTGTGTGCTGGCATCTGTTGGTGTCCACAGAAGTGTGGTCCACAGGTGTGTGCTGTATGGCCACACTGCCATGCTGTCCATTGGCAGCAGGGTCACCACTTACTGCCTGGCATGGCTGGGACTGGTGGCAGATGATGGCATCATTGTGATGCCATTAGTTAGCAACATGCTTCCTCTATGTTTAGCTTTATCTATGTGTCATATTTCTTTGTTGAGAATTAGCACAAAACCCGCGCTAAACCCGGCATAAACACGCGCCAAAGCCATAATTAATAGCACAAGCTGGTTGCCCAGGGTTAAGACAAGCTTTTTTCACAGGCGGTAATGTACACACACATGAAGTGTCGCAAGTGGCTAAGCTTCCGCGAAACCACTTTAGCGCGGCGCGCTTAGTCGCTGAATATAGCATTGCGCTTTTTCATGTCAGTTTGCCCCTTGCATACATTATAATTTTGCTCAGCGCTAATGCAGTTTGCCCGCACTATTTGGCCTTTTGAATATAGCAGACCCGCTAATCCGCGCTAAACCTGCTAAGCGGTTTTGCCCGCGCAAAGTTTTGAATATCTGGCCCCTTATCTCTACTAAACTTCAACAGATACAATACAATATGTTACATCACACATATACTCCGCAAAACTTAATAAAATCAACTTTACTATAACAGATAAATGTCTGATGTCCTCACCCACTGGCTAATCTCTCCCATATGTTTGTTAGCTGTCCTATTCTAAATCAATATTGGCAAGATATCTTACTAGCTATATTTCATGTTACTGATATCAAACCTACCATTAATGCTGAATTAATTTTTTTCGTAAATATACTAACAGCTTTTTACCCTCTCCGTCAATGTACTTGTGCATCTGTCACTTATTGTAGCAAACAAGCTGATCTTGATGAACTGAAAAATCCCAACTCTCCGACATTTAATCAATGGTTAAACATGATGATTGATCTTGCCAAGATTGAACAAATACATTATAATATAAGATTTAAATGACAATATTGGGAGAAGATATGTTTACCATTTGAAGAAAGATACATCAAATCATGATGAAACTTTTTCTCTCCATTTTTTCTTTGACTGTGGATTAAGTAATTGGATCTTTAAGCTCTCTCTCTTTTCTGTGCTTAGTTATTTCAACAATTTAATTGTAATATTTTGAGGTGTAATATTGTCTAAGAAACCATTTGATGTACCTCTGTGATATATTGTATTTCTGAATTATTGTATCATTATAATATATATATATATATATATATATATACACACACACATATACACACTTAGTAGACACGTCATCAGCCGTTTATCACATAACAGGATTTATTCATGGAGATTAATCTCTACCCTGTAGCATAAATGTATGTATGTATATATTTATTTAAAAGTTTCACCAGGACAGACATACTGAGATGATAATAGCTAATTTACGGATGTGTCCTGGGGCAAAGGGGAGGGAGATAGCTAAACAATAACATTACTAAATATGTCAAATACAATAATATAGTAATATGAGAAACATGACCATAAATATTTGAGGCAATTAGTAAATGAATCTAAGTAAAACACACTCTATATATACACTGTATACTATACAGGAGAAATAGGGAAAACCATACACAGGGTAAAACTAGTGAAGGGAATGAAGAAAAGAGTCATAGGCGGTTGCAGGTAGGATAATGAAAGTAATAAGAAGAGACTTTGGGGGGAGAAGAGGCAGATTGAATTAAGAGGGAAGGGAGGACCAAAGTTTAGCAAATCATTAAGAAAAGCAGATTGACCAACAAAATATTTCCTCAAAGAACTAGAGAGAAGGGGAACTATTGTTACAGAGATGGTAGGAGGAAGATGGAGTAGAGGATAAAGGGTTTTGAGATAAGAGGAAAGGGTGCCAAACCAGAATTTGGATATAGAAGACCTCGGTAATAAATAATGCTTCTGTGGCAGAGTGCAGGTCACCTCCCTCCCTGAGAAGAAAAGAGAACTTGATGCCCTACTCACTTCCTTGGAAATACAGATGGCTATTATTACCCCTGAACATGGGCAAGTCCTCTGGCCTAGATGGGCTTGCTTCTGAGTTTTTCAAGGCTTTCCAAGAGCTCCTGCCACCAACACTGGAAAAGGTCTTCAGAGGGGAGCAACAAGGAGCCTCTTCATTTTGGCAGTATGCCCACATCTCTGTGATCCCAAAACCCAGCAAGTATCCCGCCATCTGTGGATCATACTGCTTCTTCTCCCTCCTCAATGTGGACCTGAAATCATTTACATCAGTTCTGGTATCTAAGTTATAGAAGTGGGTGGGATCCTTGGTTTACCTGGATCAAACAAGTTTCATTAATTACTGTCTCATCCATGACATCATTCACAGGTTGCTAAACTTATTGTCATTTCAGAAACAGCAACCAGAATTTGCCTCAGCAGTGTTCATTGATGCCGAGAAGGCCTTTACTGGGTGAACTGGGGCATCCTCCACCGCATGCTGTCATAGATGGGGCTGGGTGAGATCTTTTGTGCCATCATACAAATGCTGTACTCACCTCAGGCTCAGTTTAGAGTCAATTGCCTCCAATTGGAGCATTTTTTCTTAACAGCATACGAGATGGGGCACCCTTCCGCCACTTCTGTTCACACATTTGTATCGAACCTCTGGCAAATGTGGTTTCCTGGTACCCTAGCATCCAGGTGTGTGTGCTGGGGCAGGGAACACAAGATTTCACTGTACATGGATGAATCCCTGTTCTTTCTTACATCCTATGATATCTCAGTGCCTGCCCTCTGGGAGAACTTGAGCTTCATGGAGAGGTGGCAGAGTACAAAGTTAACTAAGATGAGTTGGAAGCCCTGGTGGCGGGCACCTGTCCAGTCACTTTCTGGGTGACATGCCCATTACAGTAGGTGCTGTGGAAGCTGGTCTGCTATTTGGGGTGTGGGTAACTCCCAACTTTTCTGACATTTCTGGACTGAACTACAACAAAATGCTCAGGGTGTTCTAGGCAGTGTTTCATGAGGTCCTGCACCCTAATTGATCCTGCACCCTGCATGAAACACTGTGACCTCCTTACCTTAAGTGTAGAAGGTAGGATAGCCTTGGTGAGGATGAACCTCCTCTGAGGTTTGTATTCCAGTTCCAGCCTTCCAAGTCAAGATCCTAGAGACCTTCTGGACCTGCCTTCAAAGAAGTGTGCTGAAGTTCATCTGGGCTTCCGGTCATCACCGTATCCATAAAGCTTGCTAATTCTTCCCCATAACAGAGGTAGTCTGGCCATGCCAGACCTGAAATGCTACTATTTAGCTAGCACAGTTGGTGTTGGTGATCTGTTGGATCAGGCAGAGCGGAGACACAGGCTGGCTGGAAATTGAGATTAAATAGCCTCTGTCAGCTCTGCTTTTGCCCTCCCCATGTCCACCTTACGGCCCAGATTTGGACTGAAATCCACAACCCCTGGACAAAACATATGCTATATATGTTGTTGAAAGCTGAAACCCTCACACAGTCACCAAATGCCATAGGCCTGCTATAAAGCATAATAGGTGACCCAGATTTTACTTTACCTCACACCAGTATGGGATTCAGGAGATGGAACATGCTAGGGCTGTCATGGTACAGGCATTTACTTAGGGACTTAGGGGAGAACCTCTGTGTCCCCTTGGGAAAGCTACAGCAAATGTATGGCCTGCCAGTGCAAGACTACTGCCATTATTTACAGTTATGTCATGACCTGATGTCCTAGACCCTGGTGCCACAGGTTGAGAGAGATATGTCCCTGGGCAGCAATGCTTCTGGCAGAAAAGGCACCCACCTAATGATCTAGTGGGAGCAGGAAGAACACACCCAGATTACTAAAGTATCCTGAAACTGAGCTTGGGACAGAGGCTGGAAGGCAACAGCCCTCCTGGGTGGCAAGAATTTAGGTGGAAATGCCAACATGTTTCTTCCACACCCATACGACATTGCATTCTTCCAAGCGGGCTGCCCCAAACCTATGCTGGAGGAAGTGTGGCAATGTAGAAACGTATTTCACATATTTTGAGACTGCCCATTACTAAGACCCCATCGGAATCAGGGCATTGCCCTTACCACTGTCTGGGTAAGGACATCCCTGATTCCTTTGAGAATTAGTTCTTGCCTACAGGTGCCTGGGTGATAAAGCCCAGCAAATTTATTCAGGAACGCTGCATGGTGGCATTAAAGGAGTAATGTTTTGCTGGCTAAAGGATTAACCACCTACTTTCCATATGTGGATGGCCAGAGTCACAGAGTTGAGCAGAATGGAGTGAATTAAAGCAACGTTACTGTTCACTTTGAAGAAATTTAATGCCATCTGGGGTAGGTGGGAGAACAGGTGACCAGAGGGAAAAGGATGTAGGGACAAGAGAGAGACAAAAGGATATAAGAGAGTAGGCCAAAGACCATTCCATAGTGCAGATGGGTGACAAATACCTACCCTAAATTACAATTTGGAATGCGCTTGCATCAGACATACAGCACCAGTTGCACATGTTGGTTTCTCTGTTAATGGTGTTGCGGGTTCATAGTTGGCTTTTTTTAGACATGAAGTGGAGCCAGAACATCTCTTATAATTGGACTGCTGGCAGAAGATGGTTTGCGACAATATGGACTTGGAAGTACATCCACAGAAAGTGGACTTTACTTGGACTTGCATACCAGTTGCTTCTATACACTTGAGATTTGTCAAGCACCTGTATGTATGTAATGTTCTCCATCTTGCTTGAATAAAGCTGAGTTAAAAAAAAGAAATACAAGAGCTAATAATAAATATAAGCTGCTTTGTGTCCAAATATTATGTTTTCCAATTCTTCCTAAGGCATTAGTAGCCTTTTACATGCAGTTGAAACAAGTAATGCTCAGATACTCTGTGAACATTATGGCTACTTCTGCATATCATGGTTTTGAATGGAGCAGGTAATAAGGATAAAGGGTGGTACACACTGGGTTGACCCCAGGACATTTTTTCCAGAACAGTTAGCTGTTATCTTGAAATGATTATCCCAGATTCCATGTCTTCCCCATATTTTGATCTTTCCAAGTGAAATTCTGTCAGCAAGTAAAATTGGCACTCACAATGGGAGACAGAGTGAAACTACTCTTTTCAGAGCTCTTGCAGATTTACTTATAAAAACACTTTTGTGCTTTTGTGACAGAAATGGTGAAATTCAAAGGGATCAGTGCAGGATAAAGAAGACCTTTGTAGGTATAGGTTTAGCTTATTTTCCTGCCTTTTTGCCATTCTGGCAGTTATTTGACCTTTCTCTACAGCACTTCTTTGCACAATGCGGGAGTGGTACTCAAAAAGATGTTTTTTATTGACTGCTGCTGATTAAGAACATGTTTTATTTCACTTTTTGGAACTGTAGCACTAGAATGAAACAAACATTTTGCATTCTTTTTTTTTTTCTGACTGGGAGCTCTTCCCTGCACAACAATTTAGCCAGCACTGGCAACAACAGCCATTAACTTTTTTTTTTCTTATTTAAATAGAGCCATTTGTTTGAAGACTACCAGTGTGTGTGTGTGTGTGTGTGTGTGTGTGTGTGTGTGTGTGTTCTTAGATCGACTTCTAAAGGTGTTGTATGCTATAATTTGGTGTGTCTTAATTACAGAGTTACTGTTTATTTCAAGTCAAATTGCTGGTCTTGTGAGAATACTTCAGGGATTAATTTTGAAGTTAATAATGTAGGTTTGTTCAGTTTGTTGGTCTTGTAGGAGTTTCATTATACATTCATGCGATTTGTTTTGTTTTTATAGCTGTATTTTTATACTTTTGTTTTCAGGATGGTCTCTATTTAGTTTGGATATATTAAGTTGAGAGGCAGTGTTATTTGTGTTCCTTAGAGTCACTTTTACTTTGGTTTTGCAGGCCATTAAAGGTGCATGACATCAGTGTTGAGGGATGGGGAGGCAGAGTTACTTTAATTTTGTAGACAACTTTAGTTTGCTTTTGCAGGCAGGTAACTGTTTGTGTGCTAGGAGTGTAACAGAATGTTGACGGAGCTTTCAGTCGTCTGTTACCCACTTCTAGAAGTTGTAGAGTGGGTGGCAGATCTGTCAGTCATCCGTTACCCACTCCAGGAGTGCTAGCAGTGGGTAATGGGATTTGTCAAGAACTGTAAATTGATAACAGGGGCTACCCTTGTCATATATATGGTTACTCCACTGCAATCCATCATAAATTCACTATTTATAAAATACTTGAAGAAATCTTAGCAATCTTTGGCCAAGAGTGTCATGAGCTTATCAAGTGCAATCTCTTGGCCCATCATGACTAACCATTCCTACCAAACTACTGTTGAATAAGAAAGTCCTAGAGTCTCTTAACTCTCTATTCCCTCCCTTTGATGCAGTCTACCAAGCCCTGCTGTCTATCCCACCCTTGTTTGAATCCCTCAGAGCCCTCTGTTTTTAAAGAGACTGCCCCTCTGTCAGCTCATTATTCACCTCCACCACCTTTTCCATGAAAAAGTACTTGCTGCTGTCTCCCACACTTGCTCCATGTCAGCTTGATGGTGTTGCCCCTGGTGTTTATGATCCCATAGTACAGTGTGCTCCAAATATAATGTATTATAATGTTCCCTTCATTACGTATACATTACAACAGTGTGTTTGTTCTGGGACTATCCCTTGGTACATGGTACAAATGGTGGATAAGTATAGAAAAGAAGCGTCATCTAATAACACATCTAAAAGGTCATAAAAATCTGAGCAGCAGCAGGGAGGTGAGCATAAGAGGGGATGGCTGCAATGTAAGGAAGGGGCAGAAGAGTTTCAGTCTAGGTGAGTCTGGTGACACTACTACTAGTAAGGAAAAGACAATTAGTGCAGATCAAGTAGTTCAGTTTTCACAGTGGAGGATGCTTCTCTTCAGATATAAGGCAGTAAAGTACAAGGTGAGCTAGTGCTTCTTTGTGGTCCAGCAGTGACCATCAGAATAATTAAAAACCAGCAGTTTTGATTCAGAGTGGAAAGCAGGCATGTTGATGTTGCTGTTCAGGTAGCAGCAAATTTTGCTGATTCACTATATGACCATGACATCTCTGGCCCTGGAGAGTTCCTTTCTTCTTGTGAGACAGCCTGAGGACACTGCAAGGTCCATATAAAGCTGAAAGGAGTATACACTCAAGTCAGATAGGAGAGGAATGTGGTCCTATGGCCTCATAAGGAGTTAAATCATATAAAGAAACAATGACCTGTCATGAATAGGAGTGCATACATTTTGGTAGAAACACGTTACCATTAGATTGGAGGGCAAATGTCTTGGATCTGACAAAGCAGCATCTCTTGTTATGAACATTACCCAGATGTATATCATGAGAAATAAAGAATATTAAATTGATTTACTGAATGGTGTTCATTTGATCTGTTCTTCACTGGTATACTGATGGTCAAGCAGATGACCTAAGACATAGCGTGTAAATCGTCATGCAGAAGTACAGAGACCTGGACTCCTTTTGGAAACTGCATTATTGTTGAGAGCATTTCCATATTTTTCATTATTATCATCCAAAGATTCCAAAGATGATAACCTACACCCTTGCACCATGATATCCCTAATGTCAAGGTGCCTCCAGCAACTGAGGCCTAAATCTCCTGTCTAATAACTATACATCATCATTTATGACCATGCGCTCTAATCACGATGTCTGTTGCCTGGGCCTGCCCTGCTCTTCATACCTACTATGTAACCACTTTCTTCAGTCACCAGGCTTCCTGTTTAATAATTGCCCATCCTGATTCAGGACCACAAATATAGTTCCTCTGTGGTCTTTACTATCTTGTACTGCCTTGACTGCAAGCATTGTTTATTTCTGAATATTGAAGTTGATGGATAAACAAAATGACACATAGTGAAGACTTGGTCTGCAAAAGGAGAGAAGTGCGCAAACATTCAGAGAAAATAGGACACATTAGTCTCCTCTCATCTGTGCTATACACATTGTGCAATCCCCATTGGTGACGGGTTGAACAAACATGTGAGAAAGGATGTGTGAGAGAAATGGAGTGAGCATGGCAAGATCCATGAATAGGATACCCTTAAACCCCACCATATATAGAAGTGGAACATCATGGAAGTGTCTTTAGGGATAGCCAGGTAGACATGCAGGGATGTAAGTCCATCTAATGGGTGCACAGCATGCCTGTACTGGTAGCAGTGTCTCCAGTACTGGTGAAGAATCGACAGGCATGTATTTTCCAAACTGTCACACACCCACAGGCAGATTGTTGGAGAAGCCATGATGTGTCACCATGGTGTGTGTGTCCTTAACTGGACTCTGTAGCTTTGGTGCAACAATGTGGACCCCAGCACAAATGCAAATGTTTTGCACTAGCAGATCGAGCATTCAGCATCTGCCAGGTACACTCTTCAGAATAGCACTACTAATATTACCATGTGTCACAGCCAACACAGATGTCCTGCAGTATACATACTGCTGGCCTTCTTCACCTTCCCCACATATTTTCTGCACCACCCAGTGACACATGTCTCAGCACACCAAGCACCCCTGTCCCAGCACAGCTGCCTTATATCCCAGCACATGTGTCAGCAAAAAGTGCACCAGATAGCATACCCTTAAATGCAGCATAGTACATATTCACCATTAAGTACAGTACACTAAGTGAGAGATGTACATGGATGGATGGACACAAGCATGCTACTGTGTTGCATATTGTAAAATAGACCTACTGTAGCAGAGACCAGCAAACTATAAATAGCGACAATGAACTCTTTAATTAGAGAAGGGCTGTTAAGGGTTAATGTGGGGTCAGAACCAGGAAAGAGCCATTCGCATGTGAGGCAGTGGGACAACTAAGAAGAAGGGTCGACTAAACCATGACACCCTCAAAGGTGAGTGTTATTCTCATTTCCCATTACCTGTCTGGAAGACACAAATGAATAAAGCAAGCCTGCGCTTCACTCTAAAAGCACGATTAGTGATTGTGTTGAGGACTGTCCATATGTTTTACATCTAATACATCATTATGACAGCAAGTGTAATAATGAATATGTTAGTCTACCCTTTTTCCCTATATTGCAGATTATGCAGATTCAACAGCACTGCAGCACACTTTGGATATTAACTCACCAGGTACCCTGAGATACAACACTTCCAATCATACTCATTGCAGTACATCTTCCAGTCCCATGCACAGATTAGGAAGAGGGTTATTTATGTTCCTGTGGGAAGCACAGTGTTGTGGCATCAAGCCAACACCTGGCCACTCTTAGACACCTTCGTAAATATTACATGGGGGTCTTTGTTTTTACCTGGAAGCACATGATCATTGATTTTTGTCAAGGCCTAGCTGTACAGCAGTGTTGCACTTTTTTTTTTGTGGCGGGCCAGACTGAAAACTTGAGTCAAGGCTGAAGGCCACTGTGAAATGTCCAGTGGTGACACTTAAAAAGAAATCAAACATACATTTATTTATGTGTTTATTAATTTAATCCACGTTACTAAAACTAAGAATGGCGCTGATACAGATTGGAACCCCCACACATAATGACCTTTGCTTTCAATTTCATCTGTGCCCTGTGTTTTGCTTTCATTAATAAATGTAATATGGTAATTTACCTGAAACTGACAGGTTAGGTCGGGTTGCAGCTGTTGTTGTAGTTTGATGAGTCTGGTGCTCCCTGCCATCTACACAATTATGCAGAGTGGTTTGCAATAACAGAGCAAAATAAAGTATGGAAGAAACACCTCAATTTTGAGGGGTAGTATTCCGCACTGTAAGTAGCCTTATCTACATAATGGTGTATTAGATGTCAGACATACTGTACAATGTACAGTACGCCCTCACATCTAATACACCATTATGATAGAGAAGGCTACTTACAGTGTGGAACACTACCTCGAATTGAGGGGTGTTTCCTTCATACACCCAACCGCTGTGCTTTCTTTTAGGTTGTTTAACCAGGTAGGTTAGCTTAGCCACAGGATCATTTTCTGTCATGTCTGGGGTCCATGTTCAGACAGTTTACCTATATAATATATATGTATATATACAAAATATAGTGTCCATAAGCAATAAGAAACTAGAGGGTGTTAGATATGTTGAGATAATTTTGCATACCCAGGGGCATAGTGAGGCATGACACAGCAAGCAGAGGGACACAGAGACCCTGGAAGTGTAATTATCTCAGCTGAACTGCACCCTGAAGTGTTGTATTGTACTTACAAAATGTTTTTGGTGAAAAGTATACCAAGACTACAAAATAACCACAAATGCAGTAGGTAATTTAAGCATAGTGTTACTTCTTAAGGAACTAAGCAGCCCCAGAACTTGCAAGTGTGAAAGTAAAAATGCACAGGGGTGTGTGCTAATGTGTGGTAACTGGGTAGGCTGGCAGGCTGAAACTGGTACTTTTCTCTTGTGAATTAGGCAGAGGTAAAAGTACAGATGATGGCCTGTAGCAGCCAGTCACCTGCTAGCCTTTGTGCCCTTTTTAAATAAAAGTATAAAATGCTACATAGTATTTTCTTTATGCTCTCATTTTAATTAAATCTGGGTTGTCACTGAAAAATGGACTAATAGTCTCAGTGGGCTACCCAGTTAACAAAATTAAGCAAGTAAAATTAAACACAAGCATAAAAACAGTTTTTCAAAGAATGGCGCACTGCTACGTCTTCTAATTGGATAAGGCCCTTGAAGATGTAACAAAATGCAGACCAGACTGCTCGAAAGCTGATGTTCAAGCATATTGTAACATAAAGTGTATAGTTTAAGTAAGATTCTCCTATGAGGAGGCAGTATAGCGCAGTGGTCTAAGGCTCTGAGCTGCAAATCTGGTGACATCCAGCAGACCAGACCTGGGTTTGAATCCCACAGCTTCCACTTGCATACTGTGTGACCCTGAGCAAGTCACTTAACCTCCTTGTGCTCCCAGGTCGCTCCTGTAAAAAGCTTTCAGCTTAGTGTGCTATACCTGGTTAAATAACTAACTAAAAAAAAAAAAAAAAAATTCTTTTATTTGGGGCAGTGTCCCATAAAACTGTGGAGCATGTCATGGTGGGTTTTCAGGGGGTCCTCACAGTGCAAAGTGGCAAATATTGTAAATGTAGTTTTATATCTGCATATGGCAGAGTTAGTAAATTGGTACATGGCTTTCATACCATATTTCAAAGTCGGAAGGGATATTTGTTTAATGAAATATGTCTTGCCTCAGTGGTTAGTCTGTTTCTGCTCCAGTGAAGCTACAGTTGCCAGTTTTGCTTTACTTTTTGCTACCTGTACAACATAATTTTCCATGTTTAACATTTTGATCCTAAAAGACACCCAGATGTTAAAAGCAGCAGTATTTCTTAGTCATTGTATATATGTTTTTATTAATAATGTATGTTTGGTGGAATCATCATTATAAAGGTTTTTCATTTTCCTTCATTTCGAACACAGATACATGCATTTGGAAGATTGTAAAAGTACTTGTGTCCTTGCAATGCCCACAATGAAACATTTAAACATCCTGGTGTGGTGCAGTGCCACATATCTTAAACATATGTCAGTACCTTTATCTCAAGCATATGCCAGTTCCTTTATCTCAAACCTATGCCAGCACCCTTATCTCAAACATATGCCAGCACCATCACAGTACATCCACAGTACAGATCCAGTATTTATGGTCAAACAGCATCCCTAATGGAAGAGATTTTTAAATGTTGTAACTGGTGGCCATCTTTAATGATTTGAGTTATTTAATTACAAAGATAGTTATAAAAATATCATAGGAACTTAAAAGGATACTGATTAAGAATGTAAAGGTATGTGCCTGCCCAGTAGGGTGGAGGATGAGGCGCCGGCGCCTTACCTCCTGCCATACCAGTGACACATGTTGGTGATGGACCTGGGTTACTGGGGATCATGCAGGGAGGACTGGGTGAGGACTGAGCGTCCTCTAGGCAGCTGTCCTCTTCCAGATTGAGGAGGTTACCCTTCCTGGCCTTTGACTGCCATCATGTGGAGGTACAATTGTAGTATGGGCATCTGAGGGCTAGGTGTTAGGAGGTGGGAGAGCAGGGCCATTCAGGCTAAGGCATACATGTGCATCTCCGCCACATATACATCCTTGTACTGAGGTTTCAGGGCCATTAGGGGAGAAAACATTGTTGGAAAATGTGGAGGATGGGCTCTATGAAGCTCACCCAGTGCGGCGACAGCCAACCCGGTCTCGGGGGTGAGGTAGGAGACAGACTCAGGATGGCCATGCGCGAGTGTAATGGGGACAGGCTGATACAGCCACTCAACCTGCCACCAGAGAATAAAAACCTCTATGTATAAAAAAAAAAGAATATAAATATATCTGAAATAAATATTTATTTAAAAAAAAAATATACAATGACTTTTTCATGCTGACTAATAAATACTGCGGTTTTAATGATTCTTACATTTTAAATTGATACGCATTTGTCCCACAATTAGCAGGTTACTGTTTTGTTTTGCTACTTCTAGGTGGCTCTAGCAGCTATCAGTTTAGTTTTACTTTCATTCAATAAGAGTTAGGAGCCCTAAACCAGTTCTGAAAGAATAGGACACTTTAGTTGCAATGTCTGCTGAATTGTAATTAAGGACTTGTCTGTAAATAACTATATAATGTGCATACATATTCATGAAATATTACACTTGCCTTTTCCCAGGCTAAATGCTGACCTGCCTGTGACATCCTTGCTAACTGCCTGCATTTCATGCATGTACAGTATGTATATTCTCCTCTTCCCCTTCCCCAGGTCGCACCTGGAAACTAGCCTTGGCTCAGTGTGTTTCTCCTGGTTACCAACTTTTAAATAAATAAGTAAATACATTAATGACCATGAAGCAGTAAAATTAGATAGGATTTATAAAATATAGAATAATGGATGGGGAAGTGTGTGATGTGTATTTTATGTACATCCAAGGTGTGAAAGCTTGAGTGGTTTATCAAGGCATCGCACACCAAGGGTGTGCATAAAATCTGAGTTGACACACTTCCCCATGTTTTATTTTTATAACTGGTCCCTTTAATTTTTTTTTTATATTTTTAGTCAGTGAAACAGAACTTCAGCAGAGTGTTGTTATGAAGCAATTTTATTAGTGTGAATCTGAAAGATTAACTATTTAATATTTATTGTTGAATCAAATAAAGATGCACACTTCTAGGATTTTAACATTTTCAAGCATTCTTCACTAAACTGTGCATTGCATTCCATTCTCTACTCCCCCCAATTCACATCTAACTGATTTTGGCAACTTGTAAAATGTCTTTATTTAAAAGAACTGCATTAAATAACACAATGAACAAAGTTAGTAAAGAGAAACAGTTGTTTTGAAGTAAGAACATTTTTTTTCTGTTCATTCATTTTTCCCCCATGTGTCTCTGACGTTTGACGTTGGATTTGACGTGCTGGCATGTGGAACTCAAGGGAGAGAAAAGTACACATTTTGCATGGATTTTTGTCTTTCTAGGTCATTAGGTGCCTCAAATCATGATGAATATGTCATTTTCTATGTTGATAGAAACAGGTTATTCATCTGCTGCTTATTTTGGTTTCTGTGAGAAATGTCTGTTTGTTGAACTGCACGTAACTTAGATTCCCACTCAACGGTTTCTATGAGGTTAGCACGATCAAGTTGACAGTATGAGTTGACAGTGCAAGGAGATTTTAGAACTTTCTCAAAGGGTGTTTAATCAATATCCATTATACACAGGTCACTATACAGCAGCTATGTATAACAGCTTCTACAGATCCCCGATGCCATACCACTCTGGGCCAAAAGATCCTTTTGCACACCATGCACCACTGGATGAATGCCCTCAGCACTCACATCGCCTCCACCTCCTCACTGGGCATATTCAAATCAAGCCTCCATCATCATCTTACGGCCTCCAGCTCATGTGACTGCCACCCCTAAATTTCCCCTTCCACATTGAGATCAACCACCCTCTTGATGTTCTTTGGACAATGCTGTGAGCTGCTCTAATCTCTTTTCGGCTGCCACCCCATCCTCTCACCCTTCCTCCCTGATTTCTTCTAGGTGTTTGAAATGATTCCTTGTATGTGTTATTCATGTATCCTATTTAGTGTGATGCCGTGCCTGAACTGATGAATAGGTTGTATGCTCTGTTTAATGTTGTATGTCCTTCTTTAACATGTATGTACTCTGCTGATGTGGAACCTTTGTAAAAGAGCATTGGCTCAAAGGTAATTGAAGTCCTAGATCTAAATAAACAGAGTTTGACAGGTTCTGACAGGTTCTGTCTATAGGTGGTAATCATCACTAACCAGTTTTTTGTTATGTAATATTTTATTCAATTTTCTTTTTTAATACATAAGAAATATCCACACAAACAAAAGAACAAAGAAAATAAAAATAATTCTTAGAGGAATCACTAACCAGTTGTTATAGGACAATAATAGAAATGGGCCTAAAACAGACCCTTGAGTGACTCTGGTGCCGTGGTTCCCAGATTGTTTGATTTGGTTTCCCAATTATCATCAATGAGCCCTTTTGTTGTATTGTTTTCACATGAATGGAGGGTGACTTTACCAATACCCATTTACATAAGTTTGTCAAGTAGAATTGTATGATCCACAAGATGAAAGTCCTGTGTTTGATCAAAATGTACTCCAGTTATAAGGCCATGACCAGTCATACAAGTCACTGAGATGGTACTTTGTCCTTCTCTAAAGCCAGTGCAGTTTGGTTAGAGAACAAATTATATCTGTTTACTGACTGTAAGTATAACACTACTGGAACACTATTTTTTTTTTTAAGATTTTTGCCAAGTTTTCAAGAACTGTAATTGGCCTGAAATTACGTGGTAAGGTTGTGTCAACCACTATATGAACGATTGTGACAGCTGCTGTTTTCAAACATGGTATGAAGTATAGAATAATTAGCTAGGATCAGCCATAGATATGGTCAATATTGGGCCATAGTAAACTATGAGTGAAGTGGGCTAGGTGAGCAGGTTTTGTCTCGCCTGCCATCTTGATAACATGTGTCATGCTACACATAAGTCACACTGCCTGTCTACCATGGTCATGTGATCTAGTGTATCTACTGTATCCTAGCAACCATGTGTGAAAGGTTGATGGATGCCCCGGTATTCTAAAACATCCTATACACCAAGTTAAAGTAAGAAATTTCCTTTGGTTATAAAACCTGAATTTAGCTGCTGTATTAGAGGAAACAAAGTAGACATGATCAATAATATTATGTACCTGGGGTTAAACTTTGCAATAATGGATCTTGGACTCAGCATATTAACTTTAAGTGAGCAGTATGTATCATTCTTGAGCAGCATCCTCACATTTAATACAAATTTGGTGGCTATTATCCAGCAGCTGTCCTCAGGGTTTTAATATGTAAATAAATTTGCATAAATGCTTTATGCCTCACAAATTTGGGGATCAACTGATGTTGACGCTTTGAAATAGTGTAGAATCAGTTTCTAATAAATCTTTTAAAAGAATCCATTTTGACTCTCCTTCATGCTTTTATGACATGAAACTTATTGTAAGAATGGTTATTATTATTGGGCAAAAGCTTTGTAGCATGGCACATTCAAGACTACTTAAACATATTTGTCTGGCAGAGTCAATGGATTGTCATCAGCATAAGAATCAAGTTTGGTTGATAAAAAAATTCAGTAAACTTTGAATTTGAATACCTTGGCACTATGGTCCCTGATATGACAGAAATTGCATAAGTGAACTTGATAAAATAGGATCCATGATATAGCAAGTCACAATTATTTATCTTTGATTCACCAAACTAAAGTTGCTTCATTCTACCATTTAGTTAAAAAACAACATGCTTCTTGTTGGCATTATTTAAACTATCTGGAGCCTTCAACTCCGCGTGCTGCCTTTGTAAAGATTTGTATTAATGCTATCCCAATTGTAGACAATGTAGGCTGGTATCAGAGCCATGTCATTCTGTTTTGTATGTGCAATGAATGGGTGGATTGTTAAAAGAATTGCTTATTGATTTTCCTGCTTCATAATTCACTAAGAACTACTTATTTGGGAGATATTTTTTCAAAAATGTATTTATACTTGGTCCCAGTGATCTGTTATTAGACATATGGCCATAGTTAAAATAACTTCTAGGGTTCTGGCAAAATATACTTACAAAGCAGAGTGAAGAGCTGCTCTTTTTAAAGTACTGATGTGCATTTAATTTTTTCTTGCTGTTATGAGGTACACTATATTTGTCTGCTCTAATGGCTGTACTTTTAATGTGCATGTACAATATCTTACATATCTTTTAACATACGTGCCATCAGAATGTATTGATGTATTTGCTTTCAAGTTTGCTTGTGTATGGACAAAGCAAACATCTTGGCAACATGCCAGCACTGTAGGGCCCTGAAAGGTGCAACTGTGTTCTGCCAGATGAGCTGAGCATTGGAAAGGCTTGGCTATGAGGGAGGGTCTGAAAAGCAGGCTACTACTGATGCAGTTTGGCTTTGCTTACCAATGACGCGTATGAAAGGAGGAATCTGCTGCTATCATACAAAGTTTCATCCATTAGCATACCAACAGGTTGCGATCAGCCCCAAACATGCCTCTTGCTGCTGTAGATCCTCCATCCTCAGTTGCACAAACCCACCTCCTCCTGCCGCTGTTCCTTCCCTGCTCTGCCATCATTTTGTGGCCACTTCTTCGACTACATCTCTCCATGAATGTGCTACATGGCCCCTAGTTGAACAAATGTATTGCCTCCTACTGCTGATCGTCCTGCCCTTCTCCTGATTATGTCATGATGCCCTATGTTGAACAAACTTCCCACCTGCTGCTGGGATCATCCCACCCTCCTCCGATCATATCCCAGTGCTTCCATCTCAACAGGGAATCCCACTTGCTGCTACTGTTCTTCCCACCCTTCTCCTGATCTTTTCCCCAGTTCCTTCTTCCCATGAAGTCCCTCCTGCCCCAGAAAGAAAAATACAGCCCTCATAGTTTTGTGATAATATACATTGTAACAAAGAAACTGTTCCATAACATTGTCTGCTCCTTCTTCCTCTGCCCCACCCCACCTGATAGGTGTCATTTTTCAATCCCCTCTGAAGCATCTTTTTGCTGTCACCCACAAATCCTCTTTTACATGGGATTTAAGAATACCACCTGCCATGATCATAATGTGAGGTCATCAAAAGATTGTTAGAAATGTGGGGTCAAAATGTTGGAGCCAAAGAATGAGATACTGCCTCTTAGAAAATGGGCTTTTATTGCCTGGGCTCTGATTGACTGGTTCCCATTCCAGAGGGGTACATTAACTTTCAATAGAACTCCAGGAAATAAAACTTTCAGCTTGCCATGCTCCAATGCCAAACTGATATCCTTCTGCCAGTTTGGAATTGCAAATTCAGTTGCCCATTTTGTTGCCACTCAGTAAAGCAGACAACCAAGCAAGCCAGCCCCTCTCCCCCACACAAGTAAGGTAAACACACACTGTTGCTTTTTGTTTTTACTTGTAGCACAGTCAGAGACCCTGGAGCGATACACTCAGGCACATCTTCTTTCCTGTCAGTTCCTCACTTGCTCCTGCTCTGCACCCACCACCACACATACACACACACACTTGGTCAATAACTGAAGTTTTTAGGTTAAATACAACAAAAAGAATCTCATACTAAATCATCTTTGCCAGCTGCTCAATGCCACTACTTCCAATGTCCAGCTGACTGTGAAGTTCTGCTCACACACGCTAATATCACACTCACTCTGCAGTCCCATACAGAGTTTGGCTTTTCATAAAGGAAAAAAAGAAGAATAGAAAGATTACATGCCCTGATTTCAAAGTGCAATCCCTCAGCAGTTGCCAGCCATGCTCAGTCTGCTGTGCCAACCATGGTCGGCATGCTGCCTCCAAGTGCTACTCCACTATAATGTTGCTGTGGAAAATGTGGCAAGGGTGGAAATGTTAAATTTCAACAGCAGTAGCCATTTGCTATCTAGCTTGTAAACAGCGTAATCAGGTTGTTGTTGGGGGAGCAGACCAGAGGAAACACTAGACAATGGGGGTCAGGGGAACATGACAGTCATATGACATGACAAATAGTAAAAGAGACAAGTGATCGGATCCAATGGCAGTGCTCTCTACTGGCACTGTGCCAACTGAGGCACAATTGCCAGTGTCCCCAGTGATCGGTGCTTGGGCCTATCCTATTCTCGGTTTTTCTAAACAACCTGCCCCAAACGTGTTCTGCCCCCTCGATCCGCAGGTATGCTGATGACACTGTCCTATTTTCTTCTGGCTCCTCCCCAGCCTCAGTTGCCTCTACCCTCCAGGCAGATTTTAACAAAGTCCAGCTGTGGTTCAGCTCACCAACTCTCTAAATGCTGAAAAACCTGTAACTTGACTTTTGTACATCCCAACGACTAGCCAGGCTCCCCCCCTCCACTTTTCCACACCCTTGATGGGTCAGAGCTGGAGGACGCCACCTCCTTCCGTATCTTGAGTTTGACTTGACCGCCACCTTGCCTTCATAGTCTATGCTGACTCTATACTAACAAAACTCTACCCTAAGCTCGGAGCTTTATATCAGAACTGTTCTAGCCTCCCCTATCCAGTCCATTGTGAGCTTATCCAAAGATGATACTTCCTCCTTTGATTATTGTGATATTGTTTACAGTGCCACCCACAAGTCAATTATATCCAAACTGCATACCTTTTTAATGCTTTCTCCGGTTCGCTTCTGATGCTCCTTCTGGCACCCACTGCTGCGAGCTATACTGCTCCCTTGCTCTCCCTCCCTTGAGAACCTCCACCTAATACACTGTGCCAAGTTTATCTTGAAGAACTGGTTTGGTACCTTCCAGTGTATCTGACCTCTGTACTATCGCCCCTCTGGCACCCACCTATGCTCTGAGGTCCCTAGACTCCTGGCTTCTGTTAGTCCCCAGACATCGGACCCAAGCTGGCCAGGCCACCTTCTCTCACCACTTCCCTCAACTCTGGAACTCTTTACCATCTGAAATTCGCCACTCTTTCTCTTTCCACTCACTATCCTATGCCCTTGCCAACCACTACTCAGTGAACTGCTCCTGCAGCTGACTCTCCAATCTTTCTACCTCAGACACTCCTATATTTCTTCTCCCAGTAGGCCCAATGGTGCTACTTCACTAACCACACCCAACTACTGCACTTGATCCCAACTTTTGAGCCTAGCTAGCATGCACTTACCCTATCTCATTATATACCACAACCCAATACCTAGCAGGATTTCCTCATTGTAACTGTTACTCTCGCTATTAGGGTATATGTATTAATCCACACTCACCTATTCCTGTCAAACATATGAAGTTGTATTATCTAATTATATGTTTTCAAGGTATAAAGCATGACTTCCCATGTAATTTCTACTATACTATAAATAAGGGTAAATTGTCATCTGTGCCAACTATTTCTGTCAAATGTTTTCAGCTGTATTGTAATTGTATGTATATATGTCAGGACCTGGACTACCCTTGTCCTCTTCCCCACTGTACCCCTCCCCAGATTGCACTGGGAGAAGAGCAGTTCTTGCTCAGTGTGCTTTTCCTGGTGAAACAATTTAAATAAATAAATAAAATAAACACAGTTTTAGACTAAATTCTTTTATTTTATACTTTTTTTAATCCTTCAGATATTTGAATTAAAATATTTGATAAACAGCCCATTTTCTATGTGCAATAATACCCTCCAGAGAGGGTGATATGAGCAATACCCCCACCATTTCAGGTATTATTGCTTGCTCAGTTCCTATGCTAGGCAAATGCATTATAAGAATAGGTAAAAGCTTGACCTCCACTGAAAATGAAATATTGCATCTGCACTGTGCTATGCTGCAAACGCCATGTAAAATGGATAAAAGAACACCAAGGTGGCCCAGTGACATGCATTTGGGAATGAGTGGTCCCTCAGGGGCTGCTCAGGGAGGAAGGATTGAGCATTCCAGTGACTGCTCTCTGTACTTGAGAAGGGAGGATGCATTTCCATTCAGTGAGTGCTGGCTGAGCAGACCGGTCGGCAGCGCAGTCAGAAGCATCAGGAAGGGAGGGGTTGCTGCGTATGCCTGCAGCACATGCGTGCCACTACATGTATATGCAGCTGCCTCACTGCATGCCATGAATC
Organism: Neoceratodus forsteri; assembly: GCA_016271365.2. Classification (NCBI taxonomy): domain Eukaryota; kingdom Metazoa; phylum Chordata; order Ceratodontiformes; family Ceratodontidae; genus Neoceratodus; species Neoceratodus forsteri. The sequence goes on along the minus strand of CM028133.1, from coordinate 630,129,025 downwards.
CTGGGGTGGAACTCGGGCAGCAGGGAGGAAGACGGCTGGCGCAGGCAAGCTGCCAGCCTCTTGCAGACTTCTCTCACAACCAACACAGCTGGCCACTCCCCCACATTGTTGTCCTGGGTAGGGAAGGGTTGGATAACCTGTAAGTCTGTGAAAAGGTCAGTGAAGGGGTTCAGGGAGGGGCGCTGCCATTGGACAGACCAGAACGAGAGAACAAGAACAGCTTTGTAAAAAATACATGAAAAAGATCCCACTAAAAATAAGATATTGCATCTTAGTTGTTCTACCCTTGGTACATACAGTATAAAATGTGTAAAAGCAGGACCCCACTGAAAATAAGAAATTACTGCTGCTGTTCTAACTTGTAAAAGCATGCAAGAAAAACATATTTGGCATTGACAATAGTATAGAGAATTGGAGAACAACAGAGAAACTCCATGAATGATGCCTGCTTTTTATTCATGGTGGACAAACACCCTGTATGTGAATTAGTATATGATGATCTGAAATATTCAACATGACTGCATAGCCACTGCAATGTCTGGGGCTCAACTAGGTTATAAATGTAAGTTTCCAGCACTGGGTTAGAACAAATAGCTATGGCATTTTGAATGGGTGCAATTAAGATGTCAAGTGCTGGCCTGGCTTAATGGCCCTTAATAAGTAAATAAAGTCAGTCTTCCTTGATTGAAACGTTTTAAGACTAAAGTGGTCCCTTGTAGAAGGACACATTTTGTCATTCTTGGAAAGTTAATATCAGTCACGGTGATGTGGTAAGGGCTGCTGCTATCTTAAGAAAGCCACCAATCTATTTCTGTCCTGTTTGGAAAAAAATCTGTTCCCTTGCTGTTTACTGTGTTAACTATATGCACTTCTGTGGTTTGCTGGTAGATTTGGTGCAGAGACCAACACTTCTATTGAAACTTTCTGAACTCTGACCATATATTACATTGAAACATTGAGGGAAGAGAGTATTTTTGCACGTGATGGCACTAGTTCAAGAAACAAAACTGTGTATGTATTAGTGCTGTACTTTGGTGGGTCCACAACCACAAGAAAAAAAAATGATTTAGGCAGATGTAATACCTTTATTAGGATGACTAAAAGCTTAAGACACAAGTTTCCAATGCCTCATTGCCTCATCAGTTATGTTGCACAATATTAGCGGAGACTCTTTTTTTTTTTTTTTACTTATTCCTGCATTCCTTCTTCCATCCCTGGTCTCTGCAGCATTCCCCAGTCCTGTCATCAGCCAGTCTGGTGGACTTACAGGTTAGCCCCCACTACACAGACCCATGTTTGGCGGTTAGCCTGCTATGCAGGGTCCTGCAGTGTCAGCTGGAGATGCTGAGCAGCTGTTTTTTCCCCTCCCTGGTTTCCATCTGTGTGAGGGAATTGATGCACGCCAATGTAAGCATGCCGTGTGCGCTGGCCTGTGATTGCGTCAGTGGGCTCCCCCCACCACACAGCTGCTGTTCCTACTGACATACTGCCACCCATCCTCTGCCAGCTGGCAGTCAGAACCCCTCCCCAAGGAGGAGGTTCATTCTTGGATGCTCAATCCTCCATCTCCTGGCAGACCCCACAGTAACCCTGGTCTGTTCCTGAACATGGGTGGTCAGTGTGGCAGGAGGTAAAGTGGCAGGCCTCAGCCCTCCATGCCACTGGGCTGGCCTGAGACATCTTTTGTAAGTGTTTAATTCTAAGCACAGAATGAGGATATTTAGCCTATGCAAGTTAAACTGGTGTCCACAGCACATAATGTAGTGGTTTGATTTTTCTGTAAACAACTTGGTATGAAAATGGTAGTTCCAGAAAAGGTAAAACAACATCCAGGCTCCTGCAGCTGGTGGCCCAATTGTCCAAAATAATTTGAACTGCATATCTCACTATAGCATCCCACCTTGAGCTCAGCAATCGGACTCCCATAGGAGATGCCATCTTGGCTGTTGCTCCATCAGCCTCAGTTACTGCCTCAATCATCATAGCATATAAATCCTGGCTTTCCATTTCTGTGGGAGTTACTTGTCAGGCAGGGTTGGTTAGGGACTGACCTCTGGGTAGGGCACAGAGCTGGTGGCCACTTCAGTGGAGGGGCTCATAAAGTTGGTGGGAACAATCAAGCTCAGTGAGCGACCATGCCACTCTGAGAGACCACCAGTCAGGCTTATCTCTGACCATGATCCAGTCTCACCAACAGATGTACCAGACCATTTGCTTACCACAGAGTGAGCCAGAGAGAAGCCCTGGACCATGCATGAGGCCTCAGAAGGTCTTCAGCAGAATGGTCTTGCCTCACTCCCTGGATCCCAGCAGGCGTGTCCTGGGCCCTCAGTGTTACAGTTGCTGGGCATTCCTCCAGCTGGTAAAGTCTTCTTTTCTGCAGCCATGCCCTTGGCACGGGCATCTTCCCAGATCAATCAATCAAATTTATTATAGAAAGCGCCTTTCCAAAACCAAGGCGCTTGTACATAGTTCATTAAAATAAATCAAAACAATTTATTAAAACCAGAATAAACAAGTTAAACTCATGACTGCAACATTAAAAATCGGTGTATGCCAGACTAAAAGAAATGTCTTCAGTGCTGCTTTAAAACTTTGGACAGTCTGGCAATCTAAGCACCTGACAAGGTAGAGAGTTCCACAGGGTTGAGCCATAAAACTAAGACCTGGCCCCAGATGTCTTAAACAAACCCTGGGAATCTCTAGCAATGCCTCGTCAGTGGATCGGAGAGAGTGGGAGGGACAGTAGGGATGAAGGAGATCTTGCAGGTAACCAGATCCCCTGGTCGGTAGGGCCTTATAGGTCAGCAAACCGACCTTGAAGGTGATCCACTACCGTACCGCAGCCAGTGCAGTCCAGAAAGCACAGGTGTTATATGACTGGTCCCAGATGAACCCATCAATAGCCTGGCTGCCGATTCTGCACAAGCTGCAGCGGCAGATATCAACCCCCGCAACCCAAGGTAAAAGGAGTTGCAGTAGTTAAGGCAGGAGGTAAGAAGGCGTGGACCAAAGTTGGAAGATCATCTGAAGGAACCAGGTGTTTCACCCAGGCGATATTCCTCAGGTGGTAGAAAGAGGTTTTGACAACTGCCGACACCTGGGATTTAAGTGTCAAACAGTCATCAAACATAACACCCAGGTTCCGGCGGTCTGAGGTAGTTAGCTGCACACCCCAAGCCATAAACCTGAAGGTGATCCCGGCAACCTGGGTCCACAGCTGACACCTCATTTTTTTTCTGGGTTTAACTGCAGCCAACTCCCATTCATCTAGTCCTGGATTTCGTTGAGACAGTTGTTAAAAACCAAAACAGCAGCATCCTGACCAGGCACAGAGGACATGTTTAGCTGAGTGTCACCTGCATAGTAGTGAAAACTCAAGCCATACCACCTAATAATTGCTCCCAACGGCAGCATATACACAAAACAACATGGGTGCCAAAATGGAACCCTGAGGCACCCCACAGGATAGGGGAGTGATTCCGAGGAAAAAATCCCAGACACCACCCTTTGAGTCCTACCCTCTAGGAAGGATCGAAACCATCTGAGGACCATACAGACAGTCCACAGATGAACACGCAGGTGCTCCAATAGCACACCATGGTCTCACGGTATCAAATACGAAGAAAGATCAAAGTACCAAGATGGAGACGGGTCCTTGATCTCTTGCTATTAAGGCGGTCATTAAGTACCTGGACAAGGGCTGTCTCAGTAATATGTCTTTTCCTAAATCCAGACTGGAGAAATCATGGACATTGTGGCTGGTCAAATGATCATCCAGCTGCATGCAACCACCTTCTCAATAACCTTACCCACAAAGGGCAGGTTAGAGACAGGCCTGTAGTTAGCCAGACAGTCTGGGTCCAAGGAAGATTTTAAGAAGGGTCCTAACCACAGCCTCCTTCAGAGGATCAGAGAGATCCCCTCTCCAAAGACATCCAAACTATCTCAGCAAGGACGGACTGATTTTATCCACACAGCCCACTAGGAGGCGTGTGGGGCTCAGGTCCAAACTGCAGTTGGTCGGATGCATTGATTGGATGATCATCACAATGTCACTGATCATGGGAGGCTGAAGTCACACCACACAAACTGGGTGTCAGACATCTCCTGCCAACCATCACAGCTCCCATTAGAGAGGGTTAAGCAGATACCGGACTTGATTGCGGCAACCTTATCTGAAAAGAATCGAGCAAACTCCCCACACTGTTCTTGAGAAAGCACTTCAAGCTGAAGACAGATTGGGTTGCACAATCTGTCCACAGTCCAGAAAAGCTGAGCTTGTTGATTCTGTGCAGCAGCAATCTCCCTGGACAGGAATACTGCCTTCTTATGGGTAATTGCTGATTGATGGACCACATAATGGTCCATCAAACTAAGTCTGTCACACTCCACGCCGGACTTCCGCTAGCGCCTCTGTAGCCTTGGTCTCACTCTCCTCAACTCCCTCAGAGTCTCATCAAACTAAGGAGACTTGGGGAGAAGAGTGAGGGGATGAACACGAACAGGAGCACGGGAATCCAGGGCCCTGGCAACCGCCTTTATTATAGGCAAGTACCAGGTCCCCTGGATCCATGCATTCACTCAGTAAGCCTGATAGGTCCAGTACCACCATCGGGCCATTTTGTGAAACACCCCCAAAGGGTGGACTGGACCATCTCAGGAAGGGGCTGGCCTACTGGGGTGGTCTCGAAATTGAACCCAATGGTGTGATGGTCAGACCACCCAACTGGTTCCACCACCAAATCGGATAGCTCCATCCCCAGGAGAAATACCAAGTCCAGTGAATGACCACCAATACGGGCCGGGAGGAAATAACCTGTGTGAAGCCCAGCGGGTCATTAGCTGGAGGAAGTCCTGACCAAACTGCAAGAGTTCATCGCCGATCTCAGGCATTGAAATCCTCCAGAGCCAACCATCTGAGGGGATCCCAATGTCAGGTTGGCAATGAAGTCCCAGACTTCCTGCAGGAAAACATTCTCATCTCCTGGTGGATGGTAAAGCAGAAGTATCCTGCACCACACACCCTCACCCACATGATACATTCAAAGGAGCTGGTAGTTCCACTGGTACCTCCATTAGGCCCAGATCGGATCTAAAACAGATGGCAACACCCCGCCTCTTATGATCCATCCTTGGGTGGTGTATCACTGAGTACCGATGGAATTGCTGATACAAACTGGACCAGCATTCTCATCCAGCCAGGTCTTGATGATGCAAGCCAGGACAGATGACCCAACAAGATCTGCTAGTATAGCAGCCTTGTTCCTAATAGATCTGGCATTGCTTAACCCCACCGAGTAGGTTGGCAACCTGAGGAAGACTAAGTTACCTGCTCAAGCAGAGCCCTTGCAGGGGAACCAGACAGGAGCACCCTTTCCTGGACCCATTTCACCCCAGGGAGTCTCCTTGTCCCCACTATTCCTATCCACCCAGGGAAGGGTCTGTGGTGGTGGTGGGAAGTGAAGGTTTTGCTTTGATCATGCTCCCTTTCTTCTTTTGGCCACTGCCCTGAGGAATACCTGGTTGGGTATGGAGCAGATGACTATCCCAGGTGCCAGTATGGTATTGTCATAACAGGCAATTACACAGCCTCACAGCTCCAACTCAGTTGGCATGGAAGAAACACCAATTGCAGTATTCAAGGGCTTCTCTGGTGCATACAATACCCCTAGGTCGATGCCTGGGCACTCCAGCAGTTTCTCTACTACTATGTTGTATCTCTGGAGCCCCAGGGCCTACATCCTCTAGTGCTGTAGCCATTCCTCCAGTCATGGCCTGAGGCAGGACTCCTTCACTTCTCATGGATGGTCCCCACTCTCTGACATGTGTAGTCTGCCACTTAGCACAATTACTTTTGCTTTCAGTTCAGTTGCTATAACATTCACACACATCAGAGGCTCACACATCTACAGTAAATGACAATTTACTTTTACTTTTGCACAATCTTGCCTACTTCCCAAAATTTCAAAGGGTATCTGTCAGAACCCTTAGAGGAAGAGTTAGTGAGTGAAGTCATTTGCTGGTGAGGCCTGATCACAAAGGGGAGCAGGGGTGCACTGGCACATCTCCCTCTTCCGGGTAGGCAGACATGTGGGTAAGAGGTGATCCGATGACCTGCTGACTCCTTGAGTTCTAGTGCTGTATCCACAGACATTGTCCCTCCTTCTGGAACCTTAGGGGTGAAGCGAAAGAGTCAGTGGATGGTCTGTGATTCTCGGTGGGTGATGGGCAGTCTTCCTCTCCCTACCAGATCCTTTCCTTCTGCTGCTGCTGGCCCTGGTCCTCTCAATCTGTTGTCCTTGCCATTTCTATACCAGAGTGCTCTCACACATGCAATAGGTGTACAAGTGGCTCTCTTCTAGCTTTGCTCATTTGAATTAGAGGTGGGCTTCTAATGCTCTTCCGGACTGCTCGGTGCCATGCAAATAAGTCCACAACCAACGCTCCTTCCCAAAAGAAGGTTCATGTGCAGTCCTTGATTAGCTGTTGGCATAAACTGCAAAGATCGCACTTTTTCCTTTTAAGTTCATGATTACTTCTAGACATATCTCAGTGGTTTCAGGTTCATATCAAACCAGATAACCTTTAAAATGTACTAGAGGCCTTGGGATACTTGGAGCATTTACCCCAGCACCTTATGTCTCTCAAACCCTGGAGGACAAGCCACCACATGTGATGGCTAGGTACCTTCCTGTGTCTAGGGACATTATAAAATGGTACTTCTCTTCCAAGGAGGACCAGCATACAGTAGGAAGTATACTTCTAACTACACCCTTGGACCAGGGATACCAGACACCACAGGACACCAATAAGAGGGGCATTTACAAACTTTATGTCCTGCTGGGCTCTGGGATTAAGCAGGGTAGTGTTTATTAAACCATTTAGCTAGTAACCGTGGTCCATAAGGGTAACATCCCCATACCAACCCATTCCCCCTTAAGCTCATTTGGGAGGGCTTCTCATGGTTTCCTATGTCCTGCTTGAGATGGGTACTGCTGCATCACAGATAGTAACAGTTAAAGGTCTTGAGGATATGCTTCCTACAAAACAGGTGCATGGTAGGACTCTCCCCAGCCAGAACTACACACTATCCTGGGAGGCTACATATGCCTGGGCATAGCATCAGTGCCAAGGGTTGACACAAAGCATTGTTTGAACCAGAATATGGTTTCCATTATTTTTTTACAACAGTCAGTTCAGCCAGCATTTGCTTTACTGCATTATGCAACTAGATACTAGTTAACCTTTTTGTAACTGTCTCTTGTCACCTGGCCCCAACCCCAGTGGGACTATAAACTGAAAACAACACTTACCATGTACCTCTCCCTGATGAACCCATTCCATAAAATAGTTCTAAATGATCAGTTGGCCCTCTATGCCATGTTAAAATAAAACAAACTTCTAGGTGAGTACAGTCCATACTAGAGAGCTGCATCAAATCAATACTATAGTCTGGACAAACTCACTCCCCAAGACTTTCAAAGTACTAAATAATACTTATTTGTCCAATTCCTTACAGAGGAACAGTGCACTAAAACCATGTATATTCAATGGTTTGCAATAGTACATTCATTACTTCTTCAGTAAAAAGTGGTCTATAACCATAAAATATTTAAAATGTTGCAGAAGTCCTACTTTATGGTGGGCACACCACCAATTTTAATTTCTTTTGAATTAAGGACTTATTCATTCAAACACTCAAATGAATAGTTTACCACTACTTTGCTGGTATAATTTCCTTCTTTATGGTTCTATTTATTTTTCTTTTACATAGTGGTAAAAATATATAAATCCTATGAATTGTTACACCACATCCTTGTAATGTTACAAAATGTGTAAACATAATTACCTTTTTATTTATCTCATTTAGTATGTCTACGTGTTCACCTTGTTTACTGCAGTGTAGTAGACTGTGTCAGTTCTATGTCAAAATCGTGAATACAAAATGGTGATGCCATTTATAAGCGTGGATGTTACAGTGACTGCCGAAATAGCATTGTTAAAGAAAAGTGAAAAGCAAAACAGCTTCCTTACATGTATAGCGCCAGTGTCTCCTTCACTTCCTGTGTTTTTCAGAGCCTTTACTTCCTGTCCCCACCCGGCAACTATCTGTTACCTGAAACCAACCATAGTAGTTTGCATAGTATAAGTGGAGCAGTCACAGCTCATGTACCTGGAGTTCTGGATTCTGCAGTTTCTGATTTTCTGCTTTCCTGAATAACCCCTTGCTGATTCCACCTGATCCTGCCTGTTGACTGTAGACTGAGGACTGAGAGATACTCCTGCACCTGCTCCTTCTCAGCAGAATGGCATTCACAGTTCATAACATGTCAAAGGGTAAGCCTCTTATTCTCTATGAGGATATTTGTACCGAAAGGATAAGGAAACACCAACTAAAGTGTATCGAGGTGTGCAGAGGCACACAGATTTAAGTATCTCGCTAGGCTCCACACAGTTGCAGATACTGTTTCTGCACAGCTTAAAAACATAATCATGTTCCTGATTCAGGTGATGTGGGAGCCAGAAAAGTCATGGGTGAAATTCATAACCATGCCAGAAGTACTGTAGAAAGTACATCGCAGGTCCTGGTTACAGCGACTGCTTCTGTACCTGCATCAGTTAGCAGCAGACTTCCCAAAATATGGCTAATTAAGCACACCATTCAGCTTATTTGCCAGCATGATTGTGGAGGTCCTGTAACCCTTTGTGTGCTGAGGAACTCGCAAGACCCTCGGAATTTGCAGTACTGGGCTCGGGGAAAGATTCCTTATGTTTGACAATGGGCTAGGGAAGGACTGGATTCTAGTCTATGGCACTGAGGCCAACTTAAGATTTTGAAGACCAGTCCAGATTGGATGCTTGATGACACTTTAAAATTGTGTCTTTCATTACTCAATCAGTTGTATAGCATCCATGCTATGTGGTCTGGACAAGTGCTAACTGCATTTTACATCCTGATGTGCTCACGTAAATCACTTCATATGAATGTGTGTTTCCCAGCTTAAGGCACTCTGTGGTGATGTTAGTCCAACTACTGCAATTATGGACTTTGAGAGAGCTGCATGAAAGAGATTGGCAAGTGTTTTCCCAAACACACAAGTCAGAGGATGTTTTTCCATTTTGCTCAAGCTGTATGGCGAAAAATACAGACATGCCACGAAGTGGAAAAGCAATACTGTAGTGATCCTAACCCGCTCTACATTTGAGGATGCTGTTGTCATTGGCTTTTGTGCCACCCTGATGACATAGTGAGTGCATTTGTGGAGCTATGGGAGATAGAGTTCTTTGTAAATAATGAGGACATACTACAACCTGTCCTCTATTATTTCGAGGACATATGGTTAGGAAGACCAAAGGCCACTCGAGAGGAAGGCATGCAATGTTTCCTGTGCCTAACTGGAACTGCCATGAGGCCACAGTGATGGGGCTATCAAGAACAAACAGTACTGTGGAGGGATGGCACTGAGGATTTAACTTGCGCCTCGGTTCGTGTCATCCCAGCATCTGGAAACTAATTGAATGTTTGAGGGAAGAACAGCGACTAACAGAAATGAAGCTCAAACAGTTTATCTCAGGAGCAAGCACTGGAGGTACTAAAAGACAATATAGAGACCACAATAAAAGGATTGAAAAAATTGTGAGAGAATATGGTAATAGGACAACTTACGAGTACTTGCGAGGACTCCCATACAATTTCAGTTTCAAGTGTAAAGTAACTGGAAGGAACAGCCTAACGACAGAAGATGGAAATACAGGTGATTTATGGCATTATTGAAATAAAGATTACTAGCATTGCCCAGTTTTTTTTAAATGAAAGATTCGCTATTTTGACGCTTCAGGAGTCGCTGTGTTGTCAGGTTACCATTTGTTGTACCACGGCTTAGCAGATTGAGTTGTGAGTACTTTCATTGTCGCTGTGTTGTCCTCTTAGTCACCAATCACTAAGTGTCATTTGCCAGTTGCTATTTTAACCATGCAAAATTAGCCATTTGTGGTAATATATATATTTCAACTAGCTATTGTTTTTGTAGCTATTTTATACTCACTATCCTGAACTTGCTATTTTGTATTCGTGATTTTCACATGATACCGATTGTGTCAGACAGATTTTACTGATTTGAAAGTGGAAATTTTCTGTAACTACAAATCCTGGCATCACCTGCAGCTGACATCAGAGGAGGGCTGCAGCAGTGAGAATTCAATAGTCTGCAGTGCATGTTAGTTTTATAAACTCCAGTCCAATCTGATTTTATATTCTTGGACCTGTTTGTAACATTTGGACCTCCTTTATGGCAGCTTGTGGTGAAGTTTGGTCACAAAGGTGCATATCAGAGACCCCAACATTTACAGACACTAGACCAAAGGAAAGAGGTGTAGTGGGCATCAGTTTGGTGTACTGGGTAGAAAATCACATTTTTTTTTACCAATTATTTTACCAGGTGAGAGACACTAAGCTGAAAGCTTGTTTGCAGGTGCAACCTGGGAGCACGAGGAAGTTAAATGACTTGCTCAGGGTCACACAGTATGCAAGTCAGCAGACCTGCTGCACCATATACTGTATTTGAATCACCTGAGACTTGTAGCAAAATGGCCACTTAAAAATCTGGCCCTCTCCTCCTAACTGATGTTCAGCAGGAAACAACTATCAGGGTTTGAGTTAACCCTCTGAGTACTTTCTCATAACCCATGCCAGCTTGGGTGAAGAGAGTGGCTAGTTGCATTTGTCCCCCACCAAGTCACATCAAAGTAATGCCTTTTGAGCAGAAAAAATGTAAAAGTGACATTTGGTGTTCCTTCGAATTAATTTTGAATGTAAAAGTCTTTTGAATTTGATATCTTGCAGGCTACAGCATGAACTCCATTACTCCAATATGTCATGCAGTTAACTGAAAACTTTTACATTGAGTGACTGATCCTGGTGGGTGGCAGTGGGCACTGTAGCAGTGATGTCACAGCTGGTGGACATGCTACCTTGGTGAATATATCCTCAGGCGGAGTGCCCTTTCACTTCTTTAGTTTTATCCTCCACCTGACCAGTGCCATCTCTCTGACGAGAAGGAAAGACCACCATGGCCATGATGTGATATATGAGATCATCAATTTCCCAGATTCTCCATGCATTATGACCACTGGTAACAGACTAGAGCATTCGTGGAAACACTAACAACACCACTGCAGTGTTCTGCCTAAGAAGCAAGGAGTCGTCCTGGTCATCCATAATCTACTAGAAGCCTCAAGCATATAGAAACTAATCTTTTTATGCAAGCACACCTTCTAGCAGCCCACCTGGAAGTGAACTGAACTGTCTGGCAAGGTATTTCTGCTTTCTGGAGACCACCACGTAGTGGTTTCTGAACTAGGATGTACTGGATGATGTCTTCAGGAATGGAGAACTAAGCCTGATCCTGTGAAAAGTATGATCCCCTAAGTATCAGCTAGAGGAATCATATACAGTGGATTCCACACAGTGCACCTGGATTAGTGCACATTCTGGTTTAATGCACAACTCTACTGTTTCCCCCTCATATACACCTAATGTTAAATATGCTGTTAAAATGCATACCGATAAGCGTACATTTTGGCTAAGTACACATAATCTCAATTCATTAACACATCTCAGGTAATGCAGTTAACACCTGTTAAGTGCATAGGTTTTTAACAACGCTTAACTAGGTGTTGCAGTTGCATTTAACACCCTTCCTAGCTCCATTCATTTATCCCATTCAACAGATACCCAGACAGCCAGCAGCATGAATTGAAAACAGTAACACTCACACTAGGTCAGAAAATCTTTGTGATCCAGCATTTGGAACTCCCTAATGCTTTGGGTCAATCCTATACTTCTCTTGCAGTTACTAGAAGTTCTTATGTTGCTCCTGAAATTACCTGGATCTAACCTTTTGAATGTAGGAGACATGGCTGATACACATGCAGCAGAACCTTTAATTTGTCCCACCACATTGCTGTAGGGCTATCTGCTACATGATTTACCTGTAGTAGGGACCAGATGTCAACCTCTAATGATTTACAGAACTCAGGGTCTCTAAGAAAGGAGCACATTTTTGATGTTGCAGATACAGGGGTGGGGACAAAAGAACTGTAATGGAGTTAGAAAACACTTATAAAACCTTTCTGTACTTTATTATTTTAATTAGTGTTGTAGTACAAGCGGATTAACTTAAGCAACACACAGCCTTTTAAGCAACACACTACCTTTAACAGTCTTTTACTTTTATGAAGTATGAAGTTTGTATGAAGCCATTTTCATGGAAAATAAATGTATATGCTTTAAATGTGCCTCAGCTCTTTAATACAGTGGCAATTTAGCAATTTTGGGGTAAATGGACAATCCGGCTTAATGCACATTATTCTGTGCAAAACAGTGTGAGTGGCCTGCCTGGCTGCCTCCTATCCCAATCCCATTATGTTTTTGTTGGTTTTATGTAATATAACCCCTCCTCACTTCCTCCAGGCTCCAGACCCTAATCCAGTTTAGAGTTTTTTTTTTTTAATTCTCTCCCTCCATTTTCTAACTCCTCCCCAAACTGATATATAACATTTGTTTACCTATATATAATCTTCCTACCAACACTGTTTCTGCTGCCTTCCTTCTGCCCTGTTCCATTTCTGTTTCTCTTTTCTGTTTTTTTTGTGAAAACAACCTCCCTCTCAGCTCAACATGATCCTGACTACTCCCAAATGGCACTGCTGCGTTTGGGGAGGTGCATCCTCCTCTTCTCCCCCCTTCTCCTCACAAGCATCTCTTAGTCTCCTCAGGCTCCTTATCTCCTTGCTACTATACAGCAGGTGGCATTACGCTTAATCCCAGCCCTGCTCCATCTCCCCCAAAGGGTTGAGAGGGCTCATGTAAACCCTGCAGTCTCCTCCCTAAAATTGATGTATTACAACCACTCATTGTTAACCTTAAACCTGACATGCTTATAATCTCTGAGTCTTGGCTATCAGCCAAGATCCCAGACTCTGCTATTATCATCCCAGGTTTCTCCATCATCGGGCAGCATCAGGCTAAGAGGGAGGTGATGTCGTCATATACCTTTAATCTTGCATCCAGTTTCAACTGGTGTTGCCTGTCTCCTCAACTTCTGCCTATGAGATGTTCATCCTCAAGCGTTCCCCTCCCTTTTCAGTCCCCATATTCACTGCTGGAGTTTAAAGCTGTCCTGACATACAGTGGCGTCCCCAGAATGAAACCCACTTTTAAAGCACTCTGCAGTATGATGCATGAACCTACTGAATAAAGCAATGTAATTTCAGTGGAATTAGTCCTTTTGTCATATGAGAAACTGTGGCATTCACTTCATCCTGGCAGTGTCACATTTTCCTGAATGAAAAAGGACTAATTGCAAAGAAATCACATTGCTTTATTCAGTAGTTGCTGCAGCATTCTGCAAAGGTTGCAAAATGCTGCAGAATTGGGTTTCATCCTGGGTCAGCCACTGTATCCCCCATCAGGTACTAAACTCCTCACCACCCTATTCTCTCATGCCTCTTCTGGTGAGTTGCTCATCCTAGGTGACTTCAGTCTTGGTTCTCTCCCTCTCTTCACAAATTATACCAAAATGTAACCTCCCTCCAGCTCTAACAGCCAATCTCTGATCCCATTCAGCTAAATCACAGATCCCTCAACCACACACTCCTGTCCACCAAGAAAGAAAGGAGAGTGAGGGGCATGAGATACACCTGCAGATACCTCACAGAGGTAAACAGAGTGCAGGAGAGGAGTATCTTTCAGTTGAGAGAGCACTGCAAAGCCATTCAGTGAAGCTTGTGCATGTGGGGAGGGAGGTTAAGAGACATGTGAGGAAGTATTACAGTACTTCCCTAAAAGACTTTGGACACCTAGAAGAGACTTCCAGCAGAAATGGTGGAGGCAAAAACTGTCTGACCTTCAATCATGTGTGAGATAGACATGGGAGAATATTAGTAAATAGGCAGGAAGGCGGGAGGGTTGCTACGATCAGTTAGGGTCTGGAGGACAGAGTAGGCAGCAACCATCTGGACAGACTGGGTTGGTCAAGTAGTCCTTTTCTGCTGACAAAGTCTATATTTTTCCTGGACTAAGCCCTCTCCTCTCACTCCATTGTATTGTGGATGCTGCTACCCTTCCTGATACCCTCATTGACCACCACATGGTCTACTGTGTGCACAGGATCCATTGCCCCAAAGCTCCCCCAATTTCATCCAGGTCTGGTCCTTCTGATCTCTGAGTTTTCCTCTCTTCATGCTAAACTGGTGGCTACTTATTGGCCCCATCTCAGCTTCCAGCAACATCAACATGTCACTTTCGAATTCTATAACTCCAAGTTCTTGAGTGTCTGGGATCACCATGACCCCCTGACAAAAGTAGGGGTCTGGCGTCCTCACCTACCCTTGATCCCAGCTGAGCTGCTTGTCTGTCATAGACCACATGACCTTGCTAGGCAGACCCACAAGTCCACTGTTCTTCTTTTTTATCTTATTAGATACAAGGCCTGTTGCAACACCCATACAACTGTACTAGGCTTGCTAGAGCTGAATACTTTGTATCCACACTCCAGAACAACCTTAACCACCCCTCTGTGTTCTGAAAGATCATCCAGGCCTTCTTCTCCACCTCTGATCCAGCCACCCCCCTAATCCTCAAGGTGGCCAATGTCCCTGTTTCTGACCCTGCTATAGTTGCTACAACTTTAACCTACTTTTTACCCTCCTCCCACCTGAAGCTCCCCTCCATCCTCCCATGTTGTTTTCCTTCTTTCTTGCCACCCCTCTGCTTCCCTCAAACCCCCATGGATCTAAATCAACACAGAGGTGGTAGTATTGATGCCCTTGACCCAAGCTCCCATATCTCTCCACTCTTGGATTGCTCTCTCTGTCACCAACCTTCTAAATCTTTCCTTCCTCTAACCTCCATCCCTGATACATGGATGCAGGCTGCAGTCATCCCTTCCAAAGGGGAGGCCCCACCTCCTCTGGTAACTACTTATTTCTCTCCTTCTCAGTCTGGCTAAACTCCAGAACACCTAGTACCCTCACAACTCTCTCCTTTCCTAGATTGCTTCTCCATCTTCACTCTCTTCCAGTCTGGTTTTAGGAAGTCCAACTCCACCTTCCTCCTGCTACTCACTGACTGCAGCCTATCTGGTATGGATCAGGGCTTGGTCACACCAGTCATTCTTATCAACTTGGCCAAAGCCTTTGACTCTGTTGCCCACTGTTCTTCTGGATAAGGTTAAGGCAGTGAGGCTCTCTGCCTACTCAGTAGAGTGGTTCTATCTTACTTTAAGGGGAGGTTACAAGCTGTCCATACTGGTGACCCCTATCCCCTCCACTCCCTATCTGCTCTGTTGTACCCCAAGGGTCCATCCTGGCCCTATTCTGTTCTCCATATTCCAAATGACCACCCCTCTGACTGCTACTCCATGCCAATTCAGATGTATGCAGATGACATGGTCTTCCATGCTTCTGGATCCTATGCCTCTGACCTCATGGCTGGGTTCCAACTGATTTTACCAACATTCAGCACTGGTTCCAGGCAAAGCAGGTGACCCTCAATGTCAAGAAAAATGGTCTGCATGACTTTTGTCACTTGGCAGAGACTAACTAGCTCACCCCCCTTCCATTCCCATGATGATGCTGCAATCAAGGATGTTTAGTCCTTTAAATAACTCAGGTCCTGGTTGGATCACCACCTCAGTTTCTCAGTTCATGTGGATTCCATCTACCAGAGGCTTCATTCCAGTCTGGGTGTACTTTACAGGAATAACGCGAATATCCCACTTCCTGTCCATACAGATATTGTCTTGAAGATGCTTTGACCTGCCTTTGACTATGGTGATATTGTTTATAGTGTTGCTCCAAATCCTCCTAGCCAGACTGGATCACCACTTTCCTCCTTCTGCTGCTTTGCCCTCAGTTGCCCACAAAGAACACATCTCACTGCTCCTCTACCCCCTCCTCTGCTTTCCCTTCCTTGATACCAGCACCTTGCTCACTATGCTACCTTCATTTCCAAATTCGGGCTTAGGTCCCTTCTCCCTTACTATCCTTTTCCTTCCTCAACTCCCCTTTCCTCCTACTCACTTTACAGTTCTGGACCACTCTTTGTTGTGTTCCCCTCCGTAAAATCCTCTGCTGACCAAGCTGCCTCCTCCTTTCGCATCCTCAGGCTTTGGGACTCTCTTCCCCTGCATTTGTGCCTCTTCCTCCTCCCCTTCACTCAAATATTTTCTCCGTGAATTCACCATTCACTGCTATAGTTGTATCTGATATAGTGCTATATTTAGCTATCCTTCAACCCCTGCCAACCACTGCTGCCCATGCCTGAATACTGTTACCCTGCTCCCCACTATTTCTTGCCACTCTTCCTGCTAGACAACAGTGCATTGGTCATTGTTCAGTGTTGCTGCACTTACTACCACTCTAGCAATGCCTTGTTCATACTCCAAACATGTTGCAATTTGCTGTTATATTGCTTGTTGCTCTTTAGATGTTCTGTCTAACTTGTTCATGTTTTGTTGTTACTTGGTTATTATCTTATACTTGTGATTTGTGAAATCGACTGTTATAACTTATTGCTATATTCCCCTTTTACCCCTTCCCCAGGTTGCATCTGAAACAAGCTATTTAGAGCTGAGTATGTCTTTCTTGGTAAATAATTTGAAATAAATATTGGGATGCAGGAGGAGGCAGCGGACACTGTGCTTTGCACTGAAGCTACAGCATGAATGACGTTTATTTTACAGTCTCTTTACTCAAGGTAGTCCAAGTGTAATACAGCATCTTAGTTTTATTGGGGCCCTCATCTACTCATCTTCACAGCTTGAAAAACTGAAGTAGAAGGAGGTTAAGTGCCTTGCTCAGGGTCACAGTAAGCCAGTTGCTGTGGAGGGTTTCAGAACTGATCTCTTGCTTTACAGTGTAGTGTTCTAACAAACTGATCACATATTCTCTTCCAGCTGAAATTTAATATATACTAAAGAACAGAAGGAAGGGTTGCAATTCAAATGTGACCAACACTGATGATATTTGTTCATTAAGCTAATGAATTAAAAATATATCTTCAGAGATTAGCATAGGGATCAGGTTAAGCCAAGTGACATTTTTGTAAAGCTCATTTCATTTTTTTTTTGGGGCCTTTAAAAACCTTGACCTTTACTACTTTTATGAACTGTAATAGGATGACCAGTGATCACAAGTGCTGGAATATGAATGAAAAATTCAATGTGCACCCAGTTTAACATGTTTTGTTTTTGTCTGTTTGTTTTGTTAATTTGGCATCTGTAATAGAACCTGGCAAACCATGACTTTCACCAGGTTTTAATTTGACACCAAATGGTTCTCAGAAGTAGCATCATCTATACTTTTGATGGTGAATGAATTCTTCCTGACTTAAGATTTGAAGAATTCCTGAGTGGTCTGTGCAAGAATTGTTTCTAGCCTCTAGGTGCACAGATATATGACAAAGCATGAGTGAACAAACCCTAGCAAAGGTACTAAAGAGGTGTAACAGACCAGACCGAGATTTCAGAGACCAATATTAGACTAGAGTGCACTAGGTACTAGCAAGATCCAGCTGTGTAGCAAAGTACCACCTGCTGTCTTCTTGGGCAAGTAAACATAAGCTGTTTTAGTCTGATCTGTGCATTTAAAGGAACATTTTATATTTGTCAGAGAAAGTCCCTTGACAAAAGTTGGTACCCCCTTGAAAAAAAATTCTAGATCTGCTTCCATGGTACCATACAAACAAAAATATGATTAAACTCAAGCCTTTATGTTAAGTCAATGTCAGTGAGCTGGCCCAGTGGTGTAGGGGGCTGAGACACAGTGTATGCCATACCTCTCACCATCGGGTGACCAATTCAGGAATGAGCTCAAGTCACTGGGGGTTGGCCAGTGGGGGAGGAGGATTGAGCATCCAAAGTCTGCTCTCCTCTCCCAGGAGGAGGGAGGAAGGTGGCACCAGTCTTCAGTGATACCCAGTGGAGGCTTGATGTGCATCAGGATTGGGCCACCACAGGACGGGGTTGGAGGCGATGGCGAACATCAACAACCTGGGTGCAGGAGCGTGCTCAGCTAGCATGGATGTCATTGCATGTCCACGCCTCCAGGAAATGGGAAAGTAATTGGGAAATCCTTCTTAGCATGCAGGATGACACGAGGCACCTCCCTGAATGATGCCCCTGGCCAGCTGCGGGCTGGTGAAGTGTGGACCTCTGTCTCTCTCCTTGCTTCCAGGGAGGCTTCGCCATGGGGAGTTAGCTGTGGGCATCACCAGCCATGGAGGGCTGCATGGAGGATGCTGGTAGGAGGTTGTGTTGGGCAGGCAGGGGTAGTCCCCACAGCTGCCTGGTAAGGAGCAGAAAGAGGTGGAAAAAAAGTTAGTGTGGTGACTCAGCAGGTTGCACATCCACCGCTGAGGAAGAAGATTGGAAAGTTGTTGGTTCTAGCCCACATCATGAACTTTGATAAATTCCAGTGCTGGCAGTTCAGCATGAGGGGATGCTGTACTCCTGAGGGTGCTGGCTTTGGATGAAAGCGTTAAGCCCAAGTCTCATTCATTGGCTTGTTCCTGTGGTTGTTCAGGAGGATGTTTAAAGATCCCATTGCACTTCTCAAAAGAGTAGGGAGTTTTATTTAAAACAAAAATCATAGTGCAGAAAATCAAAAAGATCCACAAAAGCATTTCAAAAAGAAAAAAAAATGATAAGGAAGACTATAAAATCAAACAATCATGGAAATAAAAGAAATAAACAAACACAAGAAAAAATCTTCTAACAGAAAAAAAATTTAATAGTAAGTTAAGAACCCATGTTTTAAAAGCAAATTAAGACAACAAGCTTGCTCATAAATTTAAACAAGATTGAGTAATCAGTTAGCAAATCCAGTGTTCCACGAATCTGTCTTCTGGGAGGAATTCAAGTTCCTTATTGTAAAATGGCAAGAAAATGCCTGGCACTGACTGGTCAGTGTTGTCCTTCAGTAGTGATGCTATCTAGCACATCCACCTATTCAAAAAGCAACTTAAAAGGTATTTAAAATGTATTTTTCATCTTTTTTTTATTTTGTGTTTTTACAACCTAGCCATTTATAATTCCAGTAATGCACTCCAGGGCACGTGCCTTGTAGATAATATCACTTCTTAGGTGCTGAATGCACGTGGCCTGTGGCATCGTCCCCAACCACCTGAGGCATGATGTTATCACAGCATGAGACACACCCTGTCATGCATTATTGCTTAAATAACACATTGCTGTAGCTCTCAAAATATATTAGCTAACAAAATATCCAGAGGCAAGAAAAGTTGCTGTAGAACCACCTTGCAGTGGTGGCTGCCAAATATGGAATTTAATGCAAGCCATGACATCCTGTACAGTGCTGAGAAACTTCCTCACTGATTTGAAACGGACCTAATACTATAATTTGGTAGTCCACAAGAAAGGAAGTATCTAGTGTTCTGGCCACAAGTATTCACTATAAATACCACCAACAGCTTATCCTGATACAACATGTCAGTTTGCATCTGCATCTCCCTCCCTCCCTTCCACTGGGATGAGACTGAAAATAGGCAAAATTGTCTAGCCCTTCTTTCCCAGTCAACAACTAAATCAAAATATGAACACAAAAAGAAATAAGTAAACATGATTGGGCATGTCAGGCCTATGTTGTGTTGTAACTGCAGATGTCTGCATGTGTCTGAATGTTAACTTCTTGTGCAGTTGAAATGCTTACAGATAGAGATGCAGTGAATTTAAATCTTGCTGGCGAAGTGCCCGCAAAGTGGGCACTCACGTGTTACTCTGCTGTGTGGAGTGGCCAATACAAAGGCTCACTTTGCCTTGTAATTATTACTTCACATTGTCATTCTACTTTACTAGTAAGGTGAAGTGACAAAATTATTGGCAGCCTTCACACACACACAGTCACCAGAATTAATGTGCATCCCAAAATGCTCATGTCTTGTGTCCTAAAAATCACCAGTGCTGACGGTGATGAAGTAAAATGAGAGCACAAGAAATGCAAAGTCTCCCATGATTAATGGCACACTCAGTCATGTGCTAGTGGTCACACACAGTCACCAGAATTAATCTGCATCCCAAAATGCTACTGTCTTGTGTCCAGAAAATCCCCAGTGCTGACAAAGTGAAATGAGAGGTAGCAAAAATGCAAAAGCCTCCCAGAATTAATGGTGCACTCTGTCATGCGCACAGTGATCACACACAGTCACGGAATTAATAGTGCATCCCAAAATACTACTGTCTTGTCCAGAAAATTCCCTAGTGCTGACGGAGTGAAATGAGAGTGTAACAAGAAATGTAAAGTCTCCCAGAATTAATGGTGTACTGCAAACGACAGACAGATTAAGATTTTGCTGCACACTCAAGAGATGCAGACGCAAGGCACAACACCACCTAACCAGTGCTCACAAGTCACAAATCCAAATATGGAAAAGAATACCTTTTGCCATTGGGGGATGGTAGTGCACAGCAGTAGCAGTCCACTACCAGTAAAGATACGACAAAGCAGTATAACAAATTCATGCAGGTACAGTGGATAGCAGGTTCACACTGCTGTAATTACTCTGTGGCACAATAAATGGTGTCTGATTTAATGGCACACATCACTAGGGTTGCCACCTACCCAGTATTTTTCTGGATGGTCTGGTAATCAGGGCTTTTCTCCGGTTATCCAGTTTTCTCCTTCCCAGTCTGGTAATGCGGCTAGGCAGACCATGTGGTGGCAGCTGGCATTTTTTTGCTGCAATTGAAGCAGCTGTGTCAGGATTGCAGAGTGACCCCAATCCCTCCCAATTGTGTCCTACACCCAACATGGCTGGGCAGTAAGGCAGTTAAACATAGTACCAAAATAAAATAAAAATATACACTTGTAGCAAGATTTGATTGACTACCTGTCTGATGAGTGAAGTTCAGTGAACACAGTCTCTTAATCTCATCTCTTATGGTCTCTGTGGTTAACTTCTTCCGGATGATTGGAGCAACTCCGTGCTGTGACTGTGACTCTGACCACAATTTCACCTTGCCGGTCTGTCCCGACTGCCAACCACCATGCCACCAGTTCAGCTTTTCCCGGCCTAACATTGGCTGCCCATGTGGAATGCAGTCGCACTCACTCTCATACATCTTACACTCCCCAGTCTCTCCCCGACCTCGAGTCGACTGAGCTCCACTGCCGACGACAGTCTGGCTCGACATGAATGATTCAGGCTCAGCCAACATTAAAGCAGTTAAAGGCTTAGGAAATCAGCCAATCAGATGCTGTATTTGCTGGCTGGCATTTAGTGGCCAATCAGCAGTGGGCACAGTCAGTGAGTGCTGATTGGTGCACTAGTGACCAGTGATTGGTCCGTTAGGAGGACCGATCATAATAAACATTTTACGTAGTGTTGCAGCGGGAAAAATAAACAAAGCGATCAAAGGGGCTTTGCCCTGTAGTAACCCATGGCTGCTAGGGTAGGGTACACTGTTGGATCGGAGGTGTTGTTGGCAGAATCAAGAGAAGAGATGAGTCAGAGCCTAGGAGAGGCGAGAGAGAACTTTAAGTCTTGAAAGCAGCCAGGATTCAAGTTCAGGAGCTGATTGCCAAAGGAATCTGACTTCCACCAGAGAGGAGTGGACAGAGAGACCATACCCAGGCAGTATAGGTGACTGTGCCTGAAATTTTTGACAGGCCATATGGTGTGACACGAGCGAGAAAATGGGTGTGGCCAGCAACAACAGGGTGGGGCTTGGGCCATTGGGGTGGAGCTTGTCAGTCGGTGATTGGCCCGATTCAAAGGTGCAACCTACACATCACACACACTCACACACACTACAAGTAATGCATAGCAAATTAAAAACCTGTAGTAATATAACCAAATGTTTTAAACTGAAATTATACACTGCTGCACCGACAATCAGCAAAAAATCAAGAATTACTGAAAATATTACTGTGTGTACATTAACACAGTTATACAAAAAAAATATAACCAAAACAGAAAGACTGCCTTTTTCTCCCAGTTAATCTACTACACCACAGATACGCCCTCCCCCAAAGCACACTTCACAGTACACATACTGACTGTTCTAAATTAACATTCAAAATCCACACACAAACAATAAACACTCAATGATATGAGCACAGGAATATTTCCTACAATCGATGTACTAAATTGTGAGCAAAACAATAGCTCAAAGGGCTTTTTAACAGCTTTTAGAGGATTTGAATCACAGAGCTCTTAGAGGAAACTGTCTCCATCTTCCACTACACACATACTACACAGAACTGTGGCTGTGCAGAACAATCTAGAGCCCATGTGACCTGCAATCCCATGAAGCACTACAAAATTCTCCTTTGGAACTCAAAACAAGATGAAGTGAGGCCAAAGTACATTGATTTCAATGTCCTTTGCCTTAAAATTAGTGGAGAAGTGGTTTGGGGAGAGGCGAAATAGCATAAAGTCATTGCTCTCAATGGACTTAGCTCCCCATTATAGCATAAAGTACTCCCGCCGCATGCTTGAATGCTTCGTCGGATTCCGTGTTACCTGCGAATCACTTCACAGAGTGAATTTTAGCCAATTACCCACCACTACTTACAGATCAGGTCAGGCCAAGAGTCATTTGTTGCATCAGGTCATTCATTTCTTGATTTGCATTTTGTACATCCCATTTGAGCTACTGGCTGATATAGTACCGTTTGCTCTACCGGGTCAGTAGTAAAACAAATGAAGCAATAACTTCTCATGGCTAAGGCCTAGAATCACTTTTGTATGTGTGTGTGTGTGGGGGTCCCCAACTCCAGCCTCTGTCCTATGTGCTGCACAACCAACAAATGTGTGCACAGTCAAACACACAGTAGTGTACCAGATACAACTTCATGACATTTTTTACATGATTGCACTCTTTGTCTAGAGGATAAATGCCTCTTTTGTGCCTCCCTTATCTCGACATTCTGGTTTAAAATCCTCTCTTCACAGCACAACTCCCTACTTTCTTGTCCATTCCTCCTCATATCATCACTCTACTTCTGAACCTCACTCTTTCTCAGCCACTTGTGCAAAAAACCGTTGCTGAACAGGTCATACATATAGGTTCCCGTGGCTGTTGTCAAAATGTTCCTTCCCATCTGCTCCTTTTCCTGTTTATCCTCTGTCTTGAAGGCACTGCTCCATGACCACACCTCTTCGTCTGCTCCTGCTCTAACTGTATTGTAGGTCTCCTTTCCTGTCTCAGACTGGAAGTGGTTTACTGCCCTACAGTATATGGTTATATAGTGTATAGTAGAGCATTGCTCTGTATAGAGTTCCACCCTTTCAAAATGCTGTTGTATCAAAGTTCAGGGTGTAATTGTACCCTTCTGTGGTACAACAGCATTCTAGAAACCTCTAGAGACTGACAAGTCAGTTTAGTTCTGAAAGCAAAAGGACTGCCAGGCACACATTTCACATGCTATACACTATAAATATGGGATGGGGAACTCTATGCACAATCAGTATGTTCTGCCACCTTGGGTTTCTGATTCCCCGGACCTCCAGCTTCCTCTCGGGGTCCGAAAAGACTCAGCACCCTCTGGTGGTAGAACACGCTGGTTGTGCATGGGTTTTGTATACTTTGTTTTATACCCTGTACCAACAGGAACTCTCTCAGACATCCACCGCACACTGCGAGCTCTACCTCTCACCTGAGCTCTCTCATCACCCTTGTACCAGCCTGACAGATCCCTGGCTCTGCACCCCCTGAGTGGGGCTACCCTATCCACCAGGGTGCTCTATCTGAAATCCAATGTGCCAGCTGGGTGGTTGGCCTGGAGAGGAGAGAAGCAGAGTGCTGGAGTGTGGCATGGTGGGGTGAGGTGCCATCACCTATCCCTAAGGATGGGGATTTTCTTAGTTTCTCCCTAGAAGTGCAGCATGCAGCCAGCACCTGCATATGGCTGCCCTGCTGCATCTGCTGCACTCCACCTCTTATGTCAGCTGGTGTGCTTGCAGTGCCTCAATCTCCATCAGGGGCTGCTAGGACACCGAGTAACCCTGGATCCTCCCCAGGGAGAGGAGAGGAGGAGAGCTGTCCTCCGGATGCTCCATCTCTCCCTCCCTGCCGATCCTGGCTATCTGAATCTGTCACGAAACTGGGTCACCAGTGTGGCCCAAGGTGTGGCGTCAGTGCCTCAACCTTCAATGCCACCGGGCTGGCTAGGTTGTGCATAGTTGCCTATCCAGTATTCTCTGTGTTGTTATGTTGCTGTTCTGGTACTGTGATGCATCATCAATGGTGCAACACCATTTGAAAAAAAGAATCTTCTGGCATACTTTGAAACTGGCACATGTTGCTCTTTTTCCACCTACCAGAGATTGCTGCAAATAAAAACAGCCTTTTAAAATTGGTATCAGCCATAGGTCTTTTTAATTTCTAAAACCTGTTGTGCACATGCCCTTTTCATTTGCTTTTATAATGCTTTGTGTAACCCTAGATGGCGCTATCCCAGGGGCTACTACCCCTGCCTGATTTGCCACTAACAGGTTGAGGGGCCTGGATCCAATGGCGGGTGCCTCCACCCAGAGGTCAGGGTTTGCAATAGTTAAACTAACTTGGTCACAGCCCTCTGGGACACTGCAACCCCTTTCTTCCCACTAGTGGCCCACACAATATATCAGAATTACCTTCACAGTATACACTTACCCCCAGGTCTGGTTCCGGCACTGGGACCTCCTGTGAAATGAGATACAGTGCAACAATCACAGTACAGTACTTTAACATAGACAAATACCTCAGGCAGTATAACTTTGCTGAAACAAGCAGCTCTGATTTATTTGGGGATATAACAAGGACAGGGAAATCAGGTTAATTAGCTTATCACTCTAATAATCTACCTATGGCTCTGTGCACAGGCCTATCCCTATCAGTTACTGTCCCTGGGTACCCAAGCCCTAGTGGCTAGTCCAAACCGTGGCAGCTGGTAGGGGCCCTTTCCCAGAGAAAAGGAGAATTAAACAGTCAGCAGTACAGTAATTCCATTTGGATTTAATGTGGCAATTCAACAGGAGCAACCCTGAATTAGTACTCACGACCTCCAAATAAGATAGGGTCCTTCAATGTCAGCAGGGCTCACTTGAGGTACACAAACCTCTTCACACATCCATATAAAAGAAAGTACTATACCAGGCAGGCTGCATCTGTATCCGATCGCAATTACTGCACAATACCGGGAGAACACACAGCAGATTCAGTTCCTGACAGACCGAGTGCAATTTTCAGCAATTCTTCCAGTCTTCTACAGGGTGAGCCTGGTTTCTACTCTTCAGAATCCTTGATTCTTTTCACAGGACGGATTCAGTCTAACAAGCTGTTACACAAGCTGCAGACCGGAACTCTGGGCCTTACGTTTTTGACTAAAACTGCACACTGAAAAAGCACAGGGCTCCTTCCTTCTTCACTGCCAAAGCTCAACTGAACTCCAACTGACGAAACGGGCACTTCCTTTGAGTTCCTCC
Source organism: Neoceratodus forsteri (assembly GCA_016271365.2). Classification (NCBI taxonomy): domain Eukaryota; kingdom Metazoa; phylum Chordata; order Ceratodontiformes; family Ceratodontidae; genus Neoceratodus; species Neoceratodus forsteri. Next base: position 630,103,533 of record CM028133.1, on the reverse strand, counting down.
CAGTTCTTGACTGGATTGGCTGTCACTCACAATAGACTGCTGCTGTTGGTCCAAAAGGCACTGAAGTCTAAACTACATCTCCCAGAGTCACTGCCCATACAATCCTCTTGTGGCTGCAGATTATGAGTCCAAGTTCTGATTCGTCCAAGGCATCATTTTAGAGCTAGCTTACCCCACACTGATTGGTCCAGTTCAGCAGTTCAAAACTAGAATGGGAACTAGCAGACACAGTTCTGACTGCAAAAAAGCAGGTTAGACAAACTGTAATTTCATTATTACTCTAAATAATTTCTGGCAAACAGTTACATCTTTCAGATAGGTTCCCTTTGCACTCCTAGTGACTGCAAAAATGAAGTGAATTGGCAGCAGCTCGAGTGGTACTCAGAGAAGCACACAGTCCCCCATACAAACTAATTATGTCTGCAAGCAGACAGCTCTTAAAGAGACAGTACCAGAGGCTCTAAAAACACTCACTGATAAATGGCTTAAATGCCAAACACCATTCAGGCTTGGAGCATTCAAGCAAGCTCCTGGAAGTCTTTGAGACCCCCATTTGCAGGGGTTACACCTTCCTAGCCTGGGAAAGCTTGGCGTCCGCGTCAAGCAAGTACTCCATAAGTTTCAACTGCAACCATATACATTTGCATTAGGCTCACATGTAATCATCAGTCAATATATCATTTTACCAAGAACACATTTCTGAAACATTGCAGTACATCACTCTTTACACAGTATTACATACATTGTACCATAACTCAAGTTATTACCTCTTGTACATGAAACCTGAAGAGGGGCCCTTCCTATCAGTTACCTTGGGGCTGGATGGGGCAAGGGCACCATATTAGAGGGCAACACAAGTAACTTGGAGTTAGCACTGATGCTCAGTTTGGGCAATGAGCTCGGGGACACATACACTCTTTATGGACAACATTGAGAGGCAAGTCCACAGGCCTCCCAAGTGAATCATAACTGAGGTGCACCACAGGCTTTACAGCTCGACCAGTCTTTCTAGGGGAACTGTTATAGTCTCTGCACTCTGAGCCTCATTTTCAGCATTGTCCTCACTTGTCAGGAGTCTCCATGGGGTAGAGAGGCTAGAACCTGGGGCACTTTCAGCTCCAGGAGTTACAGTTTCTGAGTCCACAACATTTGGCTCGCATGGAGGCTTTCGGACACTGGCAGTGGACTGTCAGGGCACTCAAAATACTCTTCTTGTTCGGTGTATCACCAGTCTGCCCCAATCTATCATTTTCCTCCCTGAAAGCTCAAACAGTTCAACCATGCACAATGATTCCATTTCATCTGATCTGATGCTTTGCACTTCACTTTCTGGGAGCATTGGCTCCAGGGATGAAGCTGGGCTTAGACAGTCCAGAAGGCCCAGCTTTGTCTCCAGTATTGACTAGGGATTGCCTCGAAACAATTGACTCAGTTCGTAAGAAGGATAGTATTCAAAGTCACTCTCACTTTCTTCCGATATGGACTGACAGTCATGCTCAACTGGGACTTGTGGAGGGAACACTTTAACTTTGCTTCTGTAGGTGCAGACTTTCTTGATCTTTTCTTAGCAGCAGCTCTAGTCACTGGTCAGAGGGGCATCTTCTAGGGCTCAGACTCAATTAGATTTGTCCAATGGGCAGTAAATGATTTCTATGCATTGTTTTACATCTTTTGAATTATTCTCAGGCCTTACTTTGTACACTGGCAGATCATCTAGTTTGCCCACTACAATGTGAGGGAGATGGTGCCATCTGTCAGCAATCTTGTGCTTGCCATGCAGTCCCAGATTTCTTAGCAATACCCGATCTCCCTCCTGGAGTTCCTGTGCTTTCACCTTTTTATCATACCTTTCTTTGTTGGCCAGATTTCTTTTGGCAGCCATGGTTTGAGCCAGTTGAGTACGCATGAGTTAGCTGGGCCTTTAACTTTTACATACTGTAAATAGTTGTCAGCTTGAACCCCATCAGGAGAGACCCCAAAACACACATCTACTGGTAGTCGAGCTTCTCTTCCAAACATCAGGCGGTGGGGAGAATCCAGTGGCATCACTTTTGGTGCAGTTATAAGCATGTACCAGGGTGCTAATTTGTTGGCTCCATCTAGGCTTGTCCTTTGGGTGCAGGGTGCCTAGCATATCTAGCAAAGTGGGTTGAAGCGTTCAGGCTGTGGGTCCCCTGGGGTGGTAAGGAGTGGTTCTGGACTTTCGCACTCCCCACAGAGAAAGCATCTCTTTGATCAGACGACTCTCAAAGTCTCTCCCTTGATCAGAATGGATTCTTTGTGGAGCCCCATAGTGAACAAAAAGTTTTCTACAAGTACTTTGGCTACAGTGGATGCTTTCTGGTCTTTGGTGGGGAAAGCTTGGGCATATCTCGTGAAATGGTCAGTGACCACCAGCACATTACTGATATTTCTTTGATCTGACTCCAAACTTAGAAAATCAATACAGACCAGCTCCATGGGTGCACTGGTGGTTATGTTAACAAAGGGGGGCACCCTCTGGGGCAAAACTTTCCTCTGTAAGCAGCGACTACAAGTTGAATGTGTTGCTCCAACATCAGCCCATCTTAGGCCAATAGAATCTGGATCTCACCAAGTCAAGTGTTCTGTCTATACCAAGGTGCCCCATGTGGTTGTGCAAGGACCTCAATACTGAGTCTCGAAAGGCAGTGGGCAGCACTAGTTGTTGTTTGTCTACTTGTCCCCTCTGTCTACTGTTTCTCTGTATAACAGTTTATTGATCAGTTTCAACTAGGACCTTCTTTGTATAACAGTGCAGTTCTCAAATCAGTGGAGGCGTAATTTGGACACATCTTTTCCTGCATAGAGGCTTCTAAAGCTGCTTTGATCATGGGATCGCGAGGTTGAGCCCGCCAATACTATCATTGTCCAGCTGAGGCAGTGCACCAATGTCTATTGCAGAAAAGTGGCAATAAGCAGCAAGTATGCAATTCTCAGAGGCTCCCAAGCAATCCACCATGCAGTCCACTGCGTCCGTGGACATTGTTCCTCCCTGTCAAACTTCCGGCAGAGTGCCGAATGTCAGGTTCTGCCAGTCGGACCCAATCATTCTGGGAACAGGCCTCCGGAGAGAGCATCAGCATCTATGTGGTTCAGACCTGCTCGGTATTCAGAGCATAGTCATATGTAGATAATGCGAAAGCCACCTATGGCCAGTGGCATCCAACTTAGCTGAGGTCTGCACATAGGTCAAAGGATTATTGTCAGTTTTACTAGTATTTTAGCCCCATACAAGTACTCATGGAATTGGTCAACAATAGCCCACTTCAAAGCTAGGAACTCTAACTTATGTACAGGATAGTTCTTTTCGGATGGGGTCAGGCTTCTACTGGCAAAGGCCACTGGTCTCAGGCCATTCTCGTGCTCTTGGTACAACACAGCCCCCAACCCTTGCAAGCTAGCATCAGTGTGCAGGACGAAGGTTTTCTTGGATCGGCATAGGCCAGCACTGGAGCATGGGTAAGTTGATATATGATCTCATGAAAAGCAGTCTCACAATCAGGAGTCCAGCGGGCCCCAAATACTTCACTCGGATGAAAATACACTCTTTCAGTCTTGAGGGATGCTGACTTTTGGTATTTTTGTGGGTTGGGGATACCCTTGAGTAAGGTTAAGTAAAGGCGGATCACTCTTGAATAGTCCTTGATGAGCGCCGATAATAACCACAGAATCCCAGGAATCTTTGCAGTTCTTTTTAGATTTTGGGCTGTGGCCAGGTGGTCAAGGCCTCAACTTTACTTGGTCGGTCTCTATTCCTCGGTGGATACTATGTGTCCCACATACTTTACTGATGTTTGAAAAATTGACACTTATCAATGGACAGTTTAAGGCCAAAGTCCTCCAGTCGGTCCAATACCTTAAATAATCTGCTCTCATGTTCCTCCAGTGAGCTGCCAAACACAATAACATCATCTAGGTATACCAGGCACTCTAGTAAGTTCATGTCCCCACTGCACGCTCCATCAATCGTTGAAAAGTGGCTGGGGCACCTGAAATCCCTTGAGGCATCCTCATGAATTCATAGAAGCCAAGCGGACAGATAAAGGCTGTCTTTTCACGGTCCTCTGGGGCCATCGGGATCTGATAGTACCCACTCGGAGATCCAGCACAGAGAACCACTTGCTCCCGTTTAGGCAGTCCAAAGCATCCTGAATGCGGGGCATTGTGTACTGATCAGGATAGTCCGCCCGGTTTAAGGTGCGATAATCCACACACATCCTTACTGTTCCATTCTTTTTCCTCACTACCACAATGGGGAAGCATAAGGGCTTCTGGATTCTTGTATTACACCAGCAGCTAACATCTCTTGCAGATGCCGTCTCACATCATCTATGTCAGCAGGTGCCAGGCGAGACCTCTCCACGAAATGGTCTTTCGTCATGCAGCCGGATATTGTGCTCAGCTCGCACGCATCCTACATCCCATTCCTTTAAAGAAAACACCTGGTCTCTCTGGGCAAGCTTCTCACTGATCTTCACTTTCCATTCAGCTGGCAGCGGGAGTCGCCGAAATCAAACAAGTCAGGCGTTACTCTGTCATTCTTCCTTGAACTCTTGCTGCTGGGTAGCACTGCAGTGTCTGCACAATGCACATTAGCCAGGATGCAACCTCTGTTTACTCGAATGTCTCTTTCAGACACATTATGAACTTGGACCATTACCCTTCTGGCATAAGCATGGGCTCTAGCGGGCAAAATACTAGGCTTGACCAGCAGTCCCTCTGGCAATTTTCCATCGCCTGGTGCATCCAACATTAATATTTTATTCTTAACATCCTTTCTGATACGGACCTCTCCCTGTAAGGTACACTGGGCATTTGACGCCAGGATCAGAGACTCAGGATCCTTCTTCCATACAATTCGACGGTTCCTCTGGTTCTGTTTTTCAGCATCTCTCTGTGCCTCATAGGCCTTCTTAATTAAAGCCGGAACTCTTAAGCTCTACTAGTCTTTGACCCTGTTTTTCATAACACAACTGTGCCAGCCTTCCGAACATATGAGCATTTGTTCCAATCAACAAAGGGACACCATCATACAGTCCAGTGGGGGGACACACTAAGGCTAGGGTCTCTACTTGTTCGCCACTCCAGCCACGGAGGTGGGGAAAGACAGCCAAATTCGGATATACCCGAGGGTAGGCTCTTCTCACTTAACCCCCATACATGCAGTCCTTCTAATGGTTGTAAGGGTATGTCTGACAAATGCTTCTGATACCAATCTTGGAACATAATTGTCACTTGGGAGCCACTGTCTAATATAGCTCTTGTAGACACTCCGTTCTCACCTTTACAGTGGTCTCCATGGAGGGACCCACTATTCTGGACCAGTCTGGAGGCGGTAGTGGGGGCCTGGGCAACTGACCTTGCCACAAAAGGACGTGAATTAGCATTTTGGTGCCCTCACTGGGATCATGTCGTGCACCTCTTAACCACTGATTTCTTCTCCCAAGCCTCCTTGTAGCCTATATGCAACTTTGTCAGTGTCTTTTGGGACTGGCATTCCCTTTCATGTGCCCATCTTTCCCACAATTATAGCAAAACATACTTTCTGGAGTTTGAGCTGGCCGAGGCCACACTGGGAGCCAGGGGCGGGGTATTACTAACTGGAAACCTTGGTGCCATCTTCTGTCTGCGGCGTGATAAGCATTTGGAGACATCTCGTCAGTTTCTCCACTTCCATGGTCAAGGAATCGAGTTGAACTGTTATCAGCAGGAGATACATGGGTGGGTACCCCACCCCATAGCAGATGCAGTGGATATAGGTCAGGCCGTAGATTGCAGGCGTGGCCTTCATAAAGGACTGCTTGAATTCTCGGATCTCTCTCAACAGTTCGCCCCATTGTGACATATCTTTTCCTTGTCAGAGCACTCATTGACTGCCAACCTCTGCCCCTGAACTTCACTTGATGGGTCACCCTCAGTCACTCGGGTCGTAGCCGCAGCTATTGGTGCAGGTCCCTCCCGAGGTCGTCTTTTCTCAACTCCTAATTTCTCTCATTAACTCATCATAGGAGGGTGGGGATTCCAGTCGATCTGCCAGGTGTAACTGAAGCAACAGCAGTTCTGAGAAGGGGCAGACTTAGGATCCTGTCCAGCCTGGTTCGGTCCAGTTCAATCGCTGGCAAACTACCTTTCTGAGGCATTCTGCAACAATTTTTCCAGCCGAGATACATACACAGACAACAACTCCCTTGGTACTGTTGTGCATCTCTTACTCTCCACCATAGGTCCTCATCAGAATCTGGGCTCCCATACACATTCTCCAAGGCCTCAAGATAGGCCTGTGCAGTCGCTTCAGGGTTACTGGCCGTTTAGCACGGATGGTAGCCAGGGCAGGACTCCGGAGGCTCTCACTACCCTCTTTTCGCTTTTCACCTTCCGAGCATTGCCATTCTAGCACTTGGGGGCAACATAGTCTATCCAGGTCTCCCAGTCATCCTCCCTTGGGGTGGGGAGGGTGCCAGAGAAGATCTCAACCTTCGGTAAGAGTCGTGACTAATGGCAGGTGCAGAAATAGGAGTCTGCATTGGTTCAGCCACCATTACGGGCACTGGAGCAGGAGAGGGTGTTGGGGAGGAACACCCCAGGTGGAAAGAATAGTTTCTTCAAGTCCTCCACAGTTTTCCCTCTCCCAGCAACCATTCAGCAAATTTCTCCTCAAAAGTTTCAGATAGTGGTGGGGCTGATTCCCAGGTCTTTACTGTCCTTAGTTATCACTCTCCAAGCAGTGAGGGCTCCTCTGGGGTAATGGTCTGTGGCACTTGGAGCTATCTATGGGATCCTTAAACTCTACTAGGGCCAGGAAAGTGGGGTGAGCAGATTAGCATGCCGACCCACCACCACAGGGTTTTGTAAACCTTCCACCTTGGAAAGTACTCCCTGCACAGTGTCGTATTGATACCCAGGGGATGTCCAGGATAAGCATAGCATTTTGGGGGTCGATCTCCTCCCAGTACACCACTCCACCAGCCGGTGCACAGCCACTTCTGTCGGGTACCCATTTTTTCTTAACAGTGGTTAGTAAATATGGCCACTAGAGGACACACAATCCCAGCGGTGAGCCTCCAAGATGTAACCCCTAGATGGCGCTATCCCAGGGGCTACTACCCCTGCCTGATTTGCCACTAACAGGTTGAGGGCCTGGATCCAATGGCGGTGCCTCCACCCAGAGGTCAGGGTTTGCAATAGTTAAACTAACTTGGTCACAGCCTCTGGGACACTGCAACCCCCTTTCTTCCCACTAGTGGCCCACACAATATATCAGAATTACTTCACAGTATACACTTACCCCCAGGTCTGGTTCCGGCACTGGGACCTCCTGTGAAATGAGATACAGTGCAACAATCACAGTACAGTACTTTAACATAGACAAATACCTCAGGCAGTATAACTTTGCTGAAACAAGCAGCTCTGATTTATTTAGGGGATATAACAAGGACAGGGAAATCAGGTTAATTAGCTTATCACTCTAATAATCTACCTATGGCTCTGTGCACAGGCCTATCCCTATCAGTTACTGTCCCTGGGTACCCAAGCCCTAGTGGCTAGTCCAAACCGTGGCAGCTGGTAGGGGCCCTTTCACACAGAGAAAAGGAGAATTAAACAGTCAGCAGTACAGTAATTCCATTTGGATTTAATGTGGCAATTCAACAGGGAGCAACCTGAATTAGTACTCACGACCTCCAAATAAGATAGGGTCCTTCAATGTCAGCAGGGCTCACTTGAGGTACACAAACCTCTTCACACATCCATATAAAAGAAAGTACTATACCAGGCAGGCTGCATCTGTATCCCGATCGCAATTACTGCACAATACCGGGAGAACACACAGCAGATTCAGTTCCTGACAGACCGAGTGCAATTTTCAGCAATTCTTCCAGTCTTCTACAGGGTGAGCCTGGTTTCTACTCTTCAGAGATCCTTTGATTCTTTTCACAGGACGGATTCAGTCCTAACAAGCTGTTACACAAGCTGCAGACCGAACTCTGGGCCTTACACGTTTTTGACTAAAACTGCACACTGAAAAGCACAGGGCTCCTTCCTTCTTCACTGCCAAAGCTCAACTGAACTCCAACTGACGAAACCGGCACTTCCTTTGAGTTCCTCCCAGTTCTTGACTGGATTGGCTGTCACCACAATAGACTGCTGCTGTTGGTCCAAAAGGCACTGAAGTCTAAACTACATCTCCCAAGTCACTGCCCATACAATCCTCTTGTGGCTGGCTCAGATTATGAGTCCAAGTTCTGATTCGTCAAGGCATCATTTTAGAGCTAGCTTACCCACACTGATTGGTCCAGTTCAGCAGTTCAAAACTAGAATGGGAACTAGCAGACACAGTTCTGACTGCAAAGAAAGCAGGTTAGACAAACTGTAATTTCATTATTACTCTAAATAATTTCTGGCAAACAGTTACATCTTTCAGATAGGTTCCCTTTGCACCCTAGTGACTGCAAAAATGAAGTGAATTGGCAGCAGCTCGAGTGGTACTCAGAGAAGCACACAGTCCCCATACAAACTAATTATGTCTGCAAGCAGACAGCTCTTAAAGAGACAGTACCAGAGGCTCTAAAAACACTCACTGATAAATGGCTTAAATGCCAAACACCATTCAGGCTTGGAGCATTCAAGCAAGCTCCTGAAGTCTTTTGGGAACCCCCATTTGCAGGGGGTTACATTTGTATTTTCTTATTGTACCTGCTCCACTTTTTCTTTTGCTGTATTTGCACATTTTCTTTCCGTTCTGCCTTTCCCAAAGTGGGGCACACCTGCAAATGAAATAGTCTTAGTTATCTCAGTATGCTTTTTCCAGTGAAAATGTTTCAAATAAATAATATCATTTAATTCCTGTATCACCAGAGAAGATAAGGAGCATGACAATTTAGAACCGAGTCATGTGGCAGTGTAGTATGAGGAGAGCTGCCTTTCCATGGGTTGTGGCTTAATGGATGGGTCCATTTCTACTGTGGTGATTCTTGAGATTGTCATGAACACAAAATAAACTTCAGAAATGGACTGTTTACTTGCCTGCTGTCTTTAATTATTGTTGTGGTCTGACTGTCGGTCTTAGTATGTTGATAATATCTCGAAGTTAATGAAAATGCTAGGAGCTTTCCATTGCGACCCATGAATCCTACATTTGCCCCAGGCAGAACCGTGAAGAAGGTAAAGTAAAACAACACATGCCGTGGATGACTTTTTGACTGCACTGCTACAAGTTGGAGACAAATAGTGAAGTGAATCCAGCCATGAGCAGTATTTAAAAAACAGAGGCATAATTAAGTAGAACCACAACTAATATTGTGCTGGGAAACCAAAGTTTGGTGAATACTTGTTTTTCTGTTTGATATTTGGGAAATGTCTGTTGATTTGTTAAAATGTCATTCCCCAAATAAAACCAGTTGCAATGCTACATCTCATTTATAAGAAAGGAATATGTTTTGTGTGGTGCCTTTCATACAAACTGTAGCCCAAAGCACTTTACAGTTTAGGACAGGAGCAGGGGTAGACTGCTGTTGCCCTTAGTCGTACAGGGAACTGAAACAGTACAAAGTTAGATTAGAGATATTACAAAGAGGTTAAGTTAAGGGATGTTAAATGACTTGCCCAGGGTCACACACTGAGTAGGTGGTGATTGTTGAATTCTACCTTTATCTCCAGGTACACAGTTCCGTGCTCTAACAATTTTAATTTATAACATCATCTCTAGTCAATAAGGATATGGAAAATGCCAAACAACTGCCTACTTCATTTACCACTTACAGTGGGTTCCTGGGCTGTATAGACAAAAAAAGCACTCTGTTACTCAGCTGCCACCTCCTGCTGTACCAGTCAGCTGCTAATCCCTTCCTTGTACTTGGGTGGTGTTATGCAACACCAGATCGATTAAGATCAAGACAGCAGTGACTGCTGATCTTGTTGGAACATCTGACCTGTCATATCCTCTCTAGCACACTGCACTGACAATATAAGCATACACATTGTATAATATATATATTTCTATATAACCAATCACACACGCACACACACAAAAACAAACAAACAAAAAAGTAGATAAACATGTGGGGAGTAGTGCAATGTAATGGCTGTGGGGCAGCAGTCTTCCGGGAGTCTTTCTGGAGGCTGAGATGCTGACCTATTTGCAGACAACTCTCTGCCCTGAGGGAGGAAGTTGCCCGTCTTCAGGCCGCACTGGACAGTAGTAAGAAACCTTCCCCAGGCCACACTGGACAGTGGAAGGGAACCTCCCCATCCGGGGAGCACTAGGGCCACCACCACTACCTCAGAGGTTGCAAAAGCACAGCAGTTGGACCACAGTGGGCTCAGGGGTGAGGATGGTGGAACAGAGGCACACCCAGTCAGTTGTTCTACTCCACAATCCATACACCATTCTGGGGAGCATAGCTCCCCATGGATGCACCCACAGAGAAGACGGATGACAACTGTCACAAGGGATGCCACAGGAAGGAGACAGAGGACACCACAGGAAAGGAAGCACTCCTGGTGGGGACTCAATTATTAGGGGTATAGAACTGGGGAGCTGGGAAAACTGAAGTAAGGTGCCTGCCTGGTGCCATGGCTTGGAGGGACAGGGCGCATCCTCAGGATCACGAGAACAGCTGCAAGAGTCTGAGCTGGACGTAATTGTCCACCTAGGGACAAATGACTTGGCTCATCATGAGATTAGAGCAGTGCAGGAGGACATTGCAGAGTTGGGGAGGGGCCTAAGTCAAGTAGCACACACAGTATCCTTCTCAGAGGTGCTGCCTGCAAAGGCATGGGGGAAGCAGGAATTGGTGGCACCATGCAGTTTAATGAATGGTTGAAAAAATGGTGCAGAGCACAGGGGTTTAGCTTAATTGGGACTGGGTTCCACCTGGAGGGACACCAGCCTATACCGGCAGGATGGTCTGCATCTGTCCAGGAAGGAACAAGTCTTTTGAGCAATCAGTTTAAATGCTTCATTGGCAAACTAGTCAAAGGGAGAGGCACTGTGACAGCAGGAAAATCCCAGCCTCTCCCTACAAAACAGGGTACTAAATGAGAAAAAGACCGAGGTAGAACGGTCAGTGGGGATGCTGCAACAGAAGGTAAAGCCATCAAAAATGGAGAGCAATGAGTACCAATGCCCGTAGTCTAGGTAACAAGCTTCCTGAATTAGTGGCCTTGATGGAGGAGGAACATCTGGATATCGTGGCAGTCACAGAAACATGGTACACACAAAACCATGACTGGGACGTAAACATACCAGGATACACTATCTACAGGAGGGACAGGGAGGGTAAAGAGGAGGAAGTAGCTCTTTACATAAGGGAAGGAATAAAAGCAACAGAACAAAAGGGTAAACAGGGAGGAGAAGAAGCACTGTGGGTAAATTTGGAGACAGGCAATGGCACCACAATCTGCACAGGGTTGTGATACAGACCCCCTTCTCGGGGGAGGAAATGGACAAGGAAATGATAGAAAGTATACTTAGAATGGCAGAAAAAGTTGAGATATTGCTGATGGGTGATCTGAATATGCCAGATATTAACTGGAGTGCAGTTGCAGCTGCCGCCATGAGAGTGGAGTTATTCTAGATGCCCTACAGGGGCATGCCTGAACAACTAGTATTGGAGCCCACTAGAGAGGGAGCAATATTAGACTTGCTTCTCTCAAATGGAGATGGAGAGAGGATCACAGATGTGAAGTGGGTAGCCTTCTGGGAACTAGGACCATCAGACAGTATGGTTCACAATAAACACAGCAATAGAGTCAAGCCATACAAAGACAAAGTACTGGACTTTAGGAGGGCTGACTTTGCCAAAAATGGGTGAGTGCCTAAGGAATGCACTAGCAAATGGGCAGGAAGGAGGGTGGAAGAACAATGGGAATAATAAAACTGCCATCACAGAGGTAACGAGCCTTTGTGTGAAGCAAATAAACAAAACAAAACGATGTAAAAAACCACTATGGTTCTCAAAGGAAATGGCAGTGAAGGTTCAAGAGAAAAAGAAAGCATTCAGGAAGTACAAGAAATCGCAGAAGGAGCAGGACAGAGAACTGTATCAGTTAAAGCAAAAGGAGGCTGGAAGGCAGTCAGAAGAGCAAAGGCCCAAACTGAGGAAAAGATAGCCAACTCAGTTAAGAAGGGGATAAAACCTTTATAGGTACATCAGGGGCGAAGAAGACCAAGGAGGGATAGTGAGGCTTAATAAAGGGGAGGAGGGTGGGCAGAGGAGACTGTGAAAGGCAGAGATACTAAACAAATATTTTGCTCAGTATTTACAAATGAAGAGGGAGGTGCATAAAACAAACAGTAGAAACACTCTGGATACAGAAGTTGATACCAGCCCATTTACAGAAGAAAGGGTTCTGAAAGAACTCTTAAAACTGAAGGTGGACAAAGCAATGGGGCCTGATGGGATTCATCCCAGAATTCTAAAAGAACTATGGGTAGAACTAGTGACACCACTGACTACCCTTTTAACAAATCATGGGAGGATGGGGTGGTACCCGAGGACTGAGGAGGGCAGATGTGATTCCCTTCACAAAAAGTGGGAGCAAGGCAGAAGCAGGAAACTACAGACCTGTTAGTTTAACCTCAGTGATAGGGAAAATGATGGAATCACTTCTGAAGGAAAGAATTGTTGAGTATCTAGAGGCCAGAGGCACAGGACCCTAGGCAGCATGGATTCACAGCGGAAGGTCATGCCAGATGAATCTGATAGATTTCTTTGACTGGGTGACCAAAGTAGTAGATCAGGGAGGGCTGTGGACATGGCCTACCTAGACTTTAGCAAGGCATTTGACACAGTCCCACACAAAAGATTAATATACAAGTTAGCCAGCCTGGGAGTGGGTCCCAAGATGACAGCCTGGGTAAAGAATTGGCTGGAGAATAGGACACAGAGAGTAATAGTAAATGGAGTCCACTCAGAAGAAAGGAAGGTTACTGGTGGGGTACCGGAGTTCAGTATTAGGACCGGTCCTCTTCAATGTCTTTATAAGCGACATTGCAGAAGGACTGGAAGGAAAAGTATGTCTCTTTGCAGATGACACAAAGATCTGCAACAGAGTTGATGCACAGGGTGGGATGGAAAGGATGAGAAGGGACTTGGCAAGGTTAGAGGAATGGTCAAATGTATGGCAGCTTAGATTCAGTGCTAAGAAGTGCAAGGTAATGCACCTGGGAAACAAAAACACAGGGAAGAGTACACAATGGGGGGTGAGATACTAACAACAACAAAAATGGAAAGGGACCTGGGGTAGTCATATCAGATGACCTAAAGGTGGGCAAGCAATGTGAGAGGGCAGCAGGAGGGCTGGGGGATACTGGGATGCATAGGGAGAGCATCACCAGTAGAAAACAGGAAGTTATTATCCCTCTGTACAGACAGCTGGTGAGACCCCATCTGAGTACTGTGTGCAGTTCTGAGACCCAATCTCCACAAAGACATAGACAGGATGGAAGCTGTCCAGAGGAGGGAACTAAAATGGTGCAGGGTCTGCACCGGAAGACATATGAAGAGAGACGAAAGGAGCTTAATATGTATAGCCTTGAGGAAAGGAGGGAGGGGACATGATAGAAACGTTCAAGTACCTCAAGGGAATCAACAAGTCCAAGAGGTAGCATCTTTCAAAAAGAGGTGTGCAAGAACAAGAGGGCACAATTTGAAGATGGAGGCTCAGAGGTAATTTAAGGAAGTATTTTTTTCACAGAGAGGTTGTGGATGCATGGAACAGCCTTCCGGAGGAGGTCGGTGAGTCAAAATCAGTGGTGGAATTCAAGCATGCATGGGACAGTCATAAGGCAATTCTAGGGGTGGGGTAGGAAGAAGTAGGCTGCTGGTTAACTAGGGATCTGCAGCTTATCCAGTAGGTAGGAAATGGGCGAGACTGGGTGGGCCAGCGGTCCTTATCTGCCGTCAAATTCTATGTTTCTATGTTTCTATGACCTGGCATGCATCACGAGACCTGGCTGGATGAGAATGCTGGTCCCATATTGTAGTCCAGCGGTTCCAGCTGGGTACTCGGTGATACATTGCCCAAGGTTGGATCATAGGGATGGGGTGTAGTCATCTGTTTTAAGATGGAACTAGGCCTTGTAGACATGCTAGTTGGGGTCACTAGCTCCTTTGATTGCATTCTGGGTGCAGGTGTGGGTTGTAGGATACTTCTCATCTACCATCCACCCAAGGATGAGAAGGATTTCCTGCAGGAAGTCCCGGACTTCATTGCTGACATGGTGTTGGAGTCTCCCAGATAGTTGGTGCTGGGGCACTTCAGTGCCTGGGTCAATGATAAACCTCGTTTTGGTCAATCTTCCTTCAACTGATGATCTCATTGGGGCTTTACACGGTGGTTACCTCTGTGACCCACAGATAAAGTCATTCATTGGATCTGGTGTTCCTACTTGGGATGGAGATCTCTGTAGTGGTGGAATCCACTGGGTGGTCTGATCATCGCACTATAGGGTTCAGTTTCATAGCTCCCCACAATAGACCTGCCCCTATGGAGAAGGTCCGGTGCTGCCCTTCTGGGGTTTGACCCCTGATGGTCTTATGGTGGTCCTGGACCTTCGGGAGATTGAGTGTTAGCTTGGATCCAGGGGATCTTCTTCTAGCCCATAAGGCAGTGGTGGCTGCTCTGGATTCCATAGCTCAGTCTGGGTTCACCCCTCACCCTTTGCCCTCGGTCCACTTGGTTTGATGGAACCTTGAGGGAGTTGAGGAGAGTGGGGAAAAGGTTGGGCGCTGCTGGCAGAAAACCAGCCTGGCTGATGACAAGCTAGATTGATGTCCCATTATAAGGACCATCAATCAGAGGTCTCCCGTAAGAAGGCAGAGTTCCTGTCCATGGAGATTGCTGCCATATGAAATCGACTGGCTCAGCTTTTCCATACTGTGAACAGGCTGTGCAATCCAGCTTGTCTCCAGAATTGGGGAGCTTTTCACAGAATAAGTGTGATGAGTTTGTCTGATTTTTCATGGATAAGGTTGCCACCATTAGGTCGGAGATCTGTACAGCTCACTCAAACAGGTGCTGCGGTGATCGGTGGAAGATTACAAGCACCCAGTTTGTCTGGTCTGACTTTGACCAGGTGGCAACTGTGGATGTCATGAAGATTATTCAGGGTTTGTGACCGACTTACTGTAGTTTGGACCCAAGTCCAATGTGCCTCCTAGTGAACTGCATGGAGGTCATCAGGCCTGTCCTAGCTGAAATAGTTGAGTGTTTGTTAGAGATTGGGGTGTTTCCAGACACCCTGAAGGAGCAGTGGTACACACCCTTCTGAAAAAACCTTCTCTCGACCCTGATTGTCTAGCTAACTATAGGCCCTGTCTCTAACCTGCCTTTTGTGGGCAGGTTATTGAGAAGACAGTCGCATTGCAGCTCAAGGAGCATCTTACCACCCATGATATCTACAATTCTCTCCAGTCTAGTTTCAGGAAGAGGCATAGTACTGAGACGGTGATAGTTTGGGTACAGTGAGACATCGGAGGAGCCATTCCATCTTTGTTCTCCTTGATCTCTCTGGAATTTGATACTGTGGACCATGTGGTGTTACTGGAGCACCTGTGACTGCTCTGTGATCTGTCTGGGACAGTCCTCAGATGGTTTCAATCTTTTCTCACAGGCAGGACTCAGAGAGTGGGTTTTTTTTTCCCACAGCCCCTCACTCCCTGCCATGTGGGGTGCCTCAGGGCTCTGAGCTTTCACCCATGTTGTTGACAGTGTATATACTGCCACTGGGAGACCTTATTGAACCCTGCTTCTTGATTCCCCTCCTCAGCTGGCCTTGCTCCATCAGCCACCAACTGGTTTAAATCCTACCTCATTGGCATGACCCAATGGGTGAGAATCCTTGATTCCATCTCCCTCCACTCCCCATTGACACTGGTGTCCCTCAGGGCTCAGTGCTTGGTCCCTACTCTTCTCCATTTTCCTTAATGATCTTCCCACAGCCTGCTCATCCTCATCTATCCACATGTACACTGATGATACTGTCTTATACAGATCCAGCATAAACCCTGCTGCTATGGAAACCAGCTTACAGCATGACTTCAACTGCTCAGCTCTGGTTTGCTTCTCACCAGCTTTTCTAAATGTCAAGAAGACAGTAGCAATGACCTTGACACCAGGCAGAGACTCTCTAGGCTCCTGGCCCTACCCACCTTCCACACCTTGATGGGACCAACCTCTGAGGACACCTCCTCATTTAGATAGCTGGGGTTGGCTGGACCAGCACCTCAACTTCTCTGTGCTATCCTGAAGAAACTGTGCCCCAAGCTTGGTACTCTGTACAGGAATCATAGTTGCATCCTGCTGACTGCAAGGCGTGAAATTGTCCAGAAGATGATACTCCCCATCTTTGACTACTGTGACGTAGTCTGTGGTGCTGCTCCCAAATGTTCCCTGACTAAGTTGGACACTCTCTTTAACTCCTTCTGCCACTTTGGTCTTGACTCCCTTCCGCTTCCACCATTGTGAACTCTATCGCTCTCTAACTTTCCTTCCACTATCTCACAGATGCATCTCATACTGTGCCAAACTAACCTCCAAATTATGATTTGGAGTGTTCCCCTCTATCTCTCATCCCCTCTCCACTCCACCTCTCCCCACTCACTCTCTCAGATCTAATGATGCCTCACCTTGAAGGTCCCTCGCCACTCCACCCTCATCGGTCAGACTGGTTTCACCCATTGCTTCCTAAAATCTGGAATTCCTCCCCCTGAAATACAACACTCCTCCTCCAACTACTCCCTTACCTGTGCCATCAGAATTACCTCTCATTCAGCTGTTCCTGCTTTAACCCTCCTTAATACCTATCCCCAGTTTCTGTCCTTCCTACCCTGCCACCTCCTGGCAGGGTTCTCAACATCCTGAAGGGGAATTAGGAAATGGCTAACCCTTCTCCTCATATTCAGTTCTTGCCTCTACCCCCCCTCTTCTCACCTGCCCTTCTGGGTCACCCATGTACCAACCTACCCCATCCTTTTACTCCAACAGCACTTGCATACTACCTCGAGTCTGCTCCTGGTACACTCATGCACTATAATGGTTCTGTTGCATTATTACTGTTTTGTACATTTATATGTTCTTTTGTATGATTTTGGACATGTATTGTAATTTATCCAATGTTCCACTAGTGTTTATTGTACAATACCTTGTGTTCCAGCTGTTGCATAATCTTATAATGTTGTATTGTTTGTACTACCTGTGATGCTTGACCAGCTGGTTATGATTGTTGGATGATATTTGTAATATAAAAATATAGTGTGTGATTGTCACAGTAGCTCCATGGTGCCCCCGTTTCAGTGAAATGACAGGATATATATTAAACCAGGAGATCTCTCTAATGTAATTAACTTCCTTGAGAAATTGCATTTATGGCCTTTTATGACCTGTTGCTTCTTTGGAGTGGAAATGAAATGGGACTTTATGAGTCTGCCAGAAGATGAAAATCATAAACGTTATGACATCTTAAGAGGAAGAACATTTAATACCAACTGGTGTTAAAAAGCTATAAACCCCTTTGAAATGCCTTGGGAGAAGGAACTGGAAAACAAAGACTTATAATTTGGGAAATGTGTTTTTGCTGATGTCACCTTATTTAAAATACCTCCTGATAGGGCATCATGTTTGTATTTTTTTATATTGTAAAAGGAGGCACTAGATGACTCATAGAAGTGGTGTGAGAGACAGTTTAAACTATACTGGTGTCTGATCTTTGTAACATATCATCTTGGGGACTCTAGAAACACAGCTCTAGCACTTAGAGGTATACATTAGATAGAAAAGTCTAATTGTATGTTGGTAGGAGTTTGTCTGTAGTTTTTTTTTTTTCTTTATGTGATTGTATACTCTTTGATATAGTATTCTGTGTGTACATTTTACATATTTTTATCCATTTTTAGTAAACCTTTTATTCAAAAGATTGCCTGGGTGTCTGCAAGTTCTTTTCTTGCATGTGACTTATAGATGGTTAAGTTTGACAACTGTTCAAAAGCTTAATGGTGTTACTAAACTGGGAAAAGGTAAGAATATACCTAAGGTCTTTATAGAGTTTATGGGGTTCATTTGGATACCTAGTTAGGTGCCATTAGATGAAAGATATATTGCATCCCCTACAGAGAATATTATCTGAGCCTGTACATTTGGGTATGCTAGCATAAGGTTCACAGTTTTAATCCCCAGAACTTGAGAGTAAGGTGATTTGGACCCACAAGCAGACAGGAGGGTTACCCTGTCTGTTATGTTTCATACCTTACGCCAGAGGTTGTCACTGTGGGAGCAGAGGGCCTGATCTGCTGAGTGCATTTGTGACACTACCACATACTATTGTAACTGATCATCCTTCACAACCCTATGTAACTCCTTCCCCAGGTCACACCGTGAGATGAGAAACTTGTTTTCAATGTGCCCTCCTGGTGAAACATTTCAATAAATAAATATGGGCTGCGTTTTCACTGCTATGCAAATGTTACTTCAGCTGTACATGTCCTTTGTACCCAAGCAGAGTGATGCTGTTTCTGTCTTTTAACGACTGCCTCTCTGAGATTCAGGACTGGATGAGTGGCAACTGGCTTAGGTTGAACCTGGATAAGACTGAGGTGTTGCTTGTGGACCCAGATCATCGGGTAGAGGGGTTGTCTGCTGGGCAATCATCCTGGCTATGGTTGGGGAGCCGGCTGTCAGCTTCTGACCAGGTGCAAAATCTGGGCATTATGCTTGATGGTGGGCTGACATTTAAGTCTCAGGTGTCTGCCATCATCAAGACCTCTTTTATCATCTGAGGAATATCACCCAAATAAAACACCTGGTCCTGCTTGATGATCTGCCAATGCTGGTCCACGCCTTTGTGACCTCCTGCCTAGATTACTGCAATGCCCTATACCTAAGGCTACTGGGGTGGACCTCTGCCACCTGCAGCTGGTGCAGAATGTAGCTGCCAGGTTGTTGGCTGGCTTACTGAGATCCTGCCATGTCACATCTGTGCTCCACAGCCTGCATTGACTGTCGGTTCAGTGGAGGATCACCTTCAAGGTCAGACTACTGATCTATAAGGCCCTACATGGACTGGGACCGTGGTACTTGCAAGATCTCCTTTGCTCGTACACCCCTCTGCCCTCTCCAATCCACTGACAAGGGATTGCTAGAGATTCCCAGGGTCCATTTGAAAACTTCTGGAGCTAGATCTTTGCTTTTGCACCCTGATCCTGTGAAATTCTCTACCTCATTGGATTAGAGAGTGCCTGACCACTGAGGCTTTTAAATCTGCCTTGAAGACCTATTTAATTTAGCATTTCCAGATGCTTGGAATTCCTACAGCCTTTATTAACTCATTGTTTCCTAGAAAACACCTGTAGTCGACAATAAAATGCACTGGCGTGTCTGAGGATGACTACAGAAGTCAACTACTGACTTCCTGTGTACCCTTGCAACATCTGGAGAAGTTTGTTTGTTTGTTTGTTTAAATTTTGTTGACCTGGTACCACTGGACCTAGAAGTCCCTTTCAGGGTGACTCAGGGGATACAGATGGTAAGCAACTGAAATTGAACCAGATTAAGCTGTTGGTGTATTTTTAGTGAATGAGGAAATTTCATTAGACACCGGGAAATTCCCCTACTCTTTTCGAGAAGTTCCATGGGTTCTATAACATCCACCTGAACTACCACCAATCCAGGCAGATGGGACCTCGGTTTAATGTCTCATCTGAAAGACGGCACCTCAGAAGTGCAGCACCCATCTCATGCTGCACTGCAGTGTCAGTACTGGATATTAACCCAAGTGCCAGAAGTCACTTATTTATTTTAATATCTAATATAATATAATATATATTTTATTGCATAGCACCGTTGAAAGGTAATTTTCACTGGACAACTTTGCCACTGATATTTTGTGTGTCTCATGTACACTTTAGGAGTTATTTGCATTTGTTTATAGTATGATTTGTATGGCTGACATTTTGTCCATTAAGACTCACCTAAGCAACTGGGGAAAAAAACACTGTTTGGGTATCTCAGCCAGTACAAAACAAAAATGAATTGATTACATGGCACAGTTGAAAGGTAATTTTGTGCTGAATAACTTTGCCACTGATACATTGTGTGTATCATGTGTACTTTAGTAGTTATACACATTTGTTTATGGTATGGTGTGTATGGCAGAGATTCGTCGTCAAACCTCACCAAAGCACCTTGACTAAAATGGGGAAAATTATGTTTCTTACTACAAAGATAGCTTTTTTTTTTTTACAAACATGGTATTAAAACTACATCTAATGTCTGGATGATTAATTTGATGTTGATATGTTACATATTTCCCAACAAAAATTACCTATGTTGCCTTTATCAGTGGAAAAAGTTTTTTTGCTGTTTTGACCACAGAAAAATAACTAAATTACTTGTTGTTACTTGCATACCACTGTTGGAAAGGTAGTTTTGTGCTGAACAATTTTGCCACTCATACTTTGTGTCTAGAACTTTCACTTTTGAGCTATTAACATTTGTTTGCAGCATGCTGACTATAACTTGATATTGCTTAAAAAGGCACTGGATTCACTGTTGACAGTATAAAGGAGATACAGAGACAAGTGGTGCCGTTTCAGAGAGCTCCTGTTGAGGCAATGAGTTAACTTTTTATGATTATGGTTTTGTTGAATTTTATATTTTACTGTTTTTATTTGTATGTACAATGCTATGATCTATCTTGGAATAACGTTTAAGAAATAAAGTTTGCTTCGTGTTTACTTTGCTTTGTATAGCAATAAACATTCTTCCATATCTGCTTTGGAAATAAAATCACAGAACTAAATACTTTGTTAGTTTTCATTACTACTTTATTCCTTCTGATTTGGGGTCTATGTTCTTCAGTAGCAGTCACATGCATGACACAGATGCATTTGGACTGTGCATTTCCGTAAGCAGCAAACTGTAGAAGAGTTTAAAATTTTAGGTTGCTATAAAGAATACAATCCATGTAAGACAATGAATATCTGAACTCTGTCTACTGTTTTGCAATGATTTTAGTAAGTTAACGGTGCCTCAAGGAATATCTCTTAACATGTGAGAGTCATCTTTTATAACCAGAAACCCTTGGGTCCTCCTCTCATCCAGACCTCACAAGATGACTCTTATACAATAAGATGTATCCCTGGGTGGATCTATTAACTTCCAGGCCAAACTGCCTGCTGGTGGGGAGGTTGACAACTTCTTGGTGAGTGGCTTACTTTGATGCCTTCTCATATTCTGACTGAACTCACTGGTGTGACAGGTTGATGCATATTTACTTTTTAAAGAAAAAATTCACAAGTTATAGCTTGCAATGGGTCATTGCAATGTTCATGCATTTGTAAAACAACTGAAGTTCATCTATTGGCAGTTTTATGTTCACACTGCTTTATCCTTGATAGTCCCTTATTTATTTAGTTTTGTTTACTGGTAAATGCAGCTAGACAAGGAGTTGCCTATTTTCAGGCACGACCTGGGAGAGTTACAAGCAATGGAACAATTTATTAAATTATGTAACACAGATTCCTGTGATTTTTTTCCTTTTTAACCTAATAGTTTACTCTGAGCTAATTGGACCAATGAAGTGTCAACCTGATATAATTCATTTATTTGAAAATTAAGAAAGGGCACAGTGAGCCATGGCTTGTCCTCATGTGCAACTGCGAGGAGAGGAGGAGAAGAAGGGGCAAGCATGAAAATAGACTCACATGAAGCACAATAATACCAAGACAAATGAGGCAATACAAGTTACAGACAGATAAATAAAATCAGTAAAAAAAAAATACAAATATGCAAACTGTTATACAGCAGTGCAGCCTAACAGCAAATAATTACAGTATAAAGGTGGCTTAGAGCAAAATGTAACCTGATAAGATACCATGACAAGGTATGGTCAGAGGAAAACAAAACAGTGCGATTCATCATGGGGCCTAAATGCACTAAAACAGAGAACAGACAAGAGCAGACCAAGAGAGGGATGAGGTTAAGGACGGGCAGGAAGGTGAAATGAAGTTTAGCAGTGAAGATTTAAGAGATAGATAGGAGGAAAGGTGAATGGAAATGGTAAGTTTATTAACGATCTTAGGGAGACAGAATTACAAAGCAGATTGGCTGGCAGTAATCCCAACAGGGAGGAACAGAAAGGATATGAGAGTCAGAGGAAAGAGAAAGTAATTAGAAGGGGAAGAGAGCATAAGTGATAGCTAAGGTAGGGAGGAAGAGAGGAGAACCAGAATTTGAACAGAAAGCAAGCACAGTGAAGCAGATGCTGGTGATCAAGAGATGGCAGTGAAAGGGATTGGTGGAGAAGACAGTGGAGGATGGATGGATGGCAGTTCAAAGTTAAACTACAGCAGGAGTGGAAGAGAGGGTCCAGCCTGGCCAGAGAGGATTCAGGGCTGCCCCATTGACCACATTTGTGTAGTCAGACACTGACAAGATCATTGTAAGAATGATCTTGCAGCAGTCCAGGAGTGGTATGCAGTCCTATTTGTGGCATGCAGCATTGTGTGGATGGCATCTATAGCAGGGATGGATGAACTGGCTCTGCTGCAGTTCCAACCCCATCCTGGACTGGGCTGGCAAGGCTTTGATCAGAGAAAAACTGAGCCATTTGTGGCTCCACCCAAGTGCCGAGTTGGCCCAGTTCAGAAGTGCAGTCTGGGATAACACTTTCACCATCCAAACTGCATAGAAAAGCAGGGCAGGTGCCCAAAGGTGCAGAAATAAAAAAAAAAAAAAAAAAAAATTATTTTTCCCTGTTCTCTGATGAATACTACCGAGTCCCTGGACTGGTTATGTTAATATATACTGCAGATTAATGTTCCATGGTTATGTTAATATATACGGCAGATTAGTATTAAATGGTTATGTTAATATAAACTGCAGATTAGTGTTCCATGGTTATGTTAATATATATTGCAGATTACTATTCCATGGTTATCTTAATGTAAACTTCAGATTAATGTTTCATGGTTAGGTTAATATTCACTACAGATTAGTGTTCCATAGTTATGTTAATATATACTGCAGATTAGTGTTCTGTGGTTATATAAATGTATACTGTGATTAGTGTTCCATAGCTATGTTAATATAAACTGCAGATTAATGTTCCATAGTTATGTTAATATAAACTGTAGAGTAGCATTCCATAGTTATGTTAATATAAACTGCAGATTAGTGTTCCATAGTTATGTTAATATAAACTGCGGATTAGTGTTCTGTGGTTATATAAATACATACTGCAGATTAGTGTTCCAAAGTTATGTTAATATATACTGCAGATTAGTGTTCCATGATTATGTTAATATAAACTGCAGTGTTCCATGGAATACGGTAAACTAATCTGCAGTTTGCATAAACCACATAAAACTAACCCATGGCTTATATTAAAACACATTTGGAATTCCATGAAATTTTGAGATGATTCAGAATAGCATTCAGAATTCTACTGGTTTGTTTGTTTGTTTTATTCAAGGTAAAACCAATTGAATAAAAACTCATTCGCAATGGTAACCTATAATTCCACATTCTGTACAGACCTGTTAGCTGACCATTCACAGTCCATTTTGTGGAAACTAGTTAAGTCTAAAGGCAGGATTTATCAGTTATGTTAAACCTTGCACTGTAAGGTTTCTTTGTTTGTTTATGTTTGACTTTTGTGAGACTTTGAGCAAAGCTACAAATGTAGAATAATATAAAAGGACTATAGTCTGATCTTTGTTTGTGCAAAAGCCAATGGTTTGAACTGCACAGTTCATTCTCATACAGTTTTGTCTTATTAATCATCAGTTTTAGTTGCAGACATATCCAGCCTGACAGTTCCACTGGCAGCCTCTGTTTGAGCAGTTAGAGAAGACGTACCAAGTGGAAAATCCTGTGGCAACATGCTGATGTATTACTGGAACTGTCATCAGTAGAGAAATGAACTAATAAACATCACCTAATAGGGTGTCGTGACAACTGCACAAATGTAAAGCTACAAAGCATGTTTTATATATAGACAATTGTATTTAGGAATTTGCAAGTACATGCAAGAATGGTCAATGCATTTTTTTGAGGAATTTGAAAACACAAAACATGGTGGCCATATTTCTGAAGGCCCACTGTGTGCAGATGTAGTACCGAATGCAGCACAATCACACATTTTCATTATTCCCAACCATTCATTTCATGGTTTCTGCTTTATAACCCTAGTGGGAGACATTTGTCTGTTGCTTGCCATCAGAGATGTATGTGGTAGACATGTTCAGCATACATCTACCCGCACTAAAAGGACAACATGCTGAGGGAGAGGGCTTGAAAATCACAAGCTCTTCTTAAAAATTGTGTGTGTATCATAATTTGAATTCAGATTTGTGCCCTTCTGCCCATTCAAGCCCAGTTAGCACTTGATTGCACTTTACAACCAAATTTGGGGAATTTGTCTCAAAAGAAGAGGCATTTTAGTTCATATACAATAGCAGCCAGAGACAAATAGTGGTATATATCCTGATATACAGTACTTGTATTTTGGACTTTGTATTTGATGCTTGTCCATTTACCACAGTTTATTTGTACTCTCCCTAACCCCACCCCCAGGATGCATCTGGAATCAAGCAGTAGTCTGCTCAGTATGCTTTCCTGGTAAAACTTTTAAATAAATAAATAAATATAGAGATGTGTCTATTAGCCTTCAGAATAGTTGTAATTGTTTTATGTAAGTACTTGTTTTAAGTTTGTTTTTAACAGTGTGTTGTTTTAGAATCCCAGGACATTCCATTAAACAAGGCCTATGTCTCACGGGACATGTATTCAACTGTTAAATAAATAAATATATAAAAATTCTTCACTGTGAAATCTCCATATATTTCAAGTGGTTTCCTGTGCTATATGAAAGTATGTTGATATATATTGCTACTTATCTCTGGCTGCATCTTAAGTGCCTTTAATACATACTATATCCCAAAGCTCTTTACAATCCATTAACAGACTGTGGTGGCCACTAGTCGTGCACAGAGAACTAATGATTGAGTGAGGAAGGTTAAGGAAAGCTCAGGGTGGTTAAGTACAGATAGCCTGTGTGTGTGTGGCAGCTGAACACAGAATGGTTAACTGGCTTGCTCAGGGTTACACAGTGAGTAAAGGATGGGGTTTAAAGCTGTGCCTCAAGGATCACAACTCCACTCTTTAAGCACTAGATCTGACCCCACTTTAATTCCAAAAATGTTCAGCCACCATCAGGAATACACAGTAAGGAAATGAGGTTGAGGGAGGTTAGAGAAAGCAGAGAGTATAACCATAGCTGTTGGATAGAAGAGATTACAGTAGCTATAAGTAGGTTAAGTGCATCAGTCACATAATTTATTAAAGTAGCAGTGGTGTGATTAAATACCAAGATCCCCAGGTTCACAGCTTTGCACTTGAAGAACTACTAAGTAAATACAGTTTATTGTTGGCACATTGCCATTACAATATAGACAACATACAATAATATAAGATATAACATTCATCATCATAAAACACTGATTATACAGAGTTATTATATAATATAGATTATTATACAATACAATAGATAGAGCTATGTATTTATCTTAAAATGCAATATTTTAAATTTTAGCCAATTGATGAACTCTTTGATTCAGTCACCCAGGAGGCATACTTCTTCTTCTTCCTGCACTGTGTTGCTTTTATTAAATATATATCCAATTTCTAAAACATACAAGTTTTTGGAATTAAACAACACGTCAAGAATAAACCTTGTGGGCATAACTAAGGAACCAATGAAGTCACCCAGATAAGTCACTCTTAGGTCCTTATACCATGAACATTTAAAATTACATGGTGCAAATTTTTAGGTTCTTTTACATCACATTGACAATTTACTGATATTGTAGAAACCTGGGTATATCTTACTGCAAGAATGTTGCTGGGGAAAGTTTAAAACCTATATTGGGTAATCTTTCTATATTCTGGAGTATACATTTGGGTTAAATAGAATTTTAGATTATGTACTTGAGTGTTATTAACCAACCATGTGGATGCCTTTAAATTCTAATTAACTGTAAATTCATCTCCTTTGCTTTTTTTGTGACTGTGTCAGTTATAACTTTGAAATAGGCTGAACTAATAGTAATATCCTTTCCTATCCAGATATTTCAATATGTTAGTTATAATATTTTAGAAGTTCTTCAACTTGTGACAACCAATTCTGCTTATTACTTCTCATCCATATTTTTTCCATTAAGACATCTGTCAGTAATACTGTAGAACTAGATATAATTGCATAAAGTTTATATCACACAGATGAGTCATGCCATGATCGCAAGACAAATACATTTGCGAGCGTTATCCTTTCAAAAGCAGCTATTCGCCACGAGCTGCTGCTTCTGTCCCCTAGTGCCATACTTTATCTGATCGACTGCATTAACTGCTAAACTGTTAAACAATACAGGCATAGTGATGTCCTTAATAAAGTGGTTAAACTCCCTCGTGAGACCAACAACGAGAGAGACTTACTGCCTTGGAAACCGCAACTTGATGCCGAATTCTTTCTGTCACTGCCAGCATATCAAGCCTGATGGCAGAATCTGTAGCAAATGAACTTGCAGTATCTTCCTCCTGCAAAGAAATGCAGAGCACATTATGCCATCTACACCCTGAAGTCAGATTTGAAATTGGCAAGTATTCTTGTGAACATGGGGTAATGAATGCTGCTCGATATTATGAGAGCAAGTATAAGCAGAAAATTAATAAAAGCACAGTCCGCACCTTCAAGCATGACTACAAAGAGAAACTGGCACAGACTCCTGACCCAGAAAACTTTCTAAAGTGCTGCCTATAAAAGCCCATGGTCGCACTAATGCCTGTTTCTGGCAGACGTTGAAGACAAGTTAAAAACATTGTTAAAACACTGAGATCTGAGGGTGCTGTTATTAATGGCAGAGTGCTGCTGGCAATAGCGACTGGGGTACTTAAAGCCAAATGCCCTGAACTACTTGTTGAAAATGGTGGCAGCTTATCCTTTTCTAGACAATGGTCCTGGTTGTTTTTAAACAGCATGGGTTTCAGCAAATGAAAGGGAACCAAGGCTGCAAGAAAAACACCACAAGATTCTGAAGCACTAAAAGCAAGCTACCTCAACAGGATAGCCACAGCATCTCGTCAGAGCTCATTCCACCTGAGCTAGTCTTGAATCTAGACGAGACCGGGTTAACTTGGTTCCATGCTCTGAATGGACGATGGACACTATTAGGAAAAAGCAGATTGAGGTTGCCAGTTTGGGTGACAGGCAGCCAGATAACAGCTGTACTATGCTGCAGTCTTTCTGGCCACTACCACCCCTCAGATAATCTATGCAGGCCGCACTGAACAGTGCCATCCTCCTACAAGTTTCCAGGTTGGCATGTTATGCACACCGATAACCATTGGGCCAACACCGAGACAACAATTCAGTACATTGAGTGTGTTATTGTACCATATGTGCACACAATTTAAAAAATGCAGCTGCCAAGTGTACAAAGGACACTGTTAATCCTGGATCTTTTAGAGGTCACACAATGAAAGAAGTGCTTGACACTTTTGAAAAGCACAAGATTGTGTCAGTCTGTGTCCTCTTCGTAGCACAGACATTTTTCTCACCTGGCAAACATGTTAATGGTCTCGCTTGATTCATTTGATTCATACAGTACACAGTACTTGGTATCCAAGGAAAACAATGTTATGAGTAACCAGGAAGAATTATGTACCATACCACGTGGTCCCCATTGACGAGTCACAGCATGCACGTAGTCGGTGGTGAAATGTGTAGAGCGTAATTCAGAATTGAAGAAGAGTCTGAGGCAAAGCATGAGTCTAAGTAGTGCTCTAATCTGTTGCATATCTGACAGTTTCCTCTCACATAACCCCATCACGGTGTCCTCAGTGCTCTTAATTTAACAAGCATCATAGATTAACATTTGCTGTAAAAGTAATTACACTGAACAGGACCATTCAGCGATTATAGTGAAATTATTTTACAGCAAATCATTCTAGTTCTATAGTAAGTGATCTGGGTTTGAATTAAGTTTAATCTAAAACCTAATCATTCTGATATGAACCCAAGCTTTTATATCTATTTGACCTATTTGTGAGATTACTAATGAGTTTGGGGTTACAAGAGGAAGCTCCAATACCTGTCTGTATGCTTTATTAACCACTGTATTAACATATTTCACATCAGCCAAACTCCAGGATTCTGCTGCATATTGCCCCGACTAATCACCTTAGCATTTATGGCTTTGATCATCGGAACTATAGAACAACCACCATATCTATTATTGAATCTTTTTAAAGCCAGAACTGTTTTATTCATTTTATCTGCAGTTGTTTTAATGTGTTTATTCCATCACAGATTTGAAGAATATGTTACTCCCAAATATATAAATTGTTAACAAAATCAATAGAGAATCCTGCCAAAAAAAACTTACTATATGTCTTCTTTGAGCTAAAGACTACTGCTTTTTGTCTTCAGAGGATTAGGTTTAAGATTCAGTTGTTTACAAATAGTATCTAATTTATTCAGGATTCTCTGTAGTCCCAATCTAGACAGCACAATAATGGCTAAATCATCAGTATAAGCCAGTAATGATATTATTTGTTGTCCTATTTTTGGTGAGTGGAAATCAGATCAACATAACATGAGTATCAATTCATTTATATAGATATTGAACAAGGCTGGTGCTAGTATGCAACCATGGCGAACCTCCATAAAAGTTGGAATTTCTGTAGTTAAGTGACCAGAATTAGAAAATTGCATCCTTGTCCAGGTATTAGAGTATAGTTGTTTAATCAAGACTATTAAGTTTGGATCTATGCCCATATTGTACATTTGAACCCATAAGTGTTCTCTATCAATTGAACCAAATGCAGACCTAAAATCCAGGAATGCAACAAATAACTTTTTTTCAGCATTACACAATATTTTTCAAGTAAATGGTTTAACAAAAATATTTGAGTAGTGCTACACATCCTTTTTAAAACCAGCCTGCAGATTAGAAATACTTGCATGTTTTGCATCCAGTCAAGTAATCTGTTCAATAAGACTTTAGCATACACTTTAGCTCATGAATCAATTAAGCTAATTGGATGATAGTTTTCTGGTTGGGACCTGTCACCTTTTTTGTAGATTGGCATAATGTGACTACCAGACCAAGAGGAGGTGTATATGCATACATAATAGATTTGTTGAAAAATCTGATAGCCAACCACCATTCAATGTCAATTACATAGAAATCTAAAGAGATTCTATCCAGGATGGGTGCTTTATTTTTTTAAAGCTATTAAGAAAAATATAGACTTCAGTGAAGTAATCAAATGACATTTTCATCTATTTTCATTGGAATATTTAAAGTATGAAATTGAACATCAGTTTTTGAGATTTGTTATTAAAGATATCAATAATAGTTGACCCATAGATCAGGTGGAATATGGGAATGTGAGTTGTATATTGATTTGTACCCTGAGAACCCAATCAAACTAGACCATGCTACTTCTCAGAATAATATAAATATTTTTATGTTGTTTCATATGGGACAAAATGCAAAGGAGCTCAAACTAAGCACCCAACTAGTGTCCAGATGAATGCTAGTTGAACTGTTGCCATGCAAATTAGTTAAAACTCAACTAGTCGAATTGTTGAAACATTGAAAGTATATCAGACTGCGCCTCAGCTAACACTCAACTGCAGCCATGTATCTGAACCCTCGATTTAGCTCTCAACTTACACTTAACTTGGGCCATGTCTTTCTGAGTCCACATTTACCACTATAATGAAAGGTTCCAGTCTGAATTAATGTGGATGACTGGCTTGTGTTTGTTTATTAGCTTAATGAGTAAACACACTGGAACAAAGGTTCCATTTGCAGGTGCGACTCACAGAAATTTACAAAACATACACCACATTCAAGTATATAATACAGCAATTCAAGATAACATACATTCACATTTAAATAAGCAAACAATGTAAGAAAACAATGTTCCATTAAAAGTGGTGACAGTGATTTGAGTCCTTAAATCAAGAGGAAGGCTATTCCATATACTTGACCCAGAGTATGCAAATGTTGACCATTTACACTTGTCATAAAAGGCACTTTTCAGGCTGTATTATCAACTCTATTTCTAGAGAAAATTACTAAGTCATGGTATTGGAAATAACTATATAATCATAAGGAATACTCGTAATTATAATCCTAAAAGAAAACCTAGCCACTGTTAGGCTAAAATACATAGGAACGGGTAAATATGGGTACTTTCCTTTTTATATTTACATTGTTATATCAGAGTCAATGTTAGAATTACAGGAGGGCTTGTCAGGGTCTCCAACTCCCCGCTCAGAAGTGAGCCCGATAGCTCGCACATCATGGCACAGGGTCATAATGTCATGGTTAAAACCGTGCATAGCAATAATGCCTCATGCACAACAGTGTGTGGCATAATAGTGTCGGCACAACACGCTGACTAATACAACCACTGCACAAACTGGATCATTTACTTTTGTTTTGCAGGGGCTCTGCTTCCTGCACCCGATGTGGGGGCTTTACCCCACACCACCTGGACTAAATATAATCAACTCTGTGGGGATGTGGACTTGGGAAACAAAAGAAATGGTTTGGGGTTGTTTCACAAAAAGAGTCACAACATACTAGGACCTGGGTAGAATCGAATCACAGCCCCAGGTCCCTGACAAGACAGAGGCAGGTGCTCTAGCCACTTCACCAAGGGAGCAGCTCGGCCATGCACCACCCCCACAGCATCCTTCACCACCTACAAGATCAGCATATAGTGACAGGGGTAGCAGTTCTTATCACATGCTTAAAGGACCCCTGTCGCTGTAAAGCCATACATGCTTTCACAGCACAGTATTCCATGCACGCTCTGTCTGTGCTATATTAACCGGTAGGACACATCACTGCTAGTAACTTATAATGGGAAGGGGGCTCAATTTAAACATGGGGCTCTTGTGGGACCCCTTGCTCCTAATGCTGATGGAGCATAATTCCAACAGTGATCAAAGTATTGAAAAATTAGAAATCAACATAATACTTTTAATAACTGCTCACTGAAAGCAATGTTGTGCTGTTAGAATATTGTTCATTTGTCCCAGGTGACCCTCAACTAGTGGTCAGCTTTAATAAATAACCCAGATTCAAAGTGTTTCTTCCCATCCTGGGCTCAGCTGTATGAGAACAATTTAAAACTCTCAGCCACTGCTCAACTTTCAATTTACTAAAATTAGTTGAGAGTTTAGCTTTTAAATTCTCAACGGACCATGATCAGCTAAAAATAATTCAGGCTTACCGTGTTGTCGTAATGCCCTTTACAATGATTCCTGTTTATAGCACATGTTTTAATAATGTCCTTTATAATGATTCCTGTTTATAGCACATGTTTTAATAATGTCCTTTACAATGATTCCTGTTTATAGCATATTTCAATTCAGTGCCAATTAGCAGCTGACTGTTAGTTCATTATCAAGGCATGTTTCATATTAAGGAAACCCCATTTTCCCAAATATAAGAGTAACTTATGTTTCATACCTGCAATTTGTATAATTCCATTTACGTTATTTAACAAGTTGTAAGTATACCTGAACAATTCAGGTAACGTGTTTCTAAATTTAAAACTAATATTTTCAATATAAAAGAAGCCTCGGATATTACAATTTGATCTTCCGTAAACTACAAGAACACTACCCACAAATTTCTCAAATTTGAAAGAGGGAAAGGAAGCCTTTGTATGTGGTAAACTACGACTACACTGGGACTTTGGGGCATTTTTAGATTAGTCGGAGTTGCACAGTGTGGGACAGCCCAGAGTAGTAGGCGAAAGAAGCCTTCATCAACTAGAATTCCATGGAACTCCCCAAAGCATCTGACAGCATTTGAGTGTTCAGTGTGCCAGGGCACTGAATTCAAATACTTCACTGAGTGTCAAAAGGTGAATATGCCCATTTATACCATTTCAGAATCTTTCCATTTTTCACCATTTAACCAGAAAATCTCTTTAAATTAAGTACAGTTTATCATTTACTTGATGAAGACATGTTTAAATTAATTATAGATATCCATAATTATCCCTACAATTTCTTGAATTGAACTGTTCTCTCAAATTATAGTCTCCATTTCTCTAAAATGCTGTAATCATAATGGAAAAGTTGGCAAACCTGTTTCTGGAACTGCCTAATTTCAGCTCAGAACAGACATTTCTATCTATTTTGATTGGTATTGTAAGTGTCCACATCTACTATACTTGGAAATACAGGTCAACATCTGGAACAGATTGTGAAAATGGTGCTACGGCATAAGCTAAGCATGTTGTTTCAGAGCTGACCAATAAAATCAGAGTCCATGATTTGCATTGAGGCACCACTAGTTAACTGAAAGATTAACTGTCTAGTTATAGTTTAGTAAACTGAAAGAAAACTCCTGTGTAATTATATTGGCTATTTTATCAAACTGATAACCTCTCAAGTCCCTTATGTACAGGGCAGTACTTGATGACAATACCCATAAACAGGACTTGGTGTAAAATTAGCTAATTTCACTTTTATGGAATTAAATTTTGCAAAATTCCATGCAATTTCACAAAATCCACCAAATCTTTTATTTGGTCATAACATACCCATTCTCGCAGCTAGGATCTGAAAGTAGATGTGTAGACTTGTAAAGAATCCTAAACGTGCCAAATTTCATGACATTTGCATGGGTTATTTTGAACTTACAGGGCTCAAAGTCTAGCAGATTATTTTTTATTTTTTGCAAACTTCTTGACAGTATTTTACTGCTTATAGCTTGCTCACCTTTGGAGCCAGATACCTGAAAATTTGCATGCATTGCTTCTTAGAATAGTCCTAAAACTTCCAAATGTGAAGAGATTTGGTTAAATAATAACTTATTTACAGGGATTCATAATTTCACAGTTTAATTATTTGTAAAGGTGTGAACATTTTCCAAACATTTGGATATGTGTGACTTCACATTATTACAGGTGTACACATGAACATTGGCATGCATTCCTGATATCAGTGGGTCCTGAAATCAAACAAAGCTGCAGAAATTTGGTCTAGTAGTTAAAAATTTTATGATAGAAATACCACTAATTACTAATTAGCAACATTTCTTTGCAAATGTCTGCAAGCATTATAGGTAA
The DNA here is from genome assembly GCA_016271365.2 of Neoceratodus forsteri. Classification (NCBI taxonomy): domain Eukaryota; kingdom Metazoa; phylum Chordata; order Ceratodontiformes; family Ceratodontidae; genus Neoceratodus; species Neoceratodus forsteri. Next base: position 630,070,356 of record CM028133.1, on the reverse strand, counting down.
TGCCATCACAATTCACTTCAGGAGTTTAACTGTCACAACACACTTATCACCACTGTATCCATTAAGCTGTGCTGAGCAATTTGAAGTTCTGTAGTTCTTTATTGGCAACTATTTTGTTCCCCTTGTTGCATGATAGGCCTAGATCCATTTATGTGGGTTCATATTGTATATGCTGTAATGTACTTTAGAATTAAGACACTTGAACTTTTATGTCTCAAGATAAGGGAGACAGGTATATAGCCCAGGAAGGCATAAATATCCCATCGTGGCTTTCCATGATAGGGAAAGGTAATGTAGTGACCTAGGAGTGTAGCGGGGTTGGGATAACAGGATACAATAACTCAGGCAGACCAATAGCTTATGCATAAAAGCGCCACTCTGGCACTTGTCATTTTATTTTCTTGCTTAAAATGATTCTTCACAGAGGAGCAACATTCTGGTATTAGTTCATGCACTTCAAATAACCAAATGAAATGGCATCTGAAGGCCACTATGCTGCCCAGCAATGGCATTTTTTTGTTTTCACAGTCTTCTCACACAGTTGTGTGAACTCCGCGGTCTTTCACCTCTTAGTCAGTTCAGGATTGACTTCCCTATCTACTTAATGCCCCTAGTGGAGGCTTTTATACAAATGTACAGGTGACATCACATACCAGGGATCCACCCATGTTAGGTCACTTAATTTAATTAAAAACATATCTCTGTGAGAATTATATCCTGGCCTATACAAAAAAAAGGGATATTTCTAAGCCTTGTTAATGAGGATCCTGACTACATATAAATAATATTAATTTCCTTCTGGCTATACCATTTTATAGAGATGAGGAGCTTAATTACTTTAGCTCCTCCTCTAAATACTGACCTAATATTTTATTTTTAGTATAAAGCAGGCCACAAGGGGCCATGGTTTCCTTTAGGACCTTCATACTTTATGAGCTCTCCTGGGAACAGGTCAGACCATAGTAAAGTCTTAGTCACATTTATTTTATTGATATTCACTGAACAATCCTGTATGTTATTCATCACAGGATTTTAGAAATAGAAGGGGAGACACCTTCAGTACACATCTGTCTTAATCCCATTTGTTAATGCAGTCTGTTACTAATTTATTTTCATTCCTTCATTTGTTTCAATAGTTTTATGAGGGACAAGGGTTTTCCTTTATTCTGTTTTTATTTTATCACCTTAGGGATTATCCTGATAGTTTACATATAAAAAACAGGCTTTTTGGCCATATCCTAAATCTCTGACAGCTGCAATTTCAAGCCGTCAGTAAAATATTTCATTTATGCCTCTTTCTCATGTCTTTCAGCCCTCTGCTTTCTTTATTCAGTTAAAGAGGGCCCCAATTATAATCTTCTTAGGGATGTCCCTTTTTAATTCACTAACAGGTGCTTACTTGTTTATGGTAAGAGCGGTGGCTGAAATCAATAAAATCTTTTGAAGCCACCGCTCATTTCGTTGCTGCAACAAAGCAGCTCCACACTGCTCACCAGGAACCAGCATGCTCTTACACTCCCCACTTTATTTTTAATCATTTACAAACATTTGCCCACATTCATTATCTTGCCACACTGTGCAGCAGTCTGCTAAGCTTCAGATCTTCTGCTTGCTCTGAAGCATCATACTGCTCTCCATTACAAGGAACTTGCTTAAAACAAAGCTGCTCTTGCAGTCTTTCTCTGTGCTTCGGAGCATCTTTCTGCTCTGAAGAAACCATGGAGCCAGACCTGCTCCAGCAAAGAGAGGCGATTGTGCACAATGCGCACCTCTCAGGAGCACAATTCTTGTTGTTTTCCTTGAGTGGCTGACATTTATTTTACTGGCAGCCTGCCAGCCACCCACCCAAAACTGTCCATGAGAGAGAGATGTCAAGGAGTGAACCTGCTCTCTTTAAGACAGTATCTTTCTTCTCTATACCCCATGGAGTCTACATTTTTGCTTTTTAGGGCACCTTCCTAAAGTGCAACATGCATCTTATACTCTAATGTTCCCACTGGAGCTTTAAAACAGCATGACATGCACTTATGCAGTGTCTTCAATTTGGGAGTGCGCATAAATCAGGGGCATATTTTCATTATATACACAAGCATCCACTCGGTGAGTACAGGACAGTGGAGCAAGTACCCCACAGCTCAAAACTGTATTACCTGGCACATCTCTACATATATTCACTTATATTCCTCTCCGTTTTAAATACGGCATCACTGCACTTAAAGGAACAGATGAATTTTGTGTTCTTCCTTATTTGCTTTAAATGACCTGAACATAAGTCACTAAATGGGGAGGGGCAGGGAAGACCTTCCCTTCACTAGGCCACCCATCCTTGACAGGGTCACCCTATCACATTCCTCCCCACCTAAGAGGGCAACCATTCTGTGGTTGTCCATTGCAGGCCTAGCAACCAAGTGAGGGTATGGTGGAGCTCCGCCCACCATCAATATGAGTTCCACCCCAGGGTCCCATATCAGTTTGTAAAGTTGAACATCCTTACAGCACAAAACTACAACAACATTAACCCTGGGGCTATCAAAATCTGTTAAACATAGCAAACTTCTATGTTAACAGACTTCTCTTCCATATAATACCAGTCATCCCATAGAATCCATACTCTTCCATTTTGCTTAAGTAATCATAAGCACTCGTTTAGAACTGTACTTGCTTTTCTACTGTCAGAGGTTATAACTTGAACCTTACTTTCTTTGAACCAGAAGAGAAAAATAGAGACAGATCAATAGTAAGAACAGATCAAAAGAAGGAGAAGAAATCGCCTAAAGTGGCAAACTGTTCAGACGTCAGAAAATATCAGAAATAGAAAATAGGAAAAGAGATAGATTGTAGCAAAAAGAGAACAAATGGTCCATTTAGCATATTTATCCACTTTCTCACATTCTGGAAGGGGATGGAGCTATGGCCACCCTCATCCGTAAGCTCCACCCTAGAGTCCCTTAATTCCAGTATACACAGTATAAGCTGTCATTTCCAACTTTTAGAACACGCTCTTTACCCTGGGGCTACATCCCAGTATCTTCACTGTATACATGCAGCACAAGAACAGGACTGATACTTTCTTGACAAACCCAATTACCTACTGGGTACTATCATCTAGCCTAGTACACATATTATCAGGCATCCTACACCAAAGTGAACATTACCTGACATGTTTAATCCTAGAGGTTACTCTGTTCCACCTCTACCTTCTCTCTGTATGTTTCCAAAAAGAAGTGTCCCTGCAGCAGTTTTAGGCTGCTTCCTAGCTTCTCTTCTTCAGCATTTCACAATCATCTAACCATAGATTTTACGATTAAAAACATTCCCATTCATTGGTTTTACCAGAAACCTCTCACCTATATTAGTTTACCATGTACTTTATAGCTGCCTGGGGTCTTTCGTCAAACTAGATGTACTTAACGCAGGCTTACCACCTAGTACCTCCTAACCTGCATTGGTGATTTTTCCATGGTTCCATCTCATCTGGCCCTCCCATCTATGGGTATCACCTCCCAGAGTTTTTGGCAGATACACTCTGGCCCAAATCCCTCTTTTCTACATAGTCAGCTATTTGTCGGTACATCCTCGGCTAGTAGAAAGCTGAGTTTAACTCTGCTAGAACTTCCTCATGGTGTCAAGGCTTGGAGCAAGCATTTCTCCATCACCACCTCCCTATATGCAATAGGCACCACTATTCGAGCACTTAACCTCTTAGTGGGGGTTGGGTTTAACGTGGTAGAGGGTACCCTGCCTTCATTCAACCCACCATAATGGTTTTACCTTGTGCGACATGTACCCATGCACCCTTCCTGATCTTTTAATGTAAGACGCCAAGTGGGCTGTGGCCAGGATCTCCCACCTGTAGCTCCCCCATTCTACACTCAGGGTATTGACTTTAGATTTTAGATTAGGTTAGAAACATTCATATGCACATGAGTCCCTTCAGCCAATCTGGGTTCTTCCATCTTGAAACTTGTCTTCACCCCAGGTGACACACACAGACAGTTCCATCCTTACCTGGGGACTTTGTTGATGTCACTGCCCCATTATCCTCAATCCAGTACAACCCTGGAAAGTCTGGTAGCATTGGCAGTTTATTCCAGCATGCCTCTTCTTTCAACACATGTATTTCCTACTCTGGAAAGGCTTCCTCAACTTGCTCTGGTTACTCGACAACAGCCATCATTGGTATTTTGCATCCCTCCAGTGTTGCTCTACATCTAGCCAGTGTTCATTCACTAATGCAGCAGTCTCGCCATGTCAGCCATCTGGTCCCATGTTGCCTCACCCAGGCCACCGCTCCATCCAAGGTCCTCATCTGCTCCATCCTGTGATCTGGCCCCATGTACATTGCCACACGTATCCTGTGGTGCCAGGCCTGACACCCCAGACTGAACTCTGGATCATCAGACATTCAGCTGGAATCCCACTTCTCATACCAATGTAGCGGAATGGGATAACAGGATACAGTAACTCAGGCAGACCAATAGCTTGCGTGCATAAAAGTGCTGCTCTGGCACTTGTCATTTTATTTTCTTACTTAAAATGATTTTTCACAGAAAAGCAAAATTCTGGTATTAGTTCATACACTTCAAATAATTAAATGAAAAGGCCTCCAAGGGCCACTATGCTGCCTAGCAATGGCACTCTTTTATTTTCATAGTCCTCTCACACAGTTGTGTGAACTCCGAGGTCTTTCAACTCTTACAGTCAGTTCAGGACTGACTCCTTATCTACTTAACACCCCTAGTGGTAGACTTTTATACAAATGTACTGTTGACATCACATACCAGGATCCACCCATGTTAGGTCACTTAACTAAAAACATATCCCCTGTGAGGCTCATGTCCCGGCCTATACAAAAAGAAAGGGATATTTCTAAGCCTTGGTTAATGAGAGTCCTGACTACATACAAATAATATTCATTTCCTTCTGGCTACACCATTTTATAGAGATGAGGAGCTTAATTACTTTTAACTCCTCCTATAAATACTGACCTAATATTTTATTTTTAGTATAAAGCAGGCCATTAGGGTCGCTGTTTCCCTATAGGAGCTTCATTCTTTATGAGCTCTCCTGGGAACAGGTCAGACCACAGTTAAGTCTTAGTCACATTTATTTTATTGATATTCACTGAACAACCCTGTATTTTATTCCTCACAGGGTTTTAGAAATATAAGGGGTAACACCTTCAATACACATTTGTCTTAATCCCATTTGTTAGCGTAAGTCTGTAACAAATTTATTTTCATTCCTTTATTTGTTTCAATAGTTTTATGAGGCAAGGTTTTTCTTTACTCTGTTTTTTTTTTATCACCTTATACCCCACATTAGAGATTATCCCTGGCGTTTATATATCAAAACAGGCATTTTGGTCACATCCGAAATCTCTGACGGCTGCAATTTCAAGCAGTAGGTAAAATATTTCATTTGGCTTCTTTTCATGTCTTTCAGTCCTCTGCTTTCTTTATTCAGTTAAAGGGGGGTCCCAATTATAATCTTCTTAGGGACATCCCTTTTAAGTCACTAACAGGGTGCTTACTTGTTTATGGTAAGAGCGGGCTGCTAAAATCAACTGAATCTTTTGAAGCCACCCACTCCATTTCTGTTGCTGTGACAAGCAGCTCCACACTGCTCACCAGGAGCCAGCATGTCTACACCCCCACTTTATTTTTAATCATTTACAAACATTTGCCTCATTTATTATCTTGCCACACTGGTGGCAGTCTGCTAAGCTTCAGATCTTCTGCTTGCTCTGAAGCATCATCCTGCTCAAACAAGTAGCTTGCTTAAAAACAAGCCACTCTTGGGGTCTTTCTCTGTGCTTGGAGCATCATTCTGCTCCAAGCAACCACAGAGCCAAACCTACTCAAACAAAAGAAGTGCACTGTGCTGTCGCGCACCTCTCAGGGCACAATTTCTCTTTGTTTTCCTTGAGCTGCTGACATTTATTTTACTGGCATTCTGCCTGCCGCCCACCCAAAACTGCCCCAAGCATATGGAGAGATATCAAGGAGGGAGCCAGCTTCCTCATTTAAGACAAAATATCTCTCTTTCTCTCTCTCTAGACCCATGGAGTCTACATTTTTCTTTTATGGGCACCTTCTAAAGCATGACATCCACTTTATACTCTTATGCTCCCACTTGGGAGGATTAAAAACAGTGTGACATGTGCTTATGCAGTGTCTCCTAGTGGGAAGTGCATATAAATCTGAGCATATTTTCTTTATATACACAAGCAGCCTCTCAGTGGGTACAGGACAGTGGAGCAAGTAATAATAATAATAAAATTTATTTAATTAAGCGCCTTTCAAATTTTTCACACATGTACGTAAAAAACATGAAAACACCAGCATAATCAATACATACAATAGAACTACACAACAAATCTTACCAAGCTAAAATAACCAATTACAACATAGCAGGAAATGCCTTCTCCCATAAAAAGTCTTTAATGCCTTTTTAAACTTCCCACCATCATACTCTCAATGAGCTGACGGGCAGAGAATTCCAGAGGGTGGAGCCACAAAACTGAAGGCACGGGCTCCAGAGGACTTCAGATTTACCTCAGAATCTCCAGCAACCCCTCGTCAACTTGACGGAGCTGTCTCAGAGGGGTGTAGGGCACAAGCTCTTTCAAATAGTAGGGACCTAGACCGTGTAGGGCTTTGTAGGTCAAAGACCCACTTTAAAGATGATCCACCACTGTATTGGCAGCCAGTGCAGAGGCGCAGCACCGGGTAATATGGGACCTTCTTGAACCCCGGTCAACAAACATGCTGCCGCATTCTGTACTGGCTGCAAGCGTGGATATCAACCCCAGAAAGTCCTAGGTAAAGGAGTTATAGTAATTGAGATGAGATGTCACAAAGGCGTGGACCAAAACAGGCAGGTCGCAAGGTGGAACCAGGTGCCTAATCCTGGCAATGTTTCTAAGATGAAAAATGCAGTCTTGACAACTGCAGACACCTGATAACGAAAGGTCAAACCAGTGTCAAGCTCCACACCCAGGTTATGCACCCATTCAGAGGTGGGGATCTGGTCTACCCCAGAATTAATCCAGAGGGGACCCGCCTTAAACCCTCAACCCTGCGACCGGGTCCACCACCATAACCTCGGTCTTTCCAGATTCAACTTCAAACCACTGGTATTCATCCAGTCTTGGATATCAAGCGAGACAGTTATTCAGCACCGAGATAGCACTAACCTGGTTGGGTGCAAAGACAGGTAGAGCTGGGTATCATCAGTGTAGCAGTGAAACCTCAGCTCAAACTGTCTTACAATGCCTCCGAGGGAGTATATATACTGTGAATAACCTGGGGAAAGCACCAGCCCTGAGGTACCCCTAAGGCAGAGAGAAGGCCCGGATGAATGCAAACCCAGACCACTCTCTGCATTCTCCCTCGAGGTAAGATGAAAACCATCTGAGGACCACACCCAATAGTCCACAAATGGACCTCAGGTGTTCGAGCAGAACCCCATGATCCACAGTATCAAAAGCTGATGACAGATCAAGTAGAACCAAAATAGAGCGGTGTCTCCAATACCTCGCCATCAGGAGATCATTGAGCACCTGAACCAGAGCAGTCTCGGTGCTATGCCTCTTACGAAAACCAGACTGGAGAGGTTCGTGATAAACTATGGATGGTCAAATGGTTATCCAATTGAGTCAGCCACAACTTTTCAATAACCTTCCCCACAAAAGGGAGGTTAGAGATTGGTCAGTAGTTTGCTAGGTCATCCGGGTTCAAGAAGCTTTCTCTCAGAAGGGAGTCACCACCCTTCCTTCAGAGAGCTAGGAAAACTCCCGCCTCTAAAGAACACCAGATAATCCGAGCAAAGACCGGGCCGATAGTCTCACTACAACCCATAATCAGGAGGTGGGGCCTGGATCCAAACTACAACATGTTGGGCACATCTCACGGACAATCCTCATAGTGTCTATGAGATCCGGTAGGTTAAAGGAATGCCAGAAAACTTCGGGCTCTGCGACAAAACACTGATCAACTGCAACAACCTTAGAGTGAGGTTGGGGCACTGCCTCCGAATGTCTTCCACCTTAAAAAATTTACCTAATTTTTTTCCTGTCAGGCCATTCCCTTTGAGATATCCCAGATTTTTCCTCCTTGGTACCCCAGTCATTTTGTCACACCAGATATCCTCAGTTCTCTTTGAGTGCCTCTAAGTCCTGGATTTTGAAAGTGAATTGGGCCTCATGCTAGTGAACATTGCTGGGTAAGATTCTCATATGACCAACTTTCAAGTAAGAATTGTCCCTGTATGCTTTCTTGCTGTAAATGGGAGTGTACTGTTTTGCAGTACTCAGCTTTACTGCCCTTCCTTGGTGAACACTTGCATTTAACACTTGCCACTGGTGACCATTGCATTAGTTGGCCTCCCATATCCTTATTTTAATTACCTCTAACTGCACTTTTCATTGACATGACCTTAACCTTTCCTCTTGACAGAACTGCAGGTTATCTTGGCTTGATTATAGCTCAGATTTATTTGACTTGTACTGCAGGGAGGCAAATCTGTTTATCCACACCATATCATTGTCCTATATTGTCCAACCAGCATCCTTGCTACAGTGGTGCCCAGTGTTGCGCTGCATTATGAGTAACGATATCTTGATACTTATGTCACAATGGCCTCAGTCACAACTAGTTGTAATGCTTGGTGTCGCTTGATGCCATTATTTTCAAACAAAATATACATGGTCATCTGCAGGGTTGTTAAATAGTAAATATATGGCATTATACAGAACAAATGCTGCACATGTATGTGCCTCCACAAGTCATTTAAGGCTTGATCTGAAAGGCAGCCAGGATATGCTCAAATGAGCATATTGTGGCCACACAGCTGCACACCCTGAACCAGGAGGAGGCAGGTACAGTACAGTCCCATCCCCCGCTGATTTGGAATCCCATAGGTGGCAGTGGGGATGTTGTGGTCAGGATTGCCAGGCATCCAATTAGATGCCTGGGTCAGCTCTCCAGTGGATCCCCCTGCTCTGTGTAACATCGGAGACCCAGTCCATGTTGGCCCTTCACATTCAGCTACATCCTCTGGCCACAGTTCATGTTGCCGATGGTCACCCGCCAGTGTCAGTGATGCCCTCAAGCCTGGTACAGATTCTCCTGAGGCTGGGGGCAATTGGAGTGATGACCAATTGGACCCATGTAATGGAGATCTGGCAGCAGTGACCACTGCATAAGCAGTGCTGAGGATCATGTGCGGTCTGTTCCACCCCCACCCATCTTGGCACAGAGCTACATGCATGCCTGTTGATTGGTTGCAGAATGGGCACACAGCCAGGGATGTGGATGCCACCAGTTGCCCCAGAGGTACACATCCCAAGTGTAGGGGTCACTGCACGCTTTTCACCACTGTCTGCATGTGCAGAGGGGCTGCACACCCTCTGTAGATCAGACCCTAATTCTGTGGGCTCTAGTGATTAGTTGGCAAATTGCAAGAAGACTGGCAGTGCAAAGTGCTGGCCTTGATGATTCTTTACTCAAGATAGTGATTAACACAAGCATATTTGATGCTGAGAATCTGTACAGGGTATCTGATGATGAGAATCTGTACTTTAACTACGGCAGCCACTATGAATGATACCTTGTTGCCACTGTACCCAGCCCTTTTCTTTCTCCTCTGTGATAGGTCAGGGTATGGTTTTGCAAATATGTAGCTATGGATTCCCCCAAAATTATCACAGAATTCCACAATTTTCACAAATGCTTATGAAATCTGACTTTAGCTTGGCATTTTATGGCTGGTTATAAATAACTTGACCATCCATTAAGCAAGAGATTTTATAAAGCTGACACACACACACACACACACACATAACCTCCCATTTTGGGTATATAAACCTACCAAAATGTGTGACATTGTGTTCTCTCATTTTAAAGTTATACAGGTGTGCAACTGTGCAGTTTATATACTTGCAAAATTTCATTTAAACATGTCTCATTGTTTGACAGACTGTAGCCCAGTCCCTCTAATTCTAGAGCTTTGAAACTTTGTACACTTGCCCAGATGGTGGGGATTTCCAACATATACCCATATGGTGCAATTTATACAGGTTGTGCTTAAATTAGATGGACATAGCTGGCATTCACATTTTACTTACATTTTCATAGACGTTTTGTGAAATTGCACAGAAATAAAATTTAATTTTAGCTGAATTCAGCTTACAGAAGTTCTGTTCCACGTAAACCTACCTGCAACTAAGGTAAAAACACAAAACCACACCCCAACTATGCTAACAAGTGCAAAAGGCACCTGAGTATGCAAATGAGTTTGCAGAAAAAAAACAGACACTTACTACCATGGATATCTTAAATCCAGTGGATTGTAAGACCGAGGCAGCATGGATTCACAGGAGGATGTCATGTCAAATGAATCTGATAGAGTTCTTTGACTGGATAACCAAGGAATTAGATCAGGTGGAGAAGTGGATGTGGCCTACCTAGATTTCAGTTAGGCGCTCAGCACTGCTCCGCATAGAAGACTAATGAGCAAGCTGGATAGCTTAGGAGTGGGTTCAAAGGTGTAAACCGGTAATGAATTGGTTAGAGATTGTCACTAGAGGGTGATGGTAAACAGAGTTCACACAGAGGAAGGAAGAGTAACTAGCAGGGTGCCTCAGGGATCAGTGCTCGGACCAGTCCTCTTTAAAGTCTTTATAAGTGACATTTCAGATGAGCTGAAAGGAAAGTCTGCCTCTTGCAGGTGACAGCAAATCTGCAGTAGGTTGACAATCCAAGAGAGGTGGAAATGATAAGCAGAAACCTGAGTAAACTCGATGAGCAGTCAAGAGTATGGCAGCTGGGTGTCAATGCGAAAAAGTATAAAGGAATGCACTTGGGCACAGAAACACTGGGGCAAAATACAAAATGGGAGGAATAGTACTGATGACAACAAAGCAGGGAAGAGACCTGGGGTGATCATATCAAATGATCTAAAGGTGGCCAGGCAGTGCAGCAAGGCAGTTGGGAGGACTAATGGGATACTGGGGTACATAGAGAGGGGTATCTCCAGCAGCAAGAAGGTAGTGGTATTTCCTGTATGGATCACTAGTAGGACTCAACTAGTTTCCAGTTCTGGAGACCACATCTCCAGAAGGACATAGACAGAGTGGAGGAAGTTCAGAGGAGGGCAGCTAAAATGTTGCTGGGTCTGCATCAGAAGCCCTACGAGGAGAGACATAAGGACCTAAATATGTACAGTCTGGATGGGGAAGGATATATGACAGAGATCTTTAAATACCTCATGGGGTAAATATGGTATAGGAGGAAGTATTCTTCTGAAAAAGATGCTCAAGGACAAGGGGCAGGATAAGAAGCTGGATTCAGGAGAAACATGAAGTACTTCTTCAAGAGAGAATGGTGGATTCCTGGAATGGTCTTCCAGCAGAGGTGGGGGGCAAATATAGTGGTAGGGTTCAAGTCTTCCAGCAGAGGGGAAGCATGTTGCTTCCCTACTGTACGTAAACAAGCCAACTTATCTATCATTTAAGTCTGCTCTACTGGATTTGAATTCATCCGAAGTGTACTTGTTACCATTGAATTTCACATACATACTGTATTTATATTGTCTGCATTTATATTTATATTTTTACATGGGATTGTAAAACAACATAGCTGTCACATCATGTTATGTGTTGTAATATTGTAAACAGGATGGCCCTGAAAACAGGCTTTTGCCTAGTGCCTCATCCTGATGAAATATAAGAATAAAGAATAAACTGAAGAATGCATTGATAGGCATAAGGAATCTGAAGGAAGCAGTGAGTGAATGGGCCAGAGATCAAGTAGGATCTGTGGTGATATAGCAGGCAGAGAAGAATGGGTGGACTAGGTGGGCCAGTCGTTGGCTGTCGGCAATTCTGTGTTTCTATGTTCTACGTTTGTATGTTTCACAGTCCCACAAATGATGCAGTCTTAGGCTGATCAAGATAAATTCTCAAAATGCTTTTGACAAAGTGCTTGATTTTCTGCAAAGCATTACATATCTCTTCTAGTCTGGTGTGTATTACTATGCCATTTCAGCTTCAATATGCACCTGAAATAAAGCATGTTGAAAATTCATCTTGGTCAGCCTAAGACCGCATCATTTGTGGGATTGAGAGAGTAAGTGCCTGCTTTTCTATTTGGTTCCTTGTTTGTAACTGATTGCACCCTGAGGCCCTGAGCAGCCCTCTTTGTAAAGAAAAACAATTAGGTGCTGGCCCACTGGCACAGTGGTTAGATTTTTGTCTGTAACACCAACAACCCAGGTCTGAATGCAAACCCAGGGAATCAGAGGGTCAACAAGGGGGAGGATGACTGCCGCCTGATGGACTACTCTCCTCCTCTTGGGGGATAACACATGGTGCTTGACTGACCCCTGGTGGAGATCAGGAGGTCATGGCCGAGGCTTGCAGCTTCCAGAAGGTGTGCCAGATGTCAGAATGTTGCACTTCTATATCATTGCACATCACACCTCCCAACAACAGGGGAAAAAGTCTGAGGCATGGAGGATGTCTGTCTCCTCACCGAACCCCACGCAGCTGACCAAGGCAGTGTGCCACTGGATCACCACATGGTACTGTTCAGGAGTAGTGAAGTGGGGCTCCTGATGGCTCCACCCTGGGGGTGTAATCCAGGGTGCAGTCCGTGAAGGCAGCAGGTAAGTCCCAGGGATGGGGTGAAGTGGCAGGGATGACCGACTGATCATAGGAGCCAGCCAAAAAAAAAATAAAAATAAAAAGAAATGAGTTTACAACCTATAATTTACCTTGTGAATGTTTGGTCAGAAATTCATCTGAAAGAAAAAAAGTCTTCAGTTGTGGGGAATAATGAATGGTACTGGGCATCTTTGATAAATACCTGACGTTAGTCCTGGTCTTTACCTACAGTGCCTAGTGCTGTTATTCCCTGTACAGCCTCCAGCACCTCAGAATATTGCTATAGCAGTGATAATCTGAAATTGCTGCTACTTGGGTACTGAAACCCAAAGAAATGACACTATGCTAGATGTAGTTGTAGTCCAGGTTGTTACTGACAAGAATTGCATACATGGACGCTACACTGAAATCTGTTTGGTGTTCCAGTCTGTTGTTATCAGCAAGTGTTGTTTCACTATGGGCACCCACATACAGAAAATAACAGGAAACAGACAGAATATAAAAGGGACAGGAATTTAAGTGTTACATTATCTTTTGCTGTTAACTAGTACTAGTTGGAATTACAGGTGGGCTTGTCAGGGCTCTGCTCCTTCTGCTCTGAAGTGAGCCCTTGTAGCTCAGGCATCACTGCCATTGACTATAATAATGGGGCTCAATTTAAAGATATGACCCTCATAGCCCCCTCCCGTAGCTCCCAAAGCTCATAAAGTGTAATTCCAACACTAGTACTAGTAACTACTGAAGCACTGCAGTCCAATGATTAGAGCACAGGAATGAGAAGTAGGAGACCCCACTTTGAATACTTCCACAGCTATTGACTCATTAGGGAAGCTTTGCAATGCTAAGCTTCATCTTGTTGCAGCTGTAAAAATAGGTCGAAAAAGATTTATCATTAAAACAGTCTGTTGCCTCTCAGCTGCACTGTTCTGGGTAAATAAATTGTGGAAAAAGAAAGCACATTAGGTGAACACCTGGCTGTGACCTGCCATATCAACAGTATCTATACACGATGGACTTTAAGCCATCTGTGTCTGCCTACAAAATGTATTGCAAAAATGGGATCAGTAGGATTCTTGTTCTTGAGTGAATCATGCCTCTGAATTATATACCAGTATTAATTATTTGAACTGCATATATTAGTAAACCACAGCATTTTAGACTTTGAAAGGAGGCATGCCTAGCATGTTTCTCATTTATGTGGTTAATAATCATAACAAAGTAATCTGAAAATCAAAGAACCTCAACACAGAAGTACTGAGGCAAGGGTTACCTGGAAAGGGCATTAACAATAAATCTAGGTTTCAAAGAAATATGCAGTTACACATATGCCTATAATGCGGAGCATCATGGGAAGTATATGCAAATCACCATACAGGAGTGTAGACTGGTCCTGCTTTAAGCAGGGAGTGCATGGTGCCATACGACCTCTCACTCACTCTGCAAAGACTGAAAAAAAATTAAATGTACAGACATATGTTTCACCCTACACAGAATTCATCAGTGTACCTTTCCTTTAACAGGCCAGAGGAAGGATGAACCAGTCATATTTTGGTCTTACTGGTTTGGGTCATAGTGGAGTTAAGAATAAGAAAGTAATGTAGAAGTCAAAGAACTTCAGCACAAAAGCACTGAGGCAAGGGTTACCTGGAAAGAGCACTGGCAACAGACTGAGATCTGCCAGTTCTGCCTCTCGCCCTGTTACTACTGGTGTACCACAAGGTTCTGTCCTTGGCCCACTTTTGTTCTTCATCTTCCTCAACAATCTGCCCACTACCTGCCCTCACAGATCCATTCACATGTATGCTGATGATACAGTACTGTGTACATCTGGCCTTCACCCTCTGAAGTGGCAACCGGACTTCAGCAGGACTTGATGATGTTCAGCTGGTTTTGCTCCAATCAGCTTTTTCTAAACACCAAGAAAGCTGTCTCTATGACCTTTGGCACAAGGCACAGACTTTCTTGGCTCCTTTCCACACACCTTCCACACCTTGAATGGGACCTCTCTTGAGACTTACACCTCCTTCAGATATCTCAGGGTCTGACTGGACCAGCACCTGACTTCTCCACACATATTGATGCCATCCACAAAAAGCTTCACCCCAAACTGGGTGTTGTACTATAAGTGGCTACATCCCACTGCTGGCACACCGTACTATAGTGCAGAAGATGATTCTCCTTATATTCGACTACAGTGATGTAGTCTACAGTGCTGCCCATAAGTCTACCCTAGCCAGACTGGACCCTCTTTCCACTCTTTCTGTCGCTTTGCCCTTGCTGGTCTTCCCATCACTGTCCCTTGACCTACCTCACTTCAGGACCAGTGGCTCTCCCACTGCGCTTAGCATAACAGCTAATTCTGGGCCCAGTCCCTTCCCCCTTATCTCACCTATGCCCTTGCAGCCCTTACCCTCCCAGTGTATGCTCTCTGAATAATGACCTATACCTACTGTCTGTTCCACACATGTCTACTAAGGCTGAGCAGGCAGCATTTTCTTATCATATGCCTAAAATTTGGAATTCCTCCTGCAGATATTGGCACACCTCCACTAGACAGCACCTCAATGCCCTGCTCAAAGACCACTTTTACTCCACCTGCACTCTTTGCAGTAGCACTTGTTTCCAGAGCCTGCCTCCCCCAAGAGACTGAAAAGCTATACTGCATGAACATTATAATGTATAGCCTCTGGGGCAGTCCACGCCAGATATGTGACTGTAATTGACATGGAATGTATATATGTGTGTATTTGCTATTTTATTTTACTTATTTTGTAAACTGCACATTTTATACTTGGTACTTGCCATGAACTTCTTTGTCATATGCCTCTATTCTTGCAATCTGCCTGTTGTACCTAATGTATCACAAACACTCTGTAATATTCCTTGTTGTACACTGTATGTAATATGTTGTCTCTCCCTTCCCCAGGACGATCTGAAATTGAGCAGTAGCCTGCTCAGTATGCCTTCCTGGTAAAACCTTTAAATAAATAAAGTCAGGTTTCAAAGAAATGTACAATTACATATCCCCATAATGCAAAGCATTTTGGGAAGTATATTTTATTTTAGTTTATATTTGAGACTTCTTTCCAAGTGCATCCTGGGAGCACAGGAAATTAAGTAACATGCTTCTGTTCACAGAGTATGCAAGTGATGACTGTGGAATTTAAAACCAGTTCTTCAGAATTGCAGCTCAATGCTCTTAACACTGCACTACTGTATACTGCCTGTAATATGCAATTCACCGTGAAAGAGTTCATACTTGTTCCACTTTAAGCAAGAATGTATGGTGCCAATGGCCTTTACACACACAAAATCTGAAAACAGGAGGCATGGACACTTGTTCTCACCCCACACAGGACTCATCAGTATGTTGTGTGTTACAGCCCAGGAAAAGCTTATCCAGCAAGTCAGTGGGTGTGGAAGCTTTTGCGCTGAGTTTCTCCAGTGGGCCTCTTTCTTTCAGGCCTTTGTCACTGAGAGCATCTGGATCAGTTTTGCTACCATCACGGTCCACACTTTAACAACAGTGCAGACCCCAGTGCTCTGATGACCCTTTTCTCACCTTCTACCCTTTAGACTTCCTATAGTGAGGGTCTCTGCTCTGGGTAGGGCACACTGCACTGTCCGAGGCTTTTCAATATCCACTTATTTAGCCATGTGCCCTTTCCTCAGAGATGTAGTTATAAACAACCAGTTTACTCCAGTCTTAGACAACACTAATTTATAACTACTATGAATGCATGTCAGCTGGCTTAGCCATCCAAACAGTTCTCTAGAATCTGGATACTATCTTTATAATATTCTTTTACATTTTAAACTGATCATCAGTATGACGATAATGTTTACACTAATTAGAATTAATAACTGAAATGATGAAGTCATTAAAACATTAATTCAGTTAAAGAAAACTTAACTGCCACCAATTTCTGATGTAGAACCAGTAAATAGTATTAAAGTGCTGTGTTAATATAGCAGTATATATCAAGGGCATGGCCTGACCATGGCGTGAAAGGAACTCCATCTCCACCTAAAGACTCCTCCAACATCTGACTAGTACTTAGCCCAATTGTGTAGTTACCTACCACCATTGTCTTTGTGAAGCGACAAGGGCTCAGGTGGCACCCTTCTGTTTTCCACTGGTTGTCTGGTGAAGTTTCAGTGTCATCCCAGTACCAGCACAGTTTAGAACTTTCACTTTTAGTGAGGCACAGCCTGGTCTCACTGCAGTTACCTGCACTATCCTCCTGGATGGTCCTCACCATGGCTGCAGCAAGGTCAGCTCAAAAGCTACAAACATTATAGTACTTTGAATAGATTCATGTTTGACACCACTGAGCTGGAAGTCACCGTGGTGCAAACAACTCAAGACCTTTCTGTCCTGGGACTGTGTTTGGCATAGTCAGAAACACGCATGCTGGTGGCTGAGGCTGCAGGATATGCTGCAGTCCCAGCCCAGGAAACAGTCCTCAAATCTGTTAACTAATGGGAGATGTGGCTCTGCATGGAAAACAGGACCCAACTAAATAATATTCATTTCATTGGGTTCCCTGAAGTCACAGAGGGGTCTGATGTGCCAGACTTCTTAAGGAAGGTAATTTTCAAACTGTTAAATGCACCAAATTGCCCTCAGATTGAGACTTAAGAGTGGTCACTGCTCTCTGGCACCTCCCACTACTAAGAGTCTGATCCTGGCCTTCCTAGCCAGGCTGCTCAGTACCCAGTGAAAAAAAATCTCTGCTTGGCTACACAGACTGGTAATGTCACCACATAAGCTTTTTATCAGGATTTCTATGAAGACCTTTCCCAGCACTGATGAGCCTACATGGCAGGGATGCAGAAAATCATCAACCTGTGGTACAGATTCTACATGGATCCTGCCACCTCCATGTGCTAATCAGTGGCACATCTCACAACCTGGTAACTTCTGGAAGTGGCAGCTGTGTTTTCCAGGGCCATCCACTTCTTAGGGGCCCATCTTCAGTACCATGTGCACTCATCACCCTCAGCAGCTGTTACCCTCACGTATGGACACCACTCCCCAGGACCAGCTTGCAACTGCATTGGGATGTCCCATTTCAGACAACACAAGGGACACATGGCCACTTGTAAAATAGGGGTGGGTCTCTGGTGGAACTACATCAAAAATCCTTCCCACGCCCCTCCAGCTCCACACTGGAAGTAGCGCAGCTCCTGATCATTGCTTTTACCCAACTGTCAGGGGATTCTAAAGACCTCCAACAAATATGATGTATTGCAGGTACTTCAATAACTGGCCAAGTTTCTGCCCTGCATCACCATCCTCCAGACCTACTTCCTTCTGAGCCTGATCCTCAGCTGAAATCCTGGGCTTCAGTGACAGTGACCACCCCTCTCCCACTGCACCCCTTCAGAAACTGATGACCTTGCCTTCTTGGCCAGGAAATTTCTCCACAACCTTCAGGTCTTAGATGAGCGATGAGATGCAAGTACTGACTTTCTTCGAGTCTGTTAGTTTAAACAGCGGTATGGCCTGCTTTCCTAGAATATCTCAGAGGGGGTATGGGTGCTGGCTCAGAATTGAGCTGCACTCTTTGTTTCACCAGGCAAATTCTTCCCCTTTCTCACTCAGCAGGTGTACACTCTTACTTCTGCTTCCATGGAGTTACTGGACATTCAGATTAACTTTAACTTGAGACACTGTTACAGACGTTATGGTGCTCTGACAAGTGTAACAGAGTTCAGAAGCTTCCCTTTATAAACACAGAATTTGTCAGCAGGAAAGGGCTGCTTGGCCCATCCACTCCACCCAGATGATCCATGTCTAGTCCATCAACACAGACCCTAACTTTTCTCCAGCGATCCTCCTTCCTCTCTGCCTATTTACTAGTATTCCCCTATTTCTATCCCATGTTTGAAGCTCCTTACAGTTTTTGCCTTCACCACTTCTGCTGGCAGTCTGTTCCAGGCATTCACCAAACTTTCTGTGAGTGTTTCCTATACCTTGTTCACTCCTATGACATACTTAAAGGTCTCTATTATGTTCTTTTGCTCTCTTCTCTTCTCTCTTCTTCTCTTCTCTTCTCTTCTCTTCTCTTCTCTTCTCTCTTCTCTCTCTGGTGTACATGTTGAGATCCCCCAGTCTCTCCTCATAGGGCTTTTGATTCAACCCTGCACCATTTAGTTGCCTTCCTCTGTACTGCCTCCAACCTGTCTAGGTCCTTTCTGAGGTGTGCCCTCCAGAACTGAACACAATACTTCAGGTAGTGTCTCACCAGTGAGCAATACAGTGGCAGTACCTTCTTCCTCCTCCTGTTAATCATACCTACCCCTGTGCATACCAGCATCCCACTGCCTTACTCACTGCTTTATCACACTGGCCTGCCACTTTGAGGTCATCAGATATGATAACCCCACAGTCCCTTTCCTGCTTAGTGACTGTCAGTACCTCCCCATCCTATATGCAGGTCCTTTGTTTCTGTGCCTTAGGTGTATGATTTTGCACTTCCTGGCACTGAATCCCAGCTGCCATGCCCACGACCATTCCTTGAGTTTACCAAGGTCCTTTGCATCCTTTCTACCCTCCTGAGTACGTACCTAGCACAGATTTTGGTGTCTTCTCCAAAAGGTATACCCACCCTCCAGTTCTTCTGCAATGTCACTTATGAAGACATTAAAGAGGACTGCTCCCAGTACTGAGCCCTATGGCACCCTGATGGTCACTGTTTCCTCATTAGAGTGAGTGTCATTAACTACCACCCTTGATTGCCTGTCCATTCACCCATTCCTTACTCAATTTACCACTTTGTGATCCCACCCTAGGCTGCTGCATTTCTTTATCTGCAAGCACTCAGGGTAATCATTTCTGTTGAAACTAGGCAGTGCAACTATCACCCTCCAAAAATGCTGATGAAGCCCTGGTTTTGAGTGAATCACTGAGGTGGACGGTAGCTGTTCCAAGGGGTAAGCTTTTATGGCAACATAATTTTGTTTGTATTGGCTATATTTTGCACATAGAAAGATTGTATGCCACTTCTTGTGATGCACCTATTGATGGTAACTATTGAAAATGCACTTTATATAGGAATCAGAATTTTTAGAGGGAGTCCTCTAATTTTAGTCAAAAAATTATTGTGCTTCTGAGCTGTACAGTCTCCATCTTGTTTTCACTCTCAGTGACTACACAAAGTGCCTTGATAGCTGCATTGCCTAGTTTCAGCAAATTACCTCAGTGCCTACTATTGTTTTTGTTTTGAGTGATTATATATCACATCTTCACAGGATAGCCATCCTGCTTGCAATGCACCCTTCCTGTGCCACAGAGTGCCACAATGGCATCAACATTTGTTCTCTGGTTCAATTTCTTTATCAGCTCCTGTGTGGTACAGTGTCAAAGCCTTGCTAAGGTCCAAATAGGCCATGTCCATTGCCCTCCCTATTCTACTCCCCGGTCACCCAGTCAAAGGAATCAATCAAATTTGTCTGGAATGACACCGCCCACCGTGAATCCATGTCACCTTTGGTCTTGTAACCATTTGGATTACAATACTTTACTAACCTTTCCTTTAACAGGGATTCCATCAATTTCCTCTCCACTAATATGAAACTGACCAGCCCGTAGTTGCTAGCTACCTCCTCCCTGTTTCCGCCTTGTGGAGCAAGGCCACATGTGCTCTCCTCCAGTCCTCTGGAACCATTCCTGTTTCCAGTGAGCTGTTGAATAAGACCATCAGTGGTGCAGCAAGCACCTCCCAGAGTTCTTTTAGTACCCTTGGCTGTATCCTGTCTGGTCCCATGGCCTTGTCCTCTTTCAGTTCAGAGCTGTAAGTCCCTTCAGGACCCTTTTCTCGGAAATGGACTTGTGTCCACCTCCACCCGTCTAATCCCCCATGTTTCTGCTGTTCCTTGGTGGTTTGTCTTCCCTGTTCTGGATGTTCTTTACTGGATCCTCTTTGCTCACTCTTCCTCTCTCATCCTCCTTATCTTCATTATCACTACCCTTGCTTTCCTCTTCTCAGTTAAAGAAAGTCTTATCACTTTAGCTATCCTTTCCTCTGTCTACACCTTTGCATCCCTCATCATCAACCTGCTTCCCTGTTTTACTTCCCTCCATGTTTTCCTCCCTCTGTGTTTCTTTGTGCATTTTTTTTGGTAACCTGATGAGGACCAGTAGGCATAAGATCTGTATTCAGGGGCAACCTGGGAGTACTGGAGAGTTAAAGAGCTGCTAACCTCAAAGAAACCTTTGAAAAACATAACATTTAGGTACAATTTAACTTACATTCCATATATATTCTACAGATTTTCCTCAACATTATTTATTACTGAAGAAATTTGCATGAATACATGATATCTATCTCTTAGAGTTCCTCGAGTTCGTCTGCCTCTGTAACTCCTCCCTACTTCAAGTCATAATCCTCTGTTGTGACATCACAATCTGTTGCCAATAGAGTAATTGTGATGTCATAAGCAGCTTATATGACTTCAGGTAGGGAGAAAGCAACAGAATAGATGAACTCTTCAGGAGACAACATCCTGTTTTCATGCAGATTACATCAGTAATAAATAATGGGAGGAGGAATGCAGAAATAATGTGAAATACAAGCCAAATGGTGTCTGAATGTTACATTTTATTAAAGTTCTCCTGAAGGCATTAGCTGCAGTTTAAGTGACTTACTTGGTCACACAGGATGAAAGTGGAGGTTGTGGGAATCAAACCCAATCTGCTGGATGTATCAAAGTTCATTCACAGCCTGTGACTGTAACCTCTAGGCTATAGTGCAAACCAAAGCTACACAATTTCACCTTGAATAGCATATACAAAATGATGCTTCTTATGTGGTACCCTTGAACAATGGATCTGTTGCTTTTGTGTGTTCTTTTACTCAGATGTTATTCACATATTAAGATATCTGGTGATTCACTACTGCTTCCAAGGCATACCCTCAACCATGCACTGTTTTTCTATTGAGGATGAACTAGATTTCTCCCTGCAGGCACTCCACTCATATAAGGGTGCCCTTCCCAATTTTCCTGTTTCTTGCTGTGATCAAACCCCATCCCCATCCACACCCCACACTTAGATCTGCTTTGCCCTTTCCACATACTGTCATAATGTACCAGGTTGGGATCTGGTGAAGCAGAGATCCCTTTATTTTCCATTAATCGTTTCAGCTCTTTGCTGTCTGATAGCCCCCATTTGTTCAAACTCAGCCCCAACCCTGTCACTCTGGCATCCCTAGGACTTACCCATAGCTCTTCCCATGTTCCCTCAGAGCTTTCTCACTTCTTAGCAGAGGCAGCAGGGCCCCTTTGTCCATGGCCACAGATGGAATGGGTGTGGAAGATTGTGCGGGCCTGCATGCTTTTGGTGTCATCCTGATGCTCAGGTGTTTTTTCCAGTTTCCTTTCCAGGATGCCTGAAGCAATAGCACACCAGGCATGGACACACATAAACATGTGTCATGTGGCACCTGACAATGTCCTCCTACCCACAAGATACTTCAGCTGCACTGCCACCTGTGGTCACCCATGAAGCAGTATAGCAGCAGAGTTGGCTGCCCTTCCAGCAGAGGAGAGTGTCCTGTGGGACGCCGATCCTCCTCCTCTTCCCCTTCTAGCCGGCACCTATGGCCCAGGCTCATTCCTGAACTCAGGTCTCTGGCTTGGTGAGGTAAGGCAAGAGGTATCTCAGATCTCTGTGTCACTGGGGTAGCTAGATATACCATTTATTGGCTGCTGGGCCCACCATTAAATACTAATCTTGGCTAGCTCACCCCAAATTCCATTGGTAGGCCCAGGGACTGCACCTTAACTGTCTGCAACTTCCTCCCCGTCACTGCTTTTCATGGCCTGCACTTGGGATAGCAAATAGGCTTAAAGGGCTCGAGAAGCACACTACCAAGGAATCCAGGTCCACACCAGTTGCAGCCCTCTTCTAAGGGCAATTAAGGTTGTGCCAACAGGTGATATATGTTCTGTAGCCCTGTTGAGCCTGTCCTTTGGAGGTATATCTCAAATTTTCTTTTAATAATCCTGGGACTTGTTAGGCCAGCCACGGAGTGGTGGGGGTAGAACTTTAGTAACCTGCAGCCAGTTCCTAGATATCTAGCCCTGTTTTCTTTCCATATAGCTTTTCTCCTTTCTTGTCGGCCTGGGCAAGTTCTCAACCCTTTCCCCACCTTCTCTTGTCTGGCATCTCGCTCTCCCGTATCTGAGGCCCAGGATCTCTGATGGATTGCCCCCATGGTGGGGCCAGGAAGGGATGGCCATCCTCCCACCCAGCAAACCACATCTAGATTGGCCTGGAGACTGGGCAGTGGTGTCTGCGATGAAGTAGGCGGGCAGGGCTTCAAGTGTCCCATGCCAGCCATTTTCCTTTTCTCCCTTCCCCATTGCTGGGGCACACATGTCAGCATGCGCATGTGGAGGCATGTGCATGTTGCAGAACTCCTGTCTTTAGTGCCCCTAAATTGCTGTACCTCAGGACTCCACCTGCTGGCAGTCATTTGGCTGGAACACCAATCCACTCTCCCCAGGAGAAGAGAGCTGTCCTCCAGGTGCTCAGTCCTCCCTGGCCAACCCCAATAACTCATGCTTCACTAATCAGCCGGGTGTGGCAGGAGGTAAGGTGCCAGCACCTCAGCCCTCCACACCACTGGACTGGCTAATATCTAGCCCTATTTACTCCATTCCTTTTCTCTGCCTAGTCCCCTCCCACTAATCTCCCCTTTTCTTTCCTTGTTTTGTCACCTGGCAACTGGTGGACAAGCTGAGCACTCAGATCTAATGTAATGTACATTATTTACCATGACCATAATTGGAGCATTCTTCAGGCTTAGATTTATGGGGTTGTAATTTTTCTG
The DNA here is from genome assembly GCA_016271365.2 of Neoceratodus forsteri. NCBI lineage: Eukaryota > Metazoa > Chordata > Ceratodontiformes > Ceratodontidae > Neoceratodus > Neoceratodus forsteri. The sequence continues at coordinate 630,046,848 of CM028133.1, read as the reverse complement.
TTCTCACTTCATGCTATGTAAATTGTTCCACTGGCCAGTTCGTGTGTCAGACAGCCTTGTTATTACAATGTTTACATTTATCCACATCTGGGATTCTCAGTTCTGTTAGGGTGCTCTATGATTGGGGGGTCTCCAGGAAGTATTTTGTCCTCCTGGCATTCCCTCCCCAAACTGGTGTTTCTCTGCCCTTGGTGAGGGATTTCACCAGGTTCCATGGATAGCTCCAAATCTAATGTGTCAAGCATCTGGGCATTATCTGCCATGCAGTCCTTCAGGGCATTACAATTGTAACTGGGCCTTTTCAGGCAGGTGGTAGATCCAGACCCCTTTGTGTATCATTGTGGTGTGTCCTAACCCTCCAAAAAAAATCAGGGTAGTTAGTGAGGTAAATACCAAAATAGAGAAGTCGATAGGAGAAGGGCAGGTACATGGAGAAAAGACAAAGGTAGTAAGGGTAGGGATGGGGCAAAAGAGGTAGGCTATCAAAAATGGATGGTAATGAGTACCAATGCCCATCGTCTCAGGTAACAATCTCCTGAACTGGTGGCCTTGATGGAGAAGGGATGCCTGGATATCGTGTCAGTGACAGAAGCATGGTACACAGAGAATCATGACTGGGATGTCAACATACCAGGGTACACAATCTACAGGAGGGACAGGGAGGGTAGAAGAAGAGGAGGAGGAGCTCTGTATGTAAGGGAAGGGATAAAGCAATAGGACTAAAGGGTAAACAGGGAGGGGAAGAGGACTTTGGGTCACCCTGGAGACTGGAAATGGCACCATAATCCATACAGAGGTTGTATACAGACCCCTGTCTCAGGGGAGGAAATGGACAAGGAAATGATAGAAGGCATTCTTAGGATGGCAGAGAAAGGGAGATACTGCTGATGGGAGACCTAAATATGCCAAATGTTAACTGGAGCACCTTTGCTGCAGGGCCATTCTCAATGCCCTACAGGGGCATGCCTCAGACAGCTAGTATTGGAACCCACTTGGGAGGGAGCAATCTTAGACCTGGTACTCTCAAATGGGGATGGAGAGAGGATCTCAGATCTAGAAGTGGATAGCCATCTGGGAACAAGTGACCACCAAACAGTGTGGTTCATGATAAACTCAGCCTGTAGAGTCAAGCCATACACAAGTGAAGGTACTGGACTTCAGGAGGCTGATTTTGTCAAATGGGAGAGTGCCTCAGAAAAGCAATATCAAATAGGTAAGGAGGAGGGATGGAGCAACAAGGGGAAACATCAAAATTCCATCACAGAGACAACAAGCCTGTGGGTAAAGCAAATAAACAAATTAAAATGAAAGAAAAAAAACACTATGGTTCTCAAAAGAGGTGTGGAGAAAGTTAGGGAGAAAAGATAGCATTCAGGAAGTATAAGGAAACACAGAAGGAGCAGGACAGAGAACTGCACCAGTTAAAGCAGAAGGAAGATGAGAAGGCAATCAGAATAGTAAAGGCGAAACTGAGGAAAAGATGGCCATCTCAGTTAAGAAGGTGGATAAAACCTTTATAGGTACATTAGAGAGTGAAGAAAGACAAAGGGAGGGATACTGAGGCTGAATAAAAAGGAAGGTGGGTGGGCAGAGAGGACAGTGAAAAAGCAGGATACTGAATGAATACTTCTGCTCAGTATTCATAAAGGAAGAGGAGGGGAGGTACCTAATTCAGTCAGTAGAAGCACTCTGGGTAGGGGGTGCGCTATCCATCCTTTCACAGAAGAAAGGGTTCTGAAAGAACTCCTAAAACTGAAGGTGGACAAAGCAATGGGGCCTGATGGGGATTCACCACAGAATTCTAAAAGAACTAAGGGAGAACTAGTAACACCATTGACTACCCTTTTTACAAATCATGGGAGGATGGTGTGGTACCTGAGGACTGGAAGAGGGAGGATATGTTTCCATTCACAAAGTGGGAGCAAGACGGGTCAGGAAACGACAGACCTGTCAGTTTGACCTCAGTGGTAGGAAAATGATGGAATCACTTGAAGGAAAGAATTGTTGAGTGCCTAGAGGCCAGTGGGGCACAGGATCCAAGGTGGCATGGATTCACAGCTGGAAGGTCATATCAGATGAATCTAATTGATTTCTTTGACTGGGTGACCAAAGTAGTAGACCGGGAGGGCTGTGGACATGGCCTACCTAGACTTTTAGCAAGGCATTTGACACAGTCCTGCACAAAGATTAATGAACAAAATAGCCAGCCTGGGAGGCGGGTCCCAGGGTGGTAGCCTGGGTAAAACATTGGCTCCACAACAGGGCACAGAGGGTAATATTAAACAGAGTCCGCAGTGAAGAAAGGGGTTACTAGTTGGGGTACCACAGGGTTCAATACTGGGTCTGGTCCTTTTAATGTATTTATAAGTGACATGCAGAGGGACTGGAAGGAAAAGTACGCCTCTTTGCAGACGACACAAAGATCTGCAACAGGGTTGATACACAAGGTGGGGTGAAAAGGATTAGAAGGACATGGCAAGGTTGGAGGAATGGTCAAATGTATGGCAGCTTAGATTCAGTGCAAAGAAGTGCAAGTAATGCACCTGGGAAACAAAACCCAGGGTAATAGTACACAATGGGGAGTGAGATACTGACAACAACAAAAATGGAAAGGGACCTGGGGTAGTTATATCAGATGACCTAGAGGTGGGCAAGCAATGTGAGAAGGTGTTAAGGAGGGCTGGGGGATACTGGGATGCATAGGAGAGACATCACCAGTAGAAAACATGAAGTTATTATCCCTCTGTACAGACAGTTGGTGAGACCCCTCTGAGTATTGCTTGAGTTCTGGAGACCCATCTCTGCAAAGACACAGACAGGGTGGAGGCTGTCCAGAGGAGGGCAACCAAAATGGTGCAGGGTATGCACCAGAAGACATACAAAGAGAGACTAAAGGAGCTTAATATGTATACCCTTGAGGAAAGGAGGAGAGGGGCACATGATAGAAACTTTCAGGTACCTCAGTGGAATCAACGAAGTCCAAGAGGGTAGTATCTTTCAGAAAAGAGATGTGCAAGAACAAGGGGCAGAATTTGAAGATGGAAGGTAGGTGAGCCTCGAGGTAATGTGAAATATTTTTGGATGCATGGAACAGCCTTTTCTGGGAGGCTGTGGAGTCTAAAACAGTGGGGTAATTCAAGATTGTATGGGACAGACATAAGGCAATTTTAGTGGGGTAGGAGGAAGTAGGTTGTTGGTTAATTAGGATCTGCAGCTTATCTATTAGGTAGAGGAATGGGCAGACTAGATGGGCAAGTGGTCCTTTTCTGCTGTCAAATTCTATGTTTCTATGTTACCAATTTATTTTCATGTTGCATTATAAGGTAGAATCTAATGCATGCTGTTATTGTTTCCTGTGTATTGGTTTTATATTGTACTTACCGCCTTTATTGGTGATACAAGGGAGGCACCACACCTGGCAAGCACTCTTTTTATTTTATCCTGGGCAGTTTTCTGTCCACTAGCTGCTCCCACCTCCACTCAAATTTTGCTTATGGTTGATGTCATATTACTATCTGGAATTATCAAAGATTAAAGTCTCCTATAAAATGGAAGCAAATCCTCCTGCAGCTTTGATGCCTGAAGACTCTCATTACTGTCATACAGGAAACCAAGTATGCATCCACAGAAGCACAGAAACTTTTAGGGAATGGGTGAGCTAGAAGTGCATAGTTGCTCCCAGACTAACAAGGGATGGTTACTATTTTAATTTACAAATCCCTCCATTGGTCCATAGAATGACAGCTGATACAGAGGAACAATGGCTCCCCTCTGCCTTTCCACCCTGAAGGACCTATTTTCTGGAAACCTGAATGCTCCCAATTTGGATTCCCCAGAGTTTTCTCAGATCTGGAGGAAGCTGTGGATTTCATCTCTGGAGGCATAGTCCTCCTACTTCTGGGAGAAGACTTTAACTTACCCTATAGATCTTGTTTGACAGGTCCAGAATGATGGTCAACCCCTGTATTGTGGGCTTCTCATGTGATTCAAACCATGATGAAAAGATTTTTCCCCACTGATGTGTGGCAGTCTCATATTTTTCTCCAGTCCATGGATCATACAGCCACCATGATCTCTGGCTCACTACTTCTAAGCTCTCACAATCTGTGATTCAAGCCACTATACTATAAAATAATCAGAATTGCCTAGCCCTCCTTCCCCAGTCAACACAAACTAAATAAATAAAATATACACCCAGTAGCCCTGTTGCACCATGCTCCGATCTCCTTGACTGTATTGTGGGGTCCTGATATAACTGAGTCCTTCTCCTGGCAGCTGGACTCCCTCCTTCAGCAGGAAAAGCCTTACTAGACTGACTATCACAGGAGACAACAGACCTTTTAACCACAATCACACAGGTCACACATCAGACAGCATGCTATGGGGAGGCCTGTGAGGTTACCATTACAGGCATCAATATTTTTATGCCTCAGGCAACTGAGCTTTCCTCTCTGGAGAAGTAGCTTAAAGAAATGGAGTTGATACACCAAACCCAACTCCTACACTTTGTGATTGAAGTCATTCGCTCTTCCAACAGGGGTTGTGGAGGTCAATGGAAGTAATGAGCACCCGTCTGTCTGGACGGATTTCAGCCAACTTGAATTTGTGGACATTGTGAAGATTACCTAGACTTTGCGCCCAACCTGTTGTAGTTTGGATCTGGGCCTACCTCCCTTTTGGTGGGATGTGTAGATGTTATCTGCCAGATCCTAGCTGAAATTTTATGGAGATCCTGGGAGAAGGAATCTTTCTAGACCCTTTAAAGGAGTCGGTCATTCAACCACTCCTTAAAACGCCTCCTTGCTTTCCCATCGATCCAGCTTACTATCGACCTGTCTCTAACCTGCCCTTTGTGGGGAAGGTTATTGAGAAGGTGGTTGCGCTGCAACTGGATGATCACTTAGTAACTCACAATGTCTATGAATCCCACCAGTCTGGTTTCAGGAAGAGGCATAGCATGGAGACTGCCCTTGTTCGGGTATTAAATGACCTCCTAATGGCGAGATCAAAGGCTCATACCATCCTGGTCCTTCTCGATCTGTCAGCAGCCTTGACACTGTGGATCATGAGGTGCTTTGTGGACTGTCGGGTACAGTCCTGAATGGTTTCGATCTTTCGCGTAGGCAGGTCCCAGAGGATGGTCACTGGAACTTGTTTGCCTAACGCCTCCTGTCCTGTGTGGTGCTGCAGGGCTCCATATTGGCACCCATGTTGTTCACAGTGTATATGATGCCTTGGGAGATATCATCAGGCGTATGCGCTTGAGTTTTCACTGCTATGCAGATGATACTCAGCTGTATATGTCCTTTGTTCCTGGACAGGTTGATGCAATCTCTATACTAAATAGCTGCCTCGCTGAGATCAAAGACTGGATGAGCTTGAGTTGGTTGAGACTGAATCCGGATAAGACTGAGGTGTTGGTTGTGGATCCGGCCACCCAGGGGCAGGTTTTGGAGGTGGGCACATGCCGGCCTATGGCTTGATGGTGTCCAGCTCATTACCTCAGATGAGGTGCATATCCTGGCTGTTATTTTTTGATGATGGCTTGACCCTGAAGTCTCAGGTGTCAGCTGTGGTCAAATCCTCATTTTACCATCTGAGGAATATCACCGGTGAAACACCTGATTCCACAGGGCGACCTTCCAACACTGGTCCATGCTTCATTACTACCCATCTCGACTACTGCAATGCCTCTACTTGGGACTGTCTGTTAATATCCACGCTTGCAGCTAGTGCAGAATGCTGTGGCCAGTTTCTTGACTGTACCTCTAGGACCAGTCACATTGCGCCTGTGCTCGTGAACTGCACTGGCTGCCAGTACAGTGGTGGATCATCTATAAGGTAGGCTTGCTTACCTTTTAAGCCCTACACAAATAGGGACCTGACTACCTGAAAGATCTCCTGACTCCTACTCCCAATCACCCATTCCGATCCTCGACAAGGGATTGCTAGAGATTCTAGGTTCGTTTTAAAACATCTGGAGCCCGTGTTTTTCATTTGCAGTACCAACCCTGTGGAATTCTCTGCTCGTCAGTTAAGAGAATGCCTGATCATCAGCAGTTTTAAATCAATGCTGAAAACATATTCATTCTCTTTGGCCTTCTCTAAGTTATGGATTGATATTAAATAATTTATTATATCATCTGTTTTGTATTGTAATTTTACATTATGTACAGTGCCTTGATTTTGAAAGGCGCTATATAAATAAAGATTGCTTGCTTGCATTCTGAAGGCAGAGATTGTTGGGATATGTCTCCAACTTGAATTCCTCCTCTCCCTCTCCCTCTCCCGCAGAGCTGGCCCTTCTCTGGATGTGGCATCAATAGTGGAGGAAGGCTATTGGCATACAGACTGTGTAGACAGCAGGCAGAATGACATATTACTTCCTTAGGAACTGCTAAGGAATTAAACTGGCTGAACTCTCTTCAGATTAATAAAATCATGAGTGATTTTACATGCAGTTGTACATCTCAGAAGATCAGGTGCCTGTTCAGCAGCCAAACACCTTCCTTCTGCCCTCCTCTGCCCGAGCATTCTCCTGCCTGTCACAAGTCTATTGAAACTCCTTTATTGCAGAAAAAAAATACAGGAGGTGATTGCAGTACTAAATGTGAGCAAAGTGCCCACTGGAGATGGTCTTCCAACCTTCATCTTCTGAATGCAGTACTATCTCCCGTTCTGACCAGAGTATTTGCTGAATCCCAATACAAATCCTAACTCTCCCTTATTTAGTGAAGTGATTATCACTATCCTCCCTAAGAGGAAAAGACACCTCTAACCTCTAGTTACTGCCCCACTTCCCTGTCAATACTGATGCCAATATTTTGGTGAAGGCCCTGGTCCAAAGGCTTGACTCCATTCTCCACTCCCTGATGCATTCATCTCAAGTGGGCTTCACACAGGGCTGGCTGGCCTTGGATCATCTTTGTTCTTGACCAGCATTCTGTACACAACCCATACCTCCCACTCCATCAGCTATGGTGGTGATTGACTTGAGAAAGCCATTTAACTTGGTGGAGGGGGTACCTGCTTTATGTGTCAGTGCTATGGGGTTCAGCCTCTTCCTTTCTTGGCTGGATCTGTACTGCTCACTAAGGCCCTAGGGTGAAAGTCCTTACTAGAAGTCTCCTCTTCTTCTTTCCATTACCTAAATGGACAAAAGTAAGGCACCCCATACCCTCTTCTCTTCATTCTGGCAATTATGCCCTTCGTCATTGACTTACAGGTGTAATAGCAGGCTTCTACTTTATACCATGGTGTCAGATGATTTTGTGGTCCTACTTAAGGATGCCCCAGCTTCCATCACTCCCCTTATGTCACTTTTACAAGACTTTGCCCTTCTGTAAGATCTGAGGATCAGTCAAACTAAAACTGAGGTCATGTCTCTCACTTCACACTGCCTTCAGGCTCCCTTTTCAACCCTTGGTCTGTCTGGTCCCCACAATCTTTGGCATATCTGGGATCCAAGTTTCCCTGGATGTAACCACGAGGTGTGTGGCCAGTATAGCCCACTTCTATGTATAACAAAATGCAAGATGACTGTGACCACTGGCGGAGGCTTTATCCTTGTTACATAAGATCTCGGCCATCAAGATGATCATGGCACCAAAGCTCATGCATTGTCTGTCCCACCTGACCATCAAAATTACAAATCATAGTCTGACAAAATTGGTTCTGTGGTAGGGAGTTTTGTGAGATAAGAAATCTCCTGCTTCAGCCAGCCTAAAGCAAGGACTCATTGGAGTAAGGTGGGGGGTGCTGGAACCACCTTGGCTCTGTGGTAACCACCTTGCTTTTGTTGGACCACAAACTAGTAGATGGTTCCAAGCCCTGAACCCTCTTCTTCCATAGGGACAGCAATAGAGCTGGAGCTTTGTACCTAGCTTTGCCAGCAGTATTCTTATACTCACCCATGCTTCCTCACTTACATTCAGACCCTACCTTAACCGCCTCCAGAGCACTGTGAAGTCCTGGGCTAAACTTGTTAGGCACCAGCTAAACCCACCCCTTCTCTCACCCATTTGGGTTAACCCACCTCTGTATTGACAAGAAAACCTGTCTATTGTTCAATTGCACTAGGTATAGACCTTCTTTCACAATGATTTTTCCTAATAGACCTCCCCTGCCATCTTTAAGCCTACCCTGGTTGGCACAGTTATGGCTCATGGTAGTAGGAGTGATGGCCAAATGCCTTATTGTCTGGAGGTGGAGGACCATGGATATTCTGTCTCTTGTCAGAATGGCGTACAGCAGTAAACCAACTTACCATTTTTGCCAGAATGTCATCAGTAGCCCATAAATCCTTCTGCATCTTTTATATGTAGTCCAAATATCTGAATTACCCTCATGTACAATATATCCCCAGTGTCCCATAAAAGGTGGAAGGATATGCCCAGACCATACAAGCAGCAATTAATTGCTACAGGAAATAATTGTTGCAAGTAGTGTAAAAGTACATTGCTGGTCACTGTTTACACTATCTGAAGAGATTTGGGGGCGGACACCTCTCAAAAACAAAAGATTTATTTTTCAAGAATTTTCAATACTCTATTTCACATCTATTTTTTTTTATTGCATATTGATTTCACTTCTTGTAATGAACTTTATTTTCTCAATTCAATGGGTGCCAAAGTTTCACCATGATTATATGGCTTTTTCAGGGAATGCCTTTTATGTCACCACTATTTAAAATCAAAAGTAGAATTTTTAATATATACTTATATTTATGTGCTTACTGCAAAGTTTTAACTGTGTTCCTGTTATACAGTAGCAATTCCTTTACCTTACTCTCAGGTTTTAATATTTGCATTGCTTTTGGTTAGTCTCCTATTGTTCTTGCAAGCAGAGAATAACATTTATACAAGCCTTAAGCTTCTCATTTGCATATTGCTCTTTAATCCTGCACCTGTGATGTACACTGCACCACTATGTCACCTTGTGCAGTCAAGTTAGAAATGTCTGAACCAGCTTTTCTTCATCATAACCCTACACGGAGTTCCCTGTACTGGTCTGTAGAGTATAACGCCTGTGTATTCTGGATTAGTTTTATATGCTCATTAAAGCTAATTCAGTAAGTATGCAGGGCATTACTAAAATGGCTTTTATGAGCATATAAAAATGGAGATTATACTGATGAATTAAATATTCTTGTTATGGCTATGAGGGCACAGTCTACAGAAGTGGTAAAGCAACAATCACAAAACACATTGAGAAGGTTATACTCTGCAGACAGGTACAGGAACTCCATGTACAGTAATCATTTATCCATTCAAGTGATGGCCTTTTCAACCCATGAACATACCCTGGATCCTCTGTGCTCCATTACATATGTGGGTAGGGGCCAGAGGTATTAAATGCCTCTTGTGGAGCCATCCATTCTTGTGGAGTTCAGCCACCAGATACATGTCTTTGGTGTGTATCTGTGCCATCATTGTGGATCCTTGCCTTTACAAATAGCATACTGATTACAGTCCAACCATGAAAATATTTTTTAGAAACAGAAGATGTTGGCAGAAAAGGATCTCTTGGCCCAACTAGGCTGCCCTAAGTCCCAGTCTACTGTGCTACCACTAAACCCTAATTGATCTCCAGCCTCACCCTCTGCCCCATTACTAAGGTCCCTTGTGTCTGTTTCATGCATGCTTTTTTATACTTCAACAGCTTACATGTAACTTGCACAGTTCATATGTCATGATGGCTGAATATCACTTTATGTTGTAGAATTTATTTCCACGGAGTGGTTTAAAAAGGATGACATGTTGTAGCACCCAAATTTAAAATACAAAATTTATTTTCCTTTATAATCACTGGAGCTGGAGACAAGAATTTTAACACTAACTAGTGAGGGTTACATTATACAACTAGATTTCTTGTATTGTATTTATATGAACTTTTTCCAGATGAGATATCTAAAATTGATGCCAAGCCCAATGAAATGATTTGTTTTATTGTCTGCGTTTGCAGTTTCATTTAATGATATACTCTAGGTGCTTTCAAAAGAAACAATAGTTTTGCTATTCTTGTGTTTCTTCAAAAGGAATGTATCAAATCATGAAGGTGGTATGAGATAATGATGCCAAACACTGTTAAAATAGGTTTCTTATTCAAGGGGCAATTGTGAGATAAATTCTTTGTGTTTCTTTTGTCTCATTAAAAGTTTATACCAAAGCTGTCAAGAGCTTTTTAGTTTGAGATGCCCATCCCATTACATTGTATGTGACCTCTGGTCACATGACCTCATGATTCATTCCTCAGCTTACATTTACTCTTGAAAGTTAGTTAGATACAGGCCACCCAATGACCCAGCGACAGTGTGTTCCACTATCATGGCAGTGGTCTAGCTTTGGGAGCTCACTTGTGATTTGGTGATTGGGTGGCTGGCTATGCAAGATCTGCCAATGGCAGAGCTAATCAGCTGGAAGGAAACACCGCAGTAGTTGCAGTGCTACAGCAAGTCCCAGGAAAGGCTAGGAGCTTGTTCTCCTGCCGGGGGTGCTGCATCATGTCATAGGATAGGTTGAATAAACTGGAAGGGAGAAGATGGTGGATTGGGGATAAAATGGGGTAAAAACCTGGTGCAGTCTAAATGATGACAACAGACACTCTTGGACCCTATTCTGTGCTGACTCCATTGAGAGGACAGCAGGAAGAAGAACAAACAGGGCCTGGGGGTAGCTGGTAACACCAACAAGCCCCAAGATGAAGTCTAGGTGGACTGGCACTTTGAGAGAAAAGGCTTGATTTTAAACAATGAAAAACAAAAGCTAGTTGGTAGCAGATATCACATGTCACCTGGGCTATTCTGGCTAAATACTTGTGGTGCTAAGTGGTACTGATTTTCCCCATCCATTCTAACCTAGTTTGTGATTCTAAAATAAAATCTCCATTGAGACCTATGAAAGCCTGATAATGAGAGAGTTGATTTTCTTGAAGGGAGAAAGAAATGAGATGTATAGATGGTGGGGCTCTTTGTACAGTTGAGTTTGCCCATGCTGGTAGAGCCTTAGTAGACTTTGGTAGAGCACTGTTATGACATGCCTACAGCAGTGCAACAGCTCTGCTACTGCTGGCTGGTTTGATTGCCATTTCTAGCACACAAGCTTGAGATTACAGGGATGGATACAAAACACAGAGTTTTGCTTAGAGTGTATTTACCCAGACCACCCACTTGAGAAGCAGCATATTTTTTTTTGGTGCTGGCCTGCTCCTGTGGCTCAGCCCCAATTCCTGTTCTACTTCTGCCCAACTTTACAGCTCTTAGAAACAGAAGCACAAGGTGTTTAATGGCTTAGTCTTTGCAGAGTGAGATAGTGACTGTGTGTGTTTTGAACCTGGTGTCTCTTGGTTCATATTTATGTGCTCTGACTACTGGTCCAAAATGCTTCTACAAAGAAGACACATATTGTACAGTGTATGTCAGGTTTACATTCAGCTTCAGCAAGACATTGAAATTCCTCCAGTGTACTCGATCACATAATCTAACCATACTGTATGTTTCCTTGGGTAAAGTTGATGGAGCTATAATACTGTGAAGATTGTGTATAGTGTCTGTTTGTTATTCTGCACAGTTGAAAACTGAGATCTAGTGTGTCATTAATTCAGTAATGTGAGACATAGCATTTATCAAATAACGTGTTCATGGCATACAGGAATTTCAGTTGGTCCTAAAATATACCTCAGAAAGGAATAGCAGCCTTTAAAGACATGGGTAAATAAAGGCATCAATGCTTTCAGAGCCCTTGAACAATGAGTTTCACATACTTGGCCATTTATCTGCAGCACCTACATGATGCTCTTAAAATAGATACTATAAGCTGGAGCAGTAGGAGATCAGTTGCACTTGTGCTCCCCAGCCCAGTGACCTGGGTTTGGGAATGGACAAGGTCACTTAGGGGCCAGCAGAGTGAGGAGGATTGAGTGCCAGATTGCAGCCTCCTTCCTCTGGAAGGGGGACACCAGTTCTGCTGCAGAGACTGTCAACTGATGGAAACTGGGTGCCAGTGTAGTGAGTCAGCACTCAGAGGAGAAGGGCTAGAGTGTGATGTGCTGGTACATGCCTTTATGCTCCAGCTCGGGAGAAAATCCAGACAGAAAATGGCCAGGTGGTATATACTGCCCACCCCGCAGTCTGTCACATATCCTACATGGCTGGTCACTTACCAAATTAAGGTCCAGTGCAGTGCAGATAACTTGTAAGTCTTTGAAAAGGACAGTCATAGGACTGGAAGGTGTCATCAGGCAGACCAGTGCAGAATAAAATACTGATTAAAAAAAATATATATATATATATATATATATATATATATATGTATAAATATATATATATATATATATATATATATATATAATCATAGGTTATGGGGCATGGAGTTGTTAAGTGCTGCTGGAAAGAAATTTTATTTGAGCTGTTTTGTATTCTACAATGGAGTTCTACTTCCACCTTATGAGAAACTGTTTAAATAATTGAGAGATTTGAATTTATTTGGTAAAATGTAATTGTGTAACCCAGTCATAAAATAAACAATTTCTGAAAGCCCTATTCTGAGGAATGGACAAAAGGAGCACCACTTTTAACATAAAACAATGAGTAATGTGTTGTGTTCATTGTATTGTTTTTAACAGACTGAGCATAGGGTTTATGTTCATATGAGACACCAACAGGCAGGGAATCTGAGGGGTCATAGAATATTAATATATAGAGAATAATGTACGAGATGTTGTACATTGAGTTTTTACACACCAGAGGTGTGTAATACCACATAAACCTCAAGTGTGAAGCATATGTCATTTGTCAAGGTATAACACACTGAGGGTATGTTAAAATGAATAATGTAAGCATCCCATATTTTATTTTATAGAATTCTTGGTCTAAAAGGCAGTTGTGAGCAGGAAGAGTGAGTGGGGCTCTGATCACGGAGCTGTCAGCTTTCCTTTCACTGCTTGATTACCATCAGTTCTGCTTCTGTTTAAAAAAAGACTGATGTTTTTAAACATAACTTTGAAGAAGTGATATTAAGCTGCAATAACTAAAGTTAATGGGTGATGATAGAACGTGTGTGTGTGTGTATATGTGTTGGGGGATGACACCAGGTCATAATAACCAGCCAATTATAACTGATAGAACCCAGTTAGTAAGGCATCAGAAAGTGCTGTCAGTCCAGTCAGTAAATAGCTTCACCAGGAATTATTTAATAGTAACAACACATTAATAGAAGAATTTAGTAACTATCAAGACGTTAAGCTGCATTTATGTACCAATGGCATGTTTGAAGCTAAGCAAAATCAGTCCTTTCTGGGATAAAAATACAGCACTTATTTCAGGTTCATTACATAACTGCAGAAGGGTTTAAATTTGTACATATACACCTAAAGCTCCGTGAGAGGAAATGGGATTGCTTAATACTTAAATAACATAACTGTGCATTGTAAAATTGATGAAAATAATCCTGAAAGCTAATTAGTCTGGGGGTAGGTCAAATCATGATGTTATATCAGTACATTGTTACTATGTGAAATTAAAGAAGAACCTAACGTTTTTTTCCTCAATTCTATGATCCATTTTATAATTGCAGTTAGGCATTCTAGGTGTATGTTATGCTGGTTAACATCACTTCTTGGGTGTTTGAAGGCATGAGGCACATCTCACCTGAGATGTGATACTATTCCAGCATCACACATGCATTGGAGTGGCCTGTTGCCTACATGGCTGGCATGCCAGAATAATGTGCTCTATCTCATAAACACCTTGAGTCAAGGAGAACACACTGTTGCCATAAGATTTTAATAGAGCCGTGGGTCATTGTCCCATTGACATGAAAAATAAACACTTAGACTGCTGGCAGACTTAAACTACGCAACCTCCCACGCTGGCTTTTTAAATGTCATGCTGCTGTTTCTTTGTTATATTGCAGAGGAAATATTGCTGCAGGTTTAAATACCAGTGCTGAAAGGAGCACCTAACGTAGGCTTGAAACGTTTCAGTATGAGTCACACTGGGCTGTAGCTCTGAATATTGTGACTGGTTTAGTTAACTGATGCTTGCTTGCAAACAAATATGTAGTTGATGATATATGCCTTGTTTTCTGTTGACTTATTCCTCTCCCATGTACCCCTCCTGAGCTGCACCAAGAAATTAACTTCTGCTCAGTGTGCCTTCCTGTCACCCAATTTAAAATAAATAAATACATAAAAAATATGAAGAACTAGCATTAATATCAACTGCATATCATGAAAGACTTCAAACTGGGCAGAGCTGTGATTTTTTTTTTATTTTTATGTTGAGATATAGTTCTGTTTAAAATGCAAATGGTCATCTTTAAATTTACTTATAAACAGTGCTCATGAAAAAATGAAGATAATAGAATTTATTTGCATACCACATAGCATAATGTACTGTGCTACCCAGTGTTTTTATGCAAATGATGCTTTGGGAAATTTTCATCTCTGAAATCCGTTTGTCTCCATTATTATTTTCATGTAAAGAAATACTGACCATATTGTTTCTCATCATTTCTATGCTGAGATGAACGTCAAGTTTCCAGGTTTTCATGTTATGGCATATGAGAAGTGATGCATATGGGTTGATGTGGTTTCGTTGACATGGTCTATGGTGGCTGCCTGGTTCCCCACTTCCTGCCATCTGTTCTCTGCTTGGGTTTCCTGTCACACTATGATCCCAGTGATAAAGCAGTCTAGAGTTAAAAAGGGAAACCTGTTTTCAGAGGAAATCATAAACTACTGTAGATGTTAGGCTTTAGTTTAAGCAGTTAAAATGAAGTTGTCTAAACTGTTACAGTCTTAAGTATTGTCTTGAATATGTTAAACTCCTGAGTTGATTGTATTATTGTGCCGCTGAAGTAACTATATGTACCACCCACTTGCCTTCCATCTGAGGAGCTGTTGGAATTGGTCAGGCTGATTTCTACTTACTGTACTTTGAACTCAGTTCCCATGCTTGCTTGATAACTAAACAACCACATCCAGTGTGTTGCAGCTCATGGTATTAACTTCAGCCTTGACCTTTTCTTGGTTACAGTAAATACCCAGTTGAATTGAATTGCATAGATTTATTTATATAATGTATAGGTGAATTAAAATGTAATCAACATGACCAAAATGAAGTTAACATGTTTATTTCCAGTTAGAAACACAGAACCAAGAAAAGAGATGGATAGTAAAAGAACTGAACAGTCAGTCCACCCAGTCTGTCCTAAGATTCCCTACTCAGAGATGCTGTAGTCTGCATCTTTCATCCCAGTGTCCCATTTCTCTCCCCTGTCTTTCTGTTGCTAACTTTTATGTATGTCCCACATTTGGGTAGGTCATCAGAATAGATTAGAATGGAAAACTTAAGTAATGAGAGTTCAGCTCACACCATGCTTTATGACATCACAGTGGCCTCTGCTGCACTGAAAGTAGAACAGTAAAATCAAACAGAACAAGTTTAATCTGACAGGGAGTCAGCCATGATACAGTGCAGTACATTACAATAAATGACATGTCACAAAGAAACGATGACAGAAGGGCTCCATTACCATTGTATTACATTGTTTTCTGCAGTAGTATGTAGCATTTGTGAAATACTGCAGCATTACCATGATTGCATCCTGGCTGGCGCCACTGTGCCAAATTGAATCTCCTCCATAGAGTCGCGCACTTTTGATCTCAGAGATGGGGGCACTAGGACTCTGTAGGAACGAGATATTATGAGACTAGCAATGCCAGTGATGGTATTGATGTACAGTACTGCCCCATGCATGTGCCTGTGCAGTTTAAAACAGTGACAGACTTGACCACCTCGGTTCCTTTTTCCCACCATCATAGGAAGACCTCACCTCATGGGGACCAGAACACATTCTTAATAAAATAGCATTCTTGTCTAGTTTGTCATGTATTTTCTCTTGCAAGAACTTGTTAAAAGATTGGCAGGTATAGACCTTATAGATGGGATAGAAGAACAATGAAGCAGGATCAAGGAAGTACTCCTGTGCACAAATGGTGACCAAAAAGGAGCATTCTTGTCTAGTTTGTCATGTATTGTCTCTTGCAAGAACTTGTTAGAAGATTGGCAGGTATAGATCTGATAGAAGTGGTAGAAGAAAAATGAAGCAGGATCAAGGAAGCACTCCTGTGCAAAGATGGTTGCCAAAAGGATCAGGCATGAAAGCTCAATTTGGTTGTCCAAGAGCTTAAGGGAGGCAGTGAGGGCAAAAGAAAGACTTCAATAAATACAGGCAGAACAAGTGGAAGGATACCTGGCAGGTGTATTGGGCAGAACTCTGAGGCAAGGGTGGAGTTCAGGAAGGCAAAGGCAGACATGGACCTGCAGATTGCTGAGGTAGTAGGAGGTGGGGGATAATTTTTCTGATACATAGGAGAAAAAAACAAGAGGGGGATTGTAAGACTAGCCAAGGTTGGGAGGAAGTAGAGGATGACAAGCAGAAGGAAATTTACTAAACTACAACTCTGGTCAGTATTCATGGTAGACTGCAATGGTCCTCTGACAGTGAGAAGTATCAAGGCCTTCACAAGGGGAGTCCAGGAAATGGGCAGAGTGCAGATCTTAGTGGACAGGGTACAAAAGGCTTGAAGCTTTTGGGGTATATGAGGTGCCAGGCATGGATGGCTTGCATCTGTGAGTGTTAAGACAGTTTGTCACAGCATCGGCAGTACCCTTAACTCATCTTTTCAGTGACTCACTGCAGTCCAGAGTGGTGCCAGCAGATTATCTGCCAACATAGTACCACTCCATAAGGGGGGACAGGGTGGATTCAGGCAACTAACCCTGTCAGCCTTACCTCCACCATAGATAGACTGATTGAGACCATAGTGAAGGAAAGTTTGGTGGCCTATCTAGAGGACAACAGACTACAGGATGAAAAGCAGCATGGGTTTGTGTCCAAGAGATCTTCTCACTCCAGCCTGATACTATTTTCGATTAGGTCACAAGCTGGTAAGACAAGGGATTGGCAGTAGATACTCTCACTTTGACTTCAGCAAGGCCTTCTATTCAGAAGACACAGGAGGCTGCTGAAAAGGTTGTAAGACTTGGAAATGAAGCTGGGTTTATGAATTGGGTAGAAAACTGGCTGGGGCAACAAAGGGTAGTGATTAATGGGATTAAATCAGCATTCAGTGAGGTCATGAGTGCTGCAGGATCAGTCCTGGGAACTGTCCTATTTAATATGTTCATAAGTGACATTGAGGAGGGTATCCAGAGACAGTTGTGTCTCTCTGCTAACAACACAGTACTAATCGGCAGGGTGGATCATGAGAAAGGGATGCAGGAGCTCCAGAAGGACCTACAGAAACGGCTCTAAAGTCTGGCAGTTGAGGTTCAGTGCTAATGATGTGCAAAATGTCTGTTGCTTATCACTGCACTTTGCACTGTCACTTTGAAATGTGTATATGTAAGTGTCATCACAGTAATGGCTGGGACTCCCTGAGGAAGTCTGCCTGTGTGAATCTGGTCATGATTTTGGGACATCAGGTCAGTGTATTTCACATTTAGTGAACCATTAATAGACTTATCTAAAGAATTAGCCCTCCCCTTAATCAATACCACTTTACCTGGCCCTAAACAAACTTATGTACTGGGTGATTTCATCACTAAACACTTGGATAGGTCTTTTGCAACCCAGATAAGGCTAACAGAATATGTTCAGTTTCAGTGGGCAAGATTGCCAATCTAACTGGTATGTTAGACAATATTCTTAAGGATAGCGGGATCAATCCCCTTATAATAATACATGTAGGAGCTAATAATATTTAAGGGGACTCCATACAGGACATTAAGGAATCCTTTGTGGCTATGACTAACAAACTTGTTGAACTTGGGTGTGACATCTGTTTGTCTGAAATTCTCCTATTCCCGCATTTCTTTATCATTTCTTTATCACTTAATCATAAAATTAAGAGCATTAACGAATGGCTGTGCAAGGGTGTTTGCAACAAGGCATCACCTGTGTTACCCATTGGGAAGATTTTCATAATGTAAATTAATTGTTTTGTGTGGATGGGCTACATCTTAGTAGACTTGGCAATGTTCTTTTAGGACACAGCTTCTTATCAGTCATACACAAACATTTAAACTAAATAAGGTGGTGGGATGGGGACTTCTCACTTACCTCAAAAATCTCTTATTAACCCCAGTAAATGTAGTAGTCATCTTTTATAGTGTCTGAGCTTCAATGCTAGATGTCTGACTCATAAATTTAATGATGTAAAACTAAAGACATACTGATAATATTGACATAATATCTATCTGTGAAACCTGGGGAGATAACAAGGCATCCTGGGAAGCTATTATCCCGGCTACACTACATATAATCTAAACAGTTTGCATAAAAAGGAGGAGGTGTTGCCTTATTCATTAATAACCAAATTAAATCTACTGATGTTTCCAGTGGCGTTAAAAACAATGACAAATACACTGACTCCATCTGGGTAAAATTGTATCTGTCTGTCAATGAGTTTTTGATTTTGGGGTTTTGCTATCGCCCTCCTAATTCTCTGGCAGATATTCCTGATGCTATACTCTGTGAAATAGAACAAGCAAGCTCTTTAGGAATATTATTGTCACTGGCTGACTTTAATCTGGGTAATATTGATTGGCATAATCACACTGCAGTTGGCAGTAATGGCAACAAACTTTTGTCTACCTGTTTAAATGTAAGTCTAAAACAGAATGTACTTCTCCCACCAGTGGTGACAATATTCTGATCTAGTGATTTGCAATTATGTCTTGGCTATTGATAATGTCAAGGTTAGTGACCCCATTGGCAACAGCGACTATAATACCATCCTTTTCACAATTCAATAAAGAAAGTGTATACTATTCTAATCCCATGGTAGTATATTTGACTGAAGATCAGCCCTGTCATACAATCAATAATTATATAAGTAAAATTAATGGGGATACATTTTCTTTAACCTATCCTGAACAATGCTGGGATACGTTTAAACATACACTTTGTCATGTTAGAGGCTCATTCATTCAGTCGGCCAAAAATTCACTATCACAGACAGGCCCCTAAATGGATGAACAACTCCATCAAAAATTAATTAGACAAGGGAAAAATATAACATCTATTTAAGAAACAAGTCTAGCTCCAACTGGAACTCTTATAGAAGAGTCCAAATAAGGTGCAAAACTATGATTAAAAGAGCCAAAAGTAGATGGAATATAATCTGGCCATAAATGCTAAAAATCAAACAGTAAGCATTTTTTAAATATATTAACTCCTTAAAAAACTAGTTGCCAGGTTGGCCCTTACTTGAAAATAATCAGTTTATTTATGATGCTACCTCTATGGCAGATTTATTCAACACCAAATTTTGTAATGTCTTCTCTGGCATCCCCATAATACCATGTGCTATGACATGGCAAACATGAATCCACCTATTATTTTTAGTGCTGATAATATTAAAACCAAGCTGTTGTCCTTAAAGGAAAATACAGTCATGGCCTCAGACAACATTACAGGTCATCTTTTAGTTTTGCTAGCCAATTCTCTTGCCAATCCCCTAAAAACAATATTCGATTTTTCCTTGCCAAAAATTATGTCCCTAATGATTTGAAGGAGGCATGTTATACCTGTTCACAAGAAGGTGAAAAATAATTGGGAGAATTACAGGCCCATCAGTTTGACCTCGATCAACATGTAAATTCTTTGAAAGTCTTGTTAAAGACATCATTACTCCACCCTCGATAATCATGTCCCTGAGCAACATGGGTTCAAAGGTGGTAGAAGTTGCTTTACCAATCTATTATGCTTTTATGAACACATTAGCACTATGTTCGATAAACGAACACCTTGTGACATAGTTTTCATTGATTTTAGTAAGGTCGTTGATGTCATGCCCCATTGGGCCTTGATCCAAAAATTACATAAACTTAAAATCAATACTTTTATTATTAGGTGGATTAAGAACTGGCTTAATAATCAGACTCAACAGGTTGTCATTAGTGGTATCAAATCCAGCAAAGGGTTGGTGAGCAGTGAGGTGCCCAGGGTTCTGTCCTGGGCCCTGCCTCTTTCAAGCATTTATAGCCGATCTAACAACTGACTGTTTCTCCATAACAACTAAATATGCTGATGATGTTAAAATAGGGGATCATGTGCTAATCCTTCACATGTTAAAGATATACAACATGATCTTGACATCATTACTAATTGGGTAATAACCTGGGGATGAAGGTGAACCCCTCAAAGTGCAAGATTATGCATCTGGTACCAATAATTTGCATAATACTACACACTAGCAGGTTCAACTTTATGCAAAACTACTGATGAAATGGATCTGGGGATTATTATTTCAGATGATATGTCATAAAATAAACATCTACATGAAGCTATCTACAAAACTAATAGAGTTATGTGGTCTATCTTTAGGAATATTAGATCCAGGGCCCCAGAGGTAATAATGCTTTGTTTAGGGCATATGCTAGGCCTCATTTGGAGTATTCCTCCCAGCTCTGGTGCCCGTATCAAAAATCAGATTGTAACTCTCTTGAAAAGGTTCAAAGGAAATATACAAAATGTATATCTGGACTTCATATAGTCCCATATGACAACAGATTGCAGTTCTTAAATTTAATGCCACTCTCTATTTGTTGCCTTAGGGTGATCGCCATTGCTCTATGACATAATTCAAAACCCTATTTAATGTGCGAACTGGGGTTGAATTTCAAAGATCATTCACATGACTCTCGAGCCATCCACTTCAGCTGGTTGGTAAAACATTTCACCTCCAACTGAAAATATTTCTTCACTTTAAGAATTATAGGCCATTGAATAAACTACCATTGAATGTTGTCATAAATGAAACCAAGAGTATTTTTAAGTACCGACTTGAGAAATTACTAACTCTGGGCTGTGTTTTTCCTATTATTCTCTGACTTTGTATAAGAGCAATATGGGCCTATGGCCTCCTGGATCTTTCTTCTACCGTAGTAGTATGAACCATAGTAGTGTCTCCTTAATGGACTATAAGCAACAATTATTCTTTCATTGTATTTTGTTCAATAAACAGTATAACAAATTGAGGTTGTTGTATAATTTTGATTTTAATCTGTACCAGAAAGCATTTCTTGGTCAGACTTGCTGGTTATGTGAATGGTGTTAGCAAAAGTTATGAATGTGCCTTTCAAAGGATCATACCTCTTTGGCCAAAATTTAGAAGAGTCCTCAAAGAGTCCATTGTAAAAAGTAAATCCTGAAAAACATGAAGAACCTCATACTTCTGTTTGCAGGGGACAGAGGCATGGGTTCTCCATCAGCACCAGTAGATCCTTCACGGCAGAACAACCAGAACCTAGGGTCTTCCAGCGTCACAGTAAATCAAGACCCCAAGCATAAGCCTCTGATGGGTTGCCAGCCGTGGTTCCACTTCAGTTTCTTCAGGAGGACCTCTCTGTATCACTGGATGTGGGAACGTTTGGCCCTGTGGATCCTCAAAATTATCCAAGATAGTTGCCCTTTGGAATAGAAAGAGCACTTGCTGGATCACCTGCCTAGAGGAAAGTACTTTCCTTTAAGGTACCATGGACAAACATCTTCCTTTGGAAGCAGTGGGTTGTTACAAAGCAAATCGGTGGAAAAGTCCCATTTCCATATAAAGGCAAGGCTGTCTACTCCAGGTATTTTCTCATTGCCAAGAAGGCAGGTATATGAACATAGTTGTAGACTACAGGCATTTGAACATCTACATAAAATTAAATAAAAAATTTTGCATGGTATCTCAGGCATGTTTTCTTCCATACCTGAAGCAGCAGTACTGGTTGGCATCACTCTACATGAAGGATGCATATCAACACATTTCTGTCAGCCCAGGCTATCACTTGTGTTCTTGCCTTGACCTGTACTTTGATTATGCATGTGTACTACTCTCCTGTACCCCTGTGAATAATGTATCCACATCTTAAATGTATTTAGTTGAGTACACTTGGGTGATATATTCATGAATACAGTATTTTGCCTATGTATAATCGTTATTACTGTATATATATTCTATGCAATTTATTCTGGGCTACCCCTGAGAAAGGGACTCTGTTCCAGTGGGCCTACCTGAGTAACAAAATTCAATACCTAACCAAATAAATAAATATCTCCTGTTTTGTGTTGACCTCAAGCATTAGTGCAAATCTGGACCTTTAGGATAGTATTGATGCTATGTGCCTCCAGGATTTAAGTATTTCCCTGCATGAATAAT
Source organism: Neoceratodus forsteri (assembly GCA_016271365.2). Taxonomy (NCBI): domain Eukaryota; kingdom Metazoa; phylum Chordata; order Ceratodontiformes; family Ceratodontidae; genus Neoceratodus; species Neoceratodus forsteri. The sequence goes on along the minus strand of CM028133.1, from coordinate 630,024,636 downwards.
TAGGTCATAGAGGTGCCCAAACAGGAATCAGAGAAACAGAAATCTGACTACTGTGCTTCTTACTCAAGTCTATGGGTGGGAACGTTTGGCTCTGTACTTAGCTAATGCTGACTCAGAGACTTCAGTTTGTAGGCCAGTCCAGATTTCCTCAAGCAAAGTCTTCTCTTCCAGAGGACATTGTCGATTCCATTGTGCAGTTGGCCTGTTACAGTACTTCAGAAGAATCATGTGATGGCATACAGTATGCAGAAAATGCTATGTCTCATTGCAGCCACAGTCTTTTCAGTAACCTTAGGCTCTACATGAGGACATCAAATGGATTCTTAGTATTTAATGGTCTCAAGCATCCCAATTAAAGGATCACTCCATATGAGTGATGCATCCTCTCTGCAGGTACATTTTCAATAAGCAAACTGGAGAACCTCTGTGAGGTTCTCATTATCTTCCCAGAACCTTAAGAGACATTGACAGTGACATTGGATGCATCCTGTTTAGGCTATGGAGTCCACTGCCAAGGTTTTCATACTTTGGGCACCTGGTCATTCCAAGAGCTGCATCTTCTCATCAATGTAATAGGAATGAGGACAGTCCCATATGTCCTGCAATCCCCTGGATGAGGGGCATGATATGAAGCTAGAAAGGGGAGACATAGAGGGATTGAGGAACTATTTCTTCACAGAAAGTGGTGGACACCTGGAACAGCCTCCAGCAGAGATAGTGGTACCAAAATGGTAACAGGTTTAAACATGCATGGGATAGACATAGTGGGACCTTAGTAACAGGGCGGGGGGGAGGCGTGAATCAATTAGGGACTATGGTAGCACAGTGCGTAGGGACGTTAGTGCAGACTACGTGGGCCAAGAGATCTTTTTTCTGCTGACAGCTTCTATGTTTCTATGAGCCCTGTCTGATGTACAGTACAAACTTACACTAAATATTCTCACCTAGTTGCTTTAGCATTTCTCAGTGAGATACGTAATAGTTGTTGTGTCCATTATTACTATGCCATTGAAATACTGCTGCCTAAGAGCTGCAGCACAGTTTAGGATTGCAAAAGATTTTTGAGAGCAGCTTTTGAGCTGGTTAAATGTTGAAAAACAAAACAGAATGGAATGCAAATGCATTTCTAGCTTTAGAAAACAATGCAGACCTAAGGATACTAAGGTGTTATAGGAACAGGAGTTGACCTATAATTGTTCTTTGAGCCTGTTACCTTCACTGTCCAGTGGTTAGCTCTGTCAGCCATCCATGATTATGTCCAGTTGCCTTTTGAAATTGTCTGTATTCAGTGTATTGCAGTGTTTTACTATCCTTTGGGTATATGTGAACCTCTAATCTTGGGTCTGTAGGTTCTGCCCTGAAGTTTTTTATTACACCCCTTATATTGCTGGTGTTATCTCTGTAGGAATCCCATTTGTGCGCACAGGTACTTGTCATTAGGTATATTATGTAACAATATTAGATGTGTTCTTAATCTACGCTTTTCTAAACTATGTAACCCCAACACTTCCAATCTTGAGTTATACCCATTAATCCTAGACTATATATACATTTACTGTGTCTTCTAAGTACTGTTTCTAAATATGCTATGCCCACTTAATTGATAGTGACCAAAACCGGAGCAGTAGTCCATATAGGGCTTAGCTAGAGTTCTGTAAAGGGGCATAATGATATCTTTATGCTTACTGCTAAAATGTTTGTTACCAAGATGCACAGAGCCTTTGTTGTATTATTTCTAACATTATTTGAAAAAGGTCAGATTGGGCTGTATTAACACATCCAGATAACTTTCCTCCTTAATGTTTTTGAGGTTTTCAATTGCCTAGGTAGTAGTGATGTCTTGATCGGTAGCTACCCATATACATAATCATGCAATCAATAGCCCAGCATAGATCCTAGCTAGGTCTTCATGTATCTTAGTAGCATCTGAGACTGTTAGGATGGTCCCCAGTTTGGTATCATCTGCAAACCTTGGAATTGTGCTGTGCAGTCCAACATGCATATCACATATGAATAACTTGAATGGAACTAGTCCCAGGACTGATCCTTGTGGCATGCCACTGAATACCTTGACCTCCTCAGAGAGATGTTGCCATATTTTGACTCTTTGGTACCTATCCTTCAGCCAGTTTTGTACCCATGTAATAAGTCTAATATCTAGATCCATTGATCTAAGTTTTCTAATTTGCTTGGCATTTGGTACTTTATGAAATGCTTTGCTGAAGTCAAAGTATACAGTATCGCATGGTATTTATATCCAGTAACTAGCTAGCTAATCAGTTCCTAAAATGCAGTTAGGTTAGTCACGCAATATCTATTTTTGTGAACCTAGATTGTGATATCAGTTAAACCTCAAGAGCTAATTGTGCCTGTTTTATGTATTCCTTGATAAATGATTCCATTACCTTTTCCAAAACTGTGGTCAGAGTAATAGGTCTGTAGTTCAATGCTAATTCCCTACTCCCTACTCCCTTTTTACATACAGGAATGACAACTGTGTTTTTAGTAATTTGGAGCCTCTGTATTATATGAATGATTAAAATATCACAAATATGTTGGTACATACTTGTTGCCAGATTTGCAATAAGTTAGGGCTTAATTCATCTCCTCCTGGTGACTTATGTTTATTTAATTTTATTAATCCTTCTAGCACCCTATGTTTCTCAAATATGATTTAGTTTCTGGGTTTGTCAGTTTGGTTGGCCATAATTACTCTCCCTGCTGCTGCATCTTTGTTAAAAATCAAACCGAAAATGAGTTAAATAAATCAGACATATCCTTTCCAGTGTCAGCTATCTGATTATTATATTATGGATTAGTGGTGCAATACTTGGTGCATTTCCTTTTAACGAGTTTATGTACCCATAAAATTATTTAACATTTTTCTGAGTTTATTGCCAGGTGTTTTTCAAAGCTTCTTTTACTTTTCCGAATGGCATGTTTGCATTTCCTAACAATTTCTACATATTTTGTTGTTTATCTCATTGTTACCATTTAGTTTAACTTTGTACAGTTGTTTCTTTCTAGGTAGGAGTCTGTTAATTTTGTTATTCATCTACTTAGGTTTTAGTCCTTGTCCATTATATTTATTTTGACAGGCACCCATAATTTCTCCAGAGGTAGAATCTTATTCTTAAATAGCTCCCATCTTTCATCAACAGCCTTGTTTCTGAATTCTTTTTTCCATTCCCAGCTGTCTAGTTGTTTTATTGTTTCCATGTAATTCACCTTCTTGTAATCGTAGAATGTTTTATTAGCTTCTTCACTCTGTAGACTAGGGTAATGTTTATCATGGCATGATCACTATTCCCAAAGGATCCTAAATTATGCATTTAATGGAAGCCCTTTTATGTTGGTGAAGGCCAAGTCCAGGATATGCACCCTCTTATTGGCTCTGTCACCATTTGACTTAGTCCAAACTCTGTTGTGACATTGTCAATTTGTTTTCATTGTTTCGCTTTTGTTCTGCAATCCTTCCAGTTCATATTGCTAACATTGATGTCACCCATTATCATGTTTTCAATTTTCTCAATTTCTCTTAATTTCCCCTAGTAAGGCATGTATACTCTACACTGCTATCTGGTGATCCATAGCAGGTACCCACTATGGTGGATTTCCCTTTATGCAAAATGTCCACTCATATAGTTTCGAGCTGTAACTCAGATGCAATAGTCATATTTTCCAGCTGTATACTTTTAAGACTGTTGTTAACATATACAGTAGTGCTATTCCACTACCTTTTCTGTTTTGTATACATTATATCCCTCCACTTGCTGTCCCCAGTTCTTATTCTCCTCCCACTGTTTCTGTTACTGAGATTAGATCGAACTGTCAATTTCCTGTTGTGGCTTTGAGCTCATCCATTTTATTATTCATTGATCTTGCATGTAGGTATAATACTTTAAGTGACCTAATATTGTGTTTCTTATTGTTTATGTTGTGATCCACAGTATCTCCATTGTAATCGGTTTCATGTACACTGGTTCTTGCTACCAAAATCCACCCTCCCTCCCTGAGTTAGTCAGTTTAAATTACATTTGGCAGCTGTCCTTGTTCTTTTATCCAAGATACTTGCTTCTTTCTTATTTAAATGTAGCCCATCTCTGAAGTAAAGGTCTCCAATCTTTAAATGTGTCCCAGTTCCTAATGAATTTAAATTGCTATCTTGCTGCCCACCTTCTCAGCCTGTGATTTATGTTCTTATTTTGCTGTTAACATTTTGTTCAGCCCTTTCTACTGGCAGGATTTCATGAAAAAATGCACTACAGTTTTGTTCCTTGATGCATTCGCCCAGTTTCCTGAATCTGTTCTGTAACTTATATATCTGAGATTTCTGGACTTCATTGGTTCCACATGTATTACCAAAAGAGGGAGGAGGGGATTTGCAGTGGTTATCCAGTTTTTACATTCCATCTTTGACATGTTTAATTCTTGCTCTGAGTAGGGCATACAAGTGTGTGCTCCTTATTACCCTCGCTATGACATTATCTGTGAATCTAAGGATTGAATCACCCACTACAATGGTTTCAGTTTTTGTTGGTCTTAATGATTCTACTACCTTGCTTCTCCCATCTGCCTTTGGAATTTTATCTATTTCTTCATGTTCCAAAAGTTGAATCTATTACATGTCTCAGAGCTAATGAAGTGTGCTTCCACTTTCCTTCCCTTTTCTGCCTTTTGTTTCTTCACAGAACACCATTCTGGTACTAAGTCTCCTCATCATTTGTTTTTTTCTTCTTTTCCTGATTATCGCTATCATCAGAACTTTCTATCCTTCTAGGGATATTTTTGTTGCTTTGCTCACCATGTTCTATTCCGTCAAGTTATTTTTCCTTATTTTTTATCCATACTCGAGGATAGTTTCTAACTTATCCAGCCTTAGTTTCAATGAAGACATCTCTACTAGACACTCAACATTCAATTTACATTTTTTACATGTACAACTGTTAAGTTTATGACTTGAAGCTACCAGAAGGAACATGTTGCAAGTTTGGCATTTAGTCCCTCTGTCACCAGCCAGAGTTATTATAATGTACATTTTAAAATAAACATTGATGCTGTCTTAACCAGTTCAGGAATAAAATAGATAGGCCTGGTCCTTGATCTCCCCTTACAGACATTGGCAAACACATTTGCCTCTGCCCATGTTGCCTCCATCATGTGCTCGCTGATGCTTTCGCGGGAGTGTCTGATGTTATCAAAGTGATCCAGAAGTGGCATGATGTGCTTCTGGTTCACTCATACAATACACAAATAGCGCCCAGAAAGAATTAAAGTCTTTTTCCTGATAGTAGCTTATGTAACATTCTATAGACTGTGACTTCTGTGACCCTAGAGTGCTACCTGGGCTCTGTTTTGGCACTCATTGTATTTGACCCTATGGGAGTTGGGGTGACCCATGATATGACCGAGTTAATATGAGGAGGAAATGTGAGCAAGACGTTTATAATGATTCTGTATTGAGCAAGCTGTACTAAATGCCATGGGGCATAATAGCAATGTATTGCAAGTGATGAGCAAGAGTAGGGACTGCAGAAGTGAAATATGCAGGCAGAAAATTGTGGGAGTAGAAACAAGCTAGCAGCATGACATAGAGGAAGAAGTGCTGCCTGAGTGTGTGGTGGTTCTGGGTTGGAGCGGACTATAGGATTTTATTTGTGCCTCAGGTTGGACTTTTCCCCAGTGTCAACCTCCCCCTCAGAGTTGATTATTTAATAGTTGGAGGGTGTTGGGGTGAAGTAAAAGTAATTTTAATTTTACCTTTATTGATAGAGTTAGCACTTGTCTGTGTTTCTGTGAGGTGCTATTGTTCCAATAGCTGTTTTTGCTCTTTGGTGATCTGTAGTCACCCTTGTACTACTAGCTATTATGCAGTAGCTCTTATCACATAGTACTGGTGGGTGGCCACACACACCAGTATTCCAGCTGTCCCAGTATCTCAGCTGTCCCTGTCTAAAATGAGGAGTGCCCTGGAATAGAGCGGTACTTCATATAATAATCATAATAATCTTTATATAGCACCTTCACAATGTGTCAGAGTGCTGCACAGTAAACAACAATTAAAAACCATAAAGTATTAAAATACATTATTCAATATATACCACAATTCATTAATAAAGAACCCGATTACAAGGCAGCACCAAAAGCAGGCTCAAATAAACAAGTCTGAATCCTCAAGCTACAAAGTTCCCAGCAACACAAAACATGCAGCTCAATAAAATTTGTTGAAAATTGGCCCATCACACAGCCATGCATATAAGGGTTTTGCTATGCCTTGCAGCTCTGCGGGGGTTGATGTTATATGAAGTGAACCAGAAGTGGCATGACAGTGATGTCTGGTTTGCTCATACACAAACCTGGGCCTAAAAGGATAAAGTCCTTATTTCTGTAGCAGCTTATGTTGCATTCTGCAATCTGTGGACTGCTTATACACCTAGAGTGGTCCCTGGTGCTCTGTTTTCTCACTTAATGTATTTGTCCCTATGGGAGGTGGCCACATACCTCTAGTGTTCTAGCTGCCCCTGTCTAAAAGTCAGAAGTGCCCAGAGCAGGAGGGTACTCCCTACCTAACCAGATCCTCATGCTCCAAGTGCTCAGCAACACAAAACACCGTTCAATAACATTTGTTTAAAATAGATCTGTCATGCAGCCACACACACAAGTGTTCTGCTATGATCGTTTAATGGGGTTGTACTTTAGTCTACAACAAAGTATTACATTTACAACTAGGCAACAAATGTGTTATGTTCTACCTCAACAAGTAGGGCAGAACCAACTTCTATCTACTGTGCAGGAAATAAATGCAACTTTGTTTTTATGGAAACAGAAACATAGAAATGATATCCGATAAGGCCTAGCTGCCCATCCAGTCTGCCTGACCAATTTTGGGACCTGTGACCTTGTCAGTCCTACCTAGCTGCCACCCCATGTTTACCCTCTTACACACTATTACCATGTGCCCATCCCATCAACTTTACTTGGAGAATAATGTGTTGATGCAGCCACTCATGTACCAGGAGTCAAAATTGTCCAGGAAGATAGCCTGAGTTGAACAGTGGCAAATCCACACAATTGGTCCTTTCTGAGGATATGGTTTAGTCCCTGTTAGATAATTTTTGAAGCAGAGATGGATTGTTTTGCATCAAACAACAGTGCAAAACTGTCACTTTCCTGTTACAAAATCTAGAGCTGAGCTGTTTGTCTAGATGCGTTCAGGCTACAGCGAACAGGTCAATTTTTTGCTTTCTTGCCAGTCCTACTGATGTAGGGGTCCTTCTCTGAGTGCAAACAAGGGTGAAATTATTCTAATAGTACCATGCTGGCCTCAGCACACAAGATACTGACTGTTTTGTCAAATAGTGACTTGGTGTCCCCTGTTGCATTTTCATTCAGAAAAGGTATATGGGTTATCTTATGACTTTTTGGTTTCTAACTCTCTTCCAAAACTTTTTAATTGGTGTATTTTACTCTCCTCTTCTTAACAAAAGGTTACTGAGGTGTTTGCAGCCTGTACTGCTTGATATGTCGTGGGTGCATGCATAACACCATACGTTGGTGCTCCCCTGGATGTTGGGTGGCCACAAAAGTATTAGTTACTGTGGGATCTTAATGCATCTGACTCAAAGGTCAAGGGTGTGGTGCTAAATGCAAGATATAGTATAGTAAATATTTTGTATTGATATAAAGAACTACTATATGTTAAGGGCTACAATTTAAAGTACATTGTATAAATTGATCAGATAGTGGTATACTTCCTTACATGCCAATTGTTATCACTTATAATGGGATAGGAAGTTCATAACTCACTCATAGCTTCAGCAAGTATGGATTTTGATTCTGCCCCTCATTCTTGGAAAGAAATGCCATATTTAAAGTTGGGACATTTCATATCCCTTATACACAACAGACAATAAAGTTATGGCCTCTCATCAAGATAGTGAAGGTCGAGAAATTAAAAAAAAAAAAAGTTCCTGCATTTAATTAACCGCTGTTGTCATAACTACTTTAAAATGTATTAGACAGTCACTGCAAACATTAGGATTAGGGTCAGCCATCTGTGAATTCAGATCCACATGCAGTTATACAGAACAATGCTAGTGACCCTTAACTCAAGCTGAGGTCATACAGATGTTTTAGTACTGGATATATGTGTACTGTATTTTCTGTCCTTTTAATATAGGGAATGAGGAAAGGACACATTTGTTCATTCAGCTCAAGGTGTGGGCATTTTGAATAAGATTAAACATAGAAAGTTTTGACTAGTATACAACATTGATGTGGCATATTCTTTTGTCCATATGTTCCTCTTAAATAATCTGTGATTATGTGTATATATTTTATTTTAGAACTCTTTTGGCCAGAAAAGGCATGCTGAGTGAAAGCTTGTTCCCAGGTGTGACCCAGAGTTCAGGGAGGTTAAATGACTTACTCATGTTAATACAGTAGCAAGTGGGGGATGTGGGATTAAAACCAAGGTCTGCTGTATTTGCAGATTCACAGCTCAGTGCTCTGTAGGCTATACTGCCTCCCTGTATACAGTATGACTTTTTTTGTTACTGCTGTTACTGCTGGCAAGAAATGGTAAAGGGGCAGCTACCTGTAATGAGTTTAAACATGTTTTTGCCAGGCAAGGGGTCTCATAGACTCCAAGGGTGGGCTCCCTCAGTTTGAGTGGTGGGTGATCAGGTAACAGCTCACCAGTATAGTAGGTTGATGGGGTGATGTAGTATAGTAAGGCCAGCTCGATTGACCTTTACGTCGTCTTCTGTTGTCAAATTCTGTTTCTATGTTTCGTGGAAAAATCTATTCCTCAAGGTAGTGGAATATCAAAACAAAGTGTTATTCCAAAAGCCCTTGCTCACAATATCATGGGAGGTAATATTCAGAGTTACTACCACTGAGAAGTAGCGGGAGAGCCAGACGCAATGGGCAACCTAGCCTACTTAGCATCATGCAGATAATAAAATGTAAATTCTCTTTCTGCACAGTCTCCTTTCAGCAGATCATTTACTACAGTGCTGAAGGCTAGGTTAAATGTTATATTTGTGTACTATGCTTTGTATGGGCTTTCACCATAAAATAGTGTACCAGTCGAAAAGGCACTTGCCAAAATGTCTTACTTTCTCACTATTGCTGTACAGCTGCTGTGCCTTTATTCACAACTCAAAGGAAAATAAGGTCTTCAGACAATTAATATTTTAAATAGTCTGCTATGAAAGGATAGCTTTGCTATATGCATTTTGAGGACTATACTACAAGTGTGGAAGTGGAAGAGCACAAATTGAAGAAAACCTAGATCACCTTGGCAGATGTACAAGTAGTTCCATGCAATGCAACCATTGACTGACATAGAGATTACAGTAAACGTGATGGGGTAGCCATGCAAAACTGTATGAAGGGTTGTACCCTTGTTCTACATATCCTATGTACAGAGAAATATTGGATCATAATTGTGTTTTGTATTAGTTTCAAAATTACACCGATGGACTACGTCACAAACATCTGAAGTGTTTTATTTATAGGTTTTACCATTAAGGCACCTGAGTCTGAGCTCACTTCTAGGTATCACCTTGGGAGGAGAGCAGAAGGGTGTAATGAATGCAATAAAGATTACATTTAAACCAAGTTAAAAATATAAATTGAAGCACATAAGGCATTTTAAGCAGTTGTGATATACAAATTAAAGAACAGAGCCAATGTCAAATTAAGGTATGACCTGGACGGAATGGGAGTACAGTGAGTCCAAAGAAAAGCATTATAAGAATGGTACCATATATGTGAAGCAGGTTACAATCTAGTACAGAAAGGGTCACAAAGGCAGATAACAATACGCATACAAACTGATTAATAGGCAACTCAGTATTCCTAAGGTCATCTCTAATAAAAGGAATAATTACTTCACCATCAGGACAAGTAAATTGTGAAACTCCTTACCCCACTGTCTTGTTGATATCAATAACTTTGACAAGTTTAAATTAGAACTGGATAAACTTTTACTGGGCAACAGGGCTTAACTCCCCGCTGGTGTGGGAAGGTAGTCTCAATGGGCCATTGGCCTGCTTCTACCCTTGTAAACTGAGTAATACTGAGAATACATGATGAAGAAAATACTGTAGCAGGCAAGTAAGATATTATACTGTATTGGGTAGGGGATTGTGATTAACAGTGAAATATGTGTTAACCTTAGGAATGATGGAAGCCACACTAGGGTCCCTTTCATGTCAAAATGCAATTTTCTGTTGTCTACATCATAAAATAAAAGCGAATCAGTAGCTCAGCAGTTAGCCATGCAACATGATACAGCAATGTGGCATGCCAAACTGTTACACAGCGAGAAAGGCACATCATCGGAAAAGAGCACTGTGTTCGGTGGGGTAGGGGAAGGAAGAGGAATGAGCAGTAAAACTGCATGCAGTTTATTATTGAAACAGGTGCCTGTTTCTTTTGGAGAAAGGAGAAGTAAAAAGTAAAATGGTATTTTCTTTGAGCTTGAAATTCTTTTGGCTTCTTACTAGTTGAGATTCTTTGGTATCGTAGTACCAAAATATTTTTGATTTTGTTAATAGTAGTTTGAAATGTAAAGTTGAAAACTCAGTACAGTATTTTGATTTTTACAAATAAAACAGTTATTGAAATACAGTAGTTAAAACTATTTTATTAGCACAATAAAATACAATCAATAAAATAACCTGTTGCTTGCTTATTATCGTGGACACCTGGGTCCCGTATCGAAAAGGTTAGTGCTGGTGTAACTTTGTTTCCACCGCGCTAATCTGAGTTTACACCAGTGCTGCCAGTGGGACCATATTCAGAGGCCTCCCAAGTGCTTCCCAAACCCATCAGCACCAAGGTTCTACCTATACCACTGTGCATATGCAAATGAAGGGTCCCTCATGCATACTGGCGCAGTGGCATATTCAAAGTTTGTGGTGGTGCTACCAGTCTTAAGAGTGACACTGTTCACCACTGCAAAAACACATCTTATCTCTTGATTAGCCTGTACCCCCATTCCCTGAAGGCAGGGCGATTGTACTGCAGCTGCCCACACCCATGCCAAGTGGCCTCCACCCCAATCACTTTTCCAGCATTTTAAATGTATATCCCTGGTGGTTTAGTGCCCCCCAATCCCAGTCATCCTTCCAGCCTTTAAATGTATATTCTTGGTAGTCTAGTGGCCCTCCATCTCCCTGACCGATCGTCAGCCCATTCACTGAGGAACCCTGCCCTGCACCTCCTAGCACCCCCATCACCACTCCCTCTCACCACTGATGCAAAACAGCAACCAGCACAGTCTTCCACTCTCCTCCTTGGCCTGCCACCATCTGACAGTCATGGATTGCAAGCATGTAAACTGCCAGAGTCTTACTATTAAAAGGCTGGAAAGGGTTATTGGGGATTCAGGGTCACTAAACCACTGGGAACTTACTATTTAAAACCAGAAGGGTAATTGGGAGGTTGGGAACCACTAAATCACCAGGGACATACTAAAAAGCTGGAAGGGTAATCAGGAACCACTGAACTACTAGTGCATGTTTGCTGCAGCAATGTTGGAGGTCCTCTGTGCACATGCAAATGTACTCATGATGGGCATACAGATGGCTCTTTGCACCTTGTATGCCCAGTGAGCTTATTTGCATGCTTTGTCTGAATATGGCCCACAAGTGACCTGACACTGTCCCCATTTTGGTGTGAATATGGCCCACAGGAGATGTGGCACTATCCTGTCTAAGGCAGTGCTGTCTACTGTGGCCCATATGCAGCTTTGTTCTGTATTGGCACAATGCAGATCCATTTAGTGCTATGTCAACATGGCCCAATATTCGATCAGTTAGTTCTGCTCTATCAGTGAGTGCTAACTGGCTGAATATCACTCCGAGCCAACCATGCAATATTAGAAGCATAGTGCAGCAGGCTGTGCTGTGATTACACCAACTCTGAATATGGGGCTCCTACTGTTTAAGCAGAGCTTGTCCAACCATTAAGATCACATCTAGCAGGCCCAGTGGTGCTGAGGGTTGAGGTGCTGGACGCCACACCTCGCACCACGCCGGTGACCAGGGTTCGGGAATGAGCCCAGGGTGCTGGGGGTCAGCAGGGAGGGAAAGGATTGAGCATCTGGAGGACTGCTCTCCTCTGTCTGTGGAGGGTTCCAGGGATGCTTGGCATCCTAACAACCCCTGATGGAGATCGGGGACAGCACAGACATGCCAGCCAGAATGAGAGGAGGTGGGAGTGCAGCAGATGTCAGCAGGTGATCCGTGCATGGACATCACCGCATGTTGCACTCGAGGAACAATGGGAAAACCCACCTGGAACCGTGGAGATGATGGCACCAGAGGCAGGACTTGCATCCCACCACCGGCCCGATCACCCGTGGACTCCTGGCCAACCCGGCGGCTGGTGAGCCGTCTCTAATCACAGATAAGGCTGCTGAGGGTGAGGCGGGCCTGGCCGATGGGTGAACCAGAGCACTAGGGTTGCCCAGTTGTCAGGGAGTCCTAATCGGATTAGCAGGGTTCAGGCAGGGAGTAGCAGTTCTGCACCTTGGAAGGATGCCCAACCCAGGGGAGCATAAAAATGATACCAAAAAAAGAAAAAATTGCATCCTGTCTTATGTTTCCATGATACAGCTGCCATCTTCTTTTAATTTATAATTTATGGCTGTGTTAGATATGAATATTTCTAGATTGCTGGCACCTACATATAAGCCCAATATCTAGTTTAAAAACTTTCTTTTTTGATAATAAATGTTTTATTACAATTTTCAGCTTTAACAATGACAGCATGTACAGTTAATATGGCTGAGTAGAAGGGCTCAGGTGATACAACTTTACAGTCATGGTGAACCAAGTGCAGGTTATCAACATACAATACCTCAAATAGAGCAGGGAAGTAAGTAGAGGTAGAAATATAACACTGGCGTTTAGCCTGATTAATGTGACACTATCAACCCCTTAGGCCTAAAAGTGTCCTTAGTTAAAAACACATGTCATGATTGTTCACATTCTGTAGAGATTGAAGGTGTAGCTGGTTGGTTAATTCTGGCGCTTTTTTCTTTTAAAAAGTGAAAAACAGACTGTTCACCACATTGGTGTTACCTCACAAAAATATGTTTGTTGGCATTCCTTGATCAGCTCCTACTGCATCTTTCCTGGACTTAGTAATATCTTCAGTACAGTCTAGCCACTCATTATGCAGTGGGAGTAGAGGAAACTGTTGCATAATGAGTGGTTGCACTGTTTGGGGTGATTCTATTGTTCAGGAACTATGCAGAAGAATAGATCCAGATTTCAAACAGAACAAGGTTGGTTATAACTATACATTATCATGCATTTCAGTTCTAATAAGCAAGAGGCAGGTAAACAACCACCAATATCAATTAATTTTAGAAGGTAAGCAATCATAAAGCATGGGGTTTTAACTAGAAATAATAAGATGCAAAAAAATGTTGACAGTGTTTCTTTAAATTTTTATTTAGGTAACCACTCATCCCCACATAATACCTTGTGGTGTATGAGTACTATTTATATATTAGGAGAGGAATATCCTCAGGGTTGAATAATGCTATGGCTAAGGAATATTCTGCACTAGTTTAGAGAAGGAGTACCTTGTAATGAGTGGTAGGAGGAGGCTGAGTCCACACTCCTGGGCTTGGACTGATGTATGTGAACAAGGGATAAGATAAAATTACCTAGGTGCCTTGTGCAGGCAGGCTCACTCAGGTCCCAAAGTGAGACTGATTCTGTTGTAGTTAAGCAATAGGGTCTAAAGCTAAGTTGAATGTAAGTGGGGCTGCAGCTGCTCATGAGAGTTGAGCCTGAGGTGCCCCAGGTGTAGGCTTACAAGTATTCCCTAGTGTGGCTGCTATTCTAGGTCCACTCCCATGGGGCAGAGAGATATAGTGGATACTCTTTAAAAGTCTCCAGAGCACCTAATAATGGTAGTAGAAGCCTCAAAGTGGAAAATGTAACAGTACAGGGACTGTGAGTGCCAGACATTTGTGGTGGTAGTGTTGGGAGTGAATGCCACAAGGGCTTCATCTGGTAAGGGTCTGTTGTAACTTTTTAAGTATAACGAGGTATCCAGCAGTTTTCTCTCTACTGAGGTACTGCTGTCAGAAAGACATGAGAGCATGGGTTTGTATTCACCTAGATGCAGGAAGGTGATAGTACACTGAGGATAGGTTTCCAAGTAAGAGCCTCAGATATTTTTTCCCTGTGTGTGAATTTAGTGCCTGTGAAAGGTACTGGATTGATAGCTTTGGAACCTGAAGTCCTCTATTTATCCACATGACAGGTACATACGGATGATCACAGTGCAAGCATCCCCACACTGCCCGCCATCATTCAGTCCTTGGCCTCTCATGTGGGACTGCCAGCAAGGGCACCCATAAGTGCCAGTTCTTTTTGGTGGTTTGCAGTGTACACACCTGTCCACTGGGAACTGGACTGAGACCACCACAATTCATTTCACCTAGGCCACTGAACAGCTCTCAGGTGATAATGGCTTTCAGCCATTACTGACCTGCACTGGATTTGAACCCTTGTCCTAGAGATGAAAGGTTTCTTAACCATCTACCAATCCACTGAGCCATCCAGTTCTCCAAAGGGCCCCATATTTGAAGGCATAAGGGGTACTTCCCTGCTGCCACATGAGCAACTTTTCGTATCAAGCAGTTACTGCTAACAGATTCTGCCACTGCTGAATTGTGGGTGATTCTGGCTTCTTCCAGTGCCAGAGGATACCTCTTTTGCAGAGGCCAGGGCACTGTTTATGCAATGTAGTTTTGTAGGGTACAAGGTGCTGCCATCTGGAGAAAGTCCCAGGAGGGCTTGGTAAGGGGATGCAGCTGAGGAATTGGTGCCAACTTCCTACAGAGGGTCCACACAGCTTCCCAGTAGACACAGAGTGTGGGGCAGAAAGAGGAGGCTTTGGGGAAGTACAACATCAACTGTCATTTAGTTTTACAGCCTTGTTGGGAGTACACAGATTTTCTTGATGATGCCTTGGACTCTGGGAACATGGCTGGATCAGTCTATATTGAGCTGTCAAAAGCATTTGATTTAGTGGACCACCAGCTATGTGTGGAAAGGCTGTAAGAATTTGGCTTGGCAAGGAATCTTTGTCATTGGTTCCAAAATTGCCTAATGAACAGCTTTTTAAAAGTGAAACTGGGTAATGTATCAGTCTAAGGCTGAAGATCCAGAAGTAAGAGATGATTTGATACCTTTTATTGGACCAACATAGATGTTGCAAAAGAAAATAGGTGCTTGAGCTTTTGGTTTTGGATTACATAGAATCCATCATCAGAAAAATAACAGTTGGTTTGGAAGAATACACTTTCTTAAAGTTCGATCATACATAAAAACAGATAAAAATTTTTAAAAATCCCATTGGCTTAAACTGTTTTTTAAAAATCAGCACAGAAACATACAAAGGCAACAGAGTTTCATCAAAAGAAAGGTATGTCAGGTCAAATGTCAAAGGTCAAATAGATTTGATCAGTATGTGGGTGATGTAAGCAATAATACCCAACAAGTGGGCATTCTTGGGAAATACTGGATCGCAGGGTGTATGAGGGCCCGGCGCGCGGGTGGAGGCGTTATAACCCTGGAAGGTCTGGTATTTCCCAATAATGCCCACCCTGGAGGGTAATATTGCCTAGAAAATGGCTTTATTAGTAAGTTTTAATCATGGTCAAAGAAGAGAGGAAATAAGCATAAAAAATGAATAGAATTAACAGAAAAAGTATTGAAAAATAGTCCATATTTTTAAAGGCTGTTCCAACTGCTGTTGCCCTCCACAGCCATCAACCCCCACACACACAGACACACATCCACCTGAACAACAACATTTGTGAGTAGTAAAAATCTCCTAGCAATCTCTGGGCATTGTTTTTAAGTTCTGTCCTTTTTTGCAAGATCTTTTTTTATTTGTTTGTGGTTGGAGGCTGTGTCTGGTATGCATGCGATCAAAAGAAGGTGGATAGAAGTGTAGCTGGCATAAGCGACAGCCCGAGGTAAATCAATTATTTTAAAATGAATAGATTAACTGTGCGGCACTCTGCTGTGAGGAATTCCAACAGTTTGTTGAGACATAATGGTAGTGTCAAAATCCTGCTTCTCACTGACAAGCTGTTTGAAGCAACGGCTTAATTTCACTAAAGCGGTACTACGAGAACACGGTCAGGAGAGTGCGGCTATGAGAAAAGCCTATTTTGTCGCTCTTCCTGACTGCAGAATAACTGTACTGTGTATGTTTATTTTATTAAGTGAGAGCCAATAGTGAAGTAGCGGGGGGCAGTAGCTCAACATGGCTGGGGATTTCAAATTTAATAAAGTGATTTCAGCCAATGAGAAACCAGGCTGGGTACTTTTGCACAAGGGTATGTGGTGAGGTGGCACTCAGGCTGGTCCTTATTTTTGGTGGGAATTTATTATGAAATAAATGCCCATCTTGGAAGCTGTATCAGCCAAGCAGAATTGTCAGTTAATTCTTGCCATTTTCTAAAGGAAATTCTGTTTCTGCCATTAGAACATAATGGCAGTGAGTTCATATGGACTTGCCCTCAAACCTGTATATACCTATTCTTATTTATTTATTTATTTAAAAGTTTTACCAGGAAAGATATACTGAGCAGACTACTCGATTCCAGATGTGTCCTGGGGAGGATGGAAAGCAGGGATATAACATACTAGTAACAATAAAAATTATAGAACAGCAAAATTTCATAGGTAACATACAATATGTACAAGGTTTCATTTTACAGTGATAAAATAATCTAGGAATAGTATGTACAGGAGGCAAGAAACAGAGTGAGCAGCATAATAGTAGGCAGAATAAGAATAAAAGGTAATGGCAATCAAAATTTGATACCTATGAACCTATCGTGTCACAGAATGAAATACATTTTCAAGAACTAACACTGTTGTCTTTTACACAATCACCTAATTTAACCAACCTAATTGTTAGGAGTAACCTTGCACAGAACAAAACAACATAACACTAAATGGTACAAGACCCTGCAGTCTCACCAGATGCAAGACTTGTGAGCACATTTCTACTTCCGACTGCATCAATACTCCACAAAACAGACAATTCAGGATACAGGGAATTACACATATGCATTTTGAATGTTGTTTTTCATTCAGTGCAAGAGATGTCCACAACAGGGTATGTGGGAGAGACAGGACAACCTCTGCATACCTGAAAGACCTCACAGAGACATACTATTAAATGAAGATGACTGACAAACCAGTGGGACAACACTTCTTTTTTACGGTGGGTGGGCAGAGAGGGACAGTGAAAAAGCAGGGATACTGAATGAATATTTCTGCTCAGTATTCACAAAAGAGGAGGAAGGAGGTGCCTAGTCCAATTAACAAAGCACTCTGGATAGAGGTCGATCCCAGTCCTTTCACAGAAGAAAGGGTTCTGAAAGAACTCCTGAAACTGAAGGTGGACAAAGCAATGGGGCCTGATGGAATTCACCCCAGAATTCTAAAAGAATTAAGGGGAGAACTAGTGAAACCACTGACTACCCTTTTTAACAAATCATGGGAGGATGGTGTGGTATCTGAAGACTGAGGAAGGTGGAAGGATTCCCCTCACAAAAGTGGGAGCAGGACAGAGGCAGGAAACTACAGACCTGTCAGTTTGACCTCTGTGGTGGGAAAGTGATGGAATCACTTCTGAAGGAAAAGAATTGTTGAGTACCTAGAGGCCAGTGGGGCACAGGACCCAAGGCAGCATGGGTTCACAGCGGTAAGGTCATGTCAGACGAATCTAATTGATTTCTTTGACTGGGTGACAAAAGTAGTAGACCAGGGAGGGGCTGTGGACATGGCATACCTAGACTTCAGCAAGGCATTTGAAACAGTCCCACACAAAGATTAATAGTCAAATTGACCAGCCTGGGAGTGGCTCCCAGCATGGTAGCCTGGGTAAAACATTGGCTGGACAACAGGGCACAGAAGGTAATTGTAAATGGAGTCCATTCTGAAGAAAGAGGGGTTACTAGTGTTCAGTACTGGGTCCAGTCCTTTTAATGTCTTTATAAGTGACACTGCAGAGGGACTGGAAAGAAAATTATGCCTCTTTGCAGATGACACAAAGATCTGCACAGGGGTAGATGCACAAGGAGGTGTGGAAAGGATGAGAAGGGACTTGGCAAGGTTGGAGGAATGGTTAGAAGTATGGCAGCTTGGATTCAATGCAAAGAAGTGCAAAATAATGCACCTGGGAAACAAAAACCCAGGGAAGATTACACAATGGTGGGGAGGTAGTAACCACAACAAAATGGAAAGTGACCTGGGGTAATCATATCAGATGACCTTAAGGTTAGCAAGCAATGTAAGAAGGCAGTAGGGAAGGCTGGGGAGATACTGGGATGTATAGGGAGGCATCACCAGCAGAAAACAGGAAGTTGTTATCCTTTGTACAGACAGTTGATGAGACCACATCTGGAGTACTGTGTCCAGTCCTGGAGACCCCATCTCCGCAAGGACATAGCCAGGATAGAGGCAGTCCAGAGGAGGGCAACTAAAATGGTGCAGGGTCTGCAGAGAAGCCATATGAGGAGAGACTAAAGGAGCTTAATATGTATACCCTTGAGGAAAGGAGGGAGGGAGGGCGTGATAGAAACTTTTAAGTACCTCAGTGGAATCAGCAAAGTCCAAGAGGTAGCATCTTTCAGAAAAGAGATGTGCAAGAACAAGGTACACAATTTGAAGATAGAGGGAGGAGCGGTTCAGGGGCAATGTGAGGTAGTATTTTTACACAGAGAGGTGGTGGATGCATGGAACAGCCTTCCTGAGGAGACTGTGGGGTCTAAAACTGTGGGAGAATTCAAGAATGCATGGGACAGACATAAGGCAATTTTTGTTGGGGGTAGGAAGAAATAGGCTGTTCGCTAACTAGGATCTGCAGCTTATCCTGTAGGTAGGGAAATTGGCAGACTAGGCAGGCCAAGCAGTCCTTATCTGCCATCAAAGTCTACATTTCTATGTTTCTCTCAGTCTGATCACTCCATCTCAAAATATTGGTCCTGGTTTTGAAAGGACATTTCAAAATACGCAGAAGAGACAGGCTTATGAGATCAAGCTCATTTTACTTCCCAATATGGTGGGAGATAGTATGAACATTGATTTAGGTTTTATGTCACATTACCCTGCTTAAACGTTCACCTACTTCAGGAACAATGAATGGACGTATAATGGTAGTACATTGTGTTTTCTTGTATGTATTAATACTAAATGGATATAGAATCCTTTTAATTGGTTATCATTATGTTGGTTTCTCCTCCCCAAAAATTATGTTGCTAGATGGGTTGGTGGTGTGGGGTAAAGCTTATATACAGATACATGTTCATACATGGACATTTTAGGTACAGTATCTCATTCACTAGGTAGTCAGTGTTTGTGTCTGTTTCTTTTATATGCACAAACTCTTGCCATCTAGTACCAGACACAATGGGGTTAAGTTGTGGGATGACTATTAGTGCACATACAGAATGGATATATGATTTTGCCTAACTAGTTATCAGTATATTAGTGTTCCCGGGGAGGGGTGATTTCTTAGGTTTTGTTTCAGAGCTCTAGGACTGTTATTGTATATACAGCAGGCTGATTATATGCTGACACATTATAAAACAAAGAACATATTAGGATACAGGATCTCAATTACTAGGGTCTTTGTTAAGTTTGATTTTAATGATACATTAATACTTGGCGGTGGGGGTTGGGCATGGTGGGGAGTGTTGATTCCCTCAGATTTTGATTTGGACTGATATAACTACTATTTAATAGTACAGAATATTAGGTATATACAGACACATGTTGATACATGGACATATTAGGATAACAGCATCTCAGTTACAAGGGGTCTGTGATAGGTTTGTGTGTTGAATGTGCAAAAAACTAGTCTCTTGTTGGGTTGCAGATAGATCAGTAATTGTCAAACTTTTTGGTCTGGGGCCCCTGGCCACCTTCGGCCTTGTCGAGGACCCTACAAAAACATGCATTTGTTATACTGCAGCGCAAAAACAACAACAAGCAAATTGTATAAAACAATGTATTTTTTAATAATATCTTTACGATTATACAAAAAATATACAAATATACATTAATATGTATTACCACTTCTGTTCTAAAATTGTCAGAAGTAAAAAAAGATACTTAAAAGTATGTGACAATTGTCAAAAAAAATGTATGTGCTGGGGGGTAAATGTCAACAAACAGTAAATAAAACAAAAAAATCACTTATTAGTAATGGTACTTCTTTAACTGCTAGCTGCTGGGGAGGGGCTTAGTAGTCCTGTCCTAAAAGCAAATGATCTGCTTTAAGCTTTATGCACTTTAAGCACTGTCCTTATCAGCAATCACCCTGAAATCACTGCTGTAACACAAACCATGGAATAATAGCAAATATATAGTGTACATACCCAGACAGATATCCATGAGTCCATGACTCGTGAGGAGAGACTGGATATACTGAAACTACGTAGTGAGAGGTGAGAGCTGAGAGAGGGAAAGAGCAGCGAGAGGAACCATGCACTTGGAGCATAAAGTTCTGAGTATAGTATAATGTGCAGATGACACTAAGCTCCAAATCCAAATACCGTGTATAAATTAAGTGGGTGCCCAATCAAAGCAGCTGACTGAGACTGACTTAGGTTTTAATATAAACAAAGATCTCACTCATGCTGATCAGTGTAAACTCTTATTAGCCCTTACAGCAAACAGAAGCGATAGTGAGAGGTGAGAGAGAGCAGCGAGAGGAACCATGCACTTGGAGCATAAAGTTATGAGTGTTCAGGCAGCACTTATCGGCTCAGTAACTGTGCTGTGTATGAAGTTTAAATGAACTGCAGATGGGGATGTGATAGAAGGAGGCACATAGATATGAGGAGAGAGAGAGACAGTCAGGAGTTATTCAGTGTTTGAGCTTTTACCAACTTGCTCATGATTGAAATTGCGATGGCAAATGTAAAAATACCCGCTTTGCGTTTCAGTTTACAGACTGTTCCGCAGACCCCTTGAATGCGCTTTATGACCCCTTTTGGGTCAAGGGACCCCGGTTGAAACCGCTGAGATAGATCATGTTTAAACAGTACAGGTTTGAATACTCATGAATAATATTGACTAATTCTACACTGGTTTTAAGACATACAGTATTTACACTGTATAAATGTGGGAAACAGATGATTAATGCTTAATTTGCACTAGGGCAGGTTGTCTTTAAATTCACATGTTTGCCTAACACAAATATATTTTCATATTTAGAATACATTTAACATTATATACTATGTATGCATTTCTTCAGCTTATTTCATCTGTATGTTTTATGACTGTTCTCAGGGAAGAAGCTTATCTATTCTGTGACATTTGACCTGGCATACTGTACCTTTTTTTGATGAAACTCTATTGCCTTTACATGGTTCCATGCTGAGTTTCTGAAGCAGTTTAAGCCAATGGGATTTTTAACAATTGTTTATCTGTTTTTATGTATGCTCTGGACTGTAAGAAAGTATATTCTTCTGACCCAACTGTTATTTTTCTGATGAAGGATTCTATGTAATCTAAAAGCTAGAGCACCTATTTTCTTTTGTAACAGCTATGTTGGTCCAATAAAAAGTATCAAGTCATCTCTTTTTCTGGATCTTTTGTCACAAAGACCAATATGGCAACAAAACTAATTTCTGTGTATAAGGCTGTTAATATAGAAGTACTACAGGAGTCCATTTGGAACCTCTGCTTTTCAGTCTTAATAATTTGCCTTCTGTCTGCCAGGACTGCAAAGTCATCCTTTATGTTGACAAATGCAGTCCTGCCAACCAGTGCAAATCTGTTCCTGATCTCTCTAGATCACTCCAAGATGATTTTAAAAGAGTCCAAGGGTAGTTCATAAGAAGTAAATTAGTTATGAACATAAAATGTCTATGATGTTTTGCAGCAATAAAAGGTGTAAAAATGTGGTCACTTGAAAATAACAACAATTGAAGGTGAGGAATTGGAGTAAGTACCATTTTGCTAATATCTAGGTGTTTATCTCTGTACTACCATTTTCTTTACCAAGCATATTGATCAGAACATGGAGAAAATTGATATTAGATTGGGACTGTTATGCAGAAATAAAAGAAATGTAATCTTGAAGCCTGCAAGTTAATGGCCGAAGTCTGTTACTTTCTTTACTAGATTATGGTCTGCCCATATATGCAATGGCGACCGCCAGCGCAATGGAGAGGATGAGAGTTGCA
Source organism: Neoceratodus forsteri (assembly GCA_016271365.2). Classification (NCBI taxonomy): domain Eukaryota; kingdom Metazoa; phylum Chordata; order Ceratodontiformes; family Ceratodontidae; genus Neoceratodus; species Neoceratodus forsteri. The sequence goes on along the minus strand of CM028133.1, from coordinate 630,002,381 downwards.
TACAATAGAATGTGTCAATTTGCATTAGATGCAAATAGCGATTATCACCATAGTGCTCTCTTTATGAAATTGGACTGGCTTCCATTGAATGCCAGACCTTACTTCAACAGTATTTGAAGTTGGAGAGTTATAAATGGCCAAAATACATTAACTCAAATATGCTGCTGTCTAAATGTTCCAGTTCATGCAAATCTAGAACAACAAAAAATTGCAGCTAGAAATACCAAACTGCTAAACTCCCTGAGGCAAAAGCTTTTACAAACAGATCTGTGAAAACTTTGAATATTCTTCCACTGAATGTATTGAACTCTGTAAGCACCTAGGGCAATTTAAAAATGCCCTGAGACTACATCTAAATGACCTCAGGATATGTAAATGCTTTAAATAGTTTTAGCCATTTTAAAATGACTTAGTATTATTTTTATATGCTGAAACTGTTATTGTATTCTGTGTAATGTGTTGTTGTATTGTAATTTGCCTGTGTCACCTTTAAAATAGGCAATCATGCTTACAGGTTCTTTCCATATTAATAAAATAAATTGAAGCCCCTCTTCCCCACATCTAAGGACATAACAGTGATATCGTCCTGGGGAGGGCACTGTACAACAAAAACACGTAGTCCAGAAAATGGAAATGCTCATTACCTGGCCCCAGACCTTCTCTGCCATAGCAGCCCAACCACAGAAAACCTACAGAGTCCTAGACTGCACTCACCCATGGACGAGAAATTCTTTGTAAAGGACCCCATCAGTGCTTACCCATACCAGGTGCTGAAGATCACTTGCCAGGCTCCTCTTCCTCTCCTGACAGGCTCTGGCTCCACAAACAGTACTGATGGGTCCAGGTACAAGTGCTCCACTGCCCCCGCCTTCTGCTGCCGAATCGCCCGCACAGCTATCGTGATTCTTCAAGGGAGGAGGACCTGGGTAACAAGTGCACCCAGCCCTACGGCTCTCTGGCTGAACTTGCAAGATGACCCCCCCACCACAATGCCTCCCTCTCCTTCTCCTCCCCAGGACCTCCTCAGTGCCAAAAACACCCTTCTTATACCTGTGGGGGTGGGGCCTGCTGGCCACAGGCAGGCCCAACACCACAGACTTGCAGGCCCCAGTATTTCTCAGACTATCTACAGGAATTTAACTAGTCAGCTCCCAAAGGGTGCTAAAAAATAAAAATAAATAGTCATTTGATTGCATACAGACTGCCCTGTAGCCACTGAGTATCCTTTAGGCCCTGTGGAGGATCCAGTACAGTAATGTCTTAGCATGCAACTCCTAATAGCTACATATGCTTGGGTACACCTTGTCCCACCCTGTGGATCTAATGCCAATATCAAGTTCCTGGATCCAAGTATTCCATGGGCCACTAGAGCAGGAGGGTGTCTCTCTTTCCAGAAGGTTTTTAGTTTTCCCTTAAATAGGCTGTTGTGGAGAGTCCCTGTAGCCATTAATCTAGGATAGACAAGGGGTATAGGGTGTGATTTGATGTTACTTTGGCTTTAAGCAGGTCATAAAGTTAGGGGTTGTCTTCAAAGTGGATTCTCGGCATTGTGTAGGTGTCCTGCAGGTCCTTGAAAGATCTTAGCACTTCCGTCTATGGGTGGTGGAGTTCTCTAAGGTGTGGATCCCTCTGTTGTGCCATAGTTTCCAATCCAGGGGAGCCTTGTAAATCAAACACTGAGGGTTTTGCCAACTATGGCAGGCATGTGCCATCTTAGCTACCCATCCTTATTTACCTGCATACTTGTCCCACACCTGTCTGAAATGTTTTGCGCAAAGGATGTAGTGGGTTTATGTCCCCAGTCAGCAAAGAGAATGGCTACTGATGAGGCAAGGTTCCCCTGCACGACTTCCACAGAGAGCCATTGGGGGCTGTGGTGATCAGCTGATATGGTAGCAGGCCATGGCTTGGCATACGATAAAATGGTTGTGTATGGTCCGAGATTTGGAGACAAAAGCCCTTTGCTCCATTGTAACTGCAAAGTGGTAATCGTTATCTTAGGGCATTCCTTGCCTAGATGAAAGAAGATATTTTAGATGACAGGGTTCTGAAGAAGATACGGATCTGCAGAGGCGGTTGGGAAGATATAGTGCAGCTTCAGCAATGTAATAAATCTAAGGCATTAACATTTCCCCACATGGAAAGCAAGACTCCCACCTCTTAATATCTGAATCCAGTTTGTCTAACAAGTTCTGGTGTTGGCTACAATAGTAGCAGCAATGATCAGTCTGAGCTGGACCCCAGAAAAACACCCTATCCAAGTGACAGGTCCAGGATTTTAAAAGGATCCTGTGACAATAATGAATCGGGACATACTAGCAAGGGATGGGTTTTCAGCAAGCAGGCAGAAAACTTCTATATCTGTTAACTTGTACTGAATATAACTCTTGGTTATGGGACATAAAATACATTTTTGTTGTGTTTGAAATATATTTTATTATGTTGGACTGGTTCTATGCCATTTAACTGTCAAATAAAGGTCCGATCTTTAGTAATTATGCTGGATCCGAAACTGTGCTCTGGTACCCATTGCAAGGCCCCAATTTTTCTGCAGCAGTTTGGGTCTAAATTCTGTAGCAAGTCCCCTGTTGCCACAGAACATCTGCGGCATTAGTTTCCTATTTCTGCAGAAATTCTACAGCGGCAGTTAGGGTCTTCAGTAGCAGTCAGCAACCCACCCTAAGCACCTAGGTGGGAAAATGTTAGTTTTGGACTGGGACGTGAAACCTGAGAAGGTTTTCAATTAACTCCTGAGTTCTTAGTATTAGAAAGTAAAATCTACCCTATTCATCTCTGCCCCAGCACCCTCCTACCTCAACCTGGGAGTCCCAGGCCACCAAATGTGAATGACTAATATTTTATTGGCTACCACTGCACAGTGATCCTCATCCTTCTAGTTTTGTCACTAGGCCAGAATGCCCATTTCTCATTCTAGCAGTGCTTTGTGCAGCTATGCTCAAAAGCCCTTCTGGGACAAGAAACCAGAATAATTCAAAAGCATTCTTCAGAATTTAATATAAACTGTGGAATAGTTTTCTGGGTTCACTCTGATCCATGAAATAACCACAGTTTATATGACCCATAGAATACTTTTCCTTGGTCAGAGTCAATGTAAACTGCAGATTTGTTTTACTCACAGTTTATACTGACTCTTCATGTTTTAGTTATTGATTATGATGTATCACCTCATCTGCCGGCCCCCATCGGTCTGATCTACACATGCTCAGCCCGCCACACACCCTGAGACTTAACTCACTCCTGAACACCCCTGGCTTACCCCCAGAGATGGGGCCACCGAGGGCTTTCCCCAGATGGAGACTGAACTGTAGAATGGACATGAGAGCCTGGTCAGTAGTGTAATGTCTGCACCATGGGGTGAATGTCGTCATGCAGCAGCAGAACCTCCATTTCCTGTTTTCTCACTGGGAGGTGTGCAAGCAATGACGTTGGGGTGGCATGCTGAACATCTGACATGCATCCCAAACATAAACAGTCCTAGCTGACATACCCCAGGCTGCCATTTGGGGTTACCCAAACACTGGTGACTTCCCCATCCCCCGGAGGAGGAGAGCAGTCCATAGGACATTGATCCACCTCCTCCACTGGCCGGCCTCCAACTTCCCAGGCTCTTTTCTGAACCGGGTTGTCAGCGTCACTAAGCGGTACCACTGAGCTGGCTAATTACTGACTCTTCACTATAAACTGTGGAATAATATTCTGCATTTCATGTAAACCAGTTCATATAGCTACAGAATAATATACCGCAGTTCATGTAAACTCATGGAATAATACTCCACAGCTCATGTAAACCTCAGAATAATACTCACAGCTCAAGTAAACTGTGGAATAATATTCCACAGTTCATGTAAATTATGGAAATATATTCTTCTGTTCATATAACCAAGGAATAATATTCCACTGTTCATGTGAACTGAGAAATATTATTCTGATTCTCCAGTTTACATTAAATTCTGTAGAATTTCTGTGGCAGTGGAATCGCAGAAAAATTGGGGCTTTACCCATTGGTATGGATAGACAGCAAGAGCTGCTGGGTACATTATGGGATGAGGGGCATACTCTGGGATTATGCCCCATTAAACTAATACCCAACAGAGGAGTATTCCTGTATAATGGATGAAAGGGCCTGTAGGGAGGTGGGGATGTCTGAGAGTAGAAGGGTTATGTCATCTGCGAACAGTGTCAGTTTGTGAGGAGACCTGCCACTGTAATGCCAGGAAGTTTGGGAAAGCACAAATCTTTAATGCCATGGGTTCTAAAGATTGGGAGACCACTGAATTGGTAAGTACTGATGCAAAGGGTTGGTGTATAACAGTTTCATCAGAGAAATAAAGTTCTAGTCAAAACCAAAGTGGGACATGACACCAATAGATATGCCCTCCACACTGTCAGATATTTCTCATCATCCAGAGACAGGGTGGAAGTGGGCATCTGACAGATTATACTTTTCCAGAGCAGGTCAAGGATCCTACAGGTATAAATGGTCCCCAGTCAACCTGGAATGAAACAGACTTTATCTGAGTGGATGAGGTCACCAATGATATCTTGAAGTCTCCTTGAGTATTTTCACAAAGATCTTCACGTTCCACATTGATCAAGGAAACAGACCTGAACTGGGAGCAGAGTACACAGTTGCTCCCCTTCTTTGGGATGAGTTTCATCAAGGCTTGCATAAAATATGGTGGGAGGTGTCTCTTCCCAGTGCCTCATTGTATATTGTGGACAATTTAAGATCGCCACCAAAGATGTATAAAAGTCACCGGGAACAAATCCAGTTGAGGGTATTCCTTGAGCATGCTCAGAATAGTATCCCTGACTTCTGTTCGGTGATAGGCCTGGTAAATTGGGTATTAGCTGTGTTTGATACCTGGAAGAGCTTTTCATGTGCTTTCAGACTAGAAGAAATCCTAGAAACTTTACTTTCTCTTAAGTGAAAACATGCATCTATTATTGAGACTTAGACTCTCTAGCTGAATAATAATACAGTATTTTAATTGAAACATAGATTTTGTTAGCAGGAAAAGACTGCTAGGCCCATGCAGTCTGCCCCAACCCTGCCTTCCATATGTTGTGTTTAATGCTAGAATATATAGTATGACATGGAAAGGGACATCATTTTAAAACTTTAAAATAGGGTTTTAGAAGAACAATACTTCACATTTTGTTAAATATTTCTCAGATGCTTAACTAGAAGGATTACTGGTCTCTTTTTTTATGGTTACTTTATTTCAGTGTTGATAGTTTATCTAAAACGTTTAGATAAGAAACAAAAATGATTGTAATTGTAATACACTTTGCACTATATTATTATGAATGGTAAAAAGACAAAAACAGGGTGCCCACCCAACCTCCTGTCAACAAGTCTCTGTTCAGATGAGGCTTCAGAGGCTTTAGATTAAGACAGTGTAAAGAAAAAAACATTCTTTGTACAAAAAATATAACATGGTGCACAAAGCCACAGGAAGCACAATCTAGGTGAAATAGCAAAGTGTCTGTGCTCCCTGTTGCTGTTTGCAACATGTTGCCAATTGTTTTCCATGTAATTTTTTTTTTTTTTTGCAGTATCATTATATCGTGCTCCCAAATCTGTGTCTGAAAAGACAGACTCATCAGCAGGAGCTTTGGAGAGTGCATTGTTTTTGCTTCTGAGCTTTAGTTTCACAGTCACAACAGCACCAGACAGTCATGCGAACATCTCCTTTTCCTTGTGACTTTTATTGAAGGCATGAAAATAAAATGCTGTCTCCACTCTTCTACATCCAGTTGTTCGCATTATCTTCCAGTTTCAAAAGTGTTATTAAATTCATCAGCAGTCATGAGGTCAATCTTCCCATGCCCTTTGAGACTTTTACCCAGGTTTACCTGTTCCATTTCCTTATTCATAGGTCATCCAAAGGAATTTGCATTACCTCATTGTCGTTTGCACAATTCAGGCGGTAAATAGGACACCCTGATAGGCATCAGCAGCAGTGCGGTTCTGTTACAGGAATGAAGGGTAGCAGGAAGTATACATTTGCATGAAGGACAGAGGTGCACTTGGCAGGCAGTTATGCTTCACATTACATAGGTAATGGATTAGATTGCTTTAAGAATCAAGACTGAAACGTGGCATGTTTCACATGGCAGGAGCCATAAATTACCAAGTTGAAATGACTTTTTGTTTTCTTTTCAGTGAAAGGCCAAACTGTTATACAGTACACTAGTTGATATTAGTTGTACTAGCCAAACAAGCATCGTTATTTTTGGGAAAATAACTCAGAAAAGTATTACATTGCTTCTACTTAGCTTGCCTTTTAAGAAAAACTTATAAAGCCTCTCATAATCTGCAGATTCATTTAATTTATATTGAAATGTCAATATATGGATGCATATAACCATCTGCATATACAAAGATAAACACTTTCTTAATATATATATATCTTCTTTGAAAATCTTTCTTTCCATCATGCCCCATCATGGAACTAAAGCCGTCAGCATCAGGACCACCTGGAAAGTTTTGCAGGCTGGGGCCACCACATCGACACAGCTGGTTGGTACCTATATAACGAGGCATCCCCAGCCTGCCTCAGTTCTTTCTTCCACCGTCAGCTGCTGTCGATCCACCACTCTGAAGAATGCAGTCAAAATTTTCCAAGTATTTGCTAACACTGCTGCTTCTTTAAGTATGTTATTTTAAACAGTCTTTTATGCTGTTACCAAAAGTCAAGGAAACACAGTTCTGTGTTTGCTAAATAGAGGTTTCAAGCAGAAGGCGAGCATTCCTCCAAGAGAAATCTCTGAGTTCCTTGAGTTTTCTGCCTTTCCAGCAGTGATTATTCCTCCTGTGCATTCTTCACTCTAAGATGCAACTTTTGCAGCTCAGCACAGGCCTGTTCAACTGACTGCAGTTTCCAGGAAGGCTGGTGAACATCATCAGCCCCAGCTGCAAAGCCTTTTTATTCCTCAGCCTGAAACAGATTATGTGGTTATAATGGTTGCCCATCACAGATTCAAAGCTCCAAAGCACATGAGATCTCTTCCTCCTGACAAGGAGTCATGGAAGCTGGATGTGATAGGAAGAGAACTTTGGTTTTGCTTCCCAGGGCCTAAGAATTGCTAACTATCAGGCATGATTGAACATCAGAATTGCCTTTGGAAGACTATGGCCACCCTGGATAAAAATTGCCAGCGGCCAGGATAAAATACTGGCTCAGCAAACTATATAGCTAAAGGCCAGGAAGCTGATAAGCATCTGCTGAGACTGGCCTCTGATGCTGCAGCCAGGGCTGCTGCCTCTGGATATCCTCCATTGTCATTCTTGGCTAGGGTGGCTGGTGTTGCCTCTGATGTACAACAGTCTGGATGAAGGCTTCTTTCAGGAGAAAATAATTGTTTGGCAATGATGTTGAAAATGCTTTAAGGTAGTTACAGTCCTCTAAAATAACTTGGATCCCTTCATACTTTGAACTGGAAACCCGGGAAAAGCCTGCATTTCTTTGAAGACTCTATGCCTGTCAGGCCATGGTTATTCAAGAGGCCTCAGTCATGATTCCCAGAGACCTCAGTCTTCCACTTCCCAGGCTACAAACCTGCCCCAGGTGCCCATGCCAGACTTACAAAGGTCAAACCATTACCAGCACCCCTGATGCTGATGTCTTCCCACACCCTTCCCTCCCTTCTTCCAGCCTCAGGAAGTTCTGGTTGAGGCTGCTTCTCCCTCTTTCTTCCAAAGTGGAGGAGATCACCACAGATGCTTGGATACTGGAGGTGGATCAGCATTGACATGCCCTAGAGCTCCTTGCTGTTCCTCCAGTTACCCCCTTGCCAACAGATATCCTCCAGGACATCTTGTCTTTTGCTCAAGTCCTCCTCCACAACAGGGCTGTGGATTCTGTCCTGGTTTCAAAATAAACCAAAGCTTTTGCTCCTGGTACTGTACTTTCTGGTTCCAAAATGAACCGGGATTTAAGCCAGAACTAGACTTTCAGGGACTGAACCTTTTCATAGAATACAAGAAGTTTAGAGTGGTCCCCTACAATCCCTCCTTCCCCTATTACTGAAAAAGATTTGATATTTGCACTGGACATGAAGGGTGCTTACATATGTCAGGATTTGCAGGTCACACAAAAAATACCTCGTTTTATGCTTCAGGGCTCACACTACTAATTTTGTGTCTTGTCCTTTGGTTTATGTTCTGGACCATGTGCCCTTACCAAAGTATTTGCTCCAGTGGCAACTGCTATCTGCAGGAAGGCCTGTATGTTTCCCTTACATAGATAATTGGCTGTTAAAGGCCCCATGTTAGGAAGTAATTATTTGCACACTGTTTCAGACTTGAAAATTGTTTGACCAATAGGGCATATTGGTCGGTGAGCTGAAGTCAGTCTTTACTTCCTACCAGAGGCTGCAGTACATAGGGGTTGTTCTGGACACAGGACTGGGCTGGGCATATCTGCTTGCCGACCATGCCACAGCCCTGGTGGCACAGGCTCAGCTTGTTTTCTTCAGTGAGTATGTGTTGGCCAGTTGTCTTTTAAGACCAATCACCCTGATGGAGGCTGATGTCCTGAGAGTTGCACTGGCCCACCTCCACATGAGGATCCTCAGTGGTTCCTCGGAGTGCAGTGGGCTCAGCAATCAGATGAGATGGAGTGTCTCATACAGGTCACTCCTTCTCTCTGTTGTTCCCTATTCTTGTGGTTGGACCGCTCCATCCGAGAGGGGTCCACAATCCTCCAGCTGTTCTCCTTGTTGGTGATGACCATGAACCCCTGAGGTTCAGGCTCAGTGCTCATATCATCTTCCTCAGAACCCAGGGCCTATGGGGACCTCTAAATATAGTGCTTTACAGCAGCACTCTGGAGATGAAGGGTGTTCTGCATGACCTGCTGGTCTCACCTTCCTCTTTCCAGGATATCGGCTATTAATTTACACAGACAATACATTGGTGATGTACAACACCAATCGACAGGACAGAGTTCATTCATATAGAAAGTTGATGAGACTTTGGCAATGGGTGGCTTAATGAGACATATTTCTGTCAGCAGAGTTTCTTCCTGGTCCACGGAATACACTGGCAGGTCACCTTATTTGGTCCTGTGCTTTCTGTCATGAATGGTAAGCTCTGAGACTCCATTGTGGCTTACCTATTCAAAAATGAAGTCATCAGAACATAGACCTGTTTGCATGTTTGACAATGCAAAACTGCTGCATTTCTGCACGCTCCTCCAGGGTCTCAAGTTTTGGTGAGACACATTGTCCCTGTCTTGAAAAGGAGGTTTATGTGTGCTTTCCCCATTCCCTCTAATACAGAGGGTTCTGATTAAGCTACAGTCTGAACCTGTCACACTAATTATGATGGCTTCTCACTGGCCAGACAAATTTGTTTTCTGCTTCTCCAGCAATTGGCAGTGGAACCTCCTATACCTCTCCCTCTGTGAGCCAGCCTTCTGACATGGGAACATGATGCTCAGGTGCTTGAATCTTTGATCCCTACACCTTCATGCCTGGCTCATGAGGATATAGAGCTCTCCCACTTTGGGGGTTTCCTTGGCTGTGGTAAATGTTCTCTTAACAGCTAGAAAGCCATCTACCCAGTATTCTTATTCACAAATATGGAAACGTTTTACTGTGAGGTGTACTCAACATGCCCTGGATCCTTTACATGTCCAGTTCTAAAGGGCTGGACTACTTCCTGTTCTTATTGACTTGGGACTTAGGTATTCCTCTGTTAAGGTCCAAATGGCTTCTGTCAGATTGTGGCCCTGATGCGTTTTCCTGTAGATTCCTCAGAGGTATTCTCCTACTGCTCCTCCCGGTCTGAGATCTGATTCCAGTATGCAACATTAATTTGGTCCTGGAGACCCTCACTATACCTTCCTTTGAGAATGCAGCTACTTGTTAGTTGTGCTTCCTCCCATGGAAGACACTTGCTAGCGGTGATAACATCTGCAAGGCATGTCTCTGAGTTACATGCTCTGGTTGCAGATCCTCCTTTTATCATTTTCACAAGGATGAGGTCCCCTTACATACCAGTCCTCATTTTCTTCTGAAGGTTGTGTCTGAAAGTACACTAAATCAGACTATAGACCTTCCTGTTTACTTTTCGTCTTCCACAGATAATGAGGAATGTTGTTTATGTGCACTGGACATTTGTAGGATGCTACGTTGATACATGGATCATACAAAGGACTGTAGAATATCATCTCAGCTGTTCATTGCTTTTGCCCCAGGATGGTAGGCTCCTTGATTACTAAACCAGGGCCTGTCAAATGGCTGGCCAGTTGTGTTATGTTTTGTTATCAGAAGCATGGTTAGCAGCTTCCTAGTCCTGTTCATGTTCATTCGACCCAAAGGGTGTCTACATCAGTAGCTTCTTTTCAAAATGTGCCTGCTGCTGACATTTGTGCTGCTAACACTTGGAATACTGTTCATACATTCACTAAACACTACAATCTGGACATCATCTCTCATAGGTGTACCATCTTTGAATTCAATTTTCTGCAAGGCCTCCTTACTCATGGTCATTAAATCCTGCTGTCTTTCCTCAGTGCTTGGTACTGCTTGGGAAGTGTTCCATGATGTGGCTAATTGAGAGAGACATCTTCAAAGGAGATAGAATAGTTACCTACCACAACAGTAGATCTTTGAATCTCTCCACTGAGCCATAGCTCTCCCTCCCTCCACCTTCCCCTCTTTTCAGTTCACGGGTGAATATGTTGCCTGCTCCCACAAGCTGTTTCTCCTTTGAAGCCTACTATGACATCTGTACTATGCTCTCCTGTGTGCCTATGTGGTCCTAGAAGATTCTGTCTCTGTCGGTCCATGATCCTCCGAACTTGCCTCTGGTGGGCAACTGAAGCATGCTTGGAATGCTCACATTATAGGCATCAACCAGGCATGTCAACATGGGTGGCTGCAGCCTGCAAACATTTTTGGATGGTCCTGATGCCAACGGCTTATAGTTCATTGATGTGGCTCAATGAAGGAGATTTTGTTATATACATATATATAAAAGCCCTAAAGGGCCATTCTATATTGTAGTGGCACAATAGTGCCACTATAGCTAGGGTTGAGCAAGCTGTTTAATGTTAAACCCCTAAATTTGCACCTTAATAGCTTTGCCTTCTTTTAGCAGAATTGCATGGAATTTTGCATGTGCATTCTGGGGGCAAGATCTATTTATTTGCCAAGTTTGGTCCAGTCGGATGTGTGGATTCTGAAATCCAGGTAGTGTGTTTTTAGGAAAAGTTGGCATTTTTACTGTTTTGTCTTTTTGTCATAGCCAACAGCCCAGACTGTTTGGAATTTTGACTGCAATTTTCAGGAAGAAAGGGCCTGCTACAGAATGATGACTTTTGTTGGTTTGGTGAAACAATATTAATCTGTTCCCAAGTTATAAGGATTTGAAATGTCAGTTCTGAGCATGCTCAGTGTGATCTTCCACCCAGCCTTAACTCTATCTGCCCACTGAATCAATCTCCATGTAACTACTGTATATTGTCTACTCTGTAAAGTGCACATGTAAGCCTGTTGTATACTGTGTTTGACATATGCCTGTATTTTGGCTGATTCCTAAATGTACTCTGATTTTTGTCTGCCTTGATGTTTGTTTCTTGCACTGTTTTGTCCTCACTGTGACGAGGTACCTTTGTAAATGAGCATCTGGCTCAAAGGTTGTTAAACTGATGTTCTAATAAATAAATAAAATAAAATAAATCTTTGGATAGTCATTTGATACCATACTGAGAATGCTCAGAACCCAATTTCCAATCCTTATAATGTGGTAACAGATTGATATTTTTCACCAAACCAACAAAAGGCATCATTCTGGGTCAAGCCCTTTCTACCCTGAAAATTTCAGACCACAATTCCAAACCTTCTGTGCTGTAGGTGATGGCAAAACCCAACCCCCAAATGTTTCCTAAAAATGCACTGTCTGGATCTGAATCTGCACATCTGACTGGAACAAAACTGGCAAATCAAGACACCTTGCCCTCCCAAAAAAAAAATTGTGCATGCAAAATTTCATGCAATTCTGTTGAACAGGGAAAAGCTATTAAAATATTTATATACAGTTGTACTACAGTGGCACTACAATAGTTAGGGCTGAGTAGGCTGTTTAATGTCAACTCCTAACTTTGCACCTCAATAGCTTTGCCTCCTTTGTTCAGTGGAATTGCACAACAGTTTGTATGCATAGTCTGGGATGCAGTGCCTCTTGATTTGCCAAGTTTTGTTCCAGTCAGATATCAGCCTTCCAGATCTGGGTAATGCCTTTTAGGAAAAATCTGTTTTTTTTTTTCTGTTTTTTGTCATTGCCTATGGCCCAGATGGTTTGTAATTTTGTTCTGAAGTTTTCAGGGTAGAAAGGGCTTTTCAAGAATGGTGCCTTTTATTGTTTGGTAAAATATTAATCTGTTCCCAGGTTATAGTGATTTGAAATTTTGTTCTGACATGCTCAGCAATGTATTAGACGCCCATTCAAAATACGCTACTGAGCATGCTTGAACCAAAATTTCAAATCCTTATAACTTGGGAACAGATTCATTTTCTTCACCAAACCAATGAAAGGCACCATTCAGAGCAAACCTTTCTACTCAGAAAATTTCGGACCAAAATTCTAAACCATCTGTGCTCTAAGCGGGGATGACAAATAAAACAGTAAAAAAAGATTTTCCTTAAATCTGTATCTTGAATTCACCCATCTGACTGGAACAAAACTTGGTAAATCAAAATATCTTGTCCCTCAGACTGCATGTGCAAACTTGCATGCAATTCTGTTCAACAGGGTAAACTATTAATATTATAGTAGTGCAGTAGCGGCAATATAGTTAGGGTTGAGCAGGGGTAGGTTCTAGCTTAAACCCAAATATTGCACTTAAAAACTTTGCAGCCATTCTGCAAATTTGCAATAAATTTTGCATGCAAAGTTTTGAGGGCAAGATCTCATGACTTGCCAAGTTTTGTTCTGTTCAGATTTGCAGATTCCAAGATCCAGATAGCAAAATAAGTAAAAAAAAAAAAAGGGGGATGTTTTGTCATCGCCTAGTGCCCAAATGGTTTGGAACTTTGCTATGAAATTTTCAGGGTACACAGGGCATCTCCACAGTTGTGCCTTTCTCTGGGTTGGTGAAAATATTAATCCATTTCATACTTATTAGGATTTAAAATTTGGTTCTGAACATCTACAGTTCACTCTTTTGGATTGTTGCTTGGAATGAAAAAATTTGGCCTGCATCAGAAACATTTTTGTTTTATATGCTGTTAATCTTTTTTCTTGAGGAAAATTCTCATGTTGCTGCCATCCTATTCCTGTTTTATCTAAAAAAAAAAAAAATATTCAAACCCCATTAAAAGGTATCATTCACAGACACCAATACATGTACCTCACTAACTGGGACCCCATTAGGTGGATTATGCACTTAAGTTTAGGAAACATTACTCAAAAATGTGTTTTATACACATTTAGACATTTTTATTTAAACGATTGATAACTGGAAAGGCACACTGAGCTGTGGCTCGATTCCAGAGTGTGACCGGGGAGGAGATGTGAGAACATACAAATTTTACTTACAAGATACAAGTAGCAGCAATATTAAATGAACAATGGATAGATCAAAACTGGTAGATTCTGATCATTGAAACAGATGGGCACATGTTACAGTGACTACAACATTTACAAAAGAGTGCATCAGTCTGAGAAAGTCATTTCAAGATGAGTGCCAGGAGATAAAAGTTATGTGTGGAGAGTGCACAAAATGAGAAAAGTAGTAAAGTAAATGATCAGGAGGCGGTGGACACAAACTTTTTTGTGACTCTATTTTCTTTTTGTATGGCGGTATGAAAAAGAACATAGAAACATAGACTTTGACAGCAGATAAGAACCACTTGGCCCACCTAGTCTGCCCATTTCCTTACCTAGAGGATAAGCTGCAGATCCTATTTAACCAACAGCCTAGTTCTTCCTACCCACCATAAAAATTGCCTTATGTCTGTCCCATGCATTCTTGAATTCTCCCAGTTTTAGACCCCACAACCTCCTCAGGAAGGCTGTTCCATGCGTCCACCACCCTCTATGAAAAATACTTCCTCACATTGCCCTGAGCCGCTCCCCTATCTTCAAATTGTGTCCCTTATTCTTGCACATCTCTTTTCTGAAAGATGCTACCCTCTTGGACTTTGTTGATTCCACTGAGGTATTTAAACATTTCTATCATGCCCCTCTCCCTCCTTTCCTCAAGAGTATACATATTAAGCTCGTTTAGCCTCTCCTCGTGTAGCTTCTCTTGCAGACCCTGCACCATTTTAGTTGCCCTCCTCCGAAGTGCCTCCATCCTGTCTATGTCCTTGTGGAGATGGGGTCAGTACTCAGATGGGGTCTCACCAACTGTCTGTACAGGGATAACAACTTCCTGTTTTCTGTTGGAGATGCCTCTCCCTATACATCCCAGTATCCCCCAGCCCTCCCTACTGCCTTCTCACATTACTTTCCAACCTTAAGGTCATCTGATATGATTATCTCCAGGTCCTTTTCCATTTTGTTGTTGTTACTACCCCCCATTGTGTAATCTTCCCTGGGTTTTGTTTCCCAGGTGCATTATTTTGCACTTCTTTGCATTGAATCCAAGCTGCCATACTTCTGACCATTCCTCCAACCTTGCCAAGTCCCTTCTCATCCTTTCCACGCCTCCTTGTGTATCAACCCTGTTACAGATCTTTGTGTCATCTGCAAAGAGGCATTCTTTTCCTTCTAGTCCCTCTGCAGTGTCACTTATAAAGACATTAAAAGGACTGGACCCAGTACTGAACCCTGCGGTACCCCTAGTAACCCCTCTTTCTTCTGAGTGGACTCCATTTACAATTACCTTCTGTGTCCTGTTGTTCAGCCAGTGTTTTACCAGGCTACCACCCTGGGATCCTCCCAGGCTAGTCAATTTGGCTATTAATCTTTTGTGTGGGACTGTGTCAAATGCCTTGCTAAAGTCTAGGTAGGCCATGTCCACAGCCCCTCCCTGGTCTACTACTTTGGTCACCCAGTCAAAGAAATCGATTAGATTGTCTGACATGACCTTCCTGCTGTGAACCCATGCAGCCTTGGGTCCTGTGCCCCACTGGCCTCTAGGTACTCAACAGTTCTTTCCTTCAGAAGTGATTCCATCACTTTCCCAGCCACAGAGGTCAAACTGACAGGTCTGTAGTTTTCTGCCTCTGTCTTGCTCTCACTTTTGTGAAGGAGAATCACATCAGCCTTCTTCCAGTCCTCAGGTACATCATCATCCTCCCATGATTTGTTATAAAGGGTAGTCAGTGATGTCAATAGTTCTCTGCTTAATTCTTTTAGAATTCTAGGGTGAAATCCGTCTGGCCCCATTGCTTTGTCCACCTTCAGTTTTAGGGGTTCTTTCAGAACCCTTTCTTGTATGAAAGGACTGGGATCGACCCCCTCTCCAGATTGCTTCTGTTAATTGGATTAGGCACCTCCCTTCCTCTTTTGTGAATACTGAACAAAGTATTCATTCAATATCCCTGCTTTTTCACTGTCACTCTGCCCACCCACGTCCATTCTATTCAGCCTCACTATCCCTCCCTTTGTCTTTCTACACTCCCTGATATACCTAAAAAGGTTTTATCCCCTTCTTAACTGAGTTGGCTATCTTTTCCTCAGTTTGTGCCTTTGCTATTCTGACTATCCTCCTGCTTCCTTCTGCCTTAACTGGTGCAGTTCTCTGTCCAGCTTCTTCTGTGTTTTCTTATACTTCCTAAATGCTATATTTTTCCCCTAACCTTCACTGCCACTTTTTTGAGAACCATAGTGGCTTTTTCTTTCATTTTGGTTTGTTTATTTGCTTCACACAAGGCTTGTTGCCTCTGTGATGGCAGTTTTGATATTTCACCATTGTTGCTCCACCCTCCTTCTAGCCTGTTTGCTAGTGCTTTCTAAGGCACTCTCCCATCTTGCCAAAGTCAGCCTCCTGAAGTCCAGAACCCTCACTTTTGTATGGCTTGACTCTTAGCTGGGTTATTGTGAACCACACTGTTTGGTGGTCACTTGTTCCCAAATGGCTACCCACTTCTAGATCTGAGATCCTCTCACTGTCCCCATTTGAGAATACAAGGTCTGAGGTTGCTCCCTCTTGAGTAGGTTCCAAAATTAGCTGTCTGAGGCATGCCACCTGAAGGGCATCAAGAATGGCCCTGCTTTTGGATGTGGCTGCAACAAAGGTGCTCCAGTTAACATCTGGCAAATTAAGGTCCCCATCAACAGTATCTCCCTTTCTCTGCCATCCTAAGTATGCCTATTATCATATCCTTGTCCATTCCTCCCATGACATGGGAGTCTGTATACAACCCCTGTGCAGATTGTGGTGCCATTTCCAGTCTCTAAGGTGACCCACAGTGCCTCCTCTCCTCCCTGTTTACTCTTTTGTTCAGTTGTGTTTATCCCTTCCCTTACTTAGAGAGCTACTCCCCCGCCCTCCTCTGTCTGTCCTGTAGGTTGTGTACCCTGGTATGTTAACATCCCAGTCATGGTTCTCTGTGTACCATGTTTCTGTGACTGCTACCATATCTAGGCATCCCTCTTCCATCAAGCTCATATGAAACAAGATTGACTAATCTGAAAAAAATTTGGACTTAATGTTTTTTCTGATTCTTTTTTGTATGAAGCATTCTTTTTCATGAGCTTGTGTCACACTCCTGAACAAAATAATACTTTATATGAAAAAGAATTGAGCTTAGCTTTTTCCTGATTTTTTTTTTTCATATGAAGGGTTCTTTTTTGTGAGATTGGGTCATACTCATGAAAAAGAATGCTCCATACAAAAAATAGAATTTGGTCTTAGGTTTTTCCTGCATTTTAATTTTAACAGACCATGACTCCAATGAATATCTGCAGTTAAGGGACAATCTATATATCAAAGCAAGGTAGCAAAGGTCTTAATGAGTACTACACAGTGATGCTTAATACCCCAAAAAACTTATGGGCCATATAAAACCCTAAAATTAAAATAATTAAAATTCCATAGGATAACATTGGAACGTTAACAAGCCATACAAGCAAGTAAAAATGCTTTTAGGCAAAGGAAACACAGGGCCCTCTGTTGAGCAATGGAGGGCCCTGTGCTTCCATAAGCAAGTGCATATTTTCACACAGGTTCTGAAATGACCTGCATCAATGAGGATATGTTTATACTATCTCAAAAAGTAATGAAAATCTTTGTCAAAAAACTTTCATTAATGCAACAGTTAGGGTTCAGATTAATGTGACAAAAGTACAGAAAAGTGGTGTTAGGGTTCCCAACCTAACCCCCCAACCCTTCAGGGAGCAAAAGGGAAAACCATTACAACTTCACCTCTCCTGAGTCTTCCCAAATCATCCCTGGGGTCTTCCTTGGCATTCTTAACCCTAACACTCACGCCTTTCCATCAGCACACACAGTAAGCTCAAATGTGCAGAATATATGAGAGTGGGCTAAGCATTAGGGTCAATAACCCCAAGGAGATGTTAATGCAGCTCTCAAGAACAATGAGATTTCAACAACCATAAAATGGAAACCCCAGGATAGTTACAGGGGCCTAGCATGAACAGTGAAAACAAACTAAAGCAAACATGTATATCCCCAATAGCTACTGGAAAAGAGTTGTCTTTTGACAAGGAAACAAGGACATTTTATAAGATATGAGGGTATAGATTTCCTTTAATCCTACTAATATTTCTGGCATTTAGATGGCCAATAGTATCCCACACCAAATCAGTAAAAGTAGAGGAATAAAGCTGGACCATGTTTGGGTAATGAATGCACAAATTACAAAGATAGAACCTGCTATGTGACAAGGAGTAAAATGCTGATGCTACCAATAGTAGCTGTTTTAAAAAGTAACTAATTACTCTGATTAGACAGAAATCAACCATATAACATATAGTAATACCATTTTATTTTATAAAGAATATTTAATGCAACTGTATCCTAAAACACTTTATCTTGGATAGTATTTCTAGTTATATTAGTAAGACAATAAAATGTCCAGTGCTTGACCTTGCAATAATAGGAGAACACAGGAACAGAAATATGACATGAATAAGACATTGTTCTCTACAGTCATCTGACCTCCTATCCAGCATTAGTTTTTGATCCTTGTAAGATGTCTCATGATGTCCCAAAATGTATTGGCCTTCTGTCTCTAATGGTGTTGCTGACTGACTAACTTTCAGCTTAAAGCAATACTGCAATGTTTCAGACCCAACTGCCCCAGCTTATCTTTACTGTTATTCTCAGGCAATGTGTTTGAAGCTATCTAACCTTTTAGTTCCTTCCTTCTGTTTGAGCTATCTGGTTTCACTGTCATAAAGAAGGACACATAGCATTGAACTCCAATGTATCATTATCTTCGTGTTGAGGTTAACCAGTCTGTTGTGTGTTCTAGGCGTTAATGAACTGCCAAAAGCACCATTAGCCTTGCCTATTCTTGCATTAGCTTCATTTTGAGCACCTCATTAGCTGTTACCATAAATCCCAGGTCAAAGAGGACCTGACTTCCTTAAGTGGCTTTCCTCGAAGATGTTCAAAAGTGCACATGGGAAAAGTGTAAGACTGTTAGACAAGAGCAAACATTTTTGAAATTGCAGCTGCAAATGTGACTGTTGTAAAAGATGACATGGGTTTGCAAATACTGATTCTCTGGTGTCTAATGCCTGTTTCACCAGAGCACGCTGCACCTGCTGTATTGCCATTACATTTTGGAGGACACTTGGTATCAGGTTCCATAGGGAAAAATCTCCAGATTTAGAATGAACATTGTATTTTCCATCTGTCCCTATCTTTCTGTGTTTCCATATATTTGAACTTGTAAAGGGCTATTGCACTATGTATTTGGGGTTATAGAACTGTGGCATTGCTGTGTATTAAGCGGGCAATAACACACTGAAGGCTGTATGTTTGTTGGGAGATATAGGCAGTCCACAATTGTGTGCTGAGGTATGAAGCCATCGCTGAGTGCTCCTCAGCTTTCACTGGAGCAGAGCTTAAATCTTCCAATGAAAGCAGACCTTGAAATGTATTCCTACACTTATTAAATGGCCTGGTGTTATTTATTTGTAATTTTTGACCAGAAAAGCACACTAAGCTGCAATAGCTTGTTTTCAGGTATGTCCTGGGAGTAGTTTGCCTGGACCTGTTTTGTTGACAGGTGGCATGTTGGCCTTGATTCTGTGGAAACTCCCTGCTCTTCTTGTTGGAGGTGCTGTCTGCTCTTTGTAGGGGATGGAGGACCCTGGAAAGGAGAAGGTGGAGATGCTGCCTTGGTGGAGGAGACTGCTTCCTCCTCACCTGGAGAACTGAAGAAGCCAAGCTAGCTAGCACCAAATCAGTTTGTGAAAGAGCAGATGTGCCTTTGGAAGGTGGTGAATCCTGTTCAACAAAGAATATGGTGGAGGCCTCAGTTCCTACCTCTGACCCATATATGGTGTCCTCTGACTAAGCCCTGCTTAAGGAAAGAAATGAAAATGGCAAGACAATTCAAGAAAATACTAGCACCTGCTGGCTGTCATAGCCAAAGAAGAAGCTTGCCACAAGGTGGCAAGACATAGACTCTATTCCTCTGACAGCTGCGCCTGTGTTGTTGACATGGTGGGTTAGTGAGGCTACAACAGGAGACACTCTATCAGCTGAAGCCAGCCAGTGGTCTGATAGAGAACAGTTTAATGGGGTTTCGCTGAGAAAGCCATCTTGGACTGCACCACAGGCCACACACACACTGTGTCACAGAGGAAACAGCCTGCTTCTGTTCCCCAACAAGGCTCTAGTACTCCAACCAATGAACAACAACCCTGATCTGTAGAGAGAGCACTCCTGGCAGCCAGCTGGGAGCATCAAGGTCCAGAGGGTCTGTGGGTGCTGGTCTCCTCTCCCACCTGGATCACAAAGGTTGGCAACCCTCCAGTTAAATCTCCTGAGCAGGTGAGTACAACCTTTGTTTTTACCAGTTCAGAGAGGCACACTATACTGTCACATGTTCATTTGACTGCTTTCTGATTTTGAATTGACTCAAAACCCAGTTCTCCAGGGTTTAGTAAATGCAAGTGCCTCTGATACACTGGTTGCTACTGCCACAACCCCACACCAGTCTCTATTACATAGGGTACTTTTATTTCAGAGGTAGATCCCAGTTACTCTGAACCTGTGGCTGGCCCGCTCTTTCTTCTACAGACCCCATGCCTCTGACTCTAGAAACCATGGGCGTTCCTACCGGCCCACTACATTCTGCCAGCACTGCTGCAGCCGGAACATCCTGCAAACAAGTCTGAGAACCTCAGACATATGCCTCACTAATCCATGCCACTATTCTCCTGCTAAGAGGCATAAAGCAGTACACTCACATAGCGGGGAGGTTTGGATGATATCTCAGATTGAGTAACATAGAAACATAGACTTTGATGGCAGATAAGGACCACTTGGCCCACCCAGTCTGCCCATTTCCTACCTATTGGATAAGCTGCAGATTCTAGTTAACCAACAGCCTACTTCCTGCAACCCCTCACTATAATTGCCTTATGTCTGTCCCATGCATGTTTGAATTCCACACTGTTTTAGACCCCACAACCTCTCCAGGAAGGCAGTTCCATGCATCCACCACTCTCTCCGTGAAAAGAATTTCCTCACATTACCCTGAGCCGTCTCCCCTCTAACTTTAAATTGTGCCCCTTGTTCTTACATCTCTTTTTCTGAAAGATGCTACCCTCCTGGACTTTATTGATTCCCTTGTGGTACTTAAAGTTTCTATCATGTCCCCTGTCCTTCCTTTCATCAAGGGTATACATATTAAGCTCTCTGAGTCTCTTCATATGGTTTCTGATGTAGACCCTGCACCATTTTAGTCGCCCTCCTCTGGACTGCTTCCATCCTGTCTATGTCCTTGCGTAGATGAGGTCTCCAAAACTGCACGAGTACTCCAGATGGGGTCTCACCAACTGTCTGTACAGAGGGATAACAACTTCCTTTTCTATTTGTGATGCCCTCCATGCATCCCAGTATCCCCGGCTCTCCTTACTGACTTCTCACATTGCTAACCCACCTTTAGGTCATCTGATATGACTACACCCAGATCCCTTTCCATTACTGTTGTTGTTAGTACCTCCTGCTATTGTGTACTCTTCTCCGGATTTTATTTCCCAGGTGCATTACTTTGCACTTCTTTGCATTGAATCTAAGTTGCCATATGTCTAACCATTCCTCCAACCTTGCCAAGTCCCTTATCATCCTTTCTACCCCGCGTGTATCAACTCTATTACAGATCTTTGTGTCCTCTGCAAAGAGGCATACCTTTCCTTCCAGACCCTCTGCAATGTCACCTATAAAGGCGTTAAGAGGACTGGACCCAGTACTGAGCCCTGAGGTACTCCACTAGTAACCCTTTTCTTCAGAATGTGTTCCATTCACTATTACCTTCTGTGACCTGTTGTGCAGCCAGTTTGCTACCCAGGCTACCACCCTGGGACCCACTCCCAGGCTGTCTAACTTGATTATTAATCTTTTGTGTGGGACTGTGTCAAATGCCTTGCTAAAGTCTAGGTAGGCCATATCCACAACCCCTCCCTGGTCTATTACTTTGGTCACCCAGTCAAATAAATCAATTAGATTCATCTGACATGACCTTCCTGCTGTGAATCCATGCTGCTTTGGGTCCTGTGCCCGCTAGCCTCAAGGTACTGAACAATTCTTTCTTTCAGAAGTGATTCCATCATTTTCCCCACCACTGAGGTCAAACTAACAGGTCTGTAGTTTCCTGCTTCTGCCTTGCTCCCACTTTTGTGAAGGGGATCACATCTGCCCTCCTCCAGTCCTCAGGTACCACCCCATCTTCCCGTGATTTGTTAAAAAGTGTGGTTAGTGGTGTCACTAGGTCCTCCCTTAGCTCTTTTAGGATTCTAGGGTGAATCCCATCAGGCCCCATTGCTTTGTCCACCTTGAGTTTTAGGAGTTCTTTAGGACTCTTTCTTCTGTAAATGGACTGGTGTCAACCCCACTACCCAGAGTGCTTCTGTTGTTTGGTTTAGGTAACTCATCCTCTTTTCTTTTGTGAATACTGAGCAAAAGTATTCATTCCATATCTCTGCCTTTTCACTGTCTCCTCTCACCTCCCTCTCCTTTATTAATCTTCACTGTCCCTCCCTTAACCTTTCTGTGCTCCTAATGTACCTATAAAGGTTTTATCCCCTTCTTAACTGAGTTGGCTATCTTTTCCTTGGTTTGGGCCTTTGCTTTTCTGACTGCCTTCCCACTTATTTCTGCTTTAATTGATACAGTTCCTGTCGTACGCCTTCTGTGATTCCTTATACTTTTGAATGCAGCCTTTTCTCCTTAACCTTCCCTAACACCTCTTTTGACAACCATAGCATTTTTTTATTCCGCTTTGTTTTCTTTATTTGTTTCACACAAAGGCTTGTTGCCTCCATGATGGCAGTTTTGATTTTTCTCCATTGTTCTTCCACTCCTACTTTCTGGCCATTTGCTAATGCATTCTCAGGTATTCACCCATTATGCCAAAGTCAGCCGTTCTAAAGTCCAGTATCCTTGTCTTTGTATGGCTTGTCTCCATGGTTGTGTTTATTGTGAAGCACACTGTGCAGTGGTCACTTGTTCCCAGACTACTGACTTCTAAATTTGTGATCCTCTCCATTTGAGAATATCAGGTCTAATATTGCTCCCTCCCGAGTGGGTTCCACCACTAGCTGTCTAAGGCATGCCCCTGTAGGGCATCGAGAATGACCCTGCTCTTGGATGTGGCTGCAGTCCATGTTGTCCAGTTAACATCTGGCATATTCAGGTCCCCATCAACAGTATCTCCTTTTTCAGCCATTTTGAGAATGTCCTCTATCATTTTCTTGTCCATTTCCTCCCTTGAGATGGGGGTCTGTATACAACCCTGTGTGGATTGTGATGCCATTCCGTCTCCAAGGTAACCCAGAGTGCCTCTTGTCCTCCCCTTTACTTTTTAGTGCTGTAGCTTTGATCCCTTCCTTATGTATAGAGCTACTCCACCTCCTCTTTTACCTTCCCTGTCCCTTCTGTAGATTGTGTACCCTGGTATGTTGACATCCCAGTCATGGTTCTCTGTGTACCATGTTTCCGTGACTGCCACAATATCCAATTGTTCATCTTCCATCAGGGCTACTAGCTCAGGAAGCTTGTTTCCCAGACTACGGACATTGGTACTCATTGCCCTCCATTTAATGTTGGCTTTATCCTTTTTCCCCCATCTCTGCTCTTATTGCCCTTGTCTATTTTTCCATTTACCCCTGTCCTGCCCTGTGTTGAGCTCTGTACTTCAGTGTTTACCTTACTACCTGCCATGTTTTGTGGCAGGAGGTTGTTTCCTGTTTCCTATCAGCACCTCCCCTTGGCTAGTTTAAAAGCTTGCCAAGGAAGCCTTGAACCTGTCACCTATGAGCTTGTTTCCCTTCCTGGACAGATGCAGACCATGATGCCAGTATAGACCTTCATCTTCCAGGTGGACCCCAGTCCCCAATGAAGCCAAAGCCCTGTGCTCTGCACATGTTTTGCAACCATTCATTAAACTGCATGGTGTGCAGTACCCTAGCCTCACCCCTGCCATAGACTGGTAGCACCTCTGAGAAGGTTACCATGCTTGCTACCTGTCTGAGGCCCCTCCCCAACTCCACAAATTCATCCTGTACTGCACTGATCTCATGCCTAGCTAGGTCATTTGTCCCGAGTTGGACAGTGATATCTAGTTCCCTCTCCTGTGATGCTGCTTCTGCAATCCTGAGGATTTTCTTCCTGTCCCTCAAGCCATGGCACCCGGCAGGCACCTTACTTCCTTTCCTCTCCCTACTTCCCTTTCCTCTCCCTTCCCC
Source organism: Neoceratodus forsteri (assembly GCA_016271365.2). Classification (NCBI taxonomy): domain Eukaryota; kingdom Metazoa; phylum Chordata; order Ceratodontiformes; family Ceratodontidae; genus Neoceratodus; species Neoceratodus forsteri. Next base: position 629,978,509 of record CM028133.1, on the reverse strand, counting down.
AGTCTACACCCCTAACAATTGAGTCCCCTATCAGAAGTTGTTTCTTTCCCTGTGGTGTCCCTTGCCACTCTTTTGTGGGTCTCCTTTGTGGATGTACCCAGCATTCTTCTTGGTCTCCACTGAGGGTGTCCTCATAGAGGAACCTTGATTTGCCAGACTGACATATGATTTGTGTAGAGGTACAACTCGGGGAGCTAAGCCTCTGTTCCACCACCCTCACCCTCCAAGAACCTACTGTGGTCCATGGTAACCTCTGAGGCAGTGGTTGTGAAACTGGTGCTCTTTGGGTGGGGAGGCCTCCTTAGTCCTTGCCAGTTCAGCCTGAGGTGGGCAGCCTCCTCCTCAGAGCTGACAGTTGCCTGCAAATAAGGCAGCAACACAGGTTCCAGAATGTCTCCTGGAAATTGCTGCCCCACAGCCAGTGCATTGCACCACTCCCCACATGTCCCTCTTCCTTGTAATATACAATGAGTAATATATAAAATATATATATTTTTTGGGTTTTTGTTGTGTACTTACCCTTTATGCACTGTGCTGGGTTATTAAGAATATGACAGTACTGCCCCAAGACCTGTTGAGGAAGTGATGTCAGAACCTTGGCTGTAAGGAAATGCCATGCCTGGAGTGGGCGGGGTGAGAGGAAGGGTGGGTGGGTAGGCCACAACCACTGGTGACTGTTAGAAACAATCAAATACATCACTGCTCCACCACCGTGTTGAGTACTGCCCTTTATAGTAAGTCAACCAACACCACAATTTACTAGACTACTGCTCACACAAACCACTCTACTGAGTCCAGGGATAAAATGAACTCACTGCTCAGCCAGCAGGACACTTCTAAAATGTTGCACAAATATCCTTCCAAATCCTAGGTCTCTAGCACAGGAATCAAGCAACTTCAGTTGTATTTCACCCCTCTGGTTATAAAATTATTACACTTTAATGGAATCCTGTAATTCTCTTCTTAATGCCAATAAGAAAAAATGAAACTTTCTGTAGAAAGCGTAGCTTACCTTCCTAACAAGTCCCAACAATATTATGTCTTACCAGGTTCCCAGTTCCTCAAATGTGTTCTAGTTTGTTCTCTGCAGTATAGCAAGTTTCTCAGCCTCCAACAGAAGCAGGCAAGTGTTTTCTTGGTTAGGCATTTATTAAAAAGTATGACTTTTTCAGCAACAGACATCTGTGCTTTGAATCACATCAGTGGAGAATCAATTTTAATATAAGCTTTAAAACATTGGATGCTTTGGAAAGATTTTGGCAAAATACCACATGATCAAAACCTCTCCCATCTGGTCTCCTTTCATAGCTGTCCCTGTAACAAAGGCTAGCCATAAGACTATAGCAATCCTATTCTGGAATGAGAGTGTTCATCACAGACATAATGTTTTGGCTAAGGTGAAAATGTTCAGTACGAGGAGATCCAGAGGCCATAATTGGGGAATCTGGACCAGGGATAAAAGGTACAGGTCCACCTTAAGCTGACAGAAGCAGGCACACAACATCTGCCAAATAGTCTCTTTTTGGGCTGGGACCAAGGGTTCTGTTTTATGCAGGACAGCCTAAAGCCTGCTATTATTGCTGTTCAAAAGATTGTCTCCGTGGAGGCTGCCACCAGATTAAATGCATTCTTTCTGATGAGATAGGCCATGCCAGTTTACATTGTGTAAATGAAATGTAACCTGTGCCATGGGCTTGGTCATTCCATCAGAGCTGTCCTTAGGCATCTCATAAACAGCATGACCAGGATGACTAGTTGGAGCAGAACCTTTTGTCAAGACCCTTTCTAGCTCCCAGGCAGCAGGTAACCCCCACTGCTCCATTCATATCATCATGCCTCTCCGGTACCAGAGACTGTGACTGAAGTTTTCTCTAGCTGGCCCCTCAAAAGCTAACTCTGATTCTGGGTTTTCTCTGGACATGCATGACACCCCCCCCACGAGAGAATTGCCTCAGCCAGATGCCACAGCTCCAGACAATGAGGTGCACATGAACATTATGCCTCCATCTTCCACCCCTGATACCAGCTGCATGAAAGTGGTTACAAAAGGAGATTAACCTGGAGCCAACCAAAATCCAAAGTCTTTAAGACTGATTTGATGTCAGTTTCTAATCACCATGAGGCCTTACAAACCACTAAACAGTGAGGAGACACTAAGGAGGACACAGATGCATCCTATGTCTCTCCTTACTAGACCCATCCTCTGAAACTGAGGAGGCAAATGCTACAGATACCTCTCACAAAAAAAAGTGTAAGTGTAGAGATGGGGTACTGGGGAAAAAGTAATATCTTGGCATGTCTGGAATCAGTTTTTCTTTCAGTCTTCTTATAAAGTTCATTGCCACCTCCACAAGTCACCTTCTTGACGGCAAATGTCAATAGTATTAAAAACTAAGGAAGAAGCATACTGTCTTTCTCTTTTCCAGCTGGTCTGAAGCAAGATGATTTGTTCACAGGAAACCAGATTACATCACGGTATCTGAGGTCTTTAGTGCCAAATCAGCTTGGTACCCTATAGGCCCAGATACATATTCTGTGGTTGGTATTCTGTTTAACACAGCTGAAGTTGAAGTATTAAAGCTTATAGATCTAAATCCAGGCCAGGTCTTGTTACTGGATGTTTCGATTCATAATATCTTTTATAGGCTTATTAATGTGAATGCACCACAATCAGTAGTGGATGGGGTCAAACTCTTTAAGCTCATTCATCCACTTATTTTTACTTCCAAGCCATTGATTTTTGGAAGACATTTTAATTGCAGCCTGTTCTTTCTTGATTGTGGTGTGCAAACAAAACAAAAAAAAAGTTTTAGTGATATGTCCTTTTGTTCACTCTAGTCAGGATAGCAGGTCTATCAGATATCTATTTTAGCATACCCAGAAAAGAGATCCCACTTATTTTAAAGGTCAGCTAGCCACATGGATAGACTTGTTTTCTCCTCATCAAACCTTCCGCTAAGGTCTGCCTTTGTGTGCCCACTGTAATTTTCAACCACAGAATGGTTACGGTATATTTTTTGTTTTTTTAAGATGTTCCCCAAAGCTAAGCCATGGTGGCCCATTGCATTTGGAAACTGAATCACACCCTTTTAATGTGCTATGATGACTCACTCCTTTGTTGGAGGGTGAACAGATGCCAAACTAGAACTAAAACATTTTTATTTTCTGGGGTAAAACTGAGTAAGACTGACTTTTCAAATACCTGACACAACTGCTGCATCTGCAAAGATAGTTTTTCCTGAGTGTTGAAGCAGAAGGTAATTACAGCAGTCAGACTGCTCACCCTTAAAAAGGAAATGTGCCTGTTCAACTTGCAGAGATGTAGAACTTTATATAGGGAACAACATTCTTTATTGCCTAGCATGAAGTACAACTGGGTGATAAAATCAATTTATCCAGCTAGGGGTCTGTTTATTGAATTCTGATCTGAAGCTTTTTCAAAAATGATCACCTCTAGACTTGACAGTCAACATTGGGCATCTGGTAGTCCAGTCTGACCTGGGAGGGCTATTCAGGACTACCATATTTTGGTACACATGCTAGTAGAACAAGGGAATGTGGGTAAGATTTCAGGTTTTCTGCTTTTAGTGGACTAGCGAATGCTTTTCATTTTGTAGCGCATAATTATTTATGGTTTGTATTCCAATGGTATGGTATTCCGCTCACCTTTATTGAATGTTAAAATGCATCTACTCTCCAGGACTGTGACCCCGATTGTTAGCGGTTGGCTGGGTTCAGCTAGTGCTATTTTTCAGGGGTGTCAGGTGGGGCTGCCCTTAGCCTCCTTCTCTAGATTGTTATGCCTGTACCCTTATTAAGAAAATTACAACTAGATCCCTCTGTTTTCCTATCAGAAATGGGGGGGGGTGTTGTTTGTAGCAAAGCAATAGCTTTTGCTTACGATAATTGCTTATTTGTGCATGATACTTCCTCCATCTGGCTATCCCTGAAATGGTTTACTTTCTCTGTTTCCTTTTTTTCAGAAGGTTCTGTAAACTTACAGAAATGTGTAAGTAGAGTTCCTGGAAGTATGTCACCCCACCCTGCCTCTGTTGCTGGAATCAGAATTTCAAAAGAACCCTCACCATTTTAGGGTTAAAATTTGGAGACAGCAGTTTAGCTCAGTCTAACTGGGAACATAAACTTGGCATAGGAAAATAAATGGTTGGTTCCTGAAATAAATGGAAGTTGAGTAAGAAAGAAAGTATCTACTTAATCAACACTCGTCTAGGACTAGTTTTTAATATCTAATCCAAGTTTTCCTTCTCACACAACACTGAAAGTTACTTTGTTTAGTGGTTTTTTTTCAGGCTCTGTTGGGGAGCAGAAAATGCAACCTCACATACCTTCCAGTCAGACATGGAGGGCCACATATGATGAACTTCATATTTTTATAGCTTCTTTTTTCTATATTTTATTTCGCACCATCATTTTCTGTAAAACAGTAAGCACCCTGGATTTGGACACCCTCTCTGATTTTTGAGGGTTGGAAATCAGCGACTTTAGTAGGAGTTACATAGCATTCACTATCATTATCAGTTTATTTTAAAGATACTTTCAATAAAATTCAAGTGTGGGAAGTCACCAGACAACAGCTTACAGACATCCCCAGGAAGTCTTGTATTTTCATATATTGGATACTAATATCTCCAGAAACCCTATTTTCATCCATGTTTCTGATACCCTTAGCCACTGCCCGCTAAGACAACTGTTGACTACTAGAATCCTCCTTAAGATGTGAGATACCATTTGATTGTGTTGCCATAATAGGCTAAATGTAAAAGTAACCAGAAACATGAGCAGCTAGATGGTAAGAAGTGCATCCGGCCTGACTGTACCAACCAACTGGAAACAATGGAACATTTGTTTTTTCCTGTTATTATTTCAGGTTTCTGGCCTTGGTTGCTGACCAATGGGCTGAACCCCTGTTTGGGAAGCTCAGTTATGAGAGACTAGTTTATGCTCATTATCACCCTTTATGTACCAGATGGAAGTCTTACACTACGGATGTCATTTTAGCCTGTTTTAAGTGCCACATTTGGATAAACAGCTGCCAGTATTCCCTGCAGCAGAGGGTGTTCACCAATATGATTTTTTTATAAGCTATTGCAGAAATAAGGTCTGTTTATATGCATGTTTCTGAGATGCTGTCCCTCAATTGGTAGAGGATGGATGGCGTAACTTTACATGGTTACCAATGATCATACAGGCCTGAGATTTATAGCTGTTCATTTCTTTTTTCCTTTTCATAAGTGACCTTCTTGGAAGTTTTTGCTTTTCCTTTTTGCCATTAGATTATTGTTGTTTCCTCTCCTTTTTATTTGTTTTACGTGATTGAATTATTTCTGTTTGTTTGTAATGCCTTGTAACTATTTGTTTTAGTAAAAATTCCCTACTCTGGCATTTCCAAGGCAATACCTGCAGGGTAGAACCAGATCAAAGTCTCAACTGACTTGAGCGACCTATTAATGTCGTGTGTGAGGGACCCATCTCCATCCTGAACCCCTTATCTTTAATGTGAGTAGTATTAAGGGTACAACAAGTGTATAACAACTTTGAATATCTTGCAAAATCTACCTGGGAATATTATTTTATTCAGGACGCCAGAATAAAAACTTTGCATGATGTGTCCCAAGCCAAATGATTGTGGACTATGGGGTGTTCATTTTGGTCCCAGGGTGAACATACCTGTGATGGGGTAGCCATCTTATTAATAAGTATAAATGCTTCTGTGTCCTGTTTGATAGAAATATAGCCAGGAAGAGCATTTATGGTGGATGCTGTATGTTCCAACCTGAGGTACCACTTTGTAAACATATATGCCCACCAAGCCATATCTGCTTGAGTAGACCTTTTGAGAAATCCAGCCAATTTGCATACTTACAGACTGCTTATTTTTGGTGGGGGTTAATTGTGGTATGTCACTTGATGACAGAGGATTCCAGACTACTAAAATTTACAGTGATTCCTCATTTTGATAAATAGGACTCATACAGCAGAACTGCAGGATAAGTACAAAGCAGTACACTCTGTTGGAGCAAAACATGTGTGCAGGGTGTGCTGGCCACCCATATTGATTTTTATTCTTGTCCCAGAATATTGCAGTTCAAGGATATGTAGAGTGGCCGTTGAAAACCTCAGATCACCAAGCAATGTATTGTGGTTGTACCCCAGGGATTCAGTCTACAAAACTAAAACTCAGTGCTGGATACTCTATTGCAAAATGAGACACTTTGCAATAGATGAATGAAACTGTTTGCTGCATGACTCTCCATTCATTTTGCATATGATTCCTGCCTTAAATGGTGGCTTGTTTCAAAACAGGATTTCCAGGCCTTTAAAAATAAAAGTAGTAAAGTTGTCCCAGGACGAGTATTTTCATTACCTAAATCTTGCCTCCCATATGCATAAATTAATCTCCTGAGCACATGAAGAAAAATGCAGTTTGAAATTTCAAATTAAAAATGTGAACAGGGGAATATTTCATTTCAATACAGCAGAGCTAAATCCCTGAGATTAGAACTCCAATGTGGAACTCAGGAAAGAAATAAGATCTTGACATGTTTAAAGGGCATGCTTCCAGTGTAGATAAAACACAAATGTCTAGTTTGGCTGAATATGACAAAGTGCCTTATAGTTCACACTTTTGTTCAGAATACCTTTAGTCATGCACCAAATATCCAATGGGGATGATTCCTTCTTTTTCCAGGAAAGGGATCCCTCTTTTGTTGAACTCCATAAAACTAAGTCTAGTTAAACCTTTTTCTAGAGATGAAGTCCTACAGGCTGTTAAGGTTCTACTTAATAATTCCTCTTGAGGTGAGGATAGTTTGATGGCAGAATTTTACAAGCAATTTGGAGAGCCTCTCAGCTCTTTTGTAGCAGAAATTTTCAATGAAATGGGGCAGACATGACTTAGTCCTTAGGAAATATCTTGGACAACAATGATTTTTGTATTTAAGAAAGGTAATAATGCCCCTTGACTAACTGGAGGCTGTTAAGTCTGTTAAACATGGACATTCAAATGTTACCATGGCTTCTAGCACACAGACTAGTTAAAGTGGCCAAGGTCCTAATAGCTCCCATTCAGGCTTTTGATGGTGTTTTATTTACACAAATATAGCTCCAATTATATTTGGAGAAAACAAAATGCAGACTGCTATGGTCATTAGATGTTTCTTTCCATAACAGATCCAGAAGCAAATGATTTGATACCTTTTATTGGACCAACATAGTTATAACAAAAGAACAAAGTGCTTTAGCTCGAACCAACCCAGTCCTTCATCGAAGCTTAAACCTTTTAAATATTTCTATAACAGAGAAATTGGAAAAGAAGCAGCTTAGAACATTATATAGCCCAGGCATATTACCCTTGTCCAAGAATGCTATACCTATGATAAAAGATTGAGGCAATGACAGATGACACCTCAACAACAAGTAGTGTCTCAAACCAGAAATCATTTATATCACTCAGGCATCCTAGCACATTTACACCAAGTACAGCTCCCCTTTGTCCACAAGGGAAGAAAGAAGAAGCTCTATTACAACTGTAAAAAAGTATTCCAAAGGAAAGGTAGGATATGATGTGACTAGCATGCCATGGCAAAATGAGTGTGAGAAATTCACTTAAACACAAAGCAGTTGAAGAAAGAGTGTGCCCATGTCCTAAGTGCAAGCACCATTTTAGAGACTCAAAAACATTTTTAATTTATTGTCTAGTAATGGTGGATTTCTGAACACAGTTCTTAAGGCATTGATCAAATAGTGGACAGGTTAAAGCAACATATGTAACTGTAAGCTTGCCCTCCAAGTCTATCAGCTTTTCATAAAAGTGCTCTAAGGTTAATCTCTGCATGTACGTTATGTAGATACTATTTATGGCAGCCACAATGTGCTTGGTCATTACAGCAATAGCACATTGAGGGTCCAGAAATTATAGCTTCAATTAAAGCTGCAGCTATTAATATATACACAAAAGAATGCACTATCCTTCCTTCTCATACTATTAAGGTGCTATGGAAACATTGTACTTGGATTTCTAATGCTGTCTTTAAATAACACACAGTAATATGCAGTTTAAGTCTATGTAGAGATTCAAAGTTTTGTTTACTTTTAAACCTATGAGTAGTATTTGGTTACTCATTTTCAATAAGAACAACAATGCAAGAAGTTTCCCATAGAACAGCAAATTTTATGGAGGATAGTTTATCATTAACAGGCAAGGTGTTTCTGTAATCTTTCCAAAATGTACACACTATATGTACAAAGAATTTGGGGAGCGGTTGCACGTGGATAACAGTGCATCACATGAAACAGATGTGCTGGCTAGCTCAGTTGCCATATTCACCCAGAATGCACAATCTGTGTGAATATAGGACCCTGGATGCATGGCACAAAGCAGTCAGCTGCCATGTTTGGGCAACGCATCCAGGGTTCAGGGTGGAAGACCGCCAATGGGGATGCATAGTATATACCTGGATGCATCATATCCCTCATGAGCAGTATTCAGCTAGAGTATGCTACTGAGCTCATTTGGTATGCATGGCAAAGCGGGCCTCATGCATGCCAATTATGGGTTCATTAGCATGGCTGCATCCGCTGAATGTGCTGGGTCAATCCCACCCAGCCATGATGGTACCTGACAGATCCATCCCCTGTCAGCCCCAGCAGTCCAGTGGTACCCCCTCCCATGCCTGATCCCCAACTGTATGATAATCCCAGCCCAAACCCAGTTTAAAGTAGAAATGATCCCCCACGCCTGATCCCTGATCATATCATAAGCCCAGCCCATACTCTGTTCAAAGCAGAATAATCCCCCACCCAGCACCGAGCCCCATTGTCTGCAAAATAGCCATACCATACCAGTATTTCCATAGTGGTGTGGTCCCCACCACCACTCCATCAGGACTGGACCCCCCAAACCCAACTGGAGCTTGCGAGTGGCTCAACACTCTGCATACCACCATGGCCAGCTGCTGACTGTCTCATCAAAGGATGGCACCTCACCAGTGCAGCCCCACATAATGCACTACAGTGTCAGTTATTGGTATTATGCCAAGTGTCTTGTGTGGGCTAGAACCCATGACCATATGATCTTCTGGCCCCAGAGGAGATTGTGCTACCTACTGAGGTACTGACACTAATATTATAATGCAGTACTGTGAATAGTGAGTATGTATACTCATGGCAGATGACCTGGTTCGCTTTGTTAGAGAGCAGTATATGCAGTGGCCATCTTCACCTATTTTATTAATTGTTTCATAAAATGTTGTCCAGTTAGTTTGCCATTAGCATTGCTGAGCAGCCAGTCATGTGGCCCATGGGGCTACTTTATTCTATAGATAAATTCCTGCTTGAGGTATGTTATTTTCACTATAATTGTTTCAGGTTGAATGCTCAGCGATATCCATTCCAAGTCAAAAGGATGTCACTTTATAACCATTTAGGGATGAAAGGAGGTTGCTGTATAACTATTCCAGAGCAGCAAGTTTCTATTCAAATTAGGTCCAATTACATGTCAAACCCCAATGAAATCTACGCATCCCCATGAGGTGCCATCATATGAGAATTCCACATGTAATCATACCCCCACCAATATAACACAAAGAAAGAAACATGCAGAGAAAAAACAAAGCCATTCCAGCAACAAAATGGAAACTTTTCTTTGTGATCCTCATCACAGGCAGACCATTTCTAAAAATAATCTTTTATCATATTTTGTGATGTATTTTTAATGATTGAAAGTATATTCTGAAAGCCTTAGCAAACAGTTTAGGCCCCAATATTCAAAGGTTGGTGTCCACACTAACATGGTTAGCACCGGGTGGTAAACTGGGTTTCTGCAGCGCTCCTGGCCTGGCCATATTCAGAGCCTCAGAGCACCCTTCAAACCTGGCAATACAAAGCACTCAAAACATCTGCACATATACAAATGAGGGGTCCCTTATGCATACCTGCACAGTGATATATTCCAAAAGGTTTGCGGTAGTGGTAAGTAGCCCCCAAGTGGTGCTCTTTATCGCTGCAAAAAACACATCTTAATGGGAGTTAAGCCCATGTCCCCACCTCCTGAAGGCAGGGCAGCTGTACTGCAGCCACCCACTCCCGTTCTCCCACTCAAGCCTATGTAAATATTCCCCAGTGGTCCAGTGCATCCCCCCACCCTGAGCCACTCCTGTGAGCTTTCTGTAATATTCCTGGTGGTCCATCTGTTTCTACAGTATGCTCACTCACTGACAGCTCATATGGCAGCTGGCTATGGAGGTGAGAGGAGGGCTGTGCCAGTCACTGTGTTGAGCTGGGAGGAGTGCCAGCCCTCCAGGGTGAGGGGAGTGTGAGGAGGTGGAATGTCAGCAGTTGGGTCAGGCATTAGGCTGTTGGGAGGGCCACTGAACCACCTGGACATGCTGTTTGTTTCAATACTGGAGGAGAGGGACCACCAGACCACCAGGGACTCTTTGTAAACTGGACCAACAGAGGCTATTATAGAGAGCTCAGTGGGCGACTGGGGTTGATGGACACACTGGACCACTAGGGCATTTGTAAGGCAGCTTGGAGGAGCCAGAAATCGGGGGTCTACTATTCCATCAGGGCTTACTGTTTTCTCTGTGTAAATGGTGCTGCAAGGCTGCTGTGTCTTATGCAAATAAGTCCATAATGTGCATGCAATTGGCTGCTTAGTGCTTTGCATGCCCAATAGATTCATTTGCATGTTTTGGTTGAATATAACCTACAGGGGTCTTGGTGCTATTCCATTTTGGACTGTGCTATTCCTATGGCTATATACAGTCCAGGTCTGTGTCAGGGCATCACAGTTTCACTTAGCACTGTGCAGACATGGCCCGATATTCAGTCTGATAGCACTGTTTGTTTAGAATTTACTACTACTCATTGTTCAATTAGAACGGCATAGCTTATGAATTAATTTTAATTCATCTAATGCCTCTATCCCATTGCAAGCAGTACACTCTCCCTCTGGCAGTCCACCCTTCTTAACTTTCACAAGTAAAGTCTGCACAAGCATTGTAAGAGAATAAGGCATTGCAAATGACAAATGAGATGAACCTTTCAGCAACAGCGCCAGGACAGCCTAAAATTGAAAACTTATCTAAATATCCAACCTCAAAAAGAAAATCAAATACACAATAAAACATTGCAAAATCACATGCCAAGAAAGAAACTGAAATGAAAAAAATAAGTTCTTCACTGTGTGATAAAACAGAAAACACTGCAAAATGGCCAGAAGTAAAGAGCTGAATAAGAATAACCATCAACCACTCAAAACAGGGACCTAGTGGCTTCTCAAGCAGAAACACTTCTGGCGCTCCCTTACCACTCCCACTGCTACCTTTCCTTCTTTCTGCCTCACCCCATATCCAAATTCTCAAAACACAAGGGTGCCAACAACAATTTTGTTTTTATATTAACTTTTTGCTTTTCAATCTGATCTCAGCTTATCCTTTTTACTGTAGTGCACCAATTCAGTGCTGGCTTCCCAAGAGGCACCTTGGTGTGCTAGTGCCTAACACTACCTCTGACTAAACATGCTCAGTCTCCAGTCTCTAGTTCCTCTACCTTCCTCAAAAGCATCTCTCAAGCAAAGCCAGAGAACACAGACCCCCTTTCCCCAACATAGGTGTAAAACTTTGCTAAAAAGTGCTGGCCCATTGGTGCAATGTGAGCACTACTGCTCACGACTTCAGATACCAGGGATTTGAAGTCAGGTCATCCCAGAGCCAGCCAGGGAGGAAGAGATAGAGTGTTCCAGAGGATACTCTTCTCTGGGGAGGGACGAATATGCTCATCTGCTACACTGTGAGCTGGGTGACCACAGGAAGTGCAGCAGGAGGAACAAGCATGGGAGGAGTCAGTGGTAGATGCCAACGTGCTGACACATTCTGTATGCACACATCATGGCATCATCACACAAGTTGCCTTGGTACAGGGAGGGGAGGAAATGAAAAATAGCCCTTGGTACTAGTGGTAAACAACTCTGGCATATCCAGCCCTCTAAACAGTGAGCTGGAAGGACCACTAGCATACTGTTGGGGCTGGCCAAACCTAAACTCCACCTGAGGGGTAAGTGAAGCACCAGTTCAGTCCAAGCTGTGGAGCTGAGGTAAGTGGCAATAAGGGGCCCAGGTGCCAGTGAAGGAAGGTGCATGAACAGAATGAAAAAAAACCTTTGGAAAAAACAAACAAAAAAACCTAAAACTAAAGTTAAAAGTTATAAAAAAAACTCACTCACTATATATGCTTTTGTTGTCATTCTTCCATGGAACCTTTGTCCCAAAGAGAGGCTGTGATGCCATTAAACTAGAAGTTGGCTCATAAAGTCACAACAACATTACAGCACCAGACAAGACATATGCATCTCTTAAAAACCCCTTTAAAATGTCAGTTCTTTATCATTAACTTAGTGCTGTTAAAACACTCTAATTTGTTAATCATTAAACTATGTTATAAGTGGAACAAGACATTCCACACTGGGGATGTACTGTGCAATAACATACATTCTGGTAGTTGAAGTGCTTGACAGTGCCTCCAGTTGCCACCCCAGTCAGTACATTACTGTAGTGTAATATTGAGTCTGCTCAGTGTTATTCTGTACTATTTTTTTTTTTTTATCGTGCTGCTTCTGTCTACCTACCTTACCTCCCCATATGTAGTTCTGGACCATATTCTTGACTCCTGCCACAAGCTGCCCATGTTGTCACTACTCTGGGAAATAAACATGCCAGTGCTAGGAGCATAGAGATGGGGAGTGATTCAAGCCATTATCCACAAATGGGAGATGTTTTCTTCTGTGTACCCTCCTGAGATGCCAGCTCACTAGAGCATAAATCTCCTGAGTGCACAGAAACTCCTTTCCATCTTGTTTCCATTATTTTTTCATTACAAATCTTTGCAGAAACCCCTTTTTCTTAAATTCTGGCTATGCCCCTGATTCCACAATAATAATTTGAAATCATATCTCCCATTTGGTAATGCAGTATACAACTGCAGCACCATAGTCTGAACCCTTATACACTGGCAAAGCTTATAAAGATTCATAAGTGCAGTCATTTAAAGGAAAAGTTCCTTCAACCTATATGTTCCCTATACCTGTGCAGTCTGTGCCCGTGAACAATGATTTTCCCCGCTTGTATCTCCCTTATTTCATCCTAATTTAAATATAAATGAGGTTGCTTCACTGTTTTGCCCTGGTGGGAAAACCTGTTTGTCTCCATTGCAAATGTCATAATCCCATTAATGCAAGGCATCATGGCAGTTAATGATAAGTATCTGCACAAACCAGCAGCAGCTATACTCTCATTCAGTTCTGATAGATGTCTTGTGAAGTCCTGTATTCCCCAAAAGCATTTTTTTCCAACCCAGGTGCACTTTAAACTACAGAAAACAGCATTGCACTTACCGTGTCATGAAAGGTTTCACGGCCAACATAAAACAAGAACATAAAGACTGCAGAGGACAGAAACAGCACTGACTAATACAGTATAACTACTGCAGGCGTTAGCACTAAAACATAACATTCCAGGATGCGTTATATGTGTTGGGTCATGACCTTTGCTGTGGAGACAAACACGTTTTCACACCAGGGCAAAACAGAGTGAAGCAGTCTCATTTATATTTAAATTAGGATGCAATTAGGGAGATGCAAGAGGAGGAATCATTTTTGTCTACAAACTACACAGGTACAAAAAATAGGTTGTGGGACTTTCCTTTAAATATTTTGCAGATGTGAATGACCCTCTTTTCCTTTCACCACCCAACTCTGTGCTGTCACACATACTGGCACAAGGGTGATATTGTTTGGGTTTTCTCAAACTGGCCCAGCAGTTTCTGATGTTCATAGTTGCCCTTCTGTCAGCATCAGTTGTCTCATATCTGCGTCAGATGCTAACCCACAATGTATCTTCATAAATTTAATACCTCTATCTTCTTAGGTATATTGCCACAACTCCCCACAAGCAAAGGCTTAGCATCTCCTGGACTTATTTGCATACCATCTCTTCTGGCTCCTTGACATGGTCCAGTGACAGGGCTAATAAAGGCACACTGACTCATAATATATGATAAAACAGCAGTACTGAATAATTATTCAAACTGCAATCACAGAACAATGTACAACTTGCCATATGCCCCATGCAAGAGATGGGCACAGTTCTTTAATTCATAATCTGGTTCTGTCGTTTTAAAAACAAGTCTGTTTTTACAGTCTCCAGCTATTCTATGGCCCACTTTCTTTCTTTCTCTAGTCTCTCTCCCAGAATAACTATCTTCCCTTGGTCTGTGACAAATCCAGCAACACTCTGTGTATAATATCATGACCTACAACCCATGACTAGACATGAATTCACCTTCTTTCTCTGGCTTCTTCTACCAACTAATTTGTTCTAAACCTTTTTGGCTGGTGTTTGCTAATTAACCTTTTCCTGTTTGTGGAACAGGATGGAGACCCTTGGCTGCATATGATTAATATCTTAAAACTTTCAAATTCCTACCTCATTTGTTTGAGTATTATATCATGTTAGGGCACTAACAGGGTAGAAAATTCCATTCTGTATGGTTTAATTGCATCATCTAAACTATTCATTTAATGTGCCCGACCAAGTGCACAATTTAGGTATACTTTTGTTTCCTTGCTCTGCCATCCCTCATCCCACTTTAAAACCCTGGATGGTGCCCCAATTGAAAGGTATCACAATTCAAGTATCTTAATGTGTGACTGGATAGAAAACTAGGGTTGGATTTTCAAAGGCAGAAGATGGCCCAGGCATTAAGTCCCATGTCGTAAACCACTGATTTGGAAAAAATTGCCACACCAGTGGACATTTCTATCATCAGTCCAAAGTACACATGGGCAGCAGGTGCATCTTCTGAGGATGTAAACCCTGGTCCTTCCAGGCAAAGTATTTCAGTGCAGCTGCACATGAAGAATGGCTGCAGGCTGCTGTAAATTATGGCATTTTCATAAACCAGTACAGCGGCAAAAATATCGCCCCCACGCCGCACAGGTTTTGCTGGTCTTCCACCATTTTTGGTCAGTTTAAAAATCTGGCCCCGGACTTAAGGAACATAAGAAACTCCACTCCAGACTCTGGGCCTCTTCTGCAACAAAGCTTGCCTCTGCCTTCCAGTCTTCCAGGAGTTTCTTCTCAAAATGATCCTACCACTGTTTGACTATGCTGATTTGATTTATGGCACAGCTCCAAAATCCTCTGTAGCTAGGCTAGACTTGCTTTTCATGCCTACTACTGCTTTGCCTCCTCCTCTTACTTACCCCTTCTCCCTCTACCAAAACCTTTCACTTCTTCCTTGAGTCCAGATGGTTGTCCTATTACCATTTATTCCTCTGCAAGTACTGCCCCATCCACCTCTCCATTCTCCTCTTCCTGTCACTTCTTTCTACTCACTCCTGTCTGCTGACTGCTGCACTCTTCAAATCCCCTGCTGCAGAACATCTATAGGTCAACCTGCTTTTTCCATTCATCTCGCTACACTAGTTTACACCTTCCTTCTCACCTGTACCTCAATCAGTCAATCACTTTATTTAACCAGGCACAAACACCATTGAGCAAGCTCATTTTCAAGGTGGTCCTGGGCATTAATACAATACAGTACACTTCATAAGATTACAATTATGGTGGACAGTGGTGCAAAACAGAAAAAACATTGTGAAGGTGCCCGTCAATATGGGCCTATACATACCGGTCAACATAATTAACATGCAAAAGTACATAATGATAAGCTTTACTGGAATAAGAAGAGACAACAATCCCATATAGTCTCCGCTAAGTAAGAGCTCATACCTAAATGATAAAAATAAGGAGGTATTAAGGAATAGGGTAGAAATTGGGGTGAAAGAGTAGGCAGCCAAGAGGAGGCCAGAACAGGTAAAGGCAGAGAATAGACAGGGCCATCTCGGATTAAAGGAACTAGGCTTGTAGGTCCTAGGTTTCTGTTGCTAGGAATGTGGGGTGGATGAGATACTTAGGTGTAGGATTTGAAAGTGGCACCGGGCTTGGGGTCATTGGCGTCTGAAACAGTTGCATGATTCCTTCAGATAATCTGTTAATAGAGTTTTGAATGTGAAAATGCTTGGAAGTGAGGATAATTTTAATGAGTCTTGCATAGTGTTCCAAAGTGATGGAAGTGAGGTTGATTGCTGCTGAGCCAAGGGTAGTTTTCACTCTAGGAATCTGGAAGCAGATTATGGAGAAGCGTCTCAGGCCATAGGAACCTTTAGCCCATTTGAAGAGGTTGAGATGTATGCAGGGAGGTTATCAGATAGTGCTCTAAAAAACAGAGGAAAGCATTCCTTTTTCTCCTAGTTGAGAGTGAGGTCCATCCGAAACCTGGTATAGACAACAGTGATGTGTACCACGGGTAGATTTAGGATAAATCTTAAAGCCCGTGGTAAAGGAGTGTCCAGTTTGTTTAGCATCGTTGATGGTCAATGACTGTAAGGAAGTCAGCATAGTCCAGTATAGGTAGGAATGTAGTTTGTACTAGTCTCATTCTGGCTTCTAATGTAAGTAGGTGTTTAATCGACAGAATAAACCTAATCGCTGTCTTAGTTTCTTTGAGGTTTCATTTAAGTGGCACATAAAGTTGAGCTTGTTATCCAGCCAGAACCCTAGGTATTTAAAGGTATCAACTCGTCAAGGGTTCATCAAAGAGTGTTTGGATCTGTGTAATATGTGGACATATGGAAGTAGACTTTGGTGAGAGAATCATTGCTTTAGTCTTTTGGCATTGAGGAGGAGCTTATGAGTGAGAAGGTTGTATTGGAGGTGATGAAGTCTTTCTATAAGTACTCATGGGCCAAATCAAGGATGAATTTGTGGCATAGAGTACAGTATCGTCTCGAATAAGTGCACATTGGCTGTGCCCAGCTGCGAGTCCAGATTATTGATGTAAACTGCAAAGAGGATAGGGCCCAGGATGAAGCCTTGTGGGACTCCTCGTAACAAGGATTTGTGGGGACAGATCTCCTATGGCTTTGACTTGTTGTAACCTATTGTTTAGGTAGCTGGTGAACCATTTAATGGCAGAACTTTCAAGTCCGATGTTACTCAGTGCAGTAAGCATGATGGTATGATCCACAGTATTGAAGGCCTTACTTATATCAAGGAAGAGGGCAAATACATGCTTCTAGAGTCCAAGGCCATTTGCCAGTCTATAATTACTTTGGCAAGAGCGAAACTGTACTGTGTTGGCTCTGAAGCTGGACTGAGCAGGTTTAGCAATTTTGTGACTCAAAATGTTCTCTAAGTTGGATGTTGACAGTTTTTCAAGTAATTTAGAGAACGGATAGTATAGAAATAGGCCGGTAATTGTTCAGCTCACTCGGATCCTCTGTCTTGAATAATGGTAGGATGTGGGCATTTTTCCACCAGACAGGTAGCTCACCTTGAATCAGAGAGGTGTTGAATAAGTGTGTAATGGGTGTGGTCAGATAGGTATGGCCAAGTTTTAGGAAGTAAGGTTCAATATTATCTGCACCTGTACTTTTTTGTATCCACTTGCCATTCTACTGTACCTCTCTTTTAAGCAATTCTTTCTATGGAATATTTCACTTCTTCATGTTCCTGTACCTAATTTCCTTCTATTTCCTACTCGCCACCTTCCCTGCCTCCCCAAAATTTCTGCCTTCCCGCCTCTCCTGTTCCTTTCCCAAGACCATGGGATTTAGTTGCATTGTTGTTTTCCTGGCCTCTGTCTCTTCTGCTCCACTTTTATAGGCTTCCTTCCAGTTTAAAGCAGCTCAGTACTTGCTCCCCCTCCTCAGGCATCCTCCACTGGTCCTCTTATACTAGTTCACCTATTCCGCAGTTGTCTTTCCTTCTTGTCACCTTTCCTTTTGTTTCTATAGCATTTTGCGCCTATTTTATTTTCCTGTTGTTTGCACTATGTACAGCAGAGTCAGCCAGGATGCAATGCAATAATTTACAGTAAATAATGTGTCACAAAATATCACATGACAAAAGGCTTAACTGCAATTGAATTACACTGTTCCTTGGAACATGCTAGCATTGCAGTAATACAGTACATTCACCGTAAACTTATTATGCAGCTAGTTTGCAACCCATTCTTTTATGTGACTGAAGTGAGTTGCCAACTACTTGGTTTATTTTCCCCTTCAGCTGAAGAATGTGGCTTTCAACTGAAAGTATATTCAGGCAACCCATTCAAAGGTTATCAGAATCCAGCTAGACCAGATATCAGTGATTTCCTATGCAGAGCCTTACTAACTCAAATGCTAACCTGCTGTCAAAGGGAACTAAAGTCAAAATTTATGAAACAAATGTTGTGCAGAGTGTTTGGGAGAGTGCACTGCTCACAAATACAGGTGAGTAAATGGTTACAGTCCAAAGTGCCAGTGGTGTAAAAAGAAGGCAGTGGTGCCAGCCAGTTAAAGGAAACAAAGTCAAAATTCACCAAAAAAATGTTGTGATTTGTAGGTGTAGTCCTAGTGTGTCCTTCCTTTGCATGCTGTAAGAGTTTTTGATATTAAATTTACCTGCTAGTTTTATGGCTCCTGGGGATCTCCCTGTTTGCATTTTTTATGGCTGCTCTTTTTCCATGATTCCTCCTGTCCCATGTATTAGGGATGGGTCCAGGACAATTGATTTAGAGAGGACACTTGGCGAGGGTCCTCCAGATTTGTGGACCATATCCTGAAACAGTTACTGGTTAAAACACCTAACCACATATGGGAGACAGCACATATTCTGAGCAAAACAGATGATTTTCAGTGATCAGAGGAATGCTGCTGGCTGGCCATAGATATAACATTATTATATACATGCATCAGACATGAACAAGGTATGTCTGCCAGACAGTACTTTCTAGAAAGGGATGCAGATATTGAACATGTCCCAAAAGAGTTCATTATGCAACTGCTCAAATTGTACTAAGACATAATTATTTTGTTTTATAATAATGGTTTTCTGCAGCAGGGAACAGTGATGGAGCAGCCTTAGCCCCATTGTATGTGAATCTTTGCCTTATGTAATGGTAGGAACATGTGATGTTCACTGTCTGAAACTCCACCTCAGACACATTGTTCCTGGTATCATTTTATTGATGATATCATCGTGTTTGGGGTGAGGATTGGTGAACTTGAATACCTTCATGGATTGACTTAACACCAACCGCATGAATTTGGCATGTATCTACAGGGTTGGTACATAACTGTGGATTTCCTGCAGTACATGTGAAACTGAGTATTAGTGAGGACCTGAGGGTTCAGATCTCACATTATAGGAAACCCGTATCTGGGAACACCTGTCTGAGAGCTGATAACCGTTATCTAAGGAGCCTGGTCTACAGCATACCCTTTGTTCAGTTTCTGCACATCAAAAAACTATAGTTCTGATGAAGTGTTTAAAGTAGAATCAGAACTGCTGTTGCCACTGTGCCTCAGTGGTTCAGAAAGCCCAGGACAAAGGAAATCAGACTGAGAGGAAAACCCAGTTGCATACAGAACCCCAACAACAGGATGGTCAAACAGCTAGGGTCACATTGTGACCTCTTACAGTTCTTGGCCATGGCAGTTAAGAAAATTGCCAGGAGAGGTGGTCCATCCTATCCCAGGATGAAGACTTGAAACCTTTAATAGGGGCTTAGTGCCTCATGTCCCCTTCTTTCAGGGTACTAGCTACAATGACCACTTGGTAAGCAGTCGTTACCAAGATACTAAAACAGAGACTCATGGAGTCCTGCAGAAAAAGTTTTTCTCTTGCTGGTAATGCAACATTTGCTGCTATGGCTCCACTGGCCCAATGTTTAAGCATTCACTAACCAATGAGGAATGTCCACTGCATGATTTTGGTGACTGTCGGACACAATGTAAGATGTATGTGACATGGTGCAAATGTGATCAGCTGTGTGTTGGCTGCACCATCTGCCCCTGAAGGGTCACTTCCAGGAGCATATCAAAGCCGTTTTAAATGAAAACATATCTAGTGCCCTGGGTGCACACTTCAGGGGTGCACTTAATTCTATAACTAGAGATTCCAAGGTCAGGGCACTAGAATGGATCAAACCCTACCCCATGGGAATGACAGGCAGAGGATTTGGCTGCCAACACAAACCAAGTAGAGTATGAGGCTAAATACTTTAATCCCCAGTAGCCTCAATGATCAGCTAGATTTAAAACCATTTCTCTAACACTGAACTGTCTCCATGTGTGATGCTATATTCAAACAATGTACTTTAGTTACTGTTTTGCTGATTTGCAGTGGCTCTTAATGTTTCTGTATGACTTTGTAATGTCGGTCACTTCCTTTTAGTTTGACCAGCTGTAAATATATCTGGTCTTTTAATCGCACAAAATACCTTACTCACTATACCTGGTATGTCGGGCAGCAACCACCTAGCCAGTTTAGTTAGTAGTTCTCCTCTTAAGAGTCTGTCTGACAAGGCAAATGATATAGAACACATAAAGTGAGCTGGCTGTCATTTTCATGTAGGCATTCCTCCCTCTCCATGCTGGTCCAATTTAAGGAACCCTCTTATACTTTATCTTCATATGAGACCAACATGTGATTGAAACCAAGTGCTTGTAAACAGAGTTTTCAATTTGTAACTCTATGAATTTGTAATTTTTATCACTTCCTTTTAGTTTGGCCTGTTGGGAATACTACTCAGTCTTTAGATTGCTTTAAATACCTTAATCACTTCATCTGTGTGTGTAGGGGCAGAGTTCCTTAGCCAGTTTATTTAGTACTTCTATTAATACTCAATATGGCAAAGTAAATTATATAGACCTCCTTGCATATTGAGCTGGTTGCTGTTTTCATTTAGGTGTGCCTCCCATCCTCAAAGCTGGTCCAATTTAAGGAACCCCTCTTATAGTTTATCTTCATATGGGACCATCATGTGATTGAGACCAAGTACCTATACATAGAGCTTTTTGATTGTAACACCTGCTTTTATTTTTGTTTTGCTTTTGTTTGTTAATAATTATGCTTTTATTCATTATCACGGCCTTTTGGTGTTTACCTTAAATGTTTGCATGTATTTCTAACCAATGAAATTGAATGATGTCGCTGCGTGTGGAATAAAAGGGTAACAGCTCAGGCTAAAACTGCCCCTACGGAAGCCTTGGTCAGAAGTGATACGAGAGGAGTTATCCCTTATATTTCTAACCAGTGAAATTAAATGATGTCACACAAGTGCAGAATAAAAGACTGACATCTCAGGCCACGTCCACCGCTATGGAAGCCTTGGACAGAGGCGATACATAGGGGAGTTATCCCATGTATTTCTAACCAGTGAAATTAAATGATATCACACAGGTGCAGTATATAAGAGTGAGGCTCAGGCTAACTCACCCCTAAGGAAGCCTCGGTCAGAAGCAATACATAGGGTAGTTATCCAGTGTTGTATATGCTGTGGCTGCCTTGACAAAATAAAATGTTTGCATACTGCTCCTGCTGTATGTATCTCTCCAATTTTTGTTCTATGATTCAGAGAGTAGTAACTGCAGCTGCAGCAATCTGTTGTTAGGAGTCTGATAGTCTGGTTTCAGCTAAATAGCTCTAATCCAAACTTTCTGTTTTCTAGGTATGTATCTAGGTCTAGCCAGCAGTGAATGTGCTGTTTTTAAAGCTTTTCATTTCATCAGACTACACACAACCATAAAAAGTGAACAAATCTCCCAGATCACCACTGCTAAAATTAGTTAAGATTTTAGCTGTTTACTTACAGAAAAGTCCATTCAATTATCCCTCATGTGTTTGTTATTTGTAAATGTAATCTTCATTACAGCTTCCTGGGCATGGAGAGTTAATTAAAATCACAGTTCTACTGCTGTAAATGTGAGGAAAAAAACAGCTGTTGAATTTAATGGTCATGATGCATCACTGTCACAAGGGACAGGAGGCATTGAAGGAACAAAAGCCATACAAATTCAAACAGGGTGCCATAAAACTAGCAGGCAAAAAATACTCCTTACAGCAAACAAAGGGAAAGACACCCTAGGGACTATACCTACAAATCATAACACTGCACATTTTTTAACTTTTGACTTTAGTTCCCCTTTAACTGGCTGACACCACTGCCTTCTTTTACACCATTGGCACGATAGACTGTGATTATTTACTTACCTGTATTTTGAGCATTGCACTCTCCACATTGTACTATGGTATCTATTGTGTTCTGAACTTCGCACATTGTCTCTTGTGTACCCCTTTTCTGGGTCTCACCTAGAAACTAGCCTTGACTCAGTATGCCTTTCCCAGTCAGCAGTTTATAAATAAATATTAGAATTCCCACTGCCCTTGGTAAATGCCAGGTGCTGTGCAACAAGACAACAGGGGTAATGATAAACATGCTTCTCAGTCAGACTGCAGTAGACACTGGGCTGCTGTGAACTCTGAAAAGAAAAGTGAATGACTTAACAATCAAGTATTTATGAAGTTTCTGTGCTCTATCTCACCAGAGTAGTTTTCAGAAAGAAATCTACTGATCCTGTCTTCATTTAGGACCGAGATGGGTGGAAAAGATGACTTAGTAAAAGATTTAGTAGAGCACATATTTCATGAAATGAACCTGCAGCACGGGACTACAAACAGTGAAGCAAGTGGTGTAACTGAATGAAAGATTCAACTCTTGAAACTTAAAACCTATAATGATACAAGAAAATTACATTTGGTAAACCAGCCCCATGTGGGCACATGTATTGTTCCACCACAGTATACATTCATCACGTGGCTCTACCCCTTTTGTTTTTTAAGACCACAACTCTTGATGTAATCTACTGCCAAATACACTGTAATTGAAACACACATTTTTATGTTTAATATGCTCATCTTTGCTGTGCATACAGTATGAAGCTTTTAACAGTGTGGACCTATGATGTAGCAGTGTATTTGCTGGTTTCTTTTTCCTCAGTCAACTAACTGTTGAATGATTTGGAAATTGTGGGCTAACAGGCTAGCACACAATGTGGATGAACACAGCAAAGCTCTATTGAGTAACTTCCTTACATGAAAAATTATCCTCTTTCGAATACCATTTACTAACATCTCTTTAGAAGGTGTAGCTAACCATGAGTATCATTTAAATTCACAGCTATTTGGATTATATGGGGAGCATCCTGGATTTTCCCAGATATCATAGTTTGTTCCAGGGCAGTTACCTTGTATTTATTGTACTGAGAGGACATGGACAAATTGACTGAGGATTCATGCTCTTCTTTTTTTTTTTTTTTTTTACATTTATTCTACTTTTTCTGGCAGGACCCTCCTGTGGAATCAGCCCTAGTCACAGCCCCAGGGACTCCCACCTACTGCCTATTGCCGTTGCTTGCTCCAAGTCACCCCAGCTTACCCCGGAGGCTGGGCCGTGGCACTGGTCTCCGGCATTCAGTGCCATGGGCTAGTATCTGGTTGGGAGAGCTTCTGGTGGCAGAGGCTAAATGAAGTCCCGGGAGGGCTTCACAGAGACAGGGTCTCACCATGCTTTTCCTTCCCTGTAGGCTAGGCGGAGATGTGCAATGGCGTCAGCATCTGTCCGCCCCAGAGTGTCATTTCTGCATCACATACAGGGTGGCACCAGCCTCCACCAGGTGTCACTCCTGTGCAATCGCAGTCCCCGGAGAAGGAGAGCAGTCCTAGGGATGCTCAATCCCTCTCCCCAGCCGGCCCTCCGACGACCTGAGTCCATTCCCAAACCGGGTCACCGGCGCTGCAAGCGAAATCCAACCGCTGTGCTGGCAGGCCAGATTCATGCTCTTCTGCAGATCAATCCATCCCAGTAGTCTACCCAGATAAAACAAGTACATATAGTATATTATTTGATAGCACTCCTTTTCCTCCCAAAAACAAAAATCTGATTTCCTCTCTCTCCCTACCCCAAAATACTAAAATAAAATAATTGCCACTGTCATCCCTATCACCAAGCTCAGACAATCCCCACTGATAGGTAAATAATAATGTTTACTCCCACATGCTAGTAAACTGCTGCTAGCATTGCTACACTGCAAACCTCTCATAGCAGCACACCCAAGCCTAGGCCCAGACAGTACTCAGTGGTCTTTCACTCTTACAGTAAAGTGCCAGGGTTTTCTCCTTATCCTTTGGACTGCTCATTCTTTGACAAGAACTGGTGCAAATGTGACAAAATTCCTTAAAAGGAAGAAGAACTGTGGTAGCTTGGTGTATAACAGTCTGTATTCTCGCATTCTTAGTGCTCTTAATATAGCTGCTGATTCTGGGAACAGGGTTGAGCTTTGTGAAGCAGAATCCAGTCAAAGATGTTGAACAATGGGAGGTGGGGAGGGGATCCCAAGGGCTCAGTTCAGGAGCCCTGAACATCTATCCAAAAAAGTTGTACATCCCTGAGTAGGGACTGGCAATAGGCTGGCTATGGGAAGAAGGAGATTTACTTGCCTTCAGAAGATTGCCTATGCCTGATAAGTGAGGATTAACATTTATTTATATATATATCTATATATATATATATATATATATATATATATATATATATATCAATACAATACATATATATAGATATAAATAACACACACAGAATGTTGATTTGTGAGTGTTGTCCTAGAGCACTCTTTTCTTTCTTGAAAGGATTTTTTCCAAGTTTGTCTACTTGCTTTATGTCCCTGGGGATCACCATATCTGTATCTTTTATTGCTTTTCCTTTCCCATAATGCCTCCTGTCCCATGTGACAGTAATGCATTGGAGACCATTGATTCAGTGCATGCTGACCGGTGGTCCTGTCTGCAGCTGCACTGTGCTTTTAAGAACCTACTATGGCCTGAAATAACTCTTTCTAATCTAATATGTGTGGGGTTTTTTGTGTGCCTATGTTTAGCCGCAGAACCGAATGGTTTGTTTTAAAGTTTTCTTTCATTAAACTACATATAACCACAGCAAATCACCCTAATGTCGCCAATGCTATAATTAGTGATGATTCTAGTTGTTTCCTTATAGAATAGCCCACTCATTTTTCATTTAGGTATATGCTAACGTGTACATGTAGCCTTTGTTAGTGCTCATTCATAGATATCATAGGTTTGACAGAGCTGTTAGACTTTCTTCCATAGTGCTCACTTTTATTTTACTTAAAAAGAATCCTCCTGTTCTGTAATGTTTATTTATCATTTTAAAACTGTCTACCATTGAGCTCCCCAACTTCCTTAGGCAAAGCATTCCAAATATGTACCAGACTCAAATTAAACAATTTCTGCCTCTTCAAAAATTGCATTTTCCCTTTCATTTGAAGTGTTTGTGCTCTTGTGCTGTAAATTTGGTCCCTAAAATTCAAACCCAATCTTTCACAAATCGCTATCTGCCTGGGCTTTGTGCAGTAAGCACATATCTCCCCTAGTTCTTCTGTGCTCCAAAGAGTACAGGTCCAGCTTTCTCAGTCTAGACCCATAATCCATCCCCTTAACACCTGCTATAGTTCATGTAGTTCTCCTCTGCACCTTCTCCAGCTTGTCAATCTCAGTTTTCTTGTACAGTGTCACACTTGTGCACCGTACTCAAGTTGGTCTCAACAAGGATCCATACAGTGGCATAAACACCCCTCCACCTACTAGAGATATGTCTGATTATACAATTTAACACTTTATCACCGCTGCCTCAGAGGTTGCCAAGTATGAAGAGTGGTTGGACCACAGTGGGTTCTGGGAGGGTGGTGGTGGACCAGAGGCGAAGCCCCTAGCTGTACATCTACACAAATCATATGCCATTCTGGCAGAGCAAGATTCCTCTATGATGGCACCCTCAGTGGAGACCCAGAAGAATGCTGAGGACATCCACAAGGGAGACCCACAAAAGGTGGCAAGGGACACTACAGGGAAGGAAACAGCTTCTGATAGGGGACTCAATTGTTAGGGGTAAAACTGGGAAGAGAAGAGAAAGAAGTAAGTGCCTGCCTGGTGCCATGGCTTGGAGGGACAGAAGCGAATCCTCAGGATTGCAGAAGTAGCATCACAGGAGAGAGACTAGATATCATTGTCCACCTTGGGACAAATGACCTAGCTAGGCAGGATCAGTGCAGTGCAGAATGAATTTGTGGAGTTGGGGATTGGCCTCAGATGGGTAGCAAGCACAGTAACCTTCTCAGAGGTGCTGCCAGGAGTGGCAGGAGTGAGGCTAGGGTACTGCACACCATGTAGTTTAATGAATGGTTGCAAAACTGGTGCAGAGCACAGGGCTTTGGCTTCATTGGGGACTGGGGTCCACCTGGAGAGATAAGGTCTATACTGGCACGATGGTCTGCATCTGTCCATGAAGAACCAAGCTCCTAGGTGACAGGTTTAAATGCTTCCTTGGCAAGCTTTTAAACTAGCCAAGGGAGGTGCTGATAATAGCAGGAAATTTCAAGCCTCCCCCACAAAACATGGCAGGTAGCAAGGTAAACACTGAGGTACAGAGCTCAACACAGGGCAGAACAGGGGTAAATGAAAAAATGGACAAGGGCAATAAGAGCAGGGATGGGGGAAAAAGGATAAAGCCAACATTAAATGGAGGGCAATGAGTACCAATGTCTGTAGTCTGGGAAACAAGTTTCCTGAGCTAGTAGCCCTGATGGAAGATGAACAATTGGATATTGTGGCAGTCACGGAAACATGGTACACAGAGAACCATGACTGGGATGTCAACATACCAGGGTACACAATCTACAGAAGGGACAGGAAGTTAAAGAGGAGGTGAAGTAGCTCTATACATAGGGAAGGGATCAAAGCTACAGCACTAAAAAGTAAGTGGGAGGACAAGAGGCACTCTGGGTCACCTTGGAGACAGGGAATAGCATCACAATCCACACAGGGTTGTATACAGACCCTGTCTCAAGGGAGGAAATGGACAAGAAAATGATGGAGGACATTCTCAAAATGGCTGAAAAGGGAGATACTGTTGATGGGGACCTGAATATGCCAGATGTTAACTGGATGACTTGAACTGCAGCCACATCCAAGAGCAGGGTCATTCTCGATGCCCTACAGGGGCAGGCCTTAGACAACTAGTATTGGAACCCACTCAGGAGGGAGCAATACTAGACCTGGTACTCTCAAATGGAGAGAAGATCACAAATTTAGAAGTCAGTAGACATCTGGGAACAAGCGACCGCTGCACAGTGTGCTTCACAATGAGCACAACCATGGAGATAAGCCATACAAAAACAAGGATACTGGACTTTAGAAGGGCTGACTTTGGCAAAATGGGTGAATACCTGAAGAATACACTAGCAAATGGCCAGAACAGAGGGTGGAAGAACAATGGAGAAAAATCAAAACTGCCATCATACAGGCAACAAGCCTTGTGTGAAACAAATAAAGAAAACAAAGCGGAGTAAAAAAACACTATGGTTCTCAAAAGAGGTGGCAGGGAAGGTTAAGGAGAAAAAGGCTGCATTCACAAAGTATAAGGAATCACAGAAGGAGCACAACAGGGAACTGTATCAATTAAAGCAGAAAGAAGTGGGAAGGCAGTCAGAATAGCAAAGGCCCAAACCGAGGAAAAATAGCTAACTCAGTTAAGAAGGGATAAAACCTTTTATAGGTACATTAGGGAGCATAGAAAGGTTAAGGGAGGGATAGTGAAGATTAATAAAGGAGAGGAGGTGGGCAGAGGGAGACGGTGAAAAGGCAGAGATACTGAATTAATACTTTTGCTCAGTATTCACAAAAGAAGATCAGGAGGAGTTACCTAAACCAGACAATAGAAGCACTCTGGGTAGGGGGTTGACACCAGTCCATTCACAGAAGAAAGAGTCCTGAAAGAACTTCTAAAACTCAAGGTGGACAAAGCAATGGGGCCTGATGGGATTCACCCAGAATCCTAAAAGAACTAAGGAGGACCTAGTGACACCACTGACCACGCTTTTAACAAATCATGTCAGGATGGGGTGGTACCTGAGGACTGGAGGAGGGTAGATGTGATTCCTCATCACAAAAGTGGGAGCAAGGCAGAAGCAGGAAACTACAGACCTGTAAGTTTGACCTCAGTGGTAGGAAAATGATGGAATCACTTCTGAAAGAAAGAACTGTTGAGTACCTAGAGGCCAGCGGGCACAGGACCCAAAGCAGCATGGATTTACAGCAGGAAGGTCATGTCAGATGAATCTAATAGATTTGTTTGACTGGGTGACCAAAGTAATAGACCAGGGAGGGGCTGTGGATATGGCCTACCTAGACTTTAGCAAGGCATTTGACACAGTCTCGCACAAAAGATTAATAATCAAGTTAGACAGCCTGGGAGTGGGTCCCAGGGTGGTAGCCTGGGTAGCAAACTGGCTGCACAACAGGACACAGAAGGTAATAGTGAATGGAACACATTCCGAAGAAAGGGGGTTACTAGTGGAGTACCTCAGGGCTCAGTACTGGGTCCAGTCCTCTTTAACATCTTCATAGGTGACATTGCAGAGGGTCTGGAGGAAAGGTATGCCTCTTTGCAGATGACACAAAGATATGTAACAGAGTTGATACACAAGAGGGGTAGAAAAGATGAGAAGGACTTGGCAAGGTTGGAGGAATGGTCAGACATATGGCAACTTAGATTCAATGCAAAGAACTTCAAAGTAATGCACCTGGGAAACAAAACCCAGGAGAAGAGTACACAGTAGCAGGGGAGGTACTAACAACAACAAAATGGAAAGGGACCTGGGGTGGTCATATCAGATGACCTAAAGGTGGGTAAGCAATGTGAAAAGTCAGTAAGGAGAGCCAAGGGGATATTGGGATGTATAGGAAGGGGCATCACAAGTAGAAAAAAGGAAGTGGTTATCCTCTATATAGACAGTTGGTGAGACCACATCTGGAGTACTGTGTGCAGTTTTGAGACCTCATCTATGCAAGGACATAGACAGGATAGAAGCAGTCCAGAGGAGGGCAACTAAAAGGTGCAGGGTCTGCATCAGAAACCATATGAAGAGAGATGGAGAGAGCTTAATATGTATACTCTTGATGAAAGGAGGGACATGATAGAAACTTTCAAGTATCTCAAGGAATCAACAAAGTCCAGGAGGTAGCATCTTTCAGAAAAGAGATGTGTAAGAACAAGGGGGTACAATTTAAAGATAGAGGGATGGCTCAGGGTAATGTGATGAAATTTTATTTCACGGAGAGAGTGGTGGATATATGGAACCGCCTTCCTGAGGAGGTTGGGTCTAAAACAGTGGGTCAATTCAAACATGCATGGGACAGACATAAGGCAATTATAGTGGGGGCTGAAGGAAGTAGGCTGCTGGTTAACTAGGATCTGCAGCTTGTCCAGTAGGTAGGGAAATGGGCAGACTGGGTGGACCAAGTGGTCCTTATCTGCCATCAAAGTCTATGTTTCTATGTTTCTATTAGCCTTCTGGACCAGGTTCCTGCAGTGTGTTTTAAACTGTAAGTTATTTGTTACAGTGATGCCCAAATCTTTCTCCTCTGTTACACACCTAAGGACAGTGTTATTCAAGTAGTACATGCTATTGGTTAAGGGAGGGACTTAAAAGAATAGTTGTACTGCTGCAGATAGGACAGAAAGTCAGCACACACTGAATGAATGGATTTAGATGAATCACTGTTACATGGGACATCAGGCATAGTGGAAAGAAGGGCAATAAAAGATATAGTGATGGAGATCCCCAAGGGCCATAAAACAAAGTAGATTTAGAAAAAATCATAACAGCAAACAAAGGAAAGGATGCACTAAGACTCTCTCTCCCTCCCCTCTCTCTCTATATATATATATATACACATATACATACACACACACAGCACAATGTATGTTTTGTAAATGTTGACGGTAGTTCTCTTTTAAGCACAGGAGGTAGTTATTCACTCAATGCTGCACAGTGAATAAGGGGCAGTGGTGGAATTCAAACCTAAATTTTGAAAATGACAGACGTGGAGCTTAATACTTTTATGTGTCTGTCTGTCTTCATAGCATTTATTCTTGCTGAGAAAACAGGAAGCAGTAACATTGCTGTGGACGAGAGAATGAACTTCAGAGTGCTTGTTTGTGTTTCAGTGTCTGTGGGCAAACACTTTCACTCTTGCTATCTGTCGTGGGTGTAGCCTTCTCTGGGTGCATATTGTAACCTGTACTTGGAAACACTGTTTCCTGTTTGTAGTCTGGGTGGAAACATTTGCAGTAAAAAAAAAACAAAACAAAAACAAAAACACATTCCTAATTTCACTAGAAGTTGATTTCCACTCATCTACCATTTAAATTTAGCAATTCGTGCATTGTCAAAGATCTGTTATAAACAGCAGTCTATGATGGCTACAAAATGAGCTATATGAATATCTGAGAGAAATCTGCACTCCACTGCCTATCATTGATGCTGTTACTTCAGATTTGTCTTTAATCTCTGTTCAGTTTAATGTAAATTCTGCCTAACATGTAAAATACCAGACATACAGTAGAACAGCCCCTCAGGTGTGCCATAACACTGTGGTTTAAATGTGAAGGAGGCAGGCAGTAAATAAGTGTGGGAGAAAATGTGTTTCATTTGCTGTCTTTTTTCTAGTGCACATTATGAAGATATTCTGTATTAAATTATGTGGAACTACAACTTTTAAGTAACAACATCAGGGCTAGTGTGTGTGTGTGGGGGGAGGGGTGCGCCAGCCACCTAATTATTGACATACAATTCTTCTTTAAATTGTTGAGGTGTTTTGAAGAGCTTGCAGTCTATCCACATTAAAATGTTTATCGCTAATGGAATCTCATTTATGGATTTAAACACTCTGCTTAATTCTACTGCTGTGAAAACTATTTGTGAAAACAAATCAATGAGTTCTCAGCAAAGGCAATTGTCATAATCAGTTACTGTTTCATTTTAGTTCACTGAAAATGCCTAAAAACTGATTTGTTTTTATGTTTTTAATCAGACTCCAGAACCAAAACATTGTCAAGATAGTCCAAGGAAAATATAACATCTTGTTTTCAGTAGGATCCCGAGTTCATCAGTTTTCACAGTTGGGAGGGTGAAGTACATGGAGTGACTTGCACAAGGCTACATCATGAGCCAGTGATTATGGCTCATTTTTGTTAATCAAGATGTCCAGCTTTCATGCTGTTTTTCATAGCCTTCTCCCATGATCCAAAATAAATTTCTAATCAAAACCAAACAATGGAAAAGATGTGGTCATATTTCACAATATTTTTCCATCCAAACTTAGAGCTCCAGCCTTTAAAATAGAAGCTGTTGCACATATTTTACAAAACAATCGCCCTCCTCTCACTCATATTTTCATACAGTTCACAAACTACTTTTATGTCAGGGTTATTGATGTGTACACAAACCTGACAGTCTCACTTATGAAACTCCTTTTCTTGCACCATTCATATTTCATATAAATGCATCTTCTTCCTCAAGTCCTTGCCCCTTTATGCTCCAAGTGTTTCTTTCTGCTGAAAATGTGGTCCTGCATTCAATTGTTCTTCTTTTGGTTGACATTTTCATTGCATTTATTTTCTGTCAAAATCAGCATGTTGTGACATACTTTTTATTTTTTATTCATGGAAGCTGGAACCCAAGTCTGTCTTTAACAGAGTTTTGCTTTTCCAATAAGGTAGGCCTTTCTTTTCAAGGGGCCTGTGATGTGGATCGGTAGATGGTGCAGGGGACAAATTTCAAATGTTTTGCTCAATGCAAGACAGGACTTTTACCTGTTGTGTTTGAGAATAAACCACAACACTAAGCAGCACAAGTGACACTGGACCATGTAGCCAATATCTTCTCTTCTCTACTGAATAGTCTGCTTTTCTGGAAGGCCCAACCTGGCCCCAGCTTTGTCTGATGAGTATCAGAGGGTGGGTTAAAGTGGACGTAAGACACAGGATGAGTATTAGTAATGTAGTCTATTTCATTTGTAGACTTCTGGAAGTTCTGTTTTAAGAATAACCGTAAAGTATGCAGTCTATTACCAAGGCATTGAGAATTTGTCCTTATTTATTTATTTGCTTTTGTTAACTGGGTAAGACACTAGACAGCCAAGTGCCTATTTTCAGGTGCGACCAGGGAGATTACAAGGTACATACATGAACATCAGGCAAAACAAGTAAAGGTTACATTTACATTACTTACATTAATTATGTTACACTGTATTTTGGGCTGTAACTTCAGGCTCTAATTTACATCAAATTCATCAGCTCTTTTAATTTTCAGAACAGTTCTTGTCATTAGACTTCTCCAGCTTTCTCTGCCTGTCTAGTTCTGAAACACACTGACTTCAATACTCTGCCCTTCCTTTTATATCCCAGCAAGGGTCATGTAACCCTAGCCACTTAAGGAAAGAAATCATAAATTCATAATACAGTAGTGACTTTATTCAATCATACTACCAAATATGTTTAATCAATAATGCAATGGACCAATTCATTTTATTTATTTATGAAAAATGTCAGTATCTCAGCACTTGATGAACATCATGAGAAATAGGTAACAATATATAAATATCAAATACAGTTTCTAGAATTTAAACAGAGGCATTGCCACACATTTCATAGTGCATTACACATTGTTTCTAAAGCATGCTGACTCCAAATTAGACTGGAAAAGTTTGCCTAATTTTCACCTGGGCATGAAACAAAGACAGGGTTGAAGAACCACGAATGTGCTGTGGTAGTACATTCCATAAATGGAGTTAACACAGTATACAGAGAAAGTATGATCAACTCACGTTTTCAACTGGTGGTCATTGTAAGGAGGCAGAATGGTAGGTAGTGGGAATACAAATGGTGGGGGGACACTGTAAGGTGATGAGGACCAGTAGATACCCTGGAAGGAATGGGACCTAGGGAGGCCAGAAATGGCTGGTTCCAATACCCAAGGTTCCCAGTTGACCATATGGGAAGAGGACCTCTAGGCTAGTGTTCTCCACTTGACCCCTTCAGGCTGTGTTGTACAGTGCAAGATCAATGAGGAACAAAACTACAGTTATGTCAGACTTGATCTCTATGGTTGATCTGGCTTGCATCACTGAGACGTGGCTGAGTAACAATGCTGGTCCAGTCCTGGAGGCATTGGTCCTGGCCAGGTTCTCCATGGTTCATTGCCCATGGAAGGATTGCAGGTGGAGAGGGAGGCCATCTGTTTTAGATCTGATCTGAACTTTGCTGTGCATCCAGTCTAATTGACTTCATCATTTGAATGCACCACCCTGCATGGGTGTCCAGGTGCAGGCTACAGAATCCTTGTCATATATCAGCCTCGGGAGCATGAGTTGGAATTTCTGCAGGAAATCATGGACCTCCTCATGCTCAGATGGTTGGTTCTGGGTGACTTCGATGCCTGGATCAATGATGAATTCTTGCAATTTGGAAAAGAGTTCACCAGCTCATACGAACATATGAAAATCACCACCAGAGAAAGGCCTTAGTAATCTATTGAGCCTGCTCAGAGTGCAGCTCAGTCTATTTTACTGGAGCTGCCCCACCCTCCTCTTGACCACTGTAGCAATCCTCCCCACTCTTCCCCATCCCTTTCCTCCCTCCCCATTGCTACTCTCATTTATACCCTGTCCCACCACCTTTAAAACTTCCAACTGTTTTCCATTGCCGTCTGCCTCTAGGCCCCCATGAAAGCTGACAGGGTGCCCATTCCCCTGTAGGCATGCCTCCCAAGTTCATTTGCTTATGGGAGAGCCCAATCCCTATTGGCTTACTGTCCTCCCCATGTGTTGTGTGCTGGGAGGTGCCCAATCCCCTTGGCTCATCGCCCCAAACACTCTCTATGTGCTGACGGGTGCCCAATCTCATCAGCTACAGACCCCCAAGAAACACTCAGGTGACATGCAGGAGCCCACCCCAGCTTGCTAAACCAGCTGTAGCTAAAGAAAACCTTCCCTCATTGTTTGGTATTTTTAAACCTGTAAATAAGAAAATGGTCCCTCGCTGTCAGCTGTGCCCCTCCTTCAACCCGCACCCACCCTCTGTGCATACCACCTCCCCCATCCCCTCACCCCATACTTACCTCCGGAGCCTGGCGCGATGATCTCCGGTGGACTGGGAACACGTCTGCACTCTTCAAAGCTGACCGTGAACTGAAGAAATGCCGTTAAGCTGTATAATAGGTTCATAGGTAATTTAAGCTAGTTAGACTTGCACCCATAATGCTTGCCATTAGAGCTGTATATTTATCAGTATTCCTGTTTATCTTTTTTTTTTATTTACCCAAAAGAAACCTGTCTAGTCTATGTTTGAAGGAGTCCATGGTTGGCTTGGTTACCCTTCAGCCGACAATGAGTTCCACCCTGATACCACTCTCTGGCTAAACCAGTGCTTTCATGAAAGAGTTTTCCATCATTGAGATGCTAATTGGAAAGGATGCCCTGGGTTCATATTTTGATTTTCTCAAGATTAACGCTAGATCTGCTCTTAGTGCATTGTCATGTATAAATTTAAATATCAAACACTAGTCCCTCTAGTTCTTCTATAGTACAGGGTATACAGAGTCAGCTCCTACAACCTCTCAGGATAGGACATGCCTCCCAGTCCTTTGACAGACATAGTTGCTCTTCTCTGGATACACTCTAAACTGTGGACATTTTTCTTTTTATCACAGGGCCACACCTGAGCACAATACTCCAGGTTGGGCCTTACCAGGGCATTGTAAAGGGGCATAACAGCTTTCCTATCTCTACTGTTTGTGTCTCAATATGCAGTTCAATATCTGGTTATTATTTTTACTAGTTTATTATAATGAGAGCTTAGTTTTAAATCTGCATGAATTATGACCCTAGATCTCTCTCCTCAGTTGTTATTCTAAGTTTGGTGGTATCTGTTTTATAAGATGATTTATCATTTATTTTGCTCAAGTGCATAACAGTGCATGTATTACTGTTCAATTCTAGCTTGCTCTTTTTGTCCATGTTTGTATGGTGTTAAGTGCTTCTTGCAAATCAGTAGTGTTTTTTGTGTGTTTGTTATGGCTCCAATTCTGCAGTCGCTCAAATTCATCACCCAAATATATTTATTTGGTATATTTAGTGATGTTATATAAATATTGAAGAGACAAGAACCCAACACTAAGCCCTGGGAACCTCACTAGTCACTGTAGCCCAGTTAGACATCTCACCCTATATCACCACTCTCTGTCTTCTCTCCCTCAACCATACATCTATCCAATTTATTATATTGACATCAAGTCTGTATTCCTTGAGTGTATTTATTAGTTCCTGATGTGGAAGTTTATCAAAAGCTTTTGAAAAGTCTAGAAAGACAACGTCCACACTATTGCCCTCATCCAGTGCCTTTCCAACTTTCTCATAGAATGCTAACAGATTTGTCTGACATGATCCATTTTTCTAAAACACAGGCTGTACTGGGTCCTGTAGATTACTTGTCTCCAGATATTCCATTATATAGTCGTTTAATAATGACTCCATGATCTTCCCAAGACAGGACGTCAGGCTCACTGGTCTGTAGTTTTGTGGGTCTGTTCTTGATCCTTTTTTGAAAATGGGTATCACTAATGCCTCCCTCCATTCCTATGCGATTTCTCCCTTATCCAAAGAGGTTTGAAAAATATGAGTCAATGGTGCAGCTGTTTGCTCCACTGATTAATATAGTACCCTTGAATGGATTTTGTCAGGGCCTTGTGATTTGTTTATTTGAATTTTTTTAATTTATCAAGTACATCTTTCACTTTTATCTGTATCATGCGTATAGAGCTAAATGTATCTCCTGTCTTGAATGAGGTAACTGAATTGAAAAATGAACAAAAAAGTATTTTGGTTGTGTATTTTCTTTGTTAATGGCATAAATGTTTTTTTTTTTTCAACTTGTGGATATCTCAGCCATTTTTCTGAATTTTGCCGCCAAATTTTCAACATGGGGTTCTTGGGACCCCATCTCATGAATTCAGTGACTGTCATCTGGATATTCAGTCCCAAAAGATGATTTTGCGGTCACTGTGCAGAATCACCTTTTGGGACTGATTAATGAAACTACAGTGTCATTGGTCATGGGGGGCTCCTAAAAGCCTTTGTTGCAAATTTGGTGAAAAAATTCAAAAAATGACTATTCTGTGATGTGTTGGGCTATTTCCATGCACACTCGTAACTTCATGAATTTGTAATATTTTTACTCCATATTTTCAACATTGGCTTTTTACACCTCCATATGAACAGTATAGCTGTCATTTTTCTACATCCTTGCCGAAATGTGTTCTCGCACATCTGGCGCAGAATAGTGCAGTTGCTGTAGGAAATCAGTGTTCGGACACAGTAAGAAAATCACAGTGACACTGTTCATGAGCAGAGGTCCCAACATGCCTATGTTGAAAATTTGGTAACAAAATCCATAAAATGACTATGTTACAAGCATGCATTGCTCAGTTTCCATGCACACTCGTAACTTTGAGAATTTGTAATATTTACACTCAAGATTTTCAACATTGTCAATTTTCACACCTCCTTATGTACAGCTGTCATTTTCATATTCTTCCAAAATATGTTTGCACATCTGGCCACAATGGCGCATCGCTATGGAAATCAGCGTTTGGGACAGATTTAGAAAATCATAGTGACAGTGTTCATGAGCAGTGATCACAAAATGCCTATGTTGAAAATTTGGTGAAATAATTCCATTAAATGACTGTATTGTGAGTGTGCTTTGCACAGTTTCCACGATACTCTTGTAAGTTCGAACATTTTTTTAATTTTCACTCCAGATTTTCAACACTGCCATCTTTTCACACCTCCCTATGAATGATACAGCTGTCGTTTTCCCATCCTGCCCGAACTGTGTTTTTGCACACCTGTCACAGAATGGTGTGGTCGCTGTGAGAAATCCACTTCGGGACAGATTAATAAAATCACAGTGCCACTGTTCATGAGCAGAGGTCCCAAAAGCTTTATGAGCTGGGGGGTCACAAAAGGCCATGTTAAAAATTTGTAGTACAAATACCAACAAATGCCTGGGGCATTAGAGTTTCTAACCAGCATGAGATTAGAGGAGGCAGATTAAGGGGGATGTGAGGAAGTTCTTTCTCACAGATAGAGTGGTGGATGCATGGAACAGCCTATCTCAGGAAATGGTGGATATGAATAGAGTACAGGGCTTCAGACTGACATGGGATATGCATAAAGGAGCAATACAGATGAGTATGAATAGATAGGCCATTGACAGAGTAAAGGCCTATGGCACATTCATAGGGCAGAAAAAATGGGCAGACTGGCTAGGCCTTGCAGTCCTTATCTGCCATCAACTTCTGTGTTTATATGTAACATAACATCCCACCATGTACAGACTGACAGGCATCAGGGGTGTACCTCTGGATTGCCAGCTGTAATGCTCATGCCATTCCACCCCCACCCCCACCCTGAAGCCAATGACAGACATCGAGATGTGCTTGGACTCTCTTTGGCCTCAGAGTTCACCCCATTCTTCAATGCTGCACCCATTTCAGCATATGTCCTTATGAAATGGGGTGACTGTAAAGTGGAACACCCTAAGGCACATCTCAACACTTGTCTGTGTCTACAGGATAGGGTGAGGTGAAATGCCATGAGCATTATGAGCAACGACCCAAAGGCACATCCCAATGCCTGTTCATCTCTGCAGGGTGGAGGTGGGGTTGGCATGAGTTCAATACTTCACTGCCATTCCTATTCTGCATCTGTCTGACTCCTGCCGTCCAATGCTAATATCAGCAAGCAAACATTTGGCATTGACAAAAGCTTTTAAATCTACCCCAACAAGTTTTTGCTTCAGCTTCTAAAGCAGCAGCTAGCAGCTGAAAGGGAGCTAGTATTTACTTCTGCTTCAGCTTTTAGAAGCTACAGCTAGCAACTGAAAAGGAGCTAGCATTTACTTTAAAAGCACCTCATTTTGGAGAGGAAGCTAGCTATTAAAAGGAGTTAGCATTTGCTTTTAAGAGTACCTCATTTTGGAGAGGAAGGTGGGAATCACCCAAATCCCCCTTCTCCCATCACTTAACTGCTAACAGTTACTGCTAAGGGGTGGTAATAGTACTACCCACCCTCTCCCAACCACCTCCAACCACCCAGGGTTGTTCCACATTTATAGAAGCCCAAGGGAACTTCTGCAGGGGCTCCCAATGGAAGATACCAGTGAGAACAGGAAGACAGTACAGAGAGAGCGCGGTGACGAGAGAAAGAAACAGTGACACCTACAGGTCCGGAGGAAAACAGACATGGACATCCAATCTGCCAGATCTGTGGAAGGCTGGTACCATGGCAGACACTCTGGAGACTGGGAGTGCCCCTTCTGAAGGACAGTTGTAGAATTATGGAGGAAGCTATGGCAGGCAGAGAAGAGATCATGATTCTGCAGAGGAGTCTGGATTGGGGATGCCCCACCACCCCTTACCCACCCACTCCCCAAAGGCCCTAAGGTTTGGGGGATGGAGGTTTAGGAGAGGCAGTGGGGCACCTCCACTCATAGCTATCTGCATGCAGAATCATTTTGCCCCATAGCCAGGGGACAGACACTAGGTGGGGAGAAAGGAAGACTCGAGCAGGACAAACCTGATTCAAGAAAGCAGAAGGAGGTTCAAGGAAAGAGGAGAAGAAGAAGAATACACAAAGCAGCAGGAAGGTTCTGGTCTGAGAGACTCTGTGTTATGAGGAGTGGATGCACAGTCCATCAGTGCAAAGGAGCTGAAACCACAGTGAAATGCATGGCAGGAGCATCTGTAAGGACAGAGTAGGAAGGCTGATGAGAAGAGACCAGATTTTATGGAATCATTGTTCCTGGGATAAATGACATAGCAAATAGGACTGTGGAAGAAGCCAAGGTAGACATGAAGACCCTAGGGAGAGCCTAAAGGAGTAAACAACACATCTAGCCTTCTGGGCGTTACCAGTTTGGAGGAAGGGTGAAAGTGAGGACAAGATCAGGAATGAAGAGATCAGGGAATTCAACCAGTGGTTCCAGGGCTGGTGCACAGACAATGGAATGCACTACATTGGAGACTGGGAACCTTCTGGGATGGAAGCTCTTCAAGCATGATGGTCTGCATCTCACTGGAGAATAAGCGAGAGTGCTAAGGCAGAAGTTGGAGGTCTTCATGGAGGGTTTAAACTGGGAGGTATCCAGCACAGAGAAGAAGACCTAAAATGAGTATGCAGCATTAAGATACAATGGCAAGGAGATCAGTGAAAGGAAAGGAAGGCCCCCAACATCAGACTAAAGACACAGGCATAGCCATGAGCAAGGAGTGGCCATAAGTAAAAAGGAGGGACCTAATGTAAAGTACAGGAGGGGCAGACACTGAATGGGGGATGGTACTGGAGTTATAGTAGAGGGAGGCTGCAATTGGAAGGCTATGTGCACCAATGCCCACAGTCTGGGTGACAAAATCCTAGAACTCATGGTATTAATGGCCTCCTAGGACCTGAATATCATGGCAGCCAAAGATACATGCTACAATAGCAACCATGCCTGGGAGCTAGCCATTCCCGGGTACACACTGCACAGACAGGACAGGGACAGCAAGAAAAGGGTAAGGGTGGCATTGTACAGCAGGAAGGGATAAAAATAACAGTCCCACAAGACAAGGCGAGAAGGCTGAGGCACTGTGGATAACTCTGGAGGTGGTGGGGACAGTACTTAGAACAGCAATGACATACAGGCCTCCAGGGCAGGCAGAGGATATAGACAGAGAACTGCTGGAGACCATAGAGAACATGACAACAAAGGGTGGATTGCTGCTGATGGGTGACTTCAACTTGCCAGATGTGGACTGGAGCATCCCCAGGCAGCCTCAGCCAGGAGTAAGGGATTCCCTGCAATCCCTGCAAGGGGAGTCTCGCACAGCTAGTGAGGGAGCCTACATGGGATAATGCAATTCTGGATCTTGTCCTAAGCAATGAGGACAGGATAAAGGAAGTCACAGTGGAGGAGCCTGAGACTAGTGACCATTGAGCTGTGAGGTTTTACCATAAGGACATCACAGAAGGCTACACACAAGGACTAGAATCCTGGATTTCAGGAGGACAGACTTGGTAAGATGAAGGATGAATTCTGGAGGGCTATACAGGATACAATGACATAAGGGGAATAGTGGAACAGTGGGATAAGATAAGGAAGCCTGCACCGTGCAGCAAACCATTGTGCCAGGCCTGCAGCAGGAGCAAAAGAAAACCACTGCGGTTCTCGGGGAGTAGCAGAGCTAGTAAGAGGAAAAAGATGGCATTTCTGAGGTACATGGCAACACAAGGAGGACAGGCAAGAATACTTGGAGAAATGAAAGGAAGCAAACAATGCAGTAAAGGCAGCAAAGGCCAAAACCAAGGAAAGGCTAGCTAAATTGGTGAAGGAAGGAGGAAGGCATTCTTTAGGTACATTAGTGAGAGGAGGAAGACATGGGTAGGGATTGTGATACTTAGGGAAGAGGAGGCAGGGTAGTGGATTAAGAGCGTTGACAAGGCAACAGTCCTCAACAAATACTTCTGCTCCATATTCTACAGAAGAAGACAATGGGGATGGTCCCCATTAATGGAGAAGGGTAAACAGGGAGACTGGGTGGACATTAGACCTTTTCAGATGCCAGAGTAAAAGAGCACTATAACAGCTTAGGATGGATAAAGCTATGGGGCCTAATGTGAAACACCAAGGATCCTAAAGGAGCTCTGGGAGAAACTGGCTAAACCTCTGGCTAAGTTGCTCAGTGGATCACTGAAAACAGGTGTGGTTCGAGGAGGAGGAGGAAGAGTGCACAAGTGGTACCCTTGCATAAAAGTGGTAGCAAGGAGGAGGAGAAAACTACCGCCCAGTCAGTTTGACCTCAATAGTAGGTAAAATGATGGAAATCCTACTTAAGGAAAGGCTGGTGGACTACCTAGAGACAAGGGGGCTGCTGGTTCCAAAGCAACATAGATTCAAGGCAGGGAGGTCATACCAGACCAACTTGATTGAGTTCTTCAAGTGGGTGACAAAGGAAATAGACCAGGGCAGACCAGTATTTGTGGCCTATCTGGACTCAGGAAGGCCTTCGACACAGTCCCATACAGGAGACTAATCCACAAGCTGGCAAATCTGGGGGTGGGGACACTGGTGGTCACGTGGGTTAGAAACTGGTTGAGTAACAGAACACAATGAGTGGCTGTAAATGGGGTTAGCTCACAAGAGGATGGTAATAAATGGCATACCTCAGGGATCAGTGCTGAGACCAGTGCTCTTCAATGTCTTCATAGCGATAGTGCAGAGAGAGTCTAGAAGGAGGGTAAGCCTGTTCAAGGATGATATAAAGCTATGTAACAGGATAGATATGTAAGAAGGTATAGAAAAATGAGGAAGGATCTGAAGAGGCTAGAAAACTGGTCAAGGAATGACAGTTGGGTTTCAGTGCAAAAAGTGCAAAATTATGCACCTAGGGAGGGAATCCTAGGGCTGAATATGAACTAGATGGGGGTAACACTGGAGGCCACCACAATGGAAAGAGATCTAGGAGTAGTCATAGAAGATAACCTCAAAGTGGCTAAACAGTGCGACAAAGCAGTTGGAAAGCTAACAGAATGCTAGGGTGCATAGGGAGGTATAACAAGTAAAAGAAAGGAAGTGGTGGTACCATTGTACAACTCCTAGTAAGGCCTCATCTGAGTACTGTATTTGGTTCTGGAGGTCCAGTCTCCAAAAAGACATAGACAGGATGGAGACAATACAGAGGAGGGCAACAAAAATGGTGTCAGGAATCGGCATAAGTCGTATGAGTACAGACTCAGAGCTCTAAATATGTATTCCCTGGAGGAAGGGGGGGCATGATAGAGACCTTCAAATATCTAAAGGGAATCAACAGTGTACCAGAAGGAACATCTTTCACATAAAGGAAATAGCAGAACAGCAGGGCACAGAATGAGACTAAAGGGAGAAAGCATGAGAGGGAACTTGGATATTCTACTTACTGAAGGGTGGTGGAAAGGTGGAACAGTACCCCAGGAAGTGGTGGGGTAGGCCACAGTTCAGGGATTCAAGAATGCCTGGGATGGGTACATGGAATTATCAAGCTTAGGTGAAGGGGGCTTGTAACATCTAGGGTACCTTAAGCATTAGAAAGAGGGATAGGGCAGACTGGATGTGCCATGGGACCCTTATCTGCCGACAATATCTATGTAAGTTTCAAATTTTGGCCTTAGTTGTCCCCTCACTTTTTCAATTGAAAATGCCCCCCACTCCGACCCTGTTTATACCCTTTAGATATTTGAAGGTTTCTATCATATCCCCTTTTCCTTCTGTCTTCTAAGGAATACATGTTGAGCTCCTTAATCTCCATCATATGGTTTGTCCCCATGTTCTGGATCATCTTGGTCATCCTATGCTGGATCCCTCCAGTAGTTTGATGGCCTTCTTCAAATAAGGACACCAAAACTGCACATAATACTCCAAGTGTGGTCTAACCAATGGCCTGTACAAGGACAGAATGACTTCCTTCCTCCTGGAGTGATTCTTTAGCGATGAATCCAGCATTTTATTTGCATTGGCTACCACTTTGCAACACTCATAGAGCATTTCATATGACCCCTGACTATCACCCTAGATCCTTTTCCTCCTTTGA
The DNA here is from genome assembly GCA_016271365.2 of Neoceratodus forsteri. Classification (NCBI taxonomy): domain Eukaryota; kingdom Metazoa; phylum Chordata; order Ceratodontiformes; family Ceratodontidae; genus Neoceratodus; species Neoceratodus forsteri. The sequence continues at coordinate 629,936,019 of CM028133.1, read as the reverse complement.
GCTGGACACCTGTACACTCCCAGTCAGTAGCTGGTCCCTGGGTTCCTGGCTCCCAGGTGCCTGACCTTGCACTTCTTGGCATTGAACCTCAACTGTCAGATGCCAGAGCATTTCTCTAGTCTGGTGGGATCCTCCCTGAATTCCTGTCTCCATTCCTCTATGTCCACCCCTCCACAATGCTTAGTATCATCTCGTGAAAGGCAGACTTTAATTTGGACCCTACCGCCAATGTCTCCAATGAAGATGTTAACTAGCACTGGACCAAGTACTGATCCCTTTTGTACCCTGCTGGTTACAGTCTAGGTCTAGCTAATTGTAAAACATGTCAGGTGATGTGGGAGTGGCCCTCAGCCTTGCTGCATATGCTTGTTGCCAGCCTGACTTCAGGCTTGCTTATTTAATACTTTAGACATTCATGGACTTTATAATGGACTTAGAGTGAATTTATGGATGGTTCTGACTCTGGATGATATATGTGAGTGCTTTTACTTGCCATTGTTTTGCTGTGCACAAAAAAATTAAAGAATTAAGTATTTTTGCACCAAAACAGTATTTTAACTAGTTCTTAGCAGAAGCTTGTTTGGAGCATACACAATTATAGTGTTGTCCTTGCTGGCAAGTGCCGGTTCCCTCTCTTTTGATGCACCTTGCATTAACGGATACTGCTTTCTTCCTGGTGCAGTCACACCACCAAACACAACAGTTCAGGGCCCCCTTATTGTCCACCCCCCATGGAGATGTTCCTGTTGCTTGCCCTTAGTGGGATTGTCCTCAGCAGGACTCAGGTGGAAGTGGGCCTCTTGAGTGTGATGGCTGAATCTGGGGCAGGATCAGGGGAGGTGGTGGTGATCTATAACAGGGCTATTACCTTGGCCTCGATACTGTTACATGAGGTCATATGCAACTCATAACATTTTGCTTAGGATTCCATGGTTCTATGGGGAGTCTAGGGAGATAATGCCATGGGTCAGAGATTAGAGCATTGTTAGCAGATATCCAGAACTGACAAGGACAGATTGGCTTTGAGAACTCACTACAGTGAGTATCAGATGGCAATCACCCGTAGAAGGCAGTATTCTTGTCATGGAAGATTGCTGCAGGAGGAACTGTGACCGCTTAGCATTTCCAGGCTGTGGACAGGTTATTACATCCTGCCTGTCTTCAACTGATAATAGAAATTTCATCCACCAGATACAAAGAGTTCACACAATTCTTTGCTGACTGAGTGTCCTCAGTCAGGTCTGGGATAACCTAACTGGGCTGTCATGGCCCAGCAGAGGAAACTGGTTGTCACTAGGAGCACTACTTCTGTTTGGATTGAGTTTTGACAAGTTTAGGTGGAGGAGATCTGTAGGTGGTCTTAAAACTACAGTCTATGTATTGTGAACTGAACTCAGGTTCAGTATGCCTCCTTGTGAGTTCTGTGGGATTCCTGGGTTCAGCCTTTGCTGAGATAGTCTGATGCTCCCTTTCAGAGGGTCCTTTCAGACAGCATTGCAAGATGCATTGGTGAGGCCCTTTGAAAAAAGAACTCTGTATCTGGACTGATTAGTGCATCTGTCTAACCTTCCCCTTTTGGGAAAGGTTATGGGAAGATGGTGGCTCTGCAGATCGGGGCACACTTTTATGACCTTTAACATCTACAAGCCACTACAGCCTTGATTTAGTTCTAGACAGTATGGAGACTGTGTTGGTCAGGGTACATAATGACTTCATTAGGGTAAGAGATAGAAAGGAATGATCAGTTCTTGGCCTACTCGATCTCTCCTTACCATTTGACATTGTGAACCATGGGTTGTTGCTGGCTCACCTAAGGGAGACTGTGCACTTGCTGGCATGGTTATCATCTGGTTGAGTCCTTCCTCAGAGATAGGACACAGAGGGTGATGATGGGAAATTTCTCCTCATGCCAGAAGCCCCTGATGTGGGTGTACCCGGTGCTCAATCTTCTACCTATGTTGTTCACAGTGCACATGCTGCCCTGGGAGAGATCATCAGATGTTACAGTACAGCTTGGGTTTTCATTGCTATGCATCTGACACCAAGCTGTACACCTGGGACACCTGGTGCAGTTGATGTAATGAATTTATGCCTTATCCAGATTCAGGACTGGATGTCCTTCAGCTAGCTAAGACTCAATCAAGACAAGACAGATATTAGTGATTGAGCCGGTTGATGGCAGGTGGGGCCCAGCAGAGATGACTAGCTTGGTGCTTGGTTCTTCTAACCTCATAGCCATTTCTAAGGTTAAGAATCTGGTCACCATATTGGATAAAGACTGATACTTGAGGCCTAGGTGTCATCCATAGTTCATTTCAAGAACATTTTCTGGATTAAAGCCTTGATCAGACCAGATGACCTTCATCACTGATACATGCCTTTGTGACTTTCAGACTCAACTACTGAAAAGCTGTATATATCAGGGTTAGTGGAGGGGTTCTACAGTGCCAGCAGCTGGTGTAGAATGCAGCAGCCAGGTTACTGACAAGCCTCCAGAGATCTTGTCACATGACCTCAGTTCTGCATGACCTGCACTAGCTGCCAGTGAAATGGCAATTCACCTTGAGGTCAGTTACTGACCTACAAAGCCCTATATTGACTGACCCTGGTTATTTGAATGATTTCCTGTGTTCTTACCATACCTCACCCTCTTCACTCCTCTGAAATGGGCATCCTAGCGGTTCCAGGGCCAGGCTAAAGACACCCGGACATCGCACTTTGAAGTTGCTGGCCCAGCCTTGAGGAACTCGATTCCAGATCTCTGAGGAGGCCCCTCAGTGGAGGCCTTAAGACCTACCTGGTTAGGAGAAGATTTTGTTTAAGTTCATGCCCCACTGGCTGCATTTTAGCTATTTATGCTGTGTTAGAAAATGGGCTTTTTATTTGGAGGCATCTGATTGACTGGTACCCATTCCACAGGGGTACATTAACTTTCAATAGATGTCCACCAAATAAAAAGTGCCAATAAACCTGCCTTATGCCCAGCCAAGTGTCCTTGTGCCCAGCTTGCTTCATCTCATCGGTTGAAGCACTGGGACAAAATTTCAAATGCCACCATGTTTTCTTTCACTTAGTGAGACAGCTAGTGAGAGCGCCCCCCACATACACACACACACTCTCTCTCCACTCTTTTGACCAGGCATCACCCACTAGTGGTCCAAAATAAATATATGTGCCTGGTTTCCTGAAGTACAGCTGGCTTTCTTTTTCATTCTGTGCCTAAAACCCCTACTGCCCGCTCACTGCCACCACTCACTGACCACAGACAGGCATGAACTCATAAGTTTGTTATACATAAACAGCCCTCTTACCCACACAAAAGATACAAACTAAAGGGAAGCAACACAGAAAAGGTGTTTTTCTTTGGAGAACCACCACAACACACGTGACAGCTCGTTTCACTGGTACTGTCACACACAGCGATTTGTTTCAGGACTGCTCATGCGCGTGGCCGTTAGTTTCAGCTCTACTCTGCGGTATGGGAAGAAATCTTCCTCACAGGCGCTATCGCTGTTCCTGCAATATCATCATTTTATTGCTCACCCCCAATAAAGAAATGGAGAAATAAAGTACCTTAGTAGAGTAGTACTAACATAACCTCTCCTGCACAGCCATTGTCCTTCCGATCCCATTGCAATCAGTAAACACAGAGGACAGCCTGTGCGGTTTCTGTATTCAACTGCCAGGCTACTGCTGCAGTACAATACCAGATGCTTGTAAGCAGGGTCTCAGTAAAAATAAAAACATGTAACTCAAGTGAATTGGGGAGAGATGATGGGTTCAAGTGCCAAGGCTGGGATATACTGTACACAGTGGTAACAAAACAGTGAAATGCTGCACTGCCCTCTACTGGTACATATTGTAAAGAATACCAGTAGAGGGACTACTTTACTAACCAAGCAAGTACAGTCAATTCTGCTTGTGTGCACAACGTCTGGACCTGCCGAATTTGTGCACACAACCGAATTTGCCATATTACTGATAGGACTGAATCGCAATTAGTGTAAAATCATACAGTTACTTTATTAAACACTATTGTACACTGTAGAAATGCTTTACTTATGTTAAATGTTAAGAATATTGCAGCATATTTAATAAATATCCAATATAAAGTAAATAAAAGAACTGTGCTATACTGTAAACTGTAATTCCTGATTCCTAATTGTACAGTACTGTATTGCTAAGAGAAGTGCTGACAAGCATTAGTTATGGAGCAACATACACATTCCAAACATCATAAATGGCAGCGGTACTGTTAAAACAACAGAAAAATGCAGTAAAGTGCCGAGTATTGCTATAGAGAAGTGATGAAAAGCATTCGGTACTGAGCAGCATAAGCCAGCAGCATAAAGATCATAAACCACAGAAGTCAGGTAAAGAGCTGAACTTGTGCAGGCTCACTTAATTAACCTCAGGTAACTTCAGGTCTGACAGTTAAGCAGGTGATTAGGCAGATGATTAACACATAGAAACATAGAAACATAGAATTTGACGGCAGATAAGGACCGCTTGGCCCACCCAGTCTGCCCATTTCCTACCTGATGGATAAGCTGCAGGTCCTAGTTAACCAGCAGCCTACTTCTTCCTACCCCACCCCTAGAATTGCCTTATGACTGTCCCATGCATGCTTGATTCCACCACTGTTTTTGACTCCACAACCTCCTCTGGAAGGCCATTCCATACATCCACAACCCTCTCTGTGAAAAATACTCCTTAAATTACCTCTGAGCTGCCCCTTCTATCTTCAAATTGTGCCCCTTGTTCTTGCACACCTCTTTTTTGAAAGATGCTACCCTCTTGGGCGTTGTTGATTCCCTTGAGGTACTTGAAAGTTTCTATCATGTCTCCCTCTCCTCCTTTCCTCGAGGCTATGCATATTAAGCTCCTTAAGTCTCTTTCATATGTCTTCGGTGCAGACCCTGCACCATTTTAGTGCCCTCCTCTGGACAGCTTCCATCTGCTTACTGCAGAGCAGCTTGGTCTGTCTACCCATTCAGCAACAAATCGGTCAATTAACACCTGCAGATGCAGCTGAAAACACTGCTTACTGTTGTATTCTGCTGTATTTCGTTTGAAATTTGTGCACACATCCAAAATCTGTGTGCACACAACCGATCATTTTAACATAGGGAAGTATAGGCAGTGAATTGGGACCTGGCATTTTGTGCACACAAACAGAATGTGCACACAACCGAATTGCACACAAGTGGAATTGACTGTATAAGTTAATTTTAATCTTTTTTATGTTTATTCTTAAATATTGCAAAGAAAAACCCTGTTACAGTTAGCCTATTTTCTAAGCACAATAATACCCTCCAGGGTGGGTGGTATGAGCAATACCGGACTTTCCAGGGTCTATAAGGCCCTCCGCCTGCCATCGGGTCTCATTATGCCCCTGGGCAGTCTGGTATTGCCTAATACCGCCCACCCTGTCGGTATTATTGTTGCTTGATTTATGTATGCATTTTAATTAATTTTAATTCTAGTTCAATTTGTTCTATCATGCTATTATGATATATGTATTTTAATGATGTTCACTGCTCTAAACCCCTGGGACTGGGTGCTTATCAAATAAACCTACTGCTGCTATGATAACTGTGTTAATAATATAGAGTAAACTTTCAGATGTCAACAGTAGGAGCCTCAAGGAACTGGGTAACTCACTTCTTAATTGGTAACCAATGAAGAGACAGCAGCACTGGGGATATGTGCTCATGGAACTGAATCCCAGTGAAAAAAATGGGCTGCAACATTCAGCAATCTCTGAAATTTAGACAGAGTGGAATGCAAGAGGTAGCCCTCTAATAATGTACAATAATGAAATCTATTCATAATGAAAACATACATCAGAATAGCAGCAAAGAGTGCATCCTAATTCAGGTTTCTACCACTGCAGCTAGCCTCCAGCGACCTCGGGATCTGTAGTGCCTTGTACTACAGTTAGAGTGAGTAGGCACCTCTATCCAATCATGATTTTCATCTGCTTATAGCTGGACCAGTATTTTACATAAGGGTCTGTGGTAAGGCATGCCTACCCTGTATGAGAAATCTCAAATCTGTTACAAATAAAATCCAGGTGGCTTCTAATTTTACATCCTTCCTGAAATATAAGAAAATGAGAGCAAATCTGCTCTATATGCACACTAAAAATTGAACACTCACCACCATTTGAATCAAATGATGCAACTGGACCATATTGCTATTTCAGTGATACAGAAAATGCCATTTTATTTGTGAAAATGGTGCCAAAAATCATTCTCCATTTGGTTGCAGAATCCGCCTAACATGTTTTGGATCGTAATGCTCCTTTTTCACAGGCAATGTTGTTAGTCCTTTCTTTCCTTTATATAGGTGGTGGATGGTGACATCACAGTAAACATCATAATGCCTCTATCAGAAAGCATCTATGAGTGGAAACACAAGATGGTTCATGTTAACCACTATAAATGCCAGCGTGTGATAAAATACATAGTGCAAGATTATGCTTAAAATACCTACAAAAGGTTAAAAGCATCCACTATTTACCAAACATTTATAAACATACATTTAAATGCATCACTGAAAAATCTATCCATGACAATTAATTTACTTCTTAGCAGTAACAAATGTGCAGCAGTAATTTCATTACTTGTGGAAGTTAACTGCTTATACTATTTTATCTGGGTGCAGCATCACTGTGGATTAGTTGCCACATTCGAGGAGCTGGTTGTTTTCTGGCATGTAACTAATCAAAAGCTGAATTCAGCCTGAAAAGGAAGAAAAATAAGAAATGTTAATAAGTAACCAAAACGTCATAAATCATTTTCTTTTCATATATCCTTTAACATCTCTTAACTTAAAGAACATTATTTCAAAAACTTGAACACATTTGTAACCATCGTCTCAATTTAAACAGCATTATTTCAAGTAAGATAATCAGTCAAAACCAGTATTGAGATCTGGGGCTTTTGTGGCTTTCAATGTAAAAATTCCAAACCCCTCTCTTTCAAAATCAAGTTGATAAAAAAATCCCCCCTCCCGAAGGCTGGGACAGATTATCAATTGCTGTGAAATGGGACCCATGCTCAGATTTATAGGTAGCTTCATGTACACAAAGTGCTGTGGCATATGTTGCCCTACAATGTTCTTCCACCCAGCATTTAAAGTACTTCTTCATTTTTCCAATATGAAATGCACCACAGATGTATTCTGCTAGATATAACACCCATGGTGTTGTAAGTTGTAAATTGTATTATTTCAAAAGATCTTTCCGTGTGTTGAAGTTTAAAGGTGCTACCAGGGTTCACATAACAGCAGTTGGTACAATGTTTACAGGGAAAACATCCCTTCACATTCCTGTCAACCCATGTGCCCTGTCTCTTTGGTGTATAGTGACAATGCACCAGAGTATCGTTTAGTGCCTGCTTTTCTGCAAGCCATTCTAGGTGGTCTTTCCACAATGCCCTTTAAGCCTTTGTCACTATCTACTACATGTCAATGTTTTTTAAAGATGGATTCTACTTGGTTTGTGTGACAGTTAAATTTAAAATCTTCCCTCTCTTCTGTCTTCATTAATGAGATTCACCCTCTTACTCCCATCTGTATATTCCGTTCCCTGACTCACCACCTCATAGCTATAGTTTCATTCTTCAGATCTTTTTCCAGATCTGCAGCTGCCCTCTCTTATCTTTCAGCTGTGCCACAGTTCTGCTTTACTTATAAAAGTGTCCCTTAGGGATATTGTGGATGGTGTGGTGTGGGTGACAGCTGGAGATATGTAATAATGTGTTTCAGTCATACAAACATCACGAAAATGCCAGCAGAAATGGGCCTTACTGTCTGTCGAGTCTGCTCAACTGTGCAGCTAGCCCTCATCCCCGCAGCTGCCCCTCCCACTCCCTCCCCCATTAGTTTTACCCTCCCCGTCCCATCCCCTCTGAAACTGCCCATCATCTTACAGGCCACCACCTCCTGTGGTAGAGTGTTCCACTTGCCCACCACTCTTTCCATGAAGAACTGTCTCCCTTACATCCCTCCTGAATCTTCCCAACTCCAGTCTGAGACTGTGCCTCTTGTGTCCCTTCCTCTTCTTAATTGGAAGATCCCTCTGTTCGAGTCTTGTTCATCCTTTTCAAGTATTTAAAGGTCTCAATCATGTCCCACTATTCCTCCTCTCCTCCAGTGAATACATATCTAGCTCACTCAGCCTTTCCTCATGGGCTTGCCTCCAATCACTGGATCATCTTTGTCACTCTCGCTGCTATACCCCAACAATCTGACATCCTTCCTCAGATACGGGCACTAGAACTGCACGCAGTACTCCAGGTGCAGCCTGACCAGTGACCTGTGCAGGGGGAGGACTACCTCCTACTTATGGAGGAGATTCCCCTCACTATGCACCCGGCATCTTGTTGGCCTTCACTGCCACCTTCCTACACTGAGCAGAGTTGTTCATGCTCCCCATTATAAGTACCCCTAGGTCCTTTTCCTCACTGTGCTACCCAACTGTACCCCTCCTAGATGATAGTCCTCCCTGGTCCTTTGTTCTGAAGTGCATTACCTGCACTTCTTAGCACTGAACACCAGCTGCCATGTTTCTGACCTTTCCTGCAGTTTAGTTAGGTCATCCTGTAGCCCTTCCATTCCTCAATGTCATCAACCACCACCCCATTTTGCTGTCATCTACAAACAGACAGATTTTACTGCTGATCCCATGTCAGACATCAGTTATGAATAACCCAAACAACACCAGCCCCAGCACCGATCCATGTGGCACCCACTCATCACTGCCCTCAGTGCTGGGCATTCCCCTCCACTACCACATTCTACTGCCTACCGCTTAGCCAGTTAGTTATCCCTTTTCACTGTCTTTGCTCCCACCCCACAGCTTCCAGCTTTCCCCCAGCCTCCGTCTGGCACAGAGGCAAAGGCCTTGCTGAAATCCAAATATAGGACATCCACTGCATGGCCCTTGTCTAGTTCCTTGTTACCCAATCATAGTACACAATGAGGTTGGTCTGGCAGGATCTGCCCCAGACAAACCCATGCTGATGCCCATTCTGGAGTCCATTGTCCTCCAAAAGGTCACCAGCCTCCCTTTCAGGATTGTCTCCATGAGCTTCCCCATGATTGATGTGAGGGTCACTAGCCTGTAGTTTCCTGGTTCATCCTTTGGGCCACCTTTGTGGATGGATACCACACAGGCCATCCTCCAGTCCTGTGGTATGCATCCCATGTCCAGAGAGGTATTGAACAGGTCCATCAGTGGCCCTGCCAGAACCTCAGCCTGCTCCTTGAGTACCATAGGGTGAATGCCATCTGGCCCAGGCACCTTGTCCACCCTCAGTGCTCTCAGTCCTTCCAGTACCCTGTCCTCAGTAATCCTCATATCTGTCACCCCTCTCCCCCACCTACCCCACCCTTCCCCTGTGGTACCTGTTCCGCCCCAAACCTGTCAGGTTCCTTATGAAAAATATCCATTGTTATTGAACCATCATGTGGTTTAATTAAGTTAAATCCAGGAAAACTGACCATTTCTCTGCTTTCTTTAAGCAATAAGGCATGACTGGGTATTGGTGGTACTAGGTTTACCCCACAGTCAGGGGCATAGTGAGGCATGAGGTGAAGCTGAGTGCCTTCAGCCCCTAACTGTGGGGTAAATCTAAACCACCGACGTCCCAGGAGTGCCATATTGCTTTATAAAATGGGCAGAAACAGATTGGAATAACATGATCCCACTCACCCCAATACTGTAAAGTTAAAAAAAATTCTTCTTTCTTTTCACTCAAGAGCCCCGCCTATACACACATAATTTTTTTATAAAAAATGTTTTGAATTCATTTTGTGTATACTTGATTATAGAGTGACAATTCAGTGCATCACTGAGGAAGGATTTGATCTGAAGCGTATGATATCTTACTGATTTAATCTTTTTATATATTGAAAAAAAAAAATTTTGAACTTTACAATATTGGGTGAGTGTGCTCATGTTATTCAATCTGTTCTGGATATTTGCTATTGCCATGATTGGATTTGGGCTACCCTCTACTAATTTAAATATTTTTGTGTCCTGAACTGAGGTTGGCTGAGCTAGAACCACTTTGATTATATAAAATGGACCCATAGGCAATTTAAAAAAAAAAAAACACTCTAAAAGTTTTAAAAGCCACAACAAATACAATGACATGTTGCTAAATAATGTAAAATAGTCCCTCCACAGATGTTTTTCACCAGTCAATCATCTGTATGTCTTCACATTCAATACATTGTGTGACTGTTTATCATGGAATAGAAGAATTCAAAGCTCTGCATTATTCCGGTAGTAGAATACCCCCCACAAACACACACACAGAATGGTAAAATGGAATACTTGAATTAAAATTCTTCAGAGTTCTGCTGGCATACACACAGACACACAGGCCTCAAGTGGAGCCAGAACCTCTATTGTATCTGTTGCCAGGTAAGGAGCAAGGAATTCTCTGGCAAACATGTAGGGATAGGAGGGGACTTTTCATGGTCATCAAAGTAGCAAAAGCAATGGAAACTCTGAATAGTACTTGATTTTTAAAATGTGTATATGTGTAGACAGGGACTCTTGAGTGAAAATAGCATTACATTATTTACTTACTTTATTTAATTTAATGGACTTTTATTTTTAGGGCCTAGTTGATGTTATATATATATATATATATATATATATATATATATGTGTGTGTGTGCATATATATATATATATATATATGTGTGTGTGCATATATATATATATATATATATATATATATATATATATATATATATGAATAAAGGTTGCAGCCATGTTTGTGATGAAAATTAGAAAGTAAGTGACTCATGAATTCTGTGAGTTGCTCTGGTTGGCAGTGACTTGTTTTAGCCATTGGTGGTGCTCTCTTCCTGCCATGGCTAGAACCAAGTCTCAGCCAATCAGGACACAGGATTTCCTTGCCCGTTTTATGTATGTACATAAATTGTGGGTGATGGTTTTCTGAATGCAAATAATCAGTAAATGCCTCCAGTTCAATAAGGACCTCACACCACACCACCAGTAAGTCACCTGTATAATGATGCCATAATGACAGCTTTCCAAAAATTAATTCCTGTCAATGTCATGGACAAATTGCCTCTCCCAGACACCCACATACAGATTGACAAGTGAGGGGAGTGACAGTGGCCCGATTGCCATACCTTTTATCTGTAGAAAAAAGAATCATTTATGAACTGAAAACATTATTTTTAAGTACATGTTCAGTTAATTTCCATAACAATTCAGTGGGCGGATTCTTGTTTGGGTGTCTCTGATTCAAATATAATGCAATGGCATCCAGAGCTCCTTCATAGGGGATATTGGTAAACAGGGATTCAATATCCAGTGCAACTAGATACGAGTCCCTATCTACCACAGTATCCCATATGATCTGTAAAGCCTCCTTGGTGTCTTTAATATGTGACCTCAGAGTCATGACAGTCAGACGTGTGTTGTGTTAGGGACCCTGTGCCACTGACTGTCAGTCTACCCAGTGGGTTTGTGAGAGATTCATGCATGTTAGGCAATGTATAGAACGTAGCACATATAGGAAAATCTGTTATCAGAAAATATTTAGTCTTTTGTCAATATAACCTTTACTAAAAGCCTCCATAATCGCCTCATCATTTGCCAGCTTGTAGTCTCTTGTGGTGTCTTCACTTAACTTAAAGAGCTAATCTACCACCTAAAATTAAATAATAGTTTTTAAAAGCAGTCAATTGTTACTTTTATAATTGAGGGGTTTGCTTTTCCTTTTCCTTTTAGGTAATTAGAAGATTTTTTACCTGATGTTATTAGTAGTGATGTCGGAACACCACTCTGTCTGGCAATTGACTTGTCTAGTTCTGTTCCCCTCCACTACATCATCAGCATTGTGTCCTCACTGATTGTGACATCACGGCTGCTCGAGAATAGCTTCTCAGCAGTTGCCAGGTCAGTCACCTGTGATGTCACAGTGCTGATGATGTAGTGGGGAGTAGAACTAGATATGTCAGCTGCCAGCCAGAGTACTATTCCACACATCCAGCATGATACCGCCACATAGAAAACTTTCTAATGAGCAAATGGAAAAGAAAAATACTTCAGAAATAAAAATTACAACTGACTACTTCTTAGAATTTGTAACATTTTCTTGTCAGCTGTTATTGTTTCTACTAGCTCTTTCATGTAAAAGTCTGTTTTCGAGCTGTCTTCCGACTTCATTTTCGTAAGCAGTTCTGTCAATTAAGACTATATTGCCAACTTTATCTGTAGCTTTCACAGTCAAATCATGGTCTTGTTTTAGTGTGTCTAAAGCCTCTTTCTCGATCTGATAAGATTATCATAGTTGGATGAGGCAAATTATTGAACAGGCCTGCTAGGTATTTTCTACCAGTTCTTGAAAGGCATTATTGCTCATGCTTATGGGTGGGCAAAAGGTGGATTTTTTTAAACAAATGTTACTCCTTAACGCTGGTTGTGTCATTTCATTTGCTGAACAAGACAAGTCTGGTACTGTATTGTAACTAATTTCTCCAGTATTAAAGTGGGATTTTTAACTTAAATTCCAGCAGGCTATGTTAAGGTCGATATCTGCTCTATCGAGACAAATTGTACATCAAATTCCAAGAGAGAGCATCTCTTTCCTTCACTTTCCTTTTGGCATTTGATGATCTTAGAACCTGCCTTATTTTGGTAAAATTCAGTTCAGTCAGCCAATTAACACATCAGTAGTGGTACCATTTGCTACATCAATGATTTGGGCTTTGAAATGGACTCTGCTCAGAGCCTGGTCCTGGAGGGACAAACAAGCATACAGCTCTCCTCCTTCAGGGAGGTGGGAGACAATTCATACTGCTACATGTTTGCCACCTAGCAGAGGCTGGGGGCAAAGCAGGATATACCCTGCACTGGAGGGCCTTAATTCAGGTGCTGATATTGTGTCATGCCAGTATGTAATTGTATGCAAACAAAACATGTGGAGAAAGAAAATAAAGGAAAACCCTCTCTGCCATCACCATGATGATTATGGTACTCTCTCTCTCTGTCCCTGCACTGCCAACTGTGACATCCACCCACCACATAGTGATACTGGACAGGTGGCTGGATGAGCCCTAGGAAGGTACTGTAAGTGATTGGGCTGGTGGGGGCCATTAGAAGCAGGCTTGTTGGGGCAGCTCAGAGTAAAAATGTAAGTAAAAAAAATTAGTTCATAAGTTGGGGAGGGTCAAATAGCAACATTCTGTTTTTAAGACTCTTATGCCAAAGGAAAACAGAAAAGCAGAAAAGATTTGAAACCATTAACTTTCTGATTCATTAAATTGGATCCTGTCCCAAAGAAGTGCCTTTTGTTGTTTTAAATCCCTCTGGACATTTCTTCTGTAGTGGGAGTTCATCCCACGCAGAATATGTTGCAACATGGGGAGTCCAGCACCTGTGTAGATTAGTTAGTGACACATCTGAAGAATTATCTGACACTGGGAGCCCTGATTAGTTAGTGACACATCTGAAGAATTATCTGACACTGGGAGCCCTTCTCTGGTATTGGTAGTTATTGCATCTCACTGAAGAATCAACACTGACACTATTTCTGGTGTCAGTACCCCGAAAATAAACATTTTGCAACACTGGGCACCTGTCCATGGTCTCAGTTAATTACTTTAACAAAAAAAGCTTTGATAGCCTTTCCTTATCTTCCCACAACTTGTTTTGGTGCCAGGACCCATCTCTGGTACTGCCAAAGGCCCCGCCACAAAACCCATTTGCCCTCAAAGACAGTAGTTGGCATAACCCTTCACTATTGTCCTTGACCAGCTACCATTTAAACCCTTATTGGAAACTGTGATATCATAAAAATATTGCCTTATTTAATTCATCACAATTTACAATAGCAAAATGCATCTGGTTAGCTTGACGACTAGGTCAGTGTAGTGGTTGTAGTTGTTGCTACAGTGGGAAGGTGGTTTGGGCCACTGGACATTAGTGATTGCATGAGAAAGGATGATGGAGGTGTACCACTGGACACCAGAGACTGCTTGGAATTGGGCTGGATGAAGGAGGAGGTATCACTTGGCACGAAACTGATTGTAATAGGTATGGGGTAGGGGCCAGTGGACACCAGGGGAGTGCTTGGCACAAGGCTTGGTGAAGGAGGGGTACCAGTAGACAGTAGTGCTCTTGGCATTGGGATGGGGTGAGGGAGGGGTTGCTACTGGTCACCTAGGACTTTATTGCATGAAGGTGGGATGAATGAAGGAGCAATATTGAATGCCATGGACTGTTTGACATGAGTAAATGGTGAAGAAAGGTGCGACACTGGATGCCAGACTCATGGTTGAGGTGAAGAAGAGGTGTCACTGAACCTAGAGACTTCTTAGCAGGGGTCGGGGGTAAGGCGGGTTACCACTGGATGCTAGGAACTGCTTTTCATGGCAAGTGTGTGAGGGACAGTCATGCCACTGGACACTAGGGACTGACTGGTACAGGGACTGTGTAAAGGAAAGATGTTGGCACAGGATGCCAGAGACAGCTTGGCATAGGGACTGGGTAAGTGAGAGGGCACCACTGGACACCAGGAACTACTTGTTATGGAATAGAGTAATTGTGGAGGAAGCCACTGGTCAGCATGGACTATATTTTATAAACAGAATTGACAGTGCCAGACAAAAGCAAAGAGGATAGGGAAGTTAAGCTATGGGAATATCTATACAGGTTAGGCATGTTTTCCCTGGAAAAGAAGGAGATATGATACTGGTTGTTAAATGTTTTTATTCAAGTATTTATGCTTCTCTCTTACTAGCCCCTATCTAGTCTACCCCCAGCCATGTCACACACCTTCTCCAGGTTCCTTACCTCATCCTCCATCCCCCATGGCTTGTCACCCATGGTGGGCCTTGGGCCTTCGGGGCTCTATCGGAGAGCCCCTCCAGGAATCCTTCAGAGGACCAGGATCTGGTGGAGCTGGGTGCCATGGTCAGTGATGCTGGGGCCTGCAGGGTGCAGACCTTTATCTGGCTGTCGTTGTTTTCCCTCCATTTTCATTCCTTGTTCTAAGGTAACACATGCAGCATCTGGGGAGGGGTGCCTCACATACATACAGTGTGCTTCTGTTGGGAAAGCAAGCTTTCCAGCCCACCAACAGGATCCATTGTGGCACTGGAGTATGCTACTCCCAACCACTGCTGGGACATGCTGCCATCAGCATCTTGTTCTACCAACTGGCCACCCAAGCGCCAACCCCAAGCTCACTCCCAAACTGAGGCCCTCAGTATAGAAGCATGATGCATTTCCGATGGGCCATCTAGCAGCCTTAATTTAAAAACTTTTAAAGGTATTGGACAGGGTGGATTAGGAGAAATATTTTCATCTTGTTCAAGGCAGTAGAACTGGAGGGCATACCTTATGCTTAAGAACAGATAGAATTATATGTAAAATTAAGAAGCAGTTTTCACAGAGAGTGGTAAAGCTGCTATGGGGAAAAGCTCCCAAAGTATGTGGTGCAAGCGGGAGTGTTTAATCTTTAGACTCCAGTTGAATTAGTTCTTTACAGGGAGTAACACAGCTGAATACAGCAGTTACTTCATGGGGTCACAAGAGCATACCTGATAGCAGAACTGGTATGCCCAGGAGGAAATAGCAGATCTCTTGGCCTCAGGTTCTCAGAGATTTCCACCGCTGGTGGTTTTCATCTCGATAATGCAAATGTCCATAGAATGTACTAGTCCTGTAGCACTTCCCACTTAACAATGAATACTGGTATTTTAAATGTAGTTATTTAATTTTGATTATCGGGTAAGTGCACTAGACAATACTATGACTATTTTCAGTACATGATACTGGATATTACAGCTACATGGATGAAAGGAGAGGAACACAATGCACTTGTGGTCTTTTCTCATCTAACATTTTTATATTCTCAATATTGTTACACAAATCTCATTTGATACCACTTTACACTTTCTTATAACCCTTCAAATTGTTTCTCCTTCCATAAATGGATAAATCTTATCTCTTTTAATTTCTTCAGATCTTCCTGCATTCTGTTTTCTACCATTATCAAAGCAAATGTTATATCCCAATAACTGGAATTCTGAGATTGGTCATCCTTTTCAAAACCATCACAGTCATATTGTCCATGTGCCTTATTAGATTACCCTCAAACTGCATGTCATTCATTATAGTCCCAAACCATATTTAACCAGTCTAGTTAGGTATATAGGGCACAATGATTTATTTATGTTTTATTAAGAATATATTGACAGAGGAACTCCTCAGTCGTGCAAGTAAGGCAAGGAAAGACAGTTTTATTTATAAAGCACCCTTTACCAAAGGCTCAGGTGCCGTATTTACATGTAAATAAGAAGGTGAAAATGAAGAACACATAGTATCAAAATAAATATAGCTGGTAGATAAAATCATTCAATATGGATTTGATAAAAGTAACTAGGTGAAAAAGCTTGTTCAAATAACTAACTCTTCAGGAGGCTTTAAGACCCTTCATCCCATGGGCCATATAGGTTCCTAGGCAGTGGGTTCCAAAACACTTGAGCTGCCACTCCAAAAGCTCCGTCACTGGCTAGTCACAGGTGGGAAGGGAGGGTAATGAGCAAGCCCACATTGGTGGAGCAGAGGGGTCTGATTGGGACGTAAGGAACCAGGAGATCATACAAATGGTTCAGTCTCAAACTGCATAGGGCCTTGTATGTTAACAAGCATATCTTGAAGATGATGCACCAACACATATGTAGCCAGTGCAGCACACATCACCACATGTGTAGCCAATGCTGGATATGCAGTACCACATATATAGCCAGTGCTGCGCATGCAGTACCACATATAGCCAGTGCTGCATGCAGTACCACATATGTAGCCAGTTCTGCACACACACAGCACCACATATGTAGCCAGTGCTGCGCATGCAGTACCACATATGTAGTCAGTAGCAGCACACAGCACCACATATGTAGCCAGTGCAGCACACGGCAGCACCACATATGTAGCAAGTGCTGCACATGCAGTACCACATATGTAGTCAGTGCAGCACACACAGCACCACATATGTAGCCAGTGCTGCACATGCAGTGCCACATATGTAGTCAGTGCAGCATACACAGCACCACATAGAACATAGACTTTGACGGCAGATAAGGACTGCTTGGCCCACCTAGTCTGCCCATTTTCCTACCTAACAGATAAGCTACAGATCCTAGTTAACCAACAGCTTACTCCTCCTACCTCCCACTAGGACTGCCTTATGTCTGTCCCATGCATTCTTGATAGAAACATAGATATGTAGCCAGTGCTGCACATGCAGTGCCACATATGGAGTCAGTGCAGCACACAAAGCACCACATATGTAGCCAGTGCTACATGCAGTGCCACATATGTAGTCAGTGCAGCATTCACAGCACCATATGTAGTCAGTGCTGCATGCAGTCTACATATGTAGTCAGTGCAGCACACAGTACCACATATGTAGCCAGTGCTGCACACAGTGCCACATATGTAGTCTGCAGCACACGCAGCACCAGCATGATGTGGCCACTCTGAGATATTTTTGAGGAGACAGTGTCAGGGGACTTGACATGTAATATAAATTAACACACTACAGTGATACAATAATGTCAGCCATTCAGCATAAAAACCAAGGTATTTGGTCATGATAAATATGGTAACTGGGCAGACTTGGTGGCCTGGATGCCCTTATCTGGTGACAACTTCTATGTTTCTATGACTTTTGAGACTTGCAACTTACATTTTACTTTGCCGTATCTGGTATGACTGTGGACATCACTGACCATGTTAATGTCCTTACGAAAATAGAAAGAAAGAAGGAAGGAAAGACTGCATTGTTCAAAATTGTATATGAGACTAGAAAGGTGTACCTTGGGTCATATTTCAGAGGTGCGAGGAGGTCATTCTGCTGCTGTACAGGTCACTGGTAAGACTACACCTGAGTACAGAGCACGTTTTTTTCCCTATATCTTAAGAAGACTATCAACTTGCTGGAGATGGTCCAGAGAAGGGCAGTCTACCAGCGGGCCAATACCTATGAAAAGAGGCTCTGAGAACTCAACATGTACTGTATTGAAGAAAGACAGGAGAGGGAGGCCTGATTGAGACATTCAAAACCTTAAGGGTAATTAAAGGGTGAGCACTGAGGGACTCTTCAGCCATAGCAGGAACAAGACCACTAGGGGCACAGCCTAAGCCTTGTGGAGGAAGGTTTAGGAGGAATTGAAGAGACAGTTTTCAGCAAGAGGTTGGTGGCCATGTGGAATAAGCAGTCAGAGGATGTGGTATCTCTTAAAATGGTGGTCAGCTTCATGAGAGGTTGGGACAAGGTGAAGGAAAAGTTACACATAGAAGGAAACAAAGTTAGGGGAGAGTGCAAGTTGAGGGAGGTCAAAAGGAAATGGGGAGGGGCAGTCCTCATTGTGAATACATGGGGAGCTGCACAATTGAACAGACTAGATAGACTGTAAGGCCTTTATCTGCTGGTATGTTTGTATGTACCAAGCTGAGGTCATTCAGGTTCTTCAGCAGTTGGTATACTGAGGCGCAGGATTCCTCTTCTAGGATAGTTCTGGTTGTCCTGTTATTAGGAACTTAAGTTGTTCAAATTGCCATAATTGAGTGGGCCAAATGATACTGCATAGTTGAAATTATGTAAACTATTAGAGTCAAAGATTTAGGGCAGTTTAATATCAAGGTCAACAAGGCAGCATGAATTCACTGAGGGACGGTCCTGTCAGACTAATCTTATCAAGTTCTTTGACTGGGTAACCAGTGTGGTGCATCAGGGAAGAGCGGTGGATGTGGCTTACCTGGATTTCAGCAAGGCCTTCGACACACTGTTCCACAAAGAAGGTTGCTCAACAAATTGGGTAATCTAGGTGTGGGCTCTAAGGTGGTAAAATGGGTTGAAATTGGCTAAAAGGCTGGATCCAGAGGGTGGTAATAAATGGCATAAAATCCAAACAAGGGAGGTGACCAGCGGTGTGCCACAGGGTTTGGTGCAGGGCCTAGTCCTATTCAGTGTCTTCATCAGTGACATTGCAGAAAGGTTGGAGAGGAAAGTGTGCCTGTTCTCAGATGGCATCAAGATATGCAACAGAGTTAACACACAGGAGAGACTAGAAAAATGAGAAACAATCTGACTTCTTGAGGAATGGTCCGGGTATGGCAGTTGTGTTTCAATGCTAAGAAATGCAAGATAATGCACCTGGGGCAAGAAAAATCCAAGAGAGGAATACAGGATGGTGGGGCATTCTATCCACCACAAGTCAGGAGACAGACCTGGGGTTATCATATCCGATGACCTGAAGTCATCCAAACAATGTGAAAAGCAGTGCGGAAAGCAAACAGAATGCTGGGGTGCATAGGAAGGGCATAACCAATAGAAGGAGTGAAGTGGTGATGCACACTGTATAGACCACTGGTGAGGCCTCATCTGGAATACTGTGTCTAGTTCTGGAGACCGCATCGAAGGAAGGACATAGAATGGGAGTAGTCCAGAGAAGAGCAACACAAATTATACATGGGCTGCACCAGAAGCCTTGTGAGGAAGACTCAGGAACTTAACATCTATTCACTGGAAGAGAGAGAAGGAGAGGGATATGATAGAGTCTTTCAAATACTGTAGGGAAATAAACAGGACGTAGGAGGGAAGCATATTTCAGAGAAGGAAGTGCACAAGGACAAAGGACATAACATGAGGCTAGAGGAGAGAGGCTTAGGGGAATGTTAGGAAGTATTTTTCACAGAGAGGCGGTGGATCCATGGAACAGCCTTCCGGCAGAGGTGATGGAAGGAAAACAGTACAGGGGTTCAAAAATGCATGGGATAACGTAAGGGCACCCTGCTGTGAAGCAGAGTGGGTATCGGCAATCCAAATAAGGGTAGGGGTTGCCAAAATGAGTAGGAAATGAGCAGATTAGGTGGACTGGTTGGTCCTTATCTGCTGTCATATTCTATGTTTCTATGTTTATTATGTTTTAATTGCCTTAGTCAACCTGAGATTTTATCATGAAGTTTATTATTGTCTACATCATATTATAGTGCCTTATCTAGATATTCTGTAGGTACTTTAAACACTGGACTTTCTCTATAGAGGAAGATCCTTATTTTTAAGGGGTAGCAGTTTTGTGAAGGGCATTGTATTTTCTTAAAAATGTACCATAAACTGTTTCCATTTAAAGCTTACTTTAGACTAAAACATCTATTACTTGTTGGCCTAAGGGTTAGCGGTTGCTTCTTAGCTGCACAGCTGGATGAGCTAGTGCTTCTGGGGTATGAAAAGCTGAGAGATAAAGTTAGGTTAGCAAGTAGAATGCAGAATCATGCTTTGCTGTGATCACTATGTGGTGTGTTTGGTTCAGAGAGAGAGAGAGAAATGGGATATGGTTAGCACTGAGTTATTCATGTCAGTATATCTGAAATTAGTATTTTATGCTGTCTAGAAAGGTATCTGCACACAATAGAATATATTTAATGGCCTACATACTTTAAGAAGATCAGAATTTTGTATGCACTAGGGGTGGGGGCATGTAAAATATATATTTCAGATTCGTAAAGGGCTCAAATGGAGCCCTGTGGATTGATGTGTCCAAAATGTGTGACATCATTGTAAAAGAAACCTACATAGTCTGTTCATCCTTTTGTATAAATGGTCTAAACCTGTTTCCTTGACTGTCACATAGTTTGTGTCTTAATAGTCCAAAATGGCTATGATAACACCATACATTTTTGTGTGTCTCATGGGCTTGGCAAGGTTTGGACCTGTAGAGCATCCTTAGTTTGACAATTGTTTTCTGTATTGGATTTCAGCCTGCTTTCTATGTGGATGTTGGCTGGTTGAGACAGGATACATTTACTATATAGACAGATGCCACTTTATATTAAGATAAAACATTGTCCTTTTCTGTGCAAGACAGTTTTAAAACCATCATTCCTTTAACTAAATGCATGGTTTATGTAAAAGAGATAAATCTGCCTGAACTCACCATAAATCTACATACAGTACCCATGGCACAAGCAACAGCTGAGAAGGAACCTCAACTAAAATCTTAGCTAGCAAATTATTAGACATTTGGTCTCCATTTACAGCTTAACACTTTGCATTTCATGTTTAAATTGATGAGCAACAGGTGAGTTCAAGCCACCCACATCTAGCAGGACTGGTGAGCTTTACAACCCAGCAGGTGATTTTTCCTCTGTTCAGTTCAGTCAAGCTGGTAGAAAACAATTCACACAAAAAGTTATTTTTTTTCTCAATCTTGTACATGCTGCACTATTCAATGATAATTTAAAATACAGTGTAGCTACTTGGCATCCCATCTCCCAGCTACAACAGGCCCCATGGTAACCTGCTATATTGCAGTGCACTGCTGTACTCTTCTAAAACTCAGAAATTAAAATAGGATATGGATACAAGTCTTTAAATGGTGATGTGAATGTCAAAGGAAAATCTGCTTTTAGTTTCAAGTGTTCCTAGTTAGAAATCTTCATAGTTTAAGCTGTAAAATCTATTGTCCCACCATACTGTTCTCCCTTGTCCCCATCTCGCCTGGTGATCCACAAGCTTTTTCTTTTGTTCCTGTCTTTGCCATCCCTCTCAAGTTTTCCCTGCTGTCAGCATGTGTGCTGTTAGGATCTGGTTAGTCCACTCAGCTGGTGCTGGGCAGTGTCAACCACTGTTGGAATTTTGAGAGGTTGCAGGGCTTGGTCCCCTACCTCTGACATGAGCCTTGGTAGCTCATGCATCACTGCCATTGACTTATAATGGTAAGGGGGCTCAGTTTAAAGATAGGCCCTTATGGGCCCACCCAGCTCCCAGAGCTCATAAAGTGTAATTCCAACCCTGGTACCACCCGAAACAGTATTTGCCCTCCCCTCCACACTTATAGGTCACCCCTCTTCTCCCTTTGCCCTTATTGGAGCCCCTGAACCCTGTAATATGAAAGTCCACATTTCTTGTATTTGGGGCTCCTTATTTTGATGCTCCTTAAAGTGATGTATCAGTTTCTAAAGAATTACTATTGGCATCAACAGCACAAATCCTTTAACATCCCCAAAATATGAATTTCAGGACATTGCATTCTTTATTACTAAATAATAGTTGCAAGAAACCACACTGAAAGCATGATTTTTGCTCTTATGCATCATCTGCTGTGTCTACTTTTCCTGCCCTTAAGTCATATTTTCTGTTTGTAATAGCAGAATCATTTCCATGGCAACATGTTGTGTCATAAGCAGAGGAGTACAACTTCATGATGGGCAAAGCAACATGAGCCAATGCTGTCTGCTGAAAAGAGATCCTGTTGTAATGAAAATGTCTTCCTTCAGTAATACAAAATGGAAGGTTCTTAAACTGATATTTTGGAGAATCTTGAGTTACTGAGTTCTGCTGATGCCACTGGTGATTTTTTTCCCTGAAACCAGCACATATCTTTAAAGGAGAACAATCGGCACTAACAGCTCCACACCCAAGTGTGAGGTTGGTCCCAAATTTTCACCTTGTGTAAAAACACTTTTTTCACTAACTGTTTACAGTAGTATGATAGATTGTGTCAGACTAATTTTGCTTACTTCCAGGTTAACAATTTCTTTAAGTACAAATCCCAGAATTCACTTGCAGTTTGCATCAGAGGACTGGAACAGTGGGAAATTCAAAGCTCGGAGTGCATCTTGATAAGCTCTGATCTTTTGTTTGCAGGCCCTGTTGTCTCTTTGGGCTACGACAGTCACCGAGGCTTGTACGTAGCCCGAGGAAAAGAGCAGGACTAGAAAAACATGTGATTGAGCTAGAAAGCTCTAACATGCACTGCAGGCTATTGAATCAACCATTACTGCAGTCCTGGTCTGTTGTCAGCTGCAGTTGATTCTGAGTTGAAGTTATAGAAAATGTCAGCCTGAAGTAAACAAAATGAGTGTTATACAATCTATTATACTATAGTAAACTTTAAGTAAAAAAGATAAAAAATTAATCTTCCGAGCATCAGTATTATAGATTCATTCCCACTCATGGGTCTGGGCCAGAGACAGTAGGACCCCATTGGAGCAAATGCTTTTGCAGGAGGGAGCAAATATTGGGGTTTGATGGTATCTGCACACCCCATGTGGTTCCGCATGCATCTGCCAGTAACCATCACTGGCTCCCTCATGCACCTCAGGTCTTTTCTTCACACTGCACAGCCTGGGTGACAGCACTTCAGTTTGTAGAACATCACTGAATTTCTTGATATGTCATACAAGAGTTATGGGGCTATTTGCATGCCACTGTGTAACCTTGAGTAGCTCTGCACAGTGCTTCCATGTACAAATTTGTGGAAGCATTACACAGAGCCTTGGCCAATGTCCACATCCTACCCAGTCCCTGCAAAGAAGCTTATAATCCATGACAGTCTAACGGTACCCTCTTCCTGCCCAATCCTCAGTGAAACATGAATATTCTCAGGTAGTCCAGTGGTAAACCTGTTCCACCTGATCCCCAGTGAAATATGACTATTCCCTGGAAGTTGAGTGGTACCCCACTCCCGCTTGATCCCTGATGAAATATGTATATACTCTGACAGTCTAGTGGTCCCCTCTACTCAGTCTCTTCCTACCCACTCCCAGACATAATATAAATATATCCTTTCATTTGGTTAGTTGCACCCTTTCCTGCCCTGTTCCCTTTTCAACTATGATGTCCTATCCTCCACAGCCAACCATCTCGACAGCTGTGGTCTGGTACTGACCTACCTTACTAAAGCCCAATCAGGAGCACCAACAGATGTATAGACATTGCTTAGCACAAACACTCCTCTCACCACCTTGGCTGGCTACTGTCAAAATGACAGGGATTGAGCACAAGCATAACAGCAGTTTCTACAGTATGTGAGCACTCCTCCCTGTCATTCAGATGTCGGCCAGCAGAGGTGGTTAGTGGAGGGTCTGTGCTGGTTTTAATCTATAGTTCTGCACCACTCCTTAGTGGACTTCATTAGGGTGAATTTGTGCTGGATAAGGGTTGGGGTGGTGGGTACTGGAGTGGGTAGTCCGGGGGATGTTGTGGTGTATCAAGGAGTGTGGAAGAAGGAGGGTACCAGTAGACTGCCAGGTAATATCTTATATTTTATTATGGCTTGGGCAGGAAGGAGGTACCAGTAGACTGTCAGGGAATAGTCGATTTAATTGGGAATTGAGCAGACAGGGTTGCCACTGGAATAACAAGTGAAATTCATATATCATCAGATATCAGGGTGGGAGAGAGGAGGATACAGGGGTGAACCAGTGCTGCTACAGTTTCATACACCATTGTGCACATTGTGTAGAGTAGGGTTTTTGAAGCGGTACACAATTCGTCCCTCGGCAGCCTTTTAATGCATCCAACATCCTTTAAATATATCTCTGTGCCCTGTATGCTATAGGGTAGCCTCATCTGCATCAGAGTGCTTAGTGCAATTTGAATATGGCTCCTATAACAAAGATACTAAGTACTAATGTGCACACAGAACTCTTTGGCAAAAACTGTTTGCTAATATATATTTCTTTTATTCATAAATAGAGATACAAGTAAAAAAAACAGCCACTTGCAAAATCCTGGCAGGAGAGCTAGCAAAACAGTTAAAATATTTCTGTTTATTTATTTAAAAATTGGTAACTGGGAAAGGCACACTGAGCCAGGGCTCATTCCAGGTGTGACCTGAATATTTGCCCCTACGTTTCACCACATTCAGAGGATTCAACATGGAGTGCTATGTGATAGTCTTGGAGCTCTTGTTTTATACCATTTGAAAACCTTGTGCAATAAAGGTTTAATTGATGTAGCTAAATTGCATGAGATAAACTTACAAAAAATGGTGTTTAAAGCTAGTGTGACTAAAGTGAAAATCACATGAAAAGTAACATACAGTAGAAGTATACTGTATGACTAGATAAAAAGCAAGACTGCAGTATGCTGCTGATTAATGATATAAGACATCACCCTGGTCAGTTTTAACTCTTAAGTACATTTATATCATTCAGTTTTATTTAGTTATTTATTTATTTGCTTTTGGTTACCAAGTAAGTGCACTTGGTATGGACCGACATATTTTCAGGCACAGCCTGGGATGATACAGTTAACAATAACAAAAATACAACCACATTGGAACAATATACATATTTCATACACTTGACAGGGTATTTACAGTGCAAAAAGTTTCCAAAATGCATCACCAATTGTTAAAAAAATAAAATAATATATTAATGTTGTCTGCTGATACCTTGAAGTCTTAATGCACATCAGATTTTCAGCCAGTATTAAACCCCTTGGGTATAGTCACTAATCAGAGCAGCCTGTCTGATAAATTCAAACAAAATGACAACGCATTAGAGACAAAAGGCATAAGGGCAAATCTGGTCCCCACCCCTTTTAGATGCACTATGTCCAGTTAGCATGGCACTATTTAAGTCAGTGTGCTTTCTGAATATTGTGGCCATTAAGTCCTAGTGTAACCCCTAGATGGCGCTATCCCAGGGGCTACTACCCTGCCTGATTTGCCACTAACAGGTTGAGGGCCTGGATCCAATGGCGGTGCCTCCACCCAGAGGTCAGGGTTTGCAATAGTTAAACTAACTTGGTCACAGCCCTCTGGGACACTGCAACCCCTTTCTTCCCACTAGTGGCCCACACAATATATCAGAATTACCTTCACAGTATACACTTACCCCAGGTCTGGTTCGGCACTGGGACCTCCTGTGAAATGAGATACAGTGCAACAATCACAGTACAGTACTTTAACATAGACAAATACCTCAGGCAGTATAACTTTGCTGAAACAAGCAGCTCTGATTTATTTAGGGGGATATAACAAGGACAGGGAAATCAGGTTAATTAGCTTATCACTCTAATAATCTACCTATGGCTCTGTGCACAGGCCTATCCCTATCAGTTACTGTCCCTGGGTACCCAAGCCCTAGTGGCTAGTCCAAACCGTGGCAGCTGGTAGGGGCCCTTTCACACAGAGAAAGGAGAATTAAACAGTCAGCAGTACAGTAATTCCATTTGGATTTAATGTGGCAATTCAACAGGAGCAACCCTGAATTAGTACTCACGACCTCCAAATAAGATAGGGTCCTTCAATGTCAGCAGGGCTCACTTGAGGTACACAAACCTCTTCACACATCCATATAAAAGAAAGTACTATACCAGGCAGGCTGCATCTGTATCCCGATCGCAATTACTGCACAATACCGGAGAACACACAGCAGATTCAGTTCCTGACAGACCGAAAGTAATTTTTCAGCAATTCTTCCAGTCTTCACAGGGTGAGCCTGGTTTCTACTCTTCAGAGATCCTTTGATTCTTTTCACAGGACTGATTCAGTCCCAACAAGCTGTTACACAAGCTGCAGACCGAACTCTGGGCCTTACACACGCTTTTTGACTAAAACTGCACACTGAAAAGCACAGGGCCCTTCCTTCTTCACTGCCAAAGCTCAACTGAACTCCAACTGACGAAACCGGCACTTCCTTTGAGTTCCTCCCAGTTCTTGACTGGATTGGCTGTCACTCACAATAGACTGCTGCTGTTGGTCCAAAAGGCACTGAAGTCTAAACTACATCTCCCAGAGTCACTGCCCATACAATCCTCTTGTGGCTGGCTCAGATTATGAGTCCAAGGCATCATTTTAGAGCTAGCTTACACCACACTGATTGGTCCAGTTCAGCAGTTCAAAACTAGAATGGGGAACTAGCAGACACAGTTCTGACTGCAAAGAAAGCAGGTTAGACAAACTGTAATTTCATTATTACTCTAAATAATTTCTGGCAAACAGTTACATCTTTCAGATAGGTTCCCTTTGCACTCCTAGTGACTGCAAAATGAAGTGAATTGGCAGCAGCTCGAGGGTACTCAGAGAAGCACAGTCCCCATACAACTAATTATGTCTGCAAGCAGACAGCTCTAAAGAGACAGTACCAGAGGCTCTAAAACACTCACTGATAAATGGCTTAAATGCCAAACACCATTCAGGCTTGGAGCATTCAAGCAAGCTCCTGAAGTCTTTTGGGAACCCCCATTTGCAGGGGGTTACACCCTTCCTGGTTTGGGAAAGCTTTGACGTCCAGCTAAGCAAGTACTCCCATAAGTTTCAACTGCAATACATACATTTGCATTAGGCTCTGACATGTAATCATCAGTCAATATATCATTTTACCAAGAACACATTTCTGAAACATTGCAGTACGTCCTCTTTACACAGTATTACATACACATTGTACCATAACTCAAGTTATTACCTCTTGTACATGAAACCTGAAGAGAGGGCCCTTCCCTATCAGTTACCTTTGGGGCTGGATGGGGCAAGGGCACCATACTTAGAGGGCAACACAAGTAACTTGGAGTTAGCACTGATGCTCAGTTTGGGCAATGAGCTCGGGACACATACACTCCTTTATGGACAACATTGAGAGGCAAGTCCACAGGCCTCCCAAGTGAATCATAACTGAGGTGCACCACAGGCTTTACAGCTCGACCAGTCTTTCTAGGGGAACTGTTATAGTCTCTGCACTCTGAGCCTCATTTTCAGCATTGTCCTCACTTGTCAGGGAGTCTCCATGGGGGTAGAGAGGCTAGAACCTGGGGCACTTTCAGCTCCAGGAGTTACAGTTTCTGAGTCCACAACATTTGGCTCGCATGGAGAGCTTTCGGACACTGGCAGTGGACTGTCAGGGCACTCAAAATACTCTTCTTGTTCGGTGTATCACCAGTCTGCCCCTAATCTATCATTTTCCTCCTGAAAGCTCAAACAGTTCAACCATGCACAATGATTCCATTTCATCTGATCTGATGCTTTGCACTTCACTTTCTGGGAGCATTGGCTCCAGGGATGAAGCTGGGGGCTTAGACAGTCCAGAAGGCCCAGCTTTGTCTCCAGTATTGACTAGGGATTGCCCCGAAACAATTGACTCAGTTACGAAGAAGGATAGTATTCAAAGTCACTCTCACTTTCTTCCGATATGGACTGACAGTCATGCTCAACTGGGACTTGTGGAGGGAACACTTTAACTTTGCTTCTGTAGGTGCAGACTTTCTTGATCTTTTCTTAGCAGCAGCTCTAGTCACTGGTCCAGAGGGGCATCTTCTAGGGCTCAGACTCAATTAAGATTTGTCCAATGGGCAGTAAATGATTTCTATGCATTGTTTTTACATCTTTTGAATTATTCTCAGGCCTTACTTTGTACACTGGCAGATCATCTAGTTTGCCCACTACAATGTGAGGGAGATGGTGCCATCTGTCAGCAATCTTGTGCTTGCCATGCAGTCCCAGATTTCTTAGCAATACCCGATCTCCCTCCTGGAGTTCCTGTGCTTTCACCTTTTATCATACCTTTCTTTGTTGGCCAGATTTCTTTTGGCAGCCATGGTTTGAGCCAGTTAGTACGCATGAGTTAGCTGGGCCTTTAACTTTGCACATACTGTAAATAGTTGTCAGCTTGAACCCCATCAGGAAGACCCCAAAACACACATCTACTGGTAGTCGAGCTTCTCTTCCAAACATCAGGCGGTGGGGAGAATCCAGTGGCATCACTTTTGGTGCAGTTATAAGCATGTACCAGGGTGCTAATTTGTTGGCTCCATCTAGGCTTGTCCTTTGGGTGCAGGGTGCCTAGCATATCTAGCAAAGTGTGGTTGAAACGTTCAGGCTGTGGGTCCCCCTGGGGGTAGTGAGGTGGTTCTGGACTTTCGCACTCCCCACAGAAAGCATCTCTTTGATCAGGCGACTCTCAAAGTCTCTCCTTGATCAGAATGGATTCTTTGTGGAGCCCCATAGTGAACAAAAGTTTTCTACAAGTACTTTGGCTACAGTGGATGCTTTCTGGTCTTTGGTGGGAAAGCTTGGGCATATCTCGTGAAATGGTCAGTGACCACCAGCACATTACTGATATTTCTTTGATCTGACTCCAAACTTAGAAAATCAATACAGACCAGCTCCATGGGTGCACTGGTGGTTATGTTAACAAGGGGCAGCCTCTGGGGCAAAGCTTTCCTCTGTAAGCAGCGACTACAAGTTCGAATGTGTTGCTCCACATCAGCCCCCATCTTAGGCCAATAGAATCTGGATCTCACCAAGTCAAGTGTTCTGTCTATACCAAGGTGCCCCATGTGGTTGTGCAAGGACCTCAATACTGAGTCTCGAAAGGCAGTGGGCAGCACTAGTTGTTGTTTGTCTACTTGTCCCCTCTGTCTACTGTTTCTCTGTATAACAGTTTATTGATCAGTTTCAACTTAGGACCTTCTTTGTATAACAGTGCAGTTCTCAAATCAGTGGAGCGTAATTTGGACATCTTTTCCTGCATAGAGGGCTTCTAAAGCTGCTTTGATCATGGGATCGCGAGTTGAGCCATCGAATACTGTCATTGTCCAGCTGAGGCAGTGCACCAATGTCTATTGCAGAAAAGTGGCAATAAGCAGCAGGTATGCAATTCTCAGAGGCTCCCAAGCAATCCACCATGCAGTCCACTACGTCCGTGGACATTTGTTCCTCCCTGTCAAACTTCCGGCAGAGTGCCCGAATGTCAGGTTCTGCCAGTCGGACCCAATCATTCTGGGGAACAGGCCTCCGGGAGAGAGCATCAACATCTATGTGTTCAGACCTGCTCAGTGATCGAGAGCATAGTCATATGTAGATAATGCAGAAAGCCACCTATGGCCAGTGGCATCCAACTTAGCTGAGGTCTGCACATAGGTCAAAGGATTATTGTCAGTTTTTACTAGTATTTTAGCCCATACAAGTACTCATGGAATTGGTCAACAATAGCCCACTTCAAAGCTAGAACTCTAACTTATGTACAGGATAGTTCTTTTCGGATGGGTCAGGCTTCTACTGGCAAAGGCCACTGGTCTCAGGCCATTCTCGTGCTCTTGGTACAACACAGCCCCCAACCCTTGCAAGCTAGCATCAGTGTGCAGGACGTAAGGTTTCTTGGATCGGCATAGGCCAGCACTGGAGCATGGGTAAGTTGATATATGATCTCATGAAAAGCAGTCTCACAATCAGGAGTCCAGCGGGCTCAAATACTTACTCGGATGAAAATACACTCTTTCAGTCTTGAGGATGCTGACTTTTGGTATTTTTGTGGGTTGGGGGATACCCTTGAGTAAGGTTAAGTAAAGGCGGATCACTCTTGAATAGTCCTTGATGAGCGCCGATAATAACCACAGAATCCCAGGAATCTTTGCAGTTCTTTTAGATTTTGGGCTGTGGCCAGGTGGTCAAGGCCTCAACTTTACTTGGGTCGGTCTCTATTCCCTCGTTGGATACTATGTCCCACATACTTTACTGATGTTTGAAAAATTGACACTTATCAATGGACAGTTTAAGGCCAAAGTCCTCAGTCGGTCCAATACCTTAAATAATCTGCTCTCATGTTCCTCCAGTGAGCTGCCAAACACAATAACATCATCTAGGTATACCAGGCACTCTAGTAAGTTCATGTCCCCACTGCCGCTCCATCAATCGTTGAAAGTGGCTGGGGCACCTGAAATCCTTTGAGGCATCCTCATGAATTCATAGAAGCCAGGACAGATAAAGGCTGTCTTTTCACGGTCCTCTGGGGCCATCGGGATCTGATAGTACCCACTCACGGAGATCCAGCACAGAGAACCACCTTGCTCCCGTTTAGGCAGTCAAAGCATCCTGAATCGGGGCATTGTGTACTGATCAGGGATAGTCCGCCGGTTTAAGTGCGATAATCCACACACATCCTTACTGTTCCATTCTTTTCCTCACTACCACAATGGGGAAGCATAAGGGCTTCTGGATTCTTGTATTACACCAGCAGCTAACATCTCTTGCAGATGCCGTCTCACATCATCTATGTCAGCAGGTGCCAGGCGTCGAGACCTCTCACGAAATGGTCTTTCGTCATGCAGCCGGATATTGTGCTCAGCTCCTTGCGCATCCACATCCCATTCCTTTAAAACACCTGGTCTCTCTGGGCAAAGCTTCTCACTGATCTTCACTTTCCATTCAGCTGGCGAGAGTCGCTGAAATCAAACAAGTCGGCGTTACTCTGTCATTCTTCCTTGAACTCTTGCTGCTGGGTAGCACTGCAGTGTCTGCACAATGCACATTAGCCAGGATGCAACCTCTGTTTACTCGAATGTCTCTTTCAGACACATTATGAACTTGGACCCATTACCCTTCTGGCATAAAGCATGTGGGCTCTAAGCGGGCAAAAATACTAGGCTGACCAGCAGTCCCTCTGGCAATTTTCCATCGCCTGGTGCATCCAACATTAATATTTTATTCTTAACATCCTTTCTGATACGGACCTCTCCTTGTAGTACACTGGGCATTTGGCGCCAGGATCAGAGACTCAGGATCCTTCTTCCATACAATTCGACGGTTCCTCTGGTTCTGTTTTTCAGCATCTCTCTGTGCCTCATAGGCCTTCTTAATTAAAGCCGGAACTCTTAAAGCTCTACTAGTCTTTGACCCCTGTTTTCATAACACAACTGTGCCAGCCTTCCGAACATATGAGCATTTGTTCCAATCAACAAAGGGACACCATCATACAGTCCAGTGGGGGACACACTAAGGCTAGGGTCTCTACTTGTTCGCCACTCCAGCCACGGAGGTGGGAAAGACAGCCAAATTGGATATACCCGGAATAGGGGTAGGCCTTCTCACTTAACCCCATACATGCAGTCCTTCTAATGGTTGTAAGGGTATGTCTGACAAATGCTTCTGATACCAATCTTGGAACATAATTGTCACTTGGGAGCCACTGTCTAATATACTCTTGTAGACACTCAGTTCACCTTTACAGTGGTCTCCATGGAGGGACCCACTATTCTGGACCAGTCTGGAGAGGCGGTAGTGGGGGGCCTGGGCAACTGACCTGCCACAAAAGGACGTGAATTAGCATTTTGGTGCCCTCACTGGGATCATGTCGTGCACCTCTTAACCACTGATTTCTTCTCCAAGCTCTCCTTGTAGCCTATATGCAACTTTGTCAGTGTCTTTTGGGACTGGCATTCCCTTTTCATGTGCCCATCTTTCCCACAATTATAGCAAACATACTTTCTGGAGTTTGAGCTGGCCGAGGCGCCACACTGGGAGCCAGGGCGGGGTATTACTAACTGGAAACCTTGGTGCCATCTCTGTCTGCGGCGTGATAAGCATTTGGAGACATCTCGTCAGTTTCTCCACTTCCATGGTCAAGGAATCGAGTTCGGAGCTGCTATCAGCAGGAGATACAATGGTGGGTACCCCCACCCCCATAGCAGATGCAGTCGGATATAGGTCAGGGCCCATGACTTGCAGCGTGGCCTTCATAAAGGACTGTTTTTGAATCCGGATCTCTCTCAACAGTTCGCCCCCATTGTGACATATCTTTTCCTTGTCAGAGCACTCATTGACTGCCAACCTCTGCCCCTGACTTCACTTGATGGGTCACCCTCAGTCACTCGGTCAGTAGCCACAGCTGTTGGTGCAGGTACCTCCCGAGTCGCCTTTCTCAACTCCTCGAATTTCTCTCATTAACTCATCATAGGAGGGTGGGGATTCCAGTCGATCTGCCAGGCGTAACTTGAAGCAACAGCAGTTCTGAGAAGGGCAGACTTAAGGATCCTGTCCAGCCTGGTTCGGTCCAGTTCAATCGCTGGCAAACTACCTTTCTGAGGCATTCTTGCAACAATTTTTCCAGCCGAGATACATACACAGACAACAACTCCTTGGTACTGTTGTGCATCTCTTACTCTCCACCATAGGTCCTCATCAGAATCTGGGCCCCATACACATTCTCCAAGGCCTCAAGATAGGCCTGTGCAGTCGCTTCAGGGTTACTGGCCCCGTTAGCACGGATGGTAGCCAGGGCAGGGACCTCGGAGGCTCTCACTAACCCTCTTTTAGCTTTTCACCTTCCGAGCATTGCCATTCTAGCACTTGGGGGCAACATAGTCTATCCAGGTCTCCCAGTCATCCTCCCTTGGGGGTGGGGAGGGTGCCAGAGAAGATCCTCAACCTTCGGTAGAGTCGTGACTAATGGCAGGTGCAGAAATAGGAGTCTGCATTGGTTCAGCCACCATTACGGGCACTGGAGCAGGAGAGGGTGTTGGGGAGAACACCCCAGGTGGAAAGAATAGTTTCTTCAAGTCCTCCACAGTTTTCCCTCTCCCAGCAACCATTCAGCAAATTTCTCCTCAAAAGTTTCAGATAGTGGTGGGGGCTGATTCCCCGGGTCTTTACTGTCCTTAGTTATCACTCTCCAAGCAGTGAGGGCTCCCTCTGGGGTAATGGTCTGTGGCACTTTGGAGCTATCTATGGATCCTTAAACTCTACTAGGCCAGGAAAGTGTGGGTGAGCAGATTAGCATGCCGACCCACCACCACAGGGTTTGTAAACCTTCCACCTTGGAAAGTACTCCCTGCACAGTGTCCGTATTGATACCCAGGGGATGTCCAGGATAAGCATAGCATTTTGGGGTCGATCTCCTCCCAGTACACCACTCCACCAGCCGGTGCACAGCCACTTCTGTCGGGTACCCATTTTTTCTTAACAGTGGTTCGTAGAATATGGCCACTAGAGGACACACAATCCCAGCGTGAGCCTCCAAGATGTAACCCCTAGATGGCGCTATCCCAGGGGCTACTACCCCTGCCTGATTTGCTACTAACAGGTTGAGGGCCTGGATCCAATGGCGGGTGCCTCACCCAGAGGTCAGGGTTGCAATAGTTAAACTAACTTGGTCACAGCCCTCTGGGACACTGCAACCCCTTTCTTCCCACTAGTGGCCCACACAATATATCAGAATTACCTTCACAGTATACACTTACCCCCAGGTCTGGTTCCGGCACTGGGACCTCCTGTGAAATGAGATACAGTGCAACAATCACAGTACAGTACTTTAACATAGACAAATACCTCCAGGCAGTATAACTTTGCTGAAACAAGCAGCTCTGATTTATTTAGGGGATATAACAAGGACAGGGGAAATCAGGTTAATTAGCTTATCACTCTAATAATCTACCTATGGCTCTCTGTACAGGCCTATCCTATCAGTTACTGTCCCTGGGTACCCAAGCCCTAGTGGCTAGTCCAAACTGTGGCAGCTGGTAGGGCCCTTTCACACAGAGAAAAGGAGAATTAAACAGTCAGCAGTACAGTAATTCCATTTGGATTTAATGTGGCAATTCAACAGGGAGCAACCCTGAATTAGTACTCACGACCTCCAAATAAGATAGGGTCCTTCAATGTCAGCAGGGCTCACTTGAGGTACACAAACCTCTTCACACATCCATATAAAAGAAAGTACTATACCAGGCAGGCTGCATCTGTATCCCGATCGCAATTACTGCACAATACCCGAGAACACACAGCAGATTCAGTTCCTGACAGACCGAGTGCAATTTTCAGCAATTCTTCCAGTCTTCTACAGGGTGAGCCTGGTTTCTACTCTTCAGAGATCCTTTGATTCTTTTCACAGGACGGATTCAGTCCTAACAAGCTGTTACACAAGCTGCAGACGGAACTCTGGGCCTTACACGTTTTTGACTAAAACTGCACACTGAAAAGCACAGGGCTCCTTCCTTCTTCACTGCCAAAGCTCAACTGAACTCCAACTGACGAAACCGGCACTTCCTTTGAGTTCCTCCTAGTTCTTGACTGGATTGGCTGTCACCACAATAGACTGCTGCTGTTGGTCCAAAAGGCACTGAAGTCTAAACTACATCTCCCAGAGTCACTGCCCATACAATCCTCTTGTGGCTGGCTCAGATTATGAGTCCAAGGCATCATTTTAGAGCTAGCTTACCCCACACTGATTGGTCCAGTTCAGCAGTTCAAAACTAGAATGGGAACTAGCAGACACAGTTCTGACTGCAAAGAAAGCAGGTTAGACAAACTGTAATTTCATTATTACTCTAAATAATTTCTGGCAAACAGTTACATCTTTCAGATAGGTTCCCTTTGCACTCCTAGTGACTGCAAAATGAAGTGAATTGGCAGCAGCTCGAGTGGTACTCAGAGAAGCACACAGTCCCCCATACAAACTAATTATGTCTGCAAGCAGACAGCTCTTAAAGAGACAGTACCAGAGGCTCTAAAACACTCACTGATAAATGGCTTAAATGCCAAACACCATTCAGGCTTGGAGCATTCAAGCAAGCTCCTGGAAGTCTTTTGGGAACCCCATTTGCAGGGGGTTACACTAGTATAGTGACTTACGCTTATACAGATAAGAGTGGTAATGCCCTGTTCAAATGCTGGTTCGTATCCCTCTCTACTACAAAGTGTCACAAATAGACCAATCACTTTGTGCTGTGATTCTCTCAATACTGCTCTTTTAGTTGCAGACCCAGGGCTGGATTCTCAGAGAATTAAAAACTGAAATATGGAAAATGGCTTGTAACACTGCAGAAATTTAATTGCAGCATATTCATAAAAGAAAATTTCTGCAGTTGCTGAAAATCACAAAACAGGCAAGTTGCGAGAAATTCTGCAAGTGCTGAAATCTGTAAAATTTTTCTGCAGCTGCTGAAAATTGAAGTCAGGACCCACAGCTGAGGAAAAGGCTCAGCAGAACACAACAACAGGTGATCCATATTAACTGGAGCAGCAGACTTTGACAGTCTTGCCATAGATGCAGCAGAAAGTACTCACAGAGACCAGCAGCAAGTCCCTCAACTGGGACCACTACAGCTCCACTAGTACCAGCAGGACCATGCACCACAGTGGCTGTCTGGAACTGATGGTTGCATCTCCCTGGAGTGTTTATGTAGCCTGCCTCAGTAGCACTCCCTACAGGCTGTTACCAGCTCTGCCTCTACTGCCTGTGGGCCTTTTATGGGCTGCACTGGGTCTGGTGGTTGTGGCTTGCTGCCTTTCAATGAAAATGTGCACTATTTTTGTTGTAACATCTGATACTACTATATACCTACTGGTTTGCTGTTGTTTGGTGCCTGAACCTCCACTATAATTGTATCTAAATTGTAGTCACACTGCATTTTGCTAAGGGAGGGTTACGCCTCAGTCTCTGTGGTGCAGCATGTGCAAAATTTTTCCTGAATCATGAAAAACACTGGCTGAGAATAGCCTTTAAGGGATATGCCATACTTTCAATGGCTTTTTCCCTCAGGAAATTCCACAGCTGCACTTTTCCTGAAGTCTGCTGTGTATTTTTTCCACAGCTGTGGAAGTTTGTGTATCACTCATTGCAATTTCCCCTTTTTCCATGACTGCAGAACTTTTGGGGACTTGCCAATGGTTTTGCACCTTCAGAGTGTTTTGAGAATCCAGCCCCAGTTAACTGGATCAGATCACTTTCTCTGGGGAAACAGCTTTAAGTGTATAAGGTATTATCTGCTTAAGAGAACAAGATGGGATGAGCTTGATTCTAGGGTGGAGGAGCTGGTTAGATTGGTTTACAGTCTGTGATATCCCATCAATGAACTTTTAAGTATTGACTAGAACCACAGTGAGGACACTTATTTTTTTTTTATTTTTATTTATTGAAATTTAGAATTAGAATCCTTTGAGTCAAAGGCTCCATGTCCATAAACAGAAAAACATATAGTGACAGGTTGTACAATGTTAACCAATGAACAATACATTAAGGCAGTATAACATGGTTGAGTCAGTACCGAGTAATTGGCTTTTAGGCTGATTCACATGGTTTACTCAGGGTTGAATAGGAACCCAGGGTCGTTATGTGTGGGTGGGGTTGGTTGCTAGTATCAGATGCTAGCATTTGGCTAAAGGGGTTGTGCTTATGGTACCAGAGCTATGATGGCCAGGTAGGGAGTTGAGGGAGACGTTGGTTTCTGACTTCAGCCCAGTGTGGGAGGACAGGTTGAAGCATTGCGCTCTGGAATGCACTGTTTGCTAATTAGGTACAGTTGCTTCACAAAATAAGTCAGTTTGTTGCTGAAAGACTTTCAGGATTAGAGAGTTTATGATAGTTTCAGAAAGAAACAACATTACATTATTAGTATATTTGAATTATCAGATGATTTTGTCCTGTCATGGAAAAAGCTGTTTTTATTCGCCTCATAAACTAAGCGATTAATCGTTACTATATGCGATACAATTAACTTCTTTCTGTAGCTTTGTGTTTACACTACTATCATCTTCGAAAAGCTACAAAGAATGAAAACGAACTGCATTCTAAAAGCAGATGATATATAAGTAGAAAAAGACTAGATGGCCAATTTTAAGTCGGACAACTGTAAGTTTTTTTTTCAACTTGCATTCTTTATTGTCTTGTCTCATCAGATGTGACACTTGCAATTATATAGTGTGGTTTTAACTCCATTTCAGAAAATAAATTCTCACCACCATATGGCCCATTAGGTCAGATTTTAACTTTCTTTTCATATCAGAGACAAGTTTAGTTTTAATGTACAGATGTATTTGACCAATGGTCTCAGCCATTCCCTTTATTATTTCTTTTCCAGGTGAAGACCTTGTAACTCAGTTGTTCATTGACAGTAATTATTGAAGTCCATGTTTGCTATGTTCATCTGGCCTTCTGGCCCTGCCAGTGCCTTTCTCCTCCACAGTTTTAGGGTTTCATAATGCTTTTGCTTGCAGACTGTAGTTAATTGTTGCACCTTTCTTGAACCACATTCCTCTCTTAATGCAACTGAATGCTTGATGTTGCATTAAAATGTTATATAAATATTCTGAGGTGTAAAAAGAATTGGGGACTTCTAGACCCATAAGTAAGGTGGTGGTTGAAATATTTTGTGTTGTCAGTTAAGTGTAAACAGAAGGACATGACATGGTGCGAATTACGCTAGGATAACCATTTGCTCAGGGGTGTAGTGAGCCAGATGCCACAGGTTGGCGTCTCAGGTGGGGAGTGCCTTGCAGCCCCTAGAAGTGTGTTTATCTCAGCCTAATTCTGTCTAGATTCTTAATGCACTTGTAAAAGGGTGTTATAGTAACAAATATACACCAACAAGAGAATACTTTAATTTGCTGTTTTAAATAGAGAGAATAATAGATAGGCAACTGTGTGTTATAATTTTTTTTACACCCAAGGTGTGTGTATGACCCATAAACCTCGAGAGCCAAGCCCGAGAGGTTTATGAGGTCATCACACACTGAGGTGTGTGAAAAATCCATATACATACAGTTGCTTATTTTATTTTTATAATTACTGGTGCAGAGTTTGCTTAGTGTCTCAGTATATCTGCTATTAATACACACACACACACACACACACACACTGTCTTTCACACACACACACACTCTCTTTCTCCCTTGCTCTGTCAGACTAACCTTTTTTTTTAAACTGTCAGCTGTGGACTGGTACTGGGGTCCGTCCAGCATTCAGCTTGAGTCGACGACTGCATCTCCGATCCGGAGACACGGGCGGGATCAACCAGATAGTCATTTGTATTTGGAAGGTGGGATCAACCAGATAAAATAATACAAAATCAAATAAAGATGGGGAGGGTGGTAAATAAAAGCGGCTCGTCGGCAAGCGGAAAACGAAGCCGCCATTTTTTCAAACTATTCAGCCCACCCATGCACAGAGCACGAGCCAATGAAAAGGCCAGAATTCGAAGTGACACACAAAGAGATAGATAGCCATAAATGCCGAATAACTGCTGCTGCTATTACGTATTTTGAAGAGCTTTGAAAACCGCTTGATAAAGGGGGTCACCAGTAATTATTAAATTATAATGTTACTGTTTTTTCCTTATACATACTTTATCCTCCCGCATGGGGTGGGAGGCAGCCATCAGCTAAGTCCTGGCCTCCACACTGGCACCATGCCTGCCTATGCCACCTACATGGTTATGGAGGTTCCTCCATGAGCTTCCCCTTCCTGGCAGGGATAAGAGGGAGGGGCATCCCCCAATCAACAAATCCGAGGTGGACCAGTTTCAGTGACCAAGTGGCAGTGCAGATGGGGCACAACTGTGCTGGGCTTCATTAAGCCCTTCCAATGTTTTTCCTCCATTTGTTCCTCACACAGCTACAGAGCACCATGCTTGTGTGTGGAAGCACCGCTCAACGTGTCTCGTCAGTTCCTTCCATACATGCCTCCCTAGTACTCTACTCCCAGGCCTCCACCGGGGCAGCCTAGGCCTGGCTGACATACCTCCCATCCCTGGGAGAGGAGAGAGAGGAGAGCAGTCCATCGGATGCTCGATCATCTCCCTTCCAGCTGATCCACAGTGACCTGAGTTGGTTCTCAAATCTGGGACACAGCACAGGAGAGGTAAGACATAGAGCACCTCAGCCCTCATCACCAGTGGGCCAGACCAATGTTACATGATTTAAGGGTAGACATAGTGCTGAGCATGCACATCTAGTAAAAGTAAAGCGGGGGCCCATTAGAAGTGGACTGTGCACAGGAGGACCATGAAAAATCTAAAATGTTAAACAAATACTCTCGGGTCTTTGTAGAGGAGGGGTGATGGGCTGGACATGCATAAACAGGCACCAGGGGAAGGGGGTGAACACAAGTTCATTTATGGAAGAGACAGTCCATTGGGGATGGAAGCCCTAAAGAAGAACAAGGCAATGGGGCTAGGCAGGATCCACCTAGGTACTAAAGGAGCTGAGTGTGTGCTAGCTGCCCCCTCTGGCAAAATTATTTAGCATAATTTTAGAGATGGGTGGTTTGGGTTGTCCCAGAGGACTGGAGGAGGGCCATTGTGGTCCCTCTGCACAAGAGCAGCAGCAGGAGGAGGCTAGCATTACAGACCAGTCAGTCTCACATCAGTAGTCAAGAAGTTAATGGAGTCCCTGCTGAAGGAGAGACTGATGGAGTACCTGGAGACAGATGGGTTGCAGGACCACCGGCAGCATGGCTTCCTGCCAGGAAGGACATGTCAAACAAGTCTTATGGATTTCATTGACTGGGTAACTAAGGAGGCAGATAAGGGATGGGCAGTAGATGTGGCCTCTCTGGACTTCAGTAAGGCCTTTGACACTGTACACTGCACAGGAGGCTAATAAAGAAACTGAGCAGCCTAGGGTGGGAAGAAGGTGGTGAACTGGGTGTCTGTCTGGTTGAAGGATAGGAGGTAGAGGTAAATGTCAGTCACTCTGAGGATGAAAGACAGGCAAGTGGAGTGCCACAGGAATGGGTACCAGGTCCTGTCCTCTTCAATGTCTTCATAAGTGACATTGCTTTGGAACTGGAGGAATGTGTGTGTCTCTGCAAATGACACAAAAACCTGCAACAGGTGGGCACCTAGGAGAGGTGGAGGCGAGTGCAATGGGATCTGGGGAAAAAGGTTTGGGTAAAAATACAGATTTATTTTTAGATTTTAGACACACTAGAGAGTGGTCTAGGGAGTGGCAGCTGGATTCAGTGCCAAAAGCGAGAGTTATGCACCTGGGGCGGGGAAAATCTGGGGCTCTGTATGAGATGGGGAGGTACTTACAGTTACCAAGCAAAAGAGGACCTTGGGGTA
Organism: Neoceratodus forsteri; assembly: GCA_016271365.2. Lineage (NCBI taxonomy): Eukaryota > Metazoa > Chordata > Ceratodontiformes > Ceratodontidae > Neoceratodus > Neoceratodus forsteri. Next base: position 629,895,610 of record CM028133.1, on the reverse strand, counting down.
ATCTTATCTGGTGACCTCAAGGTGGCAGGGAAATGCGACAAGACAGTAGGCAAGTTTAGCTAGATGCTGGGGTGCATAAGGAGGAGGATTTCTAGCAGAAGTGAGGTGTTGCTGCCTCTGTCCCACTCACTTTTAAGACCCCACCTGCAGTACTGTGTCAAGGTCTGAGGTGACACCTCTGCAAAGACATCAACAGGGTGGAAGCAGTCCAGAGGAGGAGGGTCAGCAAAATAGTTCGAAGTTGTACGACAAGTCATAAAAGGAGAGCTGCAAAAGCTCAATGTACCCCTGGAGGAGAGGAGAATGAGAAGAAACATGATTGAGACCTATAATTACCTCAAAGGGTGAACAAGGTGCAGGAGAGGAGTCTCTTTTATAGGAGGAGGAGGAGGAGTACCAGCACACAAGGTCATCCTATGAAGTTTTGGGGGAGGTTAAAGAGTGATTTGAGGAAATACTTCTTCACAGAAAGTGTAGCGGACACTTGGAACAGCCTCCCAGAAGAGGTAGTAGAGGCAAAGACAGTAGGAGCTTCAAGCATGCATGGAACAGATACACGTGTGTAATGCTAGGGATATAGGAGGAGGGAGGAAGGACATCTGTGACCAAATAAGGTCCAGGGTGTAGTAATGAGCAGGAAAATATGGCAGACTAGATAGGCCTACTGGTTCTTTTCTGCCAGCACATTCTATGTTTCTATGTAATATGTGGTAATTATGTTGGCAGGCTGGTACCAGTACTTTTTCCGTGAGTTAGGCTAGGCAAAAGTACAGGCACCAGCTATTGTCAGCAACTCAGTAGCCAGCATTCTTTGTACCCATTTTAGAAATGTTATTGCAACAGAAAAGGCCACGACAATCATTTTGATAGGTGATGACATCTGGTCCCCTTGCAGTCTGTGAGGGCACAGTTGATCAGAAATGCCACAACAGCAGTAGGGATAAATGTCTGGCCAATTCTGGATAAAATTTTGGCTTGGCCTTGCACATTATTGGAAGTAATAGCTGTGACAGAAATGGGAAGGAAGGAGTTAATGGCTTGGATTTTCAGCTGGTATTTGCAGCTGTCTGAAAAGCACACTAGGATGCCACTGTCCACCAGCATCCTAGATAAGGGCTGAGTAATAAATCTCAGATGGGGTAACCAAAGGGGAGGACATACACAAAGACTCGATAGCTTACAAGGATTGGATCACTAATATAAACTGTAGGTTAAAAATTAATATAATTGGACACTGATAGGTGTTCAATCTGATTAGAATAATTAAATACATACAGTACATGGTAAATGGTTGATGCATTGAAAGGGGAACAGAATCACCTGTTCTCAAGACAGAATATAAAATGCTGAAAGACAGTTATAGGTTGTTGTTGCTCTTGGCGTTGTTAGAAATTACACCTGAAAGGCCAAGACTGGAGCCTACTCTTGAGCTATGTCCATGGGAGCTGGCAGATAGCATAAAGTCCAGTTTCTCTTTATGGATAGGGAAAGGTAAGAGTAATAATAGCATATCTCAGTAATAGCCTTTTTCTTTTGTCATCTGTTATTTAATAATAATAATAACTTTATTTTATGGCGCCTTCAAGTACCAAGGTGCCTTACAATTTAAAATCAAAATCAAACCTTAATAAATAATCATTTACAATCAAAACATCATCATATCATCCATCAATCAATTAATCATTCACTATATGCCTGGTGCCACAGAAAGTCTTTGAGCTTGCTTAAAACCCTCCTGGGTGTGCTCATGTAACGATGGAGTTGAGAATTCCAGAGGGTAGGGCTGAACATGAAATGCTCTGGCACCAGATGATTTCAGACACACCTTGGAATCTCTAGCAGACCCTTGCCAGTTGAGCGGAGCGTACCACCCAGGGCAGTAAGGGACCAGGGCTCTTTCAGGTAGTCAGGCCCAGTCCTGTAGGGGTTTTAAAAGTCAGCAAGCTGACTTTGGAAGGTGATCCACCACTGTACTGGCAGCCAGTGCAGTTCGCACAGCACTGGCAAAATATGACAGGACCGAGATGATCCCATCAGAAGCTGGGCTGCGCTTCTGCACCAGCTGCAAGCAGCAGATTTCCACCCCAGGAAGCCCTAGGTAAAAGGAGTTGCAAAATCTAAGCATAAGGACACAAAAGTGTGGACCAAGGTAGAGTGGTCGCTAGACAGAACCAGATGTTTAATCCTGGAGATATTCCTTAGATGATAAAAGGAAGATTTGACGACAGCCGACACTCATGCAAGGGGTCAGCCCTTCATCAAAAGATTACCACTAGGTTTTGTACCTGTTCAGAGGTCAGGAGAAATGCCCCAAGAACAAGTCCAGAGGGCAGCCAAACCCCTGTCAGGTGACCAGGGCCACAACCAACACATCATTTTTTCGGAGTTCAACTTAAGCCAGCTCAAATCCATCCACTCCTGGATTTCTTTGAGACAGCTATTAAAGACCAAGAGGGCTCCGTGACTGGTCGGGTGCAAAAGAAGCTGGGTATCATCAGCATAGCAATGAAACCTCCGCCATACCTTCTTACAATATCTCTGAGGGCAGTATATACACCGTGAACAACATGGGTGACAGTACTGAGCCCTGAGAAACCCCACATGACAGAAACTGGATCTGAGGAAAAACCAGGCACCACTCTCTGAGTTCTTCCCATGAGCAACGATAAACCACCTGAGGACCATTCCCGACAGTCCACAGATGTACCTCAGGTGGCCAAGCAGCACCCCATGGTCCACAGTGTCAAACGCTGATGAGAGATCCAGGAGAACCAGGATATAATGGCTCTTCTGGTCTCTAGCCATCAGGAGATCATTGAGCACCGAACCAGCCTATCTTGGTACTATGTCTCTTTCAAAAACTGGACTGAGAGGCTCATAGATGTCATGGATGGTCAAATGGTCGTCAGTTATGCTGCCCTACTTTCTCAATCACCTTCCTAAAAGGGAAGGTTAGAGATTAGTCTGTAGTTTTGCGTGGCAGTTTGGGTCCAAAGTAGCTTTCTTCAAGAGCGCGATGTCACTACTGCCTCTTTCAGAGAGTTAGGAAACTCTCCGGATTCAAGGAGCACCAAACTGTCCACGCTAAGACTGGACTGATGACGCCAATACAACCCCGAATCAGGTCCAGGGTCCAAATTACAGCACATACGGTGTATGCCCTGGATGATCCGCATGACATCCATGAACTCCAGGCAGTTGAAGGTACTCAAGAAAACCGAGGAGCAGTGACCTTGTGCTGATCTAAAGCAACACCATAGAGTGTGCGGTTGAGCTCCACCCTGATGTCGGCCACCTTAGTAGTAAAGAATCAAGCAAGATCATCGCACTCTATTTCCAAAGAAACTTTCCAAACCTGACGACAAGCTGGGTTTACAGTCTGTCCACAGTTCGAACAGCTGAGCTGGTCGATTCTGAGCTACCGCAATCTCCCGGATAGGAACTCTGCCTTCTTACGGGTGATTGCAGATTGATAGGCTTGATAATGGTCCAACAATCTCAGGTGAGTCGGCATCAAGGGATTCCACCAGCAGTGCTCTAACCTTCGTCTAGTCACCACATCTTCTTCAAAGCCCCGCCAAACCATGGGGATGGCGTAAGGGAGAGAGGACTTAATCGACTGAGTAATAGAATCCAGAGCCATCGAAACGCCATATTATAAGCCATGACGAGTGTCTCTGGATCATTGCTTGCCACTGAGAGAGACGATAAGTCATACTACCGCTAGACTGTGAGAACTTATATCTTATAAGGGCAGTACCTGACCATCTCCACAGGGGAATGCTTATAAGGGGGTGCTAAACTAAACCCCACTGTGTAATGATCAGACCACCTAACTGGTTCCACCCCAAGTTAGAGGCTTGATCCCTAGGAGGAAGACTAAGTCAAGAGAGTGTCCGTGTTTGAGTAGCAGTGGTAACCACCTGAGTGAGACCCAGAGATGTCATTAACTGGAGGAAGTACTGTCCAAATTGTGAGAGTTCATCGTCAAGCCAGGCTTTGAAGTCACCCAGAACCATCAGTTTACTTTTCCTGTAACAGTGTTATTCTTTTGTGTTAAACATATATATACTATAATGCTACTTTTGACCTTCTGTTAAGTAAAGAGTTATTTACTCAACAGTTGTGGCTATGATTTAAATTATTTTTAAGGTAATTTATGGTTTCCACTGGCTGAGGCAAACTCTGTTTAATATCCGCCACCCAAGAGACACACTACCAGGCTTTGATCTGTGCAATTGCATGTTTGACCTCCATGTTCTGTGCAAGTGGGAAGGCAGGTGCTGGAGGACCCAGTTGGTGGCAGCGGATACCAAAGACAGACACCTCTCTGAAAGCTAATGTAGCCCAGAGAGAGAGGTGGGTTGTCGCAAATTGGTTGGCAGTGGTGGGGTGACTGCAGACTTTAGCACACTGAGATACATAGTTTGCCAGTGGAACTTTTTACCTTAGCAGTTACAAAGCAGGATATATGAGAGAGTACACTTGTGCAACTGTTTTGTTTTGTTTCTAGTTAGCACAGTTTAATGTAGGTTGAGAATGAGTTCCACAGAGAGTGATTCATTTACTGTGCAACAACTTTGTGACAAGTGCCAGAAAAGGGATTCAGTTTGTGGGTCTAAACAGAAGGAGGCAGACCTCATAGCTGCCCTGATGGTACAAGATCAGAAGCAGAAGGTCCTTGGGACTGAGTCAGGAGCTAGTGTAGCAGACCCCAAATCATACAAACATCACAGTGTGCCAGCAGAAACAGACCACCCGGTCTATCTAAGTCTGCTCAAGTGTGTAGGTAGTACCCTAGTTTGCAGCTGCCCCATGCCCACCCTCCCTTTGTCATCCCACTGCCACCCCTCACCTCCCCACCCTCACTCTCCCTGTTCCTGTCCCGTGCTCTTTTGAGCTGTTCACAGATTTAGATGATACCACCCATTCTGGTAGGGCATTACATTTGCTACCACCTCTTTGTGAAATAGTGTCTCCTCATTTCTTCCTAAATCTTCCCTCTAGTCTTAGCCCATGCCCCCGTGACCCTCCTCCTCCTTAACTTAAAGGCCCCATCTGCCCCATCATTTTGATTCCCTCAGATACTTGAATGTCTCTATCATGTCCCCTTGTCCCTTCTATCCTCCATAGTGTACATATTCAGGTCTCCTAGCCTACTGTCATAGTCTGTCCCTCCATTCCACATATCATCTTTGTTGCCTCCTCTGCACCCCTCCAGTAGCCTGATATCACGCTTTAGGTATGGCCTCCAAAACTGCACACAATACTCTGAGTGCAACTTTACCAGCGACCTGTAGAGGGAAAGATCACTCTCTTCACCTGGACGAAACCCCTCACTATGCTCTCCAGCATTTTGTTCGCTTAGCCACTCTCCTGCACTGGGCAGTGTTGTTCATGGTCCCAGTTATCATTACCCCTAGGTCCGTCTCCTCCTCCATGATCCCAGCTTAACCCCTCCCAGCCAGTATTCTCTCCTTAGGTTCTTTGCCCTGAAGTGCATAACCTTACACTTCTTTGCATTGAACCCCAGCTGCCACCTCTCTCTGACCACTCCTCTAGCTTGCTTAGGTCCCTCTGTAGCTGCTTCCATCCCCTCTCCATCCACCACTGCTCCGATTTTGGTGGTGTCAGTGAACCGACTTATCTTGCTCACCACCCATGTGCAATGTCTAATGTGATATAATACTGGCCCCGACACAGAGGCCCTGTGGCACCCACTCATCACCGGCCTTGGAGTTGAGAGATACTCTCTCACCACCACCCATTGCAGCCTCCCACTCAACCAGCTTGTAATCCAATTCATCATTTTGCCCCTACCCCTACACCAGTTAGCTTCCCCAGGCCACCCAAGAGGCACAGAATCGAAGGCCTTGCTGAAGTCCAAGTAAAGAACATCCACTGCATGACCCTTATCTAGGTCACTTGTCACCCAGTCATAGTATTGTATCAGCTTGGTGTGACAAGACTTCCCTGAAATGAACCCATGCTGCATCACATCCTGGAGGCCATTGTCCTCCAGGTCCAACCTCAATCTTTTCTTTAGTATTGTTTCCATGAGTTTGCACACTATGGAGGTGAGACTTACTAGGCGATAATTACCCGGTTCATCCCTTGGTCTGCTCTTGTGTAATGGTACTACATGTGCCATCCTCCAGTCAGTGGCACACATCCTGACTCAGTGAGGTGCTGTACAGATCCTCAGCGGCTCCACCAACACCTCCACCATCTCCCTCAGCACCCTGGGGTGGATACCATCTGGCCCTGGTGCCTTGTCTTCCTTCAGTGCCCTCAGTCCCTCTAGGATGCTACTTGCCTCAATTCTTCCATCTGTTGCCTCCTCTCCCCTGTCCCCACCTCCAGCCCATGGTGGTAGCAGTCACCCTTTTCTTCCATAAACACTGAGCAAAAGTATTCATTCAGTGCTTCTGCCTGCTCCTCACCCTTTTCTGTCCACTCCCACCCTTTTATCCTCACTATTGTCTCCTTGCACTTCCTTTTCCCTAGCGTATCTGAAAAGTCTTCTCCCACCCATTAATTCCATGCGCTGCTCCTCTGGGCCTTGGCTCCTCTCACCTTTCTGGTCACCTCCCTGGCCATCTTTCATACTCTCTGTCCACTTCCTTCCCCGTCCTCCTATTCCTCTGGTGCACCTCTCATTTTGCTCTACCACCTCCACTACCTCGCTGTTCAACCAGCATTGTTTTTGCTCTGCTCCTCTTACTCTGTGTCTCGTGCAGGCTTCCATTGCCTCTGTAATCCCCATTTAATAATCTCCTGCCTTATGCCTTCTAGTTTCTTTCAGTACTTCCTGCATCCTCCCAAAGTCTGCCCCCTGAAGTTTACCACCTGAGTAACTGATTTCTCTGGCTCCCCGCACATCATGATATTAAATCAGCTTGATGCCCTGTGACTGCAGTTGTTGCTGTGGGACAAGGAGCTGGAGGTGAAAAGACTGGATGCCGAGGTGAAAAAGCTGGACTTTGAGGCGAGGAGACTGGAAGCAGGTAGCAGAGACAATAAGGCGGAAGCAGAGAAAGAACTGGAAGAAAAAGGCTGGCAGACAGAAAAGAACGTCCAGCAAAGCAAAAAGAATGCCAGGAAGAAGAAAAGGAATGTCAGCATGAAATACAGAGACAGCAGCATGAGAGAAAATCATGACCCTGCGCAACCAGCAACATGTAAGTATGGTGGAGTGAGTTTTCCTCATGAAGCCAAAATTAATTCTAAATACTTTCCTCAGTTTAGAGAGAGAGATGATCTTGATCTGTTTTAAAAGTCATTTGAGAGTATGTGAGCAATTTCAATGGCAATGGCTTCCTAGTAAACTCATCTCACACCCTTAGTTATGGGGAGGGCTTTGCAGGCATTTACTAAAATGAGTGATGAAGACTATGTTGATTATGATAAGTTTTAAACAGTGTTGTTAAAATGTTTTAAATTAACTCCTGAGGCTTACAGAAGAAATTTTGGGAGTTAAAGAAAAGCCCAGAAGATGGTTATGTGGGTGCAGGTTCAGTTGTGTACTTACCTTGATAGGTGGGTGGAGGGCAAAAGCAGGCACTATAGAACTAATCAAAGATTTGCTTGTGAGGAAGAATTTCTTAAAATTCTACCTGAGGATCTGCATGTATGGCTCCTAGACAGGGCATGCAGCTTCATAAGGAGGTGGCTAGCAAGCGACATGCATATATGGCTAGCAGGCCCACACACACAGTGTATGTCTCATGGTGAGGGCGGCACATGATTCTAAAGTTTCAAATGGGGGCAGCCCACAAAACCAGCCTGTACTCTGAGCCTCAAAGCAGAACCCTCTGGTCTCAAGGGACCCAAACGACAGGGCCCAGGAAATATATTTGCAATCAAGTTTGGCACTTGAGATATAACTGCCTCAGAAAATGGTTAAGGGCAAAGGCCTGGGGGAGGGGTGATCATAATAGCACTAGTCTGTTGGTGGGGTGTGTGCAGCCTGAAGAACCTCCTCTCCAGGCTAGACATGCACCCCCATTGTAATTAATAGGACAGTAACTAGGGACGGAGGGACAGGCACTTTATCTCCCTGGTGATGCAGGATCTAATCAGGGCAGAATGTTGCAGGAAATACTGAAGATTTGGAGAGTCAGAGGCCAGCAGTACCAATACCAATGGCTCGAGGTCTTCTGTGCTGGGAGTTGAGCCATGGAGAAAGGAGGTGAGGGTGTGAGAGGACCTCCTGTAAATGTGATCATGGGAATTACTTTGACTGCAGGAAATCTCTGGTGTGTGTGATGCAACCTGCAGCCAGGCAAAAGGTCAAGCTTCTGAGGGTGAAGAGGGTGACTTAGCGTGGTCCGGCCTCCTTCAGCAGCTGAGGAGTGGCTGGCAGGGGAGGGGCTAGCTAGAAGCAACAGTGCAGACCCCAGTCAAGGAAGAGTCCACAGGACTTCCTTCTGAAGGTGTTGGGAAGGGTCAGACAAGAGGCGAGTGCTGCACAGTGGATGAATCACAGTAAAAAATTGAGAAATAGCTAATAGGGCTGAGTGTCCTCAAGGGATAAAGAGTCAGTTACTGGGACAATGGGCTGCTGTACAGAGAATGTACAGCAGAGGAAGGGCTAGATGGTGAGGTGCTCCAGCAGCTGGTAGTCCCTAAGGTTCACCACCAGCATCTTTTGGCCTTGCCCAAGATATAAAATGGGGACAAGGCCTGCACATTATTGACAAACCCTTCAAGAGGGTAGCTGTGGACATAGTGGGGCCACTAAGCACCCCACGTTGCATGGGCAAGTGGTATATCCTGGTGGTAGTCGATTATGCCACAAGATACCCAGAGGCAGTGGCCCTATCATCCTCTGAGGCGGAACCTGTGGCTGACTCACTTTTGGGAACATTTAGCAGGGTGAGCTTTCTCCAAGAGATACTGACTGATCAGGGCACCAATTTCATGTTTGGGTTAATGAGTAGTTTGTGGGAGAAGTGTGGGTAAAGCAGCTTCCCATACCATCCTCAAACTAATGGTCTGGTGGAGCAATTAAATTCAACCCTTAAGACCATGTTATGACATTTACTGACCAGCAGAAGAGGGATTGGGACAAATATTTGCCTCATCTCCAATTTACATACAGGAAAGTCCTCAGGGTCCACATGGCTGTCACCTTTGAGCTCCTGTTTGGCCATAGGGTGAGGGGCCCATAGATCTGATTTGGGATGAATGGGAGGGTGACTGTGCCTCTTGAGGGAGTCTGTTGTATAGTATGTCCTGAACTTCAGGACTCATCTTAAGGAGCTCATGGGACTTGCTCAGGAGCACTTGGCCACTGCACAACATCAGCAGAAAGTCTGGTATGACCACGGGGCCAGAGCAAGAGAATCGAGGTGGAACAGCGGTGATGGCACTCATTCCTGTCTGACAGAATAAACTACAGGCAGCATGGGAGGTGCCATTCTCCATTGCCAAAAGGTTAGTGATGTCAATTACATGACAGAGCTACGGGCAGAGATGCCGTAAAGGTGTATCATATTAACATGCTGAAGCCCTATTATGACAGGGAGGAATTTCTCCTTAGTGTGTGCATCATCCCAGAAGAGGAAACTGAGGCTGATCCACTGGTGGACCTGCTCAGGAGGCCTGGGTCACATCCTCCATGGACAACCCTACGCCTTCCGAACAGCTGACACCAGCCCAGGTGTCGGAGATTCAGGTGTGCTGCGAGAATTTGAGGGCAGGTTCACAGGAAGCAGGGTACACCATGCTGACAGAGCACCATGTGGATACTGGGACCCAGGTGCCCTGAAACAGTCTTCCACAGGGTACCTGAGCAGGTTAAGTAGATCATGAAAGGCGAGATCAAGGAAATGCTGAAACTTGGGTAATCCAGGAATCTAGTAGCCCCTGGGCCTCGCCCATAGTATTGATCCCCAAAAGGATGGTACCACATGATTCTGTGTTGACTATCGGAGGCTTAATAGCTGTATGGAGTGCAATGCCTATCCCATGCCAAGAACAGATGAGACCCTGGAGCAACTGGGGAGCCAAGTATCTGACTATAGTAGACCTAACAAAGGGCTACTGGCAGGTACCTCTGACCCTGCAGCTAGGAGAGATCAGCTTTCATCACTCCATTTGGCTTATACTAATTCAAGGCAATGCCATTTGGAATGAAGAATGTGCTTGCAACCTTTCAATGGCTTGTGATAGCATTCTGTCTGGGGCAGATGAGTTTGTACTGGCATATATGAATGATATAGCTATATATAGCCAGACTTGGGAGGAGCACATCAAGCTGTGTGGGACATGTTCCACATGCTGAAGGATGCAGATCTGACAGGCAATGTCGAAAAGTGAGAGACAGGTATGGCAGAAGTGTACTACCCTGGGCACCAGGTGGGTAGTGGACACATCCCCAGAGCCTGCCAAGGTTGATGCCATCCTGGCCTGGACCACTCCTACCACCAAGAAACAGGTAAGGGCATTTCTGGGAACAGTGGAGTACTACCAGAGGTTTGTTCCTCGCTATAGTGATCTGGCTAAGCCCTGACAGACCTAACCAAGAAGGGAAAGCCAGATAAGGTGCAGTGGACAGAGGGCTGTGAGGTCACTTTTCAAGTTAAAGAAAGCCATAAGCAGGCCAGCTGTATTAGCCAGCCCCAATTACAGTCTAAAGTTCATTGTCCAGGTGGATGTCTCAGACTATGGGCTGGCACCGTGCTGAACTAGGTAACCCAACAGGGGAGGAGCACCTGATCATGTACTTCAGCTGGAAGCTTCTGCCCAGGAAGGAGGCCTAGGCCACAATTGAAAAGGAGTGCTTGGGAATAGTGTGGGCCCTTCAGAAGCTGCAGCCTTACCTATATGGGAAGAATTTACTGTGGTCACAAATCATAATCCCCTGATCTGGCTTCCTAGGTCAAGCTGGCAAAATGGAAACTACTACGCTGGAGTTTGGTGTTGCAGGCATACAACATGACCATCCAGCACCACAGTGGTAAACAAAATGCCAAATGTGGATGGGTTATCTGGGCAGATCTAACAGCATGGCTGGATACTGGGCACTTCCCAGCAGTTGCATGAATGGCTGTGTCAATTGGGCTGCCCAAAGGACCTGCCTTCATCACTGGGGTGTGACAGAAGTGGAAGGAAGGAGTTAATGGCTTGGATTTTTGGCTGGTAATTTTAGCAGTCTGAAAAAAAACACACACACACTGGGGTGCCAGTGTCCACCAGCATCTAGATGAGGGCTGAGTAATAAATCTCAGACAGGGTAAACAAGGGGAGTGGACATATACACACAGACTTCGCGCATAGCTTACAAGGATTGGATCACTCAAACATAAGCTGTGAGTTAAAATGAATATACATTCTACTTCATTTATACCCGCCAGTTAAAACAGACAATTGTCTACATCAGGCAAAAGTGCAAAACCATTTGCCAATTCTCATAGAATCCAGTGGTACAGCAAGTGGTTACATCGATCGTTATCCACCTTCAATAGCTGGCAGATTCTGCTGGGTGTTGAGACTTTTCATACCCGATTATTGCTTTTCCATTACCATCCTAATTGCTAATTGCTAAGCTCATACAAAGCGTTTTACAGTTCCATTAGAAAAGAGGTGCTACAGCACCTTCAGTGTGATCAGTTTGTCTCTGGACTGCTATAACAATGACTGGCAAAGAAAAACAATTTCCCTAAGCCAAAATATTGAGATCTTTAAAAGATCGACAAACTAAAGATGAGCCAGTGAGACTTGGCTCAACACCTAGTCTCCCAAAATTAACTGTGGCTGATCTACTGAGGCAAAGAGATCAGCTGTTTACAGAATGGAATGCAAATCAGAATCCTGATCACAAAAGGAAGCAGGAGGGCAAGGATGTGGAAGTGGAAGCAGCCCTCCTATGCTGGTTTCAAAATGCCCGCAGTCGGATGCATTGATCAGCGGTCCATTGCTAGCATAAAAAGCCAAGCAGCTAGCAACAGCCCTTGTGAGAGGACTTCAATTCTTCAGAAGGCTGGCTGCAATGTTGGAAAGCCAGAAATAATATCGACTTCAGAAGGGCACACAGAAAAAATTGAACTCTAACATAACAAGTGCAGAGCAGTGGCTTATGAATGTTCTCCCAGGGATCCTGGAGGGTATGAGCCCAAAAGTATTTTTAACTGTGATGAAACTGGTCTCTTCTATCATTGTGTTGGGTATGGGACCTTAGTTTTTAAAAGTGAGCCTTTGCTGGGATCGAAGAAACAAAGGATAGAATTTCTGTTCTCCTTTGCTGCAACATGGATGGCTCAGAGGCTCAAACCATTGGTTGTGGGCAAGTCTCAAAACCCACGCTGCTTCTGTGAAATTCATAACTTACTGGTTCTCTACCTTGCTAACAATTCTTCTTGGATGACTGGTGACATTTACACAGACTGGGTGCAGACATGGGACAAAAATTGAGGTGGCGCAAAATCGTCTTTCTACTGGACAACTTTTCTGGGCATCCAAGTGTTGCTAGACTGAGAAATGTAAGACTAGTGTTCTTGCCACCAAACACCACTTGCCTCATTCAGCCTCTTGACATGGGCATAATTTATAGCCTAAAACAGCACTATGTTCGCACCATGCATGAAAAGGTTTTGGACACTCTAGATGTCAGCCCAGAAATGCATGCATCTCAATGTGTAAGGCAGATCACACTGTTGGATGCTGAGACTTTTAAAGAATTCATGGGATATGGTGTCTGATCTTATGATCCGGCGCTGTTTCAGAAGGCTGGTTGTGCTCCTGATACTGCCTCTGCAGAGCAACCATCTATGTCCAGTGAACCTGACCTATCTGCCCCAAGTGCTGGAAATAGAAACCATAGCTGTTCCTGATGGACTGTCAGAGGAATAGTTTCAAGAGCTGTGTCACCTAAGTGATAACGACTCTCCACCTGAAGGAGAGACAGATGACATCCAGGAGGTAATTGGGGCGCCAGAGGTGACGTCTGACGCGCTGAAGAGAATGGGGACCCAAAGCTAGTAGGGTGGAAGAGGAGGCTATTGTTACTGGCATTGATGTTCACGCAGCCCTCTTAACATTGCATTGTGCCATGGAACAGAGTGCAGAGTATGAGCTGAACTGCGATATGCTGCAAAAATGGAGGAGACATAGCATCCATACTGCTGCAAACAGAATATACAGACTTGGATCACAGAGTTTTCCCGGGACACAAGTAAGTAGCATCGCAGTTTCTGTTGCACATATCTCAGTAATAGCCTTTTTCTTTTGTCGCCTGTTATTTAAAACATTTGTTTACTTTTCCTGTAACAGTGCTATTCTTTTTGTGTTATTCATTTATATCCTGTAAGGCTACTTTTGACCTTATGTTAATTAAAGAGCTATTTATTTACTCAACAGTTGTGGCTGTGATTTGAATTATTTCTAAGGTAATTTATGGTTTCCATTGGCTGAGGCAAACTCTGTTTAGCATCTGCCACCGAAGAGACACTACCAGGCTTTGATCTGTGCAATTGCATGTTTGACCTCCCAGTTCTGTGCAAGTGGGAAGGCAGGTGCTGGAGGACCCACCTGGTGGCAGCAAATACCAAAATACAGACACCGCTCTGGAAACTAGTACAGCCAGAGAGAGAGAGAGTGGGGGTTGTCACAATAGCTTTTTCCTCTTGAGCATGTAGAATGCCTGCTTTGCTACCAGATGTTCAGGACTCTGGATAATCCAGGCTCAGATATATTTGCACTATTCCATAATGCACCGCCTTAGAGCCATGGTTGGTGTGGGCACAATCTCCAGAAAAGCAAAATTCTGATTTGCATTCGATAGTACAATCTGTCACATACTATAAGTTAGAGTGGCATTCCTCAAGTCAACAATTTGAACTAGGTTATCCTCTGATTCAACACAAAACATCTCTCAGACACCCTATTATCCTATTTGCTTTATTGAAATGTACCCCATTGTCTACAGTGTCTCTAATCCCATGTGATGTGTACTCCTAGATCTTTTTCATCCTTCATTTGATTTAATTTATATACCTCCTATAACCCAGATTTTTCCACCTGAAAAACATTGCAGCACATTTCTTGCTATTAAATCTCTTACTCAAGGTTTGCACTCATCTTCAGATTTTATTTAGGTCCTCTAGGATACTGTTCATTGGGCATCTAGGTGTCATGTATTTCATAAAGTGCATTTATGATTATGTTATTCAGATGGTGGCAGTGTGAAGCAGTGAGAGGAGGGTTTGTGCTGGTCACTGTATGGTGGGATTCTTGACCTCGGACAGGCTGAGAGAGGGTTTGCCACTGGATGCCATGGACTGCTTGGTTTAGGGAAGGGTAAGGGAGGGAAGTACCAGGCTCCAAGGTCTACATGGCATCAGTCAAGGTGTGGTAAGCATACTACTGGATGACAGGTACTCTTTGGCCTGGGACAGGGTGATAGGATGCCACTGTGTGCTAGGGACTGCTTGGCATGGGGTAACATGTAGGAGTGGTGACAATGGATGCCAAGAACTGCATGACATGGAGCAGCAAGCCCTAAATACCAGTGACTAGCTAAGGCTAGGAGCCATGGTGAGGGTGGTGGGTGCTACGGATACTAATGACTGCTTGGCTTGATATGTGTTGAAGGAAGAGGTGCCACTGGATGCCAGGGGCTGCTTGGTGTAGGTAGGTTGTGGGAGGTGGATATAACTGGACACCATGACTGCTCAGCATTGTTCAGGATGAGGGAGGGGCTGCCACTAGACACCATGAGCTGCTTGGCTTGTGGTGTGGTGTGGTGAAAGATTGTGCCACTAAATGCCAGGAACTGATTGATACAGGGCAGAATGAGGGATTGATGCCACTGAACAACAAGGACTGCTTTATGTGTGTATGATAAGACAGGGGATGCCACTGGTTACTAAGGATTACGTGGCATGATTTGGCATGAGAGAATGGTGCTGCTAGTCTCCAGTGGCTGCTTGGCATGGGGACTGGATGGCCAAAGGAGTGTCATTTATACCTAGGAATGTTTGGCGTGAGGTACCACTGAACACCAGGGAATGGATGGCACAGGGTGAGGCGATAGATGCCTGGAGTTATTTAGCATTGTATGAAGTGAATGAATGTGAGGGTGCCAATGGACATAAAAACTGTTTAGCAGAAAAGTATTGACATGGCTGGCATTGTCAATACAAATTAGTGTGCATCTGTTATTAAATATATTTTCAAAAGGGAGGAACTTCATTGCAAAACAACTGTCTGCACATTGCAAGCACTATACACTTTATGTGCTTCTGTTTGCTATTCATTCCATAAAAATTACATTAAGGCAACACTTGGGGTTGAAGCACATAGCCACAAATTTGGAGGAATGTGATAGAGCAAAAAGCCCTCTGAAGCACAGGGACTGTGTGGTGGGATCTGTCTTGGTGTTTGAACATCTACTCAAAGCAGCATCCGTATTACCTAACTGGACCCCAAAGCACTAGTATGAGTAAATTTCCATGCCCTGAAAACATGCCAAAGTTAGACTAATGTGGATGTTGACCAATCGTTCAAACACCAAGAAACACCATATCACACAATCCTGAAGATTCAGGGTACTTTTTACCCAAATGCAGAATTTCTGTTCTTTTCTGGCTTTGTGTTTTAACCTTAATCTGTGCCTAAATGTTGTTGTTTTTTTGTAGTGAATAGTAAATAGCAGCACTAAAGTGTTGCCTGTATTATTAGAAGCCTTTTATTGGGGTTTAACTTTTTGGCCGATGTGTTGTTATTGGTATAATTTTGTAAAATTGACCAAGGACACTCTTGAAATGGGTACTACTACTATGCTCATTGGCCTTCTTTTGACAATAATAAAATGAAATAGTAACAAAATGGATCACAAGTAAAATGTGTAGCATCCACTTTCCATGGACTTGTGGCATGTTTCTGCAGTGATGTATAAAATATTCCATAATGTCAACCTAAGGGTCTGTACTGTAGTTACTGTACCTAGCACTTCTGAGCCACAAGGAAGAAACAAACACAAACCACATGCCAGAAGAGATGGCCATTCTTTGCTTCCGTGCTTTCATGCTAATGTAATTGTTTCTTTGTCTAAATAGCTTCTTCCTTTGTTCCCCAACATAATAATTGCTTTTGTTTGGAACATGATGTTTTAAAATAGACCACTGTTTTCCTGCTTTGAAGGAAAGCAGCTTTGATTGTACACTATATGTAATACACTTGGATGGAATATTTTGCTGCTGTGCTGTAAATAAACAGATTTTTCCTTCATGGGCTTGTAGTTAATTTGACTGTCTTTGATTTTTAATTTTTTATTTTGAAGAACTATTGTTATATTTTCAAAATGACATATACTACTAAATTTATTTGTTCTAATAGGGCTTGAAAGGTGTTTTTAATCTATTGTAACAGTAGTACTTTTCAGGAAAGATCTTGCACAAACACATCCTGACCCATCTACACACATACACCAATGAGAAGGACTGAATGTTATGGTTCATTAACCATGGACCAGTAGTTCAATTGAACTTTGCAAAGGCATCATGTATTTGAAACTGAAGCATTCCTGCTGTAGGCTAAACAAATTCTATTCATTAGTTTTTGATCATTACAAAGATGTATTGTTGTAGTTTCTTCTTAAGTCATATCAGTTGAACTATGAATTAGATGAGGCTTTCTTAAGTGGATTGAAAACATGTCAGGTTAGAGACCCTATTTGTTGATGCCTGTTTTAGTAATGAGGATTCTCCTTACTCTTTTTCTCACATTCAAACATCTAGTACAACAAAGAAATAAATTGACTGGTCCATTCAAGTAGACAGTGGTACCAAAGAAGCAGAAGGTTCTACCTAATCAATGTCACTGAAGACAAGAAGATTAAAAGGGGCTTAGTGATAAAAGATGAATGGTATGTACCTCAAACACAGGACAGCATAACAGTCTCTTGATTTTGGCTGCTGATCTAAGGCTGGCACTGAGGGAGTTAGTGATCCCCATGTATACGTGAAAGCAGCCCAAAGAGACTAAGGCTACTCAGCAAAGAAAAATCTTGCATATGAAAAAGCAGATTTGAAGTCCTCAGTTTACATGTGGATTAGGGTCAAACTGATTCCAAATTGTTCTGCAAATAAGAGGTCAAAGCATTTTTGTGGTCTCTAAGTTGATATGCATTCATGAAACTGAAAGATCTTTCAGAATGTCCTGAATCAGAGAGGATACTTTGCCCTAGCATGGTGATTGACAGGACAGCCTGCTTTGTCTTGTGTCCAGTTGCAATCCATGTTGGTGGCCCTGTGCTTTGTGTGTTTTAGCGCCACTCTCTGCAGGTGGCTGCTACTTGTCAGCTTGCCTCAGAAAGGCAGCTGCAGCTGTAGGAAATGCATGCTGAGATGTTCTTTGTAAATAGTGTTTATACTGTATGTGTGCATCACATAGGTGTATAAATCTGTTTTCTTCTGTCAGACCCCATCTGTAATTCTGTGTGGAGGTGGAATGCTAAAACTCTATATGCCATCCTACTGGAAATAAATGTTCATTTATTTTAATACAAATAGTTCCTGGCCTTAATGCAACTAAAATGATTAAAATCAGTTTGATATGACAAGTTAAAAACATAAAAATACAGTCCATTCTACAGTAATATCTTCACCTTAATATGCATGTCAAATGCAAAAGCCTTTTGGAAGTGCATCTGGAAAAACTGAATCTGTTGTAGTAGATCAGCTGTTTATAATCAAAGAAACATATGTTTTAAACAGCTACAGTACCCCTTTATTAGCTGTGCGTGCAAATTACATTTGGAATTGGTTTATTACACACAATTGTGGCTGCTGTTGCTTTAGAGTTTTCAGCTCTATCGTTATAAATTAATTATAACCATAATATATTCTTTTGATACATTTAGTTTTATATGAATCACCTAATGAAAGGCATATGTGGCCTGTAATGGATAAAGGAGTTATTAATTACTAAAGGTCCATCCCCTCCCCAAGTGAATTGATTTCCAAAAATAGAACACTAACGTCTGTAATGAAAGAAAATGTTGATACATTTGATATTATCAGTGCACTTTGATATTTACCCTTACTAAGGGAATATGCATTTAAAAGCTGAGCATGTTCAGATCTGAAGCATGCTAGGCATACCTCTGAACCTGCCTTGTAAGTCAGGGTCAGAGCTTAAAAATCACGGACAAATGCCAAAACTTAGGGACACGTCTGAAAAAGCAATATCAACTCAAGAAACTGGGTACAACATACTACACAGTGTGAACTACATTTTCTTAATGAGAACTAGATTTTATAACATTAATGGCTGACATTATTTCATGATTACAGTAAATTCATACTCATTAGTACCAGAATTGCAAATTTAGGAGGAACAAGGGAATTTTCTGAGGCAAAATCTGGGATGACCCTGAAAATCAGGAACAGTTTAGAGGTGTAATGGAAATAAATGACAGATGTGTATCTCTGCCTTTTAAGTAAAAATCTGCTTATTACTTTGTGTAACTGCCTATAGTATAAAGTCTATCTATATAATGACATTCTTACTAGAATTATATGGAATCCATAACAAAAGTCCTCCATCAAAGTGAATTTAGTATGCATGTGTTGATTTCCCAGCATTTCTTTAGAAAGTATTGCCACAGAATTAGGGAGCAGAGAGAGGTCCACCCTTATCTTTATTTTGTTTTATGAGAAGGGACTTTGTATCATTTAGAATGAAGGCCGATCCTTGTTCTTAGCTCTCTGGGTTCCAAACTGCTGTGATACTACTTTAATGAATCTGAAGCCAGGATGGTGAATACATAAGGAAGAGTCTGATCATATTGTGGTTTATACCTGAAGGAAAATATATTTCAGTGATGACACATTCCTCTCTTCTGTAGTCTCAGCGATGCTAGTCTCTGTCTAAAAGATATAGTACTGTTAATATTCTGCATGTGGGTTTGTCTTTCTGTCAGTGCAAGTGAGCTGTGTGTCAAAGCAGTATATTAAATTCCTTAAACCTCCTTACCAGTATCCTGGACAACATTTTAGAATACAGTAGTCAAACATATTTCAACTTGCATTTAATTAGTTTTCGGCATTTTCTACTTTCATTCTTTAGTACCAAAGACATTTTCATAAAATATGATTACTGTCTCCCAGAATTCATCTGTGTCTCCTGCTTTACCAATGAAGTCACATCTTCTGTTTGTGACATCACTGTGTGTATCTGTGGAAATGACTATGTCACAAAATGGGGATCAGGACTTCATCAAAGATTTAATCAGGAGGACCAGACACAAATGTTGTTGTTTTTTTATGTAAATATCCTACATAATAAAAGAAAAGAGAAGATACAGAAAAGTAATTAAATATATGCTGGTTTATATTCAAATATATTTTAAAACCCCTTTTTGGATACTAGGAAAAATCACTTTCATGTTTAGGACCATTCTTCTGAGTATTCTAAAATGTAGTGAAGTATTTTTGCCAGTCTAAAGTTGCCAGTACTGAAAGTTTAACTGCAATAGTGTTAAATTCTGTTGAGAATTATTATGACTACACTTTATGATTTTAAACCATATTTCAAGAAGTGATCCTTGTTCTTTCAATGTGTTTTAGACTCTTTATGAGGCAACAAGCACAGTTACTGAGCCTTCCCTTATAACAGACACCTGTTATGACTAAAATGAATGGCCATGATAAAACTTACTAAAATAATAAAAAATATATATATATATATATATATATACAAGAATGAAGTTTGGATGGAGTCGACCTTCATAAATATCTGAAAGATTGTGAGAACAGTCTGCTAGAATCATGCTGATAATTAACAGTAACTTGACCCTGAAAGTGGATAAGGCATTGAAATGACTTTACTGTTGCATACTCTGATGTCTGTTGTTATTTATGGGGAATTATACAAAGATGCAATGTCTGCATGCTGCTATTCATTATGGGTTACGGAGCTATGTCAAAGTACAAATGCAACTACTTTAGTATCATAGTAAAACTCAATCTCAGGAAGGCAGATTGATTAACATCTTCTTTATATTGTTCTAAAGAGATACAAGCAATGAAAATAAATGGACAGTAGGCCCTTAAAGGAGAAAAAAGGTGACAAATGTGGCACAGTGCATGCAAAGAACATCTCAACTTGTGTTTAGAATCCTCCTAGGGACTGCCCCTTACCACCCAGGTTTAAATAGTTGCCTTTTGAATACAAATGTTTGCAGTTTGAATTGGGGAGGGTGTTTGTCAAACAATGCACCAATTTCGCCTCATTTCAGAAATCTTTAAACATATTTGTCTTTTTCTCGCCTTATCCTTTTCCTCATCAGGATGCAAAGTTAGTGACATTTGTTCTTGGTTGATATCAGTCTGTCCTTGTCAAAAGTTGTAAATATGTATATTGGGAGATGCAGTAGGCATGTGTAGTAGAAAGTGACCTATCCAGATTAGATTGATATTAGTAAAATAAGCAATAAATCATGATGTTTCTAACAATATATACATAAATAGCTTTATTTTCAAAGATTTCAGAATATTTTATCTAACAATCTAAATACTTTATATAGCAGCATTGCTGCATATGTAGTATAAATTGTGTATTAATATCTCTGTATACCTGTATGCTTGCACTGTCTATACTATATTGCTGACTTATTTATGACTATTAATGTCTGAGTTAGGTGAGATGCTCTGATTAACTGACTGAGTTAGGTGAGCTGCTCTGAAACCCTTTTGAAAACCAGGCCCAATAGTGTTAGGATACTTTAGTAACTGCATGATTTTATAATGCTGGTCAGTAACCAGATATAAATGAATAATATGTTTATGTTGAGTTAGTACTTAGTTTTGTTCCCCATAGGACAATGTCTACTACAGACTTAAATTACTCTGTACTTTCCTCAGCAGTATGTGGAGCACAGCCCTAAAATGTGGCAAAGATGGAACACATCACCAAATCAGAGAGACATATGCACAGGATGCTGTGGATATGGCGCTTTCATGATAATAGCTTTCTTTTCTTGCATTATACCTTAGATTAATGTGAATGTTCACTTTAAAATGTCAGTGTAAAATGTGGGCAGTACCCTCTCTATATGGGTCAGAGGCTTCAGAATGGTAAAATGAGGAATGTCCGTCATATTTTATTTTATTCATTTATTTAAATTTGGTAACCAGGAAAGGCACCCTGAGCCAAGGCTTGTTTCCAGGTGTGACCGAGGACACTTGTGTTGTACATTGTAAAATAGGATACTTGGGTAGTACATACAGTTGAGAAATTAGTTTGAATTAGTGCAATAAGTGATGTGTTCTCCATGGAAGTCAAACTGTTGTTAATGTCACTGTTAAAACATTTCTGGTTGTGAAAGTTTCTGTTATGAGCAAAATGATTTGGGTATTCTAGCTAAATAATAAACACCCTAGTAGGTTAATGATCATATAAATTCATTCCCAGAACAAAGAATTAAGGAAAGTTCGGCAGTTCACCCACTGAAGCTATTTTATGAGGAATGAGACCTCACATTTAACTGTAAATGGGTTAGTGATCCAGTGTTATCGGAATAACCAATTTCAATAAACAAACTGGGTAAAATAAATAGATTGTGTGCCATGTGTAACTCTGCTACATAGTTGTGGGTTTAGTCTGGATCCTCAGTTTTTGAAGAGTAGGAGAGTCTAGCACTAGCTCTATTTCTTATGTTGCTAAGCAAACAGAAACAATGAGTTATTGCAGTCATCAAGGACAGGCACCCAGGGACTGAATCAGAGCAAAGCAGAAGTGTGCAGCAGATTGTCTTGGTCTCAGACCACCCTGTCTTTTGTGCTTGCAAATCTTGCCCTTTGTTTTCATTTCACTATTCAGGCACCTCAAGTATTTCTGTTTGGAGAGTGAGACATCGATCCTATAGTACATGTGCTAAGGAATTTTTTCATCTCACAAAAAGTAATAAATAGGGAAGGAATAGTGAGAATACTACTTTTATCTCCAGTAGTAATTGGTAAGACACACATCTCACAAGTGATGAAGCCAGGAATTACTATGGCTATGAAGGTCTTCTCACTCATATGGGAATACCCAAATCATGTTGCCCATAGCAGAAGCTTCCACAACCAGGAAATATGCACTTTCACTGTTAACCATTGTGTATATTACTATTAGCATTTATACTTGTTTTACCTTGTTTTAGTTTAAAACAGCTTTTCCCTTGTACACTCTTTATGTCCCATTGTTCTATATCCAGTTTCTAAGTGGAAATAATATGCTCTACATGGAAATACAGTAATGTGTTCTAGATACAAGTTTTAACATAAATTTATTCTAATTGCTTGAAAAATAACATGGAAAATAAGGTCAGGAATCTGGAGGAAGTTGGGGTTAAGGCGAACCTAGATGTGGTGGCCATCACAGAAATGAGGAATACCAGTTCAGTGACTGGGACATAACCATGCTGGTGTATACTGTGAACAGGAAGGATAGAAAGGGAAATAAAGGGGTGGGATGGCATTATATGTACAGGAAAAGCTTCACAGATTGATGATATGGGGCAGACTAAACACGCAGAAACAATATGAATGCAGGTAGAAACAGAAGGAAGGTGAAATATCCAAATAAGAGTGGTTAATAGACTGCAATCTCAAAAGGAGAAAGTGGATAGGGAATTAGGGACGAGATCAAAAGGCAGCAGGGCTTTAAAGAGTGTCATTATTGTAGGACTTCAACATGCCAAATATGGACTGGAAGAACACAGTAGCAGCAAGTTCATGAACCCAGCAACTGATAGATCATGCAGGATGCATTCTTAGTAAAGACAGTAGAAGAGTCCACTAGGGAGACAGCCATCCTAGACTTAATACTTATAGTACCACTAGTAGTGTGGGGAGGTGATTGTGTTGACCCAGTGAGAACCAGTGACAATCGGACAGTTTGGTTCAGCACCAAACTTGAGACGGAGAAAATGGACCCAGATTGGAGTCATGGACTTTAGGATGGCTGATTTTCAAAGAATGAGGAGCTGCTGCTGTTGTGGAAACTAGAGGGATAAGAACAATAGAGGTTAGGTTGTAGCTAAGTGAGAAACAATAAAAATGTCAGGCTAACAGAGGTAAGACAGGGGAACTAATAATCAGACAGAAGCAAAGAGAGAGCAGGAAGAGGAACATAAAAGTAAAACAGACATCCTGAACTTATATTTCTGCTCACTGCTTACTGTGGAGGAGAAGGGGCAGTGCCTGGTTGTGCCAGCAGGGTAGAAGGGGAGAGAAGGGCAGTGTTGATTACATTACACTAAAAGGGTACTGGAGGGCATAAGCACTCAAAGTGGATAATTTCATGGGCCACATCCCACTGTGGTTAATAATATGAGGAAGATGCTAGCTGTACCACTGGCTGAGCTATTCAGTACCTCACTGGAGACAGGGATGGTACCCAGGGACTGGAGGATGGCAGATGTAGTTTGCCTACAAAAGAGAGGGACCAACATTGATCAGGGAATCTACAGACCTGTCAGTCTTACGTCTATTTTGGATAAAATGCTAGAAATCATAAGGAAAGGATGGTAAGTTCCCATGTAATACCCCAAAAGAGATGACCCAGTATCCACAGTAAAATGCCCCTCTGAGACCCTGTGCCCTGGATAGGGCAGAGTTAGTAACTGGGCCCCTCAGATAAACTGCTTGCTTGCAGTTTGAAACTTTTCTCACTACAGCCTTTCCTACCAATTTTCCTGCCCCCAGAGAATGGCACCAGCCAAGTGCCAGTTTTTTTTAATGATGCCAGCTTGTACTGGTCAACTGGTTTCCCCATGTTGCCAGGGACCGTGTCCCGAACAGTGGGGCTACTTAAAGAGGCACAGCAGTGCAAACAGTTCATTTAGTTGTTCACCCAGCAGAGCATCACAGAGGTTAACCAGTCACCGGCGGCCAGTGACAGCAGAAGAGACTTTCCTCAGCCTTGTGGGTCCCTTACTTTGTCTAGATCAGTCTGGTGAGATAGTGCAGCCCCTGTGTTGGTGATCATAGTTTGGCAGTCTGGTGAGTGGAGGAGCAGTGCCTGAGGGAGTGGCTGAAGAAGAGACCGTTGGCATATCCAGTGTAGGTGCCTATGCAGCAATGCAGATCTGGCAGTTGAGAAGAAAAGTGGTGAGCAGTGCAGGATCTGTATAGCCCCATTTGTTATTTTATCTATTTAAAAATTTAAACTCACTTTCTCATCAGCAGCAGCCATCTTCAAGCTATGGTGGTGAGAAAAGGAGACAGTGGGAAGAGCCATAGCAGTGATGAGGAGCATTGGAAGCAGGCCCTGACAGGCAGACCACCCATGGGGCCACCTCACTTTTTAGCCAGTTAGCTACTTCAGCAGTCAATCTACCTCACAGCTTTACCCTAGGTCAGGGCAGTTGAGTTGTCAGTGGCACCAGTAAGGCAGGTGCTGAATGACGCTTATGCTGGGCACTGTTATTTATTTTTATTGAAAGAAATAGCTGTAGACAGCAGCAGGCCACAGGGACAGGGCAGATCCTGAGCTTCAGGGCAGTCAGGTGGGTAGAGGTAAAGGAAGCTAGCCCCCTTTAAATCAGAAACTCAGAAGGGGAGAGGAGGGCAGTGCAAAGCCATGTTTAAAAAGAAATGCCCAAGGAGGTAGAGCACTTAAAAGGGCAAGGTAGGCCCAGTTTAAGGAAAGCCCATAGAAGGCATAATTATTATGGAGGGGTAGGGAAGGTTCATCGCACAGTAATGTAAATGCCAGCAGGGCAAGGACACAATTGGGCTACTTGCACAGAGGGTAGGGCATAAAGGCCCAGTTAAGAAAGACCCCAGTGAGGAAAGGAAAGCACAGGAGTAGAAGGATCAGAAATTAGGGCAGAGCAAGGCCCTGCTTGAATCCAGAAGCCCCAGAGGGTGAGGTTAAGGGTAGGCATGTCCAGTTAAAGAATATACATGCCAGGTATGTGAGATAGAAGTCAGGACACTCCCCAATGGTAATCAATCACCAGCAAGACTCTAGTAGCCATAACAGAATTTAGTAGCCCAAAACCAGAAACAAACAGGCCAGAGTTAGGGGTTAAGAAAAGCGATGGAATTGCACTCCAGCCAGGAGTTAGGGGGTGCCTTAGAAAGATTTTGCTAGTAGCTTGGCAGAAGACACCAGGAGAAAGGACTGCTGTGTGACTGGACTTCTCTGCTGGGACTATATTGCCCTCCTTCCTCCTCCACCCACCTCACCCAAAGCTAGTTCTACTTTTATAGGCACATAATTTGACTGACAACAGGAACTTCCTGTTTGGGAGCAGGAAGTGAGTGATCACAGAGCCACCAAAGACCCACCATCCTAGAAGGGCAAGAGTAGCTGTCCGCCCCTCTAGCTGCTGGAGGTCTGCCTCTGAGCAAGTAAGGGGTCTACTGAGAAATATAGGATATTCTTGTCTCAGAACAGGACAATCAGGAGCTTAAAGGGCACACAGGCAGAAAGTAAGGAGAGAAAAAAAAAAAACTGAGGAAAGTGTAAGGATTGCAGACAGTTAAGGGGCCAGAAATAAGACATGATGGGAGTGGTGCAGTGCAGTGGCTGTGGAGCAGCAGTCTTCCAGGAGATGTTCTGGAGGATGCAGTGTTGTCCTTCTGCAGGCACTCTCTAGGCTGAGGGAGGGTTGCTCATCTCCAAGCTGAGTTGGTCAGGATTTGTGGGACCTCCTCTTCCATCCAGGGACCACCAGTGCCACTGCCATTGCCTCAGAGGTTGCCAAGAAAGAGAGCGGTTGGACCACAGTGGGCTCAGGGAGGGTGAGGGTGGTGGAACAGAGGTGCATCCCTCCAGTTGTACCGCTCCACAATTCCTGATATTCTGGCAAAGTGTGGTTCCTCTATGGAGGCACCGCAGTGGAGGCCAAGGAGGATGCTGGGAACCTCCACAAAGGAGACCCACAGGAGGGTGGCAGGGGACCCCGCAGAGGGAAACAACTCCTGGTGGGGACTCCATTGTTAGGAAGGTAGAACTGGGGAGGAAAGGGAGAGGGAGGTAAGGTGCCTGCCTGGTGCCATGGCTTGAGGACAGGGGCGAATCCTCAGGATTGCGCGAGAAGCTGCACAGGGAGGGAGATGGATGTCATTGTCCACCTAGGGACAAATGACCTGGCTAAAAAGGGATTAGAGAAGTGCAGGAAGAGTTTGTGGAATTGGGAGGGGCCTTAGACAAGTAGCACATACGGTAACCTTCTCGGAGGTGCTGCCCATCTATGGTGTAGGAGAGGCTAGGTGTTCTGCACCATGGGATTCAATCAGTGGTTGAAAAACTGGTGTGGAGCTCAGGGATTTGGCTTCATTGGGGACTGGGGTCCACCTGGAGTGATGCAAGCCTATACTGGCATGATGGGCTGCATCTGTCCAGAGGGAACCAGGATCCTAGGTGATAGGTTTAAATGCTCCATTGGCAAGCTTAAACCAGCCAAGGGGAGGTACTGAAAGGAGCAGGAAATCTAGCCTCCCCAAAAATCACAGTAGTAAGTGCGGTAAACACCAACATAGAGGTGTCAATAGGGAGAAGGGCAGGGTAAATGGAGAAAGTGACAAAGGCAAGAAGGACAGGGATGGGGCAAAAGGAGTAAGGCCATCAGTAAATGGAGGCAATGAGTACCAATGCCCATAGTCTGGGCAACAAGCTCCCTGAGTTGGTGGCCTTGATGGAAGAGGGATGCTTGGATATCGTAGCAGTCACAGAAACATGGTACACAGAGAACCATGACTGGAATGTTAACATACCAGGGTACATAACCTACAGGAGAGACAGGCAGGGGAGAAGAGGGGAGGAGTAGCTGTCTATGTAAAGGAAGGGATAAAAGCTACTGAACAAAAGAGTAAACTGGGAGGAGAGGAGGCACTGTGGGTCACCTTGGAGACTGGAAAGGGCACCACAATCCACACAGGGTTGTGTACAGACCCCCATGTCAAAGGAAGGGAATGGACAAGGATATGATAGAAGGCATTCTTAGAATGGCAGAGAAAGGGGAGATACTGTTGATGGGAGACCTGAATATGCCAGATGTTAACTGGAGCACATTTGTTGCAGCCACATCCAAGAGCAGGGCCATTCTTGATGCCCTACAGGTGGCAGGCCTCAGACAGCTAGTTTTGGAACCCACTCGTGAGGGAGCAATCTTAGACCTCATACTCTCAAATGGGGCAGTGAGAGGATCTCAGATCTAGAAGGGTTGCCAGCTGGGAACAAGTGACCATCAAACAGTGTGGTTCACGTTAAACTCAGCTACAGAGTCAAGCCATACAAAAGTGAGGGTACTGGACTCAGGAGGGCTGACTTTGGCAAGATGGGAGAGTGCCTCAGAAAAGCACTAGCAAACAGGCTAGAAGGAGTGTGGAGCAACAATGGGAATCATCAAACTGCCATCACAGTGTGAAGCAAATAAACAAATCAAAACAAAAGAAAAAGCCACTATGGTTCTCAAAAGAGGTGGCTGTGAAAGTCAGGAAGAAAAGATAGCATTCCAGAAGTATAAGGAAACACAGAAGAGCAGGACAGAGAGCTGTACCAGTTAAGGCAGAAGGAAACAGGGAGGAAGTCAGAATAGCAAAGGCCCAAACTGAGGAAAAGATAGCCAACTCAGTTAAGAAGGGGGATAAAACCTTTTATAGTTACATCACGAAGGAAAAGACAAAGGGAGGGATAGTGAGGCTGAATAGAATGAACAGTGGGTGGGCAGAGGGGACAGTGAAAAGCAGGGATACTGAATGAATATTTCTGCTCAGTATTCACAAAGAGGAGGGCGAAGTGCCTAATCCAATTAACAGAAGCACTCTTGATAGAGGGTCGATCCCAGTCCTTCACAGAAGAAGGGTTCTGCAAGAACTCCTAAAACTGAAGGTGGACAAAGCAATGGAGCCTGATGGAATTCACCCCAGAATTCTAAAAGAATTAAGGGAGACTAGTGAAACCACTAGCTACTCTTTTAATAAATCATGGGAGGATGGTGTGGTACCTAAGGACTGGAGGAAGGCAGATGTGATTCCCTTTCAAAAGTGGGACCAAGACAGAGGCAGGAAACTACAGACCTGTCAGTCTGACCTCTGTGATAGGGAAAGTGATGGAGTCACTTCTGAATGAAAGAATAGTTGAGTACCTAGAGGCCAGTGGGGCACAGGACCCAAGGCAGCATGGGTTCCAGCGGAAGGTCATGTCAGATGAATCTAATAGATTTCTTTGACTGGGTGACCAATGTAGTAGACCAGGGAGGGGCTGTGGACATGGCCTACCTAGACTTAGCAAGGCATTTGACACAGTCCCACACAAAGATTAATAGTCAAATTAACCAGCCTGGGAGTGGGTCCCTGGGTGGTAGCCTGGGTAAACATTGGCTGAACAACAGGACACAGAAGATAATTGTAAATGGAGTCCACTCTGAAGAAAGAGGGTTACTGTGGGGTACCACAGGGTTCAGTATTGGGTCCAGTCCTTTTTCAGGTCTTCATAAGTGACATTGCAGAGGGACTGGAAGGAAAAGTATGCCTCTTTGCAGATGACACAAAGATCTGCAATGGGGTTGTTACACTAGGAGGCATGGAAAGGATGAGAAGGGACTTGGCTAGAGTTGGAGAATGGTCAGAAGTATGGCAGCTAGGATTTAATGCAAAGAAGTGCAAAATAATGCACCTGGGAAACAAGAACCCAGGGAAGAATACACAATGGGGGTGGAGGTAGTAACGACAACAAAAAGGAAAGGGACCTGGGGTAATCATATCAGATGACCTTAAGGTTAGCAAGCAATGTGAGAAGGCAGTAGGGAGGGCTGAGTGTATACTGGGATGCATAGGGAGAGGCATCAGCAGCAGAAACAGGAAGTTGTTATCCCTCTGTACAGACAGTTGGTGAGACCCCATCTGGAGTACTGTGTCCAGTTCTGGAGACCACATCTCTGCAAGGACATAGACAGGATAGAGGCAGTCCAGAGAGGTCAACTAATAATGCTGCAGGGTCTGCAAGAAGCCATGAGGGAGGACCAAAGGAGCTTAATATGTATACCCTTGAGGAAAGAAGGGAGAGGGGGACATGATAGAAACTTTAAGTACCTCAGTGGAATCAACAAAGTCCAAGAGGGTAGCATCTTTCAGAAAAGAGATGTGCAAGAACAAGGGGACACAATTTAAAGATGGGGAGGTTCGGGGCAATGTGAGGAATATTATTTCACAGAGAGGTAGTGGCTGCATGGAACAGCCTCCCTGAGGAGGTTGTGGGGTCTAAAACTGTGGGAGAATTCAAGAATGCATGGGACAGACATAAGGCAATTCTTGGGGGGTAGGAAGAAATAGGCTGTTGGTTAACTAGGATCTGCGGCCCATCCTGTAGGTAGGGAAATGGGCAGACTAGATGGGCCAAGCGGTCCTTATCTCCTGTCAAAGTCTATGCTTCCATGTAGGAGAAATGAAACCAGGTTCATAGATTAGCAGCATAGCTGTCCAAGGCCCAGCACGCAGGCCTCTGAGAGAGATAGGCCCAGAGCACCTGAGGGCTCTGGTACATACTGTGTATGAGAATACGCCATTTGCAATTTGGTCCAAGGAAAGGAATTAGAACTGGAGCCACTGGTAGGCTGTGAGAGGCTGAGATTAGAAGATTTACATAGACTATGAGAGCTGCCACCCTGCTGTGTAAAAGCTTAAGTGTATGCCTGTGTGAGAAAGGGCAAAGCCTGCTGTTCATGCTTAGCTAAGTGTATACTAGTAGTTTACCCCAGGCTTCCCTTACATAGTGGCTGCCCTAGTATAGTGCCCCTCATTACCAAACAAACATTTTAAAGTGCAAGTGCAACTGTTATTCCAAGTGACTGTGTTGAATCTTGAACAAACATTTTTTTTTTAATTTTAGTATGCTTATCTCCCTACCCTGCTCCATCACTCACCTTCTCTGGGACCTACCACTTTTCTCCTTGAGTGCACCCTGGCTTGTACCCAGGGTGGGACTGTCGGGGGCTGCTACCTCTGGATGGATACTCTGTCAGTGATCCAGGAGAGTGCCATGATCAGTGGTGTCGGGTCTGCTGCAAGGGTGAATGTCCTACTGAAGTAGCTGGTGTTTTCTCTTTCTCCCTCCCTTTGCATGCCAAGGAAATTTCCTAGTGCATCGTCTGCTGTGCATGCACGCATGTCAGAGCGTGGTGTCATCCTCCCAGCTCATTGGCTCCAATGCACTCCTCCTGTTGTCCCCAGTGTAGTGGTAGAGGAGCAGAGGCCACACAACCTACCTTCCTGAGGTGGGGAACATCCACTGGGATGCTCATCTGTGCCTTCCGCTGGCCCTCTGATGGGCTGAGCTCATTCCTGACCCCAGGTTGTCAGTGTCACTGAGTGGTAGCTACTATTGCACCAGTGGGATGGCATTCGAAAGGATATTTTAAAGTGCAAGTGCCACAATTATCTGTGAACAGATCTGAAGGGCAAGAATTGTTTTGTTCCAGGACTGCTTATGTTAAAGGGACAGCACCCAATGAAAAACTGCCCTTGCTTGCTTTGAACCCTTTCAAAGTTGATTGCACTTGCTCCAAAATTTTTCATTTATCCTACATGTTCTCGAATTGCTCTGCATCTTCTCTAATTTCTTCGTAATGATTGCTTGATCCAAAGACTGTCAAACCAGCAACTCCCCAAATAAAGAGACAATACCAATATACTCATCTTTATTTCTGCCCATTATATTTATACTGGGTATTAGACAGAAGAAAGCTATCACCCATCGAGTCTGTCTGTCCGTTCTAGCAGATCCAATTTGCCCTCCTTTCAGTAAATAATAATTTACCGATAATTTCACTTTAAAATCATTTAAACTTTTACCCTTCATTAACTCACTTGGCAAACAGTTGCAGATTCTACCAGTTTGTTGTATGAAACTATTGAATCTGGGTCTATTGGTGTATTGAATCTGGGTATTGGTATATTAAATCTGGGTCTATTGGTGTACTGAATCTGGGTGTATTGGTGTATTGAATCTGGGTGTATTGGTGTATTGTTCCAGTTTGACTTGGTCCTTATGAGTTCTCAATCCATGTAATTTATTCTGAGTCTCCATACCCATTTCGCCATCAGCTCATTATCATCCATTATTTTGAAGAACATTAACAAGTCACCTCTTATTCTTCTAGTTACCAGTCTGTGTAAGCCCAACTGGGTTAGTTTTTCCTCATATGTCATGTGACCCAACCCTGTAATCATTTTTGTCATCTGCCACTGGATTCATTCCAACCTGTCTACATCTCTTCTTAACTATGGACTTCATGAAGGTGAACCATAGTTGATATGAGAGTCAAATAAATTGTTTGTACAAGGGCAGTAAACAGTTAGCATTTCTACTTAAGAATGTTCTTTTAACACTGTTGATGGCATAGTTTAATTTCTTTATGTATTCACTGATATGGGGACCAAAATTTAATTTGTGATCAATTAATATACCAGATCCTTTTCTATTGTAATTTTTTAAATTTTCTATTATTAGTGATAATCCTGTCTTGTGTTAGCTTTCCTAGGTGATTAATTGAACATTTCTCTATATTAAATGACATTTCATTATCATTTGCCATTTTGTATATTTTATCCAGATCTTTTTTAAATCTGCCTATTTTTTCTGTATCTACAAGTTCTCCTAACTTAATATCATCTGCAGACTTATTTATTAGGCTATTTATATTGTCATGCATATCTCCTACACATATGGAAAACAACTGGGGACCAAAACAGAGCCCTGTGGCACCCCATTAGTAACCCCCACCATATCTGAGGTAAATCCTCTAATTCAATAGCGATTGTTCTCTATTACACAACCAACTGCATATCCATATGGTAATTTTATTGTTAACCTGAAGTGACATAATCTTATTGATCAATAATACATGTGATACCTTGTCAAAGTCTTTTGAAAATCTAGAAATATGTCAAATGACAAACTTTTTTTATGTTTTGTTTACTTCCTCATAGAAACTCAACTGGTTTGTTATGCAAGCCTGTTTTTCTTAAATCCATGTTGTTTCCTATCACTATAGCCAACTCTATTCAAGTCTGTTTCTAGCTTAACTTTAATTAGACATTTAGCTAATTTGCACAAAATACAAGTTAAGCTGATGGGACAATAGTTATTTAATTTAGAGCTGTGCCTTTTTAAAAAATTGGTACAACATTAGCTTTTGTCCAATCCATTGAGATCATACCCATATTAAAGGATGCATTAAAAATATAGCTTAGGGGTGCAGCGATAATGAATCTAATTTCTTTCAGAAATCTCAGGTGCAATGAGTCTTAACCTGCTGACTTATTTCCCTTTAATCTGGACAGTAGATCAATTACTTCTGTTGGACTACACAATATGCTGTCAGTTTCCTCTATATTACTATGATATGATTTTTTGTAGAAGTGTACCTTTATTAAAGACAGAGCCACAATATTTATTAAACTCATCAGCCAAGGTAGCAGGATTATGTACTTGTTCTCCTCAATATTAATTGGGCCTATAATTGATCACTACCTTTGTGATTATTCATATAGGAAAAACACTTTTCAATTATAATTTGTGTATGTTAGTCAAAATTCAATTTCTTTTTCTTTTTGTATTAGAGTTTTTAGTTTTTAGTTCAGTCTTATTATTATTAATTGTATGAGTATTCCCATTATTTTTCATTACATTACAGGCATTTTCTTTTTCACTTTTTGAGTAACCATGTATGTACACCATATAGTTATTTTGCCCTTTCTATTATAGAGATGTCTATTGGGTACTAGGACTTTTTCCACTTTTAGTAATTTGTTTTAAATAATTCCCACATACCCTGAGTGTCCTTATTGTAGAAGTCCTGTTTCCAGTCCCATTTTTTAATACAGCATTTATTTTTATAATGTTTGCTTTACCATAATTTTTAATTATTGTTTTCCATGTTCCTTTTAACATTCATATTTACATAGAACTCTATCATGTTATGATCACCGTTCCCTCGTTTTCCTTATACTGATATTGGTTACTTGATTATAAATGTTTGTATCAACTCCAATATATTATTCCTCTTGTGGGTTCATGTACTAGTTGTTACAGTCCACATGATATTAATGTATCCACAAACAGCTTTTCTTTTGGTAAGTTGTCATACTTAACCAATCTATGTTTGGGTAATTAAAATCCCCAACAATAATTACACTCCGTTTCTCTGTTATTTCCTCAATTTCCTGATTGATGTTATAATCATATACCTCTAGCACACTTGGTGTTTTATATAGATTTCCTATTATAATTTTCTGTATTGCCATTTGTTTCAGCTTTAACCCATAATGTTTCATGATTTTGTTTTATGTCTGAGTATATATTAACAGTTTCTTCTACATGATCCAGAGACATTTCTATTTAACTGTATCTTGACAAAATCTGAGGCCAGTTTGCAGAGTAGGAATAGCATAGTCAACTGAGGAACATTCAGCTGAGGAACTCCTTGTCACCTGCTTTCTTTACATTATTCAGACCAAGCCCTCCCAGACATTGAGCTAAGCAATGCAGTGAACTGCACTTGTTCAGAATAGGGATCAATACCCAGTGCATTGTGGTTTTGTTTCAGATTGTTTAGTGAGTCTCCTAAGTTTGACAGCCCAGAGGTGTTCCAGATCTTCAGCTTTGTCCAAGTATAGTATTCTACAATGACTGAGTAATTTTAGCACAGTTAAAGCTCTAGGAGTGATTTAAAAGTACAGTAATAATATTAGAATTGTTGAGGTTTGAAAATGAAAATTTGTTGTTTACACCTTTTCCTCATTCTAGTTTCTGTGGTTCAGTTGCTCAGTAAACTGGCATTTTTGAAACCTGAGTCTCCTGCCTCTCCATTTTGGTGAAACTTCCACTGTGTAGCCAGATAGTCAAAGAGCTGTCTTATCCATGAACTGACCAAGATAGCACACCATAACAAGAGAACTGACAGATTGGCACATTTCATTCAACTTAGACTATTTGACACAATTCACTTGGCATTGTTGGAATCCAGGTTGATTGGTTTGTTTAGGTTCCTCAGTTCTCTGCTCACTTAACCCTGGAGGCAAATGGACTGCAGGACAAAAGATAGTATAGATTCATGATGGGGTGGTGTCAGACAAACCTGAGCAATTTTTTGATTAAGTAGCAAAGATAGTGGTCAAGGGGCAGGCAGTGGACATACTGTACCTCAACTTCATTAAAGCCTTCTATTCTGTTCCACATGGCTGGCTGGTTAAGAAGATGTGGGACCTCAGATTAGAGGACCTACTGTAATAAAAGGTGGGTGGAAAACTGGTTAAGTGACAGGATCTCTGTCACAGATTGCTTCTGTCCCAGACTTAGTCAGCACTGCTTCCAGTTTTAACAACCTACCAGATGCCTGAATGGTTACTTTAGTATGTCTCCACAACTCTTCTGCAACCTCATTTGGGATATTTCTAGGTATGAATCTCACTAGAGCCACTGCTCTTGCTACTACAGTGCTATTTCCCAAAGAGCAAACGACCCACCTTTTGTCACAGTGGAGAACACTTTGCTTTAGATATGGTAACTGTAACCTGTCTATTTGGAAACCAATCACAAACTTGCCAGTTAACCCCAAATACATATACTTAAAATGACTCAGTCACAGAATGCATGAAGTACATAAAAATAATATTTAATAATCTGCGATATTTACATGTTACAGGATAATACAAATGAAAGACTATGGAGAATACTGTATTTCTATAGAGATAAAGACAGAGATGGTACAGGGTCACTCCACCTAAAACAAAAACTCACATGACAATGAATGCCATAAAGCAAAGGTGTGTGCGTGAAATAAGGTTGAGTAAAACACTGACCACCACACAAACAGCGCAGTGCTACAAACAATGGGCTTTCTTGTTTTTGTGGGGTCTTTGTCTCACACACCCAGAATTTAAATAAACTTGGGGCAGGAATGGGAGAATTTTGGAAGGAGGGCTTTTTGAAAGCAAAAAGTAGTAGCATGAGGAGACCTGGGGAACTGAACCATGGTCCAAGGTCTCTGTTTCCATCATGTGCTGGTGCCTTAGCCACTCCACCATGGGAGCAAGTCGACCAGGTACCCCAACACATGGCAACTTGAAGCTTCTGTATTTACAGTGTACAGCAACAGTGGTAGTGGTAATTCTCTACAGCTGTTATACCCTGACACTGTAATTCCAGGTGCACACTACACAGCATGGTAAATGCCATGCTGTCTTCCTGCATGGTATTGACCCAGTACCAATAGGGATCACACAGGGAAAACCCAACTTGAAGCAATGAGATCACACAGGAAAACCCAACTTGAAGCAATCTAGAATCTAAAAGGAGTAGGAAAAAGCATACCCCCACTGGGAACTGATGAGTTATGGCAGACTCAAGTCCATGATGTTGCTTGTTCAAACCCCAAACATAACTGAGCTCTCATTGCAAGCATATAAAAGAAATACCTTTGATTGGCCAGCCCACTATCCCCCATCACTGGACCAGCCTCTCTGACATCACATGCTGTCTCTGCTTTTGATCTCTGGGGAATACCTTTTTCTCAGAATGGTCCAACTCAGATTTATTATTTAGAGCTTCATCCTTTTGTTATCATTACTGCCTGCCCAACTGGAAATGTCTGGACTTACCTTGGCCACTATTTACATTCAAAACATGCCTTTTTTAAATAAAGGGACTCTCTCATCCCAAAACAAAAGCCTTTAGATCAATAGATTTCTGCTAGCCACACTAACTTGTTTGAAGTTTGAGTACAAAGGACTTTTCACAAAAGGCCACTCACAGCTGAGATTCCTGCCAGCTTGGACCACAGGCAGATGTGATTCTCAGTTTCCACCAGGCTTCCCACATGAGCTGACATGTAATAGAGGCATGGATAACAAGAATAGACAAACGCCATGCAGACACACGGATGCATGCAAACACACACACACCCACCTACACTGCACATTGTCTCACCTTCACTGGGGTGAATGGGTGCAAGAGAGAAGTCTATTTCAAATGAGAAGAGCTCCAGGACCAGAGGGCTGGGAGGGGCAGTTTGAGAGATGTGTAGTAATGTTAAATATTTCTTCATTGAAAGGGTGGTACATATCACAAGCCCATTCCTGTGGCAGAAATTCCCTAGACAACAGTGAATCCTTGTAATCAGGGTCAGGGATACCCCATTTGTCCTTTAGCATGCTCACTGTTTCACAACTGAACATATGCCAGAGGACCCCAGGGTTCCCTCTCTCTGGGCAGGAGTACAAATACAGTCTTAAGTCTGTGTTCCTGGGGTGAACCCTTCGACCACTGCAGAGTGAACCAGAAAGCCAAAGGCATGTATAGGCCTTCAGGGGAGGGGCCCTATACACCACACTCTATTATGTGTCTTTCCCCAGAAGTGCAGAGACTGGTTCAAATCCCCACAGACTTTTTCTGAGACCTTTCATATTTCGTCCCTCCTTTCATTCACAGAGTCCCTGTGGCACTTTACTTCAGTGTTAGGCCCTTATGCAGTCACACAAGCACAGTATAGTTTGAACAACTCTTTCCCAAAACAACATACACAAAAGACACTGGCAGAATTTTCTTAAGAAAGCCAAAGGCTTTACTAATTAATTAATAAATACAGTAAATAACTTAGATCATTTTAGACATTGGTTACAGGGTATGGAAAGAAAATGGAAATATACAATAAAACCTACACTCTAAAATTCTGAGGTTAAAGTTCTACCTAAGACCTTGGTTGCTGAATTTGAAGTGCCAAGTGTCCTTAGAAAATTAGTTGAATCTTGGCTCTTGTGGTCTAGGAGAAAAGTCTTGAAAAGAAAATGTCTCTACTCTCTTAGTTGGACAGATCCAGGCAAAGCAGTTTCTTTCACCAAAGACCAAAAGGCAAAGGTGGCAGACAGAAGCAGAAGGCAAAAGGCCCTGATAACTTCCTGCACCCTTATTTTATGGGGTTCCAAAAGGGCAGGTCCAGTGGATGCTGGCTTGCTCTGTGGTTGGCTAGCATTCCATCTCCATGGTTATGCAACCAATCAGGGTTTAATATTTTATTTAAAAAAAAATGTTCATTTCTGAGCAGGTAACAAAGGGCTGAGATGCAACTAGTTTGAACCAGCCTGGGAATAGCATCAGCCTCCCATACCCACATTTACTGACTGTAATTAAACTACAACTCAATACAGCCATGTACTTAAATGCTAGTCCGTTCAGCTGTAACTAGATTAACTCAGGGTAGACCTGCATGGACAAAGGGATCCATAGGACATGTCACCACTAGAGGCTGTGGGCTATTCAGACACAAATGGATTCTGACCTTCCTGTCCTGCTTAATGTAGCCCC
Organism: Neoceratodus forsteri; assembly: GCA_016271365.2. Taxonomy (NCBI): domain Eukaryota; kingdom Metazoa; phylum Chordata; order Ceratodontiformes; family Ceratodontidae; genus Neoceratodus; species Neoceratodus forsteri. The sequence continues at coordinate 629,858,302 of CM028133.1, read as the reverse complement.
TTTGTTTCCTTTTAAATGGTCTAATCAAGCTCTAGTCCCTGACTAGCAGTTAACAGAGTCTCTGCCCAGTAACAAGAAATTACATCATTTTAGGGCCCATGTTTTCTCTGTACCATGATCCCTTGCAAATTATACCAGGCCATCATGGGCATCTCTGATGCATTTCACACATAAAATAACATGGAATATGATTAGAACAATAAGGTATGGCCTTATCTCACCACAGTACAGACTCCTGGAAATTACTGCCAGCAAAAGTGGTGGAGACCTGAATAGTGTTGGAGGGGCCTTCAGGAATCTGTGGGATAGACATTGAAATATATACAAAAGCTGGCAGGGAAGAGGGAGGGTCACTGGAGACCAGTTAGGGTCTGCAGAGACAGATGAGGCAGGGAACATTTGGGCAGACTGGGTGGGCCAAGTGGTCCTTTAAGCAATATACCATGAGAAGGTGTGGGTTATGGCAGGATTTTGCCACGCCTGGTGTGGTTTGGTCATGAGGCCACAAGCTGAGTGAGTAAACCACACCAGAAGCGGCAAATCAATCAGTCAACATTTATTTATAAAATAGCGCTATTCCAAAACCATAAGCGCTAGTACATAGCCATAAAATCCATAAAATGACTACCCTTATAAAAACAACTGCAGCAGATCAAATAAAATCATGGAAGCGGAATAAATAAGTGAGTTTTAAAGCAGATTTAAAGCTCTCCATTGTCAGGCACTGTCAAATCTGATGAGTTAGAGAATTCCACAGGGACAGGGCCACAAATTCAAACACATGGGCCCCAGATGACTTTAAACGAACCCTGAAATCTCTAGCAATCCCTCATCAGTGGAGCAAAGCAGCCAGGAGGGCAATAGGGATGAAGAAGATATTGCAGATAACTTGGACCCTGTCCATGTAGGGCCTTATGGGTCAGTAAACCGACCTTTAAAGGTGATCCGACACTGAATAGGCAGCCAGTGCAGATCGCTGCAGCACCAGCATGACATGACAGCCAAGGTAGCCCAGTCAGCAGCCTAGCTGCTGCATTCTGCACCAGCTTCAAGCAGCTGATATCAACCCCTGGTAGCCCTAGGTACAGGGCATTACAGTAATCAAGGCGTGAGGTTGCAAAGCGTGAACCAAAACTGGCAGGTCATTGGGCAGAACTAGGTGCTTGATCCAGGCTACATTCCTTAGATAGTAAAAGGCAGCCTTGACAACAGATGACACCTGATGTTTAAGTATCAGTCCATCATCAAGAATCACACCCAGATCCTGCACCCGTTCAGAGGCTGTCAGTTGGCGACCACTGATTCAAAGCCAGAGGCTCACCCTTCTGATGACCCCTCTACCCGACAGCCCAGGTTCACCACAAAACCTCAGTCTTGTCCAGATTCAATATCAGCCAACTGGCACTCATCCAATCCTCAATCTTGGAAGGCAGTCGTTAAAACTCAAGACAGCTCCCCCTGATCGGGCACAATGGACAGGTAGAGCTGAGTGTCATCTACATAGCAGTGAAAACTCAGCCCATACCACCTACAATGTCTCCCAATGGCAGCATATACACTACGAACAACATGGGGGACAGTACAGACCTTACAGAACCCCGCATGGCAGGAGACCTTGTTAGCAGAATAAACCCCATACAACTCTCTGAAACCTGCCAGTGAGGTAAGAATGAAGCCATCTGAGGATAGTACCAGACAGTCCACAGATTGACCGCAGGCACCTGACCAACACCCCATGGTCCACAGTGTCAAACACCACCAAGAGATCAAGAAGAACTAAGATGGAACAGCTCCTCCAATCTCTTGCTGTTAGAAGATCATTGAGAACCCAAACAAGAGCCGTCTTGGTACTATGCCATTTTCGAAACCGGACTGGAGAGGATCATAGATGTCATGGATGGTCAAATGATCCTCCAGCTGTAGCTTGACCACCTTCTTGATAACCTTACCCACAAAGGGAGGTTAGAGATGGGTCTGTAGTTAGCAAGACAGTCGGGTGAGAGATGGTTTCTTATGAAGGAGTACCACTACGCCTCCTTCAGGGTGTCCGGAAACACCCGAGTCTAACCTAAAGACTGGGCTGATGGTCTCAACACACCCCCACAAGGAGATGTGTTGGGCCAGGGTCTAAACACAGCAGATCGGCTGCAAAGACTGGATAATCTTTCTGACATCCCCGATCGCCAACCAGCTGAAATCAGACCAGACAGACCGAAGAGCTGCCACCTCCCACCGATCACCGTCTGCCCCATTAGGGGTGTCTGTTCAGATCTCAGACCTGATGTTGGCAACCTTATTGGCAAAAAGCGAAGCAAATTTGTTGCACTTCCCTTGCGACAATGCTCTCCCGAGGCTGCAGACAGACTGGATTGCAAGTTAGTCTACAGTTTGGAAGAGCTGAGCTGGTTGGTTTTGTGCCACAGCAATCTCCCGGGACAGGAACCCTGCCTTCTTAAGGAGATAGGCTGATTGATATTCCTTATAATGGGCTAACAGTCTAAGTCTGTCAGCATCAGGCCAGATTTTCACCAGTGAATCTCCAGCCTTTGTCCTATTTTCCTCCGCTCCTTCAAGGTCCCATCAAACCAAGGCGACCGAGGGTGCTGGGTAAGGGAGGAACACAGACAGGAGCGAGACAATCCAAGGCCCCAGTCACAGCATCATTACAACCCCAGACTAGAGCATCTGGTTACCACTATCCTCAGCAGCACCGATAAGTCCAGCACCACCAACAGGCCATTGGGGATAAACCCCTTAAAGGCGGTACTGGACCATCTCTGTAGGAAGGTCTATATATGGGGGCCTGGGGATTGAACCATATGGTGTGATGGTCTGACCAACTGACTGGCTCCACCACCAAATCAGAGAGTCTCCATATCCAGAGGAAGACCAGGTCCAAGGTGACTATGCCTATGTGTTGCAGAGGTAATCACCTGTGAAGCCAGTGAATTCATCAACTGGAGAAGTCTTGACAAAATTGTGAGAGTTCATCATCAACCCAGGCATTCAAGGCCCTCAGCACCATCCATTTGGGGGACTCCAACACTATATCGATGATGAAGTCCATGACTTTCTAGGAACTGCTTCTCACCCAGGTGGGCCGGTTGTGAGAAGAATCCTACACCCCACACCTGCGCTCACGATACATTCGAAGGACTGGGTCCTTCACAAGAGCTCAATTCAATCTAAAACCAGTGGCCACTCCTCCCGCCCCTACAATCCAAACTCAGGTGGTATATCGCGAACACACCAGCCAAATTCTGACTCCAGCATAGGGCCAGAATTTTCATCTAGCCAGGTCTTGGTGATGCAGGCCAGATCTGATCATCCAACAAGATCAGCCATCACTGCCATCTTGTTTTTAACAGACCTGGCATTGCATAACACCACCCAGGTTGGATGAGACCCCGAAGTCAACTGAGTCATCTGCCCACATACAGTGGAGCCCTTGGGTATGGGGACCAGACAGGGCAAATCCCTATCAGGAACCCATTTCACCCCAGGGTGTCTTCTAGTCCCCACTACTCCAATCCGGCCGCTTGGTTCCACTCTCCCAAGAGGTCCATGAGCCCCGCCCCATACCTTCTCTAACAATCCCCAGTGCATGGCATCAGTATAGACTTCAGCCAGCAAATGAGGACAGTCAAAGAAGCAGGAAGCCATGGAACACAACAGGAGAGTAGCACCTGCACGAGAGAGCCCCTGCCAACACATAATAAAAACAAACAAAACAATCAATTTAACAAACTAATAACAATACTTTAAAAATCCCCACGAACCACATCAGCACTTTCCAAATACAATTATAATACAATTCAATTACAAATGAATACCAACAAATAAATCAGTTTAAAAGGTTTTAACAATGAGTCTCTCACCCCACCACCACCCTTTAAAGTCCAAGTACTGTTCTCTCACAACAGCACATAAAAACTGCAAGTAAAATGTACAGATCAGAGGTCCTCTCACAACCTCCCCAAAGGGTCACTTGAAATTACAGTAAGTCCAATAAGTCACCAGTACTTCTCTTTCTCCCCAGTCAGATGCTTAAAGAATCCAGAGTTGAAATATCATGCACAGTCCAGACAAATAGCAAATTCAGCTATACCACAAAACAGGACCAGCCCTAGTGACAAACCAAACCATCAAAAGAACATTCAGGCTGCACACCAGTCCCTCTCTCAGAGCCAGCAGCTTGCTTCTTGTCCCATCGTACTGAAAATCCAGGAGGATGTGCGGTCTCCTGCCATAATCCACCCGTCATGGTATATTGCAATTATACAATGTCTCCCTTTTTTGAGATGCAAAACAAATAAATAAAAAGGAGTTTATTGGGTATTTTAATTTATTTTAATGTGTTTTTACTCTGCCAGAAAAAAATAGTCCTTCTTTGCTAGGGCTGTTGCTAGGGATGTGTACAGACAGTTATACCTGTAATGTTTTTTGTTTTTTCTTAAAGAGAGGTTGGGACTCCTGGGTTCTTTGTTTTCTTGTTTAGCTATATTGACAGCCTGGGAGTGAGTCATGATGTCTTTTATTTTATTTTAATCAGAGTTTGTGAGTAATGAGTGTGCCCGCCAGTGTCGTTCACCATGTGGTTCCAGGTTAATGTCTGTGCTTTGAGTTGGATGGGTTCTGTGTTTTCATGCCTGGTGTGTCGGTCCTTTTTCTGGGAAAGTATTTAATTATGGCCAGGCAAAAGAGCAAGTGGTGTCAGCACTATGCAGTAATGGAGGCGAGTGGCACTGAAGAAACTGCTGCACAGGTTAGTCAGGTGTAAGCAGTTACAGGGGAAGAGCTGGTAAGAATTGTTTGGTATGAAGTACTATAGACCCGATGTGGGTTTTGCATTGGTTTATATTTTTAGGAGCGGTTGGTGCTGTGAATGAGCATCTCACCCTCTGTCACCAGTCCATGGTCAGAGTGATTTCACAGGGGTTCTGGATGCAGCTGCCTGGTGGCTGGCACCTTTTCCTGTTGGTATATCGCAGGATTTACCACGGGTAAAGTGCCAGTCAACAATCAGAATGCAGCATTTTCAGTGCCCATTGTATAATTTCTACCAACACATTCTGTGTCTCTATGGTACTAAATGGGAGTTTTGGGGTTGGGAGGTAGCTTGCAGCGAATTACAGGCATCAGTCTTAGGATCAGTCCTCTTCCACATCTTTGTGTGCAACATATGGGTAAGGCTTCAGTGCATTTTGTAGGTGATACTAAGACCCTTGGCCAGATGGACAGGAAAAGGTATCAAAATTATGAAGGAGGACCTGGGTAGATTGGAAAGGTTGTCAGAAGTATGGCAGTTACAATTTAAAACCTAGAAGTGCAAGGTGATGAACCTAGACAGGAACAAATCCTAACATCAATTAGAAAATGTGCCTTAGATTTCCTGGTCTCTGATTGGCTGGTATCTATGCCAAGGGTTTTTAACTTTCAATAGAGACCAGGAAATAAAAGTGCCAACCGGCCATGCCTCAGTGCCCAGCTGGAATCCTTATACCAGTTTGGGTTTGAAAATTCAGCAGCAACCATTTTTTCCACTTGGTAAACAGCGAGTGAAGCGAATCAACCCCCCAACCCCTGCAATTCAACTACAGTGTAAATAAATCAAACTTAGCCACTCCAGCATAAGCCATATGTTTTTCTCCAAGTGAAATGAAACTGGTAGCATGTTAACTAGGCCTACTTGCCCCTCCTCCTGCAGCCACCGATCTGCCTTATAGCTGCAAGCTTACAGCACTTCTCCATCTGCAGTACAAGAAATTATGAAAGTACCACTGTCATCCGACACATACCACTATGCTGTTGCTCTCACTCTTCACCAAATCATACAGTCTTGTCTCTGCCTCTGCAGGTGCTACTGCCAGCACACAAACAGTGAGATCCCCCTCTCCTGGTCCCACTGAAGAAGCAAAAGAGAAAAACAGCAATGTAACCTGCAGTCTCCAGTGGACCATGATTCCCTCACTCACTGACCGACAATGCTCTCTCATTACTCCCAAACCGTGATAACTGTACCATAGGGAGAGTATTTCTTTGAAGTTAGTATTAATGAAAATAAGTTAAATGTTTCACAGCACCAGCTGACAGCAGTCAAAGAAAGACAGTACTTGATTGCATTAGGGGAAAAACAGCAATAAAGCTCACTTTGCAGTACAGCAACTGTGAAACAATGCAGTGTCCTATACTGGCAAGTATACCAGTAGATGGACTACTTTGTTAACTATCTATTCAATTTAACAGTTTTTAACTTTTCTATTTTTATCAATCCTGCACAAAAATGCCACGTGTAGCCATTTTCCAAGCATAATAATACCCTCCAGTGTAGGGGTGGTATGGGCAATACTGGACCTTTCAGTGACTATAAGGCCTCCTGCCCATGGCGTTGGGCTTCATTCGTCCCTGAGTGGTTCAATATTGCCCAGTACTACCCTCCTGTTGTGCATTATTGCTTGCATACAGAATGCTGAGGTAGTCAAATTACAGAGTAAAGGGACTTGGAATAATGGTATCAGCATAGTATTAAACTAATGCTGTGATTTGAGTAGGACAAACAGGTTATTTGGGTGCATAAGGAGGGTTTGCCAGCAGAAGAAAGTAGGTGCTGCTACCACTGTATAGGTCATTGTTTTTCCTCACCTGGAGTACTGCATGCAGTTTTGTAGTCCACATCTAAAGGACAGAGACACAGTGGCAGGAGAGCGGACAGTAATGAAGATCATCCAGGACAGCAGTAAAAGACATATTGGGAAGTAGCTGGCAGATGTGAACACGCATACACACTTAAAATGAAGGGAGAGTGGAGACATGATTGAAAGAGGGGCATGATTGAAGCACAAAAATACATATAGATAGTGGTGAATGGTTCAGACTGAGTGGGATCACAAACACCAGGTGCAACTCTATAAAGTTGGCAGAGCAATTTAAACAGATTCTGGTCAGATCCACCATGGCTACATAATGAAGTTAGTGAAGTTGTGTGGAATTGTTAAGGTTTGGAAAACAACACAATGATTTGTAAGTAGTAAGATTTGTTTTAGTTGCTGTTCTAAGGCATTCACTTATTAGGAAAATATATGGAGGTGTACATTTTAATGGAAGGAATAGGATGCAGTATAGGTTTACAAAAGAACCCCAGAGCAAATGCCACTGATGTATGTGTTATGCCAGATGATATTGGACGATAGCCAAATTTTAAAGAAAACACAATTGCACATACCCAATAATGCAAATGAGAAATGTCTACAAATCCCCATGATGGTACAGAAGGTGGCAGTACATGAAAAAGTAATGGCTGGCATATGTTCAGCCTTGGGATTATTAACACAATTTATTTTTAGAGAAGCGGTTTTGTCCATGAGGTGATGTAAGTTATATTTAAGCAATGTGTTGATGTCAAGAAGTGAGGTGTAGTGATGGACTGTTAGCAGAGAAAATGTGATAGTAATTTTCAGTGGGGGCACTTTGATTGATAGATAGATAGCTAGCTAGATAGATATTTTATTTATTGAGTGCCCAATTCCAGGGACTCTGGGCACTGTACAGTACAATTGACAGAACAGAACACACATAGCAGCAATTCAACATAGACATTAAGATTCTATCCATCCCATTTAATATTAATTAATCATTAATCAAGGGCAATATAGTTATGCTTGTGATAATGGGGATATTAGGAAAGTATGAGGTCTATTCAGAGTGGAGTACAAATATGCACAGTTTCATAAGTATGTGCTCATAGTGCAGGCAAATGTGATATGTAGGTTTGTTTTAGAAATAGGTAAAAATAGAGATACTTGCAATTGATAAAAGACAGATAATTACATAGACATATATATATATATATATATATATATATATATATATAGAGAGAGAGAGAGAGAGAGACAGGCAGAATAGGAATGGCAGTGAAGTATTGAAGTAGCGCCAACCCCACCCTGCAGACATGAATAGGCATTGGCGTGTGCCTTTGGGTCATTGCTCATAACGCTCATGCCATTTCACCTCACCCTACCCTGCAGATACAGACAAGTGTTGAGGTGTGCCTTGGGGTGTTCAGTCTTTACACTCGCCCCATTTCATAAGGAATACATTGAAATGGGTACAGTATAAGAGAATGGAGTGCACTTTGGGGCTGAAAAGTCAAAGGTACACCTCGATACCTGTCACTGGCTGCAGGGTGGAATGGTGGGATCATTACTGTTGACAATCCCAAGTCATACCCTGATGCCTGTCAGTCCCTACAGGGCAGGGTGTTATGGTTAGAAACTCTAATGCCCTGGGCGTTTCTTATGTATTTTCTCCAAGTTTTCAGCATGGGCTTTTGTGACCCCACATGAACAGTGACACTATCAATTCATTAGCCAAAGGTGATTTTACAGCTGACTGTGCCATTTGGCACCACAGGTGCAAAACACATTTTGAACAGGATGTAAAGATGACAGCTGTACTGTTTATGAGGAGGTGTAAAAATGGTAATGTTGAAAATCTAGAGTGAAACTATAAATAAATTGAAGTCATGACACTGCTCCTGCTAATGTATACTTTTTCAAATTGCTATGCATCCCATTGTTTTCATCTCTATTGCTGTTGTGTGACTTCTTAACCTAGCAACAACATTTAATGCATTACATTTAAGGACAAATAAATGTTTTTAATACATTTACAGAGAGTTACATAAACTTAATTTCCTTCATAGAATAATTTAAATTTAGTAACAGTGGTAGTACAAAGCAATTACTCTGACAACTTGAAACTATAACTACTTTTATATTGTACATTGCACCCAATAAGGACCTCCTTGAAATTGAGATGCAAATGTCACACATTTATCAGGAATATTTTACTATCCTAAATACATTTCTTGCTTCAGTAACTGCTCAGCACATCTGTTGCATGACCTACTTATTGACATTTTACAACAGCTATGCAATGTATTGCTGCTTACTACACCAACATCATGAACATAAAACAGATGACTGCCATAACTAGGGAGGCAGTATAGCACAGTGGTTTAAGGTTCTGAGCTGCAAATCTGGAGATCTGGGTTTGAATCCACACAGCCCCACTTGCATACTGGTGACCCTGAGCAAGTCACTTAACTTCTATGGCTCCCAGGTTGCCCCTGTAAACAAGCTTTCAGCTTAGTGTGCCACTCCTGGTTAAACAATTGAAAGAAAAAAAGCAATATATTACTTTTCCTGCTTTATTGTGCTACTACAAGCTTTGCCTAATACATCCATCCTTAAATGTACTTTTATAGCTTATGTATCTGTGACCTAGGCAGAACTACACTTACAGTCTCACACATGAATAAATCATCAGAATAGCATTTATTTTAGTAGTATCTCCTTCCTTTTCAGGTGCCCATGACACTATGTATATATGTATATTTATATATTTTAACTTCAAGCACTAAACCTATTCAAATGCACAAAATACAAGACTTTATTCTCTTCACATTATTGTTAAACTTCAGATCCCAGAATGGCCAAGAAACAATTCAGACTTCACTTGCATGCCACTGTCATGCCCACTTCTCATGCAAACAGCAATCAATTACAGAAACCCTTTCATTTCTGTGCTATGTACTCTTACCACAGAGAGACATAAATCGTACAGATCTGCTAAAAAACAAATTTATCAAGACTGGATTTCTGAATTAAAACCTGTCATTTACAGTACCTACGTAAATAATAGTTTACTGGCTACAGATGATGCTAGACATGACAATAACAAAATTACAGTTTTACATGGAAAACATCCATATAATGAACTTGTCATACAGATTTGTGACCTTCTGTCTGCATGTATCTGACCAAAGGAAAAGGCACCTGCTTGATCCTTTTTTCTCTTTTTATTTTTATGCCCAACTTGCTCATACTGTTAGAGCCAAATATTGACATGCTTAGAGGTAAAAAAAATCCTGATGACTATGTGTGTGTGTGGGGGAGATATGCCTAGATGCATTTTTGGCACCCCTTAATTACTTCCCCAGGCAGCTCTGATAGTCAGCTGTTCCAACATGATGGATCCACCTCATGCTCCTCCCTTGAACCAAACAAAAAGGTGGGGTGGATCTTTAGAGCTTCTTGGGAGAAGGTTGGGGTGGATCTTACTCCCCTAAAAACTAATGCTGCCTCTGACTACTCAGGTTCCAGTTTTGTACCTCCCAATTAAGAAAGAAAATAGTGCCCTGCAACCATTGACTAACATGAAATCATATTTATTTGAGGGCTGAAAACATTTCTTGTAGGAGGGTTAGACAGAAACTATTTACACATTCACTCAGTTCCATGGACAGAAAACATGACATCACTCCTTTTGTACATGCAAAACATCTGCAGGCTCCACCCTGCAGCTGTAAAAGATACCAGGAAGGGTTTTATGGAGAGGGGTGAAAAGAGGTGGAGTTAGCTGCTGCCACTTGTGATATATTCCATTCCTAGAAAATGCTTTTTGTTAGCTTGTTACATTAGCTTGTTGAGTTGTCAAGCTGCAGGTTTGGTTTGACCCCCATACCTTATTGTTAACTAGGACCAGGTTTCACTGTACACTCATCCTGCATTCCTTCTGAAGGCTGTTTCTGACACATTTAACCAGTAGCCACCTTCCTGCACTGTTTCCTTCCCTCAGAATGTAGGAAAAGTTAACCTGCATTCTCTTGATGTCCACGAGCTTTACCCTTCCTTTTGAATCACACAAAGCCCTTCATAAAGTCTGCATTGCTTTTGTTTCCTTAGCCTAAATGTGCACCTGTTTCACAGCAGTGCCTTTACAAATGGTTGGATCATGCTTTTATTTTTGTTGCAGATGCATGGTGGGACATTTCTTTGGTGTTCTTATTTTCTGCACAATTCCAATAGACTTTCTTTCTAGAGCCTTCACCCCTCCTGCCAGCCTGGTCCAGGGTTCTGGTCTCTCATTCCTGTGAGTATGGCACAACTAGGGTTGCCTCCAGCTGGAAACTGAGGAGTTATGGGGTTGCCCATCTTATATTAGTGGTGCCAACATGGGTCAACATGGGCAGCCCTGTTAGGCAAAAGTTTCGACTGGTCCTGATGTCAATAACTTACAGATCCAAAGGTGTGTCTCTATGAAGGAGAGTCTAAAATCTACTGAGACTGGTAAATTACTAAACTGTTTGAATATGGTTTCCATTATTATATTTTCTTTTCAACAGTGAATGTCAACTATGACAAAAAATGTAGTTTGCTAAGTAAATACTTAAAGTTTTAATCAGTGTTTCATTTTTCCCTTTTATAGAAGTGAGAGCCAGTTTTGGAACTATGTTACTATTTTTCTAACTCTTTAAAATGGACAGCATGCACTTTCTATTTTAAGGAACATTATATAATACCCAGGATGAATGTCAGTAAATCTAAATTAATAGTTTTTCATCATAGTGCTATAAACCCTTCAAAACAGTGCCCACTGCCATTGTACAAGGATAAAAAAAAAAAACTGCCTGTTTAAAAAGGTGGCTCTTTTCTAAATGGGCTGTCTGAAACGTGAAATTCTGAACATAGGTTTTCTGCTTTTCTCTAAACTCTGATTTATGGTTAGGTCTGCATGGAACTAATCAGAGGTTCTCAAGTTACTTGTATGGAGGCATTGTTGTTCATTGTTCAGTAACTGTCTACTGTGAGTGTCGCTGTGTGTGATGATATCACTGGTACTTAAACAGGAAAGCAACTTTTGTGACCCTGTCAGAGCAGGAATGACAAGCCAGATTCAGCTCTAACTATTCAAGTACCAGCCAGCAGTGTAAGGTAATGCATCTCACGCATCTGGCAAGGAATGACATCTACAGCATTACATAGCTACAAAGTTCCTTTATAGCTGTTGCTGTTTAGTTTTATTTAATGCAATATTTCTTAGTATATGATAGATGGTAGCTTTCTTTTCAGATATCAAGTCTGAGAGCTAGGCTATGTTTGCCAAAGCCTAGTTTACTCATAAAATGTAAAGAGGTGTTTATTGCTGTAGAATGATCAAGGAGTTAACTGAACCCCAGAGTTAGATGCTTGTGCCCTTTCAGTATTTGCTACATACTTTATGCAGCATGTATGTGTAGAACGTCAGCTTTAAGCTGCATTTTTTCACTTAAAATGTAATTGAATTTATAGTGACATACATACACAGTAAGAAAGCAATTTAGGGTCAAAAGGGATTCTAGGTCCATCAAGGTTGCCCTCCCAAATGCTTAATAGGCAGCAATGACAAGCATTTTGTCCAAACATGTACTAATTTATAGGGATCTGTGACTCATTCTGCCACCTTGGGTACCTATATGATTATCTTGCTAAGCAAAAATATGTTCAAGCTTACCTTAGCAGCCTCTTTTGTCTTCAAGCAGAAGACTGTGAGTTCAAACACCACCAGACCCAAATATTCACTGCATCACCTTGGGAAGAACACCTATTCTTTTGAGTACTCTAGTCAACTTACCTGATTTTCTCAGTTCCTGGTCCAGATTTGGGAGTGAAGATGGATTTCAATCCAGAGAGGATTATGGAATAAACTCCTGGTAGGTAAGCAGGGGTATGGGAGTGTGGGGTGGTGTGCATGGAGTGTCTGATGGGTAGAGTTGGGATGGCAATGCAAAGATTGAGGACTGTTTCTTTATTTCAGGTTAAAATATAAATTAAAAAAGATGTTGAGAGATGCTTTTTCTCATTGCGATATATCTACCAATACTGGGGATTGAGTACCCTTGAATAATGCCTGGATATTTGGGGCACCAAGGGTAGGTACCCCAGTGTCCCCATGTGTTGAGGTGGACTATGCATGCACGAGGGATTGGGCACCCAGTATCAGAAGGTTGAAGTGGTGGGTGGGGGTGGAAATAAAGATTACAGAAGGGTGTGTAGAACAAGCACTGGTGGTGGGCAACACAGTTTTGGTATACTTCACTTTAGCTGGCACCAGTGATTGGGCATCTTGGTGTCCAGTTCAAATAAATTAGGCTGCTGATCTGGCTTATAGTGGAGGGTGGGGCAAGAAAAATAATTCTTGCACACAGTTCCGTTCAGCAGGGATGAGGGCTATACCCTGCTGAATGAACACAATGTAAACTGATACGGATGCCTATATAAGCCCTGCCATTGGAAACATGAATACATACTCATAACACAACCACATTTAGCAACATGGTCATAATAATTCAGTTATTAGTTTTTAGAACACTGATTTTTTTTCTAACTGCTCATGTACAGAAACTGAACTGTTTTCTTAAATATATATATAAAAAAATTACTTTGGAATACAAAGCACACACATTGGGCCAGCCTCTATCAAACATTCAAGTTTCAGATTTCAAATCCACCTGGTATTAGTTATAGGTGAGCCAAAAACAGCCTTAATTTATGTAATTTGGGTTGTTTTGCCCCTCTTAAGTTTTCCTCCAGTGAACCAATTACCACAAAATATTCAGGATCCATAGATCCTGGCACCATCTATACTTTGTAAATTTCAATAGATCAGTTGATGGGGCAAAGGTATTAAGATGCACAAATTGGGGTTTAACATTAAAGTGCTTACTCAACCCCTTCAATAAAGGTGTAGCCACACCTGTATAATAAATATATACATATATACATACATACATTATATCTATAGCTATATATACAATAGGGGTGAGTGATAAATGAGTGAGATAAAACAGTGTATCATCCACTGCAGTGTGATATTTTTATCCTCTGCTCTACTGTGATGATATCAGCCATTTACACACAGGTCACAAAAGGTCATGACTCTAGGCAGCTTTCCCTCCACATGCAAGAAACACCTGTGCTGTTACCATAGACACAAATGCAGAACTACTTCAGAGGTCTCACTGCTGCCTACAGCTAATCAGTGAGCATTACAAACACACCTATCCCCCGACCAACTTCCAGCTCATTACTGTGACTGCAGCCAGAATTCCAAACAGCACAGCTTCACAGAACAGTCTAAACTACTGCCTGCAGCTAACTCAACTACCACTGAAACACACTCTCACTTGTTCCTCAAACTCTGATTCTCACGCATTACAATTACTGTGATACTATCAACTTGACTACAGCCAGAATCCTAAAGAGCACAATTTCACAGAACACTCTGCACTCTGCCTGCAGCTAACTTAGTACCACTGAAAACAGTATCAGCTGTTCTGACACTCTGCCTCTCAGCTCACTACAATTACTGGGATGCTCTCAGCTTCACTGCAGCCAGACTTCTAAACAGTATAGCCTCACAAAAGTATGTTTCTCACTCCTACCTAAAACTAACTCATTTAGCATTGCAAACACACTCATGTGTCTCCCAGAGTTAATAACACTGCCAGCCCATTCAGAAAAGCTCACACACAGAATGAGCAAACACATAAATAGGAACAGAACAAAGAGACATAACAAAACTTCTAAAACTCTTGGCCCTATTGTATATATTGAATACATGATGGGCAGATCATGTGCTATACAAATATTGTCACTCCTGCATCATGAGCTCTGGATATCTCACTCATGCCTTTGGCATCAGTGAGGTATCCAGAGCTCACTCTGCAGGAGTGACAATATTTGCCATATCACACTATGCCCGTCATGTATCCCTATATATATATATATATTATAGTGGTATGGTAGCACCACTGTAGTTAGGGTTCAGCAGGGGTTTCTATGTTCAACCTCACATTTTGCACTTTATTATCTTCATAATCATTCAACAGATTTTCATGAAATTTTGTATGTGTGGTTTTGTGGAGTAGCTCTCTTCACATGCCAAGTTTTGTTTTGGTTGGATGTGTAGATTCCGAAATGTGGATAGTGAAGAATCGTATGCATTTTCTCTTTTTTGTTGTTGCTTTTTGTTTTGACATTGCCTTGTGCCCAAATGGTTCAAAGTTTGGTCTGAAATTTTCAGAGTAGAAAGGGCTTGGCCACATATGTGCCTTTCTGCTGGTTTGGTGAAAAATATTAATCCATTTCATAGCTATTAAATTTAAAATTTTGGTTCTGAGCATGCTCAGTACAGTCTTTGGATATCTTCTTGGAATAGAAAATAAATTGTTCCTTTCAAAAAATCCTTTTTGTGAGGAATACATTTTTATATGGCTGCCATCTTGTTTCCATTTTTTCCAAAACAAAATTTTAAAACCCACAAAATGACAGAAAGCATATGTGTGTGTGTGTGTGTGTGTGTGTGTGTGTGTGTATATATATATATATATATATATATATATATACACACACACCACCATAATATATATTATAAGGGTGAGTCATGCCCCTATAGTTAGGGTTGAATGGCCACTTCTATGTTAAATTCCAGATTTTGCACTTTAGTAACTTCATAACTGTTTGACTGATTTGCATGAAATTTTGCATGTGCCATCAGGGACTAAGGATCTCATGATGTGCCAAGTTTTGAACTGGTTCAATGTGTGGATGTGGAAATATGGAGTGTAAAAAATTTGAAAATTACCATTTTTTTCATTTCTTTGTTAAGCCACAGTGCAAAACGGTTTGGAATTTTGGTCTGAAATTTTTAGGGTGGAAAGGTCTTGGCTCATCGATGTGCATTTTGAAGACTTGGTGAAAAAATATTAAACCATTCCAAAGTTATTACATTTACCATTATTTTCAATGGAATTTCATCTCCAGTTAGATGTGAGCCTTGAAAAAGGATCCTTTATCGCAAATGGGTAATCCTTTTTCATAAATGGGGAATCATGTGTCACATATGGGAACTCTTTTTTTGCGCCACTGCCATCTTGTTTTCAGTTAGTGAGGGAAACAAAGTTAAATAACTAAAACATGATGTGTTTAGCAGAAACCAAGACATGTGTTCTGCTAAATGGGATCCATTTCAGGTGATTCTGGTTTTAGTTTTTGAAGAATTACTGTAAAATGTGTTTTTCAACATGTTCAAATCCTCTTCTTGTCTTTTTCATGCTGGAATCCTTTTTTCACAAATTAGAAAAAGGAAGCATGAAAAGGATCCTTTAATTCCTTTTTGCAAATTGTGATAAAACAGCATGGCAAAGGATTCCTGAGCACAGAAAAGATATTGAAACAGTCCTGATTAGCACATTACTGTTTCCTGGTGTCTAGTGGCACCCAACCCACATCCTCTGATTGCCATCCCTGTAAATTGGTACTGTTTACCTGGTGTCTAGTGGTACCCACTGCCCTCCAGTTGCCTTCACCATATTTTCTTTGTTCCTGATGCCTAATGGCACCCTCACCCTCTGATCATCAGTCCCTTAGTAAATTGCTATTTCCTGGTGTCTAGTGGCATCCCCCACCTCCAACTGCCATACCCATACATATTGAGTATTCACCTGGTGTGTAGTGGTACCCGCCACCTCTGATCACCATTATTGTTGACTTTATATTTTCCTGGTGCCTAGTGGTACCCTCACCCTCCCATCACCATCACCATAAACACAAATGCATTCACTGGTTTCTAGTGGCACCCCCACCCTCCAAATTGCTATCCCCATCACATTTTTCTCTTTCCTGGTGTCTTGTGTTCCCCACTCTTCTAGCTGTGCCAACCTAAAATAAAGAAAATGGTCCTTGAATTTTTTGTGCCCTGTAAAAAAAAAAAAAAAACTGTCCCTCGGACATCTGCCCCCACTTCCCTCAGCACCCACCACCCACACACCCAGTACACCCTACAAACATGGATAAGTGATAGGTGAAGATCCACTCTCCTATCGAAGACATCTTTCTGCTGGAACTGGTGACTGCAATATGAGACGCTAAGGTAAATGTGGTTCAATGTATTTCAATGGGTTTTCAGCTTTGATGCATACTTTGGCCATTTTGCATACTTTGATACCAAATTCTGGGGACCCACCTCATGGACAATGTCACTGGAATTTCACAAATCCACCCAAAGGCGATTTTGCAGTTGGTTGATGAAATCACCTTTCTGGCATGATTTGAAAATGTTCACTGACAATGTATGTGGGTGGGTTTAGAAGAAGTTATGTTGAAAATTTGGGTCAAAATATGTAAAATGGCTAAATTATGCACATGCATTTAAATTTAACTATGCTTGCTCATAATTTCAGTAATTTTAAAATATTTAACCCCAAGTTTTCAACATAGCCATTTTTACATCACCTCAATGAACATGACAGCTGTCAGATTTCAAATCCTGGCCACAATGTGCTTTCTCACCTGTGATGTGGAATGATATTGCAGTGGCACAGTATGACGCTTCAGGGGATTCAAAATTCTCAGCCCAGTGTTCATGAGGTGAAGTAGTAACAAGGCTATGCTGACAATTTGGTTGCTCTTTTGGCTGAAATGCTTCCATGACAACATACATGTATGCATCTATTGAGAGATGGAGTGCAGGGCCCTATGTTCCCACATCCAAATGAGGATCTGATTATACTGTCTCAAAAAGTAAGGAATTCTTTGCAAAAAGTTCATTAATCCACTAGTTGGTTAAAGTGACAAAAGCAGGAAATGTTTCATTAGGGTTTCAACCCTATACCCCACCACACCTTGCAGGCAACAACAGGCATGGTGTGTACCTTGAGGTTGTCAACCCCTAACACTCACCCCATTCTCATATATTGCACCCATCACAGCTTATTGACTCATGGCACATACACACTGTGCCTGCTGCTGCCTGCAGGGTGGGGTTGGGTGTTAGGTGTTGGGGTTGGAAACCCTAATGCTACATTTCCTTACTTTTGTCCCTGTGACCAACCCTAACTAGTGCATTAACAAAATTGTTTACAAAGAATATATATACATATTGTTTGCCAACAACTATGTTAATACATCAGTTTGGTTGCTAGCAAACTGTAAAAAGGAAGAAATAAGACGTTACCGTTTCCAACCCTAACTTCCCACACTGCACACACCAACAGGCATTGGGGGTGTGCCTTGGGGTCATCAGCTATAACACTTACCCCATTCCATAAGTAAATAAGCTGAGATAAGTACAGTACAGGAGAATGAGGTGAGCGTTATGGTTGATGACTGTAAGGCACACCCCAATGCATGTTGCTGTGTGTAGGGTGGGGTGTTAGGGTTGGAAACCCTAGCATCATATTTTCCTCCTTTTTATGGTTTGATATTAATCTAACTGATACATTAATGTAATTTTTGCAAAGAATTCCTGTACTTTTGAGATAGTGTAATCATAGCCTTATTTCTCAGGGATACAGGGCCCTCTGGGCCCTGCACTCCCACTCATCTATAGTTTGTGAGATAGAGTAATCATATACTTATTTGCCTGTGGGAGTGCAGTGCCCTTCAGGCCTTGTACCCATCCCTCCATAGATGTGTATGTGTATGTTGCTGTGGAAGGGCCCTGCACTTCCATTTCTAGGACAGCAGTGACCAAATTGCCAGCATAGCTATCTTTTAGCCCACCTCATGTACCTGGTATGGAACATTTTCAAATCCCTCATAAAACATAATTCCATGCAAACAATGCTATTCCACCCCACAGGTGCGAAACACATTTTGGCCAGGATTTCAAAATGCCAGCTGTGACATAAATGAGGTGGGGTAATAAGAAGTCTATGTTGAAAAATTGTGGTCAAAGTCTTTAAAATGTCCAAAATTATGAGTATGCATAGCAAACTTGCAATGAATGGTCATTCACTAAAAATACCACCAACGGCTTAATCTGGTTCAAGGTCAGTTGGCATTCATCTGTATCCCTCCCCAGGTTGTGCCTGAAAATAGGCAGAGTTGTCTAGTGCACTTAGCGGTCAACAAAAACTAAATAAATAAATAAATAAAATAAATAAATACCTTTGCCATTTTACATATTTTGACCCCAGATTTTCAACATAGACTTCTTATGACTCCACCTCATGAACAATATAACTCTCATTATGCAAATCTTGCCCAAAAGTTGAATTTGGCAAGTGAAATTACCTTCTGGATGGGAGCTGCATAATGACAGTCATATTGTTCATGAGGTGGGGTCCTAAAAGGCTAAGTTGAAAATTTGGTGTCAAAATGTAAAGAAATGGTTGAGTTTTGAATATAAGTTGAAACCCCATTAAAATACATTGAACCGCATTTACCTTAGTTTCTTATATTGTAGTCACTGGTTCTGGCAGCAAGAGGTGTCTTTGCAGAGTGGATCTTGAACCTGGGAGGGTGTTTGGGGTGTACTGGGGTGTGTGGGTGGTGTGTGCTGAGTGAGTGGTGGGGTGGGGGCTGATCGGGTGAGGGACCATTGTCTATCAAAAAAACATTGAGGATGGTTTTCTTATTTCAGGTATATAATAATGGACAGGATAGGGGACAGTAATCGGGTGGTGGGGTCCAACTAGACACCAGGAAAATATATTTTCGGATCTAGAGGATGATTGTTGGGTAGAGGTGCCACTAGACAGCAGGGAAATCAATATTAGTGAGGGGCACTGTGATTGGCGGGTTGGGGGTACCACTGGACACCAGGAAGTAAATTTTCAGACAGCATGATCGGCAGGTGGGACTGCTACTAGACACCTTGGAAATAAATACAGTACAACCTTGATCTAATGAACCCCAGTATCCAGAACTCCCAATATAATGAACTTGACCCTTGTTGTCCATTTGTTTGTCCATTTATTGAACTGTATTGAGGAGTTCAGGATGATCGGGTTCTTTATACTGTATGCATTGATTTTGCATCATTGTAATGCTCATCTCAAAGACTACAGTATGTGAGGCAGCTGTGTGTGGTGAGACCAAATGGTGAGGTGAGGTGAGTGGCGAGGTGGAATTAATGGGTGGTATAAGATGACATGCAGCTGGTTTGCCGAGTGTACACTTTGAGCACTTCTCCTGCTCTGTTTGTACTGGTGTTTGGGAGGGGAGTTTAAAAGAAGCTTTTAACAAATAAATACTGTACAGTAAACAATTGAAAAGGAGCACCACACCGTGTGTTTGTAAACATTTGGGCAGTTTGGTGTTTCCAGCATTTCTGATATGTGATCTGTGTACACTTTGAGTGCTTCTCTTGCTCTGCTTGTACTGATGCTTTGGGAGGGGGAGCTTAAAAGGAGCTTTAATAAATAAATAAAAATAATTGAAAGGAAGCACTGCACCATGTTTTTTTGAGGGGACGACGATCAGCGGGTGGGGAGTTGCCACTAGACACCAGGGAAATAAATGTTTGAAGGGGAGTAGGATTGGAGGGTGGGGGTACTAGACACCAGGGAAATACTTAGCACCACCCCAGATGGCAAGGAGAATCATAGGCAAAAATTCTTCCATCATGAAAAGGATCCTTTTTGTGACTCGTGATATGAAAAAGATTCATTTTCATATTACATGGGGATGAAAATCCCCATGTCCAAGGTCTGGGACCCACCTGAGACAGCTACAGGACTTTAAGCTGTAGCCCTGTTTAAGTCTGATAGACTTGTCTTGCTCTGCCACTTTGTTGCACATGTGGCTCTCAGAATAGCATCCTGCAGTCTGTCCTCCTCCCTACTTGCCCAGAATTGTGTGTGTGTGTGTGTGCACCATAAAGTTTTTATATAACTGCTAGAATTCCAGTGTGCGACTTATTGTCTATGAGCTGGGGGACTATGAGCAGTTACGGTGCTAGTAATTAACCTTGAAAACCAGAGCAGATACTGCGCATCAACGCACCCCTAATGTGCATGCACAGGATCTCGGCTCCAGTTTTCAAACTTAATTTCATCACTGTAACTACCCATTTTAGTAAGTGAACTGTAAAGTCTAGTTAAACATCTACAGCACTGGATGCCATTCTTTATTTGAAACACACATGAGAAAATTTAAAACTAGATCCACCAGTTGTGTGCTTAATGCTGGAGTGCTGCTCATGATGGAAATATGCTTTCAGGGGCAGAATAATAGGCACGGACCACTCTGTCTGAACAGCATTACAATAATGGAAAGGTAATTATTCTTAGTAATTTTATATCCTGGGCCATTCTACACACCTTACTGCCTAGTCTGTGTCTCACGCAAACTGGTCAAAGAAGGCCATAAAATTGTAAAAGACAGCTAATAGCATCCCTTTAAGATGTACAGATTATATAGGGACTCTCTCTGCTCTTGAAAGGTACAGAAGGTGTCTGACTTGCCACTGGCAGCAGAGTTAAGTTTTCATATATAAAGAAAAACATTTTCATAGAGAGGGACCCAAACGTGTCTTACTAGTTACTGGTAGCAGACTTAAGTGAGCTACATAAAGGAACTCCAAAGGGGAGAGAACTTTGTTATAAAGCCAAACCAAAACTATTTGGTCACAGAGAGGCACCCAGATATCGTGTCTGACTAGTCATTGGTAGCAGGGTTAAAATGGTAGAGAACTTTAAAAATATTTATTTGGGCACAGACAGAGACTGTGTGTCTCACTGGCAGAAGGGTTAAACTCAAAAAATTAAACATTTTTTGCCAGCGGTTTCCTGTAAGAAATAAGATAAAATGATTTGCTTTAGTAAAAATTTAGATAAAAAACAATACAACTTACCAATGCCTACTACGGACTTATAGAACAAAAGAAACATAAGTCCTGGACTTATCAACCCTTGATTACATGGTCATGGAAAAAGAGTCATAATGCTAGAAAAAGAGCATTTCAAGGGCATGTTTCTAACATTGAAGTGCAGATTGGACCTAACAGAGTCCCGAACAGCCAGCTAGGTGTGGTGATCTCTCTCCAGGATGTCATTTTTGTGGCTTTTGAAAAAAATTTGTAAAGAAAAATGGAAACAACATGGCGGCAAATGAAAAAGTAATTTTCTCATATGAAACAAGATTCCTTTTCGTTTCATAGAGCTATCTTTTAGTGCTTACTGGGCAATCTAAGAAACCATTTTTAATTTTTTAAAATGCAATAACTTACAAATGCTTATTATTTTTCACCAGACTAGCAAAAGGCACATCTGTGGGCTAGTCCCTTTCTTTTTATAATAACATCTTTATTGATTATTTTCAAAGGAAAAAAGAAAGAACAGAATACATGCATGTCACCACTGATAAATGCTTCAGCATAGGGTTATAAAAATTTACAAGCATATACATAGTGAAATTAATTAGTTATCAAAATAGCAAAAGCTCAAGATCCACAAAGTAAGGAAAATTAAGATCTTTAGCCTTATTGGGGGTATAATGTATAGCTAGCCCACTTTACAATATATACATCATATATAAATTCAGAATAATAGGGTCCAGGATGGGAAAATTCTTAAATCCAAAGGGCAGGAAATTATGAGACTATGCTGCAAATGTTGGGTCAGTTCCCACCTAAAATAGTACCCATTTCTGCCATATCAGTTGGAAAACTGCCATACAGTCCAAATATCTGAAGGAACATCTCACATAGTTATAAATAGAATCCACTAAACTTACCCAGTGTGATAAAGAGGGGGCTTGAGAAGTAAGCCACAATCTAGTAATAACCTTCTTTATGCAGACTATAAGAATTAATAACAGTTGCAATTGTTGTTTACTTAATTGTATATCTGGAAAAGGAATATGTACTGTAAGACAACTAAATTCTGGGGCAACAGAAAAGAACTATCAAATAATGATGAAATAACCTTCATAATCTCATCACAGTAAGGCCTCAGGAGAGAGCAGGACCAAAAATATGGACCTGGTCCACTGCAGGGTCCCCACAGCTCCACCAGCATGCAGCTGATAGACCACCCTGGTATATTGTCATGATTACCAGTGTCTGAAAGAAATGCATCTGGCATTTCCAAGAAAATTCCTCAAGTAAAAGAAATAGTGAGCTTAATAGATATAAGAAAATATTTTTCCCAAATTAGAAAAATCATAGGCCTGGTGTAAGTCACTCTTCCACTTATTCAGTATCGATAGAGTAGACTCAGTTGAGTGAGATATCAGCACAGAATAAATATATCCAATCAAGTGAGGACAGGTCTGCATCCATTGATGTTGTTGAATTAAAACAAAATTGGAGATAAACAGTTAGGCATTTATCTATGAAAGGGCGGTAATGTATTAAGAAAAGCCTGGATCTGCAAATATCGATAACAGTAGGTGGAGGGAAGGGCAAAGTCTGCTTATAACTCTGAAAAAGACACATCTCCTGTGACCCCAGAACTTGATGATGATAATATACCAGATCCGTTCTAGCCTAGTGGCATAAAATATAAATGGATTTTGTTAACTGATTGAGTGTATCCCATACAAGAGCCACCACAAAAGTGTGATTCGCAGGCTAGAAATACTTGTGCACTTTGTACCAAATCTTGAAAAGGACCTGAGTGTACCAAGTAAACTTAGTGATGGGTAAATAATCTGAAGGATCGAAACAGTATATGACTATGGTCATATAAATCATTAATGGTGAACTCAATATCCTTCCAATAACTATGATAAGTAGTTAGCAAGCACACAAATAGTATCCACAATTGAAAGGCCATCACATACCATCATAAATTAGGAAGGTTAAACACTCCTTGAGATGTGGGAAGATGCAAAATCGCAAGATGGATGCTAGATTTTCATCTGGCCCAAATAAAATGCAAGATCATCTGTTGCCATTCCAAAGGTAAAAGGAGCTGTGGTAAATGGACAGGGTTTGAAACAAAAATAAAATTTGAGGTAATACATTAGACCATACAATCTCAATTCGCTGTAAAAAGGAAAAATGATACTCAGACCACTGACTAAGATTGCTGGCTACTGTAGCAGTTAAAGGCTCAAAATTAAACAAATCTAAATTATCTGGATTTCGAGAGATAAACACCCCTAAGCATTTCAAACAGAATAGCCACAATAAAAGGGGGCGGGTATAATTAAAAGCTAATATTTCTGTTTTATCCTTATTCAGTCTAAATCCAGCTAAGAATTAAAAATGAGCATACAACTGAAAAACAGATGGAAGAAATAAATTTGGCTCCACTAGGCTGAGTTAAATATCATCAGCAAATAAAGAAATCTGATAATCCTGGCTTAGGGTGATACCAAATAGAAGAAGAAAGATGAATACGTGAGGCAGGGGGTTCAGTATCAAGGGCAAACAGAAGCACAGACAAGGACACCTCTGCGTGGTGCCCTACTCCAAAGAAAAGTAGAGGAATAAAGTCCATTCACTTTAACCATAGCTGTAGGTGAAGAATAAAGCTGCTGTATCATAGAAATAAAAGAGATGGGAAATCTGAATAAATGAAGGGTACTCCACAAAAATCAGATAAGACTCTGTCAAAGGCCTTCTCCACATTCAAGCTGGCCAGGACCATAGGAATTGAATGGCTATTAACATGATCAATTAATAACAGAGTCCTATGAACATTATCATGCACTTATCTTGAACGAACGAATCCTGACTGGTCCCAGTCCAACAAGGATGGAGAAGACCTCCAGCCTACATGCCCACAAGGACATAAACAACTTATAGTCAGAATTCAGAACTGAAATGGATGGTACAAGGCAGGAAGTAAAATCTTTTCCTGGCTTAAGAAGGCGAATGATGGCATATCTCCAAGATGGAGGAGGAGATTCCCCACTTTGTACAGAATCAAATACCCTCAAAAGAATCAGTTTTAACAATGGAAATAAAGATTTTAACTTAGAATTCTAAGGGTCATCCATCGATATCAGGAGCCTTTTCTGATTTTAGCCTATTGTATGACTCTTAAAAGGTCGGCATCAGTAATAGGGACATTAGGTATTGTATCTGATCATGGGAAAGTTTAGGAGTGTGGCCTGTGATAAGAAAGGTTGTATCTGAGATTGCAGGGAAATGACACTTTGACTTATACAAAGCCAAATAATATGACCAAAAATAGAGGCAATCTTGCACTATGGTAAGTAAGCGCCTCTGATATTGGATCTCAAATACGAACAACCATTGTAACTACTCAGGATAGTCTTAGGTGACGCGCCAACTGACGGGCTGACCTAGAACTAATCAAAAGTTTGCTGATCAAACTATAACTGGTAAAGACAATGATATCAGGATTGTGATAAAACTATGAAACAAAAGCCCCTCTGCATATTACCTCTAGCTCCGTAGTTTGGTCAGCTGCGAGGTATCCGTAACATTGAAACATAAAGAACTTTCTGGTAACCACAGCTGACCCTTGAAGAATAACTGCATTCTCTTTTATTGAGCTGACACATGTCCATTCAGTTAATTGTGTGTTTAAATTAATGTATCAGTAATATATAATCAGTGTGGACTTTGCAGTAACACAGCCATAAAATAAGAATATATAGGCAACTTACTAAAGTCCACTATCGAGGAGAAAGAAAGTTAACTGAACCTAAAATGCATTTCCTTCCTCAAACCCCACCACCCCTCCAAGCTTTCCTTTCTCCACCCAACCCCAATTTGTAGAACCTCCCAGCATCTCCCACAGAACAGCAGTCAGCTACCATTAAATCAGTTCAGTATCTTAAGCCTCTAGCCCAAAAAGAATATTATTTTAGTATAGCAGTCCAAGCATAGTCCCGACTTTGCTCCACCAGCATCTGGCTATAAGACATATAAATGATTCAGTTCTGCACTTCTCACCTAAAAGACAGAAGTAAGGAATGGATTTCCTCCAGAGTTTGCTCCTTTCTCCTCCTCCTCCTCCTCCTACAACTTCATTGTTATGTGTCCCTCCCGGTTCTGAAATTCAATCCCTATTGTCAAGTAAGTTACATTTCAGAGACACATCTTGTTAACTACTAAGACAACCTATTGTTTGCAATATTTGCAGCAGTCTTTACAAAGCAATGAAACAGATTAAATAAAATCTTCATACTACCAGAATGGATTTCACATGGACATTACATCGCTCTCTCTGTGCGGTATAGCTACAGCATCTTTCCCAATGAGTAATATTAGTGATGGAGCCTGTTTTGTTCTCCTAAACAAACAAAATAAGTGTACTGTATGTGTTTTGCCACCTGCGGTTCTGAAAAGCTACAGAAAACAAAATGGACAACTTAAGTAAGTGAGGCAGCATAACAAACATGAGTGCACATACTCACTTTATGGTTTAAATATTAAGAAACTGGTGGTGGTGGTGGTGGTACACTGGTAGACTGGTGGTCTGTGGTGGCAGACAGACCCATGGTGGCAGCAGACTTGATAACATCAGTCCCAGTGGTGGTGGTCCGGGTGGGCAGACAGACTCATGGTGGCAGCAGACTTGGATAACATCAGTCCCGTGGTGGTGGTCCAGGGTGGGAGACAGCCTCATAGTGGCAGCAGACTTGGATAACATCAATCCCGTGGTGGTGGTGGTCCGGGTGGGCAGACAGACTCATGGTGGCAGCAGACTTGGATAACATCAGTCCCGGTGGTGGTGGTGGTCCAGGGTGGGCAGACAGACTCATGGTGGCAGCAGACTTGGATAACATCAGTCCTGGTGGTGGTGGTGGTCCATGGGGGCAGACAGACTCATGGTGGCAGCAGACTTGGATAACATCAGTCCCGTGGTGGTGGTCCAGGGTGGGAGACAGCCTCATGGTGTCAGCAGACTTGGATAACATCAATCCCAGTGGTGGTGGTGGTCTGTGGTGGGCAGACAGACTTATGGTGGCAGCAGACTTGGATAACATCAGTCCCGGTGGTGGTGGTGGTCCAAGGTGGGGAGACAGCCTCATGGTGGCAGCAGACTTGGATAACATCAGTCCCAGTGGTGGTGGTCCGGTGGGAAGACAGACTCATGGTGGCAGCAGACTTGGATAACATCAGTCCCGGTGGTGGTGGTGGTGGTACATGGGGGCAGACAGACTCATGGTGGCAACAGACTTGGATAACATCAGTCCCAGTGGTGGTGGTCTGGGGTGGGCAGACAGACTCATGGTGGTAGCAGATTTAGATAACATCAGTCCTGGTGGTGGTGGTCCGGGTGGCAGACAGACTCATGGTGGCAGCAGACTTGATAACATCAGTCCCAGTGGTGGTGGTCTGAGGTGGGGAGACAGCCTCATGGTGGCAGCAGACCTGGATAATATCAGTCCGGTGGTGTTGGTCCGGGGTGGGCAGACAGACTCATAGTGGCAGCAGACTTGGATAACATCAGTCCTGGTGGTGGTCCACGGTGGGGAGACAGACTCATGGTGGCAGCAGACTTAGATAACATCAGTCCCGTGGTGGTGGTCCAGGGTGGGAGACAGCCTCATGGTGGCAGCAGACTTGGATAACATCAATCCCGTGGTGGTGGTGGTGGTCCGGGTGGCATACAGACTCATGGTGGCTGCAGACTTGGATAACATCAGTCCCGTGGTGGTGGTGGTCCATGGGGGGAGACAGACTCATGGTGGCAGCAGACTTGGATAACATCAGTCCCAGTGGTGGTGGTCCAGGGTGGGGAGACAGCCTCATGGTGTCATCAGACTTGGATAACATCAATCCCAGTGGTGGTGGTGGTCCGGGTGGCAGACAGACTCATGGTGGCAGCAGACTTGGATAACATCAGTCCCAGTGGTGGTGGTGGTGGTACATGGGGCAGACAGACTCATGGTGGCAACAGACTTGGATAACACCAGTCCCAGTGGTGGTGGTCCGGGTGGGCAGACAGACTCATGGTGGCAGCAGACTTGGATAACATCAGTCTCGGTGGTGGTGGTGGTGGTGCATGGAGGGCAGACAGACTCATGGTGGTAGCAGACTTGGATAACATCAGTCCCGTGGTGGTGGCCTGGGTGGGGAGACAGCCTCTTGGTGGCAGCAGATTTAGATAACATCAGTCCCGTGGTGGTGGTCCGCGGTGGGCAGACAGACTCATGGTGGCAGCAGACTTGGATAACATCAGTCCCGGTGGTGGTGGTCTGAGGTGGGAGACAGCCTCATGATGGCAGCAGACCTGGATAACATCAGTCCAGGTGTTGGTCCGGGGTGGGCAGAGAGACCATAGTGGCAGCAGACTTGGATAACATCAGTCCTGGTGGTGGTCCACGGTGGGAGACAGACTCATGGTGGCAGCAGACTTAGATAACATCAGTCCCAGTGGTGGTGGTCCAGGGTGGGGAGACAGCCTCATGGTGGTAGCAAACTTGGATAACATCAATCCCTGTGCTGATGGTGGTCCGGGTGGGCAGACAGACTCATGGTGGCAGCAGACTTGGATAACATCAGTCCCGTGGTGGTCCATGGGGCAGACAGACCTCATGGTGGCAGCAGACTTGGATAACATCAGTCCCAGTGGTGGTGGTCCAGGGTGGGAGACAGCCCCATGGTGGCAGCAGACTTGGATAACACTGGTCTTGGTGGTGGTGGTGGTGGTTCATGGGGGCAGACAGACTCATGGTGTCAGCAGACTTGGATAACATCAGTCCCGGTGGTGGTGGTCCGGGTGGGGAGACAACCTCATGGTGGCAGCAGACTTGGATAACATCAGTCCCAGTGGTGGTGGTCCGGGTGGGCAGACAGACTCATGGTGGCAGCAGACTTGGATAACATCAGTCCCGTGGTGGTGGTCCGGGTGGGGAGACAGCCTCATGGTGGCAGCAGACTTGGATAACATCAGTCCTGGAGGTGGTGGTCCGGGTGGCAGACAGACTCATGGTGGCAACAGACTTGATAAGATCAGGCCCCGTGGTGGTGGTCTGGGGTGGGGCACATCGCCTTTAAATACTGTAGTTAAAACCTGCCAGCATTAACCACATCATCATCCTCATAAAGAAAACTGCCTCACAGTCATCGAGTCTGAAGTCTGACCACTGGGAAATTCCTTTCCATTGTGTCATCATCTACATCAGTGGTGGGTCGCTTCAGGCAGCCACTGCCAGTGCCACCAGGATGCTCCATTTCCACATCAGCAAGACCCCATGACTAGGCCAGGGTACGAATCATCGAGGTTGCAGCCTGTGCTGGTATGTGCCTCTCATTCATTTTAATGAATGTTAGCAAGCTAACATTTGCAGGAGACAGGTTTGTTTGACGATCCCTGAGTATTGCACCTGGTGAGCTGAATACCCTCCTCAACACTTACACTGGAGGGTGGGCATGTGAGGTACTTCAGTGCCACTGCAGTCAGCTGTGGCCATTCACTGACCTTTCCACTCCAGTACAAAAGAGGATCTTTCTTATTGTCAGATGCCTGTTTTCAGACAAATATGACTCAACCATTTCTGTGCCGCACTAAGTCCGATTGTTGATGCATCAGCCTGTTCCCAGATTGCAACTGAGTCATCATTTGCATCTTGAACAAAAAAATCCCAAACAAGGGACTGTGATGCTCTGCTGTTAACATGTCCATGAGGATGTGGCTCATTTAAGTCTTTTATTTTAAGCACTGAAATGGGAGGGGGCACATGATGTTTCTGGCACCGCACACCTGACTGCAACTGACCACCATGACTACCTAGCATATTGAGTACTGGGTCGCCATCATCATCCACTAAAACCAGTAACAGTAAACACAAGTTTTTTTTTTGGGGATTCTGCAAACAGATTCAGACACAGCCACTTTTAATTTCTTTTTCCAGTTCCCAGCTGGGGTCAGTTAAATCATCATCATCTTCATCAGCATCACTGTCACACACATCCGCATCTTCTGCTTGGATGCTAACATGTGGACTGCATGTTGCAACAACAGCAACATCATCATCATCAACATCCCTCACATTCATCATCAGCATCTACACCACCATCACCTGATATTTTTTCACCACACTGTGAATCACTGTTGCATGGAAAATGAGTGACGTTATGCCATGGTGGATGGAATATCACATTGTATGCTATCGCTGACATGATCATCAGAATCAGGTTCAGTTAATGGATGTTACTTCACGCCAATATGTTTGGATATGGTACACTGGTCAGAATTAGAACTTGACGCAACAATGCTAATACTACCTTCCACCACCACTAACACCAGTAACACTAACACCACTCGCTGGGAAAACATCATCTCCTCCAACTATCAGTGAAGCTACTGATTGGCTGTAAAAACATTGCAGGAGAAATACCTTTCTCACATCAGCAATGCACTTCTCCATCCACGCACTACTACCACGCCCACAGACCCTCTTACTGCCAACATTGCTATGGCCAGAAACAGCTTTACTTGCACGCCTCTGCAGGTATTTTGGTGGATCAACCACAAATATTATTACCAAATTCGGATTTGGATACGCTCACTTTCTGACTGGAGGGTCGCTACTTGCTAGCTGGATGTGAAGCAAAATAAACAACTGTGGCTTCAGCAACAGATAAGGACTACTGTGTTGTGACACTGTCACGGAATTAAAATAACTTCAGTAACCAGTGGTGCTGATGGGGTCACAAAACAATCCAGTCTGGTAAAAATACCCTTTCACTGTGGGTGGGGGCACTGACTGAATACAGACAGTGCTGATTTTACGGCACTACAAGCAGCAACACTAAGAACAGAGAACACGATCGCAGGTACAAAATCAGGCAGCTGCAGTGGATAGCAGGTTCACACTGCTGCGCTTTAGTTGCACTTACACTGATCTGTGTCACAAATTTTAAAAGGTGTAATATATTTGATG
Organism: Neoceratodus forsteri; assembly: GCA_016271365.2. Classification (NCBI taxonomy): domain Eukaryota; kingdom Metazoa; phylum Chordata; order Ceratodontiformes; family Ceratodontidae; genus Neoceratodus; species Neoceratodus forsteri. The sequence goes on along the minus strand of CM028133.1, from coordinate 629,827,880 downwards.
CACACAAACACTGCACACAACACAGAACACTTTGTGTACAATGCTGAACGAGGAATGCGGTGCAAATGCAAAAGTTCAGTGTACTCAGTGCCACGTATGTAAATTTGTAATTTAAACAACCTGACCTTATGAAATGCTGCACCACATTCACACAAGCAGCGGCAAGATAATTTGTACTATCACTGACAATTTGACTATGTATAGTAACACACTCAGTTATATAACAAAAATATTACCAAAACACAAAGAAATCACTAGTTCTCCAACTTAAATCTACTCTACACATGGATACGCCTCCCCACACAGCACACTTCACTGTCTTTCACCACACACACTCAATGTTGTAAATTTACATTCAAAATCCACACACAAACAAAACACTCGATGATGTGAGCATAGGAGGGTTTCCTACAATCGATGAACTACAATTGATCCCAAAAAAGCAAAATGCTTTTGAACAGCTTTTAAAAGATTCCTACAGACAGCTATCAGAGCACACTGTTTCTATTCCTTCCTACTCATACTACCTCGAGCTGAGGCTGTGCAGATCAATATAGAGCCCATGTGACGTGGACTCCATGAATTACTGCAAAATCCTCCTTCAGAGCTCAAAACAAGGTGAAGTGAGGCAAAGTGAACTGCCACCAATGTATTTCTCTTAAAGATTGAAAGAGAAGTGACCAGTGGAGGTGGAGTAATGCTAAGTAGCTGTTTTCAATGGACTTCGCGGTCCTCATTATAATGCGCGGCACTCCGCTCGCATTGTGGAGCACTCTGCGAATCCTTCCTTGCTCCGGCAATCACTTCACGGAGAGGATTGATCCCACTTTGCCCACCACAACTAAAGAGCATGTGACTTACAGTACTGTAAGCCGCGATGTGTGGGGGCTGCCAAATCTGAAACACCAAGTGGATCATTTAGAATTATAATGAGGAACACGAAGTCCATTAAAACAATGACTTCGCCTTTACTCAGGTGCCATCCGCCTTAACGCTAAGTGATAATGACAAGTGGAGTGAGCACTTTGCATTTCCTACTTTACATAGCGGAGTGGCAACATGAAGTGCCCACTTCATATCACTTTGCCGGGCGAATTTAAATTCTCTGCATCTCTAGTCGCCGTTCTAGCAGCAAGATGTGTCTTCGATTGAAGTGTAGGTCTTGAACCTGCAATCTGTTTAGGTGAGTGAGGTGTGGGGGTGTACATAGGGGTGTAGGGTGGTGGGTGCTGAGTGGAGGGGGCTGATCAGTGAGACCTGTTTTTACATAATGTTGAAACAAGCAAAAACAAAACATAGAGGGACAGTTTGTCATTTCAGGTTCCGATGGAGATGAGAGTGTGGGGTGCCACCAGACACCAAGGATCTAAATGTTTACAATGGGGATGGCGATCAGCAGATGGGGGTGCCACTAGACACCAGGGAAATGAGGAACAGCAACCAGAGGGTAGGGAAGGTACCACTACACTACTGAAAAGTATTTAATATGGGATCAGTGACCAGGACGGGAGGGACCACTACACTGACAGAAAACTGATATTTTATGTGGGATCAGAGACTGGGGAGGGGAGGACCAGTACACTATGGAAAACTAACATTCATATGGGATCAATGAAGGAGGGACCACTACACTATAGAAAACTAATGTTTAATATGGAATCAGTGACCGAGAGGGGAGGGACCACTACACTACGGAAATAGCAAATTATGGGAAAAGCTGTGAAAGGCTTTGTTCTGTGTGTCCCAAATCCTTTTATGATTAGTGATCCTTTTCATTTGAACGAAAAAGGATTCACAGAAAGGGATCTTAGCGAGACAAAAAGGATTTAAAACATAGAAAAAAGCCATTCAAGGATCAGTTTGGTACCAGACAACTGTAGAATCCAACCAGTGGAGTTCCAATGAGCAAGATCCATTTCCTGGCTGGACCAGTGGTGTTGAAGGTTGAGGTGCAGGATGCCACACCTCACACCACACTGACTACCAGGGTTTAGGAATGGACCCGGCCATGGGGGTCAGCAGGGAGGGATCTGGGACTGCATCACTCCCTAGTGATCCCTGATGGCATCAGGGGCTTAGTAGGGAACAGGCGTGCCATAACTAGGTTGAAGCGGCTGTGGATGTCGGCACATCAGTGCCCAGACGCCATTGCACAGCCACACTCCAGGGGAAACCATAATTGAAAATACTCTGAGGACCAGGGAGGTGACGAGGGCTTCAGGGGCCTAGCCCACATCCCCAATGCCAGACCATCCCTCCACTGGGTCTCCCGAGCCCCTCAACCAGAACTGACCTCTAATGTCAGAAAGACTGCCAGGTAGGTGGGGTTGGGTGGGACCTCCCCCGGGTGATCTGGAAGATCCTGGGTAGGGAGTGCTCAGCAATCTCATTCCCAGAGTGGGTGATCTCAGATGGGCAGTAGAGGCGATGGCTGAGTGGGCACATGTTAGAGATGCCATGCTCCACCACAGCCCGCAAACAGAATCTACAAAAAAAAAAAAAAAAGATCCATGTCCTGGTGTCCCTACAGCACCTCATTTCATGGGTTCTCAATTTTTTTTTAAACAGAAAACAAAATGGCTGCTCATGAAAATGGAATTTTTTTGCTGAAAAGGATCAGCCCTCATGAAAAAGAATCCTTTTCATGAGGCCAGTACTTTGTCCAACTTTATACCTCTATCCTGGGGAGTGATCTTCAAATTGGAAATAATGGGCACTTAAAATGAAATAACTTTGCAGCAGATTAATATTTGTTCACCAAACAAATGCAAGGCAGTTTTGTGAACCAAACTGTCTCTACCATACAAAAATCACACCAGAATTCCACACAGTCTGGATGAGGTGAGGAAAAAATGCAAAATGTGGTGACTTTTAGGTTTTTGCACTATCTGATATCAGAATTGCACATCCAACTGGAACAAAACTTGCCATATATTAAGAGATCTACACCACAGGAGAGTACATGCCAACTTGTGTGCAAATCCATTGATTAGTTGCAAAGTTATTAAAGTGCAAAATTTGAGGTTTAACATTAACTATACTACTCAACTCTAACTATGGGGTGCGATTGTGCCTATATATATATATATGTATATATATATATATATATATATATATATATATATATATATAATATAATATATCACAGCCAAGGTTGAAAAGCCCTTCTGTGTTACAATTCTATTGTTGCAGGTTAATAACTTATTTGGCCTTGGGCAGAATAACCTGCAGATCTGCTTGTAATTTCTCAAGCCCAGGATGTCTGGATCCTAGAAATTTGTTAATGACTGGTTTAGCAGTTTAAAAGTTGTAAAGGTTGAAGATGTGAACAGATATGTTTTAAGACCTTTTTTGCTACTAGATAAACAAGATTTGGCTGGTACCAACAAGGGTGGACTTCCTTTTGTGTTGTTTTTGTTACTTTTTGTAGCAGCTCATACTGCCTCACCAGTATAACTGTTCTAGTTACATGAGAACCACATCCAACATCAGTTTTTCTGATTTTTTTTTTGTATACAGGTCCCACAGGAAGGGCCTTCATACAGCGGCACTGCCTTTTGGTAATGCTCCTTACAACTGTACACAGGAGTTAAAGTCCACCAAATGCCAGGCAATTAGTTTTATCCCCCAGCACCAAACTGAGTAATAGCCCTCCCTGTCATCATATTTTTATTCTCTAATGGTCCAGCTTGGACACCAGAGCAGTCAGGTAGCTGTGGGGAGGGCCAGATTTATTTTTATTGCCTGACAGGCCTGGTTGGCCATCAGACCTGTCAAGTAGTTGGAGGAGAGGGCCAGATATTTTTATTCCTGGTGGGGCAGGTTGGATATCATACCTGTCAGGTATTTTGATGGAGGGAGACAGATTTGTTCTTCCTCGTGGGCTGGTAGGGCTTGGATATGTCAAGCTGTTCAGGGAGGTGGATTTTCTTCTCATTCCCTAACATTCTGGTTTGTCCATGGACTCATTAGGTAATTGAGTCGAGGAGGAAGGCAGATTATTGTAATCTCTAACTGATAATGTTGAGTGCTGGACCTGTCAGGTAGTTGAGGAGGGGCGAGACAGTTTTTATTCTCTGATGAGCTGAGTTGGCCACTGGACCCATCAGGTGATTGGCTGGAGGGGACAGATGTTCGTTGTTTCCTCATGGGTCAGGTTGGGACTGGACTGTTTTACTGCAACAGCAGGATGGCTTAGAGCATGCATGGCAGTGTGATCCCTAGGTGCATGTTGGGTGAGTGGAGAGCTGAGACTGACCACTGGGAGAAGGAAAGAGAGGGAGTGATAGAGTTTGGCAGTGGAGCCTGGATTACAGGGACTTGGTGTTACAGCTGTGAAAGTATACGGCATCAGTTCCTTTGGCTCAGTCTCCCACCCAAGTGCGCTGTGGGCCAGAAGAGACAGAGATGGCTGAATAGCAGTGGCCCTAAGCCTCCTGTGCAGTGTTTGAACACTTTTAACTGTGACCTGACTGGGGAGAGGGTTGGGGGAATTTCGTGTTTCATGGGTTTGATAGTTTTCTTTTTCTCTTGTGACATTGATGGTGTAATGATGTGGTTCTTTGATATGTTGTTTTTCCTTGTTGTGTTTGTTCTGTTCAAAACCTAATAAAGTATATTAAATGGAAAACATCCTGTGACCTGACTGGATGAATATGAGATAAGCAATATTTTACTACCTCACCTGATCTCAGTTTGACTTAATACCTGGGCTAGGTTGGGCTAGAAACCAGTCAGGTAGTTGGAGAAAGGAGGGCAGTTTTTTTTATTTCTTCATCGGCCCTATTAGGCACCAGACAGGTAAGATAGTTGGATGGACAGATTTTATTTAATTCGCTGGCAGGTGGGGTTGGGCATCAGACTTGTCAGGTTGCTGGAGGTGGGTCAGTATATGTATATGTGTGTGTGTGTATATATATATATATATATATATATATATATATATAATTTTTCTTTCATTGCAAAAAAATCTGTTAATGTATCAGTTAGGGTTGTTTCACATGAAAAAGTGTGGAAATTCTATGTTAGGGATTACCACCCACACCCATGCCCCATCCTCAAACCCCTAACTCACATTCCCCCATCCCACCCCCCCACACACACACATATGCAAACAGTACAAGACACATTCATCATCATGGTCCAGCAACTGTGTGAGTTCTGCTGCCATCAGAGTGCCTTGTGGGGTACACACATCTGGGCAACCATGGGAGATGGCCCACAGTAAGCATTTTGCTGTTAAAAACATAAATAACAAGATTTAACCAGATGCCTATATTTCAATTGTTAAGAAATGATGAACACACAGTATGTTATCTATAGATAACTGTATTGGAAATAAGAGTTTGGATGACCTAGGAACAGTCACTGGATGTTTGCATATTTGTTTCTGATAGTGAGTCAGTCATAATAACAAATGGTAGCAATAATAAAAGTAAAGTTTTGTAGTATAGTTTACAAACATGAGACTACAACAGTTGTAACATCCAAAACTAACCATAACATCCTGCTAATGAGTATTTCTAGGTAACGCAGCAGTATTACAACATGTGATGGTGCTAGTTTCATACCTGAGCAGTATTTGAAAAGTACTATGTATGTGTCAGTGATGTCTGTAGTGCCACCACATGCCTATAGTAGCAGCGATACCTGCAATGAGCCAACTATAGAATTATGACACATAAAATCAATATTTAGAAAGTCTTGCAGACTAAGTTTCACTGTATGAAATATATGCCAGCTATAATGTGTCATCATACTGTGCTGGCAGTATAAATCAATCAAACTGTATTTGTTTTTTCATTACATAGTGTTATGTGAAAGGAGTACAGTGTAGTGATCATTGTGCTTACAGATGTGACTGACTGGTATAGTGTCTTACAATCTTGCATGTATGTGTGTGTGTGTGGGGAATTCAGAGTTAGGGGTCTAAGGATGGGGGCCTGGGGTGGGGTGGTAACCCTAACATCAAATTTCCATGCTTTTGTCGCTGTGGAAACAACCCTAACTGATATATTAACTGAGTTTTTGCAATGAACGTCCTTCTTTTGAGAAAGGTAATGGAAATAGTAATGGTAGTAGTTGGTGGAGCCGCAGAGCCCAGAGGGATTACGCCCCACTTAAGCTGCCCATTTCTGCATAATGATATGTTTGTGGGAACATGGGCCTCCACTCCCACTTCACACAAGCAACGGATCCATAAAGCAGCTCTGTAGTCCAAGGAAGCCTTGTAACACAAATTTGCCAATGTCTTGGAACTGTAGCAGGTAGAAAAATTAAAATGTGGTTCTAACTATGAGAGTGAGTATTTCTCGCAACATAAAGTCGCATCAAATCTGTATCTCGGATTGTGTCTGAGATAGGGTAGCAAAGAGCACTGTGAATGCTAACTCTGGATGTAATAGTGGGCCTTGGACATGAAATGAGCAATTGGAACACTAATTCTCAAATATCTCAGTAACTGTACAAGGTAGAAAAATATTCAAATTTCATGTTATTTATGGTTTTGTAACCTACTTCTGCAATTAGTCCCGCTATAGGGGAACTAAGAATGTTTGTGATAAAATCCATATCTCAACCATTTTCAAGATATGGGCCCTGAAAGGCAGCACAGGTGCCACAATGTTATCCTAAGGGAAAATTCCTGAACTTCAGAATTCTGTAACTTTGGGCCCTGTAATGTTTTGGCACCAAACCAACTAAAAGGCACATCTATGGGACCAATGCTTGCTACCCCACAAATTTCAGCCTAAAAGACCCAACCGTATTATTGCAAGAGGATGGCAAAGATTTGCAGTTATTTTGAGAATATTGCAGATTACTTTCACAAATCATGATAATTTCACAAAAGCCAATCGCGAACCTTTCACATTTGTGAAAATATTTTGTGAAAGTACTTTTTCCTTGTTGAAAAAGGCAATTTGGGGGGTTTAACCTCCAAAAAGATAGGGTTAGCATCCTCAGGACCACACTAGGTAAACACAACAGTCAGTGTTTACCTAGAGGGTCCCAATTTTAAATGCCAGGCATTTTTCTGTGTCACTAACTGAAAACAAGATGGCCAAATCACGTAAATTAAAAGGGCCATTTTATGAAAGTAAAACAGGCATTTGCGAACATTTAGTGATTTTTGCTAACTTTTCCCATTGAGTATAATGGAAATGTGTTTTGAATAACTTTTGAACAGTTTAGTATTTTTTCACCAAATCTTTGAAAGGTACATCGTGGCCAAGACTGCATCTTCCCTGAAGATTTCGGACCAAACGGACAAACCGTGTGGGTTAGCATGGAGCAAAAAACACACAAAAGTCTGTTTTTTGCATTCTGTAGCTCTGCAACCGTACATCTGACCATAACGCAACTTATCACATCCAGACATCTATGGCACCAGCCCGCACATGCAAAATTTTAGGAAATCCATCATACAGTGGTGAAGAATTTGAGGTTTAACATTAAAGTGCTTACTAACTCTAACTATAGTGGCACTACCATGCCACTATAATATATTTGTGTGTATGTATGTATATATATATATATATATATATATAGTGAAGCCTCCAGGATGAAGCACAGCACTGCAGAAGAGTTACTGCAGTAAACAATGGAATTTCAATGGAGTTGATCCCTTTGTCTTGCAGTAAACCTGTGACACTGCTCTTCATCCTGGAGGACTTATCTGTATTTATACATGCATCAATATAGATATATTCATGGCAAAAAAATCCATTTAATGTCAGTTAGTGGTTTCACAGTGACAAAACGAGGAAATTAACGTTAGGGCTGAACCCCTCCTGCACCCCCACTCCACCCCCAACCAGCATCGGGCGTGTGTGTTGGGGGCCATCGGCCCTAGCTATCACCCCATTCCATGTGAAACAAGCTGAGGTGGTGAAGTATAGGAGACTAGGTGAGAGTTAGACCGATGACCCAACGCACACCCCGATGCCAGTTGGGGGCAGAGTATGGTTTGCAAGGGGCTTTCTAACCCTAACATCGAATTCTCACTTTTGTCGCCAGGAACAACCCCTAACTGATGCATTAAACAGAGTTTTACCATGAATTTCCTTCTTTTGAGATTGAGGTCTATAAATAGTGAATGGGATTGGTGGTGGAGCGTGGGACCTTAGGGCCCTCCACCCCACCACAAGATTTTGTGACATAGTAACTGTAAGTGCAATGCAAATGCAAGCACAAAGGGTTACGCAACATGGTGATGCAAAAGTAAATGGTAATGCAAACGTAATAGAAACGCAAGTGCAAAGTGACGCTCAAAGCAAACGGTGACAGAAACTGAGGCGCAAATGCAAACACATACAGAACGCAACTGGTAACACACACGGTCATGGTACCACAATTGGAAATGCAAATGATAATGGTAACAGCAACAATAATGCCAAAGAAACAGAAATTGAAACCAAAACGCAGAGCCGATAGAAACACAAACCGTGGATGCGATGGTCAGGGAACCACTATTGTAAATGCAAATGGTAATAGTAACAGCAACAATAATGCCAAAGGAAACAGAAATGGAAACATGAACAGAAGCGAAGTATGGAAACGCAAACCGTAATATGCACCGGCACTGTACTGCAATTGTAAATGCAAATGGTAATGGTAACAGCAACAATAACACCAAAGGAAACAGAAATGCAAATGCAAGCGCATAATGGAAGTGCAACTGTTATGCGACGGTCACGGTACCACAATTGAAATGTAAATGGTAAAAGTAACAGCAACAGTAATGCCAAAGGAAGATAGAAACGGAAATGCAAACCTGCCGATTGAAAACGCAAACCGTAATGCACATGGTCATGGTAATGGATTGGAAATGCCAATGGTAATGGTAACAGCAACGATGACACAAAACGAAGATACATGCAATGGAAGGTCGCCTGCAAACGCAAATGGCAAGACACAGGCTGATACAAAAAATGAAAACATAAAAATAATGGTAACAGTAACGCAAACAGAAGCAGAAACGAAAATGGAAACTGTAATGCACATGGTGGCGCATACAGGAATGGTGATGCTAATGGTAACAGAAACACAACTGGAAATGCTAACTGGCACAGTAATGAAAGGCACACCTTTCTTTTCCCCAAAACTGCATTGAAAAGACAGTGAATACAAAGAATGTATGCATAATAATGGGCCTCGAGCAGAGAAAGAGGACTTGGAATACTAAATTGCTTATCAGGAACCGTGGACGAGAAAATGAAAATTTCATATGAATTATGACAATCCTGGTTAGTTTTGTACTTAACCCCAATTTGGGGCTAAGCATTTTCTGTCAAAGTCCGATCTCACACAGTTTCCAAGATACAGGCTCAAAGCGCGACGGACGCTGTAGTTATTCTATGGGAAAGCATCAACTTCAGAGTGTTGTAACTTGCAGCCCTCCAATATTTTTTACCAAACCACCAAAAGGCACATATGTGGCATGTTGGCTGTCTTCCTCCAAATTTCAGCTCAATAGACCAAACTGCTCTTTTGCAGCAGGGTGGCAAAGAATTCTTGTTATTTTGGGCATAGTAATGAAATCATGACACTTCACAAATGAAATCAATGAAAGTGTCATGAGTGTGACAGTACTTGCAACACTATTTTTCCAGAAATGTGAAAACATACTGTATTTCTGGGGTATTTAGCCCCAAAATAATGACATGGCTAGCATCCTGAGGGTCTGACTAGGTGAACAGAAAAAGAATTGTGTTCCTAGAGGGTCCCAATTATAAATGACAAGCATTTTCTGATCAGCAACTGAAAACAAAATGGTGGATTTGTGACACTACTAGGGCCATTTATACACTAAAGTGCATTTATGATAATGTCGTAACTTTTAACTTTTCCCATTGACTTATAATGGGAACTTGTTTTTGAATAACTTTTGAACCGCTCAATATGTTTTCATGAAATCTTCAAAAGGCTCATCGGGATCCTAGCCGCATGTTCCCTGAAGTTTTGGACCAGTCATATAAACTGTGCGACCTGTAGGTGAGAGCAAAAATTCACAAAACTGTAAACACGCACGCAGCTCTCTACTAAATAACTCCACAGCTTTATATCCACCACTACAAAAGTTGACAGATCCCAAGATGTATGGTTCTTGGATCGTGCTTTCCACATATCAGGCAAATCTGTTGAAAGGTGGCAAAGTTATTAAGGTGCAAAAGTTTGACCCTTTAACCTTAAAAGGACACTCAACCCTAAATATGGTAGCAAATAAATATATATATATATATATATATATATATATATATATATATATATATATATATCTCGATGGGCTGAGTTGAGCACTGGACCTGCTTCAGAATATAGGAAAAACTGACCACCACCCAGATTCAAATACATATAATCTTATCTTTATTCATAAACATACAGATAATCTGAGACCTCACATACTACCAATGTTTCGGGTATCCTTCTTCAGGGTGTACTGAGTTATTGTTTAATCTACTCCTGCTTGTGCAGGAAAGTGGTCTCACATGGGTCTGGAGCCTCCTTCCACCTTTTACATACCGAGAGTAAATAACAGTCATCTAATTTCATATTTTTACTTGGTTTACTATTCTAATTAAATGAGCCAAGAAAACCCTGAATGTTTGTTAAATGTGCAAACATATCTACTATTTGTGTACTCATTTACTTTCATCATCTTGTTGGATGTTTGATTTTATATTTTATCTAAGGCTGCAGCAAATAAAACAAGCATTTGTCAATGCTGAGTGTTTGCTTTCTGGCATTAGCATTGGAAGTGCAGGAGTTAGACAGATGCAGAATAGGAATGTCAGTGAAGTGTTGAACTGATGCTAACCCCAACCCCACCCTGCAAAAATGGACAGGCATAGGGTGTACCTTTGGTCGTTGCTCATAACGCTACACCATTTCACTTCACCCTACTCCTGCAGACACCGACATGCGTCGAGGTGTGCCTTGGGGTGTTCAGGCTGTGAGTGTTCCATAAGGAAATACGCTGAAATGGGTACAGTATAGGAGAATGGGTGAACTTTGGGTCCGGAGAGTCCAAGGCACACCTCGATGCCTGTCACAGGCTGCAGGGTGGGGTGGGGGTGGACTGGCGTGAGCATTACTGTCAACAATCCCAAGTCACACCCCTGACACTAGTCAGTCCTCACAGGGTAGGGGTGCTGTGGTCGGAAACCCTAATGTCCTGGGAGTTTCTTTGTATTTTCACTCCAAGTTTTCAACATGGGCTTTTTGTGACCCCACCACTTGAACAGTGCCACTATCAGTTTGTTAGCCAAAGGTGGATTTGCACAGTGACTGCCTCATTAGCGCCACAGGTGCAAAACACATATTGAACAGAATGTGAAAATGACAGCTGTACTGTTCATGAGGAGGTGTAAAAAAAATGGTAACGTTGAATATCTGGAGTGAAAATATAAAAAAATTGGTGCAGTCACAAGCATGCATAGAAACTATGCAATGCACACCGTAATGTAATTATTTGGGATTTTTCACACCAGATTTTCAACATAGGCATTTTGGGACCTCCACTCATGAACAGTGGCACTGTGATTTTCTTTGATCTGTCCCGAACGCTGATTTTGTACAGAGACCGCACTCCATTGTGGGCCACAGGTGTGGAAAATATGTTTTGGGCAGCATGTGAAAATGACAGCTGTACTGTTCATAAGGTGGTAAAAAATGACAATGTTGAAAATCTGGAGTAATAATATAAAAATTACGGTTACTAGTGAAGGAGAAACTGCACCATGCAAGCTGGTAATGCAGTCATTTTTTGAATGTTTCACCAAATTTGCAATATGGACTTTGTGGGACCTTCCTTATGAACACTGTGGCTGTGATTTTCTTAATCTGTCCTGAACATTGATTTTGCCAGTGATCGCGCTTATTGTGCGCCAGATGTGCAAAACACATTTTGGGCAGGATGAAAATGACAACTGTACTGTTCATAGGAGGTGTGGAAAATGGCAATGTTGGAAAATCTGGAGGAAAATATTAAAAATTCTCAAGTTACAAGTGTCATGGGAACTGCGAACGGACGCTTTGTAACGCAGTAATGTTTTGAATTTTTTCACCAGATTTGCAACATAGGCTTTTTTGGGAGCCCACCATGAATAGTGACACTGTGATTTTATTATCGTCCCGTAAGGTGATTCCACGCAGTGACTACAAAATCACCTTTTGGGACCGAATAACAAAATTACAGTGACTGGATGGTGAGGTGGGTCTGAAGACCCCATGTTGAAAATTTGAGCCAAAAGTCACAAAATGGCCATAGATATCCACTTGTTGACTCCCCCCATTTATGCTATTATATAGCTTACCAGCATTTTTTCAGTTCGGTCGGCTTTGATGAGTGCAGACGGTTGCCGCCCCACCAAGATTGTCTCATCAGGCTCGGGAGGCAAGCATGGGGTGAGGGGTACGGGAGTTGGGGCACAGAGGGTGGGGCAGGCTGGAGGAGGGGCACCACAGACAACGAGGACCCTGCTTTCTGTTTCAGATAGTTTAAAAAAAAAACACACCAGACCTCACAGGACCATTTTCTTTATTACAGGTGAATTTGACAATGTTGGGCACACTGGGTGGGCTCTGTGTGCCACCAGTGTTTTTAGGAAGGGGACTGAGGCCAATGGGGATTAGGCCCCATTGAAAAGAAAGTGTGTCTGTGTTTGGGGCATGATGCCGAGGGGATTGGGCACCCCCTTGGCAGACAAATTCCAACAAGGAACATTAAACCAATGGGATTGGGCTCCCATTGGCAAATGAACTGGGGAGGGCACCCCTGATGCCAGCTTTGAGGGGTGGACGGCGATAGCCACTGCCATGTTTATTGGAATTTTACACTAGGTAGGCATGCCCTGCAATGAGGGGAACTCTCATTGCAGTGGCAAATTTCTTTCAAGTCGGTGACATGCTTCTGAGTGCCTCTCATAGACAGTGTGCTCATTCATTTGTGCCACAGAGACAAGCTCAAAAGCAGTGAGGCATTGGCCACAACACTGCCACACCTCCACAACTTGCTACTCCAGCAGCTGTCACAACATGTTTTTGCATGCGCCAAGCCAACATAATAAAAGCAGTATTCAGGGCACCTCTCTTGGTCTATAAACCCCATCTCCACATTTAAACTTTTTATTTTACTACATCTAGAGTATATCATATTATACTACTACTGAATTTTGCAGTTTAACCCTTGCTGTTCCAACAGATTGATATATCAGTCCAGAATTACTATGTGTTCTAATTCTGTTGGCAGCCTAATGGTTTAAAACCATAGAGTACATGACTGTGTTCTCTCACTAGACTATGTTTCTCAAGTTTGTGCTTATCTCGCCAAAAATTAAAAGATTTGCACTTTAAGTATTTATTTTGTCTATAATGCCTAGTTCTATTATTTGTAAATGAATCCACTGATGCAGCAGCTTATGAAGTCTTATCACCTCCTGGCTTGACTTCCTCTTTATTATGAGTGGAGTGCCAACAAGATGAGAATGAGGGTTTTATACACCGTATGCTCCTCAGTAGTGTGGCACCATGTCATGACACTCGAAAGCATCTGACGCCATAACATTTTAATCACATTGTTGCTGTGCTAGCACTCCAAAACGCGTTTTCAAGCAGAAAAAAACTCATTTTGGGCAATTATGATATACCACTTAATTTCTAACATAATCCAGTATCTGAAATTAGAGAACTGAAGCAGTGAAAACCTATTTAGTTATAGTGAAATCAGCATCTCAAGACAATTATAAAAAATATCCAGTAACTTTAATTCAAAAAACATGGAACTGCTTAAAACAGTACAACCAGGTTCTCTCACCCACATAAACCCAGAGTGCGGCTGGAAGAAAATGTTCCAGAACTCACCACCACTTATGAAAGAGAGCGTTGTTAGAGTAATCTCACTGGACAAAGGGCTTGTGTTACTGCCAACCTGGAAATCAGCAGAACACCACCATAGAAAATAACAAACTGGTGGCCATAAGGGTTGTCCTTCCATCATGCCGACACTGTTGAATGTGTGCTTACATATTGACCCCAGCGGCCATCTTTGTTATTTTCTATGCTGTGTTCTGCTGGTTTTCCAAGTTGGTTGTAGCTAAGCTCTTTTCATCCAGCGAGATTGTTCTAACGGCAGCTCCTTTTCCTGTGAAGTAGCAAGAGATTTGGAACATTTTCTTCTAGTCAACTCTGTTTGCATGGGTGAGAGAACCTTGTTGCTACCAGTTTTAAGCAGTTCCATATTATTTGAAATAAAGTTACTTGTGAATATTGTTTGAGCAATTGTCTTCAACGTCATTTAGTTTCGCTTTGGTGCTGACCTCACTATAACTAAGTAGGTTTCCTGCCTTTGTTTCTCTAATTTTGAATTTTTTCATGCTCTGAGGTAAAGTGCACACACCTGTCTGTTGAGCTCTCTAGTTCTGATTTTTCAGAAGTATTGTTTGCTTATAATCCACTATCTGGTCAGTTGTAAGCAAATGTTGTGACATCACGATTTTGGCATCAGTGGCACCTTCTACTTGGTAATGCTTGTGGGTACCAATCAACATATACTCTGCTGGACTGGCTAAAAGAGAGTAAACACATAAACATTCATATACTTTACGTTTACTTGTTTTTCCATCCCGAGCTGCATGCTCTTTATAATTTACACCCTGTTTGGTACAGACACAGGACCTTAAGGAATCTGAAAAGGAGGGCTTCACACACTCAGGACTACACTGGTACTGCAATAAATAAGATTAAAATGGGAGACAGTGACAATGTAAATGTGAACCTACATTACTATTAATTTGATTTAAGGTAATGCCGTCAACTTAACAAAGGACCGCCCCAAAATGTTGGTTCTCTAAGCGTTAAAGATTATCTATGTGTTTATGAACAAATATTGAATACAGTATATATTTGACTCTGGTTGAGTGTTCAATTTTTTCCTATGTTATGAAGCATTTATGAGATAACTACATAGGGTTAACTTGCCCTTGAACAGCTGTCATGTTTTCTCCAGTACTGTGGGTGGTTCCGAATCCTACTTGGTATTCAAGATGTTTGTAAAGTTACAATTATAGGGTCTGGTACAGTACACATTTCTAGCACCCAAATTTAGCAGTTATGGAGCTTGCAGCTGCACGCACTTCCTTCTAAGGAATCTGAAAATGTTAGCAGTTGAAAACACAAAAGATTTGCTCAGCATGGTTTGCCCATCTAGCATAAGGTTACCCAGTAAATGCTTGTAATAGCTCTAGCCTCTTCAACCTTCCAACTACATAAGTTTACAACTATTTATTTATGTATTGATTTATTTTAAATTTCCATCAAACAAATGATAGTCAGACTCCATAATACAGTATCTTTGTATCCTGGGTCCCTAGGTACATCAAGATACAAAGTGTGCCTTTGTTTATAGTGCAGCACAGGAAGATACCCAAATGCTAAGTTTCAAAAAGACACGGTTGTTTCATAAACTGTTCTAAATATTTTCTGGATCACAAACCAGCATTAAGGACAGAAAGTATATTTATTAGAAAGCAAGTTGACCATAATTGAGAAAAACAGCAGGTAGTCACCTTCATAAGTAAAGGAATAAATAGGGTAATCTGAGTGGAAAGTGTGGATCACAACTTGGAAACTTTGAAGGGGAACTGTGGGAGTCGTGACTTTAATTTGTTTCTTTCATCACATAAATAATCCTTCATATCTTATCCTAGCCATAAGTAATAGTCCTAGTAAGCAGATTTATATACACAACTGGCTCTGTGTTTCTATTATGTTATATCACAAAGAACAATCCAGCGGGGTTGATTTCTTTAAGAAAAATCTTAGTGTGTGAAATTCAGTGCGCCCCGCCCACAGCTTTAGCCTTTCTGGTTTATTGCAGAATCTCAGCTGGCACAGAGAAGTAAGCATAAGTACAGGTTCTGATGGCAAATGTAGGAAGATGCATGTCAGTCATTATGTGAAATGATCATTTTATCTTCTTTCCATCCATAGTAGTTAGACAACAATGAATTATCATCTTGTACAAGCAGTTTCTTTAGAGTACAAAAGTATAAATTGAATCTCGTGGTTTTTTTAAATAAAACTAACTGGCTCTAACTTTGAACCTGAAATATCAGAATTCTGTGTAGCAGTTAACAGTAGACAAGAGTCAGTGCCCCTGTATTTGTAATATTTTAATAACTTCTATAAGCTGAATGTGCTGCACATGTGTCATGCTTGACTAGATCCTTCTTTCACCATTTTGTTATTGGGAGGGAGTGAAGCCCAGGCAGGTCAAGTACAGTATCTTGCTCAGGGTCAAACAGTGAGACTTGAATGAGTTCTAAAATGGGTAGGATCTGTCCTGCATCCTGATTGGTCAAACACATTCTAAAGTCATTTCTTTATGGAGCAAAAACATATGATTTTGATGCCTTTTCAACCAGCATACAGCACACTGATATATCAGTACCTCCCAGAACCATTTCTGATTGCCATCACAATCATGGCTGTCACCTTTATTCACTAGGCCCAGAAAAAATAAAACTCTTAAATTAAAAAGAGTGATTGCATGTTCTGTCCCTTCATAATCCACTCTAGTGCACATGTAGAAATTTTTTGAAAATTAAGTACTACTCAAAGTTTTATTTTCTGGTGCCCTTGTTTTGCTGATCATAAAAAAATATCCTTGTATCCTTACCCGCTTAAGAGGAACATTTCTGCTGTTTACTCTGCCATAGATGAAACTGAGGACCTGTGGCTCTGGCTCCATATAGGACTTTCTGTTCTTGTTGCTGTTGTTGTTGTGTGTGTGTGTGTGTGTGTGTGTGTGTGTGTGTGTGTGTGTGTGTGAGATTAACAATGTGCCAGTGGAATTCTGCAGGATTTTGAATCCATTGCATGTGTGGAAACAAAATTATTACCAAGTGTGAAGGAACTACTTTTTGGTAGTTACTTTCAACAAAAGAAAATACCTGTGTTTAATTAAATTGTTAAATTTCAGATTGTTTCTCAGTTTACCCATTTTATAAGTGCAATAAGGTACTCCAGGTTACACATTTTTACGTAATAACTCCCAGTGCTGAAGACCTTGGCTCAAACTCAGTGTTCTGCACAGTTCACCTGGGCATGTGGATGTCACATAAAACCCACACCCTGTAATGTCTTACACCTTACCTTTGAACCTTCAGTTCACAGTTCTGTACTTAAACACTGGAGTACATTACTGTCTCACACACTGTGGGGCAGCATGCAAAGGTCAAGCAAATAAGTACCTTGAGCTATACTCTATACCAGTTTCATGCCACCCCATGTGGAAGTTTCAAGTTTATGTTATAAAATGCAAGCCATAGCTTAGGTACTGTTAAATGCCTTGTTGTTATTGGGGGATACAAACACAGTGTCATAGTTTATGACATTGGTTAACAGGAATATTTTGAGCCCTCAAGTGCCCTCCCCAGCAATGTTAAAGTTATACAGCTCCTAAGACTCTAGCACAAACTTTAAGGACTAAGGCCTGATTCTCAAAAAACAGCTGCTAATCAAAATGACTGTAAGTGTCATGTGCTGTGCACTGGGCATGGGGTGCACATAGTGGAATTCACAATGACTGCACACAGGATACATGGAGACAGTGTGATTGGGGAATGTGGAATTTGAGGTATATTAGGGAGGTGTCCGTAACTTTTTATGTGCAGGTGGAGAGGAGATTTTATGTTGAGGGATGGAGATTTTATGTTTTTTTAAACTTTATTTTTATTCTTATGACAAATGAGATACAGAACAGAAAACCATGATTCCATGGCACAGCAATTAATAAAGAAATCAACTATGTTAGGAACCCTCAGAAAGGTATCCAGGTGTTATAACGTGACACCTTGCTGCTGTGGACACCCTCACATCTTATCATGTATGCCCACTGGTCTCCCAGCATGGCTCATTGTGGTAATATGGTTAGTTCCATCAGTTTGGCTACACATGTGGAACGTGGAGCAGTCCTGAAGAAGGTCTAGCTCCCTAGAGGACCGAGTAAGTCTGCTTTTTGATGATGATGAATATCAGAGGGTGATCACCCTGAAAAGTTAGAGTTCCTTTCATGGGTGATTGCTGCAGAGAAGAACCTACCTGCTTGGCTCTTTTGACTGTCAGCAGACTTTTGCATTCTGTCTGTTACCAGTCCAAAGGACCATTATTGCAGAAAAGTCTGATGATTTGGTTAGTTTCTTTCTTGACAGGGTGTTCTTTATTAGGGACTCAGTTAAAGTACATTAAGACACTATATCTGCCTTTAAAGAGCCAATGACTCCTCAAAAGAACTTTGAAAACATAATATCTCTACACAAAACAGCTTTATATTTCTCATTAACTTTGTATTTTTATCCCCATTATTTATTACTGAGGTCATATGCAGGAAAACAGGATTTTGTTCCTTGGTGGTTCACCATCTCATATAGTTTTTCCCAACCTGATGTCATATTATTTGAGTTTGTGACATCACAGTTATTCCATGGCAAACAACTGTGATGTCACAACAGAGCATTATAATTTCAAGTAGGAATAAGCTGTTAAGGCAGACGAACTCTAAGGGTTACAGATATTCTTTTGTGGCAACTTCTTTAGTAATAAATAAAGGAGAGAATAAATATATAGAAATCTATTGAAGATACATGAAACCACAGCTGAACTGTGTCTAATATTATGGTTTTTAAAGTTTTCCCAAGGTTTTGACTGCTCATTAAATCTACAGGTAGAGAAAATCCCATACAGCTTATTCAGTGTTCATGAGGATTTTCAAAGGTTTGAAACATTTTATCCCCATTTAGGAAATCCAGACCCACCATGGGATATGAACTTGGTGCTTTCACAACTTATGAATCTGCCATTTAAACTGTTGTCCTCGTTAAACCTAGATATCTGACTTGGAAAACTATGATTTTAGTGGTCATTACTCTGCAAGCAGGGTCACTGAGTTGCAAGTGCTATGGATAGACTCTAATTTTAGTGTGTTTCATAGAGCTAAGGTGGAGCTCAGATGAAATGTGAAATTTCTGCTAACGGTGGTTTCATGTTTCTTGTAAATGAGTTTGAAACATTGTATGTGTTTTTCTAAAACCACCTTGCAATGCAGGTTAGGAGAAATGTCATAGCCTGAATGTAAAAGTCTTTAAGATTGTACGTGTTAATAACTGAACACTTTATGACTGATAGGAAAAGGTAAGTGTACAATGATAAACATCTCTCAGTTGATTGTCCCTTGAATTCACTTCAGCTACAAATAAAAAGGTACAGAATCACATTTTACAGGGTTGCATCTACTAACGTAGCAACAGTAAGAGGAATACCTTTGCCAGAGTAGTGCAAACAACCAAATAGTTTACAGAATAAACCTTAACTTCTCATTATTTCCTTGACATCCAAGCTGGAGGGGACACCAGCTTTGCTATTTCCTACATCAGAACCTTTTTCTTGAATAGGTCCTAGACTCAGCCTCTCAGGTACTGGTTGAAACTTCAAATTGTATGACATCTCAAATAAACTCTTATTGCTAGAAGAGAAAAAATACCACAGTAATGATGTTTCTTCTAGAGTGTGTATTTGTTAGTCATACAGTCCTCCATACCTCTTCTTCTAAGAGCTGAATAAAACGGTTATTTAGTTTCACGTATGC
The DNA here is from genome assembly GCA_016271365.2 of Neoceratodus forsteri. Lineage (NCBI taxonomy): Eukaryota > Metazoa > Chordata > Ceratodontiformes > Ceratodontidae > Neoceratodus > Neoceratodus forsteri. Next base: position 629,808,238 of record CM028133.1, on the reverse strand, counting down.
AGTAAAATTAAAATGATTTAATGACTCTTGAGAATTTGAAATTGGGGTAGTCTCTGTCATTCAAACGTGTTTTTTTATAAATTGTTCATGTGCTGATTGATCATTTATTGCATTTCTTTAATACATAGCATAATTTAGTTAGGTGGCCACTGCTAACTTCTGCTTTTAAGCTACAAACATGCTGTTGGGGAGGGATCATGTGGAGCATAACCACACTGCAGAATTTGAACCTTAATATTCTGAAGTTCTGTCACTGCAGCAACACCTCAGAGCTGAGATACAAATTGTATGACTCACAACACACTCTTTAGAAGAAACATCATTACTATGGTGAAAACAGTGAGTGATTTGATACTTTTTATTGGACCAACAAGAGACTTACAAAACACAAGCTTTCAGGCAACACAGAGCACATCATCAGGCATAGCAGCCAAGTTCTGTGGTCACAGCTACAAACAATTTATTATGGTGTGACGTTTTTTCATCTCTTCTCTGTATTACATCTTGGAGACAGTTCTAAGTGGTCTGAAGACCCACCTGTTCAGGGTGGTCTACACAAACTTTTAAATGTCTTGAGATGCATGTTTTAATTTACATACTTTGATTTAGTTAACAGCCTTTATGCAATAGGGGTGAAGTGATATGGTATCAAATAAAAAGCCGAATCACAAGCACAGTGTGATAACTAGATCATGACATGTACACACTGTGACGATATCAAGCCCAGTGTACATGTCGCTTCCTCCTCATGCAACTAAAACAAAAAATAAAAGAAAATAAACAGAAATAGAGCCCTATTGTATAATAGATATGTGCTGTCTGTTGTAAGATACCTATGTATCACAACTCATGGACAGTGACATCGAAACCTCACTCATGGCTCCGCTATGCTCTGCCACCGTGAGCTGAGATCACTGTCCACTCATTGTGATACATATGGTATCACACACTTGGCCATCACGCATCGCCTTAATCTCTATAAAATGGCAAGAGAGAGAAGCTAGAAACCTTATTTGTTAACAGCCATCACCAAAACATGGTTCAAACAATATTGATGCATGGTTAGGTGTCAGAACTGCAAACTAATTTTGATATTTGCAACCTAATTGCTGATCACTCCACGAGACACATTACCTAATCAACAGCAGTTGAACGGTCAAGAGTCTCCCTTTCTCTCTCTGCCCCATTGACTGAAATCTGATGCACAGAAGTATAGCTTACAGCACTGAGCTGACTCTATAATCAACACCATGGCTCAAGCCATCCTTCTCTTCCTTTCTGTTTCCTGTAAATGACGTCTTTTGCATAGAACTGAACCCCACACAGTTGAGTTTTAGCTATGCAATCATCAACACAGCCAGAAAAGTCACACTTTTTAAAAGGAATTATTTGATGCATTCTGCTCCTTAGAAATAAAATTACTTCCTTGATTGCATCCAAACAGCTGTGTTTCTATACATTGTATTAAACTAGAACCTCAAAATGCAGTTTTATAAGTGGAGTGTTACTTCAGGCAGGGGTTTAAAGTATTTTGATATACTGCTCAGGACCATATGAACACTAACCCATTGGCCTTATATTCTTATGCCACTGGGGCATCAATAAAAATAATTTCAACCACAGCTTCTTGTGACTTTTTCCTTACATGGTGTACTGAAGTATTTGTCATTTGTCATGGCATCATTAATTGCCAGTGATTCCATGACAATTTTCACCTGTCAGTTTCATGCCCATCACACAACAACCAGTTTACTGCTCCAAAAGCATCAGTAATCATCCTGGAGATTAATATGTTCTTTTTTTTTTTTCAGAGTGGACAATGGAAAACTAGAAAGGAGTTATTCTTAATGGCATACCACTAGTATCCACATAGTTTATGTTGGCAATTTTGGGAATTGTCCCTATTCCCATTTTTGGCAACTATTCATGAAACAGCTTTAAACATAAGCAATAAACAAAATAAAGCACATTTTAAAGGAAATCATCCAAATATATTTTTGATACATGTTTACAGCTATCTGTAATATTCTAAAATATCAATAATTGAAAAATATATAATTTTGACAATCCCATGTTATTCTGAGTTTTTAGCCCAAGTGGCTCAACCGTTAATGCTTTGTAAAGAAAATTTGTTTGAAGATGGGCTAACTTTGAACTGTAGGGTTAGTTTTTTTTTTTTTATGTCATCTTGAAGTGTAGCCCAGTGGTTAGAGTTATGAGCTGTGAATGAGCTGGTACATCCAGCAGACCTGGGTTTGATTCCCACAACCTCCACTTCAGACTACAGGTGACTCTGGGCAAGTCACTTAACCAGCCAGTGCTCCCGGTCACCCCTGAAAACAGGAACTTCTGCCTAGTGGGCCTTACCCAGTTACCAAAAAGAATAAAATACAATAAAAATCTTGGAGTCAAGGCACAATATATTTTAAAATATCAGTTATTTTATAAATGTATCAATAATGGTTTTAAAGTTAACCCATATAAAAGAAATCATACTTTTAAGGGATAACTGTAGAATCACTATAGCTAGAAACTTTTTTTATGAAAACAAGCAGTCTGGGCAACATAGAAAAGTAATATTGATGCCTTTTTGGTTATTAATATGATAAAATATTAATTGTATTGTCAATAAATATTTTTGTAGGATTGTCTTTAAAATTTCTTTTTTATCTCTTCAGACATTGTGATACTTAGACAAAATGTGTTTTCATTACTTTACAATTATGTGATGTAAAAATCTTTATTTTATGTTTACTTATCATGGAATTGCTCTTACTTGCATGACTTCACCTTCTAAGGCTATGGAACATAATAATGTTTGCTTTCTTCTCTACCTTTTGCTTCCTGATGATATGCTTACCAAATGTGACCATTGTAGTGCATTCCCTCTTCAGTTTGTTTTGCATTCAGGGTCAGACTGAGAAGCAAAGGGCCCACCTGGAAGTGGGGTCACAGGGCCCTGGGTACCCGCCGAGATTATACCTCATATACAAACTGTTGCACAGTTTTACCATCAATGGGTATGCCCTAGCATACAAACTGTATCCTGTATATTCAACCATAAAGTAACAGCATGTATCCTATTTGGAAGAAAACTATTCTGCACCAGTTATAAAGACTTAAAGGAAATGTCCACTTGAAATGGGCTCCACCTCAGTATGATTTAGGGCCTGATTAGCATTTTTGCAAACAATCTAATTTTTTAACTTACACATAGTTTAGTTATTTATATTGTATCTGGTTGATCCTGCCATCCCCCCCCACCAGCATTTTGACAGCAAGCACCTCCTAGCAGCACATCACAACCTCCTGCAGCTGTCCCGAGAATGGCATATGGAGCCAGGAGCAGCTGCGGAACATGGGTCCTGTATATTTGGAGCTATTAATGGCTCCAGTTTGTACCTGTAGATGTCTCCAGTTCTATGTCAAGCTCAAGTATAGATTAGCAATCCACTGCTTTCAAAGTGGCAACAGGATCAACCAGATAAAATCTAAATAACTAATCTCAGTGCAAGTTAAAAAAACTGTTTGCAAAATGATAACTGGGCCCTGCCTCACACTAAGGTGGGGCCTGATGTTAGTGGACAATTCCCTTCAAGTAATAATGTAAGGTTTATCTCAACTGGTGATGATAAATAAATAGAAAGTAAGACAGTAAAAGAAATGCATACCATTGATATCCCTGCCACCCCAGGTGGGTGTATTGCAGTGGGTCCTGATGCCCTCCTCCCAGAGCAGGTGAGCAACCACGCAGATTTTCTTTGTAGATGATCCCCGCCCCAGACAGTCTCAGACCCCCTCACACCACCAAACAAGACAAAGATTCCCCACCAACAGCAGATAATGCCCAACCCCAGCACCAGACTCTGGTTCAATGCCCCCCGACACACACACACACACACACACACACACACACACACAGACTGCAGACAGTCTCAGACTCCTCACACCACTAAATGAGACAAATATTCCCCGACAACAGCAGATGCAGATGATCCCCAACCCCATCACCAGATTTCGGTTCAACCCCTTCAAACAAAAATACACACTGCAGTCTTGGTTCCCTCTCACTTCCCACCAGCAGCAGATGTTGATCCCCAACCAAGCACCAGACTCTGGTTCAATGCTGCACAGTGGAGGACAGTCTCAAGCCCCCTACACACAGACAAAGATTCCCGTGCCAGCAGCAGATGATCCCCAGCCCCAGTACCAGACTCTGATTCTGCCCCAAGTGGTGGACAGTCACAAGCTCAAGCACATGCACATGCACACACACACACACACACACACACACATACACACACATACCAGACAGATTCCCCACCAACAGCAGAGCTGACAATCCCAAACCATGAACCAGACTCTGGTTCAACACCCCAGCGATGGACAGTCTCAATACCCCCCAACATACACAGCAGACAGTTTCAGCCCACTATCACCACCAAACCAGACATTCCTTGTCAAAGCAGTCGGCAGATGATCCCCAACCCAGTACCAGACTTTGGTTCTACCACAACAGCAGTGAAAGTCTCAAGCCCCACCTACACAATCACACTGCAGTCTCAGTCCCCTCTCACCCCCAAGCAGACTCAGACAGATTCCCCACCAACAGCAGACTATCTCCAAACCCAGCACCAGACTCTGCTCATCCCCACCTCACAATGGTTGATAGTTTCAAGCCCCTATATATGTTTTAAAACCTTCTACCTAGTTGCACGACCAGCAGCAGCCTCTACACCAAACGGAATCCCCCAGCACATAGCTTCTATGGCATCCACTCCACCCATCCCCCAGTCATGACCACCATCCACCAGCACAAAGCTCAACCACAGCCTTGAGCCTCACCCTCTAACCTGATATAAGCTGGCTGTGACTACAGCCAAGTGCCAATCGATCCCGCAGCCTGCTTTGGTTTTTGACCTGCAGGAAAGGAGCCTGTGCATGACTCAGTCCAAGCGCCTGCTGCTGCAGTCTGATTCCGCCAGAAACCATCTGCTGCTGTTTTCCTGCACAATCAGTAGGTACAAATACAATCCGATCCCCAACAGCTCAACAGTTCACTATGTAAGGCACGCCCCACCCTTTTGTTTACCAATTGGCGCCGCCAACACAACTCTGACTCACCTTCCAAGTCCCTGTCCCTCCAGTCTCAAATTTTATATGCATTGCAGAGTACCTGTAAAATTGAAATGGTCCAGGCAATGGCCCATCACTGGCAGCAGAGAGAGGGAAAGTGACAGCGAACATTTTTTCCATTTAGTTAGAAAAACTCACTCGAGAGACCGGTTGTGAGCCGTACTGCGGGCGGCGCCTTCAGTCAAACGAAGAAGGATTTCAACAAATAGAATCGACCCAGGAATCAGACACAGGTAAACCTGGTATTTTGAAGAGGCAAGAGCCCGCCCCGCCACCAGTGCTTCACCCTCCTCACACCAGTTGACCAATTATAATTAGCTGAGCGGCAACTGGGCAAAAGTCATGCAGGGAAGGCGCAGGGTTTGTCAGTGTCTGAGTTCATGTCTTAATCCTTCTTTTGTTTTTCTCTGCTCTGGGCTACTCCTAAATTGTGTTTAATTACGCTAAGTCATTTAGCGTGAAGAAGATCAAAGGCAGAGGGGCACTGTCACACTTACTTGCTGTACTGGACGCTTTTGATCTCGGTCTCCTCATCCTGCACTGTTTACTGACAGTTCCAGTCTCACTCTCTCAGTCACAGCGCATATGAAGGGCCTGGCTCTGAACAGTTTCTGTTCTGACAGCTGCCCCTCCATACACGCATTGCTATGGCGCGGCACGCACGGGCAGGGGGCTCACCCGAAATTTACGGGTATCCGGCCAGGCCAGTCCGACCCTGTTTGCATTGGTACCTGGGTATTGCTCTGGTACTTTCTGATTGATTATTTTATTTAATTCTCTGAGTTAGCCAAGTGAAGAAACTCTTCTTTCATTAGTATGAGTAACAACAGAGTTATGTAGATATTCTGGCTTCTGTTGTAAGACATATTGTCTCTTGAACTAGTAGTGTTTACAGCTATGAATTATAAAGTAAATTAATGAGAACATTTGAAACCCCCACTTTACAATTGTGAGATTGTGGTCATTTCCACAGCAATAGATTGGGATCTCCCAGATAGAGAATTATGACCTCAAGAGAGCAAAAACAGTATGAGTAGATGACATTTGAGAGATGGAGATTCTGTTTTATGCAAATATTATGTAGCAGTGAAGAATGAGGGAAATAAATACAGAAAATTAATCATTTTATTTTATTTATTATAATTATTTATTTTGTTGAAATTTATATCAGAGATGGCAGGATGACTCCATGATATATAGTGCTTCATTTTTGGCTGAAGCTACAAAAGTCACCCTTGGATTTTAGATAAAATCATGGAGCAACAAGAAGATTAAAATATATTTCCATAAAGTTATTTTTCCCCATCCCAAACACTCTTTGCTGCCTAGTGTCACCCTGTACCTGTCACTGTCCATACACTCTGTGGTTCCATGTCAACCCCTTTGTCCCATCCATTTTCCAGCATTCTTAATGCCCACGGGCACCCTTCCCTCTCCTTGTACTATTCCAAGTACTCCATGGCATATACAGGCACTCCAGCCTCTCCCTGTCCCCTTCCAAATACTCCCTAACATGTAGTGGAACTTGCTCCATCCCTATGCACTGCCCCTGATGTCCAGTGTCATCCACCCCAAGAACCCTCAGTCCCTACCCTGGTTCTTGGCAGTAGTCATCAAAGCTGTCCAATCATTGAATTCACTTCCTGAAGATATTGTTAATAGCAATAATCTTCAGCAGTTCAAAAGACTTGATACATAAATGGGTGATAGAAAATTTACTTTTCACCACTGAAAAGTGGAGGTAGTTCACTCATGGGCATTTACCCTCTGAACTTGTAAACATCTATGAATCACCCTGGTTCCTGTATATTGATTTGTACTGATATACATGACATATATAAAACATATTTTCCTTAACATTTGTTTTAATTTAAATAAATTAAAATGTTTTTATGATTGTTGGTTCACATGTGGCATAAGCACATAAGAATTACACAATTGCTCAACAGGTATTCCCTTTCCAAAGTAATGTAATGACATCACAAAAATCCATTTCACTTTGATTGACTCCATAATCTTCTCATGCTTTCACCCACTGGCAAACACATTGGAAAATGAAACTTAGTAACAGAAGCTGTATTTTATACTGCTATGTTTTTGTTTGTTTTAATCTGTATTATTCTTCCATATCTTTCTTATTGTAATTATTTTTGTTAGTTGTTTAACCAGGGCTAACACACTAAGCTGAAAGCTTTTTACAGGTGCGACCTGGGAGCATAGGAGTTAAATGACTTGCACATGGCTCCGCAAGTGGAAGCTGTGGATTCAAACCAGGTCTGGTCTACTGATGTCACAGATTTGCAGCTCAGAGCCTTAAACCACTGAGCTATACTGCCTATTAACAACTGCCTATCAGAAACTGTCAGTCAGACCTTATTAAAACCTGCAACACAGTGGAGAAACAACAGGGACACACACAGGTGTAAATGTTGAGGGCTGGACTACCTCTAGAATATATTTTCCCAATATTTATTTATTTAGTTGATTTTCAGAGATACACCTTTGAGTAGTAAGTGCTCTTTCCAGAGGTTACATTACATTTAGGCACATAGTCTAGCTTGGGAGCTTGATCAAATGATACGTTTCAAGAGACAAGGACAGTTTCAGTGATGGCCCAGATAGGGCCTAGTCTGGTACATATACTATCGCAGTAAGTAGAAACCCTGACAACTGATACATTAGGGGATACATTATTAGTGCAAGTGGAGCTTGGTCTATGGGGCAGCAGGAGTTTTAAGGCTTTTACTGTTTTAGTGTAGCCCTTTAGCGGTGGCAGCAGGCAGAAAGCAATTGACAGTCACCACTGGTTATCACGTGTAGCAGCATGCTGCCATCTTTATGAGTTCTTTTTTTCAGGGATAACTTAAACTGTGAAATCTTGGGTGGGCCCGTATGGGTTCTGGGAAATCATTCATCCAGTATGCAGCTTGGGGCAGCAAATGTGCTTTCCCTTGGCTTGTTCTATAGTAGCGGACTTCTCAAGGCTTGTCTAGTCATACTCCTGGTTGAGTAGTTATTAGTAACCTGGCAAAGAAGGTCACTGATAGCTGATGGGGTGAGGCCCAGTTGGGCTTTTCTTGCCAGGAGGCATGTCTGATATTTTAGCCTTTCATGGAGTGGGAGTCATCCAGTTTGGGAGTACAGTGAACAGGTGTGTGTTAATCTGTCTGCATTGCAAACAAAGTCTCATAGTCTTGTACAGGTTCATAAGGCCAAGGTCCATAACAACCTGCCACCACGAATTAATGATGGTAGTGAAATTGTTTGTCTTCCATATAATAAACCAGATTTAATTTAAACTTCTCAACTGTTTTATTCAAAACATTACTATTAGGTAATGAATTCCATACTGCTGGAGCTCCCTGGTAAATATTTTTTCTGCCGAGTGGTCCTACTTGTAGTAGTCTTTAATTGAAATTTATGCGACCTGGTAGTATTCTGAATTGATTGTTTTTCTAGGCAAGTAGTAACAAGTAATGACTCATCTTGAAAAGCTTTAAAATATATATCAAATTGCCTCTTAGGGATCTGTATTCCATGGAGTATAGGTTCAGGGATCTTAACCTTTTGCTATACTCCTTATTCTTAACTTGTTTTATCTTTTTGTTACCCTTCGTTACACTCTCTCTCTACAATATTTTTACCACCTATAGTAGTAGGGGAACAAAAGGGGCACAATACTGCAAGTGTGGCCAGATCAGACTGGTATATAAAGGAGGTATTACCTCTGGTTCTCTGCTTTTAATATGTTTCTGTATACATCCAAATATACCATAGCATTTTTGACTGTCTTCTGAATGTGAGTATCAACTTTGAGATTGTTTGTTATTATGACACCCAGATCTTTTCTTCCACTGTCTTTGTAAATTGGACATTATTCATAACATATTCTACCATAGTATTGTTCTTCCCTATATGCATCACCTTACATTTTGTTCATTTTGTTGATTTTTGCCCAGTCACATAAATGATTTAAATTTTCTTGTAAATAATGAACTGATTCTGCATTATTGACAATACATCCAATTTGCAGTCATCTGCATATTTGCTAATTCAGACACTGGTGTTGGTTTGCATACTTGAAATGAGTATATTGAATAGTAACGGACCCAGCACCGAGCCCTGTGGCACTCTACTAGTCACATGCATCCAGTTTGATTCGTGACCTCTGATAACTACTCTCTGTTGTCTGTTTGATAGCCATGAATTTATCCATTTTATAAGCTTTGTATCAAGGTTTATTTTGACTAATTGCTCAATTAAAGTTCCATGGGATACTGGATCAAATGCTTTGGCATGATCTAAAAAGACTACATCAACAGGCATTCCATTTCCAAGGCCTCACTGACAGGATCAAAAATGTATAAGATTTGTTAAACATGACGTGTTCAGCAGTGAATCCATGTTGTGAGATATCAATTCAATTACTTATTTTGATGTGTTCAAGTATTTTATACTGTATTTATCACTCCATCAGTTTACTAATTATTGATGTAAGACTAATTGGTCTATAATTACATGGATTTTGCCTGTTGCCTGTTTTGAAAATGGGTGTGATATTAGCACTACTCCATAATTTAAGAGTTTTCCTTCCTTGATGGATATATTAAATAAGAATGTTAGTGGGCTAACTAATTCTTTGCTCAAAGTTTTAATGAAAAGAGGACTTATACCAGCAGGTCCTGGAGATGAGTCTGATTTTATCTGTCCAATAGCATTTAATACATGCTGTTCAGTAAAAATGATTGTGGAGTTACACTTGGTTAGTGTATTAATATCAAAAATGTTGGCCTCTTTAAACACACTTCCAAAGTAGAGTTAAACTCTTCTGCTATGTCAACTTCTTCGCTCAGCAATTTATTATCGGTCATCAGAGGTCCAGTTTCTATTTGATTTCCTTAAAGTGTCCCTACGTAATTATAAAACTGCTTTTTATTGTTTTTGTTTTCTGACTAGGTTCAGTTCTAATTTTGTTTTGCTTGACAAATATATATTTTGTTTTTTGGCCAGTGTTTTAAATTTATCCAAATCATCATTACTGTTAGGCTTTTATATCTACAGTAAGCTCTATTTTTTTGTTGATTAAATTCCTTATTTTTCTGTTCCACCACAGCTGTACTTTGAATTTTGTTATTGTATTTCATTCTTCATGGCACCCATTTGTTAACACAGTATTTAATCTCCTTTTCAATATGCTCCTATGTTTGTTCTGTATTACAATTATTTAACATCTCCTTCCAATTCTTATTGTTAAGATAGTTTTAATATTTCTGTAATGGCTTTAGGAAAATTTCTGAATATTGATATTCCAACAGTTTCTTTAGAATTTTGATTAAATCAAACTGAATGATATTATGATCGCTGTCACTAAGAGGGACAGGATTTGAGGGACTGTGCAAAGATTTTTATGTTTGTCAATATTAAATCTAGTGTATTGCTACCCTAGTTGGGGTTTTTACAAGTTGTTCTAGGTCATGAAAAAACTGATTTCAACAAATCTTTTCTCACATGTCCCTTAGCATCATAATTGACCCAATTTATGTTTGGAAAATTAAAATCTCCCATCAAAATGAAATCATTTTTATATCCAAGTTTTCAGTTTCATCAAGGAAGAGTTGATTTTCAACTGGTCCAAGGCTAGGGGAGCGATAGGCTAGACCAATTTTCATGTTGGTGTTATCATGAGCTAACTTAACCCAGACTATTTCAGTGTTGGAATGATAAGGAAATATCTGGAAACCCTTGAGATGGTCTGCAACATACAAAACTACCCCAACCTTTTTTCCATCCTGTTTTTTAGAAAGGTTATATAACCTGGTATATGGACATTGCAGTCAGCATCTGTGAACCAGGACTCTGTTACACCACAAATGTCTATTTCTGATTCACTAAGGATGTGTTTTAATTCATCAATTTTATTGGACAAGCTTCTAGCGCTCAACAATAAAACCTTTATGTCTGTACTATGCAGTGTTTTGTCAATAATAGCAGGTTCTATTTTACTAGATTAATTGTTGAGAGATGCATTATTATTATTATTAATTACTAAGTCATCCTTTGATACTGAGGTAGAATAAGTCCTTTGACCATTATTTATAAAATTGTTTTTATACCATTTTGGACTCCTCCTCCTCACTTCTAGTTTAAATAATTAGAAATACAATTTAGAAGTTGACCTCTAGAAACTGACTACCCTGCTTACTCAGATGTAGTCCGTCTCTACAGTAGAAGTAATTTCTATTAGAGAATTCTTCCCAATGTGTTATACATCCCAGAGATTGTTTTTTACACCACAGCCTGACCCAATTGTTTATATGTTTTATTTTACACATTTTCTGATAGGATGCACTAGAAACTGGAAGAATTTCATAAAATACTAGTTCACATTCTAGGTCCATCAATTTATTATTCAGATTAACAAATTTATGCTTAACCTGTTGCGTGCTTTGATGAAGTATATTATTGGCACCAGCATGAATAATCACAATGTGTTTCTCATTAGGATGATTTAGTATATCTGTAGCCATTTTTATGATATGGGAAAGCTTTGCTCCTTTAAAACAAGACAGGGTTCTGTTATATTTATCTGGATCACAAATAGCCCTATCTAATCCTTTTAGAATAGAATCTCCTAATACATAAATCTGTTTTGTAGTACTTGTGGAGTTATCAATTTCCATATGCCCTTCTGTATTGTGTTGTATTGTTGTTACATCCTGATTTAGTTCATTTATAGATGTTATAACAGGCTCAAATAAAATTGTGTCAATTAGATGTTCCTGGTGTGGTTCTATCAATTTCTAGGTTTAATACGTTAGTTTCATTTGACTCTGATGGTCCAGAACATTTCCCTTGTGTTTCCACATTTATAAGTGGGTCCAGTCTGTTCTGTAATGAGAGTGTAAACTGTTCTGCTTTTCTTCCTTTCTTTTTTGGTATTTTTGCACTTTGAACCTGATACCAGTTATCCTCAGAGTTGTCAATAGTATCTTCCTTTCTGTTTCTTTTTATTAGAAGTCTGCTCTGTTACATACTGTAGGATAAAGGAGTAGAATTACTGATTACATTGTTTAGCACCAGCAGGTTGGGGGGATACTGGAACCTGTATTTAGTAATAGAGTGCTTGTGTACTTTGTAACTGTGGTTCATTTAATTCAACATATCTTTTTGTCATGTCCTTCTGACTTTTTCAAGTTCTGTCAATCTGATACTAAATTGTGATATCTCATATCATATCACAATTTTCCACACATTTGGAACAGGTATAATGATGACTTGATATTGAGTCCAGTGCAAAGTTAAACATTAAGCAGGATTTGCACTTAACACCTACTCACCCATCTAGTAACATTAGTGTATCTTCCATTTTGCTGTATGGACGGAGTAGTACAGGAGATCTATCTTGAACAGCTCTTAGTTTCTGAAGTATCAGGAACCCTTTTATAATATCTTAATATAGCTGTAGGCAACAATACTCGCTAACTGTGTAGGCCTCACCTCATGTACTGGTAGATATCCTTTGTAAGCTGTGTTTCTTTCCTATCCTCGCTAAACATGCATAACACGTGTAGATGCCAGCATGTCTTTGAGCGTGTCTTTGCAACGATTTTCACGCAGGATGCGCGCCACCCTGCTCACTGCAGGGCTTATATATATAGGAGCTCTGACCCAGGAAGTGACTCAGGGGTCATGAAGTGCTAAGTGCACTATTTGTAGCAATAACACACTAAAATAATAAAATAACCATTTAGAAGTGGCTTTACAGACTGGTAAGAAAAAGTACAAGTTACAATAAATAAAACAACCCTGTTCTACTGAGTTGTAGTCCCTAAGCAAAACCCAGGGAACTACAGCTCCTCTTCCTAGTTCTTGTGGAATCTAGGGCTCACAGTGCCTCGTGACAGTGAGTGAACACAGATTTAAAACAGTATCATGAAATAAGTTTCATATGCAACAGTCGTCTTTCTCACAGCTAGCTCTTGCACAGAATGTGCTATGAAATGCTGCTGTTTCAGAACTGTGCTCACTGCAGGGCTTGTATATATAGGAGCTCTGACCCAGGAAATGACTCAGGGTCACAAAATGCTAAGTGTTCTATTTGCAGCAATAACACAGTAAAATAATAAAATAACCACTTAGAAGTGGCTTTTACAGACTAGTAAGAATAAGTACAAGTCACAATAAATAAAACAACCCCTGTGCTACTGAGTTGTAGTCCCTGAGCAAACCCCAGGGAACTACAGCTCCTCTTCCTAGTTCCTGAGGAATATAGGGCTCACAATGCCTCATGATAGCAAGTGAACACAGACTTCAAACAGTTTCACACAATAAGTTTCATACGCAGCAGTCCTCCATCTCACAGCTAGCACTTGCACAGAATGTGCTATGAAATGCTTTATTGAGGACCATGTATCCGATTAGATCGCCCTCAGGCCACACCATATATGGAGAGACCATAGTCTATGATGGGGAGTATCACTCATGGAGACTGCCAGATGTCTTGCTTCCGGGTAAGATTCAGTTTTTGCCTGTAGAGTGCTCCAAGATTTTGATTAGTCTGGTTTATGTTTTCCACATGTGTGGCAAATGAGAAGATGTCATCTAGGGTGATACCCAGGTACCTGAAGGTTTCTACTTATTCCAGGGCTGTGCCATGTGTATTGAGGATGGCCAGCAGGGGTGCCTTTTTCTTATCATGTTGCCCTGTGAACAATATCATTATATTATTTTGTAGTTTAGAACAAGATTGTTCCTTCAAACCATTCTTTGAGGGCCTTGAAATTGGTTTGAGATCTCTAGTAAGAGAAGCCATTTGGAAGTTACTGTTGTAGATTGAGGCATCTTTGACGAGACTATCATTTTGAATGGGCAGGCTTCAGGGAAGTCCATTGAGGAAAAGGCAGAAGAGGAGAGTGCCAAGTATTGACCCCTGTGGGACCCCAGCTGTGACCCTTTTGACATTTGAGAGTACCCCATCGATCTTGACCCTCTGTGATGTTCCTGAAAGATAACATTAAACCAAGAGAGGGTTTCAGTTGACAGGCCATGTGGCATGCTTTTATTTTTTTATTTTATTGAAATCTAGGATTACAATACCTTTGAGCAGGAACTGCTCATTTACAAAGGTTCCATGTTGAAGGAATGGGGATATACATACATACAAAGGTCAACATAATAATACATAGTTACACAATAAAAAGAAGTAAGAGACTGAGGCTTTGGAAATTCCAGTAATTCAAAATGTGCCAAATGTTAGGTAGCATGACATACCAGCCAAGGGCAATCTTAGAAATAAGCACTGCAGGTGAGAGGGAAGGGGTATGCAGGCAGGAAGGCCATTGTTGGAGGGTAGAGGGGAGGGTAAGAGCTCTAAAGGGAGGGATAAATGTCAGGAAATGCCGGGGGAAGGAGAGGGGCAAGGGGTAGGCAGGTAGAAGGGGCAAGGCGGAGAGGTAGCTGTCAAGACAGAAGTGGAGGGCAGGAGCGGTGGCCCCTGTTTAGGCGAGGCAGTCACAACGACTAGTTGAAATGAGATGAAGTTGGAGTTGCCTTTAAAAGGACCAAGAGCAGCAGCAGTAAGAGTTTTTTTGTTGAGAGTATTGTACCACTGTGGTGCTCTGTGGGCAAAGGCTCTCTGGCCCATGGTAGTCCGGCATCTGGGGACAAGGAAGGTTAGTTGTTGTGAACTTCTAGTTTGCTGGGTGCTGTGGTGGTCAATGAGAAGCTTTCAATGCCCAGGGGCATGACCCCAAGGAGGACTTTTTGGCTAAGAGGCAGGTTTGATACTGTATCCGGCTGATGAGAGGAAGCCATCCTGCCCGAGTGTACAGGTCACAAGTGTATGTAAGTCAGTCAGCCCCAGTTAGCAGCCTGTATGCTTTGTTGAGTGCAACTGTAGTCCTACAGAGGGCAGAGGCAGAGCCATAAATTGCTAGCCCATAATCGATGATGGAGGTGACAGTGCTGTTGATAGCCAACCGGAGAGTGTCAGGAGTCATGCAGTGTTTGTGTCTGTAGAGCAGGCCTATACGATGTTGGTGGCTTTGGCGACAGAAAATATGTGCCAATGGTAGGAGAGTGAGCTGTCCAATGTAACACCTAGGTATTTAAAATCAGACTGCTTATCCAGTAACAGCTGGTGATTTATAAGATCAGATGCCGCTGTCAAGTTTATATATGTAGTGCTTGCCAACTGGCCTATGTCAAGAGCCATGAGTAGATTGTTGGTGTACTCAGCCAGTGCGGTACCAGTGGTATGGAGTTTTGAAAGCCATGTTGTTGCTTACAGAGAGCGGGTTATATCTGTTTAGGTAGGAGACTAGTTGGTCAGAAACAGTTTTCTCTATAGCCTTGGACAGAGGGGTGAGAGGATGGAGATTGGTCTATAGTTGGCTGCATTGGTGCATTCTCCACTTTTGTAGACTGGTGTGATAATTGCAGCTTCCAGGTTTCAGGGAACTGGGAGAGCTGTGAGGACATATTGAAGATTTTGGACAAGGGAATTGCTAGTACATCCATTCTTGTTTTGCCTAGGACCTTTTAATATAGTTAACGGTGTCCTTCACTGTGATGTGCTTGAAGAAGAACTTTGGGGATCCATTTCAGTGCCAGTTGAAGTTCTTTGTCCAGCATGTTCTTCTTTCTTGTTGTTTGGAGTCTGGTCCAGGGGAGGAATGTGGTCAGGTCAGTGAAGGCCTCATTGAAGATATCTGCTATTTCGGAGGGCTTTTCACTTGGAGTTTAGCATGGAAGGAGAGATGCTTGGTGTTGCTGCCTAGGAGATCTTTTAGGCAGTCCCAAAGTTTCAATACATGCTGAAAAGTTTACTTAATGTTGTGGGTGCACCCAAGTCCTCCCCTTCTGTCTATGGGTACAGGGAAGATTAATGTTTTTAGCTGCACAAGCAGTTGCCACAAGAATTTGAAATGGGGTCTCTTTGTAGCAAGTGAAAGAAAAATCACTGTTCCACCATACTCCCTGATGCCCAGTTTTCAGCTTAATGGAAAACAATAACAAAGTAACGTAGTAATGTTAGATCAGGCCCATCGGGTCCACTCTCATGCCTTGAGAGAAATTAATAAGTATGGCTTTGCAAACACCCTTGAGAGAACAACTGTGGGTATTTTTTTCATTTTAATGCTAGTACACTATCATGTGAAAAAGTTAAGTGTTCTCTGCTTTGAACAAAAAATGAGCCATCATTTGAGATTTGTGGTTGCATTTGTGCCAAGCAGTCAGTGAGCAGCTGAATCCTAGTTTCAGGCAGCAGCTACAGCATGTTGTGCTGTCTGAGGTGGTGCTGTGCAAACTGAATGCTACAGATTACACAGAGGCCATTTACTTTGTCCACAGTTCTTTTGAAAGCCTTTCTTTCAAGCAGGGCTGGCTGAAGAATGGCAATAAAACCTCTTTTAAACATTGGTGCAGTGGTTGGCACAGAACAAGGCATAATGTTGAAAACTGCTTAGGTTGCTTGGCGTAACTCACAAATGGCTTATTTAGAAAAAAAGGGAATTTTCTCCAGCAGTCCAAAACTATGATTTTATTTGTGTAATTTATAGAATCTAGTAACTACAGATTTGCAGTTTAGTATCAGACCAAAGTATGAGGTGCCAGGGCTGCTACTTTCAGCTCTCCCTATCTCTCTTTGCCATTGTTGTAACTTAGTAAGTTTGACAAAGTGTAACATTTTCAGATCACTGGAGACAAAATCTGGCCCAGTGGCATGGAGTGCTGAGGTACCTGCACATCGCCTGCCAACGCTGGGGACCTGGGTTTGGAAATGGACCAGGGTTGCTCAGAGGTCAGTGGGGAGGAGGATTTAGTGTCCAACAGGATGCTCTACTCCTCCTGGGAAGAAGGTGTGCTAGTTCTGCTGTGTTACTGCCAGCTGGGTGAGCACAGGCGGCAGTGCAGGCAGAGCTGCTAGGGGTGGGCAGGCACCTTCTGACTGGGAACCATGTGCATGCATGCTTTTGTGCAGTCCTAGCCCACAAAGTGCCTGAGGGAAGGGGGAGAAAATGTCCAGAAAATGGCTCAGTTGATGCTGGATGACACAGAGCTACTTTGTAGGCTCTGCACTGCCAACTGGGTCACCCACGATTGCTACTGAAATCATTCTCCTCCTCGGCCTGGGAAATCAAAGTGGGTTCTGCCATGAGGAGAAGTCCTTAGGGCACCTCAAGGTGGCAGGCCTGTACAGGGATTAGCAAAGTGTAATGATGTTGGCTGAGGAGGGAGAAAAATTATTTGGAATAATCCAGATTATAAAAATATTTTTTCTCATGGAACTACTTCATATCAAAAATATGTAAGCAGTGTCAAATGTCAAATGGCCATACATTAGCAAGTCTCAAAGATGTCAACATTTTCAAGCAAGCCTTTTATTGGGCAAGTCTTTCCTTGACTTTTTTCAGAATTTGTAACTGTTAATAAACTCTGGTCAAATTCTTTCATTAAAAACTACTCTGAGGAAAGACTGTCTTACTGAAAGACTAATAACCCAAGAGGAAGAAGAGCTTGGGGGTTGGGGAGGCTATTGAGAAAGACTGGGAAGGTTTGGGGTAGAAAATTATTTCCAGACATTAAGTCAGAAGAACAAGTAGGAAACTTTAATGGGCTGACTGGATGGGCCCTTGGGGTGGGATTTTTCAAAGGGGTTGAATGTGGGCACACATAGATGCTGTGTCTGTGTCCGCATCCATTTTCTTCATCCTGGCAGCTCTGCTGCTGTTTTCAAGGTTGTGTCTGTTTATGACAGCAAGTCACAGTTTATGGCAAAAAATACACACAGCTGTTTCCGAATTGGATGTAGGTGCAGTTGCATTCACTTTTGGACACAATTGTGTCCATTTTTGAATGCAGACTTTTGACACTGCTAGGCCATCATATAGATTGACTAACAAGTTTGGATGCATTTCTGCTTTGGAGATCGTAGGAGACACGTGTTTGGTGGATCTATTTGAAAATCCTAACTCTGTTCTTTGTCTACTGCCAGTGTCTATGTTTCTGTCATAACTGGGAACTACAGATTGATGCAGGGCTTGAATTAGATTGCTAGGTTTATAAGCGTAAGACATGTTGGGAGGTGGCTGTCATGGGATAAATATCCAGCCAGGTGTGTAGTGAGGTATCAGGACTTCAGCACCTGGAAGGGTATTTTTCTCATGACTACCACCAGCAGGAATTTCTAACTGCACTTATAAAAATTGGCTCAAAGTGCAAAAATAGAAAAAGCTAAGGGGAAAATTACATTTAACCCTTAGGCTGCCAACAGGATTAGAACGCTTTAGGAATTCTGGACTGATGTATTAGTCTGTGACACAGCAAGGGTTAAAAATAAAACATGTTAAAGTTTTTCATTAGCTAAATTAAAAAAGAGAGTACTTTTTATTTATACTTGCTGTACCATAGGGGTGCAGTATACAAATAATAGTTGGCAGTTTTAATGATATGCTCAGTGTTCTTTGTTAATAAAAAACAGTTTTAACATGTGGAGCACCTTGCCTGCATTTCAGTGACCCACATTTCTATGAATCAGTGACCCGAGTCTTAGTGACTAAAAGAATAGAGATAATTCCCTTCTACTCTGACTCGAACATCACACCTACCCTTCTGAGTTTACATTTCCATCACTGAGGAAAACTTATTTTTATTTAAAATTGCTGACTTGCTGGTTGGTAGCCTTTACATAACACTCCTTTATATCCAAAAAATGTTGTTTCTGAAGAATAAACAAAAGCTCCTCTGCAGTGATTTGTAAACTGGAGTGGAGTTTGTTTAAAGGAATGGGTAAGGGTGTTGCAGCCAATGAGCAGCAACAGTAAGAAGTGGTAAAGGCACTACTCACCAAGTGCAGAAAACAAGATGCTGGAAGGCTGCTGCAGTTCCATCAAGTTATTTAGGGAGTACACAGCAAACACTGTGACCAGGCACTTTAGGGAGGTGTACAGTGACATCTCAATGTTTCAGGTGCTTGTACTTCATCAAGAGGCTGTTGGTTGCCTGAAACTGACTACATTTAAAGGTTGTTACTAAAGTAACAGTAGCAGCACATGAACCCTAAATGAAGATACCGTATACAAACAGGTGTTTCTATACAGTGCCAAACAGTGTTGAAAACCAAAATGAAGTCTGTGTCTGAGCATATTCCCACTTAGTAAGCAAAACAGTAGACTTACAGGGTGATGGGCATGGTAGCCAAAAATTGCTGCTTACTAGCCCAGCGTAAAAATTCTCCCACAGATGCATCAACATCACCACCCCTAGGACCAAGGGAGACTTTTTATTTTTCAATGAATGATCTCTTGTGCACAGTAGGAATCTGGGACCATATGTTGTGGGCTGCAAGTGCTGATTCTTCATTCTGATGCAAAATAGCCCTCGTGATCTATGATTCTCTTCTTAAACTTGTGGTTGCCATTGACCTATGTAATAAGCCCCACAGACACACATGGCCAAATATACCACATAGGTCATGTCACAATTTATGACCCTCCTAATGGCTAAGAGTTCCATGGTTGCTGGAATGACAGAATGTTAGTGACTGTAATGACCTCACAATATCTGCATCTCCCACTGTTGTGGGCACCTGGCAGCAGGCTGGGTATCCATTTTCTGATGATGAGAAGGCTGGAGGCTGTGGGTGGCATAATTGCCCATGTTCTGGGCTCTCCTGTGAACAATGCATGGCAGTTGGTCCACATGCTTCTGGAGCTTAGGTTCAGTTTGCAGGATGCTCCAGTAACTTCTGGTAGTATTTTCAACCTTATGTGTCCTGATATTTAAAGTGGTTACAGAGTTCATGTATTCAATTTGATCAGAGTTAAGTGAGCTAACCCTGGGTGTCAAAAGGTCATTTCTGTCTATCTCTTTTGCTGTCTCTTAAATCCTGTTGCTATCTGTTTCACAATACTCCTCCTCTTGAATCTCTCAGCAAGTTCAGCTGCTCTGCCATAAAATGCATTATCAGTGTTGCAATTTGACATACCCTTAGGAATTGACTGGTGGGTATGTTTTCAGTGATGTGGTAGGTGACAGGAGCTTGCTAGTAAAACTGTGTTCCTGTCAGTTCATTTGTGAAAGAGGTCTGTGTCTACTCCTTCCTCTTCATTTTTAGTATCCTGATGTCTTTGAGGAGATGGTATCCAGACTGTGCATGAGGGCAAATTTTCAGTTGGAACTGGTCCTTCTAAATATCTGACAAATGAGTGTAATTCAGACATTTGCCCATGATGCACCATCAATATATCATTGATATATTGTCTTTACAACACAATTTTGCTAAGGTATGGGTTAGTCATCCTGTCATACAGATGCCTGCATTCCCTATGCCAAGGTAGAGATTTACAAAATTGTCAAAATTGGGGTAAATGCAGCCCCCATTCCCATACTGATGACTTGTAAAATAATTCTCCTAGGAAGAAGACATTGCACTCCAGGATGAACAGAGATAACTGTGTGTGAGAAGTTCAGTAGTTGCACTAGCAGCAGCCTCATGTCCAAATAGTGGGTCAGTGTCTGAAGGCCTTCATCAGGACATTTATTAGTGTATAGAGATTTCACATTGAGCCCTGTTCACTGTGTTTGCTGTGTACCCACTAAATAAATTTTTCTTGCAATTAATCTTTTATTGGAAAAAGAAACAAAACACATTTTACATGCATGGAAAGTCATACATACAGGAAATGGGACAGCCATAAGAACTGGGGTTGTCTACAGACCCCCAGACCAGGGGAGGACATAGACACATTACTTTTTTTCAATTCAAAGTTTATTAGGTTTTAACAATACAGAGAACAGGACGAGCAAATGGAAATACAGTCATCCAGTACAAAACAATGTGTTGGAACTGGTCCCCGCCCCATCAACCCTTCCCAACCCACCTCATTCCCACCCTCCTCCCTACACAACACAGTTATTAAAAGCAGGTAAAATTCTGGATTGGGTAGGTGCTGGCATATTGAGTTAAAGAGAATAAAGAGTATGCAGGGGGTCCCAGATGTTCATATACTTCTTTAACCTGTTATTAAACCAGCTATTGCTTTCGCTGTTCTGAAATTTACAAGAAGCTCTTAAGCCATTCAGAGTAAGATATGTCTACACTGCCCTTCCAATGGTGCAGTATCAGTTTTTGACAGACATAGAGATAAGAACCATGTGATATCTGCGATTAAGTACCGCTACCTCAGAATAATCACCCAGTACACAAATTTCTGGAGTAAATAGGGCATTCAGGCCAAGTAAGGATCCATTCTTTGTTGAATGTTGGTCCAAAGTACTGATACCTTGGAACAAGTCCAAAAGATATGGTACAGGGAGCCTTCTCCTGGTAATAGCGAACACAGGTGGGAGATGGGAGAAATAGACACATTACTGTTAGAAGATATACAAAACATAACATAACAGCTAAAGGGGAGGTTCTGATAATGGGAGACTTCAACATGCCAGATACAGATTGGTCAATACCAGCAGGAACATCTGCCAGAACTAGACACATGGTGGATTCCTGCTGGGGAAGGCCTCAAACAACTGGTACAACAACCCACAAGAGACAGGGCTATCCTAGATTTAGTACTGACTAACAGGGAAAGGATCACAGATCTCCAGGTAGAAGGTCACCTGGGGCCAGTGACCATCACATGGTATGGTTCAATTTGGCCACTACAACTAAATTATCCCATTCCAAGACAAAATATAGGATTTCAGAAGAGCTGACTTTGATAAGATGGACAACAGAGTTAAGCTAGCCCTGACAAAATGAAATACAGGTGAGGGGTACAGGCAAAGTGGGAAAGCATTAAAGATGCAATACTTGAAGCAACATCCCATTGCTTAGAGAAAAGGAAGTGCAAAGAAGAAGGAAATCACTTTGGTTCTCAAAAACAGTAGCAGAAAAGGTCAGAGCCAAAAGGCTGGCCTTCAGGAAATATAAAGGAACACAACAGGATGAAGATAGGGAGGCATACCAAACTTCCCTAAGGGAAGCAGGAAGGCATTAAGGCAGGCAAAGACCCAAACCAAGGAAACACTAGCACAGACAGTAAAAGAAGGTGACAAGACTTTCTATAGCTACATTAGTGAAAGGAGAAAGTCCAGAGTGGGTATTGCTAAGATCAAAGGAGATAAGGGAGCATGTGAGGAGGAGGACTATGTAAAGCATCTATCCTAAATAGATACTTCTGCTCAGTATTTACTAAAGAGAAGGTAGAGGGCCCACAGCTCAGTACCATGGACACAGGGGGATGGAGGTGAGCACTAGTCCCTTCACAAAAGAAAGGGTCCTACAAGAGCTCAATAAGCTCAAGACAATGGGACCTGATGGCATACATCCCAGGGTACTAAAGAAGCTAAGGTGGAACTAGCAGAGCCATTATCAGAACTGTTTAGTGAGTCTCTGAGCACAGGAGAGGTCCCAGAAGACAGAAGAAGGGCTCATGTGATCCCGGCCCACAAGAGTGGTAGCGGAGAGGAGGCAGAGAACTACAGACCAGTCAGTCTTACCTCAGTAGTGGGCAAAATTATGGAGGTACTCCTTTAGGAAAGGATAGTGCAACACCTGGAATCCATAGGAGCACAGGATCCAAGACAGCATGGGTTTACAAAAGGAAGGTCCTGTCAAACTAATGTCATAGATTTCTTTCACTGGGTAACCAGAGTGGTGGACCAAGGGGATCAGTTGATGTCACCTACCTTAACTTCAGCAAAGGTTTGATACTGTTCCACATAGAAGATTGCTTAATAAGCTGGGTAGGCTCAGGGTGGGTCAGAAGTTGGTCAACTGGGTGGTAAACTGGTTGACGGGCAGAAAACAGAGAGGTGGTAAATGATATACAGTCAGAAGAGATGCAAGTCACAAGTTGGGTACCACAGGGATCAGTCTCTGGGGCCAGTCCTCTTCAATATCTTCATCAATGACATTGCAGATGGACTGGAGGATAAGGTCTGTCTGTTTGCAGATGACACCAAGATCTGCAACAGAGTAGATGATCCAGATGGGTGGCAAAATGAGCAGAGATCTGGATAAACTAGCAAAATGGTCGGAAGAGTGGCAACTGGGGTTTAATGCAAAGAAGTGCAAGATCATGCACATAGGGAAGAGAAACCCTGAAGCCACCTATAGGCTGGGAGGAAGTTACTGGCAATCACAAGGGAAGAAAGAGACTTGGACATCATCATCACCCATGACCTGAAATCATCCAAGCAGACCACCAAAGCAGTAGGTAAGGCTAGGGGATGTTATGGTATTAGTGGGGTATCACAAGTCGGAAGAGGGAGGTAATAATCCCTCTTTACAAGACACCGTTAGGCTCCATTGGGAGTACTGCATGCAGTACTGGAGGCCCACCTTCACAAGGACATTAACCAAATTGAGGCAGTCAGAGAAGGGCAACCAAAATGGTGCAGGGATTGCATCAGAAAACATATGAGGACAGTTTAACAGAGCTCAATATGTATACCCTAGAGCAAAGGAGGGGAGAGATGATATGATTGAAACATTCAAACACCTTAAGGGCATTAACAAGGTGGAAGAGTCTAACATGTTTCAGTATAAGAAAAATAGCAGGACAAGAGGACACAGCATGAGATTAGAGGGAGGCCAATTAAGGGTAATGTCAGGAAGTTCTTTTTCACAGAAAGGGTGATGGATGTATGGAACGGCCTACCTCAGGAAGTGGTGCAGGGCTTCAAACAGGCATGGGATAGGCATAAGGGAGCAATGCAGATGATTATGAATAGATAGGCCATTGACAGAGCAAAGGCCGATGGCACATTATAAGGTTAGAAAAAGAAATGGTCAGACCGGATGGGCCTTATGGTCCTTATCTGCCACAACTTCTTTGTTTCCTGAAACTTTTAATGCATTACAGCCAATTACACATTTAATACACTTCTTCACATTCTTGCAATCTAGCAACATGAAGTCTTCTGACTGGTTAGATGTTCTTTCAATTGATGATGATGAGGGATACTACACGCGGATTTACTCGGCATTCCCACTAGGCCATATCACTGGCCAGCTACCCAGCTCCTGTGTCTTTAGAGTACAAGAGTGTCCTGTAGTTCCCTGGACTTGGATATTGTTCAGCCTTGTCATTGTACTACATTCTACATGCTGGTGCCTCTTACTTGTCCTATCTTGCCCACAGCCTACTGTGAGTTGGGGGAGCTAGCTATTCATTGGAAGTTTTAACCTGTCCTTGGTAAGGGTGCCTAAGATAGGAGGTGTCTTAGGTTGTATGTAACTCATATAGGGACTCACATCTCTTGGTGTTCCTGTCCTTTCCCTTTGTTGGTTAGGGAGAGCTGCAGATTAACTGCCAACATGTCCATAGCCAATTGCCATTCTTTGATTGATGGGGTTTCTATGGTTCTCCATCTTTTCAAGATCAGTCTTTGGCTTTCACTGAAACCAAGATGAGCCATTTCTTTTCCCTGTACCTTAGGAATGGCTCTTGGGGAAGAGGCCTAATAAGAGGGATTCAGGCCTAGATTGGGAGTGTAGCCCAGTATGTTTGTACACATTTGTGTAACCTTTCCCAAAAGGGCTGAATTGTTTTGTAGCTCCACAGAATGTGATAGATATCTGCTCCAGTGGCACTGTAATGCAAACAGTTCTCGTATGGCAATAGATGCATCTTTTTCAATTGCATTGGTGTGCTGTAGCACTGGTGCAGAATTGTATTCTGTATTAATCGACTCTTTTGGTCATAGCAGGCCTGGTGTGTCAACCTCCAACAGTTGTGCCATTCCTCCTCTGAAATTATTTGGCCCAAATCCCTTTGCCACAGTTCCTTAGCCCTTAGAGACCGGTCTGAGCCACCTCCTTTATAACCCTTTGTGTGAGCCCACCCTCCCTTAGTGGAGGACAACCACTTATCTAATGGTAACTTGTTCATCGTACCTGGTAAGCTTTTTGCAGCCTGGGCCCTGGCAGCCTGCTTTGACCCACTGTTGATACCAGCTCCTTACTTGCAACCCACTAAATAAACTCGGTGGAACTGCATCAGTTAGCCAGCATCTTTTTTCTGCACTTGGTGAGTAGTGCCAATTTACCATTTCCTACTTTTAAAACTGCTGAGTCGGCACTGGCAGTACAGGAACCACTACCGTTATTTTTTGGAGAGGCCTCAGAACAGAAGGGCTGGTAGGCAGTACTGTACAGTCCATATTTAGAACTGCCAACTCAGCATTCATTCAGTTAGTCTGCATGTCTGAACTTAAACCTGCCTAGTGTGGACATGGAAGTCTGGTTCTAACTAACAATGCCAGCTAATTTGTGAACTAGAGCAAACTTAATATTAAAAATACAGTTGCCTTGAGGTCGTGATGGCAGCCTGAGAGTCGACAGCAAACTCCCAGAGCTCCGCTACACGCTATCAATTTTGGGCTCTTACAAAATACTTGGCCGATTTAAACCGCTTGCACTGGATGATGAGGGTCTTACTTGTCGCTGGATCTGGTGAATAGACCTGTATTATGGAAGTTTACATGAAAAAGCGCGCCGAAGCATTCCGCCTCCTCGCACCCCAGAAAAGGAAAAGGCCGCAAATGGGCCAAGCAACAGGTCGCTAGCTTATCTAAATTACCAACCATGGATACTCCGCTGTCGGAATCTAGATTTCTTGAAATTATGCAGCCCTCCAGACCTCCGTGGCGTCTACTGCTGAAGACATGCAAGAGGTCAAGAGATCGATGGAAGTTTTGACTACGGGTGGGCGATGTGGAAGTAAAATTGATTTCTCTGGAAAATAAGCACCTCGGAGTGAGACAGAGCTGGTCCTTGTTAAACGGAAACTAAAGAAACTGGAGGAGAAATTAGAAGATTTAGAGGGTCGATAGAAGAAACAACCTTGTTGTGATTGGGATCCCTGAAAAGCAGAAGGGACTGCACCAATTGTTTTCCTCCAGAAACTCTGTCGAAAAGTCACGGGTCTCCCCAGGTGGGGTGAATATATAATAGAGGGCTCACCGAGCCTGCGCCCGCCCGCTCAGGGCCAGCCACCCACACCCTTGATCATGAGATTTTAAACTATCTGGATAAACAGCATGTCTTAGCTAAATCTAGAGAATTGAAGGAGTTATTATGGGAGGGTCAGAAGATTCGAATTATTCAAGACTTGCCCCACTCGGTGAGGGTGAGAAGGCAGGAATTACATCCGATCATTGCTAAGCTAGTTGCGGCAGCTAAGCCATACAAAGTCAAATATCCCGCTGTTCTGATGGTAAAACATGAAGGGACATTGCTATCTTTTGATTCCCACTTGCAGGCTCAGCAGGAACTGCAGAGTCTTTTCCCGGACTTTTTAAACGATGACACCCTGTGACACTTCGCATTAATGACCCTGTTCTGGATATAGCATGATATTAATTTGAAGACCTAAAAGTACTTAATTGTTGCACATATAACCTCTCTTTTGTTGGTTGGAATGGAGTTTCTGTACTTAGCATCTGGGGACTGCTAGTGACTGAAGGATATATGCCTACTTGTGACGGTTCGCGGTCATGCACGATGAAACTTTTACATTTATATAATAGTTAAACCCCCTTTTTGTTTTTTTTTTTTTCCTCTTGGGTAGCTCTTTCTTGAATATATGGCTACCTCACCTTCGTTGATTCCTGAGAGGATCTGGCTGATCTTAGGGATGGATCTCTAGTGCACAACTCAGTTTGCAAGTTCAACTCTGTTTTATAACCAGCGTTTAAATGCATGGAACTGGTCACTGGCGCCGCTTAAATATCAGGACTCATTATTTTTCGGGTCACCATGGATGGTAGACGATCGGAGGAGAACTGCTGATCTACGTTTGGAACCTGCTGCATTGTCTTCTTGCAGGACTCAACATTGACAACTTGGATACCATGACAGGACTTACAATTGATCCATTTTTCCCTTACCTTTTTCCTTCCCTCTCCCTCCCCTCCCCCTTTTTTTTTCTTTCTTTCTCTATCATATATAAACACAGAAGTAGGGGTGTACATAGTTATCAATTAATTTCTTTTGTTTTGTTTTTATTTGGTTTTAAGCCCACCCGTGAGGGTCTTTCTAATTTAAATCATTATTCAGGCAGCAGATGGTTTATTCTCTGCTGGGACTATGTAATTTTAGGTAAAGCATCGGAGCCTTCTTTAAGATTAACTGTTTTTTCTTTGGGTGAGTGGTGGGAGTTCTGGGGGGTAGTATGGGACGACTGGGCTGTTTGGAATAATTAATCATGTGGCGTGTTTTGTTTAGGAGAGCAGTCTTTTGGGACTGGGGATAGGTACTGTTTGGGTGTTGGGTGACGTTTTGAAAGGTTATCTTATTGGTAGAGGGAGTATTGGGGTTTGTAGGATTGTTGGTATTCTGGGATGTTGGGGGTTACCAGGGCTACGAGCTAGTTGAGATCCAGGTATTTATTTGTATCAGGGAGTTAGTAATACTATTATCAGTGTCCTAGGTATAGTGTCCCAGGGCATTTTCATTCAGTCTTTTCTCACAACCTAGTTGACAACAATGAGTCATATTTATAAGTTCTTTAGTTGGAATGTTAAAGGAGCCAAGGATAGGGTCAAGAGGAAGGTAGTTCTAACACACCTCCGCCATTTGGGGGCGTAAATTGTCTTCCTCCAGGAGACACACCTTAAAAGAAGTGATGTCCATTATTTCAGAAGGGGCGTGGGTTGCACAGGTCTATGGGGCTGGGGCATCGACAAAGAGAGGAGGGGTGGCCATCCTCATTGCTAGGAACATCCCCTTCAATTTAGTGAACAGTACTGGATCCCAAGGCCGTTATGTAATTGTGCACACTCAGTTAGCATCACAGCCGATTATATTAGGCTCTATATATGGCTCCTAACAGTGATTCCTCCTTTTTATGAACTTATTGCGCTTGGTAATATCTGATACCTATAAGCTTATGATCATTGGGGAGATTGGAATTTAGTACTCCAGAATGATCTGGACAGATCAGGTAATGGGAGGCGGGGTTTATCCCCAGCACAAAGGAGCCTGAAGGACTTTATTAGTAAAGTGACCTTAGTCGATGTCTGGCGTGTTAACCCTAAGATACGACAATACTCATTTTATTCACGGTACATATAATTCCCATTCACGATTGATTATATTTTGGTCAGCTCTTCAGCGGTGCCCGATGTAATCCAGGCGGATATTTCTGCCAGGGTAGTATCGACCATGCGCCTGTTAGCGTGACATACAGGCCAACTTTAGAGAATAGACGTTCCCCACAATGGCGCTTAAACTGCCAAATTTTTAAAGATGAGTCCGCCTTTGATGATTCTCAAGGATTTTATTGGCCATTTTTAGCTGATAACCAAGACTCAGTAGACCAGAGAGCTTGGTCTGGGCTGCCATGAAGTGCTCCTCACGGGTATGCTAATTAAGATCGCCCTAGAAAGAAACATATTCAAAGGGACAAATTAGATTCCCTATTAACAGCAATTAAGCAGATAGAATGTGGTTTATCCCGTCCTCACCCGACTGGATTGGGCCAGATTGCACCAACTGCAAGCGCAGCACTGGCTTAGTAATGCAGCAAGCTGAGTTAGCACTTTGGGGACAAGACTTCAATACCTAGACATAGGGGAGAGAGCCGGAAACTTCTCGCTATGCGAATACGGCACAGACTCCGTTCAACACATTACGGAATCCGCATTGGTCAAGGGATCAGGTTTGTTGCATTCAGGAAATGTCTAAGGCTTTTGGGGCGATTTCTAGAGTTTATATGCTGAAAATCCTGAATCCAAGCCCTCACTGACAGAGATCACCTCATACTTGAACTCAATTATTCTCCCAAAGCTATCTGAGGATGAGGTGGAGGGTCTAGGCACCCCAATATCGGTCTTAGAGATTCAGCAAGCTATTCAGCAGATGCCCTTGCAAATCCCTGGACCGATGGGTTCCCCAGCAATTTCTACAAGGAATTCCTCCTACTATATCTCCGATTTTATTGGGTGTCTTCCAGTATTGGTTTGAGTATGGTATCTCTGACCCAAATTTCCTTGAGGCCACAATTTTGCTAAGTTTGAAGCCTGAAAGGACCCTCTTAATATGGATAGTTATCGCCCTATCACTTTTGAACACAGATATTAAAATATTGGCAAAAGTTCTTGCTAACAGATTGTCCAAAGTGATGGATAGGTTGGTCTGTAGGGAACAAGTGGGTTTTATGGAGGGGAGGTTGCCCCAGGATCACCTACGAAAACTGTTATATCTCATTGTGGAGGCTAAGGAATCTAAAATACCAGCTGTACTCCTTTCTTTGATGCCGAAAAGGCCTTTGACCGGTGTCCTGGGATTTTTATTCTCTACCCTTCGGCTTTTGGTCTGCCTGAGGTGTTTTTAAGATGGGTTAAAGTTTTGTATTCCTTCCTCTCTGCAGAATTAAATGTAATGGGGTATTGTCACGGTTATTAAGTTAGAGCGAGGTACTAGGCAAGGCTGCCCTTGTCCCCATTGCTTTTTAACTTGTACTTAGAGCCTTTTTACATAGAATAGCGGGAATTCATTTATAAAGGGTATTCAGGTAGGGGAATCCAATTATACACACTCAGTTTATGCAGATGATGTTTTATTCCATATTGAGAACCCTGGGATCTCCATACCGGCCGCCTTAGAGGAAATAGATAGTTTTTCCAGAGTATCCTATTATAAGTTAAATCGTACTAAGACAAAAATCTTTCCCTTAAATCATAGAGTTATTAAAGCGGATCTACAGTTTTTAGACTTGGTTGGGAGACTAAATCCTTAACATATTTGGGCATTAATATCAACACAAGTCTATCCTCGATGGTTAAAAATAATTTGGGTACTCTGGTTCAAACTATTTCGGAGACCTAAATAGATGGCGATTGCTCTCCTTCTCTTGTGGAGCAGACTGAATCTCCTAAAATGAATATTCTCCCTAGATTATTGTATCCTTGGGGTGCTTGGGGCTTATCTCCGAGAAAATGGTTTACAAACCTGCAGAGGATATTTAATTCCTTTTATGGCAGGAGAAGGAATACGTAGGTCTTATGTTAACTTGACTGCTTCAAAATTTAGGGTGGACTGGCGGCTCCTCTGTTTTCTTATATTATGCAGCCAACATATCTGCAAGCTGAGCTTGTGGGATGATGTCGTGAAGCACTGAATCCTATCTCCCTTATGGTTAGACATTGAGCGCGACCTGGCGAGGAAGAAGAGTTCTCTATGGCCCTTCTATTTGTTCCCCAGTCTGTCATCCCTAAGAGGTTAATAAACAACCCCATGGGTTGGTCTTTAAAAGCATATTACCAATTGCAAGTCATATTAGGGTTAAATGGTGGCTTTGAAAACCAGCCCATTTTTGAAAACCGCAAATCAAGGTCGGGGTGCTCGGACCGCCACCTTTGGCCCCAGATAAGCCATCTTTCATTTCGGATTTCTGGGAACATAGTAGCCACGCCCTTTTGACCAACTAAAAGGCTTTATGGGGTTGATGACCATGACTTTTAAGTGGTTACAGCTTAGTAAGGCCATAGCCCAGGCTTTTCCTCGCCGCCTCTGCCGGTCATATTTCGGATAGCATTACGCCCTATTAACTGTAGCACTCCAACCACATGCAGTTTCCAAAGTTTGTAAGTTACTTCAGGAATGGGATTGTAGGCTTCCTTCAGGCATTTGTTATTACTGGGTGAGAGAGTTGAATATCCAGGACACCGGACCTTTGAAAACTTTGGTGCACTATGTACAAATACGTCAAACAAGATAGGCTTAGGATGGTACACTTTAATATCATGCATCATCTTTATTTAACGCCTCTCATTTATTTAGGTGGGGCATGTGACACATCTCTGTGTTGGAAATGTAAAAAGAAGAGGGCACTTTGTATTATATGCTATGGTCTTGCCCGTGATACGGGCTATCTGGATGGCTGTCTACAGACTCTTGGACCCTATCCTTGGCTCAATTCATATGTTTACCCTCAGATTTGTTTATTATGTCTTTCCGCAGCCACCCCAGGACTTTGAAGGCTCAAGTCTCACTTGTCTCGGCTGTAATGAAACTGATAATATTAAGGCATTGGTCGTCCGACAAGCCTCCATCTTTGCTAGAGTGGCATCGGAATGTATCTTAGCATTGCAGCTGGAGAAACACATCGCATACATGCGGGACAAGCAAAGGTTTTATACATCCCTTGGGGCCCCATAGACACCTTCCTTATGGCTTGAAGCCAAGGCCCCAAACTCTTACTCCCTAAGGATTAAATGTGCTCTCTTTAGCTCGTAACCTGGGGAGGGGAAGAGGGGGTGGTGGGGAGTTTTACATCTTATACGCTTTATCGGAAGGTGCTTTATATGTATTATGCTGAGTTAATTGCTCTGTTCTGCACTTTCAGTGTAATTCTCCATTGTCTGATCTTTTGAGTGAGATGTATGTAAAGACAATAAAGAATGTTAATTACAAAATACAGTTGCCTTCAAGGTAGGTTTTGTAAGCAGCCCCAGTAGCATGGTAGGCTAAAGCGCTATCAAATCAAATCATCTTTATTTATAAAAGGCGCCTTTCCAGACCAAGGCGCCTGTACAATAAAACATATGAAATAATTATCCCAAAGGGAATAAAACTCATAAAATACAGTAGCAGCTTCAATGGTCAACAAATGCCAGACCTAAAAGATATGTCTTTAAGGCAGTCTTAAAACTCTGGACGGTCAGGGCAATCTCTGTCACTGATGAGGAAGGGAATTCCACAGGGTCGGAGCCATAAAACTAAATGTCCTTGCCCCAGATGTTTGTAAACGAACCCTGGGAATCTCTAGCAATCCTCATTGGTGGAT
Source organism: Neoceratodus forsteri (assembly GCA_016271365.2). Classification (NCBI taxonomy): domain Eukaryota; kingdom Metazoa; phylum Chordata; order Ceratodontiformes; family Ceratodontidae; genus Neoceratodus; species Neoceratodus forsteri. Next base: position 629,776,304 of record CM028133.1, on the reverse strand, counting down.
CAGAGAGGATGGAGGGATAGTAGGGCAAAGGAGATCTTCAGGTAACCTGGTCCCTGGTCGTAGGGCCTTGTAGGTTAATAACGCAACCTTGAAGGTGATCCACCATTGTATTGGCAGCCAGTGCAGTCCGTGGAGCACAGCGTTATATGGCTGGTTCTAGAGGTACCAGTCAATAGCCTGGCTGCCGCATTCTGCACCAGCTGCAGACGGTGGATGTCAACCCTGGTAGCCCTAGGTAAAGGGCATTACAGTAGTCAAGGCGGGAGGTAACAAAGTGTGAACCAACGTTGGAAGATCATCTGAAGGAACCAGGTGTGTAACCCGGCGATATTCCTCTGATGTAAAAAGAGGTTTTAACAACTGCTGACACTTGCGACTTTAGGGTCAGACAGTCATCAAACACAACACCCAGGTTCTGCACCCAGTCTGAGGTAGCTAGCTGGACACCTCCGAGCCATAGACCCGGGAGTATCTGCCAACACACCCACCTCATGATGACCTGGGTCCTCCACCAACATTTCAGTTTTTAGGATTCAGCCGCAGCCAGCTCACATTCATCCAGGCCTGGATTTTGGCTAGACAGTTGTTTAGCACCGAGACAGCATCATCCTGATCAGGCATTAAAGACATGTATAGCTGAGTATCATCTGCATAGCAGTGAAAACTCAAGCCATACCATCTAATAATTGCTCCCAATGGCAGCATATACACTGCAAACAATATGGGCGCCTAAATGGATCCCTCCGGTACCCCACAGGATAGAAGAAATGGAGCTGAGGAAAAACCCAGACACCACTCTCCGAGTCCTACCCATCAGGAAAGATCGAAACCATCTGAGGACAGATCCCGAGAGTCCACAGATGAACCGCAGGTGATCCAACAGTACACCATGGTCCACAGTGTCAATGCTGCAGAGAGATCAAGAAGAACCAAGATGGAACTAGTCTTTCGATCTCACTATCAGGAGGTCATTTAGTAGTCAAACAAGGGCTGTCTCTTCCTAAAACTGGACAGGAAAGAATCATAAACATTGTGGTTGGTCAAATGGTCCTCCAGCTGTAATGCCACCACCTTCTCAATAACCTTTCCCAGAAAGGGTAGGTTAGAGACAGGCCTGTAGTTTGCTAGACAGTCGGGGTCCAAGGAGGATTTCTTAAGAAGGGACTGAACCACAGCCTCCTTAAGGGGATCTGGAAAGATCCCATCTCCAAGGACAGCCAGATTGTTTCAGCAAGAGCCGGGCCGATAACATCCATGCAACCAACCAGCAGGCACATGGGGCCCAGATCCAAACTACAGTTGGTAGGACATAATGACTGGATAACCATCACAATATCGCTGAGTGTGGCGGCTAAAGTCGCACCACACAAACTGGGTGTCCGACATCTCCTGCCGACCACTGCTACTCACTTGAGAAAGGGTCAAGCAGATATCGATCTGATCGTGGCAACCTTACCTGTGAAGAATCAAGCAATCTCTTCTCACCGCTCGTGAAAAGCATTTCAGGCTGAAGACAGAGTGGATTACACAGTCTGTCCATGGTCCGGAAAAGCTGAGCTGGTCGATTCTGATACAGCAACAATTTCCCTGACAGGAATTCTGCCTTCTTATGGGAAATTGTTGATTGATAGACTGAATAATGGTCCATCAAACTAAGCCTGTCACACACCAGGCCAGACTTTCGCCATCACCCCTCTAACCTTTGTCCAACTCTCCTCAGCTCCCTCAAGGTCTCATCAGACCAAGGAGACCTGGGGCGAAAGGGTGAGTGGGCACCACAAATAGGAGTTAATGGAATCCAGGGCCTCTGTCACTGCCTTATTATAGGCTAGTACAGGGTCCCCTGGATCCAAGCATTCACTAGCATACCCGATAGGTCCAACACCGTCATCAAGAGAGACACCCTCAAAGTGCGGTATTGGACCATCTCCATAGGGCAGGCCTCCAGGAGGGCCTCAAAACGTTATGATGGTCAGACCACCCGACTGGTTCCACCACCAAATTGGATATCTCCATCCCCAGGAGAAGCACCAGGTCCAATGAATGACCACCAATGTGAGTCGAGGAGGAAACAACATGTGCTATCGGCCTTACCTACTGCCATGTCAGTGACCCGGTTTGGAAACTGACGACTGCCATTTGGGGCCAGCCGGGAGAAGGAGGATTGAGCATTCATAGGACTGCTGTACTCCCTCAGGGAGATAGGGGAGTTGGATGGCTCGCCATTGTGTTGCCGCCCAGCTGTGGCTGGGGAGGCAGCCCATGCAATGCCACATGGAGGGAAGGGAATCCACATTCCAGATGTCAGGGGCATCTTCAAGGAGATGGAGCTTGTCCACTGTGTGGTCCAGTGGCAAAAACCAGGTGGAAAACCCCTGGCTACAGGATGAAGACTGGCCCTTGCTGGCCCCACACTGGCAACTGGGCACCCCCACTGTACTGGGGCAGAGGGTGAGGGAAGGAAAATAAGTCCTGGAGAAGTCAGGGTGACAGAGCTGGGGGGCAGGGTCTGTCAGTCAGAAAGGGTTACATGAGCAGAAGGAGTATAAATAAATAATGAAAAAGAAAAAGTAGGTTTTGTGGCTGATCCTGCATTGTCTTAGTCAGTTGTTCAGTACTGTACTTGATCACACTGAGTGGTGCCAAGTGGTACCAGGACTTAAGTTGAGCTGGCTGGAATTGAAGCTGGGATCTTTTTTTTTTTGGAGGTCTTTACTGTTGCTGTGGTAAAGTTACCTATTACAACCACCTTTGGGATCGGAAAGAGAGAAAGAAAGTGAGTAGGGGTCACTCACATGTAGGATGAGTGCCAGATGGGGAGGATACATTACTGGACATCAAGGATTAGCAGCCTACCCTGCTACAGAGTTACACATTGGGGAGGTGCAAGATGATTGGAAGGCTATACATTTTTATTTAAACATGTCAGGTGGATTTGAGTTTAAGTCTGCAGTGTGGAGATTTAGAAATGTATCAAACTGTAGTTTTTTTTAATTTGTGGCATGTCAGGGGTATAAATGTTTTAAACCTTACACACATGGCTGCCAGAATTTTTCTTTTCACACAATTTGTGGGAGGCATGGATATAAAACTAGGCTACGTCCTGCTTTGCAAAAGGGCATACCTATCTACCTTTCATCCCTGTAATTAGGACATGAACATTTTAAGACCCTCAAAATGAGGGACAACTGGGGACCACAGACCCTCAGAATGAGGACACATTCTCAAACATGGAGATACAAGCTCAAAATACTGTGGAAACCATTGTATTTACTTGTACATTTATTTTTGATTTAGTATCTTAGAATACTATGAATTTCTGCTTTAAATACAGAATTCACAGCACATTCTCTGTGTGGGACTGAGCACATTCTCTGTGAGGGACTGAGCAATTTATGGTAAATGAGGGACGTCCCTTATAATCGGGACAGTTGAGAGGTGTGCAAAAGTTTCTGGACAGGTTGTTGCTATTTAAGCACCTGGGTTTTGAAACCTCTCAGCCAATCAGGACACAACAAATTCCTTACAAACTTTATAATCTAAATTAACTTCACGCCTTACCTCCTGCTCTCGCCAGCGACCCAAGTTTGCCATGCAAGTGGGTCTCCAGGGGTTGGCCAGGGTGGGAGAGAATCAGCGTCCAGAGGACAGCTCTTCTGTCCCACGGAGGAGGGGCACAGGACCGCATCAGTCTGACACCTCAGCGGTGGCTGGATGCCAGCACCAAGGCCTCTCAGACATGTAGGGAGGTGGAGCAGTCAGCCGACGTGATATGGGCAGATATACGCACAGCACAGCCATTGCTGACATGGCATGCTCCACCCATGGGGAAGCCAGAAACTCATGAAAAATGGCTGGGCATGTTGGATGACAGCCGATCCTCGAGGCCCCACCTCGGCAGGGAGCAGCCCTCCCGACACTGGATCCTTACTTGGTGGGGATATGGGGGTCTCTGCCACGCTGCCATGGAGGGCATAGCCATGGGGGATGAGGAGAGGTCATGCTTGGTCAGGTGACAGGGCAGGGAGTCAGTATGAACGTGGGCTGACCTGATGAGGAGCAGAAACAATGTAATTTAAAAAAAAATAATAATCTACACTAACTGCTCTCTGGGCTGTGAAATCCCTCATTGAAACTTGAGTTTGAAATATTTCCAGCAAACACTGGGCAGCGACTGGAAACCTGCTGTACCACATACTGTATTTTGATGTAAATAAGGCTGCTGAGTGGTGGAAAGTAGTGTGGCAAATCTCCCATATCATAGTCTACAAAGTGGCCTAGCAGGAATATGTGCAATGGTGCAGTAAAGGAGAAGTGGGAACCTGGTCTTCTCATGGTTGAAACACAAGCTTTTAGGAGACAGAGGTTCAAATCCTACCACAGTCACTCACTCACTGTGTGCCTTTGAGCCAGTCTCCTTTGCATCTGAGTTAGGATATCTTGGGTAACTAAATACATTGTATGAGCTTTAGTGACTAAACCAGATAGCTTTGTTATGAAGCTATAGAGAATCTGTTTTGCTGGCAGCCGAACACACACATTAAAGAGCTAGTGTACTGCCTAAAACTATTATTAGTTTTCAAAAGCAGTCAACCATTACCATTTACATCTGAGGTACATTTTCTTTTCCCTTTGGTTAATTAGAAGATTTTTTACCTGAGGTTAGTAGGTGTGATGTGTGGAACAGCACTGTGCCTGGCAGCTGACATATTAGGCTCTATTCTCCCAACTACCTCATCAGCATTGTGACCTCACTGTGACATCACTGCTGCCTAGCAACAGCCATTCAGTGGCTGCTAGGCTAGTCACCTGTGATGTCGCTGTCAGTGAGATCAAATGCTGATGATGTAGTGGATGGGGACAGATATTTCTGCTGCCAGACTGAGAGCCATTCCACACATCCAGCACAATATTATCCTCAGACTCTCTAACGAGCAGAAGGAAAAAGAAAATACTTCAGAAATAAAAGTTGCAACTGCCTACTTCTTAAAATTTGTATTCTTTTTCTGGCAGCCTGTTTTGTTGCAGTAGCTCTTAAAGATGCCTACATGCTTGAATGGGGATGGTCTGAGATGCTGGGAATCAGTGTCATCTCAGAATTGTATTATTTTGTTGTGTTGTGCTGTGCTGTTATGACATTGATGTTTGTAAAGAGACCAGTTCCAGTGATCTTGTTTGTGCCTGTTTCCCTTCCTCGTTCAGCGTCTGGAAGTGAGCCTCTCATAGTCACCAAGTTTCAATCAAATAATGAAATAATTAAATAAGTGAATCCGATTACTGAATCTGTCTTGGAAACACTGCAGTGGTACTCCGTTATATATTGAAGATATTCAGTAGAGAAGTACAGCAACTGGAGGCTTGAGAAGACAAAGGCTTACCATTACTTTAGTAAAACCTTCAGAAGATTACTTTCAGGAAAGAAAAATCTGTGTTTTTTTTGTTTGTTTTTTCTCATTTGGTTTGACAGTTATCAAGTATCCACCCCTTAAATTAGTTATGTTGTATATTTCTGAAGTCTTGCTGGAAATCTGCTGTGTCCTGCAGAAATGTGTTTTGCTTTCAAGGGTTTACTTAAGACCATTCCTTGTGATAAGATGGCAAAAGGACACTGCCAAAAGATAGCAAAGTAAAAACAACTCCCACTAATGACAGAAAGACCGTTAAAGAATAAATAACTTCACAGGCATTACAGATGTATGAGCCAGAGTGGGGAGGCATGGGATTGGGGAATTCTAGAAAGAAGCTGCAAACTCTGCCCTTTTAAAAAGACTAGACTTGTGGGGAAATTGGTACTGAGATGTTTTTATTTTGTTTTGCTTTGGGGTCAGTGATCTAGACAATGCTGCCTGTTTTCAGGCATGAACTGCACACTGCAGTACAAAAGCAAAGAACAGACAGTGCATGAGAAATGAACAGATACTGTGTGAATCTACGCAAGGGAAGGGATCAAAGCAATGGAACTAAAGGGTAAACAGGGAGGAGAAGAGGCATCGGGTCACCCTGAGACAGGAAATGGCACCACAATACGCACGGAGGTTGCATACCCACCCCTGTCTCAGGGGAGGAAATGGACAAGGAAAGATAGAAGGCATCCTAGGATGGCAGAAAAGGGGACATTGTTGATGGGGACCTGAATATGCCAGATGTTAACTAGAGCACCTTTGCTGCAACCACATCCAAGAGCAGGGTCGCTCTTGATGCCCTACAGGGGCATGTCTCAGACAGCTAATGCTGGAACCTACTTGGGAGGAGCAGTCTTAGACCTGGTACTCTCAAATGGGGACAGAGAGGATCTCAGATTTAGAAGTGGGTAGCCATCTGGGAACAAGTGACCACCAAACAGTGTGGTTCATGATAAACACAGCCATAGAGTCAAGCCATACAAAGTGAGGGAACTGGACTTTAGGAGGGCTGACTTTGGCAAATGGGAGAGTGCCTCAGAAAAGCACTAGCAAATGGGCAAGAAGGAGGGTAGGAGGAACAATGGGAAACATCAAAACTGCCATCACAGAGGCAACACGTCTTTGTGTAAAGCAAATAAACAAATCAAAATGGTGGAAAGCACCACTATGGTTCTCAAAAGAGTTGGCGGGGAGGATAGGGAGAAAAGATAGCATTCAGGAAGTATAAGGAACCACAGAAGGAGCAAGACAGAACTCTATCAGTTAAAGCAGAAGGAAGTGGGAAGGCAATCGGACTAGCAAAGACCCCAACTGAGGAAAAAGATCACCAACTCAGTTAAGAAGGGTGAATAAAACCTTTATGGGTACATTAGGGATCGAAGAAAGACCAAGGAGGGATAGTGAGGTTTAATAAAGGGGATGGTGGATGGGCAGAGAGTGACAATGAAAAGCAGGGATACCGAATGAATATTTATAATTTATTTAGGTTTTGTTGACCGGGTAATTGCACTAGACAAATTCTGCCTATTTTCACACGACCTGTGGGGGATGGGGACTACAGATGAATGCCAACTGACTTTGAACCAGATTAAGCTGTTGGTGGTATTTTAATGAATGGGGAAATTTAGACAGGGCACCAGGTAAATTCCCCTACAGTTTGAAGCAAACCTTTTCGTTTAAGGGACAGACCTCGCCAAGGACTGGGGGATATTATGAAGCCAAACTTGAATCAATTGACTGGTCCCCTAAATTGTTCTGGAGCAGGCAGGCTGGGAGCAGGACCCTCAGGGAAATGGTTGCCTGACCCTAAGGATTCTTCCTACCAGGAATTTTTGTTTAATTCTGTGGCAACCAACGGTGCATTAAAACAGAGCTCCACCTCACCCCGGGTAATGTTACAAATGACACTGTTTTGATTGGGGAAATTGTTGCTGATACTGTAATACCTGTACAGGTGGTTGGGAATGTTTTAGATAACACCCTCCTGTAGGGGTGGAATTGATGTAGGTGCACCTATAGAAAATGTAAATCAAGAAAAGTACAGGGGATAAGACAGTAGATATTAAAGTTTCAAAGCCTGTTAAAAAGATTTCTGACCTCTTTGCTACCAGGGAGAGCGGCCCCCAGCCCAATATGGTCAGGCTTCTGTACAACAGGGTGGCTGGAGGACCTCCTAACAGGGTATACATAGCTAGGAACTTATTAAAGACATCCCATGCTTATTTTTTGTCAGAGATTTTTGCCCTAATTAGTTTAGGCAATGGGAACTATGACATAAGTTTCAAGAGCGTTGCTAACTTAGAGAGGTTTTGGGCCCAATATCAGATGTTAAGGAACATCCCTGTTTGGATTCCCTTTGTGCTATAGCATTGACAAGGCCACAGGTCAAAACAGTTACTGTGATGTTTAAAAATGAAGGGGTCCACGTAGAAGACATTTTATTTTGGTTACAACAACATTGTGACATATTAAGGAAACCTGTGCCTACGTTGGATAGTGAACAGATCTGGGATGGGGCTGGTGTATAAAATTAAGTTGCACTCCTCGGATGCAGGACCTATGCACCTACCTAGCTCCTTTTTTTTTGGGAAAGGACCCGAGGGTCTATTTTTATAATGTTCAGCCTTGCTCACGTTTTAAGTGTGGTTCAAGAGCACATTTTAGTTTAGTGTGTGACTCACCATACTGTAGCCATTGCTTGGGGATTGGGCATGCTTCCTCTGCATGTCTGAACCTCTTTAAATGTAACTTACGTGAGCAGACAGCACACGATACAGGCGCTCGCGCCTGGGCGTCCTCAACAGGGAAGACTGTCCGTCTCAGGAAGGCATAATCAATGTGGTCCAACACCAGCAAGCCAAATGGGTAGCTGCTCAGGACTTTCAGAACATTGACACACAGCCAAATCAGACCCCAGTGGGTGGTGTACAACCAGTAGGTGTGAAGGTGGTGGGAAAAACACAAAACTCTGAAGTCACGCAGGTTGCCATAGAACCCCTGGACCAATTGTAGAAAGCTCACAGGACAGTATGGATGTGGAGAAAAGGGTTATGCCACCCCCCACCCGTGGACAAAGAAGGGCCTTTCAAACAATCTCCTTAAAGAAAAGACTTAGATCTGGGAAGTTACGGACCCTTAAATCTAAACAAATGTACCTTAAGATAGGCCAATGAGCCAGTTCCTGGAAAATAGGGAACAGATAAGCCACTTTACCTAAAGAAGGAACAGATACGGACTCAGATGAAGAAGAGACCGATTCCTCTATTATATCAAACACAGACACAGAAAGCAGTGGGGAGGGATCCATTGCAAAGCGGACTAGACAATGTAGGACATCTAAGACCCCTAGTTTTTCCTCAAGGTAAGTAACTTCTACTGAATAGCCTCACTGTATGCACTATTAGCATTAATAGTATAAAAGTGAGAAGAAGTGTGTGGGGGCTATGTTCTCTCCCAAACAGTTGCAGAGTGATATTATTTGTGTGGTGGACACCGTCTGAAAACCAATTATGAGTTACAGCAGACCTCCAAATCCTGGCCTTTAGGACCATCCTTTTGGTCCTCCGGAACAGAGGCCTGTGACGGGTGGGTATTATTTTCTGATTACAGGCTTAAAGTGTCACAGTTGGTGGACATCCATCCTGGACTTGCCTTGATGCTGGACGGTTCTGATGGTCCCTGTAGGTACAGGATTATAGCCATATATGCCCCACAGACAAAGGTCCAAAGAGTTTCCTTATTTAAAGAAGTACAGCCTTTCTTGCATACCTCTAGGATGGTATACTGGCTGGGGATTTTAACTGTGGCCCTCTAGGGCAGATGGGGTTTACAAACAGGGAAGGTTTTTTCTGATACTAATGTGCTGAACAACATTTTAAACCAAGCAGGGCTTATTGTTGCCCATAGGAGAGTACACCCTAAGGGTGGCTTTACCTTCCATAAAGGGATATTAAGAACAAGGATAGATTTTGTCTTTCTCTCATCAGGATTAATGGTTCAAGAAGCACACACTTTAGCTTGTGAGTTCTCTGATCACATGATTATCAAAATACGTACACAAACAGGGCATTCTCCACAATGCAAGAAGCAGTATTGAAACTGAATGAATCAGTACTCACTGACCCCGTGTCCAGAAAGCATGGGAAAGAGAGTGGGTGGCAATGTTATCAGTAGTGGAATGCTACTCCGAACTGGTGGATTGGTGGAAGACTCAAAGAAAACATGGTGTTCCTTTTTTCAACAAAAGGCACAAGCTAAATTCACCTTTGAATATCTCACTACCTACCTGCAGCTTAAACAACAGCTGCAGAGGGTCATTTCCTGATGGATACCACAGACAGTATCTGAGTGCACAGGTTAGTAATTTAAAACCCAGATGGTGGCAGTACAGTAAGACAGGGCAAAACCCTATAGCAAGAACTTAGATTTGGCACACAGATGGTAAAAGTGGTCTGGATTCTTTTAAGGAGAATAAGAAAGGGCTGAGAGTAGATTTATAACACAACTCTCTTCCTCCTCGGAGAAGTGCTTACCTCCTCTTTAGAGTTACTAGGAGTAGTGTAAGAATAGGTGACTCAAACTTCTGGTACCGCCGGAAACAGCTGTCCAAGGAATCTTAGCTTCTCTGGGGCTACCCACGCTCCAGGATAATGACGCCCAGGAACTAGTTATAGAGGTTATGGTAGAGGAAGTTAAGGTGGCCATTTTAGAACCATCCATCAACACAGTCCCAGGATCTGATGGACTGGAACAGAGTTTTATAGGACATTCATGGACAGCCTTTCTCCGCACTAGTGATCTTTTATAATCACATTCTACAGACATCCACATACTCAGCATCTATGATAGATGCCATTTTAGTGTTAATTCACAAGAAAGGTACAAGGGAGGACACTGGAAATTGGAGGCCTCTAAGCCTGTTGAACTCGGATTTGAAGATTCTGAGTAAAATATTACTGGCAAGGTTAGGAATGTTGTCCCTTCTCTGATAAGCCCTTTTCAAACTTGTGCTATACAGAGTAGGAAACAACAGGATAACTTGATAGTTTTACAAGAAGCCCTTTATCAAGGGGAATTGGTATGGGAAACAGGTTATGTCTTAAGCTGGACCAAGAGAAAGCCTTTGATAGGCTGTCCCATCATTTTTGTTTTCCACATTATTGGGATTTAGGATACCAGTCATCTTTGTAAACTGGATAAGAGGGATGTCTGCTTCCTTCCTCTGGCCAAACATAAATGGCTGGTTTGGAAGGAAAGTCACATTTTATAGGGGCGTTAAGCAAGGATGCCCTCTAAGTCCTCTTTTGTACACCTTTGGAATAGATATTTTAATTAGACTAATATGGAATCATACTGATTTGGTGGGTATTACACTTGTTGATTCTTTACAGGTGAAGATTTTGGCCTATGCAGATGATCTGGTTTTGGTGCTCTCTAGTACATCATCAGAAATGCAATTAACAACTGTGTTAATATAGTTTTCTCATCTGTCTAGGTCCAAAATAAATTTTGGGAAAAGTAAGGAGATATTTTGGGTAATACCCCTATACCAAAGTCAGGCATGTGGACCGGGATTAATATCTCGTCAGATCCCATTCTTATAATAGGAGTTCTATTTGGACCAGGGAATATGGCACAATTAAACTGGTCAGGAAAATTGAACATGCAACTAAATTAGTTAATAGTTGGAAAGGGCAGCAATATCCAAAAGAACAGGGTACTTTTAATAAAACCCTATTGAATTAGCATGTTGGTTATATTCCCCCAAGTCTATCTTTACCAGCTTATAAAGTGTTATTCTTCCATGCCTTTTAGGGCTCTCAATTGAGTCCAGTTAAGAGGAAATTCACATATTTGTCAGTCAAGAAGGGTGGTGTAGGGATGGTTCATCCTATACGCCTTCTTTCATAGTTTGTTTTGAATAATAATTTGCCCCCAGCCTTATGCCCTAGCATGAAAGTGTGGGCTCCCTTAATTCAGGAATGATTAAATCCTTGTAGGTTGGCATGGGAGAACACAAAGATAAGATCTATTCCTATTGAGGTGCCAGAGTTCGGAAAGAGTGTATTAAGTGGGTTATTAAATGGAAGGTTACCCCAGCACAATCGATGACTATGGATAGGAGGGGGACATAAGACTATACTACAAACTGAGAAGACATCAGCGGTAGAATTCCAAGGGTGTTCAGCTAACAAACAAACATATGTTCTGCAACAGCTATCTAATCTTAGGATGCCAGCATTTATATGGGACTGCATGGCTCAGTAATTATGGTAGACTGGGCATCAAGGGTAACAACAAACACAAACAGTTATCAGAATGATACTGTCCCAGAGAAACATGTATTTTGATCTTGGAAATGTAGGAACACCTCTTTCTGGAATGTCCCTACACTAAATCTTTTGGGCATACTTGGCACAGTTTTGGTCAGATGACCAACTGGCAACACCTACATATTCAGAGATTATGTATGGGCCAGAGGAGAATAGATTTAATAAATATCATAGCGATACTTTATATATAATCTTTGCTTTTGTTAGATTTTATTTATGGCAATCAAGGTATATGTTAGTAATACAACAAAGGATTGTTACTTATCAGGAGCTTTTGAATAACATAAAGTTGTCTTTACAGAGTGTACAAAATGCAGATGTGAATAGATTCCCATTAGAAAAATCACAACATCTCTGGTTGAATTGTTTCGGTTGGCTGCATTAAAGCTTAAGCTTGCTGTATAATGAATTTATAGGATATTAAGTTGATGGATGTATAAAATATGACTGATGGATTATATATGAATATTAATGTTTATATTTTTTGTAATGAAGTCCAACAATTATAAAAATTCCTATACTCTTTTGAGAAGTGCCATGGGATCTTTAACATCCACCTGAACTACCACCAGAACAGGCAGATGGGACCTCAGTTTAACATCTCATCCGAAAGACGGAACCTCAGGAGGTAGCACCCCCTCATGCTGCACTACAGTGTCAGTATCGGATATTAACCCAAGTGCCTGGTGTGGGGCCAGAATACAGCCTTCTGGTCTCCTGCCTCAGAGGCAAGTGTGCTACCTGCTGAGCCACTGACACTGTGCTTATCAGTATTCACAAAAGAAGAGGTAGGATTACCTAATCCATTCAATAGAAGCACTCTGGATAGGGTGTTGATACCAGTCCATTCACAGAAGAAAGGGTTCTGAAAGAACTCCTAAAACTGAAAGTGGACAGAGCAATGGGTCTGATGGGATTCATCCCAGAATTCTAAAAGAACTAAGGGAGAACTAGTGACACTGCTGACTACCCTTTTCAACAAATCATGGGAGGATGGGGTGGTACCTGAGGACTGGAGGCGGGCAGATGTGATTCCCTTCACAAAAGTGGGAATAAAGTAAGAGGAAGAAAACTACAGACCTATTAGTTTGACCTCAGGGGTAGGAAAATGATGGAATCATTTCTGAGAGAAAGAATTGTTGAGTACCTAGAGGCCAATGGGGCTGAGGACCCAAGGCAGCATGGATTCATGGCGGGAAGGTCATGTCAAATGAATCTAATAGATTTCTTTGACTGGGTGACCAAAGTAGTAGACCAGGGAGGGCTATGGACATGGCATACCTAGACTTTTAGCAAGGCATTTGACACAGTCCCACACAAAGATTAATAAACAAATTAGCAAGCCTGGGAGTGGGTCCCAGGGTGGTAGCCTGGGTAAAAAACTGGCTGGACAACAGGACACGGAGGGTAATAGTAAACGGAGTCCACTCCAAAGAAAGGGGTTACTAGTGGGTTACCACAGGGTTCAGTACTGGAACTCTTCCTTATAAATGTCTTTATAAGTGACATTGCAGAGGGACTGGAGGAAAAGTATGCCTCTTTGCAGACAACACAAAGGTCTGCAACAGGGTTGATACCAAGGTGGGGTGGAAAGGATGAGAAGGGACTTGGCAAGGTTGAAGGACTGGATAAAGAACAGAAGTCAGAGAGTTTGCATTAAGGAATCATTCTATGCATGGGCAGAGGTGATGAGTGGAATGCCCCAGGATTTGGTGCTGGGCCCTTGCCTTTTCAACCTGTATGTGGCTTCATTACGTATGAAATGCAGGATGTTTGGCTATACAAATTGGCAAATGATTGTAGGGTGGGAGCAGTAGTAGATAATAACATTTCTCCACTTCAAACTGCATTAGACCGTGTCTCAGGGTGGATTATGATTCAAAATGACACTTAGTCAGGACAAATGTACAGTCATGCACCTTGGGAAAAATAACCCAGCCACACATACATACATATTGGATAATAAACCCCTAAGAGTCACGGTGGAGGAAAGAGACTTGGGGATTCTGGTATCACAGGACATGAAGTTCACAGCACATTGTAGGAACATCACACAAAAAGGGAATAGAGTTTTGGACTGCATATTTAGACACATAGCAGCAAGAAACAGGGAGGTCATTCTGCCCCGTACACATCACTTGTGAGACCAGTCCTGGAGTATGGTGCACAAGTCTGGCCGCCCTACAAGAAGGAGACTTGACAATGCTGGAGAGAATTCAGAAAAGGGCTAAAGAGGAATGACTAATATGGTATGGAAGGATTATGGAAACAAGACTGAGTGAGCTGAACCTGTTTTCACTGGAGTACAGGAGGAAAAGAGGCGATATGTGCTTATATATAAAGCATGAGCGGAAAATGATCTCTGGGAAAATGTGGGCCCGGAAGCCACTGAAAATGTGTCTGATACCAGGTCACATCCCTTGCAGCTAAAAGCAAGACCTATAAAACTAGTAGGAACCAGCAAATGGTTTCACTAAAGAGTAGTTCATGAATGGAAAAGGTGACCCTTGGAGGTGGTGGCAACAAACACACAGACATTCAAACATAAATTAGACCCATTCCACTGAAGAAGATGAAAGGTTATCTAAGGTGAGCACAATGGACACAAGTCTTCTAGCTCTGTAGAACTCCTATGACTCCTATGGTCAAAAGTATGGCTGCTTAGATGCAATGCAAAGAAGTTCAAAGTAATGCACCTGGGAAACAAAAATCCAGGGAAGAGTACACAATGAGGGGAGGTACTAACAACAACAAAATGGAAAGGAACCTGGGGTAGTCATTCAGATGACCTAAAGGTAAGCAAGCAATGTGAGAAGGCAGTAAGGAGGGCTGGGGTATACTGGGATGTATAGGAGAGGCATCACCAGTAGAAAACAGGAAGGTTTTATCCCTCTGTACAGACAGTTGGTGAGACCCCATCTGGAGTACTGCATGCAATTCTGGAGACCCCATCTCTGCAAGGACATAGACATGATGGAGGCAGTCCAGAGGAGGGCAACTAAAATGGTGCAAGGTCTGCACCAGAAGCCGTGATGAAGAGAGACTAAAGGCCTTAATATGTATATCCTTGAGGAAAGAAGGGAGAGGGGGACATGATAGAAACTTTTAAGTACCTCAAGGAATCAACAAAGTCCAAGAGGGTTGCATCCTTCAGAAAAGAGATGTGCAAGAACAAGGGGGAACAATTTGAATGTGAGGAAGTATTTTTAATGGAGAGGGTGGTATATGCATTGAATGGCCTTCCCGAGAGGTCGGTGGTCAAAAACAGTGGGGAATTCAAGAATGCATGGGACAGACATAAGGCAATTCTGATGGAGGGTTGGAAGGTGTAGGCTGTTGGTTAACTAGGATCTGCAGCTTATCCAATACATAGGGAAATGGGCAGACTGGATGGGCCAAGCGGTCCTTATCTGCCATCAAAGTGTATGTTTCTATGAATCAAGTGCAATGACAGATTGCCATATTTAATAAGTAGTTCCTGTGTCCAGATTTGATATGTTCATGTGTGAATTGGATACAATGACAAACTGCCATATATAATAAGTAGTTCCTGTGTCCAGATTTGATATGTTCATGTGCAGAACTGCAGATCAGGTACAATGACACATTGCCATAATTAATAAGTAGTTTCAGTGTCCAGAGTTTATATGTTCACATGCAGCAGATTTCTTAAGATCCATTGGTAATGAGTTCTAGAAAATTGGAGCAAAACAGTTGCAGGATCTTTGACCCATTCCAGTTGATACCCTAGGTTTTTTAAACAGACATGCACTGAATTTTAAATGAAGCAACAGATTATTGATTATTTTAAGTCCTTCTTGAAACATTTAAAACAATTCTTGAATGGCATTGTACTTATGTGTTCACTCGTAACAAAATGTTTAAAGCACATACATACACACCTTGTCTTTCAAGAACAATGCACAGTAGGAAAGAAAATCAAGCTTATTCATAGATTTGAAATTGACACGAAACAGAAATGCACCATCATGCTTTTATGTAAAATAATTTTATTAAACCATTTAACATGGAAAATTCATACAAACATTAACTGTAAAAACAAGTGCATATATGACAACAGACAGTGTGATAAATTCCACATTGTACAGTACTTTAGAGAGCAGTTCCATCCTACTGATCTTACCTCCTGGTGGGGAGGCCCCTCCAAGGATGTTTTAATTACCTATAGTCACCCAGCATCTCAAATCCATTCTAGCAGACATTCAGCACAGAGGGTTATGTGTCGTCTCACCTTTAGCTATGCTTCCTCCCTGTGGGGGACAGCTTTGTACTTATGTGGGAAGGAACCTGCTTCAATGCAGCTAGCATATGTTGCCATGTAGACTGAAAAACACCTTCTTAGCTGTTAGCTTTGTATTGGGCTTTTTCTATTTTAAGGCAGTCTAGCATGTTGTTAAACCAGTGGGCTATCGTAGGCACAGAGGAGCCCATCCAGTGCTGGGCTGTGGTCTTCTTGCATTGATGAAGGCAAGGTCCCACACTGGGGTTTCTTTGAAGAACAGTATTGAGGAATCTCCTCCCAACAACAATACCAAAGCTGAGAAAGGTTAGAGTTTATTAAGAACCTGTTCCATTATGTTGATCACTTCCACCAGAACCCTTTAACTTTTGGACATGCTAATGCTGGGTGGATATGGTGCTCCTCCTCCACTCTGCACTTGAGGCATATGGACTCAAGCTCTGGCTTCATTGTATGCAGTCTGCTTAAGTGTATAATAGGTCCTATACATGAATTATTTTGAATTTACTGAGCTTATTATACTTAGCACCATACTGGGCATGGTAAATCGCCTTTGCCATGCATCTACCGATATGTCTTGCTCCAGGTTAGATGCCCACCATTTTTTAATGTAACTTAAATAATCTAACAGGCTCTTCAGTAGTAATTTGTAATGAGTGGAGAGAGGTCTTGCCCAGGTTAGGGTTTGTAAACAACATTTTCTATGGGAGATAACTCTGGTGCTCCACTCAGTCCTGACATGGCTTTTTCAAGATGGTTCTTAACTTTAAGATACAGAAAAACTGCTTGAGTGTAGGCAAAATTCTCTTTAAGTTGTATAAGAGTTTAAGTGTACTTCCGATATAACATTCCAACCTGTGGTAGCCCTCTCTACCCCAAGACAGGAGACCCTGGTGTTGAAATACATCATAGCCTTGGATCCCCTTGAAGACTTGCAACAGCCAGGCTCTTGGAGACACTAATCCCATCTGCTCAATCAGTCTGTGGGCTGCTATCCAAGCCTGAGCTGCTGTTCTTGTGAAGGGTTCCTTAGTTTCCTAGCATCCGTGTAGCAGTCCTGGTACTCAAGACCCCCCTCTGGGAGAGGATTTGGCCATCCCACCTGTCCTTCCACCATCAGTTGCCAGATTGGGCATTCCTTGTTTTCCAGTTTTGCCAGAAATGCCAGTTGCACAGTTAGATAGTAGTAGTGCATGTTTGGCAATGAAAGGCCTCCTTCTTTCCCATCACCTTGTAAATCTGCAGCTAATAACCAGGCAGGTTTGTTCTGCTAAATAAGCCCATCAAACAAGACATTCAGCTGTGTGAATAATTTCCATGATACACTGACTGGCTGTCCCTGAAACTGAGTATAAGAGCCTTGGAGTATGCACATTTCAATACTTTGTATCCTTCCTAGCATGGAGAGTGGCAGAGTCGCCCATCCTCAAGGGTGGTCTTTATGTTGCCTAAGAGTGGGGATAATTTATACGAATAGGTCTGTCTCCTTGTTGGAGATAGTTTTACGAAATGTTTAAGTGCTTGTGCTTTCTTTAGTTGGGAATTGTGGTTAGGGTTTAGCCTGTCCCTCCCATCCCCAGTAATATTAGATCTTCAGGGAATCTCTTGCAGCAGGTCTACCCTTGGGTATCCACCAGAGGGCATTCTGGCCGACAGTAGCTTTCACCAGTAGTATTGACTGGGGCCGCCCACAATGATGTCACTATGTTCAGGTCTATAAATACTTGGGCAGCCCTTAGAGGCCTCAATTCTTTTCCTGCCATCTCCCAGCTCACTGCATGTTGTAGTTCTTGCCACAAGTGTATTCAACATCATCATGTACATGGAAATTGACATTAAAATGGATTACATTTTTTTCCTCACCTAATGTATGTCTTCTTGAATTGTTATTTCAGAAATGCCGTTGTGACCGGAAACTCTACCGATGCAACACACATTTGGTCCACATTTGTTGTCTGGGGCTGCCCGTAATGTTCAATCCTCTGCCCACTGCCAGGTCTTCAGTCAGGCTACCCATCGTCAGTGACTGCACGAGCTTGAGGCTTACCTCATGGAACAGAAGGTTGATCTCTCTGAGCAGGAGGTTCCCTCATGCCCCCATTGATGACCTCTCAGACCTCCCAGACATCCCATTCCAAGCATTCATCAAAACACAAACATAGAGACAAAGACTGATCTTTATCACAAGGTAAGACTTCATGCCCGTCAATGGCTACCACTTCTGGTGGCCCATCAATGGTGTCCACTTCTTCTGCTGTGATTTCAGAAAAAGGCCATTTGGAAAAGCCTAGAGGCCTTCATTAACTGCAGATCTGTCGGTCCTGTTTCGATGACTTTGAGTCAGGCCTTGTCAGTTGTGACCACGTTTGCTCCCTCTTCATCAGCGGGTCACTGCGCCGTCGATGACCTCATGCTCCAGCATGAACCAGTGTACTGTTGATGACTAGCACTTTCCGACATTCCTCCACTTCACCTTTTCAGACCCCATCGATGAAGTCCTCTAGCATGCATAAGGGGTATATTACTGTTGACCAGGGGTTCTCTAGGAAGATCCTACTGAAGTTACTGCCTTCTTCTCAGGCAGGTAGATGCATCATGAGACAGTGCTTCTCATGGTTCAGGCTGTTGGTCGCGTCCACAGCTGCGCCCCAAGCCTTCTGTGTTGCCTCCTCCCGGTAAGGGTAATCCCAGGACTCCAGCCACACCCCCGCTGTCCAGTCGATGGCTCCTTCTGTCGGCGTGGCTACTGTGGTACAAGCTGTCCTTGAGGTAATGAAAGGCCTGCAACAGACACAGCTTCATACTCAACCTCAGCCTCAGCCCTCCTCGTCTCCCTCACCACCTCCTACTAAGAGGCCTCTGCAGGACCCATCTCCAGCCCCTCGAGGATCCTTCTCCCACACCTTCCTTCCATTCTTTGGAAGGAGAGTACCTCCTGGATTATAAGGAAGACTATGAGGAAGACCTGGATATGGGTGATGGCCTTCACCTGCCTTCAGTGCATCTACTGTGTCCTCTGTGGAGGAGGACCCAGGTTTTTATATCCCTATTCACCTCCTGATGATCCAACTTTTATGGCCATCATGGCACAGATTCAACAAGTGATGGCATTCAGTACCACAGAACAAGATAAGCATTGCCAAAATAAGGTGGATTACTTGGACCTGCCAGAGAACCCTGCCATTGTAGTACCTCCATTGATACAGACTTACCAAGACAACATACTGGTGGCATGGCAGTGCCCTTCATCCATTCCACCTGTACCTAGAAAGGCTGATCACCTCTATCAGGCACCAACGGACCATCCTTTTTTTGCTGTTGCACCACAAGCCAACTCTGTGATCATTAATGCAGCCCATGATAGGATAAAACATCCTAAACACCTGAGCTCCCTCCCACGGACAGGGAGTCAGAAGATTAGATTTGATGGGCAAGTGTAGTATATCAGGCTGCCTCTTTAGACATGCACATACTTAATTACATTGGCCATATGCTTAGATACCAAAAACACTCAAGACTACTGCTGTGGAGGTGGCTAACAAGCTTCCTCAATCAGCAGAGAAGGCTCAGTTGCTTTTAATTTTTCAGACTGACACCAGCCTCTCCGTCATCTCCTCCCGTGGGATATGATGCTGTCGACACATACTCCGGCTTCAGTCGTAGGTGTGACCCTCCATAGACATGCCTGGTTAAGGGTCTCAGGTTTTACTCCTGGCGTCCAACCAACAATACTGAATGCCCCTTTCAATAGGCACAAGTTCTTCAGATCAGAGACGAAACCATCCTGAATGGCTTCCGGCTTCAGGCCATGCCCTCAGAACAGTACATGGTGTGTACCACACTTCACAACCTGCGGGTCAGTAGAAATATTACCATCCCTTCCAATTCCACAGGGCCTCCTGTCAGCGTGGCCCTGGCTGACAGTCCACTAGGTGCCAGCAACAACCCCAGCCTGCTGGCCATGCCCCTGTGACTGCCTTTAAGGGCACCCGACCACCTCCTCCTGTGGTGGCTGGTGCCCCAGTCCTTTGACTTGTCTCCCCGGTGCCCTTCAGCCAGCTTTGGAGGCTATGAGAGCCAGATTCTCTTCATTAAGAGGCTTGGCAACAAATAACGAGCACAACTGGGTCCTAAAGATTATAAATACAGGCCACACACTGGAATTGGCTTCCACCCCACCGACCCATCCATCTTGGTCAATAACTTATCCACTGGACCATGTTCCAGTTCTCCTCAAAGAATTACTCTCACTCATCTAGAAACACGAGTTCAACCCATGCCCCAGAAGAACAGTGGCAGGGTTTTATTCCTATTCTTTCTGGTACCAAAATGCACAAGGGATCTATGCCCTGTTCCGGATCTCAGAGACCTAAATTGGTACATTCAGTACAATGTTCAGAATGGTGACCTAGTCACTCTTTTTAAACTGAGGAGATTGGCTTTGCATCCTAGACATGAAGGACGCTTACCTTCATATACAAATACATCCCGCACATCGCCATTAACTCCAATTTCAGCTCCTAGGTATCATTATCAGTTTCTGTGCCCTCCCTTCAAGGTGTTCTCAGCACTCAGGATCTTCACAAAATGCCTGGTGTGGTGGCCACTGCCCTACAACTTCAGGGGTACTTCATCTTCCTGTATCTGGATGATTGGCTCATCAAAGCCTCAGCCAAAGATGGGTTACTGCAGTCTCTCAATGCTACCTCCAAATGTTTCAAGAGGTTGGCATTACCATCAATCTTCCAAAATCACATATGGAGCCCTCACAATGTCTCTAGTACATAGGAGCCATCCTAGACACACAGCTCGGTCATACCTTCCTCCTGGATGACAGATGCCAAAATTGATCACCCTTGCCAAGCACTGTCAGTCCACTCCTCACATCACGTCTTATCAGTACATGTGCCTTCTGGGCCATCTGGCCATGGATATCTCTACTGTACCTCATGCCCAGTTGCACATTCGCCCAGTTCAGTGGGTCTTAAGATGCCAATGGCACCAGAAGACTGGGGACTACGAGGACAGGATCATCATTACCCCAGCCCTCAGAATCACCCTGACTTGTGGATGGATCCATCCCATCTAAGTAAGGGAATCCTTCCAAACTCCTCCACCATCCCAGATGTTAACCACGGATGCCTTCACCCTCGGCCGGGTGCCCACCTTGGTCCTCATTAAGGCACAGGCTCTTTGGGGCCCGGCAGCTGCCTCTCTCCATATAAATCTTCTCGAGATGCGAGCAGTCTGCCTTGCACTGCAGGCCTTCAGACCATATCTGCTCTTTGGTACAGACAGACACCACATGAGTTGTCTACCACCTAAGCAAATGAGGTACAAGGTCCCAAAGCCTTTGCCAGGAGGCAGTTTGCATTTGGAGACAAGCTCTAACACAACAACTTCACCTAGTAGCAGTTCCTATGCAGGAGCACAAAATGTCTTGGCCGATCACCTCAGTCGGCATGCTCAGGGTCACGAGTGGACCTTTCATGTGACAGTCCTCCAAGACATTTTTCATCTCTGGGGAACACCAGCGGTTGACCTGCTTGCCTCCCTGGGCAATCAGCATCTTCCACGATACTGCTCCATTGTACTGGACAACAAGGGACACTCTATTGATGCTCTGTCCCTTTTTGGCAGGGACAATTTTATATGCCTTTTCCCTATCTCTCCCCTGCAGTGTGTCCTATTCAAACTGCAACTCAAACCGCCTCCATGATACTGATAGCTCCCTTTGGCTCCAACAAATCTGGTTCTCTTCTCTAGCAGTTGTTGGTCACTGATCCCATTCCCTTCCCCAGTGTTCTGACCTACTCTTGAAGCATCACGGGTCTCTCCTCATCCCACCTTGCTCCCTGCACCTTCTTGCTTGACTCCTGAAGATGCTTTTATAAATAGACAGAAGTCTCTGCTTCAGTAGCCGCCATTCTGTTGGCTTTCAGAAATATTTCCACTAGAAAAAATTGCAAGCAAAATGAAACATTTTGCTAGCTGAGAAATGACTGCTAATGCCCTTGACCCTTTTTCTTGCCCTCTTCCCTCTATCCTGGACTGTATACCATTGCTACAGCAATGGTAAGACAGCAGACCAGTACACCAACAGAATCAGCTGTTTGCTGTACTTGTCCGCTATCTTACTGACGCCGCTGTATCCAGGGAGTTCACCCTCCTGAAACAGCTCCAACCTCGGAGTTGGTAATCTTTAGTGCAGGGGTGCATGGGTGTGCAAGGGCTGAAGCCCCCTGCAAAAACTCTTGTGTTCCTGGATGGCACAATGCCAACTGTCGGCATTATGCATCTCTGTAATGGCATAATTCGACTGTCGGCATTATGCCATCACTGTAATGGCATTTCACAGGATTCCTGTCAATGCGGCATGGTGGAACCATCCTGGATTACTTGTCAATCCTTTCCTCACAGGGACTGAGCTACTCATTCATCAAAGGTACATTTATCTGTGATTTCGCCTTTCATGAGCCCATTGGGGACTGTCAGTTGCTCAGCAGGACCTTGCCCGCATGTTTCTTAAGGGCATTTAACATCTCAAACCTCCCATTCGAGGCCAGTACCTTCCTGGAATATCAATTTTGTCATAGAAAACTGACCCTGGAACCTTTTGAGCCAGCTGCTACTTGTGAATTATGCTTCTTGGCATGGAACACTTTATTTCTAGTAGCTATCACCTGCTTGTCAGATTTTGGTTACAAGTCCTCATGTGCTCTGAGCCCTACTTAGTTTTCCACAAAGACAGGGTCCTTCATACCAATCTGGCCTTTCTTTCAAAGGTCATGTCAGAATTCATGTTAAATCAATCCATCCAGTTGTCCATTTTCTACCCAGATCATTTGAATCCAGGTGAATCGCTGCTACATACCTTGGATGTACACCGCATCCTCTGTTGCTACCTCACGTGCACTAAATCCACTCAAAAATCCAAACAACTCTTTGTCATCTTTGCCCCTGGCAAGAAGGGACTCCAGTAACCAAACAAACTTTATCCAATTGGCTGGCACATTGCATAACCTATTGTTACACTAAATATAAAAACACTACCAGGAACTGTCTGCGCCCACTCCACATGAGCTGTCTCTACCACCGCAGCATGCTTCTGTGAAATTTCCATCACGGACATCTGTGATGTCACCACCTGGTCTACCGTACATACTTTCACAAGCACTACAGCTTAGACCTAGCCTCTCGACGTCGCACCGCTTTCAGCCGTGCTGTCCTCTAAGGTCTCCTTTCTTAACTGGCTCCTCCTTCATTGGTCTACTGCTTGGGAATCATCCCAAGAGTATGACCTGCTGCAAGAGATTCCCTCGAAGAAGATAGTACAGTTTCATACTTACCATAATGGTAGATCTCTAAGAGGATCTCTTGCAGCAAGTCATGTTCCTTCCTCCATCCCCTCTTTCTCAGGGAGAGCAATCTTTGAAACATCTTCATGACTGCAAGAAAGGGTACCTCTGGCCACCTTGGTTGCCTTCAGAGTCCTGCTTCACGAGCTGGTTACCAGCAGGAACTAAGGCTACTAGGGGCCGTCACATATTTGTAGACCTGAAAGTAGTGGCATTATTGCGGGCAGCCCCAGTCAACACTGCTGGTGAAAGCTACTGTTGACAAGAGAGCCCTCTGGCGGATACCCAAGAGTATGACCTGCTGCAAGAGATCCTCTTGAAGATCTACTGTTACGGTAAGTACAAAACTGTATTTTCACTTTCTCCAACTGATTTGTATGCCCAGCTAGCAGACCATATTGATCCAAAACTTGTGCCAGCTTAGAAATGGCTTAAGCTGGGTCCTGAATGACAGTAAGAGGTTGTTCAGTAGTAGGGGTACCTTTTGAGGCTATTGGTTTCAGGGTAAGCACGATAGCATGAGGGACATGGGGTACCCTATCTCATGCCCCTTTTCAGTGCAAAGGCCCGGACAGTTATTCATTGGTCATAACCTGTGCCATGTTTTTTTCACAGCAGTCTGAACCAGCTTCTAAATCTTGTCCCAAGCCCAAACCATCCCATAGTATGGTGCATAAACCCCACTACACATAATCAAATGTTTTGTTTTATAGCATCTAGAGCTAATAACTGCTCCAATAGACCTCTCCTTCCTTCTCCCTCTCCCCACTGTCCAGTGCCACAGTACTTTTAACATTCTTCTTATGTTGGTTTTACCCTGCTTCCCTTTCCACAAATCCAGCTTGGTCTGGGTGAATTATTAGTGGGAGAGTGACTTCCAGTCTGGCCACCATTAACTTCACCAAGATCTTAAAGTCTGCTGTGAAAGCGAGATTAGATGGTAGGAGGGACAAAATCTTGGGTCTTTAGCCAGCTTGGGTAGCACCATTATAGTGTCTGATCTCATGTAGGGGACAGCACACCTATTTCATTGCATTCTGTGAACATGTTCCAGAGGGTTCCCTCAATAGGGGAGGAAAGGTCTTATAAAATCAGTGGGGTGACCATTGGAGCATGGGACCTTCCTTCCATGCAGGTTGCAAACTGCTGCCTCTGCTTCCCCTAAGCCAGGGGACATCAACGGGTGGCTAAGTTCTGGTGGTACTTTGGGAACTGAGGCTGATTCTGCAAACTGATGTAGTTGCTACATGGTAGGATTCATTTCAGAGCTGTACAGATTTTGGTAGTAGTCTTTGAAACAAATACCTATTTCCCAGGATCCGATGTTCCAACTCACCGCCTTGACTATGAAAATTAATATGGCCACCACAGCTTTGGCCTTGAGTTGCCAGGCCAACTATTTCCCACTATGATCCCCATCAGAATATTTCCCAGCTCTTGCTATTAGGATTTGATACTTTAATTGCAAGCTGGTGAGTGCACTCAGGTTGGTCTTTACCTTTTGCAGACGTTGTAGACTTAGGATGAGGGGTTAGTCATATGTGCCTGCTCAAATGCTTGCACCTTGGTGGTCAGTGCTTGGATTTGGGCCTGTGACTGCAGGCATGGCTGGCATAGGAGACAGTACAGCTCCTAATAAAAGCTTCAAGAGCTTCCCATCTTGTTGCATGGGTGGTGTCTCCTGGGTGACCTCGTGGGTGGTTGTGTTCCAGAAATTCTTAGATCTTGAAGGTCATGTACCTTGTAATCAGTACTTTTAGCTTAAGCCTGAACCACTGGTACTTTTTAGCAAAGTGAGGTCTAGCCTCACGCCTCCTGGGGACTGGGGTGACACTGCACCTCCCAGGTCTAATACTGCAGTGGCATGGTCCAGTATTAGTATGGGATCATGCCTTATCTGTCCCTGACAGCAAATAGCTAATATGCTCTATAAGCATGTCAATCCTGACATAAGAGGCAGTATAGCAGTGGTTTAAGGCTCTGAGCTGCAAATCTAGTGACATCCAGCAGACCAGCCCTGGGTTTGAATCACAGCTTCCACTTGCATACAGTGTGACCCTGAGCAAGTCACTTAACTTCCTGTGCTTCCAGGTTGCACCTTAAAATGCTTTTAGCTTAGTGTGTCTCACCTGGTTAAATAACT
This sequence comes from Neoceratodus forsteri, assembly GCA_016271365.2. NCBI lineage: Eukaryota > Metazoa > Chordata > Ceratodontiformes > Ceratodontidae > Neoceratodus > Neoceratodus forsteri. The sequence goes on along the minus strand of CM028133.1, from coordinate 629,750,808 downwards.
TTAAAAAAAAAAAAAAAAAGAGAGGCATGGGCATTGGACTAAAAGGTATATTCATGACTCAGGAGTGCCCAGTGCCTCCATGCATCCACTAAGCCATTGTCTTAGGCCAGGCTTTTGAGAGTTATAGAGCTCTTATCATGTGTTAGGGGAACCTGAGGTGATCTGTCAAGTACTGCATCCCAAACATGATTCATGTCTCCTCCCAAGATCCATTTAACCTGCCAGTTTGACATTTCTAATGAAAGATTTTGGACAAAATCCATAGAATCTGTATTTGGTACATATACTGAGCTAACAACCAGGTTCTGACTTACACTGTCAGTGACTGTACAAGGGCATAACTTCTGCCATGATTATCACCAGCCTGAGTTACATTCCAAGCTGAACATGGCCTCAACCACACTGCTGTACTCCTAGCCTTTGAATTAACGGTAGCCGAATGCAGTCCACCCCCGCCAGTTTTCCTTAATATGATTCATCTCCCTGCTGCCGTGTGCATCTCCTGAAAGAGAATGTGTCCTCCTTTGTTTTTGATGTAGTCCAGGACCTTCCATCTTTTAAGTGATTTTTCAGCCCATTACCATTCCAGGACAGCACTTTATCCTCCATAATCACAAACTGGTCATTGGGCTACTGTGAGGCCCCTGATCAGGTACTGAACACCACTGGCATTGTGGCTTGTGAGTTTAAGGCACTGCCTGCTTCACCGGACACAAGAAGCAAAGCCACCGCTGGAGCCTGCTTTCACCCGGTTACCCAGGGATCCCCAGACAACCTGAGCAAGTGTGAGGCCCCTCATCAGGTACTTAACTCCACTGGCATTGTGGCTTGTGATTTTAAGCCACTGCCTGCTTTACTGGACACAAGAAGCAAAGCCACCGCTGGAGCCTGCTTTCACCCGGTTCCTCAGGGAACCCCTGAAACAACACCTCCATAGCATTGACTGGTCATTACTTGATACCAGAAAGGATATAAATATAGCTCTGGACCACTTCATCAAGCACTTTAATGAAGCTTGAAATATCCATGCCCCTTGAAAGGATGAAAACTGAGGCACCATCAATCCCTGGTTATCCGTCACGACCTCATTAGTCAGATGAATCACAAAGATCACCTCTGGTGTCATGCAAAATACTGGCAAACATGCAGATGTACAAGAATATAAAACTGCCAGAAATAAGTTAATCTGGGCTATTCACATCAAAAAGCAAGTACCATAGGGAACAGCTTGCTAACACTTGAGGTGACAGTAAGAACTTTTGAAACAATATAAAAGACGAATAAGCAAAGATGCTAAGGTTGCACCCACTATGCTAAATATTAATGGAGCTCCTCACCCTTGACCCATTGACCATAGCCAATGCTTTTAATAATGCATTCACTGACCTGGGCAGGGTCCTCCCACCAGACTTCTTCAAGGACATCACTGAAGACACTGAACAGTGGGCAGATGATTTGCTTCCTGCACCATCACCTTTCTACTTCAAAGAGGTCCCACTGTATATGGTCAGGAAATACCTAGTAAAAGTATTCGGGAAGTCAAGGAGTAGCGGTGATTGCTTAGACCTCAAATTAGTTGCCCATACTGTTGAGGAAATGCTGGTACCCATTGCAAAGATGCTAAGCTTCTCACAGAGACTGGCACGATTCCCCAAAATCTGGAAATCTGCCCTTGTTACCCCTGTTCACAAAGTGGAGACCACACTGTACACACAAACTATAGACCTATCTCTATACTTCCACCTCTGTCTATGGCACTTGAGCGCATAGTTGCGGATCAGCTGGTGGAGTATATGGAAAAATACTCAATCCAGTGCCCCCAGCAGCATGGATTCAGAAAGCTTACATAGCACTACCACAGCACTGCTAGAATTCACTGGATTCATTCACCAATCTCTGGATCAAGGTAGATTAGATTGGTAGGTGCGGCCTTCATAGACCTCACAAAGGCCTTTGATACAGTGAACCACGCTTTACTTCTTAAGCAAGTGTCCTCAATTGACCTCTCAGCAGATACTGTGTCCTGGTTCAAAAGCTATCTTGTAGGCCGCCTCCCAACGGGTGCAGATAGATAGTGTCACCTCTGACCACCAACATGTCTGCTCTGGAGTACCACAGGCTCCATACTGGGTCCACGTCTCTTAGCATCTTTCTTAACAATCTCCTCACTCCTGTCACCAGCAGATCCTCCTCTATGTGGATGACATGATCATATACACTAGCAACACTGATCCTGAACCACTGGAACACCAACTTCAACTCAGCTTTGAGGAAGTGGAGGAATGGTTCAGGAAACGTAAGCTGATTCTGAACTACAAAAGAACAAAAGTCTTGTCGTTCAGCAGTGTTCATAGCGAACACAGATCCAGTGCCCTAATCATCATGAACTCCTCTGACGTCTAGCCTGAACAAATTCAACATTTCAAGTATCTAGGGGTAACCGTGGATAGCTCACTATCATATACCCAGCATGTTGAGAATGTTGCCAGGTCTGCCAGTATCAAGATAGGGTTACTCCATAGACATAAACACAATATAATGTCTGAAGTCCTTATACTTGCTATCTGTATCTCCATAGTATCCATTGTTGACTATGGTCTGGTTATCTATGGCTCAGCTTTCACCACTACCCTCCGCAGAATAGCAGTGGCACTCAATAAAGTATGCCAACTTCTTACTGGAGCAGCACACCTTGCCTACACATGTGAACTGTATGCGCAAAACAGATTGGCTTCAGCTAAATGGGAGGATTCACTATCAAACCTGCTTGCTAACTAAAAGTCACTTCTCAGGCCCCTGCCTTCTGGTGTTGCAAACTTACCAAGCCCTCTTGCAGCTCCCAGCACATGCTTAGCTCAGTCAACCAACTCTTTCTCTGTCCCAAGATGCCGGACTACACAAGGACAATGATTATTTACATATAGAGCACCACTATGGTTTAATCGTTGCCCAGTAATATCTCTTCCTTAATAAAACTGGGCCATTTAAAGGCACTCTACATTAGCATCTTATAGCTAACAGTCCTGTGACTGTTTCAACTGACTCGACACTAACTTCAGCAGTATTAACATATCCTTGTGTACCTACTTCTTCCCCTTTCTCTGCAAATGACCACTTTCACCCTAACCGCTCTGCCCTATTTCCTGCCTCCTTATCTGATCCTTCTTTCACCTCACCCTCTTACTCTACACCTTCTTTCCACTGTTTATCTTCACTTACCAGAACTTTTGTTCACCCAAATCTACCTATACCTATTTGACAAAGCACCTTGGGCTGCCTCCTTTATTAGGTTATTTTTGATTTCCTACCGATTCATAGTTTTAATTTTAGTTGTAATGTTAATGTCATATTGTCATTTTAAATACTTTCTTGTCAAAATTTTATGTAATACCATCCGTTGTAAGTCTGTCACCATTCCACTGATGTGGAACTTTTGTAAAGAGCTGTTATGTGCTCAAAGGTATTGTAATTCGAGAATGAATGAAATAAATAAATAAGACACAGGTGGCTAACACATTTACTTTATATTTCAGTTTGCAGCATTAGTAAACATCAACTGTACATGTTATTGGTTGCTCTAGTGCATCCCCATTGAAAGACCACCCTCCTCTACAAGAAATCCCCCACCTCCACCGCCTGCAGGCCCCCACCCCTAGTGGGACAAAACAAAGCCTGTACCACAATGCCCTCCCTCACCCACAGAGCCTCTGCAAATGAGGCAGTGCTTAATTTTACATTTAGTTACTACAGCCACCACCCTGTTTATAGGTGCAGGGCACACTGTTACCTCAGGGCCAGTATCAGAGGCCCATTGTAAAGCATTATTTAGAAGTACCATTAAAGTCCCCAAATATCTCAGGGTTATATTTATTAAGACTCTGCATTCTCTTGCAGGCCTCTCAGCATGGAAAGCCACAATCCTTCCTAGACCTCTTGCCCTCACACCCTTTCTGTGCCTCCCCAGCCACCTGCCACTCACAGCATCAACCCAAAACAGGAGTTAGAACAGCAAAACTGAGCAGTCTGACTTGCAAAATAATGTATTCAACCATTAACCTTGTTTATTCATGAGATATAATCCATAATAGCACTGTGTTGCACAAATGCATGAACACTATGGGTTGCTATGCTAGTGTGGAATGTGTGATGGTTCACAGACAGCATGTGCCTTATAAATGTGCACACATTATCAAAACCATCACACAGCCATGCAAGCGAAGAGCATACAGAAGCCCTGCTTTAACATTTAAGCAACAGGTTAATTTGGTTCTTTTCCCACACCAAACCCGCTCTCTGAGTCTCTGGTTTCCATATTATCAATGCATACCACAAAATTATACTGCTAAATTGGTATCCAAGTGTGACAATTGGGGGCAGATCTAAGTATTAGCAGATTACATAAAGAATTCAACTTGGTCACTATATGTTGCCCCACAGCAATTCCGAGCTCATAAACTTGGTCCAGGGAGGCCCCAGAGAAGCAAACGACCAGTTACTTCATTGGTGTCAAAGTTAAAAACAGTTTGTGCTTTCCACATATTCCCAAGTATAGGTTCGATGCATTGAGTTGCCAGGGTACCTAGGAACACAGCTTGGCTTACACATGGTGAGACAAACCAGCTCAATAGTGGAAATCTCTGGCTTGGTTCCCTCCTCACTCCATATCTACCACCAGGACAGATTCTCCAGCTTAATAATTTTGCACTGTGTATGGTACTTTTTAGCTAAGGGGAGCAAGTGGAAGAACAGTCCTGAACTTGTAGCAAGCTAGGGGAGTAGTGCAGGGAGGCAATAAGCGGGATCCAGGGATCCAGAAAACTCGGGCTAGGGCGATGAGGGCTTCAGCAGTAAGAAAATGATAGAGTACCTTGGTGCTCAGGCAGCCATGGCAGTGGTCTGTTGACTGGATCTCTACAAGGTAACTATTTCTTCCTGATGCACATATTCTTCTGCCTCAGTGACAGGTGAAGGTACTCAGTGGCTGCATTGGTTTTGGATTTGGAGGTGGGGTGGTAGTCATGAGCAAATTACCAACCTCTCATGTATAAGCTCACTGTTGTCTGAGAATTTCTATCATTCACACTGCAGCATTTGTCTACAGTCAGGAAGACACTCACCCTTGCACCATCATATGTTACAGGACCTCAGTGCATGCGACCTGCAGTACAGCCTCATGGTCTTAGTACAGCAGATACTTGACCAAATATTGACTTTCATTCACTAGGCTTTGTGTCCAACCTGTGGTTCCACGGGCTTTTTCAGCCTCAAATGAGCAGCCTGTATTTTGTAGCTGTAAGCGCTGTATTAACCAGTCTCTAATAAAACTGTTGCGGTCATTGCCTTTTTTCCTTCAGGGAGTCCCACCACCCAAACATTATTCTTTCTCACATAGTTTTCTGAGTTGTCGACCTTGGTGATCAACATTTGAAGTCTCGTGTAGCCTGGGTTTCTCACTCTGCCAGTCTGCTATCTTGTCCTTCACTGCTCTGAAATGCATATGCCATGTGCTGCTAATGTCTCTGTGAGCCCCTTCAGGACCTCCTGAAGGTAAGCGATTTAGGCAGACATATTTGTAAAGCTAGCCCTCATTTCAGTTTTAAGACTGTTGGAGACTAGAAGGGCATTTTCTTTCTCCTTTTCTACTGGTACTGCTGTCGATGCCACCTCCTGTGCCCTGCTTCTCACCATGGCTCCCATGCAGGCCTGGGTCTCTGGCAACTGGCTAACATTTGGCACCCTCCCAAGCTGGGAAAATTAAGCTGAGTCTATTTTTGAGCCACTGAGTGCTCATGCTTCCATGATCACTATATAGTTAAAATTGTGTTTTCACAGCAGGATTCCCCTGATAGATGGTAGCTGTAGTTGAGGGAGCCTAGCAATCAAATAACTGCCACCTTCACCAGCCAGGCCATGCCCCAGTGTACTATCATGTTATACCCAACAAAGAAGGGGTGGGTTTAGATAATACAACATAGTTGTGCTAAAGGGCAAGGGCCCTTATTTTGCACCACACAATGTTCCTATGCTGAGAGCAGATTAGCACATTACCCAAATTTTACTGTATTCAAACATGTTTGGAGCACAGTGTGAGCACTAACTTGTTCTCCGTGCATTGTAGTGTCCTGCTGGGGTATAGTGTAAGTGTTAAAAAGAATTTAGGTCCCCTCCCACCCAGATCCCCTTTGTAATATTGAGTTATAGTTTCAACCTCCCTGGTTGTTTAGTGGGTCCCTCCTTCAACTAATTCCTATTGTAATACAGTCGAGTCCACTTGTGTGCAATTTGGTTATGTGCACACAAATGGCAGGTCCGATTCATTTTCTATTCTTTTTCATTATTTTATCCTGATGTGTGCACTGTCATTTTTGGTTGTGTGCACATATTTTGACCAGAACTCAGTAGTCTGTTTCATTAGGAAACGATTGAGTCCTTAATTTCTCTTCTCCCTGGCATCGTAATTAGCGTAAATGGTTCTAACAGTATTCACAGTCTTTCAATAACTAGCTGCTGAGTCCCTGTGAATATGTTTATTTTTCCATCCTATTGATTCCATAACTCCCTCACCTGTAGCTTGTTAGCACTTATCTTGAGCTGTTGTCTTAAGTTGTGCGATTTTATTTTTATCCCGACTGCCATGCGAGGTCACCCTCAAACAATAGAGAATTTTTAAAAAGGCTGGATAGGAGCTAAATAGGACCAGAAAATGACGACTGGTTACATAGAGAGCATTCCCCCACCACCAGGAATGCCACTGGAATCCTTTAATGAATTGGTTGCTGTAGATTCGGATGAACCAGCAAATAGTAAGCTTACAGAGGAAGACATACGCATCAGTCCTTGGTGAGACCAGCTGTCATGAAGAGGAGGAGGATGACCAGGAAATCTTGGTTCCTTCGACTGCCGAGGTTTGGCAAATGATGGGGAAAATCAGACACTATATTGATCACCGCAAGCAGGCTGACTTCTCTTGGTTCTATTTCTTTGAGAAAAACTGGAACAACTTTCAATCAAGACAGTAAGACAAGCTAACATTACTGACTTTTATCAGGCTGTCTGTTCACAAGAAGAATAAAACAGTGGACGCTTCTGTTTTTATGCTTTAAATAACTTCATACATTACTGTAAAATTTGTATTTTCAACATATTTTAGCAATTCAGCACTTATTTACTAAATTAAAGAGCATGTAACCGCATTTCATCTCCAAAGGTTGTTATTTATACAAACGTGGAAAAATGAAGCATAACTGAGGTAAATTCAGTTGTATGTAATTTTGAATGTGTGCACAATTTTGCAGATCCCAACCATGTGCACACATCCAGAATTGACTGTAGTTATATATAGGTTTAATCTTCCTGGTAGTCTGGAATGTTCCCACCAGATCATGGTCAAAATAGCTGTGTATAGTTTTAACTACCCTGGTAGTCTAGCAGACCACCCTCCCTTTACCCAATCCTGTTGTAAGAGTTACAGTATACACTGTATAGGTCTTGAATGAATCAGTTACTTAGACATTTTGCTCATAGAACTAGAGGTGACAAGACCCCATGGAACCAGACATTTATGTATAGTGGCACCGGTCCCTGTATATCTTAGTGTACATTTTTTAAACTAGCTTTTAATAAATAAATAACTAAATAAATAGGTGACCAAAGTGATTGGAGGATGGGGTGGGTGGTTGATGCATCTGACTGCACTGACATGATATAGCAAATGTGGCTGGTTGGTGAGCTTCTAGGAGTATTTGCTGCTGTCTTAATTAGATTTTGGATTTTCAATGAATTGTGAGTGGATTTTATACACTCTTGCGTGACTATGATGCCCTTCTTATGAACTGCAAATGTTAAATTTATCAGGTGGCTCCAGTTGATAACTCTATGTGCTACCTCCTTGTTTGTTAGATAAAGAACAAAGTGCTTCAGCTTTCAGACCAACCCGTCCTTCCTCAGGACGCTTAAGAGTCTGAGGAAGGACTGGGTTGTCCGAAGCTAAAGCACTTTGTTCTTTTTGTTACCTTTATTGGACCAATATAGATATATCAAATCATTTGCTTCTGGATCTGTTCTTACAAGGACAAATACAGCAAAGACTAAATCTGTTTGTCAACCAACGTTGGAAATTTGGGGTTCCTCCTTGAGCCAGTGACATGTAATGGCCTTATAAAATAAGCCAGGAGGATATACCAGAGGTATAACCAATCCTGTCCATGTATTTCTGGTGGTGGGAGACACAGCAGCATGTGCATGATATTCAATGGAAATAGAGTGCTTATTGATCAACAAAATTATCACCACAAAATTCCAAAATAGAAAAAAAACAGACATTAAAATACAAATTAAAACATACTGGCTGAATTCTCAGCCAAAAATTCCTGATTGAGGAAAATGGCCTGTTGCACTGCAGAAATTTAGTTATGGCATATTTACAAAATACATTTCTGCAGTTGCGTAAAATCACAAAACAGGCAAGTTGTAAATTCCACAAGTGCTGAAAATCACTTATTTTTCCATTAGCTGCTGAAAATTTGCGATGCCGATCCACAGCTGAGGAAAAGACTCAGCAGGCACAACAGCAGGTGATCCATATTAAATGGTGCAGTGGACTTTGACAGTCTTGCCATAGATTCAGCAGAAAGCACTCACAAAGACACCAGCAGCCAGCCCCTCAACTGGGACCACTGCGGGCACTGGTGCCAGCAGTACCATGCACCACAATGGCTATCTGTAACTGATGGTGGAACTGATGGCTGTGCCTCTCCTGGGTGTTGCTGCTTCAGTAGCACTGACTGCAGACTGTTACCAGCTGTACCTCTACTGCCTGCAGGGCTCCTTTATGGGCTGCACTGGCTCTAGTGGTTGTGGCTTGTTGCCTTACAATGACAATGTGTGCTATTTTTGTTGTAATAACTGACACTACTATACACCCACTGGCTTGCTGTTGCTTGATGCCTGAACCTCCACTATAATTGTATTTCAATTGTTGGTACACTGCATTTGCTCAGGGAGAGGTATGCCTCACTCTCTGTGGTGCAACATGTGTGCAACATTTTTCATAACTACAAAAAACACTGACTGAGAATAGCCTTTAATGGGATATGCCATACTTTTCAGTGGCTTTTTTTCCTCAGGAATTTCAGCAGCTGCCCTTTTTTCCACAGTCCCGGATGTATTTTTTCCACAACTACAGAAGTTTTGTGTATACTACACAATGCAATTTCCCTTTTTCCTCAACTGTGGAACTTTTGGGGACTTGCAGATGGTTTTGCACCTTCAGAGTGTTTTGAGAATCCAGCCCATTATTTGTAAATCTACACATGCCATAGATATCTAAATTTAAAAGTGAATGTATTAGACATAATTTAGTATTTGTGTGTTTTATATGTACTGGTAGAAGCTCTGAACAATTAATCATCATGAATGAATAGGCAAACATAATTGCTTATAATCTCTACTGAAAACATAATTCATTTCCAAAGAAAAGGTAATAAATATTTAGCCAAAAAGTACATTTTGTCCTACCAAGCCCAATGTAACATTTTGTTCTTGAGAGAAAAAAAATTCAGTAATTTGAGGAAGAAAACTGTAAACAGTCATACTCAGTAGAGTAGAAAGGGTGTCTGTAACCCTTTTATTCTAGTGAACTTGGAAGCTTAATTAATGTAGTCACAATCACGCTATATATTTAGAAATAAGAGTTAGTTTAGTTGCCGTATTGGTCCTTGTAAGAACAGATCCAGAAGCAAATGGTTTGATACATACCTTTTATTGGACCAACATAGATGTTAAGAAAATAAGTGCCTGTTTTGAATCACCAAGTCCTTCTTCAGAAGCTTAAGCTAGATAAGGTTCTGAAGAAGGACTTGGTTGGTGTGAAAGCTTAGGCACTTTGTTCTTTTGTTACATGTATGTTGTCCAATAAAAGGTATCAAGCCATTTGCTTCTGAAGCTATATATTTAGCAAATAATGGCCCCGAAAGGCAGTATCTATAGCTTGCATATCAGAAACCATTTTATATTGTTATCACAGAACATTTTTGTTTAGTGTTCCTAAAGTATATCACTTTGTTAATTGCAACATGGTCAGGTGATTGCATCTTTATGGCTAACTGTTCACATAGCAACAAGGTATTTGGCACAAAATGTACTAGATATGTGTCTCAGTCTCCCGAAATGTCCAGCAAACAAACAGAAAATGTGATAGTTTCTGGAAGACTGTAGTCACAATTGTAAGTTGGATCATCAATGTTTAACATGCCATATTGTTTCTTCATTTTACTTTTATATGTCTCCATTCTAAAGAATGTGAATAATTTTCTTTTGAAGTTTTTCTTTAGGACAGAATGATAAGGTTCAAGTTTAAATGATTACAGTCCACAAAACTGATTGTCAAAATCCAGCTACCAGTTGTGGCTCTGGGTCAGTTTCTTTAGCCCCCTTAAAGAGCCCTGACATCTTGGAGGAGAATCTTTAGAAAAAGCATCCTTGCAACATCAGCATTGCTTGAGTGCTGATTTCTGATTGGATAATCTGCTCTGTTTGGCACTTGGCTTTCTAGTTTGAACACTGGCAGAACAAATTTACTTAGTACACAGAACTACACATAATGTACCATTATTAACTAATTTAAAAAATCTGGAATGCATTTGATAAATAATCTGTTGACTGTAGGAGCTGAGAGAAATCATTTATGAAGTCAGAATTGGCCCATATCTCCAGGTTGTTCATACTGAGCCAGCATTGCTGGGTTGAAATAATAGCCTCTGGATGCAGAAGGTCAGCATTCTGGAGAACTGTATTTAGGCACTTCACCTTATGCATAAATGCTTTATGACCTCCATACTCATTGTGGAAAGTCCTCTGATCTATGCTTTTGTACCTTAGATGTAGAGCAGGAACCATTTAAATATATACTATGCCAATTGATGACCTTGGCCACTTGGTATTGTGCTGGATCCCAACACATGCCAGTCATGAATCGGATTAATTCAGTTTTCTTCTTTGCTCAAATTTTTACATTTCTTTTAATTTTTTTTTTGAAAAGAAATACCTGTTAATACATGTATGACCAGTGATTCATATGGCTCACTTATTGCATTGAAATGCAAGTTACTATGAAATTACAATAAAATCCCTGCATATCTAACAAAAAATCAAAGTCCTGAACACTGCTTCCCCACAGACACTGTGCTTGACACTAGTACATTAATTGCACTCTATGAATTTAATGAGCATTCTGACTTTACGTGTGGGATTTGGCATTTAGAACAAAGTAGAGGATTTTCTTAAGAAAAGATTAATGACATTTTCAAGTTAGCAGTGGGTGAATTGGCTGGTGTTTGCTGCATATTAACATACTTAAGATTAAAAGAATAAAACCAAGACGTTTTATGGAAATGCTCACTCATTAGTTTGAGTATTCTGTTTGGTCAGCGCACGTTCCTAAACTCTTTCACATTAAGTCTCTATAACCCATATTATTTTCCAGCCCAGATGCACTTTACTCCCTATTTTATTTATTTTTTTTACAGTTCAAATGCAAGTTTGGTCAAATTGACTAATTTTGAGACTGTGGCTTTGCCAACTCATCATTATTTAGGCTGCAGTTAGAATGTGTGAACAACTGCATACTATTTTCATATTCCAGAATAACAATATACAATAAGCCTAATTGTTATGATAGGGCCTGCAAATAATCCTTCCAGGAGGCCCTGATGGGGAAGAGTTTACAATGAGAAAGAGTCATGAGGCTGTGTAATGACACATCTCAGTGGAACACAAAATGTTAGGGTTCACACTGTTTAGGATTTAAATGAAAATCATGCTTTTCTTTCTGCAGTATGATCAAACATATTTTCTACATTATGATCAAAAATATTTCTAAATGTAAATATAAAGTAGAGAAAGCATAATAATTAACCTGTATGCTTCATACTGGTTGACTTCTCACAATTTTTGTGAGGCAGCACTGCTAACTAAACCAACTTTGGAACTAAAAGATGCTTGCTCTTTTATAAGCAACTGATAATGAGATACAGGATCAAGGGCCAAACAGTTTAAACTACATTATAAAATGGATAGAGACAGTAATGGAACATGATTGGCTGACAGCCCTTGCATACTATGCTCACTTTTATATTTTACCACACAAAATAATAAGTGCCCATACCTGTCCCTGAGTCCTGTACAGATCCCTCTAATGCCACCATAAACTCAGTTTCACTACTTTTATTTTTAATATAGCTAGCAAATTGGAATCTGCAAATTAAAAATAACATTCACAACACTTTCAAAAGTGTTGCTTCCAGTCCAGAAATCCTACTGCTGCCCCTCTCCTGAACTGTTCCTATCCTATCCTCAGCCTCAGGTATCAGGAAGGCTTTAAACTGTCTTCCCACCCACAAGGAGAGGGAGACCAGCAGGACTTTTGTAAACAACACTACTGCAGATGGTAGTGTACTGCTGGCAGGACAGTCAGAAACCTAGGTCCTGCTGGGGACCCATGCCAGCAACCCGCAGCACACCACAGCATCCTAGTGACACCAGCAAGTGTGACAGTATGCAAAGAGTTCACAGAGGGACTATTTTAAACCAAAATATCAGTATGTTTTAAATGTCACCATTTTTCAATAAACACTACAGTTTCTCAACATATACCCATTTTATAAGTGCAATGACACTCTCTGGGTGTAGTTTATTCTGGATAAACACACTTCATAAGGGCAGTAAGGTGCTTGGCCTGTGGCCTTGTGCCTCACTACACTAGGTATGGCTTTATCCAGGATAAACCACACTCCTGTTAATTTATTTTGTATTGGTGCTCTTGAAGATGCAGCTGCCGGAGGATCCGATGTTGTACATGGAGCTACCATGAGGATGGCATATGCTTGCATTTTGCACTGGAGTCTCTGCATTTCTGCAGACAGTGGTGGAAGCGTGCTTCATTTGGTGCCTCCATTCTAGTGAGGGGATGTATGGTATCTTGTTAAGGCAGCAACCCCTGCAGCAGGGATAAGAAGGTTCCTTGAACACTGCATACCAGCACCACAGCTGTAGATTCACCACCAGTGGAGATGCATCTGGTGCTGGGAGAGAGACACACAATATAATGTACCATTGAGGAGGGTTAGGCATGAGTATATCAGCATCAGGGATATGGGAGGTGAAGGAACTAAAAGGCGAAACTGTATGCTAGTGAAGAACTCTTGAGCCTGCCCTAGCCGTTTCTCTATATTTATTCATTTGAGATGTGTAGAAAAAGCAAGCCATGGCTCATATCCAGGAATGACCTGAGGGCACAAGAAGAACACAAATTAAAGCAAAGATACAGTTTACCTTTAAAATACAATTTCCAGAAATAATACAAATGTGGCTGCAATTATCAAAATGAAAAAAAGAGGTAAATGTACAGGGCTAGTACAGCAAATGACTATGAATGCAGCCAAGGTGCAAGGCAGCCTAGGACAGAGGCAGGTGCAGAGAAGGGATGTTACAGGTAATGGGGGCACAGCCAGGGCACTGAAAAGCGGTAACTAGAAACAGTCACAGGAATATACCATGAAATCATAGAGCAGGACCTTAGGATAAAAAGTGAGCAGGAGGAAGTGGAGAGAAAATTGTGGGGGATGGTTATTCTAAAGAAAAGTAAACCAATAGGAAGGTACTTGCCTAGAAGAAGATTTGAAAGAGAGAATTGAGAAAGAACAGGAATCTGTTTCTGAGCAAGTGAGATGGGGAAATGGAAGGAGGGAGGGAGGAAGGAGGAAGGAGGACAGGTAGCTGAAATAGGTGGTAGAGGAGTGGAAAGGACACATATTTTCTCTCTTAGAAATATAGAAACATAGAAAATGATGGCAGAAGGAAACCTGTGGTCCACGAGTCTGCCCAACATGAGCTTCCTGGGACCTACTGTCTCACTGGGGCCCTGCCCTCGAGATGTCCAGCCTAAGAGGATAGTGGGCCCCACTGTGGAGTGCAATCCATGCACATGTGGCTGGTATCAGGGCAGTGGGTAGCCCTAGCCGAAGAATGGTGACAGTAGGATTAATCAGGAAGGAACAAAGGAGGAAAAAGAGAAAATAAACAAAAACAATAAAGCCGTTTATGACTGCCATGCTAGCTCTGTTCTGTGTTGATTATAGTCTAACAATTTGCTGACAGCTCTTCAGTATAGGAGCTAGCTTTAGAATATTGGTACACTACAATTTTCTGACAGCTTCTCAGGATAGGAACTAGCTTTAGAATATTGGTACACTACAGAACAGGTCAGACATTTTGACATATGTGACTGTGATACAGCAGCTGGCCAAGGAATTGAGAGTTGGGCTGTACCAGTCGCACTGTCAAGAGAGACTGGTAATCATGGTGAAGGGAGGGTGGAGGGGGGTCCATGGTAGGTAGGTTGGAGTTGTCAGCATACAGTCAGGGGATGGGGCACCACTATACCACCAGGATCTATGGAAATGTCATATGCAGGGTGATCGATGGGTGGGTGACCCCTAGACCTCCAGGATCTGTAAAATGTCATGTACAGGCCAGAAGGGGTGGGGGAGAGGAGCCATTGGATCACCAGGGCTGTCACTGTTCCATGGAAATGGATGCCAAGGGCAGCAGCATGTCATGCAAATAAGCCCATAATGCACGTAGAGATGCCCCTTGGTGCCTTGCATGCCAATGGGCTTACAGTATTTGCATGATCAGGCTGAATATGGCCCAAAGGGGACCTGTATTATATTGTTCCGGGCAGCACTATTCCTGTGGGCCATATGTAGCCTTCTGGTCCATTTCAACACTGTCAGGGCTGTGCAGATCCACTTAACAGGATATATGGATCATATTCACTCAGATAGCACTGCACTATCAGTGAGTGCTATCTGTCTGAATATCACCAAGCTGGAGCAAAAGCAAGCCCAAGCGCAACACATGTGGCTGCACTGTGCTTCCACCAGTAACCGAATATTGGGGCCAAAGTTCTGGTTTATAACCATCTTTCAAGTACTGCAATCCCATACAGTGGCAATTTAGTGTTGTAAAGTGGTAGAAATAACTACTGTGTTGCCAGTGTTCTAACTTGCACCTTTGTGCCACGTGCATCATGCAATGGGTATTGTGCCCATGCAGGAAAAGGATTAGTAGGCAGAAATCACATAAAGTGCTGTGCTATGCATAGGTGCTTCCTAATCCCTGAATAGCTGGCCACACACCACAGTGCTTCTAAACACCAGTGGGACTGTATGACTTAGTTGTAAAAGAGTACTGAAGGCATGCAAGAGTTACAATGGTGACCATTGTGGTACCAAGATTGGCAAAGGAAAGAAATAACTAGAAAAGAATGTGTTTATTCTTAGACAGAACAACCACTAGTATCTTCGACCATTTCCAAAAATAATCTTATGATATTTTATAATTGTTGAAACTATATTCTGAAAGCTGTAACATTTGAACTGTTAATCATAAAAATATGATTTTTAAAGCTCAGAGTCCATTCAACATGTATAGACTCTAACAATACAGTCCCCTGTGTTGCTGCATTTCTCTACATGTCGATATGATATATTGTTAAAATGACAGGACTTTAAAAATTAAGTGAACCATCGATATGAAACTTTTTTATTGATTTATGTGGTCACTGTAGTTATATCTTAATTGATATATCTATACCTAGCTGACTGTAGCTTTCATTTAAAAATAATCCTTAGCCTAACATTTCTAAAATTATCACATTTTAAGAATATAACTTTTGAAAAGTCTAACTATGGAACTGTTGAGGCTAGGAATGTATTTTTATTTTAAATGAAAGCTTAGCGTCCGATCTATAAGAAATGTTGTCATTATTATATTGTTATCATAGAACCATACTAATTATGGTGTTGATATAGAAAATGTTTTCTTTTGCTAGCTATATATCTATATTTATGCAACACTAGCGAGGATAAATTCTGGCAAATATTGTTGATATTTCCAGGGTGATCAGACCTGCAGTGAGGATATTGAGTTTATCCTCACTGTCCCCATGCCAGAATTTATCCACATAGTAGGTAGCTGTTGGTTGAGCCAACACAGTGAGCAGCACAATTAGAATGTACCCTTCTCACTTGTGTATTGGATCCCACTCACTGGTTACACAGTGTGCCGCCATCAACAAAGTAGTTTCACCCCCAATTAAAAAAGAAACCTTCAAACTATTGTAAATACTGAAACACTTCAATTAACTTCAAAATCTGTTCTCCTGTGCCCCACACTACCATCAAACCACATTGTGAGCTCTTACCTCCTTCCCAAACCTATGTACCACTCCTTTCGCCTCCAACCAGCACTTCCAAATCCTGGAAGCCAGCAATGAGAGTTCCTTCCACAGCCTCTCCTCACAAAACACCACTTCCTTAGTAGCACTGGGACCTACAGTACCAGAAACTCAGATAGCAATGATGCATGCAAGTGTTGCATGCATCAGAACAGATCCGTCACCCAAAATCATGCTTGGTCATCCTGAAAAGAAAAATAACGCTCATAGTACTTAAAAACAACAAAAAAATAATGAAGCAACACACGAACTGTGTTGCATAAATTTAATACCATGGCCTCTACCCTAAATATTCTCGATATTTCCCGTCATGCATTTGACCTTGACATCACTCATGGCTTTGCCACTGTGAATGTTGTAGGTCAGACTATGCTAGTGGAAAATATCAGCTATATTTCAGGTAGGGCCACGGCATATCCTTTATATATATTTACATAACAACAGAGGTGCTTTTTATAAAATAAATGTTGCCTATATACTTTTTCCGTAAGAACAAAGTATATCAACATACTTTTAAATATTAATATGGAAACATTCATGATGATTTGACAACAAATACATGTTTGCACTTTTCTAAATTGTGGTATTACAGTAGCTCAGTAAAGTAATTAGTGTTATATAAGTTTAATACCCATAAACAGTTGTCTTTGCCTTAAGTCACATGGTAAACATTCCAGTCTCCACTTCCAACTGTATCAAATCTCCTCGCTTTTGCAGGCTTTCCTGCAAAAGCACTGAAGATAACAGTCCCCATAGCAACATAGGGAAAGGACTGAGGAGGAGGATGACACAGAACACCACAGATATGTTCACTAGTCAAAAGCAGTTGGTTGGTCACTCGATCACTGGAGATGACTACCTTGGGATAGGAAAATTAAACAGGGCCCACATGCGGGCCATAAGGTACGGGGTTAGGGGTGGGTATGACTGAGATGGCAGTGCCTCCTGCCATAGCCTCTAGGCATGGCATTCTACCATGCAGCAGTGCACTGCAATGGCCAGACATCTGTGGGGTCACAGTTTTATTGTTTTCAGTAGAAAACCCCATTTGTGTCTACAAGCATCTTGTAACCATTATTTGCATCGCAACTTTGTTGCCATGGGAGATCCTCCTCCAATGATTATGGTTGGCTTTGTGTATGTACAGTTTCTATGTATGGTGGAAGGGAAGCCTTTGCACCCCTGAAGACTGACACCCTTCAACTATGACTGTGCCTACAGGGCCCCAGGAGTTGGCTGAGTTTCATTAAATCTTGGGCATCCTGGGTCTGAAACCGAAAGGCTTAATCACTTGCAAGGCACCAAAACAGGAAAAATCACCCACAGAAAACAGTTCCATCAAGTATTTGATCAGTAGAATAGATAGTTTTCATTTTTGGGAATACTGTTGTGACAGCTCACCAATAAAGATAAACTTGAGTCTGTTTCAGTGTTCTTTTCACTGTTGTTTATTTAGGGATAACAGAAAGACGATGAAAAGTGGGAGCCTATCTTTTCACTAATATAACACTGTGCATGATTCTATGTATGAATATGATGGAAAGTGCATTGTTTAAATACTGGATGTGTTATTGATGTTAACTGATTTTAAATAAAAAATCTCTCAAGTCTTTGCAAAGTGTTACTGAGTCTTAAACTGCCACCAGAAATTGCAGTGGATGGCAGACAAGGGTGAGGTAGTACTGGTTGGAGACTTCAATATTCCAGACGTGGACTGGAGCATCCCAGCAGCAGCATCAACTAGGAGCAGATTTATCCTGGACTCCTTCAGGGTGCCTTCCTCAAGCAACTGGTCATGGAACCAACTCGGCAGAAGGCAATACTGGACCTTGTGCTCATAAACAGGGACAGTGTGATGGGGGTAACAGTGGAGGAGCACCTGGGGAACAGTGAACATCAGTCATTGTGGTTTGAAATCACAGAAAGAGCAGAACCAAACCACACAAAAACACATATCCTGGATTTTAGGGGGCAGACTTTGGGAAAATGGGGAGATACTTGAAAGAGGCATTAAGGGAATGGGGCAGGAATCAGGTTGAGGAACAGTTGGCAGTATTTAAAATGGGGATTACAAGAGCAACAGAATTATGCATTAAGCAGGTTAGCAAGAGAAAAGGAAGAGGAGCAATTCTGGTTTTCCAAAGAGGTAGCAAAGAAAGTGAAAGTCAAAAGATTGCATTCAGGCAATACAAAAAGACACAGGCAGAAGGGGATAGGGAGAGTACCAGGAGAAGCAAAGGGAGGCAGGGAGGTCAGTAAGGGAAGCCAAAGCTCAGACAGAAGAACATATTGCAAAATCAGTGAGTAGAGGGGACAAAACCTTTACAGGTACATAAGTGAAAAAAGAAAGGCAAAGGAGGATAGTGAGACTGAAGGGAAGGATGGGGGCTGCATGGAGGATGACAACAGTAGAGCTGACATATTGAACAGGTATTTCTGCTCAGTCTTTACTGAGGAAGAGGAGGGTAATGGGTCTGAAAGAAGTACAAGGCGTGAGAATGGTGCAGAAATGGACACGAGTCCCTTTACACAAGAAAGGGTCCTGAAGGAACTGGAAGTAATAAGAGTTGATAAAGCAATGGAGCCAGATGGGTGCACCCTAGGGTCCTTAAAGAACTAAGAGAGGTGGTGGCTGAACCTCTGGCTATCCTGTTTAGCCGATCACTGGAAACAGGGAGGTACCCAAAGACTGGAGGACAGCAGATGTAGTGCCCTTATACAAAAGTGGGAACAAAGAGAAGCGGGAACTACAGACCAGTCAACTTCACCTTGGTAGTGAGGAAGATCATGGAAGCACTACTGAAGGAGAGATTGTGGAACATCTGGTTGTCAATGGACTACAGGATCCAAGACAGCATGGTTTCATCAGGGGAGGTCATGTCAGACCAACCTCGGTTGAATTTTGACTGGGTGACTAGGGAGGTGGATCAGGGAAGGCAGTGGACATGGCCTATCTGGACTTCAGCAAGGGCTTTGACACTGTGCCACATAGAAGACTATTACACAAACTGGGGAATATGGGTGTGGGCAGGACAGTAGTGTGGTGGGTAACTGGCTGGGCGGCAGGACACAGAGGGTGGTGGTAAATGGCTTCACTCTACAGAGGGAAGCGTGACCAGTGGGGTACCACAGGGATCAGTTCTGGGACCGGGTCCTATTCAACATCTTCATCAGTGACATTGCGCAGGGACCTAGAAGGCAGAATTTCACTGTTCGCTGATGACACAAAGCTCTGTAACAGAGTAGACACACCAGAGGGTGTAGACAGAATGAGAAGGCACCTGCAGAAACTTGAAGAATGGTCAGGGTTTGGAAGTTGAAATTCAATGCAAAGAAGTGCAAGATAATGCATATGGGGCACAAAAACCCTGGCACAATATATCAGTTGGGGGTGAGGATATAGTTGCACCAGCGTTGGAAAGAGATCTTGGGGTTATCATCTCTGATGACCTCAAGGTAGGGAAACAGTGTGACAAGGCAGCAGGTAAAGCAAATAGGATGCTGGGATGCATAGGCAGGGGCATCACCAGTAGGAAAAGGGAGGTCATAATTCCACTATACAGGACACTAGTGAGGCCCCACCTGGAGTACAGTGTACAGTTCTGGAGACCTTACCTATGTAAGGACATAGACAGGGTAGAGAAGGTTCAGAGGAGGGCAACAAAGATTGTACATGGATTGCATCACAAGTCCTATGAGGACAGGTTGAAGGAACTGAATATGTACTCCCTGGAGGAGGAGGAGAGAGGGATATGATAGAGACATACAAGTATCTTACAGGGAGGAACAGGGTGCAGGAATACACTATTTTTAAGCAAAAAGATGTTCCAGGACTAGAGGGCATGAGATGAAGTTGGAGGAGGACAATTCAGAGGAAACGTGAGGAAGAATTTCTTCACAGAACGGTGGTGGACAAGTGGAACACCCTGTCAGAGGAAGTGGTGGGGCTGAAACAATCATGGGATTTAAGAATGCATGGGATAGACATAAAGGAATTCTGGAGGTCAGGGGTAAGGGCAACAGACTCTATGAAAACATACACTGAACTTACAAGCTCAAATGGGCAGACTGGGTGGGCCATAGGCTCTTATCTGCCGACACTGTCTATGTATCTATGTATCTATGTTCTAGTGTTGAGGATTCAAGGCATGGCCTGGTTAATGCTACTCCAAATATATGCTACCTCCTAAGACTACACATGCTTCAGTATAAACTTACTGTACAAAATGAAATCATGTTGTGTGCATCACACCCTGCCTTAAGCAGTAGTATTTGTTAGTCTGCAAAAAAATCACCATATTGTTGTTTTATTTGGCAAAAATGTATTTCTGACATCCTGAGTCAAGCTCAGTATATTTTTACTTTTCTCAAATATTGTTAAAACAGCTTTTACAGCTAATTTTGTAATTAATGACTACATAATTGAAGATGGCCTTCAGTCGCCATTTTGAAATATTTTTTCCACTGAGGTTACCTGTTGAATGAACATGCAAGATTAATACTGTAAATGTATTAGATGGTGCTGCCACATGTTTCTTTCTGATTGTAAACAGCACAAAAACGATACCAAGAGATTTAATTTTCTTGGTGGGCATGGCACAGGAGTGGGAACTTTCAAAACTTCAGTATCCTGTATCTAGTTCAGGAATGAAAGAAAACAAAAAGAAAAATATGTATCATGATATATTTGCTAAACAAACCTTATTGCTAAAACAAACCTATATGGCTACTAATGTATACTGTTGCAGTAATTTTATTTTGGAGTGTATAACTCACACAGAGAATGGCATGATGTTGCTAAGCACCAATGGATCAGGCTCTGTTCTTTGAGGAAAGTTAAAAAAAAAGGTTTTATTATTATTATTGTTATTTTTAATAAATGGCTATTTTACTACTGCTTACATTTTCTGAACTAGTCATGGAGAGGTGAGGGTCAAACATTTCTGGGACAGATCTCATGGGGATTGGCTATTCAAAGAGAAAGACTAAAGGCTTTTGTATATAGGGTGTGAATATCAACAATAGACTGATTGACAGTGCTATACAAGCCAATGACTTCTGGTAGAATTTCTAATAAAATCTGTTTCAGTAGACTTTCATTCTTTCTCATTTCACTCAAGAGGTGAGGAAATTTTCCAGTAAAAGGGGGAAATTAAGAGGAAATAAAGAATAAGGGCTGAATCGCTCCTAGTGTAAACTCAAAAGATTAAGGCTGTTAATTGGTTCTCCAATAGCAGCTGTTGATAAAGTGCCCAGATTATACTGTTTTATTCAATAATGATTAGAACAAATGCAATTTAAATAGGTAATCTTGTTTGGAAAGAAACACACTGTTTTGTTGCCAAAAGTGGGAGAATGGAATACAACTAGGGCCCTTTTCACATACATAGCTACTTTAATGACTGTATTCTCCATTCTTTTATCTGGAACAGGTTTTCTAAGCTACACTTTGACTTTGACTTGCTGAGCTAGCTGCAGTGCCCACTCAGCTGAAACATGGATGCAATGATAATGTATGTACAGTATCAGAATAGTAGAGAGCTGTCAGCTGCCCTCTGTGAGCAAGACAGGTCTGGCGTGACATGAAAACTCAGGAAATAAACCCAAAACAGCACTTTGTTGAAGCAAAAAAGACCTTCCTGAGTTAGAATAGTTCTGAGTTCCTATGTTCAAAAGTTGTTTTCAAGCTTTGGCTTTCATTGGTGTGCTTATTTTGTTTTGGAGGTCATATGTTATCAGATTCTTGCAATTAGGGCCATCACGAAATCCGTATTATACAGGCTAGGCAGACTTGAGTTTCAGGGCTTTTTCTGCCACCAACATTTATGTTTCTGTATTTGTGGTACTTTGGAGGATCTATTTATGTCTGTATAGTTCAAGATGTTCTAAATGAAAAGCCAATGAAAGTCTTCTAAATAATAAATGATGTCCTTAATTCTTGTACTTCAAATCTATCTACTGATTATTGGAGCAAGTTAATAGGGCTGGGTGAATGCAAAGTTTTGCACATTGTCACATGGTTCATGTGATCCATGGAAAATGATTCATTGGAAAGTATTCTGTATGCAGAATGTAGGATATCTGCTTCCAGCTGAATTCCATGGAATTTACTGAAATTCTGTGAAATTCCATTCTGTCAGAATTTTACCATTCTGCCCAGTCTTACAAGTTAATCGTGTGAGAGCAGAATTTCATGCATTTATCACCATGTCCCTTTTTCCCTCTGATTTGGCTTCCTGTTACTAGTGATAGCGACACTGGGGTACCGATTGCTGCTTCCTTACCTGAGCAGTCTGTATCAATCCAACTGATGGCTGGCTCAGCAGTGCCCAAGTCACTCATTTACCTGTGATATCACAAAACACACTGATCAAGCTATAAAAGCTCTGAACTCTATTGGATCACAAGTTCTAATCCCACCAAACCAGTGACTCTCTGTGTAACTTTGTGCAATCCCGTTGATCTCCTTGTGCTGCAGTTTTCCCAACTTAAATTCCTTAGAAACAGGGCACAACTGAAAGGAAGGTGTTGCTTCTCATTAGGCAATACTGGGTAGAAAAATGTAAGCAATAAGATATGGCAGGGTGTGTAATTATGGCCAACAAGCACATGACTTAGGTGTGTTGTTTGGCACAAGATGCAGGTGAGTGCCTTTAAACACACACACACACAAAGTATTATTATTGCCGATAATTACACATTCCTGTAGTGTCTTATAGATATGGTTAGGGCTTCTTGTGCATGGAAAGCAGTCTATTGTTGTGCATGTCCTAAAAACGTTGTTGTGAACATTCTAAATCAATTTCAAATGTGTCCTGCCCATGCTGTCTCTCGATCAAGTATAGTGCTTCTCTGGAAAAATTTTAGTAAAAGTCATGGCACCCATGGTATGTTTAAAACATAAAAAAAGTAAAACTTTCACTCATTCAAACTGTATAATATGAAAAATAAACTGTAAGTGACTATACACAACTCACCCTGTGTTTTTATTTTGGGGTTCAAATAACAGCATGCCCTTCTTGAGCTTCACCCTTGAGGTCCATGTGATGTTATATCAGCCACTCAATAGAGACACAGGCTTGTTGTGCATGGTTGTCCACACTGGTTCAGAGTTTAAATATGGAGCAGTTTAACAAGGAACTAGATAACTTTATGAAAGCAAGGGAAGAGTAGGCTTTAGTGGATAAACTGTCAAGCCACAATGGCGAGCAGCTTCTGACTTGTATACATCCTATGAATCCATACGTTGTTTCTTATATTATGTTTACTAAATGGCTTTTCCAGTAAACAAATCACTTAAAAGTGCACCCATGTTGTTATGGTTAATAATTGTAAGGCTGTGTGACTTGTTTCACCCAATCAGGTGGCTTAATCTATTCATGGTGTTCTGTAGTATAATATAAAAAGTAATATCTAATCTTCATTTTCATTCCATCCTGTAAGGAGTATGATTTGTTAAGTGTATACCACTTGTCTGAGATTCAGAAATGTGCTACAGTAGAAAGGGTTTGAATCCTGACCACGCCTTGTAATGGAAGAAGGTCCTTAGTGTAGCATGCTAGTATTGTAATCCACAGTGCCATTAGGAAGTTAACATTAAGAAAAGTAACTGGTTGAAATGTGATATCTGAATAATAAAGGCACTGCATGGATATATTGTCAGTGCTGTGCTATGTATAATAGGCATTCCTTCAAACACAATTGAGGCCCAGTTTTCAACAAGAGTTTCTTTTTTTACATTAAAAAACTCTTTTGATCATAGAGATCAAAATATTTTTGAAAAGGAGGTTGTTTCAGTTGTTGAGCATGTAGGTGACTACTTTTAAAACTGAAGACTAGTATACAGCCAAGAGCAGTTCTCACAATGAGCTTTGAGCAGGGGCTGTGGCAGTTTGCTTAGAAGAGATATTATCATTTGAAGTACTGTATTGCCTTTTCCTGAGCATG
The DNA here is from genome assembly GCA_016271365.2 of Neoceratodus forsteri. NCBI lineage: Eukaryota > Metazoa > Chordata > Ceratodontiformes > Ceratodontidae > Neoceratodus > Neoceratodus forsteri. The sequence continues at coordinate 629,726,564 of CM028133.1, read as the reverse complement.
TGTAACCAGCTTGAACAGCAAAGAAACAGAGCAATAATCTTTACTTGTATTTTGCTTGTGTGTATCAAAATAGTATAGCAGATTACAAGGCTGCAAGTTTAGTTTGACTCCACAGCTGCCTCAAAATGAGGTATCTGGGATGTTTCCCTTTACTGTAGGCTCAATCTGCTCTGCCTTCAAGAAAGTTAATTATTTTCTTATTGAATTCTGATGTAGTTGAAGTGATTAACTAAATGAAGCATTAACCTGAGCCTTCAGAGAGCTGTATTAAGACCTGCAGCATTTGCAGTTGTACAACTAAGTGAAACAAACCTCTTCTAAATAAAGCAACTAAAATTAGTTGAAACAAAATAATTTAACCTTTTCGTTTTGCATTATGGAATAGTAGCCACTGGTACCCAATATAAGAGCTCACTATAGTCGAATAGGATTGACTGTATCTGTTGGGGAAAAAACATTCATTCTACACTCTGGGTCATCCTGTGGTTTCATCTTCTTGCCTGAAGTAGTCTTCTGGCTGCTCTTAAGTTCAAGGCTGTCTGCAAGTCAAGCGGAATAAACTTGTTACATAACACAGAAACATAGACTGTATCACAGAAAAGAACGGTAGGCCCATGTAGTCTGCCTATTTTCCTACCTGTTACTACACCCTGGACCCGATTTTGTCATAGGTGTCCCTCCCTCCTCCCTCACCTCTACTTATTACACCTATGTGCCTATCCCATGCATGCTTGAAGCTCCCCACTGTCTTCACCACCACCATCTCTTCTGGCAGGTGGTTCCATGTATCCGCCACCCTTTCTGTGAGAAGAGTATTTCCTCACATCCTATTAAACACCCCCAAGCTTCATAGCATGCCCCATGTTCTGGTGCTCCTCCTCTTCTGAAAGAGACTCCTCCTGCACCTTGGTCACCCCTTGAGGTACTTCTAGGTGTCAGTCAGATCCCCTCTCACTCTCCTCTCCTGCAGGGAGTACATGTTGAGTTCCTGCAGCTTCTCCTTGTATGGTTTCTCATACAACCCCTCACCATTTTGTAGCCCTCCTTGGACCACTTCCACCCTGTCAATGTCCTTGCCGAGGAGAGGTCACCAGAACTGGACACAGTACTCTAGGAGGGTCTCACTAGTGAGCAATACAGAGGCAACAGCACCTCCTTTCTCCTGCTTGAAATCTTCCTCCCTATGCACCCCAACATCTACCTAGCCTTGCTCACTGCTTTGTCGCAGTACCCTGCCACCCTCGGGTCATCAGATATGATTACCCCAAGGTCCCTGTCTTGCTTGGTAACTGTAAATACCTCCCACCTTATACACAGCCCCAGGGTTTCCTTGCCCTAGGCACATGACTTTGCACTTTTGGTATTGAAACTCAGCTGCCACTCCCTAGACAACTCCTGTAGTTTCCCAGATCCCCTTGCATTCTCTTCACCTCCCTGGTGTCCACCCTGTTGCAGATTTTGTGTCATCTGCAGAAAGACGACTTTCCCTACAGTTCCTCAGCAATGTCACTTATGAAGACATTGAAGAGGATCAAACCTAGTACGATCCCTGTGGTACTCCACTGGTCACTCTTGTCCTCTGAGTCACTGCCATTTACCACCACCCTCTGCCTCTATCTGTTAACTAGTCAGATACCCAGCTCACCATCTTCTCCTACCCCCAGGTTGCTAAGTTTCTTAATCAGCCTTCTGTGTAGTACAGTGTCAAGGCTTACTGAGTCAGATAAACCACATCACTGCCCTCCCTGATCCACCTCTCTAGTTACCCATTCAAAAGAAATTTATGAGATCTGTGTGATGTGACCTCCCTCTATGAAGCCATGCTGTGTGTGGTTGTGCAGCCCATTTGAATTGAGGTACTCCATCAGTCTCTCTTTCAGCAGGAACTCCATGAATTTCCTCGCCATTGATATGACAGGGACTGGTCATGTCTGTCTACATCAGACTGCCAATGTTTACACTGACAGTGGGTTCTTGAATGTCTGAACTGCTTCACTCAGTGTTGATGGAGCAGCCATTTGCTGATGCCTAGGCTAGTACAGGGTGAGGGTGAAGGCCACAACTGTACATAGAGTCCACAGTCAGAAAGAGCCATCACAACTCAGAAAATGTGCAAACTTTTTCTCAGGGGTCTGTCCCACGTGGTCTCACAGGCGCTGTCAGACATTTACCTTATCTGCCTTTCCCTGGTTCATGGGACTGGATGACCTCAGTCTGCACATTGCTTTCATATCCTAGAGGGATGGCAAGGCCAGGAAAGAGTACTGTTATCTCTGTGTGACACCAGCAGCTACCATTCCAGTGTTGGCACATAGAAACATAGACTTTGACGGCAGATAAGGACCATGGCCCACCCAGTCTGCCCATTTCCCTACCTATTGGATAAGCTGCAGATTCTAGTTAACCAACAGCCTACTTCCTGCAACCCCCACTACAATTGCCTTATGTCTGTCCCATGCATGTTTGAATTCCCCACTGTTTTAGACCCATCAACCTCCCAGGAAGGCAGTTCCATGCATCCACCACTCTCTCCGTATAAACAATTTCCTCACATTACCCCTGAGCCACCCCCTCTATCTTTAAATTGTGCTCCCTTGTTCTTACACATCTCTTTTCTGAAAAATGCTACCCTCCTGGACTTTGTTGATTCCTTTGAGGTACTTGAAAGATTCTATCATGTCCCCTGTCTCTCCTTTCATCAAGGGTATACATATTAAGCTCTCTCAGTCTCTCTTCATATGGTTTCTGATGCAGACCCTGCACCATTTTAGTTGCCCTCCTCTGGACTGCTTCCATCCTGTCTATGTCCTTGCATATATGTGGTCTCCAAAACTGCACACAGTATTCCAGATGGGGTCTCACCAACTGCCTGTACAGAGGGATAACCACTTACCTTTTTCTACTTGTGATGCCTTCCTATGCATCCCAGTATCCCCTGGCTCTCCTTACTGACTTCTCACATTGCTTACCCACCTTTAGGTCATCTGCTATGACTACCCCAAGTCCCTTTCCATTTTTGTTGTTGTTAGTACCTCCCTGCTATTGTGTACTTTTCTCCTGGGTTTTGTTTTCCAGGTGCATTACTTTGCACTTCTTTGCATTGAATCTAAGTTGCCATATGTCTGACCATTCCTCCAACCTTGCCAAGTCCCTTCTCATCCTTTCTACCCCTTGTATCAGCTCTGTTACAGATTTTGTGTGATCTGCAAAGAGGCTTACCTTTCCCTCCAGACCCTCTGCAATGTCACCTATAAAGAAGTTAAGGAGGACTGGACCCAGTACTGAGCCCTGAGGTACTCCACTCGTAACCCCCTTTCTTGAATGTGTTCCATTCATTATTACCTTCTGTGTCCTGTTGTGCAGTCAGTTTGCTACCCAGGCTACCACCCTGGAAACCACTCCCAGACTGGCTAACTTGATTATTAATCTTTTGTGCGGGACTGTGTCAAATGCCTTGCTAAAGTCTAGGTAGGCCATATTCACAGCCCCTCCTGGTCTATTACTTTGGTCACCCAGTCAAAGAAATCAATTAGGTTTGTCTGACATGATCTTCCTGCTGTAAATCCATGCTGCTTTGGGTCCTGTGCCCTGCTGACCTCTAGGTACTCAACAATTCTTTCTTTCAAAAGTGATTCCGTCATTTTCCTTACCACTGAGGTCAAACTTACAGGTCTGTAGTTTCCTGCTTCTGCCTTGCTCCACTTTTTGTGAAGGGGAATCGCATCTACCCTCCTCCAGTCCTCAGGTACCACCCCTCCTCCCACGATTTGTTAAAAAGTATGGTTAGTGGTGTCACTAGGTCCTCCCTTAGTTCTTTCAGGATTCTGGGGCGAATCCCGTCAGGCCCCATTGCTTGTCCAGTTGAGTTTTTGGAGTTCTTTCAAGACTCTGGTCTATTCCATAGAGCTGCTACTGCTGTCTGCTTGCTGCTAGGCTGGGTATTGAGGGAGCATAGGTAATGACTGAACCCAACATGGGAAAAACATTCTTGATTTGACACTAGACATGGTCTTGGTGTCGCTCTCTTAATTCATGGCTTAGACTCCTGGTTTGTGACCCAGTTTTGGGGTCCTGTCAACCACAGAGCTTAGTTGACAGCAGACCAGCTGTAGACTTGTCCCATTGTTTATGGTGCCTGCAAACTTGTACTGGAGACACTGGCCATACTGCCTTCCATACCAGAGGCAAGGCAAACTAAGTAGCATTCTTTTTCCCATTAACCTATCCAGCGCAACTTTCAAATTTTTGTTTTGGTGATCTTCACTTCTATGTTGTCTAGGTGGCTATGAACCTTGATGTCTTTAATGTCCTCAACTGTCTTATGGTTACCCTAATTGTTTTATTTTACATCCTTATTATGATCTATGCCTAAAATGTACCCTTATGTAACTATTACTGTGCTACCCAATGTATATCTTGTTTTGTTCCTGTACACCTGTATTATGTCTCGCATTTCTGCATATTGTAACCAATGTCCTGTGATCTCCCGGGTCATGCCTGAAAATAGGCAGGTCTGTTGCGAGTGCACTTACCTGGTTACCAAAAGCTAATAAATAAATGTTGGACTGCACTAATGCTCTTGGTTTTCATCCACTAAGTTCTAGTCCATAAACTGAACTGTATCTCAAATACTCTTCCAACTGCTGCAGCAGAGTAATACAAAAATTGTAGTTCATGCCCCAAAATAGTCAGTCCTCAAACTGTTGGCTTTTCCTACTGTATCCATACAACAGGTGTCATGTACAGCAATTGTGAAAAGAATATACAAAGAATCTGCATTTTGCAGAAACAATACAGGTACTGCAGAAATCATATTATGGAAGCACGATGCCAAACCAAATGGTATCATATGCTTGCATAAAAAGACACACACACACACACAAACACTTATGACTGTCTTTTTGAAAAGCATGTATTTAAACCATTGTATTTATAACTTTCTTCATCATTGCATAGAAACTAGCTTAGCCCTAACAAAATAACAACACTTTGAATTTCTAGTAGGAAATATGGGTGAGTCATTGAACAAACCTAGCTGATACTGGATTTAAATAAATTTTAGTTCAAGCATGACATTCTGTTTCACAGTTGTGTCCTAACACGCAGTATAGTATTTTACTTAGCCCTCCTTGCACATACAGTAGGAGTGTAGTTAGTATGGAAAAGATGTCTCATAGGGGCCGCAAAGTCCTCTTATGAACTTTCTTGGACTGTTGCCTAAAAGTCAGTAGATAGGTCCAGAAAGAAAACATGTGCCAAATTAAGCTGAAGAATCTTTAGGACTTCTTAGGGAAGGCATGACCTGGAAACCCTTTGGCTTCCTACATGATCCTTTATTTTCCTTAGATCAAACAGGGAACAGCTAAGTAGTCTAATATTGTATTGCCATTTATTTTTACAGGAAAAGGTTGAACCTTGATTGTCTCCACTTATACTCCCCTTTTTCTGCTAATCTACTATCTTTCTTACCCTCAGACTCCTAACATGTATGTCCCCAGCCCATCTACCATAGCACCCCTCCTAGAACAGCTGCAGTCATGTCCTCCCTCCCATATCTGTCCCTTAAGTTTGTATATGTCCTGACCAATGATATGCGTGCTGTTTGAAAATGTTTTAATATGCTGGCTGTTTTAGAATGTTTGAATTCCCTTCTCTACCATTCTCTAACCTTGTTAACCCTATACCTGAAATACCTGTTATTGCTCTGTGTATTTTTTTTATATTTCTGTATAATTATGTCTATTTATTATCTGTACATAAAAGTGTTATTCTTGACCTGGTGTAATGCAAGTCCACCTTGTAAATGAGCCTGCTCAATGGTATTCACCAGGATAAATAAAGACTTGATTGATTGATTGAACCATATGCCTTAATTCTCAGTTTAAGTAAGTAGGATACTTTAGAGAAAACTTCCAAAATATTTAGACACAATTCAGCTAATAGTTAATATATTTTTCTGCATTTTCCATCTCTTCAGTGCAAGATTAATATGCATGGTAACAGGTTCCATGCCCTGTAAAGTTCATCTGCTGCTATTGCCAGTTTCTTACGTGGAACTCATAATCCTCTGTTTGTGACATCACAGCTTCTTGCTTTGGAAATGATTTTGTCACAAACAGAAAGTGTGACTTCAGCTAAGCAAAAGCAACAGGAGTAGATCATCTGTAGGGGACAAGGATTCTGTGTGTGGTAAATGACTCTAGTAATTAAGGACACAGAAATACACACAATATAAACTGAATTTTGTCTATGTATTATGTTTTCCAAGTTTTTGCAAAAGTAGCCACTTTACCTTGTGATTTTCTAGTTACACTATAGTAGTAGCTTTTAAAACAAATGCAGCTTACATTGCCTGGAATTTCCTTGGGAATGAAAGTCTGAATCCCTAGGAAGAACTCAACCAGCAGCCTATTTATTTACGGACTTATGCTGGTGGGGAAGGATCATAATTTATGCATTATTGTAGTCTTTTGCAGTATAGATGTATATATATGCATGCATCTACCACACACACACACCGTATATACACATATGCATTATATACATATAGAGTGTACATATATATGCATACACACACACAGATTGCTATTGATGGATGCTAAAATACTGTGAACTATAATATAATGCCTTCAATTTATTTATTTTTTATTTCTTGTGTGTGTTTTTTTTTATGCATTTTTTGTTTGTGGGTATTATTATGTAATTTGAAAATCTCTGGGGTGATGGAAAATATAGTAAATGGCATGGCAGTAAAGCAGAGACTGCAGGGGTATACATCTTTAGGTCAGCAGTGAATATTTATTAATATAGCTCAGCAGGCTGCACCACTTTGGCTTTAGTGGTTACAGACTCACACCACCACACAAACAACTATCTCCAACAGGGACTCAATTCGATGTCTTTATTACCTACTTTACCCCAGGCCAATTATTAAATTGGGAACTAAAGATTTTTCATTCCATTTCATTTATTTAGGTTTACCATATTTGGGGTATAACCACTGAGCATAGCTCATTTATTTTATTTTATTTTATTTGAGTTTTGGTAACGGGTAAGTCCACTGAGACAATTACAGTCCCTTTTTCAGGGTTGACCTGGAGTCAGAATCAACCACGAAGGTGTAAGTGCAACAAACAATTCAGTTCTCGTGGTACCACGGATGGCATTAAGCAGAGTACATGTCAAGACACAATGTTTGCAAATACACAAGCAATTGACAACAGATTTGGCAAGTGGTGCATGAAATTGAATGCCTGATGGGCTACATACAGGGCATTTATAGTACAATACTTCATAGTAAACATTCTAATAATATACATGGAGTGGCTAGGACCAGAGACTTCTGCACACATTAGTCTCCTATTATGCTAGGTGCAGTAGTAGTGGGGTGGGAGAGGAGTAAGGCAGGAGTAGGCAGCCGTAGGTAAGGTGTGGGAGTTTTGGCTAGGCACCCTTCAGTAAAGGCAGGAAGAGGTAGCAGAGGAAGACAGAAAGGCAGACAGTTGGGATTGAAATTGTAAGAGGAGGAGCAGGATAGAATGGAGTGAGGGAGTGAGTTCCAATCAGTTAAGCGGCATAAGAAAAGGAGCATCTGGATACGGCAAGATGCATTTTGGGACAATGAGAAGGAGAGAGGTAAAGCAGAAGTATGTGTGGTGCTGGTTTGAGGCAGATAAGTTCCCTGAGACAGGGAGGAGTGAATATGTGAACAAGCTTGAACATAAGGCTCAGGGTGGAGTACCTCAGTTTTGCCCTGCATGAGGGCCACCCCAGCAAGGCGAGAACATCACAGTGGTGAGAACAGGTGGCGCCCCCACAGCAAATGACCTACCTTTGGCAGGGGGTGTGTGAGACTTTTCAGATTTGTACACCAGCCTGCCACACTGCTACCCCTCCCCATTGTTGTTCATGCCCCTCACGACTCAGGTCCAAGGTTCCTGGCTCCAATCAGATGATACCCACACTAGACCTGCTATCTGGCTCTGCTGCCACTGACTGCACCATGAGTACAAGACCATGACAGAACTGTCTTCTCTCTCCCTCCACAGGTAGGCAGATTCACTCCACTTGCCACGTCACATGAAGTCTTCATTCTTTAGCTGGCTCTGAGTCTGTTCGCCTGTCTGCTACTCCTCAGTTCTTCTACTGCTTCTCTCGCTCCCAGCACAATTGAACTAATAGTATGGCTTTTAACTTTGCTGGGGCATTTAAACTCGCTGCCCCAGACCTGCCACACCCCCTACCAGATGCTGCAGCCAATCACTATGCAGGCAACCATGCAGACCTAATTGAGACCTTCAGCTTCAAAGTTCATGGTCCATTCTGCCACCCCAAAACAAAACTGAAAGAGAAAGAAAAGCCTGCAAAGCCAAACAAAGGAATTTAAATGTGATGGGCTAGAGAGGGAAAGCAATGCTGGCCAGCTTGTTTGCTACCTCCCTGGCACTAAACTTGGTATTCCATGGCTACTTGGAGTATCAGTAGCTACGCCTTGCCCTGTCATATGCTTGAGAGAGGAGGGACATGGAGGAGGAGTTAATGAAGAGTAGGAGGGGTGCATGATGCAGAAGGATTTTTGGCAAGAGGCAAGTGTGAGGTGTGGGTGTATGCAGTATAGGAGTCCGAGTTTCCGATTGAGATTTTTGATAGTACTAGAGACATTTATAATGGTGACCTGTGTAAGAAACATATAAAACATAATCTCACAAAACAGTATAAATACAAGTGGCAATTTTATTTTTTTAAAGTTGAACACATAACATTAGTGTTGGGTAAGTTACTTTTCTTTTACTTTCTATTACTTTTGAAACTTATTCCAGAAAGCTCTGTGCAGTCACTAGCAAGGATGGAGAAGTACTGGAAAAAGTAATATATCTTCTGATTTACAATTACTTATGTTTTTTTACAAAAGTACTACATAACTGTACTGATTACATTTATTTGAAAGTAACTAATCTATTACTTCAAATAAATATCATCTGGTATAGTTTTTATGGTTTTTGTATAAAAAGAAATAAGTAACTGTAACTGTCAGGTGTATCACTTTTCTAGTACTTCTCCATCCTTGCTAGTGACTGCAGAGAGCTTTCTGGATCAAGTTTTTAAAAGAAATAGGAAAGTAATAGGAAAAGTAACTTACCCAACACTGCATAACATACAGTCAGCAGTGTATAAATGCAAGAAAAAATGTTCAGTATAAATACAAGCAACTACAAATTTTTAAATAATCTACCACACAGTTTAACATCTGTGTAGACAGATTACACATTACAGCAACAGCCCCTGAATAGAAATGGGAGTGCCAAGACCAGTGTTTCACAGCTGCAACAGGGGAGGTTTTGAATCCAGTAATCTAAATTCTTGCGGAAGTTGATTCCACAGAGTAAGTACAAATTGACTAAAAGTGACTAGCTCTTTTAGTTTTGGTTCATGGATTTGGCTGAATTATTGAAGCCAAAACCACCAGAAGAGGAGACCCAATGGTGAGTAAGGAAACAGAAAAGGACAACAGTTTTAGTTGAATACAGGCCAGTATGTTGGCAAGTTCAAGCACCTGATACCTTTTGAGTTTTATATACATTATTGGGTTTTGACAAATATAAGTGAAACAAATAAAAAAACACATAGAAAAATTGATAAACCTTGAAAGGCCAGAATTTAGTGGCACTCACAGAGTTCTGGTAATGGTAAAAAGATGACTAGGACACAAAGGATACAGACTATTCTGATGGGATAGGTCTGATAGGAATGGGAGCACAATAAGGATATTGGGGAAAGACATGCCACCTACAGAGTCCATTGGGGCTAGCTGGGGAAACAGGGTTGCAAATTAATCACCCTGCTAGGTGCTGTGGTACAGGACTCTGAACTGCTCAGCTGAGCCCGATGCCCAGCTGGCAAAGGAAATAATGAGAGCAGCCAAATCAGATGCAGGGGTGAATAGGGCTTTGCAAAATTAAAATTTCACTAGCAGAATTCCAGCAGCATTACCTTGGTTTTTATCAAATGCATTTTGATAAGTGTTTTAATTTGTTAATGCCATTTTGAGAATAAGTTATCTATGGCATTTCCTGTAACTTTAAGAACACTAAACTGAGTCTCTACAGATTTAAAATGTTTAGAACCCATTAAACTCGGGTAAGCATGCCAAATGTCAATTCTGTACTTTTAAGGGCTGTGGAATTGTAAGCTTTCAGATGTTCCCAAATTGTTACCAGTTAGTAAACTGAAGTTATGTAAGCAATAACCCATGACAGGGTGTGCGGTTACTGGGGATTAAGCAACACCGGGTGCATTGTAGAGGCACGAGGCCACAGGCCCAAGCTAACCAAAACTGTCACCCACATAGCTATGGATTTTAATGGCTGCTTTTGAAACTAATTTTCCCCACACATAATGAGTGCAGGTCTGCCCATGGATCTCTTCTGCACAGCCACTTCACAACTAACTGCATATATCGGAGATTAATCAATGGTCAGGTGGGAAACTGACCAATTGGTTCCTCTTTCTCATACCCCATGTTATAAAATCCCATATTATATACTACCAACCAAATAGTGCCATATTTAGACAGTTTCAAGACCATTTCAAGTACATCATGCATGCAAATGTTCAGGTATACTCAGTAGCTTCCAATTTGGTGAAATTATAAGCAGCAAGACATTTTCACCATTTTAGAAAAATCAAATTGACAGATTTTTAACCCTGTAAAATCAAAATCACATCGCAAATTCTAGATTTTTTGAGTATGTAGTGCATTAATGGTCAAGCTTTCCAATGTTCAGGTCTCTAGTATAAAAACAACAACAGAGACTAATATATGGGAGCCCATGCACAGCAATGCTGTTTTTCACAGAGGGTTACCATGATGACAGTGACACCTCAAGAGCGAAGTTCGAGAGGTCACTGTCATCATAGTGATCATGATGGCAAAAACAGCTCTTTGTCGTATGGCCTCCCATACATTATTTTTATAGTGTAGGTGAAATGAAAACCATCACCAGCATATCATTTTAGACCTCTTCAAATGCAAGCAATCATCATACATGAGAACTTTCAACAGCATAACAGCTTCAGTTTAACTTGCGACGACACTTCGCGTACACCTTCCGGCTTCATGCTTCCCATGTTTTGCCTTCAGCACAGAAGAAAAAAAAACAGTTACTTCAGATGAGTGCTGTCACTGGTTTTTGAATTTTTTATAAGGTGCTGCTGACCACACGCTTCACTGTAGTGCAAATATGGTAGTGTGAATCAAAATCAGGTGATTGGGAGCATTGTTCTATGACATATCTACTATGCAGAATGAAAACATCATCAGTACTGCATAACAGCATTTGTCAGTGTATGGATATCCATGCAAAAATCTCGCACCATCAGGGTTTTATTTAACTCCAAAATAGATTAGCGGTTAGCTTACAAAAGTGCTAAACATTGTGAAAATGCATAGCACTTGCCTCATGTGTTTAACAAACATACCACTTCTAGAAAATGTATATAAATACTTTCTGTACAGTTAGCATTGTCCCAAGAAAATAACTGCTAATCAGTTATTTAAAATCCTGACCATACGCTAGAAATGAGTTAGAACCAACTGAGTATATTGACAGATGTTAATTTCAATTAAGTAATACTATTCAGTTTGCTGGGACATATTTATTTTACTTTTATTTATTTATTTAAAAGTTTCACAAGGAAAGGCATACTGAGCAATCTTCTTATTTCCAGATGCACCCTGGGTGGAGGGAGGTGATTACAATATAAAACAAGGCATGAAAGTACAGGCATCACCAGAGACAATTACAATATAATAATATACTACACAATATAACAAGTAATTGTGCAGTTACATAGTGCAAAGTGTCTAGCTACTAGGTGAAATATTCTGAATCTCAGAGAGCTTGAATTCGGGGGAGTAGAGACATAGAGGAGGCACTTGAGAAGGGGAGGGGACAAAAAAATAGTAGCAGTTGGGGAGTGAGGCCCTGGGAGGCAGTGAGAGGACTTGAGATGAGGGGACATCTGGATGGCAAGAGGGAGGGAATTCCAGAGCTTGGAGAAGTGGTGGCTGAAAGAAACTTGGTTGATGGTGCAGTCAGGAGGGGACAGCCCGGTTAGAACATTGAGCTCCTGAGGGGTGTGGGAGGAGGAGGGAGTGGGGTAGGGGAGGCAGAGAGATAGAGGGAGGGAGCACAACCACAATTTGCTAAGCAATGTTGAGACAATGTGCATGCATCTGTTCTTAAGATAGGGAAAGACAGAGACTGATATAGAGAACAGTGGTGGAGTGCAAGGGGGACAGTCAAGTACAAACTGGTAGAAAGAGAAACAAAGACATCCAATTTGGCAAGGGAAGACTGGGCTGCACTGTAGACCACATCTCCATAGCCAAACATTGGGAGGATCATTCTCTGCTAATAGCATGGTGGGCCAGCAAAGAGATGTACTCATGATTTCTGTACAAGGTACTGAGCTTGAGGCACAATCTTTTGACAATAGCATCCACATGGCCAGAGAAGTTGATTGGTTGAGCCAAACCCTAAATATCTGAATGCTAGGACATCCTCAGTGGGGACCCATCTAGGGTGTGGAAAGAGGGAAGCCGAAGTAGAGTCTCTGCCTAATGCCAAAGGACATGGAGACGGTCTTCTTGGCGTTCAGGAATAGCTGGTTTGAATGTAACCAGAGCTGAACTTGGTCAAAGTCTAGTTGGAGTCTGTGCACCACATCAGTGTGTGGAGGGGCTGAGATATGGGGACTGTGGTCATCCACATGCATGTAAATGGTTGTGGATGAGCAGGCTGAGGGAGGTCATTAAGAAAGATGGAAGAATAACAGTGATCCAGTATAGAGATCCTTGGACCCCTGCGGTTATAGGGAGGGGCGGGAGAGAGTGTTACTAATTTTGACAGATTGGGATCTGCCCCAGGTAGAAGTGGAACTACTAATAGCAGCTTCTGAGAGGCCAGCAGCTGAGAGTTTAGAAAGGAGGAAGGGTGGGAGACAGTGTCAAACGCCTTAGCCAGATCAACAAAATGGTGGAGTGATGAGGCCTGGTCTATGCCTGTGTGGATGGAATTAAGTGAGCCTGAGGAGGGAGGTAGTTGTGGGTGGTACTTTCAGAAGCCTGATTGGTAAGGAGTGAAGAAGAAAGAGAAGTCTAGGAAAGAAGACAGTTGGGATAGCACAATACATTTCTGCAGCTTGGACAGGATAGAGAGGAGAGATGGGGCAGTAGTTTCCAGTAGCAGAGGGTTGCCTCATTTAGGGAGAGGAATAATAGTAGCATTCTTCCATTCTGATGGGACAGAAGTGCTGGAGAAGGATAGATTTAAAAGGTCAGCCAGAGGTGAGGAGACTAGCTGGAGGCTGCTAGGTAGAGGAGTTTATAGTCCAGGCCATCAGGACTCTTGCCCTTGGTTGGATTAAGTGTGAGGAGGGCATTGAGGATGACAGAGGGGATACAGGAGAGAAGGAGAAAGAGGGGTAGGAAAGGAGGGCTGTGGTGAGGACCGGGATGGGGGAGCATAGGGAGGAGGGGGAGAAGGAGAGAGATGAGAGGAGGTGCAGCAGGAAAAGAAGGAGTTAAACTCTGAGGTGACTGAGAGAGGATCAGATAGGAGGGTCATCCACTTGAGGACAGGTAAATGTGACTGAGTTGTGGGAATAAGACTGTGGACTACATTCCAGAATTTTGACAGGTGAATGATGTTGGATTCGAAGGTGTTTGAGAAATATTCGCTTTGGTGAGTCTAATTGCCTAAGTGCAGGCATTATGGAAGTAGTGGTACTCTGTAAAGCAGCAGCAGATGGGTTGCCAATTGTGTTCTAGCAAGGACAGGTCATGGGTGCATAAACAGGCTATCAGTTCTGCCATGATCCAGGAGAGATGAGACCTCTTACTTTGGTACAGTGGAGGAGGGTATGTAGTTCCATATTTGGAGAATTTTGATTTAAAGTAAGTTAGGGCATTGTCAATGGAGGAGGCTAAGGTGATTGGAGACCAGTCAGTGCAACATAGGTCATTGTGCAAGGAGCAAGGTCATGATTTGAATGACCAAATAAGTAATATTGGTATTCTCAGATATGGGCAGACCAAGTGGGTGCATGCCGAAAATGGTGACCCACTTATGTGACTGCCCTAACAGCAAGGGTGTGTAGGGTTGGCGACCAGATAGGGAGGATTTGTGAAACGGGTGATGGGATATTGCGCCTGAGTATGCACGCAGGCTGGGTGCAAGCATGCTGAGCATGGGATGCGAGGGTTTGTGAGTGGTGGTGCTGTGGGTTGTCACCGAGCTAGCATTATGGCATGGTGGGGTGGTTGCTGGCCTAGGGGTGGCGGGTATGCAGGGGTTTGGGACTGGGCGCTGGTAGTTTTTGTTGTGTCCGGCCCAGCCTGTGGGTGTTTGGGGTTTTTTGGCGGATGCACCCCGGAGTTGAGAATCTAAATTTAGGGGTGCAGGGGAGCAGCCCCACATAAAAAGTAAGAAAACATGATTTTGTGCCGCTTTCACTGGCACTGATTCCACCGTCACCAAAATTGAATTTTGGTGATTTGGAGTTGATAAGGTATTCGGTATTCTGAATTCACCCTTATCACGCGGAACCAATAATGTTTAGGAGGGCTTGGGCAGTGAATCTTGTGAACACAGAAGGTTAGGTGATGGTCACTTAAGGCATCGGGAGGATGCTAGCCTTGATGTGGTGAGGGCCCAGTCAATGAGGGAGTGATTATGGGGTTTGTGGTTTAGGCAAGTAGGCTCATTGATTAGTTGGGTCAGGCTCAGTGAGACGATGTTGCAGCGAGTTTTGGAGTGGGAGGGAGTGGGAGGGCCAGTTCTGGTTAAAGTCACCTACTGTAAGATAAGAATTTTGCCAGAGGAGGCATGCATCAAGATGGAAGATAAGATATCTGTAATGCTTCAGGGGAGGCCAGGGCAACAGTAGATACCAGTGATAAAAATAGGGAGGGAGTGGGGAGTGTGAGCTTTATTAGTAGTTGTTCACAAACAGAGGCTGAAAGTAGTTAGAATTGGACTGAACTGGAGTGTGGAGCTGAGGCACATGGTCACCCCACCGCCTTATTAGCATAGTCCTGATGGACAAGGTGTAGCCAGGATAGAGATGCTTGAGTCAGGAATTTTAGGAGTAAGCCAGGTCGGTCAGCATTAGAATGTCAGGTTTGAGGGTTAACATGAGGGGCTGTAATTAGAAAAGTTTGGGAGAAGTCTTCTAATGTTTAGGTGAAGGACTGTCCATTCCTGGGGAGGTGGGAGGGTAGGAAGGGCTGGGTTGGATCCTATGTCTCCTGCTAGTAGCAGCAACAGGGAGATCATGCAAGGTGCATATAAGGAATAATCAGCCACAGAAGCTGATAATTCCAAGTATGCTGTGGCTAACTGAATACTATTACTATTATATAACTAGGAATTGTGACCCCCTTCTTTACTCTGGACTAAATGGATAAACTACTGTGGGCATGTCTGAAATGTGGATAACCTACTGTGAGTGCATCTGAAATGTGGATAAACTACTGTGGCTGTGAGTAAAATGTGGACAACCTACTGTGGGTGTGTCTCAAATGTGACTGTAGTAGTTTGTGGGGCATCAAATGACAGTTTTCCTGCGTTTCTGATTGGCTCACAGTAGGTATTTTGTATAATAAGAAATAAGCTGCTAGACTGCAAACTCATTTAAGTTAAACATTTCATAAACAAATGTCTGGAAGGCTATCGGGTGCTTAGAGTCTTTTCTCCAAGGAAGAGCATGACAGTTATCAGGCAGCTAATGGAAAGACAGTTGAGTTGTATCCAGCTGCAAATATTGGTAACATTTTGAAAAATTTCACAAAGTAAAAATTACATGTGATTGTGAGCTCCTATAAGTTCAAAACTACCCACACAGATGTCATGACACGTAGCCAGTGTTCAAATCCTTGATCCACAGAGAGGCTTACAGTTTGCAGGTCATAAAGGCAGCCGGCAGCCTGAGTTACAATCACCTGAAAATATTGAGACAGTTCCACAAATTGTTGGCAGTTTATGGAATTCCATGAACATTCTGAGGCAGGAATCTAAATTTCACCCAACCCTTCTCAGAACCCATTTTAAAAATATGTAAAACTTTTTGTAAAATGGTATGGGTACATGGCATTGTCTGATTGCTGAATAAGATCATATGAATGTGCAGTAAAACATCTTATTTTCTTTAAAAGGATTAATTCTGGCTCTGGTCTATGCTATAGAACCATGTTACAAGCACAATAACCCATTTAAGGGTGTGCAGGGAACCCAATCTTACCACACTTCTCAGGTGGTTAAGACTCTCATGAAACTTATTCTGAGCATGCTATAAGATTTTTCTTGCAACACAGCCTGTCATGGGTTATTAACAGTTTATTTGTGTATTATTTGCATGATAAGGACAGATTATGACTTAAGATCTAGCTATGACAGTATAAATAATTATGTGAAAATCAACTGATCAGTTGAAAGAAAAGTTGTACTTTTAAAGAGTTTTTGGGCCAAGTATAGGAGGGCTAGACACAAGCTCCTCCACGGAGGGACTCTGGCCCTTGTCAAGAAGAATGGGCCTGTAGTTCAGTTCAGCAGGAGCCTCTCTGCAGGAGGGGCCTGGCCTCTGCTAAGAGAAATGTGGCTGCAAGGAATTGAATCACTGGGCCTGGGGATTGCCAGATATTTGTCCCCATGGCTAGCATTTGCCTTTCCACATTTTGAAGCGTTTTGGAAGAGTTCTGAATTTAACTTAAGCTGTGAGAGAGCTGCAAGAAGCCTGCTTGCAGTTGTGAGAAGGCTGCAAGAAATGCTTTTGCCTCAGCAGTGAGAGTGATGATAAATTCTGTAACTTCAGTCAATAGAAAGCTGCATGCTAGATCCTGAGTGAGTAAGCTTCTACTTAAAATGTACAAGTGACTCTGAGACTTTACAGGGCCAAGAAGCCCAGAGGGTATCAATATCTGTCTGCACCCTGTGTCTGATCAGTGCCAAGGACAGGGTGGACAATTGATGCAAGAATGACCGTGGATGGTCTGATGTATGTGAAATGTCTGATGTTACTGTTTATTGTGCCTACAAGAATGGAAGGAAAGTATCCGGAGGTCAGAGCTTTGCCCAAAGTTGCTTGTGAGGACTTTGCAAATGATCAACTGGGAGCTGCCAATGACCAGCTGGCCAGAAGGAACTGCGCTGTGTAATTTAGCTTGTGAGAAGCCAGTGTCTGTGGTTTTGAGAAGCATTTGTGAAAGGAACTTGCTGACAAGTAAAGTGTCTAAAGTGGTTCGAGCCATGCCTTAAGCTCCATCGTCTATCCTGGTTAGGAGTCCTGCTGTAAGCTCCTGTGAGCCTTTACAAGAGAAAGAGAATTTATGTACTGTAATGAGCTGAGCTAGTTTTGGGTACTCCCTAGCCCAAGGGAGGGACCCCTCCGAGACTGTATCCTGAATGGTGAGAGGGCCATGTGTGCCTTGCTAACTGAACAGTTGAAATGCCAGAACTGGTCAAAGAAAATGAAGTGCCTGAGTCTGAAAGAGACTATTTATTGGCCTGGGAGTTGGCCTTTTAATGTGCCAGTCAAGGTACTGCCATATGCACTGCCTCCTGAGGGGCATAGCTTGGGGACGGGGGTCTAGGTGTGCTGGCTCTGGTCCCAGCCTGGCCTGTTTTCCAGAAAGAAACAAGAGTGTGACTTCAAGACCAGAAGGGAGTTTTCAAAGAAGCTGAGAAAGTTCTAGCCTGCAAGCTGCAAAACCTGGTAAAGAGGGGTCAGCCAAACCTTCAGCCTGCATCACAGCTAAAGCTACCTGCACAAATTACATCTACTTTTCTGCACCTAATGATGACTTCAAAACTGTGAGTATGCAGACTCAGTTCTGCAAAACCAAAAGGGAACCGTAAATAGTTGAAAATATATTTGCCAAGTCTCCAGTATCTAAGGCCCAAGCTAATCAATCGAGGGAGCCATCTGTTCAGTTAAAGAATTTGCAGTTTAAAATGTGTCTCAGGGATAAAGATAAAGCTAATCTGATTTTCTTTTAAGGGCCCCAATGCCAGCCAATCAGCTGTACCTTATCAGGCCTGCAACTAAGAACTTAGTACTGGGTACCCAGGTTTAAAGTGTAGAATTGCAGGGTTCTATAACAGATTGGGAACTGGTACCAGTGTTTGCATTAAACATGTATCTGCCATCTAAAGCAACTAGCTAGACTGAAAGGTAACAGATTCCATCAGAAGGCTGGTGGGTGGTCAGAGATGATTAATGTCTGAATTTAAAATGCAGAATGATGATTGTCCTTTGCAGATCCTCTGAACCTAATCCAATTGCTGATTTACCCGATGCCAGTCTAAGAATGCAGTCATCCTGTTATTTAACCTCTTCATCCAATTTTACCCATTCCTAACCCTCACCCTTGTAAATAAATTGTTGGTTAACTGTTTTTATAAATCTGGTGTGTGAGCATATTATTAGAGTAAGCCTTTAATTCAAAAAATGTAAAATGTGGGTTTTGGTCATTAATCCTTGTGTGGGTGACAATATGTTATTGTGGGTGGTTAAAGCATCCCAGGAGGTTGTACCAGTTTGATATTAGACCCATTTAAAAGTATACTTTGGGTGGAGGCAGTGCTAAAAATGTTACCTATGGGAAAGAACCAGATTAATGTCTGAAATAGGAACCCAGGCCCTCAACCTTGGTCTGGCAAGCAAGGCAGGGGTAAGTAGCCCATTGGAACATGGTGTCTGGGTTACACAGATGGAGGCACCACTGGGATCTCCTGTTAGCCATGTCATGCACAGCATTAACTCCCCCACCCACTCGCTATGTATGGAGACCCTTGAAATGGTTGCAACCTAGTAAAGTAATGGAAAGGTGTTTTGACACCAGTTTCTGCCTAGGGCTGTTGTTCATTGCTAGTCAAGGAAAGAATGTTAGGGGAACACTAAAGGCTGAAAGTGGAAATGAACCAGCAATTTATTCCATCTTAGAATCTGTTACTGCTAAAGGCCCTGGGGAAAAGTGTAACACCTGAAGATGCTCACAGTTGTTTTGCAAATGTTTTATTGCTACTTAGATAGTTTGTAATTATCTAGAATAGAACATTTGGTAACCAGTTCGCTAGGAAACCTCATGTCTAGATCAAATGTTTAAAGGAAACATTCATTTACTGGCTGCTAGCATAGTCACATAGTGTGGCTAATATACTGCTGTTACATAAAAAACTTAATTTTCTTCCCTGTTTGCCTTGTCTGAGCGTCTCCCTCGTAAAATAAGATTTTCATATGACTTTCCCCTCTGTTGCCCACGACATTTGCTGCCCGATTGCCTTCATTGTACCCTGTCCTGCTGGGACTTCCTATGCAGGAGACAGGGAGACTACTTTTGTACATATATAGAGCAACGTTAGCAGTCAGTGTGCTAGTGCTAAGAGCTGACCTTATATTTTATACTCTGATCGAGTCAGGAGAGTATTTTCCATTATGCTTTCTGTCACTACTTAGCTTTTGGTGGCCTGCAAGTCTTATTTGAATACATTTAATTCTAGTTAACCTGTGGCAGCTCTATCAATTGACATGGTATACTGCTGTGTTGTGAACTGCTGGAGTGACAGCTGAAAATCAGAGTGCAGACATCCGGTCCTTCCACACTTTTCCTTGATTGGACAGTTTATGTCACTCTGGAAAGCACGCATAAAAGGCAAAATCTTCCTGACGTTCTAAGCCAAAATACCGTGGTGTGTTCCTTGCATTTTTGCTGGACTGTTATGGGCGGGATCTCCAGGTAATTATCACTGTGCGATATTCCCTCTTTCTGTACTGCTGTCTTACCATTACCCAGACTACTATCTGCCTCTTGTACTGTCTAAATTCATAGCTCTGTCATAGTCTGGATGCTCTTAAAGTTGCCTTATGTACATTTCTGGTGAGTCACTGTGTAATTTGTTGCTGTGACAGTTCAAATCCGGCTCACTGAACCCAAACCAGTTCATCTTTTCAAATCATGCTATGCATGATCCAAAGTTTTATAAAGTAGACTTTGTTGCAAAATAACATGTACCAGTAATTGGGTTACACTTGTGTAGTCTGGGGGTCATGGATGGGCAACATGTAATGTACAAAATTCTTCATCTGTCTGAATTGGCTTGCAAAATCTCCTGGTCTCCGAATATGTGATACTGAATTTGTTTTATTATGCATGCTTCTACTTTTATTTGGTAGATACACTTCAGTGTTAGATGCTGGAGTCCTTCGGATTACACATATTACTCCAGGCAGTGCCATCGAAGCTGGCTGGTGAAGACTGATACTACACTGTCCCGCTGCCATATTGTCCCTGCTGATGCGATCAGTCCCCAGAATGTGTGCCCTGGTGAACCTGAGATGCCACAACAAGTTCCAAGCAATATCCCAGACTTTGTGTTATATTATTTTGCTGCGTTGTTCATCGCATGGCTAGCACATGAAAAGATGCATCAAACCTCCTAAAGTTCCCTTGAAGCATGCTACATCTGATCGGTGTTTCCTGAAACCGCTGGTGGCCCATATGGACACCTGCTAATATTCCCTCTAGGTTTCTATGGCTAACCCAGTTAAGTGGTAGAGATACTTTACAGACATCTGCAGCCAAAACATCATCTATGTTGAAATTCAGTTTCTGCACCTCTGACAGTATGCCATCTGGGTTTAATCCATGGCTAAGAGGTACACACTTCCAATGTAGATGGCCATGTGAAACAAAATCAGTCACCAGACCAAGGCACCCCACTGCAATATTGGGTTGGTTTTGTAAGCCGTAAATGATTATATGAACAGACACATTTTACCATTAATGTTTTCAGCTAAATAGTGTGCTTGGGACCCCCATATGATCAAAGTAACAACACATCTCAGGGTCCATCAATGTGTGTTCCTGACACTTCAGTCTCAGGTTCCTAGTCCTTCCAGGAACCATGTATTACTGCTAGTATGTGGTTGGTCTCAAAATAGTGTGCCCTATGTGAACCAGTGTTTTAGAATATTTGGAAGCCAAAGTGACCACCTTTTTGCTGTGCTATAAATGTATATGTAAACAGAAATCAAGCCCTACCAATAACATAGAAATAAAGTCACTGATCCAGCTATGCGTTATTTATTTATTTATTTATTTATTTATTTAAGTCTTTGGTAACCGGGTAAGTGCACTGATCTAGGGACAATTTTGAGGCATGACCGGACCACAGGCGGCAGTTACAGAGGTAATCACAAGTTAGACAATGAGTACAAGCCATGTGGATATACAGACACCAGTGGTGAACAAAGTGGATATACAGACATCACTGGTGAACAGAGAAAGTGACATAGGAAAGTAAAATTAATGAGAGGCTGAAAAAACAATCAGTACATCATGATAAGCAACAATTATTAGCGGGGTGCCCACCCCCGCGAAAACACCATACGCAGCACCCACATCATGCCCTGGTAGTCTAGTGCTGCCCCCCTTTACATCTTGATAGTCACGCTCAGGCCAACAATCTATGTGTTGTGGAATGTTATTGCTAGATATTGTTGGAAAAATGCCATAACTGATTGGCTGTGCTGTTACCCATTGAGGGAAGGAAGTGTATTATGCAGATTATGAAGTGATAAAAGTGGCATGCATGACATTATATATTTTTTTTTGCTATTCCTATGTTCTGTTTAATGGCTAAATTTTGTGAGTGGAACCCCAGTTGTGATCCAGATAATAACTAATCACATGGTCCTTTACTGTGTGTTCACTTCACACTTCCTAAGTACATTAGCTACAATAAACTGTGGTAACAAACATTTTGGAATGGTGCCCAAAAGAATCCATCTTGTGAAGCCACATGTTGCAACACCTGTCAACTCTTACTTTTCCACATTCGTAATGTTTTGTGGGTGAACTAATTTGACCACTGCGTCATTCATGGTGTTAGGGAAATGTTTTGTGTACACAGACTTTCTTATGATTTTCTCCCAGATACAGTCTCTAATATGATGTTCAATGGAATATCTGGATGCCAGTTCAGTTCAGTCTGCCATGGCTTCACTTTCAGATATAGTAGTTGTTGTGCTGCCATGGCACAGTAACAGCGTGTGTGTGTGTGTATGTATATACATACATACATATATATATATTTATAGCAGGGGTTCCTAAAATACTGTCTTTTGATTCATCCAAACAGGTCACCTGACCATTGATTAATCCCTGATATACCCACAGTTGCATGTTCACAGGGCTTTATTTTACTGTTTCTTTAGGTAAACCTCTAACATAACATTGCCCATGTTATAAGAGGATTAACCTACTCCAGCGTATGGGTTTACTGAGCATTAAGCCACACCTGAGTGGTTGAAGTCACTGGGTTAGTCTTATGACTCCAACTCCCCTTCGAGGCATGGATTAATGCTCAGTAAATGCATAAGCTGTTGTGGGTTAATCCTTCAGATTATATATATACATACATAGACATACATACATACACACATATATATATATATATATAAATGTGTGTATATATATATATATATATATATATATATGTGTGTATATATATATATATATATATATATATATATATATATGTTTGTATATGTATATCTGTATATATGTATGTATATTAAGCCACACCTGACTGGTTGAAGTCACTCGGTTCGCTTTATGACTCCAACTCCCTCCCAGGCATGGATTAATGCTCAGTAAACGCACACTGTGGTAGGTTAATCCTTCAGATATATATATATATATATATATATATATATATATATATATATATATATATAGACATACATAGACATACATACATATATATATATATATATATATATATATATAGACTTACATATATATATAGACTTATATATATATATATATATATACACACACACACATATATATGTTTGTCTATATATATGTATATACATATATATAAATGTGTGTGTATATATATATATATATATATATATGTATGTACATATGTATATACATACATATATGTACATCTGTATATATATTATATATATATACTGTATGTACATACAGTAGGTATGCTACAAAATACCAACTGTACATGGAGGAAGACTGGAAAGGCCATACAATGGTCAATAATTTGCAGCACCACACCACACTGGTTTACATTTGGTGCAAGACTCCTGCTTTTTCCTACAGGTATGAAATAATGCTCAAGAACAGTTGCCCTTGCTATGCATCTTTGTTGCTGGGGAGGAGGGTTCTCAGTGAACATGTAAGGAAGCAGTAACTCAAAGAGAAAGCGGTGGTTACAGTGCAAAGCACCTTACATGCTGTCAAATTCAGTTCTCGCTAAGCGCCACTGCCCACCTGTGTTAATGGTTCTGGGGTTTGGGGAAGGATACATGTGCAACATGGTGCGTGTGGTCATTTGTTGGGTATTTGGAAATGTGTTTGTGTGTGTCTTTGTGTCTGCATAATTGTTTTGTCTGTGTGTCTGACATATTGTCATGGGTGGTTAATGTCTCTGTTTTTTAATGCCTGCATGGTGTCTGTGTTATTGCCATGACAGTGGAAAGTCACAGAAACATGTGATTGAAGACTACCTGTGCCAAATGTATGGTACTTGCCTTACGATATGTGCCACAGTGAGCAGATGCGATTCACCTTTGTGAATAAAAGCACTCACAATGCACACAGCACCATGTGACTGATATGGGGTTGGGGGCACACACACAGACAGTGGATATGTGTACCGTGAACATCTTTTATAGTGGTGCACTCATGGACAGGTGCATATAAGATTTCAATTTGCCCCAGCTACCTTAGCTCTGTATTTACATCTGCTACTTATATACATGTCCTCAGGGGCAGTGTACCTTGTCTGCTGTGCTATCTTGTCTGGTTCACTACTAGATATTGCTGGCAGCTTTTTACTTCTCAGACCATGGCACAGCCAGTAGCACACCTTGTTGTGGATACATATAGAGAATAATTCACAAGTGTGTTTCTGACAGAGATGTGTTCTGATAAAGGGTGTTTTTGTTTTTTAAGTGCAGGAGCTCCATGATTGCTACAGAGTGGTGGTGTTTTATAGTGCCGCACACCATGATTTGTTGTGTGGTGAAAAGGGGCTTGTTTTTGGTGGATGTGTAACACAATGCTTATTAAAATAACTTGTTTTCTGAAGGTTGCTATCAGGTTCAGTACAGGATAACATCTGCAACAGTGTGGATACTCCAGATGGGGTGGAGAGAATGAGGATGGACTGGGGGAAGGCATCGTCATGACATGTGGGTGATGGGGACATGATAGAACCATTCAAGTACTTGAAGGGCATAAACAAAGTGCAAGATGCAGACATGTTCCAATATAGACTGAGTGTACAGGAATGAGGGGTCATAATATGAGATCAGATGGGAGCATGTTAATTGGAAATGTGAGGAATTTTTTCTTCATAGAGAGGGTGGTGTGCACATCAAATAGTCTGTCACAGGCGGTGGTGGGAGTGAGATTGGCTGTGTAGTATGAACATGCCTGGGCCATGAATAAGGGAACATTAGAAGTGAGAAGAATGGTTGAAAAGTGATTTACAGGATTCAGAGGATACAAACTAGTGTATGGTTTGTGGGCACATAATGGATGAGCTTAGCGTCCTTATCTACCTACAAATTTTAAGAACATTTGAACATTTCCAGCATCAAAAGGCCTTTTGGTCTATCGAGTCTGCTCAATTTTGCTCCTAGCAGCCATATTCTGCAGCTAACACTCCCTCCCCCGATCCTCCCTCTTTCCATTCCCAGACCCTCTTGGAAGCAACCCACTCTTCTACAGGCTACCACCTCCACTGCTAATGTATTCCACCCTTCCACCATCCTCACAGCATGAAAGTGTCATCCTCAGTCTTGGCTCAGCTCACCCCCACTTCCCAGTTGGTATTTTGTTCTGGGATAATTTTCCACAGAATGCAGCACTTTACATTGTTTGGCATTTAGCCCCAGCTGACAGGTGTCTCACTAGGTCTCCAGGTTTGTCAGATACTCTGCAAACCTTGCCACCCTCTATGTCATCGACCACCACCCATCTTGGTGTTGTCAGCAAACAGGATGATCTTGCTCTTGATTCCCATGGAAGTGTACACAATAAATATCCCTAATAGTACTGGTACCAGCACAGAGCCATGCAGAACCCCACTTATCAATGTACTTGGGGATGAGAGCTCCATCCACCACCACCTCTACTACCTTCCCTGCAGTCAGTTTCCACCCATCAACTATTGTTGCTCCTGCCCTGTACATTCCAGTTTTGTTCCAAGTCTCCCAGATGTCACCTAATTGAATGCCTTGCTGAAGTCCAGGTATAGGACATCCACTGCATGGCCCTTGTCCATCAGCCTTCTCACCCAGTCATACTAATCTACCAGGTTGATTTGACAGGATCTGCCAAACCAACCTATGATTCCCTCTGAGTTCAGAACAATGCACAATAGTCCATGGTCAGCAGAACTCCAAGTTGGAATACAGTTTCTCATCATGTATTTTGTAATGTGTATAGTATTATGTAGAATGGGAACATTATGTCATTTTTCACTATGAAGTGCAGTTGTCTTGTGCAGTGTGTAGCTGTTACAGATTACTGTTCTACCTCAGAGGTGTGCAGTCACATTCCATGACCTTTGAACTGTGGCAGAACAGCAGTTGTAAAAGGATAAATACCCACACATAGCAACACACTGAAAGACACATTGTAAAACTGTCATTGTGCTGTTAAAGTCATCATCGTCCCAAAAGGCAGGTGATAACAGTGTAATTTTGTATGCTAAGCACACTACAGAGAAACTGAAAGACCCATTAATGTCCTGATAATGGTTAAACATAAAAACATAGAATTTGATGGCAGATAAGGACCGCTTGGCCGCCTAGTCTGCCCATTTCCCTACCTAATGGATAAGCTGCAGATCCTAGTTAACCAACAGCCTACTTCCTCCTACCCCCACTAGAATTTCCTTATGTCTGTCCCATGTATTCTTGAATTCCCCACTGTTTTGACTCCACAACCTCCTCAGGAAGGCTGTTCCATGCATCCACAACCCTGTCCATGAAAAATACTTCCTCACATTACCTCTGAGCCGCCCCTCTATCTTCAAATTGTGCCCCTTGTTCTTACACATCTCTTTTTCTGAAAGATGCTACCCTCTGGGACTTTGTTGATTCCTTGAGGTACTTGAATGTTTCTATCATGTCCCCCGCTCCCCTCCTTTCCTCGAGGGTATACATATTAGGCTTCTTTAGTTCTCTTTGTATAGCTTCTGGTGCAAACCCTGCACCACTTTGGTTGCTCTCCTCTGGACAGCCTAAACCCTGTCTATGTCTTTGGGGAGACTGGGTCTCCAGAACTGCATGCAGTAAT
The DNA here is from genome assembly GCA_016271365.2 of Neoceratodus forsteri. NCBI lineage: Eukaryota > Metazoa > Chordata > Ceratodontiformes > Ceratodontidae > Neoceratodus > Neoceratodus forsteri. Next base: position 629,700,172 of record CM028133.1, on the reverse strand, counting down.
CCAGATGGGGTCTCCCCAACTGTCTGTACAGAAGGACAACAACACCCTGTTTTATACTGGTGATGCCTCTCCCTATACATCCCAGTATCCCCCAGCCCCCTGCTGCCTTCTCACATTGCTTGCCCACATTTAGGTCATCTGATATATAACTACCCAGGACCCTTTCCATTTTTGTTGTTGTCAGTATCTCACCCCATTGTGTACTCTTCCCTGGGTTTTGTTTTCAGGTGCATTACTTTGTACTCTTTGCATTGAATCTAAGCTGCCATACACTTGACCATTCTTTTAACCTTGCCAAGTCCTTCTCATCCTTTCCACCCCACCTTGTGTATTAACCCTGTTGCAGATCTTTGTGTCATCTACAAAGAGACATACTTTTCCTTCCAGTCCCTCTGCAATGTTACTTATGAAGACATTAAAAGGACTGGACCCAGTACTGAACCCTGTAGTACCCCAGTAGTAACGCCCTTTCTTCACTGTGGACTCCGTTTACTATTATACTCTGCATCCTGTTGTCCCAGTGTTTTACCTAGGCTACCACCCTGGGACCCACTCCCAGGCTGGTTAATTTGTTTATTAATCTTTATGTGAGACTGTGTCAAATGCCTTGCTAAAGTCTAGGTAGGCCATGTCCACAGCCCTCCTTGGACTACTTTGTATCACCCAGTCAAAGAAATTGATTAGATTAGTCTGACATTGACCTTCCCACTGTGAATCCTTGCTGCCTTGGGTCCTGTGCCCCACTGGCCTCTAGGTACACAATTCTTTCTTTCAGAAGATCCATCATTTTCCTACCACTGCTGTCAAACTGATGGGAAAAGACATTCACTACAGAGGCACAATTATCTCAGTAACAGTTATTTGCCAGAAAGGACATAATGCTGATTGTTTCATTCAGCCAGCACTGAATCGGATGCCAGCAGGAAAAACTGAGGTGTTGGCTTCTACCTTATTTAGCGGTACCACATTTGGTCGGCTACAGTACCTGGCAGACATACTCAACATGAAGTTCATCAGTCACCAGACATACAACCAGCTCCAAAGGAAGTACTTGTTCCTCACCATCAACAAGGAGTGGAACAGTCAGCATTCCAGGCCTATGAGTCCTTGAAATCACTACAAATCTGACATTCTGTGGGGATGGTAGATGATGCAATTCACCAGGATTCTCAGCAAAATACTGTACCTACAGCATCATGGAACAGGAGACTGGACTGATTGTTAATTTTGCCATCATACAGTTCTCTGAGTATCAAACTCTACAAATATGGAGAAAGCGGGGTTCCAAAGATGCATGGATGGATTGCTACAGAAGGAGTGCCAATAAAGACTGCAGCCACTGACTGACATGTGCAGATCAGTGCACCGTGAACAAAAATATACACTGAACCATAACGTTGATCACCAATTTGATGTCTGGCACCTTGCAAAGTGGCTCAAACACCAGTTATTCTTAAAGTCCAAAAGAAAGAGTGCGGTGACCTTGCACTGTGGATCTCATCCATCTCCAATCACTTTTGGTGGTGTAGCGCTGCATGTAATGGAGATGCTGCATTACTGAGGGAAATGGTCACCTCAATTGTCCATCATGTTATGGGCACGCATAAGTGGTCTGGTAACAAGAAGTTCCACAGTGTTCACATGCCAAGCTGAACACCAAGGAGAGAGCTAAAAAGTATGGATGAGTCCCAGATCAGCAGAGTACGCTGCAGTGAAATCTATTATTTTTAACAAAAATTTATCAAGAATCTTGGAAAGGTGAGTAAATGTTATCACACTGGTGGGGCTGAGGTTTCCATTCACTGCTCCTAAAATACTGCCCCAAGAGACAGCACTTCTGTTTTGACGGAATAATGGCAAGGCAGCAACTGGCAATAATGGATCACAATGAGAATGTAGACCACCAGGAAGCTGTGACTGCAGAAGGAATGCAGCATTTTCACATTGTCCACCCAAAGAACAAAACAAGTGGGTGGCCAAATACATGTGGACCACAAAACAACATGAGACACCAAAGAGAAAGATCACAGCTGTTCTGGAGAACAAGGAAAGAAGAAATCTATCAACACCACCAATGAAGAGAAACCTGCTACAGAACATTGTGAAAACTGCAAGACCACCAAAGGATGAAGTTATTGAGAAGCATAGCTCATGATTCAAGTGACACAGACATTCATATGCACAATGCACAAGTTTAAAATAGGGTACTGGTGATACTGGCACACAGGATTGGATCTTTCCATTATTGATGGACATGTCCCAGGCATAGGATGTTGAGAACTATATACTGTTTTGGTGACATCTTGATTTTATTCTTTTAGTTTTATTGACTTGGTGCTAATTTTTAGTATAGATATGTACACAGAAATGTCTGTAAAGTCCATTACAAACTGCTGAAGTGACAAATATTAACTGTTTATTCAACAGTTTCTTGTTTTAGGTGTGATACACAGGTGGTTTGTATCGTCTATACCTGCCAGAATTCGTGTAAACCACATGATCTATAAAGCCCAGTGTAGTGAGTTGTGGTAAGAAATAGTAAACATTGTATGTGAGTTGATTTTCTATTTAAACTACGATACACGTGATTTACACACCCTATTGCTCCCTGAAGTCTTATGTAATCCGTGTGAGCATTTTTCATCAGTGTACACTTGTTTCCGTTGTTTGCTTTTGAACCCGTACACAAATTGTAAATGTAGACAAGGTTCATTATTAAAATATTCAAAATAAACAACAACTTTTATATTCAAATAAACAACTTTTATCAGCATGTGTTGTTACTTGCACTGCAGTATACCAAAGTCATAGCCTTAGAAACTTAGAAACAGAAAAATTATCACCAGATAAGGATTGTTGGGCTCATCCAGTCTGCTGTCCCAAGGCCGAGACACTGTTTTGTCACCCTATGACCCTAGCAGGTCATGGTCCACCACACTCTGTGTGTAGAAAATCAAATCATATTTCCCACCCAATTACAAGTACCAGCTGCCATTGTATGGTTGGAGTGATGCAGATAAAGAACAAAGCAGGAAAGAGAAGTAGGGGTTATAATACTGATGGCTATGGGTAGAAAAGTAGTTGCTGAGTCAATTTACTAGCAACCAAAGCATAAAAGGTTGCAAAACAGAAACAATTACTGGTAGCTTTTGCAGTACCTGTGGGTTACTAGCTCCTAATACAGCTAAAGCATAATCACGTTAGAGAACCAATGGAATGTCATATAAATTCTTGACAGAGTGAGTGTTCCAAGTGTCCCTGTCTGTGTTGCCAACTGGACAATGGTGAGAATCATCTCCATCTGTGATCCTCACAACCATTGGCAATGGCATAAAACAGCATTCCACACTTGCAGTGCATAGTGCAGCAGGCGCAGGTGAAAACATGCTACACTTACTACTGACAGAAATTTATGAGTACTTCACCCAGTCCCTAAAACTGGCTTCATAGTTAGTGGTAACTGGTCAAACATTGTTAAATGTATCAGCAATGGTGGCTTTGTGAGGTCTCCTGCATGGCTCATGGTTTAAATCTTGTGGTACAGGACTTTCTGCAGTGTCCAGAAGTCAAGCAAATGCTGAATGTTACATGATGCATCTGTGTTCTTGACTCCTTCCCCTGGAGGAGACCATACACAGAGCTGCTCTAGAGCCATACCCACCAGCCTCCCTTAGGTCGACCTGGGCTTGGGAGCAAAACTGGGTTGCCAGCAAGCCAGACTGAACCCATTTTCCCAGTGACACAGATCCGCCTATATGAGTAGTTCAATAAATGGCCAATATACCCACACTTCTGCTATTCAGGATGGTGGTGTGGTGGACGGAACTAATCACAGGCACTCTTTGCTAAGTGTGGTGCACAATCCAGGTGAAATGGCCAACAATGGGTGGTGTTGATGGCACAGTCATGTTGGGGGCAAGATGGTAGAAGGACCAGATAAACAGAGTGATATCAGCTGGCAGAATTGTACAAGACAGATATATAAATCAAATGAGTGCCAAAAAGTGGGTTCTGCTTCACTAGCTAACAGAGAGCAACTTGAGGTTGTTTTGCAGCCATCGCTCCTCCTCACCAAAAAGGCAAGGATCTACATTTAACATGAATGGTGCATTCCTCAGCTGTAAAAGCAGCCCCAAACTCAATGCTCATATAGCTAGTAGGGCTCTAATTTTGTGTTCCTGCAGTGTATGTTATATGAGGTAGGATTTAAAAGTGGTCGGCTGAACTGCAAAGAAATGTTGTTTATATTGGCTACCTTATGTTGATACTTAACAGAATGTAAAAAAGGGAATGCCATAGCACACCTTGGTTATCAAGTGTCATGTGGGCTGCACTTCCATTGTATTCCATGCAGCTGCACTACTTGCAACATTTTTTTGGTGGCACACATGAAAACAGCTTCAACCTGCAATCCACAGGTAGCCTAAATGTTTGACATGCCTTGATGTGCTGTACAGTACTGCCTTTGTGAGTATTCAACAGAATTGCTGCATAACCTCCCACCCAAGATTTCAGAATGCATCCTTTCACTACACACTGTAGTATTGGCAGTACAGAAACTGCAAGAGTACCCAAAAGGACAACACTTGCCACTATCACTTTGAACCGTGGGAACTTCATTGACAACATCGTTAGATCAATCACCCCTGCCCTTCCCCTCAACCCTGACACCACTACCTACCTTAGGTCAAGGCACTCAATGGCCGGTTCCTAGGGACACGCACTTACGCGGTGATCGGGCCTCACTAACTATGCCCTGAAACTATGGAATTCATTCCCAGCCCTAACACGGTCCACCCCTCCCATCCTGGATAAACTTCCCTTTGGAACTTCCTGAAGGGCCCTCCACCTGTCCATGCACCTCTGAGCCCCTCACACTGGCGTGCATGGGGGAGTCTCTGCGCCCTCAGGGCCCACTGCACTACTCTCTGATGACTGGTCAAGCAGTGACTAAATGGATTACCATAACTGGTATTGTCTGCTCTCCCATTGCATGTAAATTTGACTCACTCACTGTTTATGTATGCTGAGCTCTTAACTCTCCCGGGCGCCTGTAACCCTCCCCGGCCTCGTGTGTTTTTCACTGGCTGTCATTCTTCTATGTATCCTGATATCTCACTGTATGAGATATGTAAAGTTGTATTCATCACTGTACCTGTAAATTCAAGTCTGTAACTCTCCCAGGTCCCACCTGAAAATAGGCACTAGTGTGACTTACCCAGTAAACAAAAGCAAATAAATAAATAAATTTGGTGATGAGAGTTGCTGGAGTGCCAGAAACATCATATCAAGGCAGCTCATACAGGCATGCTAGTTGTGGAGTGTGGTTTGCCAGAATGAGCATCGTTCAACAAAACAATTTGTGGAAAAAAGAAATAGCACATCACAGGACAGGAACCCATGTGTGCTACATTTCCTGCAGTCCATTTGCCACTATACGATACCAGGCCATTTAGAGCATGAGACCTACTAGCACAAGTACAGTATGCTAAAATGTGTGGAACACAACTCGAGATGGATAAAATGATGCAAGATAGCATAGAACACATTCACTCTAACCCTGTGAGACTGCATTCTGTGCTGTGAGCTGCCACCCACCCTCTTGCAGAACAAAATGCCCACACCAAGGTAACCCAGCAAGCAAGGGGAATATATTTTGTGTTTCTTACCAATGATGAGGTAGCCACAAATCAGTAGTCTGTATAGATAATGTATTGCTGTGTGATACAGGATTGAAAAGTCCAGTTGGCTGCATTACAGAGTGAGGTTTGTTATATTGGCTGCCATGGTGCACAGCTCAGTTATGGAATTCCATGGCACACCTGTGTTACTATCATGGGGGTGTCTATTTTATTAGCACGCTTGACAAACTCAGTGCAATTTTATTTAGTTTGCAATTTTATGAAAGACCGGTTCCAGATAACCTCATGGCACTTTTTTTCCTTGGTGTTCCTGAATCAGTACATGTATATGACTAACAACATTGTTTTTATGCAGCTACAGTATGAAAATGCATCAAAACGCTTATCCCACGATAGCCAGCCTGCATGAGCTGCTTTGTTGTGTGTTAAGGAATGCTTGGGTGAACCTTAGACATAGAAACAAGGACAATTGGGACAAGAAAAGGACCACACCGTCCCATCTAGTCTGCCCTATACCACCCATCGAACAGCACCAAATGGTATAACATACAGGCAAGTGAGCTAGATCTCATATCTAGAAATGTTACAAGCTGATAACTTGTTTGGAAAGAAAATAACATGCACAGAACAGGACAGTAACCCAGGCTGGCTAAAGCATCGGGTTAGGTAGATTTCAAAGGGAAACAGTAATAAGGAAGCAAATGTTGAATAACATCATCAGGTCCACACACATATAACATGAACTGTGGGGAATACAAATCTTGAGACTGATGCACTGAATAGGCACTGCTGTGCAACAGTCAGTTTCACTGTTACTGTGTCAGACTGTAATAGGAACAGTGTTCTGCTGCACACTGAAAACACTCAATGCACACAAAAAGGGCACCTGGAGTTGGCTACACAGCTCGACAAGGATTACATCTCTTTTGGGGAGGGCCATATCATAATATTGCAGAAAGGATTGCAAACTACTGTTCACTGAATTACAGAGCAACACTGTATTGCAGCTTCGGTTTCCTAAACTGGCTGCCTTATTACTCCATTCCATAACGAATTCCATACCACACCGGGTTACTGTCATGTGATGTAATGTCTCAGTTTACCAAGAACTTTGCAGCATTTGCTGTTGTTTTGTGGAACCACTGAGTACATGCTGAACCTGGACTCACAATCTAGCATGCCTGTTTTAGCTGCCATGGTGACTGGGTTCCATGTCATTTGCGTTACCAAAACTTTTAAGCGCGGTCATTTACTGCGCTTACACATTACAACATGATCATTTTCCTCGTATCGTTTCTCAGCATTTTCACTGTTCTGCAGTTAATGTCTATGTTAATAGTGCAACAGCACAAATCAGAAATGTCTGCCTGACACTACCTCCTTCTCTTTGCCCTCTGCCCTCACCTGATGCCCAATATCTACACAGCAGCAATCACTCTCTTTATTGCTAAAGTTCAATCTGTGCCAAACATGGTCATCTTTTAGCTTCCATGAGTTCTCCGCACCACATGTGTGGGTAAACTGCACTAGAGCACCTGAATTTTATACCCTCCTTTACTGTACAGGCATGTCTGAGTTAGTTACCTTTGTATAGTGTGGGCTGCTATGTAGACAAATCAGATGCTGCCAGCGTTGCATGACTGTACTGTGCCGAAGTGAGCTGTTCAAAATACACTGATCCGTTATGCTTTACTGTACAGGTATGTCTGAGTGCATTACCTTTGCATAGTGTGGGCTACTATGGTAGACAAATCAGGATGCTGCCAGCGTTGTACCCACTGTACTGTGCCAAGTGAGCTGTTCAAAATACTTGAATTTGCGGTGCGCTTAGATGTACTTTCGGCGATGCAATGATTTTCGCTGTGTTGTTTTCGCTTATTGTTTGCGCTCAGATGTTTGCGATGAATTGATGTGCTACCGGTGACTGTACTCATTCAGCAATCTTGCAAATTATCACTAAACACAATGTGCACACTAAGGTCAATCCTGGTAGGTAAGCCATTTAGCTGGCTTCCAAATGATTAAGGAATTCAGTAATTTAATTCCATATTGTTTATTATGAGACAAATGAAGACAAAGTATGGTTGGCTGAAATACTTATTATTATTGGCGGCATTATTACAAGGCTCCGATCAGAGTACCACAGCATACCAGCATTACTTTTCTGTGATGTGCTACATCCTTTCAGGCTGAACAATGTTTTCAAAACATGACAAACATTGTTTGTTGGCACATAGGAAAATAGAGCCTGCCTGAAGTACCGAGCTTGCAAGCAAGTTTGTGCAGCCTTGTTGTTCTGTTCTCTATTGCCTAGGTGAACCTTGGGCAAAATAGCTGTATAATTTTCCTCCACTGCTTTCTGAAATGTCACCATTCAGTAGTTACCCAGTCAGTTGTGTCAATTTTGTAAAATTACATGCTTCAATAAAATATAACGCAATAACAGTATGACTTTCTCTGGCGCCGCTTGGTGCACGGAGTAGGTTCAACATACAGCACCACAAGGCAGCACATACATGCAAGTAAGATTGGGAGTGAAGTGTGTTGATATTTTCATAGATGCCAACAAACAACATTGCAACCCGAGAAACCAGATAAGGAAATTGCATGCAATATGGAGGAGCCTAATAAGGCAGCCAACATAGTAACATTCGTATTAGCTACAATGTAAATTGTGGCCATATTGAAGATCCCTTAGAGTGTCTAACATGCCAACGGGTGCCAGACATGATGTGAGATTCACTGGGAGCATACTGTCAGTGCTGCAGAGTCCACTCAAAAGAAGTAAAACAATTAAGCACAACAATGCCAGCTGGTGTAGGCACTACATCTAGCAGACTTTCATGCAGATTATGGATATTTAAATGTCACTATGTGCAGGATATGCTACAGTCAATAGAATTGATACATTCAGGCAGATGAAAAGAACAGTAATTATACTGACTGCCTTATACTGCAACAGAATGGAATGGATTGGGTAACCTTGCTCAGTGTCATCGGAGAGCTATTCCATTTTATGGAGTTCATTTTGACAATTTGCAACAATTATTTTGTCACTTGCCATCTGGGACAATGACTTGCTGCCACATGACCGTAACCAGGTATGCCAATGCATTCCCGTCTGTTGCATTCCATTAAGGAGCAGTGTAATAACGCATTCAATATAATGCACTTTGCTATGCTGTTCCAAATAACTTTTCCTCCATTCTCCCTATGAATAAACTTTTGCGATGGGTTAATTGATATGGCTAGACTGCAGTCAGTCAACAGATGCTTTCCCTCTGGCTGTATGTGACTGCACTCCTGGGCACACACTACGATTTGCAGAACTACACTAAAATGCATAACACGGGAGGACAGTTTTAGCAGTCTTGTTGGGAGATCAGTACACAGTTGTTTGGTGTTAATGATGTTGGAATCCTTGATATTTATCCACTGGCACTCACAGTGAGCATGAGGATAGAAAGAGGGGAAATGTACATACAGACTGAGTGGTCAGATACTTGCCCATACAGAGCGTCACTTCTGGGGCACCGAGTAGCGGAAGAATTTCCTAGGGGCCATGCAAAGTGGAAAATGGAGGAGGACAGCCATATTCATTAAAAGTTAATATTTTAAGGTAAGGCCTTGACTTTCACATTGGTTTGCATTAGCGATTGTAAAACTGCTTTTGCTAGTGACATTGTAATGTGGTTTGGAGAATATGGACATTTACCTTTAAAATGTTTTAAAACCGATGGATGTCATTTATTGGGTGCCAGCCATGCCCATAGACTTGGTGTCAATGCCAAGTTTTCTCAGGCAGGGAGTGTGTAACCCACCTGTGGGGAAGCAACACTTGCCCTCAGTCTCCTGTTGCCTCCTGGTGATCCTCTGTTTCCCCTCTGAATTCACTGCCACAGCCCATGTCCTGTTTACCCCCAAGCCTCTGTCCAGCCCCTGCTTCTCCTCTGCAGTCTCTGGGTAGGAGCTGGAGGAGCTAGAAAGTGAGCTGCCACATTTAGTCTGCTGCCTGGAACAGGCATAACAGTCCGTGCATGTGTGTGATGGTGCACCTTTGGTTTCGCTGGTTTGCAGTAGCGCCTGCCTCTTGCATAGTCCCTGTCCCGTGTGCAGCCAAGGGATCAGAGACTGCAAGCTGGCAGAAGAGGAGCATCCAAATACTTGTAAATAAAGATAGTCAATTGTGCTACGCTTGGCTCATGGCTATTAATGAACCCATATTAATATTGATGAGAAAGCCAGTCTACTGCCTAAGGACATTGTATTTCAGTGGCAATGACTGGTACAGAGACTCAAATGAATTTTATTAATGAAAGCACTTAAGAGGGCATCTCAGTGGCTATCAAACTGTGTGGCTATGATTTAAATAAATGTTTAACCTGGCTGCACCAGAACCTTTAAATGGGACAATGTGTGGACTGCTTGGGACTGTATCAAACAACCACCATATTTGCAGCCTGTCAGCCAATGAGAAAGTTGGATTTATTGCACAGACTTATGAAACTATGCCAGAGCCTTGTGAGGAAAAGCAGGGACCAAAGTTAGACACTCAAACAGGGAACCTATCAGGCATTGAGAGGGCCTAATGAATATTCATTTCTGACAGACAATGGAATCAGCCCATCAGGAGCTGCCAAAGAGCTCCCAAAACCCCAGACACTTTTCAGGCTGAGTCAGTTTGGTGTGAGCTGCCCACAGGGAGGGGCTCTGGCCCTTCCCAAAGAAGAATGGGCCTGTAGTTTTAGTTCAGCAGGAGCCCCTCCACAGGGTGGGGGCTATGGCCTTGGCTAAGAGAAGGTGGCTGCAAGCATTTGGAGTCACTGGCCTGGGAGTTGCCAGATACTTGTCTCCCAGGGCTAGCATTTGCCTTTCCACATTTTGAAGCATTTGTGGAAGAGTTCTGAATATAACTTCAGCTGTGAGAGAGCTGCAAGAAGCCTACCGGCAGTTGTGAGAGGGCTTCAAGAAATGGTTTTGCCTCAGCAATGAGAGTGCTGATAAAGACTTAGCTGGGCCAAGAAGTCCAGAGGTTATCAATATCTGCACCCTGTGTTGGATCAGCTTCAAGGATAGGGTGGACAGCTGATGTAAGAACAACCAATAGTTTCATGTATGTGAAATGTCTGATGAGACTTTTAATGTGCCTGCAAGAATGGATGGAAAGTATATCGAGGAAGGAGCTTGGCCTGAAGTTGCTTGTGAGGGGAGAGATGAAAAAGGGGCAGTGCCAGCAGGTACGATAAATGAGGGATATGGTCTCCACCCTTTAGGGGCTAGGGAGATATGGAAATGGGTCACCAGGTAGGGTGCAGGAGCTGAGAAATGGGAGCTCAAGGGGAGAAAGGAGAGGGGAAAAGGGGTTGAGAGTGGTCCTGATAAATGCCAGAAGCTTAGGAAATAAAATGCCTGAGCTCAGGTGATGCTAGTTGAGGGAGGTAGATGTGGCAGCAGTCACTGAGACCTGGGCCACTCAAGGGCACAGTGGGGGCTTAAATCTGGAGGGCTATGTTATGTTCAGAAAAGATAGGGAGGGAAAGGGTGGTGTAGCGCTGTTAGTCAGAAATGACATGGGTATTGGAGGGTGAGGAGGCAGAGGGAATGTGGAGGCTGTTTGGGTTACCTTGCTGACACAGGGGTAAGAGTAAAGGTCAGAGTGGTATACAGACCACCAGCACTGGCGGAGGTCCTGGAAGAAAGTTTGGTGGCAAATCTTGAGGGACACTGTAAATTGGGAAAGGAAGGGTAGTGGTAATGGGGGACCTCAACATGCCAGGAACAGATTGGGGACTATGACATCACCATTGGCCAGAGAGCAGAGGCTGCTGGATTTCTTCAGGATGTTTCTGACACAACAGGTGGGTGAGCCAATTAGGGAGGCCTGGACACTGGACGTGGTCCTGGCGAACAGTGATCAGATTAGGTGAGGGACCGGTGAGGGATTAAGTGAACAGTGATGGCCTAGGGGTGAGGGACCGGTGGCGGGGGTGATCACGCCACAGTCTGGTTCTTCCTGGCCCTAGGGAGGGAGGAAAGCTGAACAAGGATGGTAGTAACTCACTTTAGGGGTGCAGACTTCCAGGAGATGGAAGGCTCTTAAAGATCATCTGGACAGGATAAGGCCGGATATGGATGCTGACAGCAGATGGGGATCATTAGGAGGAGTACAGGAGGTTACCAGATCCTGCATGAGGGAAAGGTGTAAGTTTGGTAAGGCCAGAAAACCCTGCTGGTGGACCGGGAGGTACAAGAGGTGGTGAGGGAAAAGAAGGTGGCATATAGGTGCTACAAGTGCTCAAGGAGTGAAAGGGATCAGGAGGAATATGAGCTAACAGCCAAGAGAGTCACCAAGCGTGATGAGCAGCTAAGGCAAAAAGGAGCAGTCCTTGGCCAGTGGGATCAGAGGGGCAAGGGGTTCTTTAGATACATAGGGGAAAAAAGAAAGTAAAGGGGCAGATCAGCAAGATAAGGGATGGTTGGGCACAGGAGGCGGGGAACAGGCAGAAGTCCTAAATGAGTACTTTGCCTCAGTTTTTACCAGGGGGATGGAGAGGCTATGTCTCGCGAGGATGGAACCGGTAGAGACCAGGGGCCTGATGGGTCTGGGGAAAGGAGTGGCCACCTCAGACAGGGTGGGGGTCCAGCAGTGCAGGGTGAAAATGGGGAGGACATGGAGGCTGAAATCCCACTAGAGAGAGTAAGGGAAGCCCTCAGGTCCCTTCAGATGGAGAAAGCACCTGGGCCAAATGAGATGCATCCCAGGTGCTGAGGGAACTGGCGGATGTCTGTCAGTCCCTCTAGTGGAGCTTTCAACATCTCTCTGAGGACTGGTGGGTGCCCCAAGACTGGAGGGAAGCCCATGTTGTGCTGATCCACAAGGGATGATGGAGGTATTGTTAACCAAAGGCTAGGGGGTTACTGGAGCAAACTGGGTACTTGGATGATAGGCAGCATGGCTTTGTCACAGGAAGATTGTGCCAGACAAATCTTGTTGAGTTCTGTGACTGGGTGGCAGGGGCCCTGGACCAGGGTAGGCCAGTGGGCGTCCTCTTTCTGGACTTTGTCAAGGTATTTGATTCAGTACCCCACAGTGGCCTGCTGGCTAAGCTGAAGGAAATGGGGTAGGGAGACAGTTGTTAAGATGGATAAGAAATTGGCTCTCTGAGTGTACTCAGAAGGTGGTGGTTGGAGGGTTAGCCTCATCCCAAGGTGGGTTACTAGTGGGGTTCCCCAGGGGTCAGTTCTGGGCCACTCTGTTCAATGCTTATATCTCAGACATCAGGAGTGAGATGAGTCTCTTTGCAGATCACTCAAAGCTGGGTGCAGTGGTGGATGGGAAGGAGGGGTGGGTGGCCTTGCAAGAGGACCTGGAGGCTCTGGAAAGGTGGTTGGGAAAAATGGAAATTAAAATTCAATGCAGTGAATTGCAAGGTTCTGCACCTGGGAGTCAGAAATCCAGGCCAGGGGTATACCTTGGGAAGAGACATGATTCAAGTCACGGAGGGTGAGAGGGACCTGGGGGTAGTGGTAGATGTCAAATGAACAACTCAGAGACCTGTAGCAGGGCAGTGGCAAGGGCAAATAGGATGCTGGGATGCATCGCCAGGGGATTACTCCAGAAAGACGGAAGTGATCCTTCCATTGTACAACTGCTTGGTTAGGCCACATTTAAAGAGGGACATTACACTCCTAGAGAGGGTCCAAAGGAGGGCAACCAAAATCATCTGGGGCCTGGGGTAGAGGACCTATGAGGAGAGGCTCAAGGAGCTTGACATGTACACCCTGGAGTAGAGGAGGGACAGGGGACATGATAGAGGTCTTAAGTACATGAAAGGGATCAATAAAGGAGGCCCAGTTAGGGTGCTCCAAGGAAGGAGGGTGGGGCAACAAGAGGTCATGGGTATAAGCTGGAAGGGGCAGGCTCAGAGGGAGAGGAGAAGATGTTATTTCACTGAAAGTGTGGAGGAGCCATGGAATGCACTGCCCAGGAGCTGGTAGAGCTGGACACTGTGGATGGGTTTAAGAGGGATGGGACAGGTACAGAGGAGGGTAAATCTGACCAGGCCCAATACAGGTGGAACATCTGGGACTGGGGACAGTATAACCCAAGGGAGGGGGACACTGAAACTGGCCCCCCTTGAAAAAGGGAAAACTGGAAAAATCTCCTCCTGAGTAGACTCGAGACCATTAGGCCTATTCTGCTGCCATTTTAGTATGTTAGTATGACTTTGCAAATGTTCACTTGGGAGCTGCCAACCACCAGCTGGCCAAAAGGAACTATGCTGTGTAATTTGGTTTATGAGAAGCCAGTGTCTGTGCTTTTGAGAGGCATTTGTGAAAGGAACTTGCTGACAAGTAAAGTGTCTAGAGTGGTTGAGAGCCGTGCCTTAAGCTCTGTCATCTATCCTGGTGTGGCGTCCTGCCTTAAGCTCCTGTGTTGCCTTTTAGAAGAGAAAATGGATGCATCTACTGTAATGGACTGAACTAGATTTGGGTACTCCTAGTCTAAGGGAGGCACCTCCACTCGAGACTGTATCCTGAATGGTGAAAGGACCATGTCTACCATGCTGGCTGAATGGTTGAAATGTCTGAACTGGTCAAAGAAACTGAAGTGCCTGAGTCTGAAAGAGAGTCTGTTTTCTAGATTGACCTGGGAGCCAGCCTGTTAGTGTGCCAGCCAAGGCATTGCCATATGGGCTTCCCTGAGTGGCTTAGCCTAGATGTGGAGTCTGAGGCGCTGGCCCTGGTCTCAGCCTGGTCTGTTTTCCAGAAAGAAATCAAAGTGTGACTTCAAGCCCAGAGAAAGGGAAGTTTTCAAAGAAGCTGAGAAAGTTCCAGCCTGCAAGCTGCAAGAGCCTGGTAAAAGAGGGTCAGCCAAACCTCCAGCCTGCATCACAGCCAAAGCTACCTGTACAAATAATGTCTACTTTTCTGCACCTAATGATGACTTCAAAAACATGGGTATGCAGACTCAGTTCTACAAAACCAAAAAGGAACTGTAAATAGCTGAAAATGCGATTGCCAAGTCTCCAGTATCTAAGGCCCAAGCTGATCAAGCAAGAGAGCCATCTGTTCAGTTACATAATTTGCAGTTTAAATGCGTCCTGTGGGATAAAGAAAAAGTCAATCTGATTTTCTTTTAAGGGCCTAATGTCGCCAGCCTGCTGCACCTTATCAGGCCTGCAACTAAGAATTTAGTACTGGGTACCTAGATTTAAAATGTAGAATTGCAGGGTTCTATAATAATTGGGAACTGCTACCAGTGTTGGCATTAAACATGTATCTGCCATCTAAAGCATCTAGTTAGACTGAAAGTTAACAGATTCCATCAGATGGCTGGTGGGTGGCCAGAGATGATTAATGTCTGAATTTAAAATTCAGAATGATGATTGTCCTTTTCAAATCATCTGAACCTAATCCAATTGTTGATTTACCCGATGCCAGTCTAAGAATGCAGTCATCCTGTTATTTAACCTCTTCATCCAATTTTACCCATTCCTAACCCTTACCGCTTGTAAATAAATTGTTGGCTAACCATTTTTATAAATCTGGTGTGAGCATATTATTAGAGTGAGCCTTTAATTCACAAAATGTGAAATGTGGGGTTTTGTTATTAATACATGTGTGGGGTGACACTATGGTATTGTGGGTGGGCACAGCATTCCAGGGGTTGTACCAGTTCAATATTAGACCTAGTTAAAAGTATACTCTGGATGGAAGCACCGTGCAAAAATGTTACCTATGGGAAAGAACCAGTTTAATATCTAATAGGAACCCAGGCCCCTCAACCTTGGTCTTGTCAGCAAGGCAGGGGTAAGTAGCCCATTGGGACATGGTGTCTGGGTTACACAGATGAAGACACTGCTGGGATCTCCTGTTAGTCATGTCACACCCAGCATGGACCCCCACCCTTAAAATGGTTGTAATCTATTAAAGTAATGGAAAAGTGTTTTAGTGCCAATTTCTGCCTAAGGCTGTTGTTCATTGCTAGTCAATGAAAGAATGTTAGGGAGCACGCCCCAGTAGCAGAAACTGGAAATGCACCAGAAATCTATTCCAGCTTAGAATCTATTTATTTAACTTTTGTTAGCAAGGTAAGCACACTAGACAAACAAATGCCTATTTTCAGGTGTGACCCTGGAGATTACAAGAGATATACAGGCAAGACAAGCATTTACAGGATGTCAGAGGAAAAATACAAACATTGCAGGATATTACAAAAAGTCAAGCAAGAACATCACATAACAGCATAAAACAATGGGCCCTATGCACTATGGTGCAGAGTGACTATGCATCATGTACCCATCCTGCATAACCACTCCACACCCATTGTGCCCCTTCATGGCCAGCAGTGGAATTCTCCTATGGGGTGCATAGCCCCACCACCAGACCTCATGGAGGGCAGCATGGTTAAGTGGCCGGGGCATGCCTGCACTCCATGCCATTCCCAGAGGCATGGAGTGCTGGGCAGGGGGTGCACAGTATGCAAGGGTCACTCCTGCTGTAAGGAGGAGTGTCCCCCGTGAATCCTCCTCCGGCCACTGCGAGTAAGGTTGGGCATGTATGCCTCCACCACCATGCCGCCGAGGCCATGGCAGCTGAGCATCTGTCCCGAGCCAGTCCGATTGGGCATACGTCTGCCTCTGGGCTGCCACACACAGCACGCTGGCAGCCATTCATCCATGCCCACAGGTGCAAGGGATCCTTTCATGGACTAGGCGGGCATCCCATTGGATGCATGCCCAGTCTGTGTATCTGTCCGCCACACTCCCATGCACTGGGGAGGCGGGGCCATGGACAGGTGAGCACCAGTGGTGCATCCCCAGGTGTGCACCTGTCCGTAGGTGCGGCCCGTCATGACAGGATACATGCCTCCAGTGCATACATCCCACCCATATGTGCATAGGGCCCTATATCAGTATGACAGTCAGGTTAAGAACTCAAGCTGGGCTCAGAAAGGAGACCAGTCAGAATGATTAAAGTGCAACACTTTGTAGAAAATGGACACCAGCACCTTAGGGACAGCTACAGTCTGAGGTGAGCTTCAGATGTTCCCAGAGGGAGTGTCTAACACTGGTGTGGAAGGAGGAAGTGCGAACATGGGCAGGAAGGAAATTCCATAGCCTAGGCACACATACGACAAATACACAGTCGCCCATTTTGTGAAGCAGGCTTTGGAACACAGCTGTGCCATTAAATCTTAGTAGATATGAGGAGTTGGCTGGCTTAAAGCGATCTGCTAGGACAGGAGGGGTAGCAGTTCTAACAACATTGCTGGTGAAATACCCTAAAACAAAGTTTCGATGATTACCTAGGGAGCAGTCACATTTATTGTAAAGGTCACAATGATGGGTGAGTGAAGGAGCAGAGAGGGTGAAATGACATATATTGTTATAGACTATGTCCCATTTTACTGCCAAGGGTCTCTGGGGAAAAGTGCAATGCCTGAAGATGCTCACAGTTGTTTTGCAAATGTTTTTTGATGCTTAGATAGTTTGCAGTTGTCTAGATTATGACATTTGGTAACCAGTGCTGGCTAGGAAACCTCTTGTCTAGCTCAAATGTTTAAAATGTTTTAAAACTGATTGATTTAATTTATTAGGTGCGGCCATGCCCATACACTTGGTGTGGATGCCAGGTCTTCTCAGGCAGGGAGAGTGTAACCCCTGTGGGGGCTTACCTTACTTGCCCTCAGTCTCCTATTGCCTCTTGGCAATCCCTGCTTCCTCCCAAGGCACCACCATCTGTCCCACCCATGTTAAATCCTGTCACGCTCCCCACTTCCATCACCTTCGTGACAGCCTTTTCCACTGTTCTACCACTCTCTTGGTATAGAGTAACTTCCTAACATCCTTCTTAAACCTCCTGCCCACCAGTCTCCAGTCATGGCTCTAGTGACCAAACTGTATTTGTCATAACCTACTGTGATTACTATGCTTGTTCAACCCTCACTGAATTTCTGTAAAACATATTGTAATCTCTTGTACATTGTGGTTCACCTGTATCCAGTTATCATCATGCATTTTGTCTTAACTAGTGTTTGCTGCTATTCTCAGTGAGTTTTTGTACAAACCTGCCTTGCCTGTTTATAACCTGGTATTATCCAGCTGTTATAACCTCCCTGGTCATGCCTGAAAATAGGCAGTGTCTGCCTAATGCACCCTACCAGTTAATAAAAACTAAATAAATAAGTAAATTTTCATTCCTAGTGAAGAGGTCTCTATTATCCACAGTGTTGATACCCTTTAGAAACTTCTACACCTCTATCATATCACTCCTCTTTCTTGTAGTTTCCAGCAAGAACATGTTGAGGTCTTTCAGTCTTTCCTCATGTCCATCTTTGTTGATGATCGTGATGGCATTGTCTTGCACTGTCTTCAGCCTGTCCCTGTCTTTTTCAGTTGTAGGATCTGGAACTAGGCACTGCAATCCAGATGAAAGGTCTAGGTCAAAATAGTGTGGATAGAGCCACGTAGGACAAAACCATGCCACCAAAACAGTGCCAGGCAGAAAATGTAATGAAACTACTGTTCTACAGGGTGCTTAGCCACCTGCACCCCCCAACAAATATATAACAAACTACCTGGGAAGGCATGCGTTGGGGAAGGGTCACATTCCAGCTGTTGGGCAGCATGAGAGTGGGAACTCCATGATGGCTTCAAGGGGTGAATGGGAGAATGAGGATGGGGGTAATTTGGTGGGATGCAACAGCTTGGGAACAGGGGAGTTGCAGGAGGGTAGGCAAGGGGAGGCAGTTGCAGGGCAAGTGCATGGGAAAAACAAACAAAAATTGCAGCAAGTGAGACCTGAACCCTGGCCACAAGTGCCACCACCCTTCACAGCCTGTGGCTCTACCTGCTGAGCCACAGCAATTGCACAGTGGCAACCAGGCATGTTGAGGGTGAAAATGGTGACAGGAATAGTGCTGATATGTCTGTGCTATACTTTCCTGTTGCTGTTTTCACTTGCACTATAGTGACCACGCAGTTTTGTCCTCTGCTATTACATCTATGCTATATAAACTGGATACCCCAGATGAGACCTTACTGGGATCTTGTACAGGGCAAGAGCCACTATCTATAGACCCTAGCATCCTATGTGCTTTAATGTTGATAATTTGCTCAAAACAGTATGCATGACAGCAAGAGGCATTGCAAGCTAATTTCTGAGGCCTAAAAATAATCAGTATGATCAGAAGCAGATGGGCAGGGAGAAGAGTGAAGACAGACAAATTAAGAGAAACATCTTTGCAGCTGCATCTTTGCCAGAACAGAATCAAAACCCAAAAGACCTCCATCATAAATCAGTAATGTGCAAAACATACAGTACCCTTTATGTGTAGGCTGATCATACCAACACAAATCTGTGTTCTTCATATAATATACATACTGTATGATAGTGTCACATAAGAACAGATAATAGAAACATATAATTTGATGGCAAAAAGGGGCTGGAGGTCCATCATATCTGCCCTTTCTATATGACCTCAACTCACCAGCCTACTGTCTTGGTGGGTTGCATCCCTCCTTCCACGACCCCGCCCCTCAAGCCTTGTACCCCCTTAGGGACTATGAGCCCCTTTTCCTGTCCCAACAGTGTTTAAACCCACTGAGGGTAGCTGTTCCCACCACTTCCCCCAGCAGTCTGTACCACAGTTCCATCACCCTCTCAGTGAAGTTGAACCTCTCAATTTCCTCCTGCATTTTCCTCCCCCACCAACCTATAGTGATGCTCACTAGTGACTACATCTCTGTTTCTTGCAAACAGGTCCTCACTGTTTACCTTGTTTATACTCCTTAGAAACTTTTATATTTCAGTTTTGTCCCTTACTCCCGCCTGGCCTCTAGTGAATACATGGCAAGGGCTTCCAGCCATTCCTCACTGGATCTGGCCTGCTGGCCCCATGTCGTCTTTGTGACCCTTCACTGTACCAACACTCCTCCACTGATGTCATTCCTCAGGTGAGAAGTCCAGAGCTGGGCACAGCACTCCAGAGGAGTCCTACCAGGAATCTGCACAGTTGCATAATGATTTTCATTTCCACCAACCACTGCTGAAGTAAAGGTTTTTGATCCATTTCCAGGTCATCACTCCTAAAGTATGCGCACAGGCCACTACACACAGAAACCACAATCTGTCAGAGCACTACTCATAAATTGCAGGTCAGGACTGAGTCCCTAATGACAGATTACAGAGCTTATCAATCAGCCAGTTCAAAGACTGTGACTCTACTAGGCATCTCAACAAGGCTGCAGTCTGCATTCTGTCCATAACCTTACCAATGAATTTCTTGAACTTTTCTCTCTTATACAGTGAATTATGATCATGAGTACTAATCAGGCAACTCAGGTAGAGATACCTTATTGCTTTGTACAACATCAGCATCAGATTTATTTATGTTGTTTTTAGATACCAGGGAAGTCCACTGGGCACTAGGTCCTTAGACAGAGGTGAACTGGGGCTTTTACAAGCAAGTACAATGTAGTTATTCATGCAGCATAACAACACATATAGTGTAAGGTTCCTATAAAGCATACATAACATACAACAGAGGTTCATGTAAAACCTCTGCATTTATTCTGATCTAATGAACAACTTTTATTTAAAGAACTCTCTGTGATCTTGCATCATCTATTGTTCTTAGTGAAAATGTGCATTATGCAAAAATGAGCATTAAGGAAGAAAACCAATGCCAGAGGAAGCCACTCAAAAAAATACAGATGATCGTGACAGAATCAAACTATTCAGATTTTGGACCAACACTCTAAATGACAAAACACTGAACAGTATCCAAGACTGCTGTCTTTACTTTTATGCTATTCATTGCAGGGAAACAAGAAAGCTATCTCTTAGGGAGTTGAAAGGCTCAGAGGCAGGACTCTATTCCCTTAGGGAATGGAAAGCCTTTGTGTGTATTCTTTAAACTGCTAATAAACAATCTCCTGGTGTGCAGCTTTGTTGACGTCTTTTAATGGGACTGATCTGATTTATCTTTATCTCTGATTCTACCTTCTTCTGTTGTTGGCCTTTTGTTCTCTAAATTTCTTTTCAAATATGCTACCATACCTAGCAAAGTTTGGACTTTCAGATTTATATTCTTTTTTTCTGCATGTACTTCAGTGAATGAGGCTCATGTCAAGAAAATTATCAAAAGGATATTTTTAACTTTGGATTATTCATTTATTAGTACACTGATGTTGGTTTGAGGAGACTTGTCAATAACCTTTAACAATATTATAAGGAAGATTTTGTGGTATAGGAAGTAAACACTGTATTAAAAGTTAAATCTACAGTAATATAAAACAGGCTGTTTGTAGCAAAATTTATCATGGGTTGAATAAGCTTTTCTTGCAGATTAAATCTAATAGTAAGGAGACAGCTGTAAGCAATATTAAAAGTTTGGGTTTGCTTTTCTTTCTTTTGCTCCCTCGGGCACAGTTTATCTACTATCATGGTGGAGTGTTGTTACTCAATACAGTGTTGCCCTGGGTGTTCAAATGAAAGGGGCCTTTGTGATTTATCTCCCAGGAGATTGTTCTGTCCAAAGCTATTTGAATTGATGTAAATGATGTTTAGGAAGAAGATTAACTTTCATAGTTCACATTGCCAGCACAAGTGCTGAGGTAGCAGAAAGTTGGCCTAAAAATGTTGATCAGAAAATAAACTTGAGACTGCACAGGAGCCTTCATAGCAGGACTCTTCAAGGCAGTACTCTCTGAGATACTGATGGTGCCATGGGCAAGGCCAATGAGGCAGCAAAAGATTAGGCATTTACTGTAAATAACCTGGTTAAGGGTATGTAGTGGCAACAACTATGGGGCCCTTGTTTCTTATGAGGATGTCAGCTTACCATACTTTGGGAGGTGGAAGTGCCTGAAGGAAAGCAGAGAGGGATTTCTCATCTGTCATGAAAAATTGTTTCCTTTTCAGAAAATGCCAGGCATGGACATAAGATGTGGTTCTAGATCTCCTGCTGAGTATTGGGATGACATGGTCAGAGCAGTAAGGCTTGGGAAGTTTGTGGGGAAGATGAACAGAATAGTAAGGATTGAGAAACGGTGGATAACATTGACCTTAATGGGTTTGAATTTCAGATGATGGGTGTGCTTTTTGCTAAGAAAAAGGGCCTGGGTGGTAAACTTCAATAAAGCTAATTCAGTACACTTATGGAGATGGTTGTGTCTAAACTGGTGAATGCATCACTGAATCACATCAGTAGTGCCAACTGGTAAGGACTGAAACTGCATATAATGGAGGAAGTATCCTGATGCAACCCTGTGGGCAAAAAGGGAAGAAGACTAAGCAGAGGCCTCCATGATTGTCTAAGAAATTCCAGGAGATGATAATGGAGAGAAAGAGGGTGTATGAGAAGAGGAAGGAGTCTAGGGACAGAACAATGGAAAAGAGAATAAGGCATTAAGGGAGGATTGCAGGGACATAATTGCATCAGTCCAGTCTTGTCAAGGAGTATAAACTTAAGTAGACTTTAAGTTTCTGTAAAAGTAAGGGATGCTGTAGGAAGGGGTGGTATAGAATGGGAGAGTGATTTAACTTGCAGGGCCGCGGACTGGTGTATCAATTCAAAATTCCTATATGATCTAATTATGTCGGAGCCTAAGGGTTAAGTGACATGGGGATGAAGTCTTCATGAATTGTTGGAATGCTTTGCAGAATTATGAGAATGTGGAAACTTTGGTTTTCACTGGTTTGTGCAAAGATTCTTATTTCCACATAACTGAAAACTCTACTCTCTATTTTAAAGTATCTCCCAAGGTGTCAAAAGCTGACTGATTGGCTCTTTAGATCAGACATGTATTTTGTTCCATGTATGTAGATCTCTTTTAAGTTGGTAGAGGATAATATAGCACAATTGCTGCCATAGGTCTGCTCCTTATATAAATGTGAAAACTGAATGTACCATGAAATATTGCTGTTAGATTTTTCACTAAAATACAGGTCTCTTAAATATGTCGAATTACATTAATAAAATGCTCAAACAGCACTCTGGTGACTAATAAACTAGCATAGCACACAACAGAATACAACATTTGAGTTTCTTTTGTTGAACAGATACATGTTAATACAGTTACATACTTCTTGAAGGTTAAAGGGACTCTAGGTCCATCATGTCCCTTCCTCCTCTTCATAAGCAAGGATAAATAATTGTGCTGTGCAAATACCTACCAATTTCTAGGGATTCTCACCCATATACTACCAAGGGAAACAGTATTTTCCTGTAAGTGCATTTGTCCAGGCTTACCTTAAAGGCCTTTTACTATCTTTACAGTCACTGTCTCTACTGGTAGCCTGTTGCATAGGTTCACCTATTTAGTTTGCCTCAGAAGCTTGTCGTGCACCACAGTTAAAAGGATCACTGTAGCACATACCAAATAAAATCAATATTAACATCCTTTATGACATGATCTTTCATGGGCTAAACAAATGGATTTATAGTTAACAGCTGTATCCATCAATGTGATTATATAGTAATAAAATAATATTGGGTTGGATGGCACATTTGGTCCATAAAGTCACCCCTGCTTCATAAGCAGGGAGGGAAAAAGTATTCTGTGAACAGGTACTAATTCATAGAAGTCTAAACCATTTCAGTTTACAGGATACCTGTTCATTCTGTTGTTAAGCAGAATGTACCCAGGCTTACCTTGGAGGCTGGTAATGTCTTCATATCCACTTTCCTATCTGGAAGGTAGTGCTCCACCACCACCCTCTGCTTTCAGTCCCTATACCAGTTAACAGTCTACCCTGGCTATGTCTCATGTATACTGCACTGGTGTATTTCAGCTAACATACTCCTGTTACAAGCATCTTGCCATTCATGGACTACTCACTCCCCTAGCTCTCATCCTTGCTCCATCTGCCTGTAATATACAGTATTTACTTTGGTAATGTGTTGTATTATATTGTATGGTATTAACTCGTTCAGTCCCAATTTTAGTAGTCTCCAAATATGGAATATCAGGGAGGGAGCCCATACACAACAAGGCTATAGTGTATGGTGGAGTGCTGTTATGCTTGGAATTCCATGCCTGGAATATGCTTGTTCTGCTGCAGTAGTGATATCATTATGTTGTTCTGCTGCAGTAGTGATGTCATTACTA
Organism: Neoceratodus forsteri; assembly: GCA_016271365.2. Lineage (NCBI taxonomy): Eukaryota > Metazoa > Chordata > Ceratodontiformes > Ceratodontidae > Neoceratodus > Neoceratodus forsteri. The sequence continues at coordinate 629,676,411 of CM028133.1, read as the reverse complement.
CAGGAGAACAACTTGGAATGCTGCCACATAGTTGCTTTCCTCTATTCAGTTAAGCTGGAAATATTTTTTTTTTTTTACTTGAACTTGCAGAGACATCTGCAGCACACTAAGATCAGTTAATAAAAAGAAGAAAATGTTAACATTTCTGTTCTCCATTGTCTACACTACTAGTTTTGTATGATTTTCTTTGCTGTGACTGCCCATACTCTATAAAGATTATGTGAGCAGTCATACATAACAAGGATATTCTCGTATTCGGAGTTTCTTGGTAATAGAACACCTCTCGAGCTGTGCTCTCGAGGTCATCTGTTACCAAGAAAATCTTGCTACAAGAATATCTTTGTTGTGTATGACTGCTATTATACAATCCTCTATATTCTTTCATCAAGTGGTTACCATGACAACAAGGACCTCAAGAGTGAGCTTGAGAGATCTGTCTGTTGTCATAAGCACAGCTACCAGTGAAAGCTTTGTTGTGTATGGGGCTCCCATACACTATTTTGTATAGTGTATGGTGAAAAGAAATGTGCTGCACATCTGTGTTTTAAACTCTACTGGAAGCACTTCAGTTGGAAATGCGTTAACCACAAAGAAGACCCTGAGATGCTCATCATTACTAGAAAATGGCTTTCAGTCTTTTAAGACTGCATTCTCCACTGCTTGGCAGATCTCTTCAAGTTTTCGGCAATGCTGCAACTGCCCTCTGCCCTCGAACTTTCCCCCACCCAAAACAAACAAACAAAAAAATCTGCCCAAACCAGTAACAGGGTTGGGGAAGTAGGCTCAGCTAAGAGGGCAGAGGGTAGTGCAGCATCATTGTGAGACTAGATGCGATCAAGTGGGTGGCTGAGACTGGAATACTAAACAACTGAAAGCCATGTTCTGGTAATAACAAGTGTCTAAGCGTTTTCTCTGTGGTGTAGATACCCTAACTGAAGTGCTGTAGTGGAGTTAAAAAGACGTGCATCATGTTTCTTTTCCACACACTATATAAAACAGTGTATGGGAGCTCCCATACACAACAAAGGTTGTCCACTCGTGATTACCATGATGAGAGATGGACCTCTCAAGCTTTGCTCTTGAGCTTTTATTGTCATGGTAACCACTTGATGAAGGAATAGTCTTGTGTTGTATGAACTGCCATACACTATTCTATATGGGTTTTTTGTTCTCTTTTTGGCATTTATTTCTTGTACTTTGCTTTCTGTTGTTCCTGTACATACAAATGTTGTTATAACTATATTTGTTTTTGCTGTATCACTCCCTGCTGTACACTCTTCCCATGGTTGCACCTGGAAATGAGCTCCAGCATCAGTGTTCCTATCTGGTCATCCAATTTCCAAATAAATGTGCCATAGTATCAAAGGTCTTGCTTAAGTCCAGAAGAAGTACATGGCCCTGCTCACCTCCTGATCACCTTTTTAAGAAGGTTATCGGGTTGATTTGACATGAGCTGCCCCTCATAAAGCTAAGCTGAAAGGGCAAGAACCTCTGGCACCAAACATGTCCAGACATACTGCTAACAGATTATGTGCAAGCAGTACCTTTAGATCCACAATGATCCTGGGGTGTGTCCAAGCTGACCCTTGAGACTTACCTGACCTGATCTTTGCCAGATAGGTAAATTTCAACGTTTTTGAAGCTGCAGATACTACTATGGCTAACAAAAGTCACACATGCAGTTTATATTTTTACCATATGAATTCTGTACAATACTTATCATGATGAAGTGTCTTGCAGTAAATGCCTGTACAGTAGGGTCTCAGCACCACTGCTGCACCTTCTGAAATGCTGAAGATTGCCACTGATGCCATTATGGCTAACAGCTCCCATAACAGTCCTATTAGACTAAACTGTGGACCTGTTTAGAACTACCCATAGAATAGAAACATAGAAACATAGACTTTGACGGCAGATAAGGACCGCTTGGCCCACCTAGTCTGCCCATTTCCTACCTAGGGATAAGCTGCAGATCCTATTTAACCAGCGGCCTATTTCTTCCTGCCCCACAAAAATTGCCTTATGTTTGTCCCATGCATTCTTGAATTCTCACAGTTTTGAACCCCACAACCTCCACAAGAAGGCTGTTCCATCGTCCCACCACCTCTCTGTGAAAAATACTTCCTCACATTGCCCTGAGCCATCCCCCTCTATCTTCAAATTATGTCCCCTTGTTCTTGCACATCTCTTTTTCTGAAAGATGCTACCTCTTGGACTTTGTTGATTCCACTGAGGTACTTAAACATTTCTATCATGTCCCCCTCGCCCTCCTTTCCTCAAGGATATACATAGTAGCTCCTTTAGCCTGTCCTCGTGATGGCTTCTCTTGCAGACCATGCACCATTTTAGTTGCCCTCCTCTGAACTGCCTCCATCCTGCCTATGTCCTTAGGAGATGGGGTCTCCAAAACTGGACACAGTACTCAGATGGGGTCTCACCAACTGTCTGTACAGGGGATAACAACTTCCTGTTTTTCTGCTGGTGATGCGTCTCCCTGTACATCCAAGTATCCCTCCAGCCCTTCCTACACTTCTCACATTGCTTGCCAACCTTAAGGTCATCTGATGTGATTACCCCTAGGTCCCTTTCCATTTTTGTTGTTGTTTCTACCTCCCCCATTGTGCAATCTTCCTCTGGTTTTTCTTTCCCAGGTGCATTACTTGCACTTCTTTGCATTGAATCTAAGCTGCCATACTTCTGACCATTCCTAACTTTGCCAAGTCCCTTCTCATCCTTTCCACGCCTCCTTGTGTATCAACCTTGTTGCAGATCTTTGTGTCATCTGCAAAGAGGCATACTTTTCCTTCCAGTCCCTCTGCAATGTCACTTATAAAGACATTGAAAAGGACTGGACCCAGTACTGAACCCTGTGGTACCCCACTAGTAACCCCTCTTTCTTCAGAGTGGACTCCATTTACAATTACCTTCTGTGTCCTGTTGTTCAGCCAATGTTTTACCTAGTCTACCACCCTGGGACCCTCCAAGGCTGGTTAATTTGACTACGTCATATTTTGTGTGGGACTGTGTCAAATGCCTTGCTAAAGTCTAGGTAGGCCATGTCCACAGCCCTCTCTGGTCTACTACTTTGCTACCCAGTCAAAGAAATCAATTAGATTCATCTGACATGACCTTCCTGTGGTGAACCTATGCTGCCTTGGGTCCTGTGCCCACTGGTCTCTAGGTACTCAACAGTTCTTTCCTTCAGAAGTGACTCCATCACTTTCCCTACCACAGAGGTCAAACTGACGGTCTGTAGTTTCCTGCCTCTGTCTTGCTCCCACTTTGTGAAGGGAATCACATCAGCCTTCTTCCAGTCCTCGGGTACCACACCATCCTCCCATGATTTGTTATAAAGGTAGTCAGTGGTGTCACTAGTTCTCTGCTTAATTCTTTTAGAATTCTAGGGTAATTCCATCTGGCCCCATTGCTTCGTCCACCTTCAGTTTTAGGAGTTCTTTCAGAACCCTTTCTTCTGTGAAAGGACTGGGGATCGATCCCCCTCTCCAGAGTGCTTCTATTAATTGGATTAGGCACCTCCCCACTTCCTCTTTTGTGAATACTGAACAGAAGTATTCATTCAGTATCACTGCTTTTTCACTGTCACTCTCTACCCACCCACCATCCATTCTATTTAGCCTCACTATCCCTCCCTTTGTCTTTCTACACTCCCTGATATACCTATAAAGGTTTTATCCCCTTCTTAACCGAGTTGGCTAATTTTTCCTCAGTTTGTGCCTTTTGCTGTTCTGACTACCCTCCTTGCTTCCTTCTGCATTAACTGGTACAGTTCTCAGTCCTGCTTCTTCTGTGTTTCCTAATACTTCCTAAATACTATCTTTTCTCCCTAACCTTCACCTCACTTCTTTTGAGAACCATAGTGGCTTTTTCTTTCATTTTGATTTGTTTATTTGCTTCACACAAAGGCTTGTTGCCTCTGTGATGGCAGTTTTAATATTTCCCCATTGTTGCTGTACCCCTCCTTCTAGCCTGTTTGCTAGTGCTTTTCTAAGGCACTCTCCCATCTTGCCAAAGTCAGCCCTCCTGAAGTCCAGAACCCTCACTTTGTATGGCTTGACTCTGTAGTTGAGTTTATCGTGAACCACACTGATAGGTGGTCACTTGTTCCCAAATGGCTACCCACTTCTAGATCTGAGATCCTCTCACTGTCCCCATGTGAAAGTATGAGGTCTAAGATTGCTCCCTCATGAGTAGGTTCCAAAACTAGCTGTCTGAGGCATGCCAACTGAAGGGCATCAAGAATGGCCTGCTTTTGGATGTGGCTGCAGCAAAGGTGCTCCTGTTAACATCTGTCATATTAAGGTCCCCATCAACAGTATCTCCCTTTCTCTGCCATCCTAAGTATGCCTTCTATCATATCCTCATCCATTCCCTCCCTGACATGGGGGTCTGTATACAACCCCTGTGCGGATTGTCATGCCATTTCCAGTCTCTAATGTTATTTATCTGCAGCTGTGGTCTTGAATGTAGAAACTGTTATGAAAAATCTACAGTAAGTTACTTTAATTAAGAATAGGTTTGCAATTCCATGAGTATATATAAATATACTTTTTGGGAGTAGGATCTGTGGTGGTGGGCCTTCACATATATATTACATTCTGTCTATGACAGCAGTATTTTAGAGACAACCATACACAGTACTTAGAAACTCACCCAAACAGCTACATTCATATTAAAACTGCATTTCAGAAGTGTTTTGACATTATATGTGGCATGTAGTGCTTAAGCTATTTTGGGTAAATCGACACACAATGAGCCTAGAATGTTGCATGTTGGTGGTCCATTGAGAAGTGATGGGAATGCATAGAAAAATATCTCTGCCAGTACTGCAGGTGCACTGAGGCATCCACTTAGTGATAGGACATCCCTGAAATATTGTTCCCTGCTTTCCTCCTGAACTCTTCAGGGTGGCTAAAACATGTCCACTCCAGTTGCATCCACACAGTTGTAATGGCAATGGAGCAGCCATTGTGCACTGTTCACAGAGAGGAATCAGATGAAAATCTACTGTAAACACACCTTAATATTATGGGGTCTGGGCCTGCTGCCTGCCCAGATAGTGGCACTGTATATTGTAGGTCTACAGAGTTAGTGAAAGAAGAGTTAGAACAAACAAAGAAAGATGATGTCCTGAGTGTCTGCCTTCCTTTCTTGGAGGAGTAAAAAAAGACTGGGACACCAAGATGAGGAAAACAGAATACTCTGAAGGTATAGGCCTGACAGGAAAGGTGGTGGGATGGCTGTCTTCATAAGGGGAGGGTCAGTGTGGAGGATAAGGAGGATATCATGGTGGAACAGAGTGCCAAATTAGGGTTGAGCTATGGGAAGAGGGAGCAGACCAGTCACTTAGAGGTGTTACCGGCCCCTAAACAGCTCAATGTAGAATGAAGTCCAGCTAGTCTTGTATTTCAGGAGCAGCCTGGTCAGATGCAGTGAATATCTGGGGGGACTTCAACCTCCTTGGCATACACTGACACCTTGAGAAAGCTAACAAGAGGGCAGAGACTGGGTTCCTGTACATTTTCAAGGCCTGCTCCTAGAACAACATGTTTGGCAAGAAGTAGTTATCAGATAATCCTTGATATTGTTCTCAACAATGGGGATGGGGTCATCTACAGTGTGAACTTCAAGGAACTATTGGGAGGCAGTTACCAGAATCAGCTAACCTTCTCCATGGTGACAGGGAAGACTATCATAACCTCAGCCATCAGTACCTGAAACTTCAGAATGGTGGACTTTGTAAAGATGAAGGACCTAGTGACCAAGGGTCTGAAGCAGCTGTATAAGGCTGGTAATGCAGAGATCATATGGGGTTCTTTGAAGTAGGTTCTCAAAGCAGTTCCAGAGATTTGCATCCCTGTAAACAGTAGGTGCAAAGATGAAGAAGTAGCCATCCTGCTTCATCAGAGACCTAGGACAATTGATCATGAACAAAATGAAGGTCTCTGTCCACTGGAAAGAACAAATGTGTCTGCAAGCCAGAGAAGAGTACTGAGAGGGAATGCAAATAAGGTTATTATTCCCATAGACTTGGTGGGGTGGCATGTGGTCCAAACTGTCATTCAAGTTACAGCTTTTGGACTGAAGGTGGATGTAACAGAGTAATTTAGAGTTCTCCCTAGACCACGGTTTACCTAGGTGCCTCCACAGAAATTTGTTTGGCATGATGTCCCTGACTGAAAAATTAGAATTAAGAAAGCCATAGAGGGTCTGGAAGCCTGGATAGCAATAGGAGCTTCAGACAAAACCAAGCCTTCTTCCAGTACACAAATGGAAGGAGAAAGAGAAAAGATAGAATTGGGCCCCTGACAAAGGGAAGGAATCTGTGAGAGACTGGGGTGATGGCTGCGATGCTGAATTAATACTTCAGTTTGGTGTTCATGAAAACGCCTTGGGATGGGGAGAAGGGAGAGAGTGCTCATTTGAATGGCCCATGAAAATGGGGGTAACCACAGTGCAGACCCATGGATATGACTCATATACACACACACACATATACTTACTTCAAGGTAATTGACTACCTGAGAGGAGCAAGTCCATTAAGTTGCAAGGGAAGGTGAGACACATCACAAGATAACAGTGGAGCTAAGGGAAGAATTGGCAAGGTTGCTTGCAGTGATCTTTCCTAAATCTGTCTGGACAGGTGTGGTACTGAAAGACTGAAAAGTGGTCAGTACAGGCCCTGTCTTCAAAAGGGGCAAAAGCATACCTGGGTAACTACAGGAAAGTAGCCTGACATCAGTGCTGGGCAAGGTCTGGAATTCATTATCAAGGACAGAATAATCATGGAGCAGCTGGTCAAGGCCAGAGTTCTCTATTACTCTTGGCATGGCTTTATGAGGGGCAGACAATCTGAAGCTATCCAGATCATCTTTTTGCAGGGGTGAACAAGCAGATAGACAGTGGTAGGGCCATAGGCATAGTCTGTCAGGACTTCTCCAAAGGTTGTTGACACTGGCGCATGACAAGCTTCCAGGCAAAGTACACCAGTGCAGTAGACATGAGTCACATAAGATTGATTGCTAACTGTCTGGGGGACAGGCAACAGAAGATTGTGGTAGATGGGCAATCTGAGTGGAGTAGGGTACTCAGCAGCATTCCTTATGGATTAGTGCTGGGGCCACTGCTGTTTTCCAACAATTTACTTAAGTTCACTGTGGACACTTAACTAGCCAGGGTGGTGGACTCCCTTGAAGACAGGTCAATCTTCAGGAGGCCCAAACAAGCTAGGGTTATTGAATAGAACTCTGAGGTCTAAGATACAGCCAAATGCAATGTGCTATATTTGGGGAGGAAAAGAGAGGAAGGAGCTACACATGGTAAGGGCTCTATTGCTGTAGTGGAGCAGTAAAAGGGCAATGGAGTCATAGAAACATAGAATTTGACGGCAGATAAGGACCGCTGGCCCACCCAGTCTGCCCATTTCCTACCTACTGGATAAGCTGCAGATCCTAGTTAACCAGCAGCCTACTTATTCCTACCCCACCCCCTAGAATGGCCTTATGACTGTCCCATGAATGCTTGAATTCCACCACTGATTTTGACTCCACAACCTCCTCCAGAAGGCTGTTCCATGCATCCACAACCCTCTCTGTGAAAAATACTTCCTTAAATTACCTCTGAGCAGCCCCCTCTATCTTCAAATTGTGCCCTCTTGTTCTTGCACACCGCTTTTTTGAAATATGCTACCCTCTTGGAATTTGTTGATTCCCTTGAGGTACTTGAACATTTCTATCATGTCCCCCTCCCTCCTTTCCTCGAGGCTATACATATTAAGCTCCTTTCGTCTCTCTTCATATCTCTTCCGTGCAGAACCTGCACCATTTTAGTTGCCCTCCTCTGGACAGCTTCCATCCTGTCTATGTCTTTGCAGAGATTGGGTCTCCAGAACTGCACACAGTACTCCAGATGGGTCTCACCAGCTGTCTGTACAGAGGGATAATAACTTCCTGTTTTCTACTGGTGATGCCTCTCCCTATGCATCCCAGTATCCCCCAACCCTCCTTGCTGCCCTCTCACATTGCTTGCCCACCTTTAGGTCATCTGATATGACTACCCCCAGGTCCCTTTCCATTTTGTTGTTGTTAGTATCTCACCCCCATTGTGTACTCTTCCCTGGGTTTTGTTTCCCAGGTGCATTACCATGCACTTCTTAGCATTGAGTCTAAACTGCATACATTTGACCATTCCTCTAACCTTGCCAAGTCCCTTCTCATCCTTTCCACCCCACCCTGTGCATCAACTCTGTTGCAGATCTTTGTGTCATCTGCAAAGAAACATACTTTTCCTTCCAGTCCCTCTGCAATGTCTTATAGAGACATTGAAGAGGACCAGTCTAATACTGAACCCTGCGGTACCCCACTAATAACCCTCCTTTCTTCTGAGTGGACTCCATTTACTATTACTCTCTGTGTCCTATTCTCCAGCCAATCTTTACCCAGGCTGTCATCTTGGGACCCACTCCCAGGCTGGCTAACTTATATATTAATCTTTGTGTGGGACTGTGTCAAATGCCTTGCTAAAGTCTAGGTAGGCCATGTCCACAGCCCCCCCTGATCTACTACTTTGGTCACCCAGTCAAAGAAATCTATCAGATTCGTCTGGCATGACCTTCCCGCTGTGAATCCATGCTGCCAAGGGTCCTGTGCCCCTCTGGCCTCTAGATACTCGACTGTTCTTTCCTTCAGAAGTGATTCCATCATTTTCCCTATCACTGAGGTTAAACTAACAGGTCTGTAGTTTCCTGCTTCTGCCTTGCTACTACTTTTGTGAAGGGGAATCACATCTGCCCTCCTCCAGTCCTCAGGTACCATCCCATCCTCCCATGATTTGTTAAAAGGGTAGTCAGTGGTGTCACTAGTTCTACCCTTAGTTCTTTAGAATTCTGGGATGAATCCATCAGCCCCATTGCTTTGTCCACCTTCAGTTTTAAGAGTTCTTTCAGAACCTTTTCTTCTGTAAATGGGCTGGTATCAACTTCTGTATCTAGAGTGTTTCTACTGTTTGTTTTTGGTACCACCCCTCTTCATTTGTAAATACTGAGCAAAAATATTTATAGTAGAAAAGGGCTTAAGCATGACAAGTAGTGTGGATGCAGTCAAGCAGGCCAGCAGAATGCAGGGTATATCGGGTGGGGCAGCAGAGCAGGGAAAGTAATCCTGTCATATTACAAGACCCTTGCCAGGCAACAATTGATGTGCTGTGTCAGTTCCTGGCTCCTTAATACAAGAAGGAAATTCAGGCAGTTGAGGGTACAATGCAGGTTCATTATTAAGGGTATGAGAGACAAAGGACTAAAGCTCTTAACCTGTTCACTGGGGAGAAAAGGAGGTTGAATATAGGAACGAGCTCAAGTTTTTGCAAGACTGAACAGATAAGGGATGATTGATCTGGTATACTGCAGTAGGATACAAGGATATGCCCTGAAACTCGGAGGTGATAAATGTAGAGGTAATGTTAGGAAGAACTAATACTCCTGTACAATGGGGAATCTATGGAATAGCCTACCCACAGAGATGTTCAGTAAAAAACAGATCAGACTTGAAAGGTGAGCATGGAAAAATGTCTGCTTACTAGGAGAATTACTGGTTATGAGTGGCTGGGCTATCCTTTAAATTAGTTAATGCAGTTTAATTATGTTATAAAGTGGGGCTGGGTAGGTCTGATGAACCTAGAGTCCCTTCTAGTCTTAAATTACTATGCAAGATGCCCAAGGCCTTCAGATGTAGAGTGTCCAGGTTGTGAAAGGGCCAGCTGAGGGTATATTTTTAGGGACTGATGAAACTGTGGGCAAACTAGACACACACACACACACCACAGCCACTCCTCTTTGGAAACAGAGATGCAAGAGACATGATATCGTGTGCAAATAGATTCCTTTACTCAGTTCATAGTGTACACGTTTCAAAGTCCTGCATGAACTACTCTCGCATGTTTACAAACCTAGTTTCCTCAGGTTTAACTACACTACAGGAGGGGACACAATGGTGAACTCAATAAAAATAAACAGGATCTCACAAGTTATGCAGTTTAGCCATAATGACACTTTTAAAATGATAAGAAAGGCACAGCACCAAAGCCTGGCACTTCACGTCAAAACTGTGACACTTCCTTTCGGTTTCGATGTAAAGTGCTGGTGTTTGAGCTGTGCTTTCGCATCATTAAACATGTTCTGATGGCTCAACTGCATCACTTGTGAGTTATTTTGTTATTTTTATTGATATTGAGTGCTACTGTTTTGTCCTTTCATATTGCTGGTTCCGTGAGCAACCACTACCCTCCTGTGAGTGCATCTCTGTTTTAACTACACTACAGTTTGCTGATCCTCAGTGGTTCTAATTCTCAGTTCTCCACAGCTGTACCTTATGGTTTTTTTGCTACAAGGCAATTTTTAATTGTAATTTCTATTATGTAAAGTAGCCTTGCTGCTGCTGCTTAAAACTGTGTTGTTATTGTACCTTGTCTCCCCTTTCAAACCCCCATTACACCTGGAAATGAGTCTCTGCTATGTTCACTCTACTGGTTACCAGTTTAAATAAATCACATTTATTTATAACTGATATACAATTACCTCCAGCATTGCACCCTTAAGGCACATGGGCAGTTACACTTAAAACACAGTGCACTGATGTTGAGATTCCTTTCTACAGTCCCTAACATGGCACAAAACCAGTGTATCTTGTGAACGAAGATCACCCAAGAGTTCTGGGGCCCACTCACCGTGTCTTTGGGCCCAGGTTTAGTCAGCCTGCACCATCCAGGATTCCTGCCCCCACTGGTATCTTAGTCTGAAGGACCGAAGAGAATGCTCATCCCATGCTGTGGTCCCACAATACCACATTTGGTCAGACAGTATCCTTTATTTTCCTCCTACCATATGGCTGAGTAAATGTCTGTGTTGACTGATGCAGTATCACATCTCTTTAGATCCCATCACTGTCCTTTGATGGTAAAATAATGATTTTTGATTTAGTTAGCTTTTATTGACCTGAAGCTTTTGTAAATAGGTTTTGAACAAGTGTGGTCATACCTTGAGATGCAACTCCAGCTACCAAACTGTATGTGGGACAGTAAGTCCACAGTATAAAGTATCACATGTAGTAAGCAGTAGTCAATCTCTTGAAGGAGAAGGCCAGGCTGTGGTGGGATGAATAGTTGCCTAAAACGGTTTTTCCATTCACTCCACCGCAGCTGGTTTACCAAATTGTATTCATCAGTTTATCAAGGGACTCTGTTGTTAACAAGAGAAACACCCCTCCCAATGTGCAACAAATCCTGATTAACACTAGCGTTGCATTGTTCAAAATGATTTCTAATGCATATGTAGCATTCTGGCCTGTACAATTAAACTTGTGTTTGCAGTGTGACTTTCAAAGGATGTTGTTCTGCATACAAACATTTTAGTGATTGATAATGTGTCAGAGGGTGGAATGGGGCGTGCTTGGAACAGCCATTGAAATTAAAATGGAATACCCATGTAAGAATAAGGTTTTGAAACCCAGTGGATGCCCCAAGAATACTGATATAAAAGCATGTAATGAGAAGTAAATATTGTATTTTATTTCCCTGACAGCAGTGAAATGACAGCTTCCCTTTCTTGAGTGCCTAATTCTGAGGGTCTGCAAATTGGCTTGCAAGAGTGCTTGAAGTGTTCAAGTGCTGGCTTTTGTGTTGTGAAACTCAGCCCCTACCTAGCCTGCATCTGGAGTGGTGCTGCTTTTTCCTCCTGCCTTCCCGGTAGTTCTATGGAGCTCATTATTTACATGATAATTACTGAAACGTCAATTGTCTTGAGTTAGGAATACATAGATACTGTACATATAATGAGACTTATTCAAAGGATCAGATGCTTCCTGCACTGTGCAATTCCACAATAACTAGTCCTGTTTCTGAAATTGCATCTACTTGTGGATTTGGTGCATAAACTTTTATAGAGCTGTATAAATTAAAGAATGAATGTGTGAAGCTAGATGCTTTCTAAACCAAAGTCATTAACTTTGTACTTGTATGCTGACTTGCGTAGCTAAATAACCCACTCAGAACCTACTATATGTACAAAGAGAAACAACTGCATGTCTTTGCTGAGGTCTCATGCAGACATTGCTAGCCCTGTAATGTTAAGGAGGGGACTTATCTCCATAGTCATCCAATCTTAAATTACATAAAATGCTACACTGTAATTCACCATGCTTTACCCCTTTCACCATAGGGGTATGCAAGCCACCTAATTTGTTAAATACAAACACATTACTATTTAAAGATTATTTGCTACCTAAAATACAATTTGTTTCTTGCCCCATTTAAAATATATTTGTAATAAAAATCTTTATGAAATAAAAATAGTGTTTTGATATTACCACTGTCGTGTATAGTTGAACCTTATTGTGTAAAAGTCATATTCTCAGTATCACGGTAGTGTATGGGCAAGATGTTGTTGTGCATAGGGGCAAAGGTCAGCTATGTTGCCGTGCATGGTTTGTTGTGAATGGATTTTTCTGTAAACAACAACATTTTCAAAATTATAGAGTAACTTGTGTCAAGTGCTTTAGCTGGTGCTGTTCCCTCCGGCTGTTAGCTCGTGAATAGGCACACCACTGTTGTGAGAGATGCTAACTCCAAAACAGGGCTTTTAGTTTCAGCTGTCTTCTTTTAATAATATCTTGTTTTGAGTGATGTGGCCATTTTATAAGTGAGAGTGAGGGACAGAGAATGATGCAGCCGAGCAAGAGAGAGAGAAAGACCATATCTGTAGGTGCTGCTCTGTTAAGTGCTCAGTGGTTGGGGTCTGGGAAGGTTTTGCAGAATAAACTACAGAGGTGCCTCTATGTTAGTTTTATCAGGAAATCAGTGGAGCCTTAACTGACCAGATTGAGAGGAACTATTTGACTGAATGAGTGTGAGGGGGAAAAGAACAATGCAGCCATTTGGTGTGTTAGAAGCAATGTTGCTCTGTGGCCATTGCTGCACACACCATTGCCCCAGCAGTGAGAGAGACTGAGACAGAGAGTAGGAAATGTACGGAAGTAGATAGGAAAGATAGAAGAAGAGTGTTATGTTAAAAAAAATGTTACTGCTGGTGGCCTACTGTGCAAGGCATGACAGGTGTGTGTGTGTGTGTTGAGGGGGGATTGAGATGGAGAACTGAAATGCCTGCTTTCTGGAAAAACTATACAGTATACAAAATAGGTGCAGTGCCGCTACAACAAGGCTGTGTTCCCAGCTTGGAGGTGAGCAGACAGCAGGAGCTCTCATGCTTCACTCTCGAGGTCCATGGCTGTTCAGTTGCTGTTCTTGAGCTTCACTCTCAAGTCTATGGCTGTTCCATGTTGCCTGGATACAATTTTCTAAGTGGGGCAGAAGGGCCCTGGGCTAAATGCACACACGGCCATCTGTTGACACAGCACAGAATGGAAAGAGACAGTAACAGTAAGCACAGGGTGGAAAGTGGTGTACACAGAACCCTTAGTGTGGGATCCCCACTGGCACTCTTCAGTTTGCAGCTGCTTCCTGTGTCCTGCCACTGGTGCTTTTCAGGTGCATTTCAGGGCGTCCTCTGTGTATGTGTGTGTGGTGGTGGTGAGTGGGCTGTGATTAGATGTAGTGGGGTCATCTGGATGCAGACACCCTCCCCCATGTAGTTTTTCTAAATCCTATGCATAGGTAAATAACCCTGTATTTCTTGGCATCTCTGATAATATATTCCTGTGCACTTCCTTTGCCATGTAATAATAACTAATTTGCCATCTGTTTAACTGTCTTTAACTATAAAACTGTGAAGAGTTTTATATGTCAAATTAAAGCTGTAATCAAGAACTGACTGATTTAATGACTCTGAGGTCCCTGCACAAAAAATGTATCGCATTTTATGGGGCCTCAGGTGATCCTATCAGTTGTAAACTTTAAATAAACAATAAAACGCTGGCTCAGGAATAAACAGTTGCAACATTTACAATTTCCCTGTACTACAGACTTATTCGGAATACAGTTAAGCATCATCATGATTATAATTTATTATTTGGCTATTGATCTTTATAATTGCTGAAAGCGCATTATAAAAAGAAATTAACAATAAATAACATTGCTGCAAAGGACAGGAGAAATAATACAGCCATGCAGTACTATCAGAACACATGTTCATACAATTGTGCTGTCAAATTTGTGAACAAATACTTGTACAAAGATATGAAAAATAGATTTCAATTTACTATAGATACATCACAAATAAGACATCGTTTTCTCTCTACATCACATAGAAAATTATCCAAAGTCATTAGAAGATCTTGATCTCATGTTGCTAATAAAATATTAACCGTCTCCACTGGCCTATACAGAATAGCCATAGAGTCATTTGGTCCTGATACTGTTATACCATTTACAACGCATTATTATAGGAGTAGTATCCTTGGGGATATTTGCCCTGCATTTACAATTTATGACTACAGTTAACAGGTACTAGTACACTGCTGCCGCTTGCAGGAAAGGGTAAAAAATATTAAAACTAGAAACAAAGTTTGGGGATATGTACCAAAAGCTGTCCTGAACAAAAAGTTGTAACTAGCACTGTTAACAGATGTTCAGTATTTGTAGTATGCACTGCTCCCTGTGCATCGCACCACCCTCACCCTGATACAGGCTCAGTGATGACAAATAAATCACCCTCATATGGTTCACAATAAATGTAAAGCACTCCTAGGTGGTAAAAAGTTAATTGTGGTTTCAAATACATTTCAATGCTTTTTAGCACTTGTATGGAGCATTAATGCTGAGTTATTTTACAAGGGCCATATGAGATGTGGGGCCAGCTCATAAACTATAGCATATTCCATACAACATCCTCTTGCTGGGAAATCTAGTGCTGTTACTTCACAAAACTGTAAACACATTCTCTAGCTGTCTATCTGGAAACTACTTTTCCTTTCTGTTAAACTCTGGTGATGGCTTTCCAGCTGTTCAGATAATTATTTTTCTTTTATATTTTACAATTTTTTTTAAAGTAGTCCGAGTCCTAAAAAATTCGTATTTACAGTCTAACTGTTGACTGGTTATCTCAGGTATTGTATAATGTTTATTTCATGTGTACCCATTTGTAGTTTTCCATTCATTAATTCATAGGGTTTGCACATTCTTTTCTAAATTTAGATGTTTTATATCTTGTAATGAACTGTCGGCCCTTGTATCCTGCTCAGCAACACGTAGACAAGTTGATCTGTCTTGTTCTGAGAGCATACTTCCAAAGTGGCATGTTCACATCCTGTCTTTAAAGTCACATCCAAGGCTTTTTTCTTTTTTACTCAACTGGTATGGTAGTTTTATACAAGGTCTCCTGACAGGCTTTAGTCAAATAAAAAAAGGCACCAATTCTTTGGCTGCTGACTGGTGCTGTTAGGATGACATCATTCAGCTCTAGCCGCTTCAGTCAGACACTGACTCATCGACCTTTGACCAATGGGGGGCGTAACCTGGTAACATGGGTTAGCATGATGTCATCTTTGGTTGCTCAATTGTGTAACAGCTATTATCAACAGATAAGCAGTTGCATTCAGTGCTAGATAGAAAGGTAATAAAGACAAACATTAAAGTTGGACTCATTCCGGGGCTGGGATACATTTTAAGCAAACAAAGATGAGATCACTTTCATTTCTGTTAGACTGTGTATCTCAATTTTTTGAAGAAAATAGTGCTGTAAGTGCTTGCCTTGGGAACAAATACACATATAGATGTATTTTTAAATGTTACTGCCAACATACATTTTGGCTCCATTTAGGTTTTGCTCTGAAAACTATTTAAAACAATTTAGTTATCATACAGCCTTTTTTTTTAATATGCTGATTTACTAAAGTAAATGTTTCTCTGTTTATAGGAATTTAATTTTTTATAAACCAGATTTCTAACATTGTCCCATATTTTTCAGAGGGTAGATAATGTGGGATGTAAAGGATCACCCGTATGGTTCATCTTTATGACCTTTATTTTATTTCTTTTACACTTTATCAGACCTACACTGGTTGGTTAGTATCAGTTTGGAGGAAACATCAGTAAGCACAGTATGCAGAATTCACCCTCATGGGAGGTAATTAACCCCTAACAAAAAGTACTACTGTATGACTTGTGTCCAGCATCAGACTACCTGTGGTCTGGGATCAATTCCATGAGTTTCTTGGCCTGAAGTAATGATATGCTAACCACTGCTTCAGTTTGGTTCAGCTATTTGGAATGTTCCTATGGTTTTCCTGTCCTGTTGCTAGCTGCAAGGTAGTTGTTTATGAACATACAAACAAATGACAAAAGCCAGTAAAATGCCATCAGGTCTATCGAGTCTGCTGATACTCGTGGTCCTCAGTGTCAGTTACTGACTCTGCCCCTCCCGGACATGCCCTCTCCTCCTCTCTTTCCACCTCCCTCCTGACCTATATTTTCCCTTAACTCTGCTCCAGCCTGTCTTGAAGTTGCCCAACATTTTCAACTAAACCACCTCCTCAGGAAGGCCATCACTGCCACTACCACCCTTTCCATGAAGAAGTGTCTCCTTGTCTCTCTCCTAAACCTTCCCCACTCCAACCTGAGACTGTCTCCCCTCATGTTTCAGTTCCCACTGAGCTTGAAGAGACCCTCCATTTCACCCTATTTGTTCCTTTCAGATACTTGAAGGTCTCAATCATGTCTCCTCTCTGTCTTGCCTCTCCTCTGGTGAGTACACGTTCAGGGCCTCCAACCTCTCTTCATATGCAGTACCCTGCTGGCCATTAATTATCTTGATACCCCTCCTCTGGATCGTTTCCAAGAGGTCTATGTCTTTATAAGGTATGGACACCAGTGCTGCATGCTGTACTCAGGTGTGGCCTCACCAATGACCTGTAAAGGGCAGTATTACCTCCTTCTGCCACCCACTGATCCTGCAGCAGTGCAGCCCAAGATTTTATTTGTGTTAGGGTTCCATTTGCCTACATTGCATAAAGTGCTTCAGGTTACTAGTAATCATCACCCCCAGGTCCTTCTCCTGCTCAGATGCAGCTACCCAGACCCCCCACCAAGCTGTTTGCAGTCCTTGGATTCTTAGTTCCAGTGTGCATAACCTTGCACTTCTTTGCATTAAAGATAGGTTGCCAGATCTAGGACCACTTCTGCAGCTTTTCTAGATCTTCCCTTAGGTCCTGTACCTCTTCTACTGTGCCCACCTTCCCACAGAGGTTGGTGTTGTCCACAAATAGGCAATTGTTTGCCTTATTGCCATCTACAGTGCCATTGATGAAGGCATTGAACAGCGCTGGTCACAGAACTCTGAGTCTTGTGGGGCCCCACTGGTGACCTCCCTAGTGCTGAAAAGCTCACCTCCCACATTCTGGGTCCTGCCCCTCGGCCAGTTTTCCACCCACCTGGTCAACTTCTTTCTCAGTCCTAGATCTGCCAAATTCCTGATCATCCTTTTGTGGGGTACAGAGTCAAAGGTCTTGCTGAAGTCCAGGTAAAGGATGTCCACCACTGCCCGTCTACTGCTTTTGTGACCCAGTCAAATAAGTTAATAGTATTTGTTTGGAGGCCACCCTCCCTTTTTCTATCTCCCTCTTCTTCCTGTATAATTTAAACCCAGGGACTGGGAGGTCTCAGTCATGATTCGTGTGGCCCATATCTCTGTGACCACTATGATGTCTACTCCTCTCTCTGCTAACACCTGCAGGTCATCCATCTTCTTTCCAAGACTTTGTGCATTCAGGGACACCATCTGCCACCTAGAATCTGAGCCTCCATCCTTTCTGCTCGTTTGCCTTTCTCTTTACTCCCCTTTGCCTGTAACCCCCACCCTGTTGCTAATCCTCTCCCTCCTCTCAAGCACTACCCCAGTCCCTGTCTACAGGCATGGGGAGGTCTGCTGACTTCCCTCCCAGAGACTCAGGGCCTATGGCACACTACCCCCCCTCAAAGTAGTTGAGTTACGTTTCTGGTTCATATACCCCTAGCGTGTCCCTGGGGACTCTTGATCCCCACTGAGGTGTAGTGTAGTGCAAAAGTGTTTTATCTAACCAGGTCTCCCCCCAGCCCCAATACAGCTGTACCTTCCTCCTTGTACCACTCCCTCAGCCAGTCACTGACCTTCTCTATCCTTTTCCTTCTGACCATGCTGGTTCTCGTGCAAGCAATAACTCTGAGAATGCAAGTGAACTGCTTTCCTCTCTGCAGGTTTTCCCCACCACCCTGAACCTTTCTTGTACTACCCTCACCTCCTGCCCAGGTAGGTCATTGGTACCTAGTTGTATAAAATGGTTCCCTCCATCTCCCAATTTTTGGACACCCTCTCTGCCATCATCCCTGGCATCGAAACCACCCTCCCCCCACTATTTAGGGACCCTTTCTTTCCCCAGTGAATACCCATAATTTTGAGTCCCCAAGATTACCACACTTATGTCCCTCACTCCATTCCTGTCTCCTCTTTACATTTCTCTCTGCCATACAAGTTTCTGTCCCACCTATCTGCTATCACTCTGTCTTTGGCACCACTCTTAGTTTCTCCAACCCCTGTAGCTGGCCCACCCATTGCCCCTACTCACCCTCTATCTGCCTTCCACCCCATCCCTGACATTTCCTTTCTGGTCACACACACACACACACACCCTCCCTTCCACCCCCTCCTGTAACCTTACTCCATTCTTCTCTCCTACTCCTGCTATACTCTCCCTGTTCTCTTTTCCCACCCACCAGGACAACTTTGTACTGTCCTATCCCCTCCTCTCAGTCCTACTCCACCCAACACCATTGCCTGTATCTGACCTCTCTACCCACTTCCTAGTCCCATTCCTGACTTCTTAGTACTGGTTGAAATCTGTTCTTAAGGGCAACCATTTGAATGCCCCACTCCTGTTGCACCTTTCGTGGTCCCCTTTCCCCCACCACTTGCCATTTCCCTCCCTGGGGCCAGTTCCCCTGCCCTCTTAGTTAGAGGTACCCATGGTATCCTCTGCATCTCCTTCCACCTGTCCATTTTCTCTCCCTGGGCAGTCCCCATCTGCCTTTCTCTCACCCCTGCCCTGCTCCTCTTATGCACCATGTCAGCCTCCCACCTTCCATCTGAGCTGCCTTACATCTGCCGTTAGTTGCACCAGGCTCCACATACGGCATCCCCTGTTACTCACATTACCCCAAGAATACTGTTGCCCCACAACCATTACAGCACATTCTCTCTCCCCCATTCTGATGCCTGAATATGTTTCTAATTCCCCACATCCTCCTGACCCCTGGCCCTCATCCTTCAGATACAAACCTCTGTATATAATCCAGATGGGATGTCTGAAAAAGCTACAATTGCCCACTAGCCTAGACAGCTAACTCTAGTTGCCACAACCCCCCCTGCTACCAAACTTCAATGCAAATGTAAGCTGACACTAGATAGGGACCAGCTGTGACCTTTCTCTTGATTCCCCATTAGCCTAAACAGCTAGTTCTTGTTACTCCAACCCCTCTACCACCTGCGCACTCCCCTGCCTGTAGTACCCTTGTGGGCTGGTCCCAGACGGGCTGACTGCCTGCCCTAGCACTCCCTTGATCTGTTATATACTTACAAGCTGACTCTACATAGGGATCCATTGCAAACTGTTAGCAACACCTGATAGTGTGTTGCTGCTCCCTTTTGTACTTACCTATCTTTCACTAACCATTGTGGCCTACAGACTGTGGTCCTCTCTGTGGATATGTTCTGTGGATGGCTGCAGATGCCATAGGCAGACACCAAACTCCTGCTTCATGGCCCTTGCACTTTAGGGTTGCTCCGTGAGAATCACTTGAAATTCTGTTGTTTAAGAGCTACAGTGACAACCGCCCTATTAGCTGGCTTGTAGTAAGTGGATTATGATGTGTGGCAGTCCTCCCTCACCCCCAAGTGGCTCCTCCCTCTTCCCCATCCCACATAATCTCCACTGTATTACTCCAGCAACATTTGCTACAGCATAAGTGGCCCAAAAGGAAAAGAAAATGCACATCCTTTGACTTACTCCTAGTCTCTCACTTGCTCCACTCAGCATTTTATCCGTAGGCTTAAAATTTATGGTTATCACTTTATCATTTGTTTTCATTTGTGTCATTTAAGGCACTTATTTTGTTAGAAAATGATGACCGTTGCTAGGTAAGTTGAACTGTTAGTTAAATCTACATATCTTTTTTTTCATTTTGTGATCCCTGTCCTAAAGGAAAACATTGGAAAAGACACAGCTTTCCTCAGATGCTACATAAACTCTCAGTCACTGCTTTCAGACAGTAACAACTTTTTAATGATTTAAGCAGCTACCCACAACTTCCACTTTCTGTTGCTGGCAGCCACCATCTCCTGAGCAGCAGTGAGATTCCTGAGCTCACTGTATGCTAATATCAATATTTGACCTCTTCTATTGGTTGGAAGGACATATTGGCATAAAGTGAGCTCAAGAAGCTCTCTGCTGCTCATGAATGGTGGCTGCCAACTGAAAAGTGAGTAAAAAGCTACTGTTTAAATCAGTAAAAAATCAATCAGAAGTAATTTCAAAAAAAAAATTACTGTCTGAAAGCAGTAATCATGCATTTTTGTAGCACCTGGGTAAAGCTTTGCATTTTCCAGTGTTCCCTTTAAAACCAACTAGTTATTTAGTCACGTTATTATGGCTTTATAAATGCTCTAACCACATCATCGATTAAAGTCAATCAGTGGCTCCTATGTTGCTAATGCCATGAATTGGTTGCTATTTCAATGCAAGCTGAGCACATTGAGGAGCTCCTCCGTTTACATGAATATAGTGGCCCATGCTAGTAGTAGTATCAGGGCTGGAAACCATAGACTTGTTTGAAATGATGATGACATTGGGTGCAACATTTAAAATGGCACAAAAGGCACTACATACTGAACTACTTCTAAAGGCCATGGAAACAGAAAACAAATATATGTAGAAGTACTGAGCGAGAACTGGGGTAAGAAAATATTAATTGGGAAATTTACTGTGTTTCTGTTCCCATTAACTAACTATAGTGTATACATATCTTTAGTGTGAGAGCATGATCCTAGATGCCTCATATCAGTAGGTTAGGTAGCAATCTTAATTTTTGCCATAACAAATAAATGAATCAACCTATCACAAATACTCTGATCAACAAGTAACTAATATAATGACATTTAAGACATTCTTATTGAACCTACATCCCCACATATTTCACTTCAATATTTTGTTGCACATGACATCAGAATATTATAGGGCATGCTAAGTCAAAGCCCAAGTCACAGCAGGCCTTTCATGACAAGCCCAACAAGACTCAAGTGGCTTCAAGCATCAATATAAATCAGGCCTTTCTAACAGAAGTAAACACAGCAGCAGTAGGCACAGTAAGTGCAGTCCCAAGTATAGCCTTGTAGTGGGTTGCCAGCCACAGTTTCAGCTAGCTGAGGTGGACCAATCTGTACTGGGGCTTGGCTCTCTTCTATCAGCAGTGTGAGACCATAACAATGGACAAGTGGTTACTGCAAATTATCCAAGCTGATTTCTTTCTGAAACTGGTAGAGCACACATTGGATCACCCACTAGAACAATAGTCTCCATTTCAAGGCCCCATGGCAAAACAAATTTCTTTGAAAGCACTGGGACTGTTACAGAACAGGGCAGTACAGAAAGTTCAGAGTCAGAGAAAGGCAAAGGTTTCTACTGCAAGTATTGTTTCATTTCAAGAAGACAGATGGCATACAACCAGTTGTAGGTCTTGGATAACTAAACACAGTTACATGAAGTGCACAGTGTTCATCATGGTGTTGCTTGGGTCTCTTCTACCATGCCTGAAACTGCTGGACTGCTTGGCATCACTCAGGATGAAGGATCGTATCCGTACATCCCAATCAGACCAAGCCACCGTGTAGCTCGAGGTATTGTGTGAGCCTCGAACACTACCAGTTTGGAGTCCTGCCCTTTCGCTGGCATGGATGCTGCATGTCTTTACCAAGTGCTTCAAAATTTAGCAGTGCTCCTCAGAAAGCTTGGGATATACTGTAAGTGTTCCTTCATAGACAACTGTATCATAAAAAGCCTTACCAGGAAACAGAT
Source organism: Neoceratodus forsteri (assembly GCA_016271365.2). NCBI lineage: Eukaryota > Metazoa > Chordata > Ceratodontiformes > Ceratodontidae > Neoceratodus > Neoceratodus forsteri. Next base: position 629,654,350 of record CM028133.1, on the reverse strand, counting down.
GGAGCAGCAGAGATCTAGTGTGCACCTTCCTCAATTCTATTGGCATCCTGTTGAACCTACTCAAGTCTCTGCTAGTTCTGATTCTGAGACTGCTGCTCATGGAACAGTCATGGATTTCACTTAACCAAAAGCTCTGTCCTTACAGAGGACAGATCAAATTCCATTATGTAGTTGACCTCCCAGAATCAAGTAGCAGTACACAGTATGCAGAGAAAGTTGGTTTCATGGCAGCCTCAGTCTCTTCAGTACTTCTCACAGGGCTCCACATGAGAGCATCCCATTGGATGTCCAGCCCTCAAAGTTCTGAAGCTTCCCAACTGATGGATTACTCCATACTAGATGTGATATATCCTCTAATTTGATAACCTCTGTAGTGGACCAAAAGGAGAATCTCCTTTAGGTGTTCTTGTCCTTTTCCCCACAACCTCAAGTAACCATGACAATGGGTATACCCAGCCTGGGTTAGGGAGCATTCTGCCAAGGTCTCCAGACTCCAGATTTATGGCATCTGTAATAGCTTTGTAAATTATATTTGTTATAGTAGTTGCTAAATTATAAAATGGGTCCAAAAATCCTGTAACCTCGTTGGTCAAAACATTGTCACATGATGTGAATAAATCCTTCAACGGATCACCAGTAAAAGATCCCACTGATCAAATGTTTACTTTCTTTGACCCTAATTAATTTTTTATACAGTCATTTTATAATTGTAGTAATGCAGCTCAGTGTGTGTGTGTGTGTGTGTGTGTGTGTGTGTGTATGTATAGTAGTGGGAGTTACCCACTTTTGTGTGCTAAAGTCACTTGGCACCTTGTGACACATCACACAAGGTGTGGATAAATCCCTCAACAACATACATCCTCTAGTGCATTACTGCTTAAAATACTGAGGTGTAATCACATACAGTAGATTCACATATCTGGGAGTGTTATGCTTTTTCCTGCTCTCCTATGCACATCTTCAGTGCACATGCTGCCAGGTTAAAACAAATGGCTGCACTTTTTATTCATGGGTGACAGCACAGCAGGAGGGTAGGCAGTGCTGACTGCTAAAATTGATCTTCCCAAGTAGTATTAAATTAAAATACCCATCTTCTGCCAAGGAACCTTAAATCTGTGAACTGGCTGAAAGTAAAAATGTTAAGGAAGTAGTGTTTGTGGGGGAGGGTGAGATGGAGCATGCAGGTCAAAGCAGTGAGTAATAAAAGGTACATACAGTAAGTAACTGAGTTTCTAGGTAGAGGACTTGTGATTTGTTTTGCTCATTTGGTGAGATTAGAATCTGCAGGAGTGATTGTACCCTTCATTGAATAAAAGCAGTTTATTACCCATGTCTCCTTTACCTTAGCTGTTATCCTCAATGTTATTGTCAGTGTTGACCTGTCATGCCCATCTATTCCCACTGTAACCACCCATAATGACATACTTAGCCAATGAGTGAATAGCTTTAACAGTGCTGACTACATTACAGAGACCCTGTGCTGCATTAAAACCTAAGCAGTGAATGCAAACAAAGTGAAACCATTATATAAATGTCTGCTTTAAAATATAACTTTTAAAACAATGTGGCATAAATGGCACATGTGAAGAATTACTGTAGGATAACAATATTTTATATCCATGAGCGAGGGAATAACACCATCATAACACTTTTTATGGCTTTTGCCAATGAGCTATGGGTATTAGTAAACATACACATTATTTTCAAATAGTTCTCCCATTGCAGTGAATTACATAACTCACATCCATAAACATTACATGAGTCAAATATACCGGTGGTCTGTACCAATATATTTTATCAGTCTGATCCCAGGACAAAGGACATTGTTCCACAACCATCATTTTAACTCTTGAGACCCAGAAACTTGGGATGTCATGATATCAAGTACTCAAGTAGCATGATAATTTTACAAAAGTGTAACACTATTTTGAATGTCAAGACAATTTGACAGTTTAAAATCCAACTGAAATGATTATAAAAAGAATACAACTATATATTTTTTACAGAATAAACACATTTTGGGTGAGAAAGTATCTACTTATTACCAGTTATTTTAAAGTCTTCACAGTGTTGGTTAATGGGGCTGTGGGGGAGTATCCACTGGATGCAAGGGATTGCTATTGGTTCAGTTAGCAGATGAGGGGTGTTGGAACTACAAGGATAAGTCTCCAAACAAATTAACAGAGATGGATGTCAATACAACAGTAAACTGCACAGCAACAGATTTACTACAGGTCAGCATTCAAAAGTATTAATCATACAGACATGGAAGTTCAGTGAAACCAATGTAACTAGAAGGTCTCAAACCAATTGCTTATGTGCAAAATAGGAACTTGCACAAACTGCCATCTAAAAAACTTTTACTTGTGTTGCTCTGTGGCTCAGAATGTGATGCATCAATTAAAGGACCTCCATGCCTCTGTGCTTCTACTGCACACACAGGTCCACCCTGCCACGCACTGTTGTTTCAATGTCAGAATGACATCCTCTTCAGAGATAGAAATATGGATGTCATTAATCCAGATGCAGGCCTATAGGTATGGGGTTGTGTTAGCAAGGAAGGGACACTTCGAACATCTGCAGTAGTGTCCATGAGCATTGTATGACATACTGCCATATGTCTGGCATTGTGAAATTTCAAGACTTCTGTGTGTGTCATTGTCCTGCATGTTAGTGGGGGGTAAACACCATGTGCACACACTAACATCTGGGCAACTAATTCACACTGCAACACAGGCACAGGGGGAACTTCTGTCCCCTTTAACTAAGGCAACCTTTTGTGCATAGTATCACCACTCACTGGCAAGAGGCACTATGACAAGTGTTGTTCAAATTTTGTTTTGGTTAACTAGATGTTAATTTTAAGACAAAGTCAGCTCCTGTGCCATGTAATTCCTGCTACTGTATACAAGGGGTCCTTAGCTCGGACTGAGAGAAAGGCTGTTTGTCCCAATGTAACAGAACTTTCTTCCTTGCAGTCAAGCCTGATGGAGTGGGGAGTGGAGGCAATGGGGCCCATCCAAGGAGCTTGGCATCCATTTTAGAAGATGTGGAGATGGAGTTGTGGAGGGAAAGTAACTGAGTGCCATAGAAGGATTGTCTGCTGGGGTCCCCTGATCTAAGCGCATAATCTGTGATATTTATATAGCTTCCAGTCTGTGAGCCTGAGTCCCACTTGTCCCCAGGAAAGTGTGGCCCCATGGAGGACAGACTGTGACAACATGGTGGAGTCTGGGTCCTTTGTGCAGAGTCCACATTCAGTTTGAAGGGGCTGGTTGTGAGAAGGTGCCAGTAACTATACCATTGAGAAAGAAATGGGGGATATGGCATGAGTTAGCGTGTCATATGCTTTTATCTTCGTGAGAGGTCTGTGACTTCTTGATCCCTCATAGTGGTGTAGCCATGAGTGAGGGAGCAAAACGGCACAGATCTTGATGAAGATTAAACATATAGCATGCTAACACATGCCATATCTGCTTTATACAATGAGCAATGGATTCAAAACATCCTACATCTGTTTTTTTTTATTATTTACCATTGCGTCTGAAGCCGGGTCCACTGTGGCGTGAGTAGGCATCCGCATGGTGTCATTTGATATACGGATGAAGTGGAATAACAGGCATGATGTACCCAATTCATGAGATACGTTTTCTATGAATTGGGTACATCAACACAAACAGATACAGCTTTTATCTGACTGATTTTTCCATCACGCTCATTGTATAAAATGTATAGCAGCTAGCAGATGATGATCCTCGTTTGGGACCTTCACCTAGGGTCCCCATATGAGCTATAGAGTTGTTGTCTTGAAACAGCTGGAAAATGTTTACACTAAGTGGGAGCTCTTCCTTGTTTATTGTGCTGACACTCTGCCTACTCTGAAAGTGACATGAGCTATAAATACATTTGCTGCAGTACTTTTGACTACATTCAAATTGTGGGCAATGAAGCTTTTTACTTTGCTGCTAGACTTTTGTAAGGTTGATGCCTGAGTTGTGAACCAACCCCAAATCCATAGTTTCCCAAAACTTGAACCTACACTCCAGCCAGCTGCCAAGTTACCTGAGCCTGTTTGCACTGTGTTTGCACCCTCAATTACAATTGTGAATGGGGCCACTGATATTTTATATTCTTTTCTAACCTCAAAGGCTAGTTTTTCTGCAACAGTAGAACATCTTTGAAGAGTATCTTACTAGCATCTTTGAAAAATATCTGCCCTCACAAAAGACTTAGTCATAGGAGCGTATGAGAGTGCATCTGTTATTAAAGGGTATGCTCAGTTCCAAAGCAGTGGTCTTGAACAACATTAGTGATTGACTCATTCCCAAATACCTTCAAGGTAGGTACATGGTGTCACAGATTCACTCAAGAATCAGACCCTCTACTTCCAAAGTGCCAACCTCTGAGAGCAGTCTTGTGAACAGTGTAAAAGAAAAGGTAACCCTCTGGTCTGTTTTTGTGAGTTCAGATCAACCTTTGGTCTCAGTTCTGGAGGGATTCAGACTGTAACCTCTTGTTAGCATACCCAATGCACAACCTCAGATATATCTGTCTTTGGGGCCCAGATATCTTTGTCTACGGGCACCTAACCAGGTATTCAGAGATGAACCCTTTAAGACTTTAATAAAGACCTCAGATTTAACGCTTCTCTTTCCAATTTGATACCACCATTCAAGCTTATGTCTATTGTCTGCTATAACCATGGACTTTTCTTACAAAATAAAAAGAAGTCAAAGACAGACCAAGTAAGTTCTAAAAGAATTTTACTGAAATAGTTAAAATATGTGAAACACAAAATACAGAACTCATATCAAAAGACATACAAATCTTTTAAAAAGAAACAAAGTTTAAACAGTGCAAAATTCCTACTTCAGTACTTTGTCTCTAAATACTTGCTTAAGTGCTCAGTAAGATGTTTTGTGGTCAGAGTCCAGGTCAGAAATGTGTGTCTCTGTAAAACAGAGGTATTCCTTAAACAACTGTATTGGCCAACCCTTTTTAGTGAGGTCAGCTAGCTCCTCCTCTGTCAGATTATATTTAAAAATATATATCTTATACAACCACAGGATGTATTTTCAAAGTATTACATTCTGCAATCCTCAGCATAACTCATGTGTGTCAAATGACATCTCTTTGATCCATGCTGCATGCTCCTCACACAGGCTTCATGTGAGCATTTACAACCTCGCACTAATATATCACAACCTGCTTTTCTTTCTTCAATGTCATAAACCTGTTTTATGATTTCCTGTTAACAAAGTTAACTTACACAACTCTGTAATTAGGTCCTGGTCTGCTATGTAACACATTGCATCTAAACACTGAGTGTGTGTGATACACATGCTGTCAGCATTTCTCTTAGCTTAGGTCTGTCCTTCAGCTGAAACCGGGGGTGGGAGGCAGTGAGGTTATTGAAGGGCACTTGATTTTCAGCAGGAGACATTCAGTAATACATTTTATTAAAAAGAATTGATACAGCACTCAGAACATGGCTGTCTACATCACACTCCTCCCTACCTAGACTGAATTTTGGGGAACTGTCCCCTACATTGGGATGAGCTTCCCAAATTAGTTCACTCCTCATAGACCCTAGACAGTCCATCTGAGTTCTGGTTCTTCACTCCAGCCCTATGTACGATTTTTAGATCATACCCTTGTAAAGCAAGACTCCATCTTAGTAGTCTCCCATAGTTCTTCCCCATCTGTGTCAGCCAAACCAGGGGTTGTGGTCAGTCTGCACCAAAAATGTTGCCCATACAAACATGGCTCTAATTTCTTTAAGGCCCACACTATGGCAAGACATTCTTTTTCCACCATAGAGTATGCTTGCTCCCTGGGGAGCAGCTTCCTGCTCAGGTACACAACTGGGTGATCTGTCCCTTGGCTAGACATCTGGCTCAGTACTGCCCCAATACCCACGTTTGAGGCGTCCATCTGAACTATAAAGGTTTGCTATAGTCCGATTTGTCAAAACAGGAGCACTGCACAGTGCCTCCTTCAGTCTGGTAAAGGCTTCCTCACAGGCTGGGCCCCAGGTAATTTTCTTTGGCATTTTTTTCTTTGTCAGGTCAGATAGGGGAGCAGCCAGGGCACTGTAATTGGGTACAAGTTTTCTGTAGTACCCTGCTGTCCCTAGAAGCTCCTGACCTGCTTCTGGGTTTCTGGTCTGGGCCACGCCTGGATCACTCTGTCTTTATCTGGTTAGGGGCCGGAGCTGTCCCTGGCCTACCACATGCCTGAGGTATGCCACTCCCCCATGGCCACCTTGCACTTTCGGATTTGACCGTGAGCCCGGCCCTCTTTATCCTGTCCAGCACTTCCCAAGGTGGGATAGGTGTTACTCTCAGCTGGTACTAAAAATGGCATTGTCATCCAGGTATGCCACGGCATACTCCTCAGCACCATTTAACACCTGGTTCACCAACCTTTGGAAAGTGGCAGGCGTTCTTCATTCCAAAAGGCATTACTTGAACTCAAATAAGCTTATCGGAGTGATGAAGGCTGACCTCTCCCTAGCTCTGTTGGTCAATTCTACCTGCCAATACCCCTTGGTCAGGTCAGTAGTCATAAGGTAGGTCACCCTCCCAACTTGTCCAGGAGTTCTTTTGTCCGGGGCATCGGGTTGGCATTGGACTTTGTGACTGCATTCAGTCCACGATAGTCCACACAGAAACAAGTTGAGCCATCTGGCTTGGGCACAAGGACTACGGGTGAAGCCCAGGGGCTGTGGGATCTCTGGATTACCTCTAAATCCAGCATCTCCTCCACTTCCTCCTAATGTCCTTTTGGACAGCCTCTGACACCTGATATGCTGTCCGCGTGTGGGTGTCTGTGTCCCTGTCTCCACATCATGTGTTGCTAAGGGGGTTAGTCAGGCTTGGCATTAACAAGGGGCAAAGTCTGCTAAAACCTCCCTTACTTTCTGGACCTGGTCCGGGGCCAGCTGGGGAGACAATTGTCCTGCTTAGTCTCTTCCAGCAAATCCAGAAGGGGGTCTCCTTCGTCCATCCCTCCCTGACTACACACAGCAAACACCATGTCAGCCCTATTTGCATATAGCTTCATCATGTTGACATGGTACATCCTTTCTCTGTCTGTCTACGGTCAGGTAACTCCACAATGTAGTTCATGTCATTTACCTTCTTAACCACTTTGTACAGTCCTGCTCACTCAGCTTGCAGCTTGTCTTTCTGGACCGGAATAAGGACCATGACTTCCTGACCCACCATGTACAGCGAGCTCTGGCTCTGCGTCCTACCACACCTTTTGTTTTGTTGGGCAACTGCCAGGTTGCTCTGGGCTGTCCCCATAAGCTCATTCAGCCTTTCCCCAAACCTAAGAACATAATCCACAATGGGAGTTCCCTGGGTGGCGTGCTTGCCTTCCCAGTCCTCCCAGATCAAGTCTAGGGTCCATGTACCCAGTGTCCATATAAGAGTTCAAGGGAGGAAAATCCTATTGACTCTTGGGCACCTCCCTGTATGCAACAACAGGTGGGAAGGTATTTCTCCCAGTCCCTCCCATGCTGTTCAGCAAACACCCGGAGCATTGACTTTAGGGTACCATTGAAATGTTCCACAAGTCCATTGGCTTGTGGGTGATATGGTGTCATGCATCTCTGCACCACCCCACACTTCTCCCATAAACATTTCATCAGCTCTGACATGAAGGAACCCCTCGATCAGTGATTACCTCCTGCCGAAACCCAACATTGGAGAAAATCCCAAGTAAGGCATCTGCCACTTTGTCTGTCCTCAGTGAGAATAGGGCAATGGCCTCTGGGTACTGGGTGGCATAATCCACCACAGTCAGGATGAGTCTCTTCCCTGAGGAGCTGGGGGTATTTAAAGGCCCTACAATATCCATTCCCACCCTCTGGAATGGCTCCTCCACTGTGAGCAAGGGGATCAGGGCAGCTTGGGTTTTCTTGTCCACCTTCCCTATTTCTTGGCACGGTGACAAGACCTGCAATACTCCTTCACCTGCTGGGTGAAGATAGCGTGTAGAAATTCTGGGCTAACCGCTGCATAGTTTGTGTGATTTCCAGATAACCAGATAAGAGAATATCATGGGCAACCTTGAGCAACTGCTCATGACATCCCTGAGGAACAACAAGCTGCCTGCCTAGCATCCATCCCTCTGTCTGTACTGCTTGTGTATACATAATTCCATTTTCCCCAATAAACCTTATGTCTGCTGTCACCTCCCTGTGTGCCCTCCTAGTCTGCCTAAGCCCTCAGCTTCTCTAAACTAGAGTCACTCCTCCAGCAGCTGCTAACCCCTCACACTTCCCAAGGCATGGGACAGGTCCCTTCCATCGCTAAACTAGTGTCCCTAGCACTGGGTCAGGGCCCTCAGGATCACTGTCAATCCCAACCCTCTGACAAGGGGTCACCCTCCCTCTATGGAGTAACCCTCTGTAGCTGTGTGGTTACTTGCTACGGGAAATTTCTACCCTTTTATCAGTCTCCCCATCTGGAAACGCAGGCTGGGGAACCAGCCTCTCAGCGTTTTCACACTGGTTTTGTGGGGTCTAGGGAACTACCATTTTCCCTTGCTGTTGGCTACAGGTAACTGCACATACCACCCCTGCTGGAGATTGTTACCCAGGATCACATCCACTGCTAATGTGTTGCTACAGCCACCTGTTGCACAGTTCCCACTGTTTCACCCTATTTCAGGAAAACACTAGCAGTGGCAATGTTTTCCTTCACCAGTAAACCCTTGTACAGTTACGTATTTATTGGGTAAAAGCTGACCAGGCTGTACCACATCCCCTTTACCAATGTCAGGGATGCCCCTGTTCCTTAACCCCTGCGTCTGTACCCATTCACCATGACTGGGTGCATGTGTTCCCTCATGTTCACTGGCATGCTTTCAGGGACACAAACAGCCCACTTCTTTTCTAGCACCCTGTTGTGTATTATGGCTTACCTTTTGGGGCACTGTCTGCAATATGCCCAGTTTCTTTACACAGCCAACAGGCATTTGTTACTTCGAAATCTTTTCTTTGAAACCTGGGGCTAACTGGTTTTGGTGGAGGCAGTGGGGTTTTAGCTGCCCTGAAGGCACGCTTTTTCCTTTCTGCGCTGCCACGCCTGCCCCATTCATTCTCAGAGCAGGTCTGCTCTTGGCATATCAGTCAAGAGTTCAGCAGCCTCTTGCACTGTTTTTGGATCTTGGCCCTCTAGCCAGGTTTTTAGCTCTACTGGGCATGCCCAATAAAACTGTTATAATAAAATCACGTTTTCAATTTTATCAACAGAATTTGCCTAAATTCCTTCCCACCAATGTTTTAAAACTGGCGTTGTTTCATGGCTAGCTCCTCGTAACTCATATCAGGCTTCTCCTGAACTTATGGAATTTAGCTCTGTATGGTTCAGCCGTTAATTCAAACTTTTTAACACTGCAGCTTTTAGCTTGCTGTAATCTTTGCTGTCTTCATTGTCCATTTGACACAATGCATCTTGAGCTTTCCCAGTAAGTAGAGGATAGCTGGAAGCTCCAGGACTCTCTAGGAATTTTAGCCTGAATACAAACTTTTTCAAAAGAATTTAAAAGGTGTCCATGCCTCCCTTCCTTAAACTCAGCTATTAATTTGAGTTCAATTTGTAACCCAGTCCTGCAGTCCCAGTTAAACCCAAGCCACTTACCTGCTCTGGTGCTGCTGGTCAGAGTCTCATCTTCTCCAGCTTGTGTTGCCCTGGCACTCCTCTCTCTTCTCCTCTGCAGCTCACTGGTGCTCATGCTTCTCACGGTCTGCCTCCTCTTTGTCGCTCTGCCTCTCTGCGTTCCTCTGCCCCACAGTCCGCCTCTGGCTCCTCTACGCTCTCTCCTCTTCTGGGACTCCAACTCCAACCTGCATAACTCAATTTGCAGTCTGAGTACCTCTGGATTCAGTATACTGGTGGCCATTCCCTGCTGCTGTGGCCCTTCACTGACAGTGGCCCTGCTGTCCTTTTCAGTCACGGTCGGTGACTCGCTGCTCTGGGTATCTGCTACCATCAGGGCCTCTATGAGATTCTGGTTTTTGGCTGTCACCTCAAACGGGACTCCCTGTCCCCCACAACTGCTTCAAGTCTGCAGTGTGCCTGCTGCAGTCAGAAGCCATCTTCTTCTTCCCTGACTACGGCTACTCTGACTTTGCACTTTAGAAAAAAAATAAAATAGGTAGGAACTTGACTGTACAAGAAGTGATATATAGTTCTGTTTCCTTTTAAAATAAAACTCTGCCTTTTTCTTTCTTTGACATAGAACAATAAAGCTTGTGATGCCAAAATGATGCCACCGCTGCCAACCAAAGTCACAGATTCACTCAGCAGGTCAGGCCCTCTACTCCCAAAGTGCCAAACTCTGAGCGCAGTCTTGTGAACAGTGTAACAGACAAGGTAGCCCTCTTGTCTGTTTTGTGAATTCAGATCAACCTTTGGTCTCAGTTCTGGAGGGATTCAAACTGTAACCTCTTGTTAGCATATCCAATGCACAGGCTCAGATATATTTGTCTTTGGGGGCCAGATATCTTTGCCCGGGCACCTAACCAGGTATTCAGAGATGAACCCTTTAAAACTTTAATAAAGACCTCAGATTTAACGCTTCTCTTTCCAGTTTGATACCACCATTCAAGCTTATGTCTATTGTCTGCTATAACCATGGACTTTTCTTACAAAATAAAAGAAGCCAAAGACAGACCAAGTAAGTTCTAAAAGAATTTTACTAAAATAGTTAAAATATGTGAAACACAAAATACAGAACTCCTATATCACAAGACATACAAATCTATTAAAAGAAACAAAGGTTTAAACAGTGCAAAATTCCTACTTCAGTACTTAGTCTCTAAGTACTTGGTTAAATGTTCCCCAAGATGTTTCGTGGTCAGAGTCCAGGTCAGAAATGTGTGTCTCTGTAAAACATAATTATTCCTTAAACAACTGTATTGGCCAATCCTTTTTGGTGAGGTCAGCTAGCTCCTCCTCTGTCAGATTATATTTAAAAATATATATCTTATACAACCACAGGATGTATTTTCAAAGTATTACATTCCACAATCCTCAGCATAACTCATGTGTGTCAAATGACATCTCTTTGATCCATGTTGCATGCTCCTCACAGAGCTTCATATGAGCATTTACAACCTCGCACTAATACATCACAACCTGCTTTTCTTCCTTCAACGTCATAAACCTTTTTTATGATTTCCTGTTAACATTAACTTATACAAATCTGTAATTAGCTCCTTGTCTGCTATGTAACACATTGCATCTAAAAACTGAATGTGTGATACACATGCTGTCAGCATTTCTCTTAGCTTGCACCTGTCCTTCAGCTGAAACGGGGCGAGTGAGGTTATTCCAAGGGCACTTGATTTTCAGCAGGAGACATTCAGTAATACATTTTATTAAAAAGAATTAATACAGCACTCAGAACATGGCTGTCTCGTCACACATGGCACCTGAAAATGTAGTCTTTTGTGGTTGTGGATTGTTCTATCTTTTAAAGGAGCTGTCATTGTCTGCATATTGTAGCTAAGACCTTTGCAGACATATTTTTACTGTAGCTGTAAATTGTTAATATGGCCTAAAACTGGCAAATGTTTTTCAAGTGCTTCCTTTACTTTATAACATTCTTTAAGACCAAGAACGTGGCAGACATTAGGGTTTACATTTTGGCAAATTGATAAGGTCACTAGAGATCATAGTAAACAACCATTACAAGCCAGGTTTAAAACATTTGAAAGAAAACATTTTATTTACATAGAGGGTGATCACTATCTGGAATACCTTACCTCAGTCTGTGTTGCAACCCAAAATAAGGAGATTTTCAAACCAGAATGGATCATCTTATCCCATCAGGGAAACTGACTGGCAAACCACGGAGAGGTGGAAGGCAGCCTTGCTGGACCACAGGCCTACTCCTGCCTTAACAGCCATAGTAAACCCAAGCAAGTTAATGCTTGTTTTGAGGAAGCACGTTAAAATCCACAGACACTAGCTTTATAAAATACAAAGACTTGAGAAATACAGTCTGACTAACTTTGCTGTGCAAACAATTTGAAATGTGTTGAGTGGCAACAACTGTGAAGGATGCAGTCTATCTTTAAGAATTGCCTAACCCCCAGTTGCAAAAAGCTATTTCTGGAGAAAATGCAGCTTGCAAGAACTTTACAGATCTTTGAAACTGTGACTTCATGAGGCTCTGCATGTGCAAGGATTCTGTCTGGACTGTCACAGGAAGAAAGTGATGCTTAGCAGCTTAGTATATTAACATTTTGATGCAGAAATAACACAGAAAAATAGCTAATCTTGTGAGTCACCTTGTAAGTACCGGGGGATCAACATACTGCAAACTGCAACTATTTTCTTGTTTCACTAAGTTGCTATCAGCAACTTTTAACCAAGTTAACATGCAGAGAAAGTTGTATTTTCTATTGGGAATGCTACACATCATAGAGAATTTTAAAATTCGCCCTAATAAAACAGTTTTTGTAGCAGTTTCAGGAAAAGTGAATGCACTTTTCAGAGGACATATTCTGCAAAAAATAGAGACCCATTAAACACTTCAACAGAGCAGTTCCCTCCATTCATACTGTATTGGCACATGTTGGTACAGCTACATAAAGTCAACAAAGGATGTTCCAAGTAGGAGGCTTTGTAGTTAGAAGATGATGTTTCTTGTTCAGCTTAAAAGTCTTAGCTGAGAACCAGCTAGTATCATTTTACCAGTAGTTTCTGTGTTTGTCTTTTGGCTTTGGCAACTTGAACATTTACCATTTAACAGGTTCACCTATCCCAGCGTGCATATTTTAATGTTATATTGTGAACACTGTCAGTCACCATTGCCCATTGGTATGTTAACCGTATCTGAAAGGCTAATTTATTCTGTGAAGGTCAGACCCTGTCACAGAGCCAGGGCTGTGACTGTGTTCTAGGCTGTCTGACTGACAGTAGATTTATTATACAGAACCTGCACAAAATGAGGTTATTTCAGGAGTTTTTCAAACCTTGATTTAATGCTTAGCTGCATCTCAAGGCCGTCAAATGAGAGAGGCTGGTGGGGCTTGTACCACCAGGTCTGTCCTGTGGTAGCTTTTATTAATGACTGCTCTGGTTTTGACATCCACAGAAGGAGACAGAACAGAAAGAAGGACTGTGATTAATAGCTCCCATGAAGTAAGACTGTAGTGAAAAACAAACTGAAAATTGAATGCGTCAGATCAGTCAGAGAACCTTTGTTAGAATTTGAATCCTACCCCTACCATTTTAAGGGTAGCATGTTAAGTTTATAAACTTTCTGTGAGATTTTGATAGTTTCTATCAACATTAAATTAGTAAGGAGTGTAAACATTACCGGATATTCACCCTTGCTTTTGCAGTTAGGTGACATATGTCACAGCTGAAAACAAGCATTCATCAATGCCAAAGAGGGCTTGCAGGTATTTGCATTGGTGTTTGGCATTTATGCAGCCCCTCCCCAAACTTGTATCCATGTCCCTTTAGCATCCATATCCCAATAGAGTACCTCGCTGCAACTCCTCTTGCATCTGATCAACATTTCTCCTCATGCTTCTTAAGTGTCTGTCTTAGGGACCCTAATGCCTGGGCATGCTCAAAGGTACGATCCCCGTGTGGAAACTGTGCAAACCGTGCTTGTAGCACAGTCATTCACTGGAATTATTTCACCAAATTTTCAACATAGGCATTTTGTCATCTCTGGTCATGAACACTGTCACTATGATTTTCTTACTGTGTACAGAACACTGATTTCCCAGCGACTGCGCTTGTTCTGTGCGGAAGTGTGAAAACACATTTCAGCCAGGGTGTGAAAATGACAGTTACACTGTTCATAAGGAGGTGTGGAAATATGCCTATGTTGAAAATCTGGAGTGAAAATATTACAAATTCGCAAACTTATGAGGGTATGTGGAAACTGTGCAACGACACTTGTAAAACAATAATTTTTGGAATTTTTCACCAAATTTGCAACATAGGCTTTTTGAGAGCCCACCTCATGAACACCAACACTGTCATTTCATTAATGGGTCCCAAAAGGTGATCCCATGCAGTGACCGAAATCACCTTTTGGGACTGAATAACGCCATGACAGTGTCTGAATTCATGAGAAGGGGTGTCAAGAACTCCATGTTGAAATTTGGTGCCAAAAGTCAAAAGATATCCACTTAAGTTGGAAAACCCCTATTTATGCCATTATACAGCTTACCAGCATTTTCTCGGTTCGCAGTCGTTCTTTAAAGAGCTCAGACGTGTTCCCAGTCTACCAAGATCATTGCACCAGGCTCCAGAGGCAAGTATGGGGGGGTGGGGAGGTGGTGTGCAAAGGGTGGGTGAGGGTTGGAGGGGCTAAGGACTCACTGAGGGACCATTTTCTTGTTTTACCAGAATTTAAAAGAAAACAAAAAAATGGACACTTTGGCATGCTGGGGTGGGCTCCCAGCATGCCACCTAGGTGAGGGGGTTTGTGGGAGGTGGGAACAGTGAGTGCAGAGGGTGGACTGGATGTGGGTTGGCTTGAGGTGGCGAGGACTCACCGATGGACTAGATTTTCTTTTCTCGGGAATTGAAAAAAGGACGCCAGATGGTACGCTGGGGCAGGCTCCCAGCATGCCACATAATGCGATTGGGCACCCCACTGGCCATACAGTGTGTGTGGGGAGAGCATGAGCACACTGGTGGGCTCCCAGCTTGCCAGCTGGTTGTTTTTTTTGGTGGGGCCTGCAGCTGACGGGGATTGGGCACCTCCGTCAGCCACACAGTGTGATGGGGGTGCATGAACCATGGGGATTGGGCACCCCTTCAGTGCACAAGGGGGACTGGAAAGAACAGTAAGAAGGAGGGGAGGACATTAGCAGAGGAGGAAGCAGGAAGGATTTGATGCTGACCTGTGCAGGACAAGCAGTTTGGCTGACATAAGTATGCTAATTGCATATACGCTACCACCACTGATTGCAGTGGTCCTTTTCTTAGAAGTGAAGATCAACACAGCCTAACTGCGTCATAGACAGCTCGGCATGTATTGGTCCTTCGGGTCACGCCTGCTACACTGAGTACTGCATTGGGGAGGAGGGTCACAACTCCAAAAGTCATACTGTTGTAAGACGTTCCGCGCATGCGCCGCAAGCCGTAATGTAAAATGGGAAACAAACCAGACTACGTCTTCACATTGATTTCTGTGTTTTGAGCAAAACTGCTAGTGTAAACATAAGTGTAGCTGTCAGGGCATCATTTGGGGTAGCCAGGGTTGTGGCTTGACCCCATGACTTTGTTTGTAACCCCATGATGTCTGTCCACTGTGAACCCTAGAAACCCCTGAAACAAGGGTTTCACAGCATGTATTTACTCATATGAAAATTGCTGCATGGAGAGCTTTGCAACTCCTATGATATTACTGAAAAGAACTTTGCAACCCTATGATTCTAGTGAAATGACGCTACTGGTCTGGTAGCAGTACATGGAACTTTCATTTGATATGTTGCCCACATTTAACTTTTGTATATAGTATATGGTTAGGGCTTATTCTGCATGGAAATCGGGCTGTCCAAAATAGAGGATTGTGTATGGTCACCCATACACAACAAGCCTGTGACACGAGAGGTTGCCATGGCAACCAGAGACCTCAAGAGTATAGCTTGAGAAATCCACCGGTTGCCACAGCAACCTCGAGGTCAGACACAGGCTTGTTCAGGTGAATGGCCATACACAATCTTTTATAGTATGGGCACCCACTGGATATGTCACTCTCATTGCCGCAGCTGTTGGTCACACAACCACCAAAAACAGTGTGGTTTTCCCAATCACCAGTGTTATTTTGCATCAGCGATCAGAGCAATGATTTGAATGAGGCAGCTGTGCAACGACGCTCCATGATGTTGTAGTGATGTCCTGAATGCAGCACAACAACATCATGACTTTGCAACTGCAGCACAACAAGGCTGCTCCAGGCATGGATTTCCATGCAGAACAGCATTTGACCATACACTGTAAAGTTGTTGTGCACATTCTGAAAGTTGTTGTGTACATCCTACTATCATAGCACCTATGCTTTGTTTGCATTGACCCGCTGCCTGCCCACTTTCATTTCTTTTAGCACTTCAGTCACTCATTATTGTTCACCACATGGACTATCTCTAACTGCACTGCCTCCCCTGTCACATTGATCCTCTCCCAGTAGCAGTTCTAGCAGTATCCACAGGTAATCAAAATAAAAAGAAACACCTTTTTAGTTTTTAAGAAAGGGTATCTTGAATAAAAAACAGAAAACAAAAAAACCTTTCTTGCTTGTAGTGTTTGGATTCTATTCATGCTTGCCATGAGATCATGCTGTCAGTCTGGTTGTCTCTCACCCAGCTTGCTTACTTTCAGCATACCTTTGCTTTAGAAATGAAACAAATAATATTCCTTTTAGCAAATATTTTCCATAACTAAGATATCCAAACAGTGACTGCTTTCACTGCTTTCTGTAGAAGCTAGGAATAGCGACTGCATGATTTGTCTGCTCTATTACAAAAAGCACTACAAACATCCATAAAAGTGTCCATTACAAGCAGTGTTTCTGTTCATTATAACCAGAGGAAAATGCATTGGATTGATATATTTGGTTTGAGAAATATACCATGGGGATGACAATTGAAAGGTGGCACCACTTGACACCAGGGAAAACTTAAATAATATGGGGGTAATTAAGAGGACGCAGTGCAAAATCCTTTTATATCCTTTTTCATATCAAACAAAAAGGAAATGAAAAAGGATTACTTCAAATGAAAAAGAATAGCAGGGAAACTAAGTCCAAAGGCTTTTTCCATTTGAATGGAATATGAAGGATCCTTTTTCATTCAAACAAAAAGGTCAAATGTAAAAGAGAAAAAAAAGTCCAAAATCTTTTTCGTTTGAAGGGATCCTTTTTGTTTGAATGAAAAGTCAATATTGAAAAGGGAAGTGAGTAACAAAAAGGATTTTAAAAGGAAAAAAACACATTTCGGAGTTGCTTATATAGCAGTAAATTCAGAATCCACTCAATGGAATCTGATGAGCAAGCCATGTCTTGCTCTCTCTGAAGGATGTCATTTTTGTGGGGTTTGAATTTTTTCACAGAAAATGGAAACAAGATGGCTGCAAATCAAAATAATTTTTCAAAACAAAAAGGATTGGCTCCAAACGAGAAAGAATCCTTTTACTTATGGACCAAATTCATTTTTTGTTCTAAACATGTATCCAAAGGCTGTACTGAGCATGCTCAGAAACTGCAATTTTAAAATTTAATAACTTTGGAATGGATTCATATTTTTCACCAAACCAGCAAAAGGTACATCTGTGGGCCAAGTCCTTTCTACCATGAAAATTTCAGACCAAAATTTAAAACCATCTGGAAGCTATGCAATGGCAAAAAAACCAGCAAAAACAGTAGCGTCTAGTGCACCCCACCCTCCAATTATCTCCCCATATTTTTCTTAATATATATTTTATATTGCTTCCTCATGTCTGGTGACTCCCTCACTGTCCAGTCATTGCCTACATAATTAATTGTTAGTCCCTGTTGTTTAGTAGCACCTCAACCCTCTGATTGCTGCCCCTATAATTATTTATTTCCTGGTGTCTAGTGGTGTGCACTCCCATTGTGCATCACCATCCCTGTAACATTTTTTTATTGCTCCCTGGTATCCTGTGGCACCCTTCACATGCCTATCACTGTCCTCATAATGTTTACTTTTGTCCCTGGTGTCCAGTGCCCCCACCCTCTGATCCCCCTCCTTTTGCTGTACCTGCAATAAAGAAAATGGTTCTTGATGTATTTTTAACCCGCTTAAAAAAAAAAGGTTCCTCACTGATCTTCCCCACCCCACCCCAACCTCCCACTGAGCACCCACCACCTGCACCCTCCATACACCCTCACTCACCTGAACAGATCCCAGTATGAAAATTCACTCTCCCATTGAAGACATGTCTTTGCTGCTGGAACCACTGACTGCTATATGAGAAACTATGGTACTGTAAGTGCGGTTCAATGCATTTCAATGGGTTTTCAACTTTGGTGCATAACTTTGTCATTTTACGCTTGCTTGCGCCATGCGCAAGGAACGCCTTGGGAGAATGGGACACTTTGAGGTGTGCCTTCCTACAATCCCCTGCTCCTTTGAGCAGGCGTGGCAGTCCTGCACCAATCCACACCAGTGTTGTGATGACAGTGGTGGTCTTCTTCAAAGAAAACCACCGCTGTGTGCTCACCGTGTCACGCCCCAAATCTTTGCTTCCATGCTGGGAGCCCATCCCAGCATGGCAATGTCCCGTCGTCTGCCAACGGGGTGCCCAATCTCTGTCGGCTCCACGCCCCCAGCCATCCTTCTGCCACACTGGGAGCCCACCCCAGTGTGGCAAACGCCCACGCCGCCAAAGTACAAAACCAACCTGTTAATTAAAACGGTCCCACGCAGTCTCTCCGCCTCCCACAACCCGCACTCACCCACTGCGCACCCTGCCTCTCCCACACCCCCACCCCATACTTCTCCGAGCTCAGCGACGATCATCGCTGGACCGGGAACACGCCTGCACTCTTCAAAGTCGATCACGAACTGAGGAAATGCCGTAAGCTGTATAATGGGCTAGATGTTTTTTTTCAACTTTGTTGCATATCTCAGGCATTATTTGGAATTTTGCACCAAATTTTCAACATGGGGTTTTGGGACCCCTTCTCATGAATTCTGTCACTGTCATGGCGTTATTCGGGCCGAAGGGTGATTTCGCAGTCACTGCACTAAATCACCTTTCAGGCCTGATTAATGAAACGACAGTGCCAGCGCTCATAAGGTGGGCTTCAAAAGCCTATTTTGAAAATTTGTGGAAAATTCCTAAAAATGACAGTTTTACGAGAGTGCTAAGTAGTTCTGCAGGCTCGTTAGTTCGTGAATTTTCAATCTTTTCACTCCAGATTTTCAACATTGCCATTTTACCACACCTTCTTATGAGTAGTACAGCTGTCATTTTCATATCTCACCCAAAACGTGTTTCCCGCCCATGTAGCGCACAATGGCGCATCGGTGTCTGCGAACTCAATGTATAGGACACATTAAGAAAATCACAGTGTCACAGTTCATGAGCAGAGATATTAAAATGGCTATGTTGAACATTTGCGAAAATTCTAAAATGACTGTTTTACGAGCGCATGCTGCACAGTTCCCACGCACGTCAGAAGTTTGCACCAATCTTTTCACCCAATGAGTTCCAAATACCTAAACAGCACATAGAAGCAAGCAACATTCAGCATTGACAAATGCTTGTACTTCTTGTCACTGATTTTTAAGCCATGTCCAAGTGCCAAATTCCACTGCAAATACCTGCAAGTTAACGCTCGGCATTGACAAATGCTTGTTAAAGATTTTGACACCAAATGTTCAAATATCCTTTTGAGACCCTCCTCATGAACAACATTGGTGGCATTTCACAAATCCTGACTGAAAGGCGATTTTGCAGTCCATTGCCAAAATCCCTTTTCGGACCAGATTTAAAAATTTTCACTGTACTTGTTCATGCAACAGGGTCATAAGAATGGTATGTTGAACATTTGGAGTCAAAATATGTTAAATTGCAAAGTTGTGTGCAACTATTGACATTTCACTACGTTCACTTAAAACTTTCATAACTTTTAATATTTTTCACCCCAAACTGTCATCGTAGCCATTTCTTTTACACTACCTCATGAGTGTGACAGCTGTCATTTTTCAAATCTTGGCCAAAATGCCTTTTTCATGCCTGTGGCATGGAATGATGCCTGGTGGTACAGAATGACATTTCAGCAGGGATTGGGCCCTGCTCATCCACATAATATACATATATGCATCTGTGAAGGGATGAGAGTACAGGGCCCACAGGCAAATAAGGATACAATTATACTATCTCAAAAGTAATAAATTATTTGCAAAAACTGCACTAATGCAACATTTAGTGTTCAGACTAAAGTGATAAAAGTAGAAATGTGATGTTGGGTTTCCAACCCTAAACCCCAAACCCACTCCCAAAGCAAATCAGGGGCAGATTCTTCCTAAGGATTATCAATCCTAAAGCTCTCCCAATAGATGTGTTTGTTTCTGGAGTGTATAGAATGGAGTGAACTTTAGGGTTGACAACACCTAGAAATGCCTCCCTGATTTACTTTAGGGTTGGGCTTGGAGTATTAGGGTTGGAAACCCTAAAGCCACATTCCCTACTTTTATCACTAGCCTGAACCCTAAATGTTGCACTAATACAGTTTTGCAAATAATAATATGCATATACATGTATATTCATTAAAAAAACTCTGTTAATGCACCAGTTAGGATTTCTATTACAGGGACAAAAGTCAGGAAATTCAATGTTAGGGTTACCTACCCTCCCACCCACCCTCTCATATTCCACACACCAACAGGTGGAGGGTGTGCCTGGGGTCATCAGCCTTATCTCACCCTATTCCATATGTAAACAAGCTGGATATGGTACAGTATAGGAGAATGGGATGAGAGTTGGGCCCGATGACCACAAGGCACACCCCAACACTTGTTTGGTGTGTGGAGGATGGGGGGGATGGTTCGTTGGTAACCCTAACACTGAATTTCTTGACTTGTGTCCCTGTAATAGAAACCCTAACTGATGCATTAATGGAGTTTTTATAATGAATTTCCTTCTTTTGAGATAGTATAATAGTATCCTTAATTTAATGTGGGAGCGCCGTCCGAATCCACCGTAGATGTGAATATGTATGTAGGTGTGGCTGCCATTTGTTGAACAACAGTGACCAAATTGTCAGCATAGTTATATTATTACCCACCTCTTGTTCTAGAATGCTGGCAGCAGCAGAGTGACTGTGTTTATGTGGAGCTCCCATAGCTAAGTGAAAATCTTCTATATTTTTCTAGTTTTTAAATATTTTTGTGTACAGTTTGTGGATTGAGAAGGAGGATATTGTTGCCTACTGAAAGGCATGAGATTTGTATGTTTCATTTTGGTTGGGAACAGAATAGTCAGCATGTTTGTTCTGTGGAAATAACATCTCAAAAGTAGGTTTCATTTTGTTTATATACAGTAACTGGGTAGTTTGAGATTTTGTGGGTTGTCCTTGTCACCAGGAGTAGCTGGCTTGTTGTTTTGTGGTGGCCTGTTGTTTATGTGGTACTGTGACTTTGTTTGTCACTATTTGATGCTTTCTGGGCCAGTCACATCTTGCTTAGGTTTCATTTGATTTATAGAGTAGTTAGGCAGTTTGTGATTTTTGTGAGGTTGTCCTTGTCACCAGGATTTGCTGGCTTGTTGCTGTGTGATGGCCTGTGATTTATGTGGTACTGTGACTTGGTCACTGTTTAATGGGCTTTCTGGGCTGATGATTTAAATTGAGGATAATGCCTGAGTAACAGTGGTTAACCACGATGTAATCTATTCAAGCAGTTGCCAGGACAATCAAGTAAACCTTGAGTGTGCAGCCCGAGAGGTTTATAGTTGTCATGGCAACTGCGAGAGGTGATTATGTCCATGGTTGACCATTGTTACTCAGAAATTGTATTTTATAGTGTATGGAAAAACTAGCTACTGTGAGGAAAAAATACATTTTTTCAATATGCATTTGTTCTGCTCTGCTAGGAATGCTTTCTGGTTTGAATGTTGAGCAACTGAAGTGCTGAAATTAGCCATTGCGAACTGTACTGCAGCGGTCTGTAACTGTCTGAATGGAATGTGTGCATTTTAAATGAATGTCCAAGCAGCAGGTCACCTTTCGCTTCCAACACTTTTTAACAGGTGGTGACATTCTGTCCTGTAATCCCATCATTATGATATAGTTAAGCAAGGTTTACAGACTGATGTCATAATGATGGAATTTTCAGGTTATAAACTGATTGAAAACAGGGTTAATAGACACTGTCTGCACATTATATAGAGGATAATGTATGGTCCTCTATCGGTAACAGTTTGTTAACTGTCGAGAGGTTGCCAGAACGGCCGTGTAAACCTCGAGACAAAGCTTGAGGGGTTTATGTCGCCATGGCAACCTCGAGACGGTTAACAGTGACCGGTTGCCGATAGAGGGACCATGCATTATTTTTATAGTGTATGGTCCCACTTAAAAGTAAAATGGCTTACTTTTTAAAAGTCACGCCACGCCCTTCAGTCCTTCCTTAACCGCCACATTCACCCGTCAGTTCCCGCCTAAAAAGGCGCATACGCGCAGACGATCGCTGTTAGTTAACCAATCGATGGACGAGCATCGATAGGTTAACAACATTTCTACATCACATCGAGAGGTTAACAACCTTAGGAAATGATGATTTCTAAGGTTAACAGAGTTCTACCATACATTATAAAGCATTTATTGAAAATATTTTTGAGCTAGAATCAGGCTATTGCTAAGAAACAGCTTCCTGACATAGTGTTCTAGCTCTGATAGAACACTGGAAGCAGCAGCCCTGTGAGTTCTAGAATTCTTAGATTGTTGTTATATTTGATGGTAAAAGTGAATTAAAAATTTATATAATTTTGAATTTTATAATTATGTATAACTGGAGGCTAGGAGAAGCTGGGCTGGGAGGCTTTGGGGAATAGGTACATGTATGGAAGCAGCAGAGTGGTAAACTGCATTAGTTGTGGGGCAGCAGTCGTTCTGGGGTGATGTGGAGTAAAGGGGCTGTCCTGTGTGTAACAGTCTGGAGCAGCTAAGGGCTGAAATAAGACTGCTCAGATGGGAGCTGGGGAGGATGGTGTGGGAAGTCAGATCATCAGAGTAGTGGAGAGAAAGGCAGAGAGGTGGTGCCAAGGAAGGAGGGCATCAGGCAGGGATGGGAGTGGGAGGACTCAGTACACAGGAGTATCTGTCCCTTAGAGGGCCAGGGAGCCCATGGTGGAGGAATGGCAAGTGGTAAGGGAAGGGGTTGGAATGTGAGGGTAGCATCAGAGGTGGGACATTCATAAGGGATGCCTTTATTGAATAGATTTGCACCACTGTCTGGAATGAGGGAGGGGCAGCAGGAGGTGAGGTAGAAGGTCACGCTGAGCTCGGGCTGAGAGTAGAAATACAGGGAGGGAAAGGAACTAATTAGGGTGGGCAGGGAAGAGGAGGCAGGCAAAACAGAGTGGAGGATGGGGAAGGAGAGACAAAGAAAGGAAGAGAGGAGGAAAACTGAAAGTGGATTCAGATAGTCAGAAGGGAAGGACACAGTGGGAGATGGAAAAACAGTTAGGGGATAAATTGTGGGTGTAGAGATAAGTTCACCAGGGTGCAAAGGAGCAGTTAGGTGGGAAGCAGCTAGTACTGAAGGTAAGAAAGGAAGGACGGGAAGCATGGGTGCAGGGGATGGAAGGGTGGCAATCGAGGTGACTTCATAGTTAGGGGTATTCACTGAGGAAGCAAAGGGACCATGTACAAGCAGAAGGGTAGTTTTTATGCCAGGAATGGCAGCGGGAAGGTGGGCCCAAGAATAAGGGAAATAGTAAGGGAGGTTGGAGGAAAACCTAATTTAGTTATACATTTGGGAACCAATGACCTAGCTGGGGAGGAAGTTGAGGTAGTGTAAAGTAGGTTCTGGGAGTTAGGAAGATCTGTAGGAGGAAGGAAGTTTGCTGGCCTTCTCAGAGGTGATACGGTACCAAGGGCCAGCACAGCCAGGAAAAAGAAAAATAGAGGATTTATATGACTAGTTGAGGAAATGGTGCATGGAGGAGATGATTATCGTATGGGGACTGGGAGGAGACCTGGTCAAACAAAGCACTCTTTTCATCGGACTGCTACTCCTCAATATGGATGGTTTGAAGGTACTCTGGGACAAACTGGGAATACATAACCACTACACTTAATTTAAACTACTGGGGGCAGCAGGCATGCAGACCCACAAACTCTGAGAGGAGGAGGTAAGTGAACCCCACCCGCAGTGATGGAAGAGGTTTGAGGGAGGAGGTGGAAGGGTGAGAACACAATTAGCAAAGGATGGAGGGGTGAGGAACACATAACAAGAGTATATTGAGGAGTGCACACAGAGGGGATAAATGCTAATAGAAGGAAATGAAGGAAGGTCAGATTCTAGGTGTAAGGTGGTGTTCTGGATGAGTCTTGGAAACAAGATGGATGACCTGCAGACACTGTTAGTAGACAGGAGGGTGGACATAGCTGCAGTAACTGAGACTTGGGCAACATCACACCATGACTGAGACTTTACGATCCCTGGATATAAACTATACAGGAGGGACAGGGCAGTTGGGAAGGGGGGAGTGTCAGTTTATATCAGGAGGAATAACTTGCAAGGGAGGAGTCAGAGGAAGGGGAAGTGGAAGCGTTTGGCTTCAATTAAGGTCCAATAGAGGGAGAAAGGTGAGGTTGTGGATTGTTTACAGACCACCCAATCAGGATGAGGAGAGGGACAGGAACTGAGCTCACAAATATTGGAAGCTATGGGAAGGGAGAGGTGATAATTGTGAGGGACTTCAACCTGCCCAAGGTAGACTGGAGCATAGCATTCACAACGCAGTTAGGAGTCAGGGGATCCTGGAAGGACTGCAGAGTGGGTTCCTGACTCTCAGCATCACAGAATGAACAAGAGCTGAGGCATTTCTTGATCTGGTGCTCCCAAGGGGGCATATACAGGAAGTAATGGTCAGGAGCCACTGGGTGGAAGTGACCATTGCACAGTGTGGTTCCAGTTGATATGAGCAGGGAAAGAATCCAGAATAAGATCAAAATCTTGGATTCCAGGAGGGCGGACTTCAGGAAAATGGGTAAAGTGCTAGGTAGCCACCTAGCAGGCATCAGAGCAGATATGGGGTGGGACCAAAGGTGGTCCATCATTAAGGAAGGAATACTGGCTGCCACTGATGAGAGTGTTAGGCTCAGGGAAGAACACAAGGACCAAAGCACCCAGCTGGTTCAGTTCTGGGGTTGCCCTGGCAGTAAGGGAAAAAGGTTGGCCTATTGAAAATTCAGGAAGACCAGGAGAAAGGTGGATAGGGAACATTACCTAAGGTTGGCTAGTGAGACAAGTAAGGAAGTCCAGCTGAGCAAAGGCACAGAGGGAGCTGCAGATAGCTGAAGGAATTAAGAAGGGGAGGAGGCTTTGCTATGTAAGTAAGAAAAGAGACAAGAAGGAAGGGGTTGTTAGGCTACGTAAGGGGAGGAGAGGGTGGAGGATAATGAGGAAAGGCAGAGATACTAAATGAATACTTTGTCTTCACCAGGGAGAAGGACAGACCAGTGCCTTCAAGAGGGAAAAGAGGAGTGGGGGGACACAGATGTAGTGAGGAGGGGCTGCTAGCACTGAAGGTGGACAAATCACCAGGCCCAGACAGAGTACATCCAAGGGTACTAAAGGAATTATTGGATGAGCTGGCAGGGTCACTGGCAGACCTATTTAATAGTTCACTAGAGTCAGGCATGGTACACAGAGGACTGGAGAACAGCACATGTAGTGCCTCTCCACAAAGGTGGTCCAAGGATGACCCATGGAATTATAGACCAGTCACTCTGACCTCCATTGTGGGCAAGCTCATGGAGACCATACTAAAAGAAAGATTGGTGGAATATCTAGAGGAGCATGATCTCCAGGATGAGAAGCAGCATGAGTTCATGGGGAGATCATGTCAAATGAATCTGATTGACTTGTTTGACTGTGTCACTAAGACAATAGACAGGGGCCAAGTGATAGACATCCTCTATTTTGATTTCAGCAATGCCTTTGCACTCCATAAAAGGTTGATCAGGAAGTTGGTAGATCTGGGGTTGGGAAAAGATGTCCAGATGGGTGGAAAACTGATCGGGACAGAACCCAGGGATGGTTGTGGGGGAAGTTATCTGTCATCAGAGAGGTAACCAGTGTGGTCCTGCAGGGCTCGGTGCTGGGTCCGTGTTGTTCAGTGTCTTCATCAATGACATTGGGGATGGCATTAATGGCAAATGTGCCAATTCATGGATGACACCAAGTTCTGTGGGAGAGTGACACAGATGAAGGGATACGGACCTACAGGATGATCTGGAAAAGCTGGGAGGTGGTTCAGGATCTGGCTGCTTGGCAAGAATGCCAAAATGCAAGGTTATGCATATTGAGCCAAGAATCCCAGGACAGAGTACTACCTGGGTGGAGTCTGAATATTTGCATCCGAGGAGGAGGAGGAGAAGGACCCTGGAGTGATGATCACTAGTGACCTGAAGCACTCCACGCAGTACAAGAAAGCAGCAGCAAAGGTAAACAAGATGCTGGGATGCATATCTAGGGGCTCAGTAGTAGGAGAGAGGAGGTTATACTGACCTTGTACAGGTCCCTGGTAAGGCCTCATCTAGAGTATAGAGTTTAATACTGGTGCCCACACTCCAAAGGATATTAACCTGCTGGAGATGGTCCAGAGGAGGGCTACAAAGATGATAGCAGGTCAGCAGGGTAAGCATATGAGGAGATGTTCAGGGTACTGAACATGTACTCCCTGGAAGACAGGAGGAGAGAGAGGACATGATTGAGACCTTCAGGTACCTTGAAAGGGATAAATAAAGTGGATAGAAGAGTCTGTTTAGCTGAGTGGCAACCATAACATGATGGGGCACAGTCTTAAGCTTAAGGATGGGAGGCTTAGGAAGGAAATCAGGAAGCATTTCTTCACAGAGAGGATGGCAGGCACTTGATATGTGCTGCTGGAAGAGTGATCTCATTTAAGACAGTGGGCAGCTTTAGAGAGGCTGGGATAGGCATGGGGAAGGTAGTGGGATCAGGATTACCTACCAGGTAAGGTAGGAGGATAGGAGGAGGAGGAGGAGGGCAGGGACAGTAGCTCAAGCTGTGGACCCTGCAATATGAGCAGACTAGTTAGACCAAATGGCCTTCTTCTGCTGGTTTTCTTCATATGTTTGCATGTATGTATGTTCATGTATCCTCGGTACAGGGTAATTGTGAAAATGCAAGGCAAAATGCAATTATGCTAACTGCAGCACCATTCCACGCCCTGGTGTGAAAACAAATTTTGAGTAGGATGTGGGAAACGACAATGGTGCTATTCTTAAGGTGGTAGGAAAAGGCTATGTTAAAAATTTGGCTGCAAAATATGGAAAAGTGCCAAAGTTATGCACATGCGTAGAATTAATTCAACGGACACATGTAACTCGGCATTTTGAGGAATGTTTGCATCATATTTTCAAATGGTCTTTTAGGGACCTCACTTCATGAACAGTGACACTGTGATTTTATTAATTGGCTTGAAATTATGATTTGCACAGTGTATGCCCATTCTGCACCACAGGTACAAAACATGTTTTGGGTAGGATGTGAAAATTATAGCTATACTGTTCATGAGGTGGTGAGTAAAATGGTAATGTTGAACATTTGGAGTCAAAATATTGTAAATTACCAAAGTTATGTGCCTCGTAGAAACTGCTAATACAAGCTCATAATGCACCCATTTTGGGAATTTTCACAGATTTTCAACATAGGCTTTTAGGGACTCCACCTCATCAACACTGGCACTGTCATTTAATTAATCAGTCCCAAAAGGTAATTCTGCTCGCTACAGCTTAAATCACCCTTCGGACTGAGTAACGAGTATAACAGCGCTCATGAGGTAGGGTCCCAAAACCCCATGTTGAAAATGTGGGTGCAAAAATATTGAAAATGGCTGAGATATCAGCATAAGTTCAAAATGCCATTGACAGCCATTACCTTGATTTTGAGTTTTCAGTTCGACTTTGACGAGTGCAGATGTGTCCTGGTCCACAGAAGATGACAGCCGCCAACCTCCGATGGTAAGTATTGGGTAGGGGTGGGGGTGGGTTGCTCAGTGGGAGGGTCGGGTGGGGAGATGACGAGGGACCGCTTTCTTTACAGGGCTTTTTTTATCACATCTATTTTTCTCCTGTTCCCATACGTTTTCATCTGACCGACTCCCCACCTCCATCCCCTGTAATTACCAGGGCTTACCTTATGCCTGGTCCAGGGACGGTACTGTGGAGAGTCGGTCACCATCCTGCCACTGGCGTTTTTCCGCTTTTCTCCCCATTTTTAGCCCCAGGTAGCCCTCCTCTGCCCCCCGCTGGCCTATCACCAGCACCCTTGCTTGCCAGCCCTTGGCCTCCACCAGGGTAGCCATGAGCGAGGGATGCCACCCACCTCCCTGGAGAGGAGAGCTGCCTTGATGGCTGCTCCATCCAGCTCCACCACCCCGTGCCAACCACTGATGACCCAGACTCGCCTCCCAACCCAGGTCGCCATCATGCCGTGAAGTGAGACCCTAGCTCAGCTCCTCTGTGCCACCGGGCTGGCTTCTTTACAGGGTTTTTTTTTTAAATAAAAAGACGGGGACAGTTTTTTCCCCAGGTATAATTTCTATAAAATCACTTCAGGACACTGGAGGTGGGCTCTCCAGTGTCCCACCTTGGGAAGGATACTGCTGACATGGGGATTGGGCACCTAATGTTGGCAAAATAAAACAAGTTGGTAGATGGTTTTCTTTTTTCAGGTTTAATTTTAATAAATACAATTTTGTGACACTGGGGTGGCTCCCAGTGTCCCACAGTGACAGTACTGGTGGTGGTGGGGGTGATATAACTGAGGACACTGGGAGTGGGCTACCCAGTGTCCTGCTTTGGTGGTAGTCTACTGCCAACATGGGGATTGGCCATATGTATAGTTTTCTGTTGTGGGACACTGGAGTAGGATCCCAATCCCACACTGTTGAGGGATTGTCTAGTGCTGACATGGGGATTGGGCACCCCAGTGTCAGCAGAAAATGTTATTTTTAAATTAATAATCCAATTTTCAGCTCACAAGTAGGATCTGCTTCATATCTCGTCATACAAAGTAAAATCCTACTGTCATTACATGGCAATGGGGAAGAATTTCAAGATGAATTAAATGCCCATTTTAAGTGCATTTTAGAGCAGTAAAGTACAAAATGCACCTAATGGGTCCCAATAAGCAAGCTACATGTGTTGGTTCCTTCTCAGGTCATCATTTTGGGGGTTCCAAATTTTAATATGTCAAGCAAAACTGCAAAGATGAAAGCCATACAAGTAAGAATTTTCCCATGCAAACCAGGTTTCCTACTTTGTTTCATACTTCTATATATTGTAGTGATTACTGAACATGCTCAGAAATTATTTTTCAAAATTTGAAATTGCAATAACTTAAAATGGCTTATTATTTTTTCACCATGCTAGCAAAAGGCACATCTGTGAGGTAGTCCCTTTCTACCCTGAACATCTCAGACCAAAAACCAAGGCATCTGGGCTGTAGGCAACTTCAAAAAAATCCAGTAAAGTCAATGAGTGAAATTTTTTCACCTTTCTGTAACTCTGAAACTACACATCTGACTGCAACATAACTTGTAAAATCAAGAGATCTATCCCACAGGAAGGTGCATACCAATTTGTGCAAATCCATTGAACAGTTATAAAGTTATTAAGTGCAAAATGTTTATTTCAACATTGAAGTTCCTACTCAACCCTAACTCTGAGGGTGCAACTGTGCCCCATAATATATGTATGGAAACAGAATTTGGGGTCTGTGTCAACCATCTGGTCTGCCCATGTATACTAGCCCTCCGCTCAGGCCACTGTGTTAAGTTCTCCACAGTGCCTGTCCCATACCAGTTTGAACTCCTGACCATCTTTGACCCAACTACCTGTGTGGGAGGACATTCCAAGGCTCCACCACCCTTTCTGTAAAGAAGAACTTCCTTGTGTTGCTCTTGAGCCTTTAGGCACATATCATGCCCCTTGGTCTGATTCAGTTGTTTACCTGCAGGAGATCCTGTGCCTGTACCTTGTTGATCTCCTTCAGGTATTTAAATATCTCTATCATATCCCCCTATTCCTTCTCTGTTCCAGAGAGCACGTGTTCAGGTGTTTTAGCCTTGCATCAGAGGGCTCATGGTGCAGACCCTGCACCATTTTTGTTGCCCTTCTTTGTATAGTCTCAAGTCTATCTCTATCTTTCTTTAGGTGAGGCCTCCAGAACTGGACACAGTACTCCAGGTAAGGCCTCACCAGTGACCTGGACAGTGGCATAATTACCTCTCTTTCTACTTGTAATGCCCTTCCCTATGCAGCCCAAGATGCTGCTAGCTATCTGTGCCACCTTTTCACATTGCTTGCTGACTTTAGATCGTCCAGGATGATCACCCACCATCACATTTGTGTTTTGTTTAAGCTTAGCTGCACCCATGTAGAAAGTAATTCTGTCTTCCTAGGTGCATGACCTTGCATTTATTGGCACTGAACTTCAATTGCCAAGTTCTGGACCATTCCTCCAATTTCTTCAGGTCAGACTCCATCCTGCAGCCCCTTCCTGTATCTACCCTGTTGCAGAGCTTTGTGTCATCCCGCGAACAGGCATGTTTTCCCATATAATCCATCCACAATGTCACTGATGAATATGCTGAATAGTACAGGTCCCAGTACTGAGCCCTGAAGGACTCCTCTGATCACCTTGCTGTGTCTTGATAGTGTACCATTTACTAGCGCTTTCTGAGTTCTGCCCTGAAGTCAAGTTTCCTACCCAGTTTACTATCTTGCTCCCCACCTCTGTGTTTTACAGTTTGTTGATAAGCCTTCTATGTGGAACACAGTCAACGACCTTACTGAAATCTAGATATACAATATCCATGGCTCCATTCTGATCCACTACTCTGACCCAGTTAAAAATTCAATCATGTTTGTTTGGCAGGACCGTCCAGTAGTGAAGCCATGTTATTTGGCTTCTAACTGTCCGCTGGCCTCCAGGGATGCCGCTATCCTCCTTTAGCATTGTTTCCATGATTTTTCCCATGATTGAGGTGAGGCTGACAGGGCGGTAGTTCCCTCACCTCCTCCTGCTGGCACTGTTGTGAAAGGCACCAGTTGCTTTTTTCCAGTCCTCAGGTACATGTCCACTCTCCAGTGATCTGTTGAAAAGTGTGGCCAGAAGGGCAGCAAGTTCTACCCTGAGTTCTTTTAGGACACATTCCATCTGGGCCAATGGCTTTGTCCGTTCTTAATTTTTCGAGTTCAAGTAGCACTCTTTCCTTTGTAATGGGGGTCATTTCTGCCTCCTGGTTTTGGTGTCCTTTTTTGCTATGTGATGGACCATTTCCATTATTTTCTTGTGTAAATACCGAGCAGAAAAAGTGTTTAAAACTTCCTTTGTCCTTATCCTCTTCCACATGCTGACAATCCCCCTGCCTTTTCTCCTTTCATTGATATACCTGAAGAATGTTTTGTTTCCACCTTTATACTGTCAGCAGTCCTTTCTTAGGTTTGTGCTTTTGCAGTTCTGATTTTTGCCTAGCCTCCTTTAGCTTGGTCCTATATTCTTCTCTGTCATTTTCTGTTTGTGTTTCCTTGTATTTTTGGAAGGCTTTCTTTTTGCCTTACTGCTGATGATGCTACTTCCTTTGTGAACCACAGTGGATTCTGCCTCCGCTTTGTTTCGTGATTACCTTTGAGTATTTTTCTGTTACTCTGGTTAGTGTATCCTTCAGTGCTTCCAAGCACTCCTCTACATTTCTGTCTGGCATATTCTGGTTCAGTTTTAATAATAATAATATACTTTATTTATCTCGCCTTTCTCAAAATCAAGGATTACAATAAAATACAAAATAAAATATATTAAAACATATTAAAACTAAGTTGGCAACACACCAATTAATCAACATACAAGTTATCAGCAAAGCCTTGCTCCATAAGAAGGACTTAAGCCCCTTTTAAAACCCTCCACCGTCATGCACTCTCTAATCCAACGTGGTAGAGAATTCAGAGGTCGGTTGCCACAAACATAAAAGCTCAGGCGCGGAGGATTTTAAAGTAACCCTCGGGATCTCTAGCAACCCCTCGTTGGCAGAGCGGAGTGGTCGATCGGGTGGTAAGGCACCAGAAGCTCTTTCAGGTAGTCAGGGCCCAACCCGGTAGGGCTTTATTAGTCAGCAATCCGACTTTAAAGGTGATCCGCCACTGAATCGGCAGCCAGTGCAGATCTCGGAGCACCGTGTAATATGGGAGGAATGAGGAGTCCTCGCTAACAACCGGGCTGACGAAAGCCCTGCACCAGCTGCAAGTGGCGGATATCAACCCCAGGCAGCCCAAAGTAAAGGGAGTTGCAGTAGTCCAGACGCCGAGGTCACAAAGGCGTGGATCGGAGTGGGAAGGTCGCCAGATGGAACAAGGTGCTTGATCCGGGCGATGTTCCTAAGATGGTAAAGGACACTCTTGACAACCGCCGACACTTTTTGCGCAAGCAGTGTCAGCTGATCGCCAATAATCACCCCCAGGTCTCGCGACCCATTCAGAGGTCGGAGCCCGCATCCCCAGGAATAAACCCGAGGTTTGAAGTGCCCTCAACCCCTCAATCCGCCATGATCCACAACCAACACCTCAGTCTTCCCCGAGTTCAACTTCAACCAACTGGACCTCATCCAATCCTGGATCTCACTGAGACAGTTGTTAAACACTGAGAGTGCTCTATTCTGGTCAGGCCGAAAAGACAGATAGAGCTGGGTATAATCGGCATAGCAATGAAACTCCAGCTCATATCGCTCTAACAATGTCTCCGAGGGGAGCAGCTGCACACTGCAAACAACATGGGGACAGCACAGAGCCCCCTGAGGCACCCCACAGGTCAGAGCTGTGGGATCAGAGCAAAAATCCCGAGCACCACCCTCTGAGTTCTACCTATAGAGGAAAGAAGTAAACCATCTGTGCACTAAGCCTGAAAGACCACAGATGCATCTCAGGCGCTCAAGCAGCACCCCATGGTCTACGGTGTCAAATGCTGCTGACAAATCCAAAAGGACCAAAATGGACAGTTTTTCTGGTCTCGCCATCAAGAGATCATTGAGGACCCGAACCAGCGCAGTCTCAGTGCTGTGCCTCTTTGAAAACCTGATGGAAGAGGATCGTAGATGTTATGGATGGTAAGATGGTTGTCCAACTGGGCTGCCACCACTTTCTCGATTACCTTCCCAACAAGGGAGGTTCGAGATAGGTCTGTAGTTAGCCAGGAGTCGGGGTCCAAGGATGCCTTTCTCAACACTGGTGTCACCACTGCTTCCTTCAGGGAGCAGGGATATTCACCAGTGTCTAGGGAACACCAGACTATCCTGGCAAGAACGGGAGGATAACCTCCCACAGCCCATGACATGATCAGGCCTGTGGGACCCGGGTCTAAACTACAGCTAGTGGTGCACATATCCTGACAATCTCACAACATCCTCGATTTCCCGCCTTATGAAGGAACTCCAGGTAAACGGTGTGCTAGTGACCATAGGCTGGACCACCGCAATTCCCATGGAGGGACGGCGCAACTGACCCTGATGTCGGCCAACTTTATCTGCAAAGAATTGAGCGAGCCCACACACGCGCCTGTGAAAGGCACGATGAAACCTGCAGACAGGCTGGGTTGCACAGCCTGTCTCACGGTTCGAAAGAGCTGGGCGGTCAGTTCTGAGCAGCAGCAATTTCTCCGGACAGGAACACTGCCTTCTTATGAGTAATTGCTGAGTGATAGAGTTTATAATGCTCTAGGAGTCTAAGATGGTCGGTATCTAAGCCAGATTTCCACCAACATCTTCCAAACTCTGACCTAATCTCCGCAACTCCCTCAGATCCTGATCAAACCAAGGGATCGGGGCGAGGGAGAGAGGCCGCACACGGTGGGGGCAATTGAATCCAAAGTGGAGGTGACAGCCTTATTATAGGCTAGCACCATCGCTTTGGGATCTAAGCTCAACCCAGGAAATTCTGATAGGTCAAGAACCGCAGTTAGACCAGTGGGAGTAACATCCTGTAAAGGGCGGTACTTGACCATCTCCACTGGGGTAGGTCTATGAAGGGGGTGCATAAATTGAACTTCACAGTGTGGTGATCAGACCATCCGACTGGTGCCACCCCCACATCTGAGGCCTCCAACCCCAGCAGGAAGACCAGATCAAGAGAATGGCCATGTTTATGGGTGGCAGAGATAACCACCTGTGAGAGGCCCAATGAACACATCAATTGGAAGAAGTGCTGACCAAATTGCGAGAGCTCGTCGTCGATCCAGGCATTGAAATCACCCAACACCATCAACCTAGGTGATCCAAGTACCAGGTCGACAACTAAATCCACCACTTCCTTTAGAAATAGTTTCTTGTCACCGGGTGGATGATAAACGAGCGCCATTCTATAGCCCCCACCTGCCACCATGACACATTCAAAAGATCTAGTCTCCTCCACTGGAACACTAGTGAGGTCCAATTCGGTCTTGAAACAGACCGCAACCCCCCACCCCTGCGATCCAATCCCTGGCGGTGAATCACCGAATACCCAGCTGAAATTGCAGCTCCAAAATTGGGGTGGCATTACTATCCAGCCAGGCTCGGTGATGCAAACCAGGTCCGCAAGTAGCCAACCAAGTCCGCTACAATAGCAGTCTTGTTCACAATGGACCTGGCATTGCGACAACACCGCCTCGAAGTTGGATAGGACTCAGGAAGCCCAGACCACCTGCCCACCATTTAAAAAGTGGTGGTGCCCTGGGGCATGGGAACCAAACAAGCAGAACTACGTTCGGCACTCCATTTCGCCCAGGGCATCTTCTGGACTTTTATGGGCGGACCTCTTTCCCTAAAGTTTGCATTCCTGAAGTTTAGTATTTTTGTCTTGGTGTGTGAGGTATCTTCCTGTCTGTTTATTGTAAACCAGATTGATCGATGGTCACTGTTACCTAGGTGTCCTCCCACACTAACATCTGTTACCCTTGTACTGTTTTTTAGTACAAGGCCAAGGATTGCATCCTCCTCATTGGTGTGTTCACTAGCTGTGTCAGCACCACCCATTGAAGCATTACAAGGAATTCTTCATCCTTCCCTGTTATGGCTGTATTGAGGTCCAGTTTATGTCTGGTAAGTCAAGTCTCCTATGAGCAGCAGTTTGCCTTGTGAGCCATTGTTAGAATGGCTTCTAGTAGTTCCTTGTCCTTTCCCTCATCTTGTGTTGGGGCCTGTACACTCCCCCACCCATATAAGGGCATTTTCCTCTGTGCCAATTGCTATCTATTGTGTCTCAGTGCTGTCTTTGGTCCCTGGATTTCTGAAGCTTTGATATCCTCCCTGACTTATACTGCTACCTCCCTCCACCTCTTTTGCCTATACAGTCCTTTCTGAATAGAGTGGATCCTGGGATTGTGATGTCCCAGGTGTGGTGTTCCATGATAGTACATGCATGTGTGTGTGTCTATACACACACACACACATATATATATATATATATATATATATATATATATATACATACATATATACATATACACACACTAACTATAGTGGCACTACCAGGCCACCGTGGACTGATGGGGAGCACAGGGCCCAGAGCGAACTGCACTCCCACAACCAAGTAAGGTTAACATTACACTTTCTCAAAAACTAAGGAAATTCATTGCAAAAAATCATTAATGCATCAGTTAGGGTCATATTAAAGTGACAAAAGTATGGAAATGTAGTGTGTGGGGTTCAAACCTAACACCATCTCCCCACCCCACCCACCCCAACCCTAGCCACACCCCACCCTCCCAAGACCGACAGCATCGGGTGTGCTTGGGGACATCAACCTCAACGCTTACCCCATTCTCCAGTGTGTACCATGTCAGCTTCTTTACACATGGAATGGGGTGAGCTTAGGCTGATGACCCCAAGGCACACTGATGCCTGTTGGTCCCGGAGGGTGGGGTGGGGTAGAGGTGGGTGTTAGGTTTTAACCCTAACACCATATTTCCATACTTTTAGTTGCTTTAATTGAACCCTAACTGATGAATTTATAGAGATTTTTGCAATGAATAAAGATATATATATATATATATATATACATACACACACACACACACACACACACACACACCCTAACGCCACCCCATTTCATGTGTAAGCTGACATGGTACAACATAGGAGAATGGGTGGGTATTAGGCTAATGACCCCAAGGCACACAATCGATGCCTGTTGGTCTTTGGGGATGGGATGGGAATGGGGTGGATAGAAACATAGAAACATAGAAGTTGATTGCAGATATGACCGCAAGGCCCATCCAGTCTGCCCATTTCTTTTCTCTACCTTATAAATGTGCCATCGGCCTTGCTCTATCAGTGGCCTCATCTATTCATAGTCATTTGTATTGCTCCCTTATGCCTATCCCATGCCTGTTTGAAGCCCTGCACTGTATTCATAGCCACCACTTCTTGTGGTAAGCCATTCCATGCATCCACCACCCTTTCTGTGAAAAGAATTCTCACATTCCCCTTAATCGGCCTCCCTCTAATCTCATGCTGTGTCCTCTTGTCCTGCTATTTTTCTTATATTTAAACATGTTAGACTGTTCACCTTGTTTATGCCCTTAAGGTGTTTGAATGCCTCGATCATATCACCTCTCTCCCTCCTTTGCTCAAGGGTATACATATTGAGCTCCGCTAATCTGTCCTCATATGTCTTCTGATGCAGTCCCTGCACCATTTTGGTTGCCCTTCTCTGGACTGCCTCAATTTGTTAATGTCCTTGTGAAGGTGTGGCCTCCAATACTGCACGTGAGTACTCCAGATGGGGCCTAACCAGTGTCTTGTACAGAGGGATTAATACCTCCTCTACGACTTGTGATACCCCTTCTAATACACCCTAACACCCCCTAGCCTTACCTACTGCTTTAGAGGTCTGTTTGATGATTTTAGGTCATCAGTGATGATGATGCCCAAGTCTCTTTCTTCCTTTGTGACTGCTAAACTCCCTCCCAGCCTATAGGTGGCTTCAGGGTTTCTCTTCCCTATGTGCATGATTTTGCACTTCTTTGCATTAAATCCCAGTTGCCACTCTTCTGACCATTCTGCTAGTTTATCCAGATCTCTTCTCATTCTGCCCACCCCATCTGGATCATCTACTCTGTTGCAGATCTTGGTGTCATCTGCAAACAGACAAGTCTACCCTCAGTCCATCTGCAAGGTCACTAATGAAGATGTTGAAGAGGACTGGCCCCAGGACTGATCCCTGAGGTACCCACTTGTGACTTGCATCTCTTCTGACTGTATACCATTTACTACCACTCTCTGTTTTCTGCCCGTCAACCAGTTTGCCACCCAGCTGACCAACTTCTGACCCACACCGAGCCTACCCAGCTTATTTATCAATCTTCTATGGAACAGTGTCAAAAGCTTTGCTGAAGTCAAGGTAGGCGACATCAACTGCTCCCCTTGGTCCACCACTTGGTTACCCAGTCAAAGAAATCTATGAGATTAGTTTGACAGGACCTTCCTTTTGTAAACCCATGCTGTCTTGGATCCTGTGCCCTATGGATTCCAGGTGTTGCACTATCCTTTCCTTTAAGGAGTGCCTCCATAATCTTGCCCACTACTGAGGTAAGACTGACCGGTCTGTAGTTCCTTGCCTCCTCCCTGCTACCACTCTTGTGGAGCGGGATCACATGAGCCCTTCTCCAGTCTTCTGGGACCTCCTGTGCTCAGAGACTCACTAAACAATTCTGCTAATGGCTCTGCTAGTTCCTCCTTTAGCTTCTTAAGTACCCTGGGATGTATTCCATCAGGTCCCATTGCCTTATCCACCCTGAGCTTAGCAAGCTCTGTAGGACCCTTTCTTTTTGAAGGGAGTAGTGCTCACCTCCCTCCCCTGTGTCCATGATGCTGAGCTGTTGGCCCTGCCCTACCTTCTTTCAGTAAATACTGAGCAAAAGTATTTATTTAGGATAGATGCCTTTACAGGGTCCTCCTCCTCACATGCTCCCTTTTCTCCATTAAGCTTAGCATACCCCCTCTGGACTTTCTCCTTTCACTAATGTATCTATAGAAAGTCTTGTCACCTTCTTTACTGTTCGTGCTAGTGTTTCCTCAGTTTGGGACTGCCTGCCTTACTGCCTTACCTGCTTCCCTTAGGGCAGTTTGGTATGCCTCCCTATCTTCATCCCGCTGTGTTCCTTCTATATTTCCTGAAGGCCAGCCTTTGGCTGACCTTTCTGCTACTGTATTTGAGAACCAAAGTGGTTTCCTTCTTCTTTGCACTTCCTTTTCTGTCTAACACAATGGGATGTTGCTTCAAGTATTGCATCTTAATGCTTGCCCACTTTGCCTGTACCCCTCACCTGTGTTTCTTTTGCCAGGGCTAGCTTAACTCTGTTGGCCATCTTATCAAAGTCAGCTCTCTGAAGTCCCATATTTTTGCCTTGGAATGGGATGATTTAGATGTAGTAGCCAAATTGAACCATACCATGTGATGGTCACTGGCTCCCAGGTGACCTTCTACCTGGAGATCTGTGATCCTTCTTTGTTAGTCAGTACTAGAGCTAGGATAGCCCTGTCTCTTGTGGGTTGCTGTACTAGTTGTTTGAGGCCCTCCTGCAGGGAATCCACTATGAGTCTAGTTCTGGCAGATGTTCCTGCTGGTATTGACCAATCTGTATCCGCATGTTGAAGTCTCCCATTATCAGAACCTCCCTTTAGCTGTCATGTTTATATATCTTCTAACAGTAATGTGTCTATGTCTTCCTCTGGTCTGGGGGCCTGTAGACAACCCCAGTTCTTATGGCTGTCCCATTTCCTGTTTCCAGGGTGACCCACAGTTCTTCTGGCTCCTTATGTGTATTCTGAATTTCTGTAGCTTTGATATTTTCATTAACATACAGGGCCACTCCTCCCCCTTTTGCACCTCGGTCTCTTCTGAACAATACATAGCCAGGTACTGAAGTCTCCCAAGTGTGGTTACTGGTAAACTACGCCTCACTAATTGCTACTATGTCCAGTTTAGCCTCTGACATTATTGCCTGCAGGTCTGGGATCTTATTTCCAGGCTGTGAGCATTTGTGTACATGATTTTACATTGGCCAGATTTTGGTTTGTTAGTTGTTGGGTGAAGTTGGCCTTACCCTCATGCGCCAGATGGGGAGACAAACCTTTTTCTTACCTGGTGATGCAAATGAACGGCAAACATGCTGAATTCCTGTTTGACCACTAGCTGAGGGGAGGGGTGTTCTTCCCATTCGACGTATGGGGTGCTGCACCCTCTCCCCATTTGCTAGTTTAAATATTCTGCAAAGACGCCAAACTTCTGCCCCAATGCACTGACTCCTCTTTAGTCAGATGCAGTCCATCAAATTTAAAGAACTTTCGCCCCAGAACAGTTGCCAGTTCCCTACAAATCTGTGTCCTTTTCCTGGCACCAGCCCTTGAGCCACGTGTTTAGCTCCCTATCTCCTTCTCTGACCTTCCGTCCATCTGCTCCCTCTCTCAGACTGGCAGGATCTCAGAGAAGGAGATGCCGGACGAAATAGATGATAGTTTGTCACCCAGCCTAGTCAGGTGTTCCTTGGTCTCCACAACTGACCAGCTGGCGAGATCATTAGTCCCTATGTGTACTAGGACATCAATGTTTTCTCCTGCTTTGTGAATAATTTTAGCAATGTTAGGCTTGGAACCCTAACACCACATTTCCATACTTTTGTCACTTTATTATGAATCCAAACTGATGCATTAATGGAGTTTTTTTCAGTGAATTTCCTTACGTTTTGAGAAAATATAATGTTACCAGATTTGGTTGTGGGCGGGCCCTGCACTATCATCAGTCCATAGTGTGTTGTGGGGCACAGGAGGTCATGTGCTCCCAGTCCTGCATACTGTGATGTCATCCATCCTCATTTATGTAAGAATGCAGATCCCTCCGGCCCTGCACTCCTAGTAGTCCATAATGGCACAGTATCATAGGTACCATAGTGCCATAAAACAAATTGCTAACATCAGTCCATAGTGTGCTCCCATCCATGCATATTGTAATGTCATCCATCCCTCATTTATGTGTAGGGGCCCTGGGCTCCCAGTAGTCCATAATAGAACACTATCATAGTCACCATCGTGCCATAAACAAAGTTGTGGCCAGGAGAAATGCTTATCTGCACAGCTGCTTCACAGAAAATTGGTATCTCTAACTGTTTTCAAGATCTAGCTGTCAAAGGTACCCGACCATTACAATGTCATCCCATGGAAATTACTAAACTCCAGAATCTAAGAACTATGCAAACCAATGGGAATTTTCTCATCAAACTGGCAAAAGGTAAATCTATGGGCAAGCCCTTCTGTCACTTTAAAATTTCAGCCCATAAGTGCAAACAATTTGTTTGCTATGCAGAGTCAAAGAAATAGGCAGTTTTGGAAAGTAATGTTAAACTGGGACAGCTTTCACAAAATTTGTGAAAGCTT
Organism: Neoceratodus forsteri; assembly: GCA_016271365.2. Lineage (NCBI taxonomy): Eukaryota > Metazoa > Chordata > Ceratodontiformes > Ceratodontidae > Neoceratodus > Neoceratodus forsteri. Next base: position 629,614,175 of record CM028133.1, on the reverse strand, counting down.
TTATAAACAGTGTCACAATTTGTGACAGTATCAAAATAGTTTCACGAAATAGTGCTGCAATTTGTGGTAGTTTTGAAAAGTAGTGTCGCAAATTTGTGACACTATCAACGGCCGAATATTAAAAAAAAACAAAACACATTTAAAACTAATGATAGAATTGTGTTCACTGGTTCAATTAGGTAAACACAACTGTTGGTGTTTACCAAGGGCAGTAATTTTGAATTGTAATATTTTTCCCATCGCTAACTGAAAACATGATGGCGGCAGCACAACACTACTGATCCATTTGCGGCATCAAAAGTGCTTTCGCTTAAAGCAAGGAACGATATTTTTTCCGATAGGCTATAATGGGAAACTTTAAAGTTTAATAACTTTTGAACAGATTAATATTTTTTCACCAAACCTTAAAAGACACATCTACCCAGACTCCATATACCCTAACAATTTCAGGCCACTTCCCAAGACGCTTCAGAAAAATAATAGCATGACAAAGGATTTGCACTCTAAATGGTAAATTTCTCATTTTGTGGCACTCTGCATCTCCGCAAACACAACAAAACTTGCCAGATCCAGTGATCTATGGTTCCAGACAGCACATGCAAAATTTCATGCGCTTTGGTTGTATGGTTGAGTTATTAAAGTCAAAATTTGGGGTTTAACATAGAAGTGTCCATTGAACTATAATTCATAGTGGCACTATCATAGCACTATATATATATATATATATATATATAGGAGATATGTGATGTCCGCGTGTGATACTGTATATATCATGAGTGGGCAGTGACCTCAGCTCACAAGTGGCGGAGCATAGTGAGCTGCTGAGTGAGGGTTTCCGAGGTCACTGTCCACGAGTTGTGATATATACGGTATCACGCACCCAGGCCATTATGTCCATTTTATGCTATTTATTTATTTAGTTAGTTTTTGTTAACAAAGCACGGCACTAGACACAAAGTGACTATTTTCAGGCCCGACCGGAGGTTACAAGGTACAGGTAGGCAATTTGGAGACACATAACAATGAATAACAGATCTGATACAATACAGAAGACAAGGTTATAGCAATGACAGTGGGTAATATGTTTACAGACCAGACATTATTTTCACATTTCTTTTTGTTGGTTTAGCAGCATGAAGGGGAGTGATGCATATACTATGCTGATAACTGGCAATGACATATCACAGTGCCTTGAGATCTTCATGGTGTACACATCACGTCTGGTTATCACAATGTGGCTCTGATATGTAAATTTTTATAATGGCATAACACTTCACCCCCTGTGTGTGTGTGTGTGTGTGTGTGTGTGTGTGCGTAAATGCGTGTGTGTGTGTGTGTGTGTGTGTATGTAAGTATATATATGTGTGTGTGTGTGTGTGTGTGGACAGAGAGAATAAATGATAACAAGGTTTGTATACAAAGAAATAATACTAGTGAGGCTGAATGAAGCTATACAAAGCCACTCACCTAAGGGTAGTGGCCTTTATTAGCTTGTTTGACCCTAAGATGATATAATTTCATGAATATTCCATGCTTTGCCATCTTTATGTGATCTAATGCATTACATTGGACACTGTTTGCTGTGGTCTCTATTTTCCATAGCACAGGGATTTTCCATAGTGTGGTGGTATACATACAGTAGGGAGTGTTTTTCCATAGTGTAGTGGTAGTGGAGTGCTACTGTTTTTGTATAGTGTAGTTTTGTAGGGACTGACTGTTTTGTCTCTTTAGTGTTTCTATAGTGGGAGCCTTCTATAAAAGGAGGCTTGGCTGCATGGTCTTTCTTTGTTGTCAGGATGCCAAGCAGCGTGGTGTGGTCAGCGTGGTTGGGAGCAGCTTGTGGTGTGGTTTCTGGAGTGGCATTTGAGAAGTAGTGGCAGGAGCTGTGGCATCATGTATGTAGTCTGGAGCAGGAAAACACTGTCATGTCTGGGGCGTGAGCATCATGCATGGGTCTTGAAGGAGGACCAGCATCAACAGCAGCATGGAGGGGCCTGCATGAGAGGGCCTGCAGCTTTGAAGGACCATTGCTTGGTGAGTGAGGTTGGAGGAGGTACTTGGTGAGTTTTAGTGTAGGCTAGGTATCTTTCTTTATACAGAGTTGTGTAGGTTGTTGGATGGCTGTTATGGAATTTAACAATGTGGCTGTTTCATGTATTATTAAGGGTCTTGTTAGATGTGTTATTTAGTTGCTTTGTAGTGTATTGTGTAGTAATAAGTTATTAAGGTGTTAATAACACACTAATGCAGTATGATTAGCTAATTGGTGTCATAATAAGCTTACTGGCTACCTTCTCATATGGAGAAATATATGAAACCTTTTTCTATTGGGATGATGGCCTTTCCATGCATTTTATGTAAACCTTTGGGCTTTTGGCTTTATGGCATGTTCAATCTCTTGATAGTATTATTTCTTTGTATACTGCACTTTGCCACCATTTATTCTTTCTTTTCTCTCTCTCTCTCTCTCTCTCTCACTTACTCTATAAGTAGTAAAAAATGTTTCTCAAAATATATTCAAAGTTGTAGCTATTTTCCTAAAATCTACCATTTATCAATGCCTCCTCTATAGGCACAGAAATGACTTCCTCCCTGAAATTAAGCAACTATTTATCAGATGCTACAACCTTAGTCTTATAGACTATGGCCTTGTGATCTATGGTGCTGCATGTGGCAGAGTGCTCAACAGGGTCAGAGGCTTGAATAGGGCCTGCCACTATGCACTCAACCTAAAATGGGATTCCCATAAGTGCACCCTGTATAACAACCTAGGCTGGCTTAACCTTGATTCTCAACTGCACAAATTACCCTTGTCACTGATAAAAGCTTTGCTTGGATTACTGTCTCCAGGGGTCCTGTCCCTGCTGAATTCAGTGGCCTCCAGGTACCCAACTAGAGGTGTAATACATAGCTCCATGGTGCCGCCAGGTAGAAAACCTCTCTGGGTCAGGCCTGCTTCTCTTTCAGTTTCCCAAAACTATGGAACTCCCTTACCCCATCACTCAAAGTCACTGGCTCTCTGACTAACTTTAAGTCCCAGATTCTAGCCTCTCTCTTGCCCTCCAAACCCATCTGGCTGCTATTGCCGACCAGTCTACTACATCCCTGACCCTTCCATGACCACTATGCTTTCTTCTCCTTCCACGTGCTCTGTTGTTACCCACTTGTATCATGCTCTCCTGTTTTAACCACTATTATTATAGTTCATCTCAATGTATCAAAATATTTCCTATTGTATTATGTACACTGTACTTCTGTCAACCTCAACTGTAAATATCTAATAAACTGTATTAATACTAAGCTGTTGTATATGACTCTAGGCCCTTTGAAAATAGGCCCTGCCTAAAGGATCTTGTGTGTAATAAGAAAATCAAAAATCAATAGACCACGTTAATTAAATAATTTGGTTCAGTTTAGCTACTGTTCTTGATCAAACTTGCTTCAAAATTCTTCAAGCATGATCTCCATATACTATGGCATTATATGCTTCTGAATGTTCTGCACGCACCATGGTTAACCATGCTTCATCTGTATTCATCTGATACAGTCTGACCACAGCCATAAAATCAAGGGATAGCAACCAAATGTTCATAATTTATTCATATCAGAATGTAGAATTAGACACTTTTAACTCATGTAAGTATCATAATCTAACATTTATTGTGACTTACAAACAAAAACATATCTTTAAACAAATAAATTAATTACTGTATTTGAGCATGAAAACATTACTATGAGAATTCAGTACATGGTAAAAAGTTTTAGTTTTATAGTGGTACAAATAGCATTAGGTCATTCTGTCAGTTATGAATCAGGAGAGACTCCATTAGAAAGAAATTAAAATTTAGTATTTGCCATATCGGTCCTTGTAAGAACAGATCCAGAAGCACATGATTTGGTACCTTTTAATGGACAGCATAGATGTAACAATGAGAACAAAGTACTCTAGCTTTTGGACCAACAAGTCATTTCAGAAGCGTAATGACAGTTATTTAGAAAAACAATACTTTTAACACCCAGATCATGCAGAAAAACAGAAAACATCCCTTTGGTTTAAAATACTCATTTAAAAAAACAGAAGATAATGTCAGAGAAGCTTAACTGTACAATGTCACCTTCAGCTGGGAGAGTCTCAGGGTCAAAGATGCTTAGTGCAGAAGACATACAAGAGCTGCATGGTCTTAATTCCTTGGTGGTCCTTGACAAATATTTTTTGTTTGACACTTATACTGTCAATTTATATTTATATAATCATTTATAAAGTCCTGTTACTATACTATAGGCTTTTGAAGTTTATGGGGCATAATATCTAGTTGAGAGTATAGCAGTAATGGGTTCAGCTAAGTTTTACACATCGTACAGTGTGTAACTACTGATCTTTTCAGAAAACTTTACTGGTTACTCTTTCTGTTTATATACATAGATGCTTCTTGTAGTCCTAAGACAATTTTAGTAGTTCTTTAATCCGGTGGGGGTTTTTCAGTAATTGAATTCTTATATACATCGTGACACTCATAATTTGATTTAAGAGCCATCTGCTCAAGTAGTTGTTATCTCATATGTCAATTTAATTTATATACAGTAGAGCTCTTTGTATGTCTTCTTAGCACCTTTGACCCTGAGAATCTCCCAGCTGAAGGTGACATGGTACTGTTAAGCTTCTCTGACATCATCTTCTGTTTTTGTAAATGAGTATTTTAAACCAATGGGGATTTTTTCTGTTTTTTCTGCATGATCTGGGTGTTAAAATACTGTTTTTTCTAAATAATTGCACTTTTGATGAAGGACTTGTTGGTCTGAAAGCTAGAGCACTTTGTTCTTGTTGTTACATCTATGTTGGTCCATTAAAAGGTATCAAATCATTTGCTTCTGGATCAATTAGAAAGAGGAACTCCTCAGCAATTGATAAGTAAATAATAGCTGTTTCAAAAGTATGTGTGGGTGAAATGTACTGTACATTACAGAATGCTATGGTTGTTGAAATAGAAGAAATATCCAAAGCTGTGTATAATTTTGTTTCAGTATGCAGGAAATGTCTAAATCTAACAGTCATGGATGGCCATGGTAATCCATACCTGTAAGGACTTATATTGACTATCGTTACCCTTGGACAGTCATGGTTATTTAACCCTCTGAGGTCTTATTTTAATGATTGTTACCCATGGTTGACCATGCTGTTTTTCAATGGCCTGTTCCAACCACAGATGACAGTTGTTACCTGCCATTTCACAACCATGACGATAACCAAGTGTGTTCAAAAGTATGGCAGGCCATGCTTTTGACCATGATTGAACAGTGCTATCCCTGGAAGATTTCTCATTCTTACAAATACTGCATGTTCCTTACAACAAAGCTATCATGCTGCTTTGAGAATCTCTGTCTCTTGATCTGTACACTCAATTACTAGCACTGGAAAGGCCATTACACTCTCACCAAGTCCCATCTCCTGTGGAAGCCCGCCACTCTCCAACAGGCAGTACAGCCATAGCACTAATATCTGCCCCAATCACTCTCAGATAGCTTACTAACATACATTGCAACCTCTGGCACAGGTGTAAAGCAGTATTTAGTAGTATTAAACTTTTCTCAACAGTTAAATCAACAGCACAGCACCTAAACACATCCTGTGCAAGTTTAAAACAGGTGATGCTTAGGCTATACAGTGGAACTGTAATGAAAATATTTAAATTGCATATGACTTCCTTGCTTAAATATCTTGGGGGTATTCTTTAAGCAGGTTACTTTGTAGTAAGATAACTTAGATGTATGACAGTAGCTCAATATATGCTGGCAAAATGGGTCCATTGGTGTTAAGATTCATACAACTACCTCTTTTGCCAAAAGGGTTCACTGTCTCCCTACAGGTATTTAAAAGTGACAGACCATTAGAAGGCCTTCCACTGTCTTGAAACAATACATTAAACTGTGTCTGGTTGGCCAGGTCAGTTGCCTGAGCAGAGAGACTGCTGATGCAGATTGCTACAAAGACCAGGGTAACCACCCCTCACTGCATCATCAATTTTCACCACAATGGTAGTGTCCTGGACCAACACATGTGCCTCAGCAACATAACTGTGTCTGGTCCCACACCTGCTAGGTTTGTACTGCAAGAAAGAAACAACAAAAAGACTTGCATCCATCTAAGCTCTTCTCCCACTTCTCAGGAGGTTCCCAGCATCATTGCCCATGTTGCTCATTCATTGATGCTTCGTGCCATCACTATAATCAGCAGTTGGTAGCATATGCATTGTTTTCATTTTATAAAATGGATCATTGGGTGACGATGGCTATGCCAGTACTGCACCCAGTAGTTACATATGGGTTCATTACATCAGAATAACACAGAAATGGGGACCAAGCAAGTACGCTGAAAATATCTGCTCTGCTGTAAGGGCTGGGGCCTAGGTCAGTTTGCCACCAGTGAGTTCTCCTGGCTTGCTAAAAATGTTTTTATGCTTATTGCATGAGTCGGTAACTTCAGTCTGCCAATTTACTAATGTTTTATAATAAAATATAATTTGTGAATGAGGATCCTTGCATCATGCAATAGTTGGGTAAATGGGTAGAATATTTAAGTCATTCAAACAGCAGTGCAAGGAACAGTGCACTGGGGTATTAAACAGAATTCACACATGCTCACATTTGCAATTATATTGAACAAATGTAAACAATAGGGTTTATGTTTCCTGTGCATCTGTATTACAATATAACATTTCTTTCATGTTTTGCTAAACACAAAAATTACACTGCACCCTGCTTTATGGAAAGGCGATAAAAGAATCATCCAAAAAAAAAAGTGCCACTCAAACAAGAAACATGTGATATCTTGCAGAATACAATGTAATCCAGTGGCAACTAATCCAGTTTATCACACGGAAATGGGCAACACCTTTATCACAGAGTGCTTCATCCTGGTGGATGGCACAATTTCTGACTTGAAGATGTGTTTTCAAAATGGTGTTGTCTGAATGCACTTCTAACTTGCTTTCATTTGGTGCAATGGTGTGGAAAATGTCTGCAAGAATGCAGTATGTAAGGCAAACATAATTCTGGTAAACCCTGGATGTTCCAAACAAGGGTGACATTCTACAGGCAGTGGTTCATGCAGACATTACCAGACATGCAGACTCTAAACAGATTATTTTGACTTATTAAAACACATCTCATAATAAGTTCATAGGATCAAGACTCATTTTTAAACAAATGTTTATAATAGACTCCTAGGAATTAACCCTACTGCCCTGGCCATTGCCAGGATATTTCCGTGGGATGAGAGGAACTTTAGGGAGGGGGGGCAGTGGCAGGTAACTACATCCACTAGATGCTAAAACTTGTCAATGATACTTCTGTTAAAGCAGCAGTGCAATGATATTCCTTCAAAATGTATGGTATCTGCCTGTTTGATAATGTTGTGCAGTTAGGCTTCCAGTCACCAATTTTGTAGATTTAGAGATGCACAGCAGAGTCTGACAGAGTGATTGTATATAAATCAGAACTATTTCATGCAAAATCCACTTTATTTGTTAAGGTATTCATTAGTCACTCAATGAATTTGCCATGGGTACTATCGCTTGCTCCTGCACTCTCAGCAGAAATCCAGAAATATGAAAACATGCATTTGGTTGTGTTTTGTTTATGGCTGCTTGTGCTTGAGAAGTTAGCTTTTCTATGGGATCTTTTGAATCTTACACTGGACTGCATGTTTAGATGATTAGTAATAACAGAACAGATGGAAGGAGAGCACTCCTGTCTCCCAAAGTGCTGCTGTGCAAAGGTACAGTACAAACAAGAAAGGCAGTACACACAAGAACTGGGAAAAATTACAAATTTATTTGTGCAGTAATCAGAACACAGGTCAGACTGCCCCAATTATTATTTTTCTCAGTTCTTGGTATGTGTACTGCTTTTCTTGTTTAGACAATCAGTAAGTTGGCAAAATGTTTCATTCTAAATTATTTATTCATCATGACCATTTTATGATAGGTGCATATGGTGAATGTATTATACTGCTCCTATACTGAGGAATTGTTGCGGTTTTCTGACACATCCTTGTATGTTTATTAAACATTTTTACTCAGTTTACAACAAATACAATCATCTGCCAATTCCTTCTATTTTGATTTTAACCCTGCCATCCAAATATTCTATTCATTTGCCCTCCACCCAAAAACATACATTTGGCTGTGATGCCTGCACTTGTGTCTTAAAGCTCTCAGAAAGCAGAACATAATAGTGGTTGGACCAGTAACATATTTTTCACTAACTGTCATGCATTTGCATGACTGAAATAAAACAAAATTAGCAAACTGCTTGTGGCAGAGTCACTGACTTAACTGAGTGGCTGCAGCACTGGTGGCACAGTCCGTAACTGCAGAATGCCCACAGAACAAAAAACACTAACTACAATCCAATTTCTGCAAACAATGCATCAGGTATTCAGTGTCAGTCTTGTTTACAACCTGGTTGTCAATGCACAAACCCCACAGCATGGCAGTAGGGAAACAAGAGGTACATCATGGTATTGAAATCTTTCAGCAAAACAACCATAATGTCCTATGATTTAAAATGGCACACCTAGCAAGGATTTGTGCAAACCAGGAGATGTCAAAATAAAAAATATAAATAAAACACATTAGAGATTCTAAAGCTTTATTCTGTGTATTTAACTATGCTGTCAACATTGATCATCAGAAAAATCAAAATCACAGTTTTGTGCATTTGTTTTAAAATAGTCAGTTTATTTCTTATTAAGTGTCCCCTTTAATGCAGCTTTTTCCCCAGTATTCATTTTAACTAATTTGCACTTTCAGAACCTAGCGACATCAGTTGAGCTCAAGCTCTGCATGGACTTCACTGTGGGCTTCAGCCCAGGTAATGTCATTGGGTATGGTGCCATTGTAGTCTTCAGATAACAAATAAATATTGTGCAGGAAAAAAAGACAGCTATAACAAAATACCCCCAAAAAAAAGAAAAACAAGACTGTTTCAAAACACAAAACAATACACTGGGGTTATTAAATAGATTTCAAACATGCCCAATTTAACAATGATATTAAAACATGTGTACAACAGGGTTTAGTTTCCTTTAATCATGGATCAGCTGTAGTCCATGACAAGAGACAGATACAAGAAAAGCATAAATAGATTAGGGTAAGGCAATCCATCTGTTATGGTGCTGTAACACCATTGAGGGGCTTAATAGCGTCAACACCTCAAAGCGAAGCTCGAGAGTTGCTTGATGCCATAGAATCCTGTGATGGTGTTAACTGGCAGAGTAACAGATAGATTCTATATGCTGTTTTGTGTAATACATAGGAATCTTTTCATTTTCAGAAATGGACTAGGTTTGCATTTTACTCACTGCTGCATACTGAGTTCTGTCATACTCAAATTCTTTAGCTCACCATGACAGCGATGGCTGTGTCCATAGCAACAAAAGCCAACTACCATCTAAAACTGTGGGAGAATTCAAGAATGCATGGGACAGACATAAGGCAATTCTTGTGGGGAGTAGGAAGAAATAGGCTGTTGGTTGGCTAGAATCACGGCCTATCCTGTAGGTAGAAATGGGCAGACTAGATGGGCCAAGCGGTCTTTATCTGCCGCCAAAGTCTATTTCTGTGTTTCTATGTACTCGACACCACACTGCTCTTTCAGGTTCTAAACCATAGATGATCTGACATCAGATCAATGCTATTATGATAAGAACCTAGAAAATGGTAGTATTATGAGTTTTGAAGTGCCAAACATTTCTATTGAAAAAATGCTCAAACCATGTATTACAGACCAGTTATACTCCTGCATGTTAGACAAAGGACCATGAATGCACGCATACTGCCTTGTACATATTTAATTTCAGAAATAAGAGCAATAATATATTTCCTTGCATGAGGCAGACTACACTACTTACACCAGCTGCTATCAAGACTAGTCAGCAGAAGGCCACTTGCACAACATTCCAAAAGATGGAATTTTGTAGCGTGCAATACATTACATACACTATTAAGCCAGACAAGCCAGTACTCAGCACACTCCTGTATTGTGTAATCATTGGATTACATAAGGAGTCCCTTCAAATCATATAAATGTGCCTAGCTAAATTTTAAACTATGGAAACATAGATATTGTCAGTCAGCAGCAGATGGCCAACAGTCCATCCCAGCTGCTCAAATAATACTCTACCTATCTCCATGACCTACTGTCCTGATAGGTTTCTACCTCCTTACCTCACCTACTTTCCCTTTGTTGTAACTATCCACCTCTCCCTGTCCCAGCTGTACATGAATCTGCTAATAGTATTTGCCTACCACCTCTGCTGGTAACACGCCTGTTCCACAGCTCAACCCCTTTCTGTGAAATAAAACTTACATCCTTTCTGAACCTTTCCCCAGTCAGCTTTTGTTCATAACTCCTTTTTCCGGACTCTGTTTCTATTGAATCCATCATGTTTATTTTGAAGATCTTAGTCACCTCTCTTTCTCCTGTCCTCCAGTGACTACAGTACATGTTCAGAGCCTTCTGCCTTTCTTTGTCTGACATTTCCTGTTAGTCCTAGATTATCTTGGTGAACCTTCACTGCACTAACTCCAGCCAATACTTGCCTTTCCTAAGGTAAAACCTTCAGATCTAGGTACAGTGACCCAAATACGGGCAGTATCACCCTTTCCTACTGCTATGAAACCCCTCCCAGTGCATCCCAACATTCTGGTTGCCTCACTGTAGACCATGTTGCATTGACCAGTGTGTTTGAGGGAGTCGCTATGATGATTCCTACTCCCTTTCCTCTGCAGTATTAGCCAACTTTATCTCCCCAGTCTAGTGTTCGGTCCTAGGTTTTCTTTTCTGTCTTCATTACTTTGCTCTTCTTGGTGTTGAATTTTTACTCCCATATTTTAGACCAACTCTTAAATCTCTCAGGTCTCTTTTGCAACTCCCTTACCCCTCTTCACCATCCAACCTACCACAGAGCTTTGTGTCATCAGTAAAAGATGCATCCTGCCCTGTATATCCTTTCCTATATCGCTGATAAACAGATTGGAAAGGACAGGTCCCAGGACTGACCTTTGTAACACCCCACTTGTGACCTCTCCCCCGATTTGACCTGGTTGACCAACACCTCTGCTGCCTCCTCTCCAGCTAGTTTCCCACCCCCTTACTAGCTCTTCCCTACTCCCAGGTCTCTAGGTTCTACAGCAGTCACCTGTGTGGCACTGAATTGAATGCCTTGTGAATCTTCTGCCTGCAGCTTATCCACAGCCCTCTGATGTGCCTCGCACCACAAACCCATGCTGTTTACTATCCTGGAGCCCACTACCTTCTAGATAGGTCTCTATGTTCTGCTTGACTGTTGTCTCCATCTGCTTTGTTACAATGGAGATAAGACTGATGGGACTGTAGATCTTCTTGAGGATTTCTCTTGTAGCAAGCCACACCTTTGGAACTATAGCCATCAGGCACTAGGACCACACAGAAACTTTTCTAGTTAGCAGTCAGCTGGGGCCACCCACTAGCGATGTCAGCTGCGTCACTCCTCCCATACGTATGTGGGTGGCCCCGTGCCCTCCTCCGTTCTCTTCCTGCCATTGACCATCCATGCGTTAGATCTCACAGAGACACTGCCACTTCAGTCAACTGCCACAAATTTTCCTACTTTTCTTTTCTCACCCTAGTTTGCCTAGTCAATTTATTATAAAGTGATTTCCGCACTTTTATTTCACGCCTACTGATCCTGAAAACTCTTTTCATTTCTGTGATATTTGACAAGGATGACCATGATGCCTGCATCTACTGCCTCAGGCCCAGACCACAACATGAAGGCCTCGATGTCTGCCACAAATTCTACCAGACTACTAGATGAAGCTGCCAGAAGGACTTTGAAAACTACTTCATAGAACCAAAGTTAAAGGAGATGAAGAAGGAGCTCCAGGCCAGAAGCACTTCCACCTCCCTGGCTCTATCCACAGGCTCCCACTTCTCTAAGACCAGGACAAATCAGCTGGGAAGCACAAACACCTAGAGAGGGACAAACAGGGGAGCCTGTTCCCTTCCCCAACTTGCTTGTAGTTGCCGTGTAGGGCACACCGACCCAGCTGCATCATTGTCAGCCCTGGTGAAGACCTCCTCTGCAACTTGCACCTTTCCTCCACAGGGTCAGCATTTGCAGTTCCCCTTCAGTCTCTCCTTGGTGGGTAGGGGTCCTTGCCACTGGGTTTGTTCTGCCCCACTGATTGAACAACCCCTGCTGTTCTGGCCTCTCTCTTTCTGCAGGTCCACAGCCAGGAGCTTCGCTGGTTTGAACCCAGTTGGCATTGGCCTGTCACTGTCAGGGGCTCTCCTTCCTTGGCAGTGCCCTTGGATCTTGCTTCAGGTCTCTGCACCAGCAGGCCATCACCCTCAGGGCTCCAATCTCCCTGGTGATGCCCACAGCTTTCACTGTGGGCTCTTGTTGACAGGGACAGAGTATCTCGTCACCGTCCCAGACCACTTTGTCAGTGACAGGTACACAGTCCTCATTGTTGGCCATTTCAGGCAGTTCTGATGACGCCCAGGGCCCCAGCCTCGCTGTCGGTACCTCAGACTGCTCTGTCAGTGCTGGGCCCTCAGTTTCCTGCCGACATGGCAGCCCACCCTGATGATGACTATCATTGATGTCCAAATGATGTTATACTCTTTCTGGGACTTTATGCATCATCTTACCCCTCAAACAGGGCTGAAGATGCTGAGCCTACTGGACCTGCCCCCACCCCAGTTGACACCTCCCACAGTGGCACGGCACTTGTCCTCGCTTCTTCCGTGCTGTCAGTTCCACCTTCAGGCTCCAGTGATAAGGATGAATATCATCCCAATCTCCTCCCCAGGATAAGGGAGGATAACAGTAGATGTTTGAGAGAATCTCTCGCTGCAAGCCATGCCATTCTCCCTCCTTCCCATGTGCTTTCTGTGTCTGTCTCCTTCTCCAGAATGCTTAACCATCTGTTTTCATTCTATTGTGGTGGGAACCTCTGCTCTTATTTGGTTCCCTCAGAGGACATCATCTGTGTATGGTCTCCAGCAAGGGAACTCAGGAGGGCCCGCCGCCCACGCACAGTGTATATGGGAGGAGTGATGTTGGTTGATCAAATGTCATGGGCAGCCACAGTTGACTGTCTAGTTAGAAAGGTTTCTGTTTCTGGTCCTAGTGCCAGATGACTATAGTTCCAAAGGTGTAACCTGCAACAAGAGATTCTATTGAAGATCTACTGTTACGGTAAATTCTTACCAGAACTGTACTTTACTCGAGTCTCCTATCCCCCATGTGGAGAGGGACCATGTCTGTTGTCCTTCAGTCTTTTGGAACTATCCCTGGTCAAAGTGAGCTATCTTCCTGATGACACATGTTTGAATGTGAAACTGGTAGAGGGTTGTAGCTGTGTCTCTAATGCACCTTGCACTTTTGGCAGTGTTTTAAATATTCTTTTCATTAAAAGCTGCTATTTTGAAGTCTACTCTGAGTGGTGCAGTTTCTTGCTGTTTCTCGTTGATAATTTTTGTCTCTGCACTCGGACCCTGCTGAGCTGTTTTGTTTTGTAGCTATTGAATAGCCCCTCAAGGATTCACCCAGTTCCAATGCCAGTTCCCTCTTGGGTGTATCTCATCTAGTCCTGGTACTTTAACCATTTTCCGGCAGCATGCCTGTTATTCATTTATTTATTTTGTCTGTTTCTGTTATCTGTACCCATCCCATTTTCCAAATCCATCAAGCTGCTGCCTTACTAGCACTTTCTCATAGAGGCCCACCATCCTCTATCACGTGAATACTGAGCAGAAGTAGTAGTTTAGAACAGTTACCTTCTCCCCATCTTCTTCTACTATCACCCCTCCTTCTGTTCACCTAACAATTCCTTCCCCATCTCCTGTTGTTCCTGATGTATTGAAAGAACTTTGTTCCTCCCTTGCCCCTTCCACAGTCTGCAGCTCTTTACTGCCTTTCCCACAGGTCATCTTTTTGACTTCCTTCAGCTTATATTGATTCACCCTCCAACTCCTCATCCCTCGGAGTCTCTTGTGGTTAACAAAGGCTCTATCTTTTGCCCTCACTGTCTCCCTTACCTCCTTAGTGAACCAAATTGATATCTTGTGCTTGTCCCTTGATGATCATTCTCAAGCAAGTCTTAATTGTTTTAGAATGGTCCCTTTGATTTCTCCACATTTTTCCTCAACTTTCTAGCCATATCCATCCTCTCAGTTGTTTCCTGACTTTACCCTCATCTGTTCAATGTCTTCCCTTTCTGAAATCCAGAACCACAGTCTTTGATGAGAATTTAATACCCATGGCCTATTCGAATGATCCAGTACTATGATCGCTGGATCCAAATGGTTCCCCTGCCTCCACTCTGGCCACTATTTAATTAGAAAGGATGTCACTACATAGAAATATACAAGTTGACAGCAGATAAGGACTGCAAGGCCCATCCAGTCTGCCCATTTTTTCTAGCTTATGAATGTGCCATCGGCCTTTTACTCTGTCAGTGGCCTATCTCAAACTCATCTTTGTATTACTCCCTTATGCCTATCCCATGCCTGTTTGAAGCCCTGCACTGTATTCATATCCACCACTTCCTGAGATAGGCTGTTCCATGCATCCACCACCCTTTCTGTAAAAAGAACTTCCTCACATTACCCCTTAATTGGCCTCCTCTAATCTCATGCTGTGTTATGCTGTGAGAATGACTCATTACCTTGTGGGTTCCCTGAGCAGTTCACCAGCAAACATTTCTGCAGTGTGTCATGTGGGGCCTGACTTCTGGAACTCTTTGCTGTTGGAGTATCCAGTATACATCTAGTAGACTGCGATACCTCAGCATTATCACTACCTCACCCTTTGGCCCCTTCATAAATTCTTCTCTGATTTATTACCTCTCCAATTCATTGGACCAGCAGTCCACAGACCACCATTTGTAGCTTTTTTCTCTGTGGTAGTTGTCAACTGTACCCAGAGTGATTTCTGCTCCCTCCTTCAACCTTTATGGACCTATCCTCTGGGATCTGTATGCTGTCCCTAACTTAGAGGGACACCCCACTCCCTTTGTTCTTACCCCATCCCTACTATACAGGATATACCTTGGAATTACCAGGTCCCAGTCATTGTTACCAGAGACCCACATTTCAGTAATGATCACCAGGTCCAACTCAGCATCCACCACCATTGCCTGGCGTATGCTGATTTCATTACCTTGTCTCTGAGCATTTGGATGAGACCACCTTCCAGCTTCCACTATTATCCTTTCTTTTGTAAGTGCCTCCCCATCACCCATCTCCTTCTTCATAGTTCTGCTCCTTCATATTACTTACTACTTCTGCTACTGACTCCATTTCTTAAAGTAGGTCTGGTCACTAAAGATGCAAAAAGGTTGTAGGTGCCATATTGGTCCTTTTAAGAACAGATCCAGAAACAAATGATTTGATACCTTTTACTGGTAAAGTGCTGTAGCTTCTGAAAAAGGACTGGTAGGTTGACTAGAGCACTATGTTCTTTTCTGTAACATCCATGTTGGTCAATAAAGGTTTCAAATCATTTGTTTCTGGATCTGGTGACTAATGAGTAATTTCCAGTCTCTCTTCCTTTGTACCCTGCATCTGGGGAAGTCTAGTTAGGTCCTCTGTCTCGCTTCCATTCACGATGGAACTCACAGTATCAGTTTCCTCCTGTCTCAGTTTAACTGTTGACCTTCATAGACATCCCAGTTTATTTTTCAATCAGTATTTTTTTCCCACTTGAGTCTGCTCGACAGCAATCCCCTTGCCCCTTCACTGACCTTTTCATGGACTTAGCGGTTATCCACCACTTGCACAGGACCCACTGGTGGGTAGCCAGCCATGTTGGTCTGTGAGAGCCTGCAGGGAGTTCCAGCTAGAGCAGCCTGACATCTTTTGCCAGCCAGTTTTCTCCCTGCACTGGAGCATCAGGACGCGTGTGCCAGCACATCATGCTTCAACCCTACCCTTGCATGCATGGGACATTCACTGCACTGCTGCCTGCCTCACGAGGTAGAAGTCCCTGCAGCAGCAACAGGTGTTCCCTCCTGAGGAAGGAGAGCTGCCATCAGGCATTTAGTTCTTCCTCACTTTTCTGACCCACTGAGTGACCCTTGTCTGTTACTGAACATGGGTTGCGGTAAGGGGCTGGAAGTGCAACTGCTTTTTCACTGGGCTGGCTTAGACATCCAGTTTTTGCTCTAGTGCACTCATCTCCTTTTTTGTAAGGTATAGGCCATTGCCTTTGAAGAGACATCTGTCTTGGGAATCCCTCAGCCCCTACAAGGTGGTACCTGACAGCACTCTTTCAACCAGCTATTAAAATGCCTCAATTTGTTCTCTTTTCACCCTCTACTCCTTTTGTCCCACACTGGAAAAACCTCAGAAAGGTCAAGGAGGTTGTGTTTTTCCAGTCTCTCTACCAGTTCCCAGAAGCTTAGCTTGATAACTTCCATGTGCTGGTTTGTCAAGTTATTGGTATCCAGATGTACCAACGCCCAATTTCCTCTTCTGTCCTCTCTACCATTCTCCTATCCTATCCATGTCCTGGATGGCCTTTGCATGTGGTGACATTTGACCACCCTTCCTTTCCCCACCACCACCACCACTCTCTCTCTCTCTCTCTCTCCACCCCTGAGTATAGAATCCCCCAAACATAGTCTCTGCTACCACTAAGAATTATCTTAGCTATCTTCTTTTCATGACCCCTCACTGGGTTTAGGTTTCTCAATGTCAAGCAGCTACCTTTTCTCGACCAGCTCACAGCCCCCCTCCCCGAGTCAGTTATCTGCTTCTCCCCTAGTGATATGACATGTTTTGATCCACTGCCTGCAGGGCTAAAAGCATGAAAGACTGGAACTCTACCAGTGCACTATAGGACCAGCTACCCTAGCATAGTTAGTAGGAATCAGTGTGATGGTCATTCAGGTTCATTACATCACACCTCCACTACGGAAACTTGTACTTGAGATCAGTCCACTGTTACGGGAATGCTTTGACAGGAGATACCTCTTTTGTGACTGATTTGTTACTTCTGTACTGTGTCCTGAGCTGCTGGGTGAATGCCTAACAAATAAATGTCCTTGCCTTTTAGTAGGTGGAGCCCAGAAGTCTGAACACATTCATGATCCACTGTAAAGTACATTAGATATCAAGGCCAGACTACCTAGTACTTACCATTGCTATCTTCTGGGTAGTCATTTCATTACATCTAAAATATGTTTCAGGTTCCTAAACATGTCTTATATCTGCTTAATCCCTGTTTGCAGGACTGAAAATGATGAAAAACCATAACTCTTACAGTATGCTATGGTATATCATCGCAGGCTGAATGTTCTTTACAATGCCTTTTGCCATTTGGCAACTTATTATTCCTTTTTCTCATCATTATTCCTATATACTAGCCTCTCAATACATCCTCTTGCATCCTGTCACTTTATTCACAAAGCTTCATTCATTTTTAAATAACTGATTTTCATCTCTCCCTACTAATGTCTCCTTTTTGTCTCTCCAACACCCTCTTCTTCTTATGCACTTTGCTCTAGGATTCCTACCTTTTTTATCCCTTATTCCAGATCTGCTGCTGGGCAGTCCATTTCTCCTCTTGTCTTCTTTCCATTTGAAACCCCCTTTCCTCACGCATTGCCCATCTCCTTCCATCACCATCTCAAACTTCTTTGCACCCACTTGCTCTTGTTCTGATATTGGCGACTTTGCCCAATGCCCTTACCTAACTTACTCCATCTGATTAATTTACTCCTTCTGCCTTCTGTCTATTCTTATTCATGTTTTCTCTCCCTTCCCTTCTCCTGTTTTGTCTCTTCCTGATAATCATTTTATTGTCCTGCCAGCATTACCCCATCTCTTGTAGGCATTGGTATTTTTGCTAATTATGTAAATTCCTGTTTGATTTCCTGACAGTTTGGAAACCAAACACCATTGTGCAGTACTAAAAATAAAGTATTGGTACACAAAATGCTAATAACCCTATGTAACATGTACAATATAGATAAGGTTAAATTCTGGCTTGCAAAGTGTAGAGTGAGTGAATGAATGTGTGTGGCTCAGGCAGAGGCTCTGCTGTGCCATCTTACTGAATTTTAAGGTGGTTTTATTGTACTAACTATTATTTTTCCCTTTGTGATGGTTCAAATTGAATCTTCAGGACTATAGCATTGTCATGTGTCACATGCTACTACTTATATGTAATGACATATTTTAGGGCAATTTTCAGACTGAAAGAAAAAGGTAAACTATAAAAGGAAGTGTTTGGTAGCTGCTTTTCGGTCATGTTTTTGCTGATTACATGAAAGAAAAAGAAGTACTGTACACTGAAGAGTCACGGCAAGCCATTTACCCCAATTTAACAAACAGAGGGATCCACAGTGGTTGTAAAGAAAGCCCTGTTGTGCTGGCTTGACTCTTGTTTTGCAGGCTGCAGGTTCAGTTTGACTTCTATGTTTCTTTTGCTATGTCCTTACTTTCACTTTTTGTGCACTGTTAAAAAGTGTCTGACATCACCAGGATAACTTTGGCACAACATTTTAACAAATGTTGGCTTATATTTCCTATATTTTCAACATTTAACTACCTCTTTTGCATAACAACTCTGCACATCAATGTGGGAACAGGATCCTTACCTAATCTTCATTTCCTCTGGCTGCTTACATACACACCTGATAGAATAATGGTCTGTGTCTTCCTAATCATTTCCACAGTGGGAGCTTTTGATATCACAAGCAGAGGACTGTGATGTCAGTTGTAGACAGGCAGCCAAAGCAGGTGAAGTCTAGGGGACAGTGTTCTTTTTCCCATGGTGCTGTTCTTACATACTATTAAACGGGGAATGCTGCATACATAAAACAAGCTGACCTGTCTAAAATGCTGTTTTTAAAACTGCTTCTAGAAAGCACAGGGGTTCTCAAAGTAAACAGTCCTATTTCACTTATTTTTTGACATTAATATTTTATACTTAACCAGTTTAATCCTTTAAATGAACCTTGTCCCTTAGGTGCCCCTGAAACATGAATTAGTAGTACTATAGCCATCATATCTGTAGACAAGCCAAAAGCTATATTTCTAGTCACATCCTTGACCTGTGCTATCTCTGTCTATGAAGTCAGCTCTGGCAGGAATGAGATCCAGATGAGTTAGACCAGACCATGCTTGTCAGAATGGGACAATACATCTCAAAGGCTTTTGTCAGAATCATTTAAACCAAGCAAATAAATGCCTGTAAGTGTAGAGCCCAAGGCTGCTAAAAGCCAATAAATGTCCCAGTGTATAATCACATAATTATACTACTGCAATAATGCTAAGATTTATTTGTTAACAACTTGATTCTGAGAACATGAGCACAGTCATTTATTTGTAAAAAATTTGAATCTCTCCATATCTAGCACAGCGTAGAACTACTAGATATTAACTACAATCTTGGCAGACAACAAATGTATGCACTTAACAGGATGCTTTTTTTCAGAAATATAGAAACACAGACAATGAAGGCGAGAAAGACCAATGGTCCATTCAGTCTGCCCATGGTTCCCATCTAATCCCAGGACCTATTATCCACACAGGGCACTAGCCTTCCTATCCACCCCTATTCCCTCCCTGTTACTGTCATCCTGAGTAACCAATAAATACTTCATTCTGTCCCAGCCGTGCTTGAAACTATTAACGATTTTGGTGTCCATCACTCGACTGGTAGACTTCTGTGGTTCCACCACCCTTTCTGTAAAATAATACTGAAATCCTCCTTGAACCTTTCTCCCTCCCGCCTGTCAGTTTCCACTCATGCCCTCGTGACCTCAAACAGTTACTCATGCTAAATAATTCTCCACAGTTCATCTTGTTGATACCTTTAAGGAACCTGAAGGTCTCTATCATGTCTCCCTCTCCCATCTGGTTTCCAGTGAATAGATTTTCATTGCCTTGAGGTGATCCTCATTAAGACCTGCTTTGCTTGCCCTGAATCATCTTTGTCACCTTTCACTGCACCGTCTCCAGTCTGTCCTTATCTTTCCTTGGTGAGGAACTCCAGAACTCAGTACAGTACTCGGTGTGGATTCACCAAAATCTATAAAGAGATAGTATTAACTCTATTCTTCTGCTGTCAGTACCCTCCCATATACATCCCAGCATCCTATTGCCTTGCTGTAGACTTTGTTGCACTGGCTTGCATGTTTGAGGAGTCACTAATGATAACTCCTAGTTCCTGTTTCTCAGCAGTAGTGCTAAGTCTTACCTCAACCGATCCGCATACTCTGTCCTGATTTGTTTTCCTAGGTGCATTGTCTTGCACTTTGTGGCATTGAATTTCAATTGCCAAACCTTAGACAACTCTCTAGTCTTTGCTGACCACTCCACATTTCCCTGATTCCCTTGTAGCTATCCACTTTCCCACAGAGCTTAGTGTCATCTGTAAACAGACACAGTCTGCCCTGGATTCCTTATTTTTTCATCAGGTATTTCTTTGAAGAGCTAGTGTACTAAATCCATGTTATAGAGGGGTTGTTACTATTAAACAACCAATGTAGCTAAGTGAACTGTTGTGTGCCAATAGTGTTAAAATCATAAACTTGCTTACTTTTAGCAATGTAAATGCCTAGAATGCCCCATTTCTAATTCCAGCATAGAATCCCATAATAGAGGCAGTGTGGCTAGCCAGTTCTCCTTGATGATGATGTGATAGACGGAAGGGACTGAACTGTCTAAAACAGGGTCCTGATGTGGATCCATTTTAGGACATTTACTTTTACTTTGTTTAAGTAATGAAATGTTGAAAAAATTAAACTTTTATACTGCTCCATCATTTCTTTTTTTTTTTTTTTTTTTTAATGAAAGCAACTATTTTATTCAGAGACTTCATAATATGGGTCCCCTATATTAACCCATTTAGCTTCTCTCCTTGTACTTTATTAAGGAGGCAGAATTAAGCGATTCCACTTTTACTGTGTTTTATAATGTATTGTGCCAGTGGGTATCCTGTGAGTTTGGTGACCGTGATTGGGCACCTACTGAAACGAGGACTCAATCCGCTGCACCTCACATCACGGTGACAAAGGAGGAAGGCGACTGGATTGGGGTGTGTGTGAATATCCTGTCACTACATGTATACATGTGTGGGGAAGTGAGCACCCTGAGCATGGAGTAGGAGGGAGGGAGGGATTGTGTGGGGTCACACCACGCGAGCTGCTCCTATGGGTGGGCTCAGGGATGGAGCCTGAATGGTGCTGGGTCTGGGTCCAGGTGCAGGTGCCTTTTGTTGCACCTGGCCTTGTTATTTTGAAGTTCACCCCAACATGCACCACCCTGGAGTTGAGAATCCTTAAGTAGTGGGCTGTGGGGGGCCCCATGGGGAGCAGGGGAACAGCGCCCCACATTTACAATTGAAATGTAAGTCCCAGAGCCCTTTTGCTGTGCACCGGGACTGCATCACCAAAATTCTTTTGGAGAATTCTATTTGCCCTAACGGTGATCACTATTCTGTGATCGCTGTTATCATAGATCTGTGCCAGTGGTGGAAGAAGGCTCCTAGGGGCTTTATCTACTTGTTTTAGGGTCAAATGTGTTTGCAGAGTTCCTCAGGTTATCCTTTTTTAAAATCTTCTCTGTGCCTTGTTAGTTTGATAGCCATCTTTTCAGGTTTGTGTATTTATTGTAGATTTTCTTTTTTTTTTATCCTTTCTTTGGCTAAGTTTACAGAAGGACTATTAAATTCTGTGGTGACTTGTTGGTCAGGGTCAGAGCTACAATGTAGTTTTCCAGTACTACCGTGTAATAAATTAACCAAAGATTTTTTAGAAAATGTAAGTTACTATGGAAAAATAATTATCAATTTCCCTTTATTTCCATTATTGATTTATAGATCTTATGAGGAAGCGTATGAGCTACAATGTGTATTTTTTTGTAACTTTGTGAGGTCAAATCCTGCAATGCTGTATGCTCTATGATCCTGACCTTTAAAATGTTACACTAAAGTAGTGTAATTGAAACAGAAGCATTTATTGCAGAAAAAACACCAGTGGTCCATTCCAAAGCTAGCAAGGCAGTATAATTTGAAATGAGATTCACCCATTTACAGAGTAAGTGGGAGTTGGACAGAAAGTATGGACAGTAGAAGAGTAGTACCTATATTAGCAGTTTCCTGAAGGGGTTGGGGCTAGCTTGTCATGGAGTGAGAAAGTAGGTAACTCACTATGCTCATTTGATCTTCAGCCACTTTATACTCTGTTCATGCTAGTTGGTGCTGAATTATTTGAGCTGGTGACCACTGTGAACAAACCTGAGCTGGGATTTAAAATTAGCCATCCATCAGTGTATGACTAGCTTCTTCTGAGACCACTGTTTGCATAATTCCATGGTTGGTGTACTTCTGTCTTCCAGTTCTGACAACATGATCAAAGGGTCAAACAAGCAAGACTAGCATATTTTAGTACTATTGCTAAAATACAGCTTATTTATAGTGGCTATGGGAGACATGTGATATGCTGCCAACTGTGTTGTGCCCTACTACACTTATATTTGGACTGTACTGTGTTTGACTGCTTCAGGCCCTGCTCTGCTCTCCTCTCTGTTGACCTTGGGCATTTGTGAACTTTGTCCTTGTCAGCTGCCCTCCTCCTGTGGTTAGTGTTTTAAATCAATAAGGATTTTGTAAAGATCCACAGTCTGTTCTGCTTAGTTAACTTTACATGCTGATAAGGACCAAAATAGGCAGGGTGTTAGAAATTTAAAAGAGAGTTGTCTGAGGGACAAATGGGGCTGAATAGTCAAATATGTGTGTCTAGGGCAAGTCATGGTAGATTAACAAGGGCAGATACTTCCAGTGGGTTTATTTCAAGGAGTATTCAGTAGATGTGCAAAGTAAATACTTCAGCAGTGTCTAAACTATATTGTTAAAAACATAATTTTCAAGGTTTCCCATGTGATTCCCTTCACAAAGGTGGGAGCAAGATAGATGCAGAAACTACAGACCTGTCAGTTTGACCTCAGTGGTAGGGAAAATGATGGAATCACTTCTGAAGGAAAGAATGTTGAGTACCTAGAGGCCAGTGGGGCTGGGACCCAAGGCAGCATGGATTCACAGTGGGAAGGTCATGTTAGACATATCTAATTGATTTCTTTGGCGGTGTGACCAAAGTAGTAGGCCAGGGAGGGGCTGTGGACATGGCCTACCTAGACTTAAGCAGGCATTTGACACAGTCCTGTGCAAGCAGATTAATAAATATATTAGCCAGCCTGGGAATGGGTCCCAGGGTGTTAGCCTGGGTAAAACACTGGCGGACAACAGCACACAGCGGTAATAGTAAATAGAGTCCACAGTGAAGAAAGGAGGGTTACTAGTGGGGTACTGCAGGGTTCAGTACTGGGGCTGGTTCTTTTTAATCTCTTTATAAGTGATATTGCAGAGGGGCTGGAAGGAAAGTATGTCTCTTTGCAGATGTCACAAAGATCTGCAACAGGTTTGATGCACAAGATTGGGTGGAAAGTATGAAAAGGGACTTGGCAAGTTGGAGGAATGGTCAAATGTATGGCAGTTTAGATTCAGTGCAAAAGGTGCAGAGTAATGCACCAGGGAAACAAAAACCCAGGGAAGAGTACACAATGGGGGTGAGATGCTGACAACAACAAAAATGGAAAGGGACCTGGGGTAGTCATATCAGATGACCTAAAGGTGGGCCAGCAATGTGAGAAGACAGTAAGGAGGGATGGGGGATACTGGGATGCATAGGGAGAGGCATCACCAGTAGAAAGCAGAAAGTTGTTGGCCCTCTGTACAGACAGTTGGTAAGACCACATCTGGAGTACTGTGAACAGTTCTGGAGACCCTGTCTCCATGAAGACATAGACAGGGTGGAGGCTGTCCAGAGAGGGCAACCAAAATGGAGCAGGGTCTGCACCAGAAGAATATGAAGAAAGACTAAAGAAGCTTAATATGTATAGCCTCGAGGAAAGGAGGGAGAGTGGGGACATGATAGAAACTTTCAAATACCTCAAGGGAATCAACAAAGTCCAAGAGGGTAGCACCTTTCATAAAAAGAGATGTGCAAGAACAAGGGGCACAATTTGAAGATAAAGGGAGATGGCTCAGAGGTAATGTGAGGAAGTATTTCTTCACATAGAGGGTTTAGATGCATGGAATGGCCTTCCTGAGGAGGTCATAGAGTCATAAATAGCAGAGGAATTCAAGAATGCATGGGACAGACGTAAGGCAATTCTAGTGGGGGTAGGAGGAAGTAGGCTGTTGATTAACTAGGACTGGCAGCTTATCCAATAGGTAGCAAAATGGGCAGACTAGATGGGCCAAGTGGTCCTTATCTGCTATCAAATTCTATGTTTCTATGTTTCTAAGGTCTGTTTCATGTTAGCGCATGTTCATATTTATTATATCGCTACAGTATTTTCAGGATACTAAATAAGTGATTCAATATTTTAAGCATTTTTAATATATTATTTTACATTATTGCTAATGACAGAAATAATATTTCTTAGTAGTACATAAAAATATGCCAGTACAATATTATCAATTAAGTATATTAATTTTCCTAATTTATGTAGGAGTGAAAAGGGCTCCATTTGTATTAATATCAAATGAATTATCCTGAGGTCTAGCTTTACTATTTAAGGTTTGTGTATGCAAGTTATTTTTACCTGCATCCTATTATATTTAAGCAATAAGGCACGACAGGGTGTGTGTGTTGTGTAATAATGTCACTCCTGGGGTGGGTTGAAGCATGAGGTAAAGTCGAGCACTTCCACCACCCTAGAGTGATGTTACTGCACAATAACATACATCCCTGGAGTGCCTATTGTTATTTTACAATGGCTCATTTATTTACAAAGAAAAGATATTAAAAATGTTTTAAATTTTTTTCTTAATTTTCTGATGTGGAGTATACCTTCTGGGGAAAAAATCTCCTGTTTCTTATTCCTCCAGTAGGTGGTGCTGCTGCTGTGTACTGCCTGATTTCTCACTCTGGGCTTGTGTCAGTGTGTGCTCTGTGTGTTTGGAAAGGTTGATGTTAGGTTCCCCTCCCTCCCCACCAAAACTGTACTTTTAGAAGACAGTATCCCACGTCTTTATGGAGAACTGACCTGTTGAATTTAAGACAGCTTGGACTTTTAACAGAAAGGCTGTGCTGAACTGTAGTCGTGCTTAGAGGATCACGAATAAGAGTGGTGTTTTGGTTTTGCTATGGAAATGGGTCCGTGGTTCTCAGGTGAGAGTGGCAATCACAGTGGAAGGCTGTTGTTAGAGTTGCCATGATAATGGCATGCTGTGTATGTTACAACTAGGACACTAAGCAGTACAGTTGTGACGGCTGCTGATCTGATTGACAAGTGGAGGCTGTGGTCCACTTGCACTGGGTTTATCATGGTGGTGAGTGGTGAGGAAGCCATTTTCACCTACAGCTTTTATTTTATTTAGTGCAAATGTTGTGCTTGGAAATTGTGTAGGGGAAGGTAGGACACTGATGGATGTTATTTTAGTGGATTCTGAGTATGGAGTTTTAAATTAGTTGAAACAGTCATTTCTGACCTTGTCTGGCTAATGGGGAATGTGAAGCCATGTCAGCTCCAGTGTAGTCAACTATGGAGGGATACTC
The DNA here is from genome assembly GCA_016271365.2 of Neoceratodus forsteri. NCBI lineage: Eukaryota > Metazoa > Chordata > Ceratodontiformes > Ceratodontidae > Neoceratodus > Neoceratodus forsteri. The sequence goes on along the minus strand of CM028133.1, from coordinate 629,588,553 downwards.
TTGCTGTAGTATGGTGATGTTTGTGCTGCCTTAGATACAGTGATGTTATTGTCTAATAACATCACTGTGTCTTGGGGCTGGTAGCCAATCAGGTTTCCAGAATTTTCTGCCATTGAATTATATGTGTTATATTTATATGGGTTTGGGGTTTGGTTTTGTATATCACGTGGACAATAGGAATAAACAGCATAAATTCCTCTTAGTCCTAACTTACTCCCTTGTGCCTCACACTTCCACTGTTCATCCCTGCTACCTCCTTTCCAGCCTTTCAGGTATCTATTCCTCCTTTCCCACCCTTACTGATATCCAATCCTCCCTTCCCACCTTTTGATTATCCACACCTCATCCTGTCTACTAGATTTTCAGCCTCTCAACTGCCTACCAACTGCCTAGCTTTTGTCATCTCTGGTCTTTGTTGCCTTTAGTTTAGCAACCCTCATCCCTCCTATCCCCACTCTAATACAGACTAAGTTTCTGACTGCATTGATATCCTCATTAAATCCTGTTACCTGCCTGTAAACCTGTGCATTTTTCTCTCAATTTTATCTTTAAATGATGCTATGTGCCCATCTGCTGATATTGCAAATACAACCTGCTACCGTGTTATGACAAAGTCATCCTACTGATGGCACCTCATTGTTTTTACCTTTTGATTGTACCAACTGTAACCATTTCTTACTCCTGTTAAGATCTTATGTCTGTAACTATCTCAACATCATTGCCACTGTACTTTGTAATTGCCCTTTGTTGTAACAATGTGTTCACTTTGACATGGAACCTTTGTAAAAGTCTCTGGCTCAAATGTATTGTAATTCAAGAAATAAAATAAATAAATAAACTCTATATCAATTTGATGACCAAGATACTGTACAAGTTATCAAACTCTAGCCATGCTTACTACATTACCTACTAACAAAATCAATCTCACTGGTGAAGACAAGCTAATAATACAGTTGAGAATTTGTAGGAAAATGTTAGTTGAGAATACCCATTATTTTAAATGCAACCAAACCTACGTGGATCACATTTCCAGTTTGACTATTCCAACAGTCTGTCTGCAGGGAGATAATCCACTCAGATAATTATTGCATTTTCAGTAATGCTTCTGGAAATTGTTGAGTAAATCACAGATGGTAATGGGATATGGATATACTGTAAATAAATCACAGGCAATGAGTAAAATATGTCTGTCTAGTGGATGGGGAGGGTCAGAAGGCATTGGTTCTTGGAGGGTGGTCTGCTTAAATGACAGAAGCCTTGTTAACAAGATGAGTGGTCTCTAGGCTATGGTAGCAGATGGTAGCCCAGACATAATGGCATGATGGAATCATGGGTAATACCCAATAATGACTGTGACCTCTTGATCCCTGTCGATATTCAAGAGGGCCGGGAGAATAGGAGTGGAGTTGCACTGTACATTAGAGAAGGCATCAAGGTTCTGGAGGATAAGGTGGGAGGCAGAGTGGGTGAAGTGGAATCACTATGGGTACAACTAATAATGATATCTGTGTCTCCTGCTTAGTCAGAGGGAGGTGGACAGGGCCCTAGCAGAGGTGATCAAGAGGGTAGACATGGTCCCTTTGCATAAGGGCTGCAGCAGGAAAATGCTAGTAACTATAGGTCAGTGAGCCTGACCTCAGTGGTAGATAATTAATGGAAATAGTCCTACAGAAAGGTTGGTAGAGTATCTTGAATCCAATGGGTTACAAGCCAAAGGCAAGAAAATAGATCTGAAGAGGACAGTAGACATGGTCTATCTGGACTTGAGCAAAGTCTTTTTTTTTCAATTATTTGTTTATCCATTTTTCTGCCCCACCCTCACAACCTTGGTTTGAGCACACATGTGGAGGCATGCATGCATCATGCAATATGGGATCCCCACCTACCAGTTGCCCATACCCAGCTACACCATCACCAGACCTATACCAGGAGGTGGCGGGACTGTGGGTGGTGACCCCTCCATCCCTGGGAGAGGAGAGCTGCGATTAGCAGCTGAATCCTGCTCCTGCCCTCTCTTCCCCCATGCCAGTTCCCCAACAACCCAAGGTCATCCCTAAACCCAGGTCACCGGTGTAGCATGAAGTAAGGCATCCAGTGCCTCAGCCCTCAGTGCCACTTGGCCAACCTTGAGCAAGGTCTTTGACACTGTGGCACAGGAGACTGATTAAGTAATTAAACAACCTGGGGGATCCAAAGTGGAGAATTGGGTTAGAAACTGGTTAATGGATAGGCAACAGAGGGTGGTGGTTAATGGCACTCACTCTAATAACGAGAGAGTAACCAGGAGGGTCCTGCAGGGCTCAATACTGAGACCAGTCCTTTCAATGTCTTCATAAGTAACATTGTAAATGAATTGGAAGGAAATTATGCTCTTTTGTAGATTATACCAAAATCTGTAATAGAGTGGATAGTAAGGAAAGAGTGAGAGAATGCATAGGATCTTGAAACTCAGAGTGGTCAAAACCATACCAAAATGTACAAAAACATGCACCTAGAGAATAGGAACCTATGACCTGTGTACAGGATGGGGGTAGGTACTGCTGGTTAGGTCGTTAAGCAGGAAAGGAACCTTGAGTTATTATATGCCCAGATGGGCTGCTACCTTGTATAGCTCCTAGTGCCTATGTTATGCTTTGTATTATTTGACCTGTTGAATGTTAACATTTGTTCAGTCTGTATCCAACATGGTACTTATGTTACTCATTCTGTTTTGTTATGTCACTGAATCAATATTGTCCAGCCTTTGTTAATCAGTTTTAATACTGTCTTTGACATGGTGTAAACAAATTGTTATTCTGATGAGAAACCTTTGTACATGAGTATTTCTACTCAAAGGTGTATTTCCAAACTTTGAAATAAATAAAAATGTGATGACCTCAGAGTATCAAGGCAGGACAACAAAGTAGTGGGTAGGCCAGTGATATGCTGTGATGCACAGGGTGAGTTATTACCAGCAGGTGGAGGGAGGTGCTGTTGCCACTATATCACTCACTGATGAGACCACACCAGGAGTATTTTGTCCGGTTGGGAGGCAACACCTCAGAAAAGGCAAAGAGAGGGTGAAAACAGTCCAGAGGAGGGTGATTAAAATGGTGCAGAGTTGCACCAAAAGCCCTTCTTGTAGAGACTAAGGGATCTCAAAATATACACCCTGGAAACAGGAGCATGAGCAGGGACTTGACAGAGACCTGCAGGCACGTCATGGGGGTGAACAGGGTGCAGGAGGAGTCTCTTTCAAATGTGGACAAGCACCAGGACCAGAGGGCATGGAAGAAAGGTGGGGTGGGACTTTAGGAGGGATGTGAGAAAGTACTACTTCACTGAAAGAGTGGTGGATTACTTGCATAGACTTTCAGCAGATATGGCAGAGCAAAATCTTTATGGGGCTTCAAGCATGCATGGGATGGAACTAGGAGAATATTAGGAAATGGGTGGAGGAGGGAGGGTCACCAGAGACTAATTAGAGTTTTGAAGACTAACTAGGTAGGGATCATCTGGGCAGACCTGGTGGGCCAAGTGGTCCTTTTCTGCGCATATTCTGTGTTACTGTCCCCACGTCCCTCCCTCTGTTGTGCTTTCCACTACTACCTCCCCAATTCTTGTGTTCAGTTTTGGAATTTTTTACCCTTACAGTACAGTATATGCATTGACATGCATTTCTTGGTGCTAGTTGTAACTGCTATGCCTTTGACAACTTCTTCAATCTTTCCAGGTCTACTTACATAATTCTGACCACATCTTCACTATCAGCCATCATATCTTAGTATCATCTTCAATGAGACATATCTTTCTATATCTCTACCCCAATATTACAGATAAAGATGTTGAAAGGGACAGGTCCCATGACCAGTCCCTGTTCACAACAATTGTAGCCCCTGCCTGACACCTGAGTATTCTCCATTACAGTGATGCCTGTCAGGATGCAACAGTGTAGTGCAGAATACTGCAGTAAACAAGGCAATGTCAGTGTTAATCACTTTCATCGTGCAGTAATTCAAAATGTTGCATTGAATCCTGATCAGCTCCACTGTTAAGTGTCACTCTCTGGGTTCTGCCACTCAACCAACTTCCTACCAATCCAATGATTATATTCCCCACTCCCAGGTTGTGCAGCTTCTTTACCAACTGTTCATAAACAAGCTGAATCAACGTCAGTTTCAATAGCTGCATGCACATATTCTTCCTATGGGGTAGCTCAATGTACACTACACGGGGCACCAAGTAGGGCACAGATTTTTACCAAGGCATCTGTTTGGTGTAGAGCCACCAGTGCCTGAGTGTCTCTGTGCTAGATATATTAAAAAAAAACTTGCAGTCTGCATTAGAGGACTGAAACTTAACCAGTAGCCATGAATTAAAATGTGCTGTGTACATTCTTTGACTTAAAAATACAATGATCCTGTTTTTAAGATCTGGCTATGACTTTTCTGTCACACAAAAGGAGGGTGTTGTCAAGGCGATATTGTTTCAGCTTTTCGGATTGTAAAAATGATTGTGAATGGCGGATGAAAGAAAATCTTTTCAGCTTGTTCTAGACTGTGGAACTAGAGGGCATGCTCTACACTTCAGGGGATATAATAAGATAATGTGATGATAACAAATGTTTCATACTCACAGAGGTAACCATGAGGAGGCTGCTTCCATAAGGGGCAGGGTTCAGGGTCTTTACAAAGGTTTCAGCGAGAGAGAACAATGTTTCCAAGTTGTTGGTTCTTTTGTCTATCTTCCAACCTTGCAGTACACTTTAAGCTCCAACCACAGTGCAAATCATGCTAGCCTAGAGTACACAAAGAATGGCATACTTCTGCTACCCATAGAAACATAGAATAGTAAGGGCAGAAAAGACTCAGAGACCATCCTGTGTGCCATGGATCCTTACTTGGAAATACTCCGAGATGGCTGCTCTCCCTCCCTTCCACATCCCCTGGTCCTGCTCACACATGCCTGTTAAATATTCTCTTTGTAGCCATCCCTGCCATTTTTAAACCCATTGACATTTATATACATTGACTGCTGGGCTGGAAAGGCTATAGCACTTATCCCTACAAATGAACAAAATGCCAGTAGAAGAGGGCTTTATGGTCTATCATGTCTGCCTGATGTGGAACTCATGCATCTTTTATTACATGATGCTGTGCCCTCCTCCTCTGAATCTTTTAACCTTCCCTTGACTATATCCCACCTACTCTCAAATATTTACTGGTTCTCTACATCCACTATCATCTCCGTAAAAGGTACGCCCTAACATCTTTTCTCAACTTCCGCCCTAGCTTTAAATCGTGCCCTCTGGTAGATTAACTTCAGTTCAGTCAGAACAGCTCAGCATGGCCCATCTTTGTGCACCCTATAGGCATTATAGGCAGACTGGGATCTGATGGCAGTATGTACCTACAGTATGTCTATGTTTCTGTGTTTGTATGTACAGTCGTGGCTATTATGCTCCCCTTTCTCTCCTGTCCTACTCGGAATGCATATAGAAGATTTCTAACATGTCCTTTCTGAATCATTGTGGTTACCCCAGCCAGGGCTGATGTTAGGGTGCTGGAGGCCACCAGCAGGATTAGTGGAATCATGGGCCCTCCTACTTGGCCCTTCTTCATCCCACATGTTTGAGAATAGCCCATACATGCACAATTTTATTTATTTTTTTTATTTTAGTAAACCCACTGGTATATTTAAAATTTTTGGGAGTCAACAGTATTAGTTTCTATCCATCCATTGCTACTATCTGCCGCTTAATGACTGGGTCATTATAGCTTGGTAAGGCATTTTTATGATGCCAATTCAGAAAGAGCTGCACAGGCCTTTATTGCTGTTTTAAGAAGATCAGAAGATTAAAAATGAACATTTATAAATGAATATGGTAAACTGCTCTGGATGGGGGCTACCCATAATCAGTATGCCCCAGTGATGGCAAGGTTTGCTGATACTTAAAATTAGCTATATTTTACAGCTTGCCCTGTCCCTTTCCAGGTGTATACACAGAACTGCACATAGTAATTGGTGTGGCCTCATTAGTGACCTTCATTACATAATCTCCTCCTTTCTGTGATTGGTTAAACCACACCTAATGCACTTCTACTTCCTCTTTGCTTTCTTATATGCCATACTGCACCAGGAGTAGACTTCATATTATCACTAATTAGGACCCTGAAATCCTTTCCTTCCTTTCTGTTGTACTGCTCTGTGCACTACATTTGTGGTTTTCTAGTATATGCATTTATAGTGTATGGTGGAATGCAGTTGTGTGTAAATCCATACATGAAAAGTTGTTCTGCTGCAGTAGTGATGTCCTCACTAATGCAGAACAACTTTGTTCTCATTAAGTAAGACTGCTATAATACAAGGGACTTTGGCAGCAGTTGTGATTTGTCCTTTGCTGTGGGAAAGTGGCGTGCGTGGATGTGCTGACCAGCAGCAGTTGTAAGCAAGGGCTGTCGGCAGAGCTGACATAAATTATGTAAAGTGAGTTTTATTTTTATTTGTTGTCACCATACACTATATAGAACAGTGTATGGTTACCCATACTACTCTATTGTTCTATCACCTCATAGATACAATGCTGACTTGGAGACCTCTTGAGCCTCGCTCTAGGGTCATCGATCGGCATTGTATCCACTAAATGAAAGAATAGCCTTGTAGTGTATGGTTACCCATATAGTATCCTATATGTTTGTGACAGTGGACACTGAAAGCAAGTAATGTAAAGAAGCTATTTTAACCAAGAGACTGTAAAGCTTTGAATAAAGTTGATGAAGAAAGTGATGGGAGGTAGGGAGTGTTGAATCTTTTAATCTCAAGTTGTATCAGTTTATCATGGAGAATAGCAACAGTACTAGCTGCAGTATTTAATTCATTGAGGAAGGCATGGTTAATGAGCATATATTTTTGTGTCTGGGAGAAGCATGTGACTCATGTGACTTCACGATCCCAAAACATCCCTACTGGCAGTCACAGTCAGTGTTCCTCTCCACAGAGTCATAAAATATATATATACATTAGTATCACTTCTCAGTAAACAATAGTTACAATGATATTGAAGAGTTACAGCTGCTTGGCTGGCAGGAAGCAAACACAATGGTCTCTTATTTTTGTCTTACATCCTTTTCTAGTTTGGCATTAATTAAATTGGAAGCAACTTCCTACAAATGCTGAGTAGAAGATTACAGCAATTAAAGAAACTCGTTATACCCCTTATTTACTTTCATGTTGTACTGCATTAAATACCATGCATTTATCTCCCATCAATTCTTTATTATTACAGGATGTACATTTTCATGTAAGAAGGATATTTGTCCCATGACCTTCTGTTTCCCTGCTTGTCTATACACGTCATAACCCTCAGCATGTAACATCTTAATACTGTACTCTCACACCAACAAACTGACATAATTATACTTTCTTGCATAGATAAATGGCAGGAGCAGATGACTGATGAGGCGAGAGAACACTTAAAACACAGTATATGTGATACATGTAAAGTTATAAGCACTACTATATAACTTCAACAGCTTTCTTGATTTTGCCAGTAGCTAGAATACTACTGTTGCATATCAAAATCCTCTTCTCAGTTAAGCAATTGAAAATGTTTGTATCTGTCTTACAGTTACAACCATTTCTCCTTCACCAGTCTCACTGGCCCCTTTCTAGTAAGGCTTTCTGTAACTGCTGTCCACCCCAATGGGCATTTGGTGGCATGCAGGACCTTCCTGTTAAATAGAAGGGTGGGGGGATGGCTATGCTTCCTAACAGGAAACTGTAGTTTGGGGAACATTGAGCATGAAGTATCTGAGTAATGATAAAACAGTTATACAATAAATGTTATAACCGAAATAGTTAAGAATCAGTCACATACCACCAGTAGCTTAATATGGTTCACTTCTATTTGAATTCCATCTGCATCTCCCCTTGCCTAGTCATCCTCTCCCTTTCAACAAAACACTAAATAAATGAGAGTCCGGCATCAGCTACTTTACTAAACCACAGGTGGCAATCACTTCTTCTTCAAGCTTGTGCAAGTTCCACTTCCTGTCATAATTCCAAATACCTGAGCACTTACAAAGGAGGAAAGATAAAAGAATAAAGTGCTGACTAAATAAAATTATTGTCTTGCAGTCTTTATTAATCACTATAGTATAAGCATAACTTCCACAAAGTGTAGTAAGGCTCAAATATGAAAGAAGCGTTTAAATGCATTAGCACCCAGGTGAAGCTCTAACAAAGCACCAGCACATTTCCTGTCTAGTGCCTCCAGGCCGATGCGAGTGTAGAACTGCACCTGTGCATGCACTTAATATTTGAGTCTTATTTCACTATGTGGCTGTTGCACTGTTTGTGAGTAAGTAATACAGACAGCAAGACATTTATTTTGACCAGCATTTTACTTTTCCTGCTTTGTGGCTGTGCAGGTGTATGGAACTGTGGTTGCACTGAGTGGGTTAGTCGCACTAAGTTGTGCACCAAACCATGCCCTATCTACCATCTTGCTTTGTTGGATTTTCCATTTAACGTTAGCAGTCTCAATCATCTTCATTTCCTTATACTGTTCAGAACAGTTACCATCCTCAAAAGAAGATTCAGAGAATCTTGTGGCTGCATGCATACTGTAATGGGTGTTGAAAGATCCAGCCAGGAACCATGACTGTGCAAGGTCCCTTGATCATCACCTCTCTCACTGACCTCTAAGAGCAGATAGCTGCAGAAGTGTGCACGCCATACTCGTTTATTTATTTATTTCAAGAGTTTCACAAGAACACCACACCATTTTCTGGATGTGTTTGGGGATGACAGTGCAGTAATAAATTACATCAGTAATGTTACAACTAAATAAACAATAATAAAAAGTACATGGTAGACAACTTTGAGGCAGCACAGTATTCAAGTAATGCAAAACCTAACCTTTGTCCTAAGTTATTCACAAATAACTGAAGACAGTGCTTCACTTATGCAGTCTAACTCGTGAGTCGGAATTGGGAGCAGAAGCATCAAAATCCACTAACAAGGCTGATGTAGACAGTTCCATCAGACTGTTCAGCTCTCTCAAACTGCCTCCAAAGAAGATCTAGGGTACAGTGGGGGGTGCCACCAGCTGGTTGCAGGTGGTCAGAGATTTACTGGGGACGCAGGCATGTTTAGGCCCTAATTAACCAAACAGTGACTACCATGAGGAGAGGATCCCACTGGGACAGGTCATATTTCACATCTATGGAGAGTCTGTACTAAATCTCTAATAACATTATTGGCAAAGAACAGGGTCACCTATTTAGTCTGCATTTATAGTCAAAACTTTTTTTTCCAATTGTTTAACCAGGTGAGACACATTAAGCTGAAAGCTTGCTTACAGGTGCAACCTGGGAGCACAGGGAAGTTAAGTGACTTGCTCAGGGTCACACAGTATGCAAGTAGGGGCTGTGGGATTCAAACCCAGGTCTCCAGATTTGCAGCTCAGAGCCTTAAACCACTGCGCCTATACTTCCTCCAATTCTTCAAGTTAAACACCCTTAGGAAACCCAAATCAACAACCTCTACTACTTATCCTCTTGCTGTGGCTAAATCTGATTAAAGAAAAAAACAGCGGAAATGTGGATGTGAGAAAGTCCTCCTCCCACTGGCCCTGGAGACAAGGACTCCTCTCTCAAACTTTTACTTTCACTCTAAATTTGATCTCCACTGTCCTTGTATCAGACATCCTGATTTCCACTTTGACCCAGAATGTGTTTCTGCTTTGCACAGTTATCTTGCAGCTTTAATTTCCTTTACTGAATTACTGGGTGTTAATCCCTCTCATTCCGTGCTCAGCAACCAACACTGAATTATTACCCATTGCTCCATTACCACTGCAATACATGCATACCAGAACATTCCAACAGAAATGCAGCATCTCATTTACAATAAGGTTCTGAACCACACTGCCATCAGTTTCAGAAGCTAAAAGAGCAATGTGTAGTGTTTCTAGTACTCATTCCTGAAGAAGGCATTATGATTGAAAATCATTTCTATCATTATATAATCTTTTTTTTTTTTGCTTGCCTTCAATATAGCTCTATTCTCTCTTATAAGATCATCAACTCTTGTAAGAATTTCAGTTTCTAGTATCTTTGTCCACTTATTCAAGGTGTTTTGTTAGCGGACCTTATGACTCAACAGTGGGGCAGTGTACTGGTACTTGGGAGATCCAGGTTCAGGAGTAACCATGGATCTCTTACTCACTGGACAGGTGCAAGGCTGCCATGTGATGCACTTACTGTCATAGGAAGGAGGACATTTCTGTGCAGCAGCCCCTGTGGCAGACGAGGCAAGATTACCTTAGGTGGGTTTTGAAGGAGAGCTCTGCCCATGCCCTTGGTAATCATGATGATATCCTGCAGGATGCTATTTAGGCACCTTTGTGGGGAAAAGGACAAAGAAAGAAAGTGAGTGTCTGACCCCAGCAAAAGAAGTGTATTCCATTTTTTCTTAAATCGTTTTGGCAGTTATTTCTTTGTATCATTTATAGACATAAACAGCATAGATAATAGGTTCCTATATTACATTAAAATAGCTGCAATTTTCTTTTAAAATGATTTCTTGCTTTCAAAATTGCCCTGTGTCATTTAATGCATATAAGGGGTCTCTCCCACTACAGCTGGGTTTATTGTACAACATCCCATGTATACTAATAGCAAGCCAACCACTAAGACACTGAGAAAGCATAAAATATTTTGTATATTTAGTTGTATTGTATTTACGTGTTTTACCAGGAGGAAAAGCACCATCAAACAATGCCCACTTACAAGGAGGTCCTGGTTAGGACAGGCAAATTAATGCAAAACATAGAACTTAGGATCAGAAGAATAACAAAAGTACATAGATTCAGAAAAAAAAATCCAGTATGGCATATATACTATGATGAATAAAAACAAAACTCAAGATCAACAATAACAAAACAATTCAGTGTAAACTCAAACATAATCAATGGCCATAAAATGAAACCTGATGTTGAGTTCAGCCTGCCTATTCACTTTCATTTTGTGTGCTAGCATATTGTTAAACTTTTAATTACAGTATTCATATTTTGAACTCGGGCTAAATAAATGTAATTTGCATTTAGTGTACATAAAATGGTGTGTTCAAGGGCCTCTTATAAAGAGGACTTGTGCATGAAAGTACGTGCCTAAAACTCATATTGTTATTTAACTGTCTGGTAGAACAACTGAAAATATGTGTTTTGTTACATATTTTTCTTTTCAGGCAAAGCCTTTGAAAGAAAGAAGGCACAGGCATTATTTGAAGGAGAATGACATGTTTCAGATAAAATCAAAGGTAGAAGATGAAAGCATAGAATGTTGATGGCAAACATAAACAGAAAATATAAAGTAGGCTGAAAATGAACCAGAACTCAAAACAAAATTAAAAATATATTCAATGTATTTTTATAGCCTAACTTTTGAAATATTAATATATGAAATATGTAATCACACTATATAGTGGTAAGTGATATATCAATATTACTCCACTAATGTTCCAAATGATGTATTGAGATATCAACATACTGCTGCATGGCAAATGTTCCGATAAGTTGTGTCTATCTCAAACAGATTCTAAGTTCTCATTTAAAAACTTGAGTTTATAACCTAACAGTTCAGAGTTATTCCTTTAGGAACATACTGCAATTCATTTAAAATATCTAAATTTGGACCATTAAGGCTAGGGACATATTTATTTATTTGACTGATTGATTGATTGATGGAAAGCAATGAAACAAAAGAGTAAACAGGGAGGTGAGGAGGCACTGTGGGTCACCTAAAAGACTGGAAATGGCACCACAATCTGCACAGGGTTGTATACAGACCCCCATGTCAGGGGAGGGAATGGACAAGGATATGATAGAAGGCATCCTTAGGATGGCAGAGAAGAGGAGATACTGTTGATGGGGACCTTAATATGCCAGATGTTAACTGGAGCACCTTTGTTGCAGCCACATCCAAGAGCAGGGTCATTCTCAATGCCCTACAGGTGACATGCCTCAGACAGCTAGTTCTGGAACCCACTCATGAGGGAGCAATCTTAGACCTCATACTCAGAAATGGGGACAGTGAGAGAATCTCAGCTCTAGAGTGGGTAGCCATCTGGGAACAAGTGACCACCAAATAGTGTGGTTCATGATAAACTCAGCGACAGAGTCAAGCCATACAAAGTGAGGGTACTGGACTTCAGGAGGGCTGACTTTGGCAAGGTGGGAGGAGTGCCTTACAAAACACTAGCAAACAGGTTAGAAGGTGGGGTGGAGCAACAATGGTGAAACATCAAAACTGCCATCACAGAGGCAACAAGCCTTTGTGTGAAACAAATAAATCAAAATGAAAAAAAAAACACTATGGTTCTCAAAGAGGTAGCAGTGAAGGTCTGGGAGAAAAAGATAGCTTTTAGGAAGTATAAGGAAACACAGAAGGAGCAAGACAGAGAACTGTACCAGTTAAGGCAGAAGGAAGCAGGGAGGAAGTCAGAATAGCAAAGACCAAAACTGAGGAAAAGATAGCCAACTTGTTTAAGAAGGGGATAAAACCTTTATGGGTAGATCAGGGAGCATAGAAAGACAAAGGGAGGGACAGTGAGACTGAATAGAATGGACGGTGGGTGGGCTGAGAGGGACAGTGAAAGAGCAGGGATACTGAATGAATACTTCTGCTCAGTATTCACAAAGAGGAGGAGGGAGGTGCCTAATCCAATTAACAGAAGCACCCTGGATAGGGTAATCGATCCCAGTCCTTTCACAGAAGAAAGGGTTCTGAAAGAACTCCTAAAACTGAAGGTGGACAAAGCAATAGGGCCTGTTGGGATTCACTGCAGAATTCTAAAGAACTAAGGAAGAACTAGTGACACCACTGAATCCTTTTAACAAATCATGGGAGGATGGTGTGGTACCTGAGGACTAGAGAGGCGGATGTGATTCCCCTTCATAAAAGTGGGAGTAAGACAGAAGCAGAAAACTACAGACCTGTCAGTTTGACCTCTGTGGAGAAAGTGATGGAATCACTTCTGAAGGAAAGAATTGTTGAGTACCTAGAGGTCAGTGGGCACAGGACCCAGGCAGCATGGGTCCACAGTGAGAAGGTCATGTCAGATGAATCGAATTGATTTCTTTGACTGGGTGACCAAAGTAGTAGACCAGGGAGGGCTGTGGACATGATCTACCCAGACATTAGCAAGGCATTTGACACAGTCCCCACAAAAGATTAATAATCAAATTAACCAGCCTGGGAGTGGATCCCAGGGTGGTAGCCTAGGTAAAACATTGGCTGGACAACAGGATACAGAAGGTAATTGTAAGTGGAGTCCACTATGAAGAAAGAGGGTTACTAGTGGGGTACCACAGGGTTCAATACTGGGTCCAGTCCTTTTTAATGTCTTTATAAGTGACATTGCAGAGGACTGAAAGGAAAAGTATGCCTCTTCGCAGATGACACAAAGATCTGCATCAGGGTTGATAAACAAGGAGGTATGGAAAGGATAAGAAGGGACTTGGCAAAGTTGGAGGAATGGTCAGAAGTATGGCAGCTTGGATTCAATGCAAAGAAGTGCAAAATAATGCACCTGGGAAACAAAAACCCAGGGAAGATTACACAATGGGGTAGTAGTAACAACAACAAAATGGAAAGGGATCTGGGGTAATCATATCAGATGACCTTAATGTTAGCAAGCAACGTGAGAAGGCAGTAGGGAGGGCTGGGGGATTCTTGGATGTATAGGGAGAGCATCTCCAGTGAAAACAGGAAGGTGTTATCTCTGTACAGACAGCTGGTGAGACCCCATCTGAAGTACTGCATCAGTTCTGGAGACTCCAGCTCCACAAAGACATAGACAGGATAGAGGCAGTCCAGAGGAGGCAACTAAATGGTGCAGGCTTGCAAGAGAAGCCATGAGGAGGGATTAAGGAGCTTAATATGTATACCCTCGAGGAAAGAAGGGAGGGAGCATGTTAGAAACTTTCAAATACCTCAAGGAATCATCGAAGTCCAAGAGGGTACCATCTTTCAGAAAAAGAGATGTGCAAGAACAAGGGGACACAATTTGAAGATAGAGGGGACAGCTCAGGGGCAATGTGAGGAAGTATTTTTGCACAGAGAGGTGGTGGGCACATGGAACAGCCTTCCTGAGGAGGTTGTGGGGTCTAAAACTGTGGGCGAATTCAAGAATGCATGGGACAGACATAAGGCAATTCTTGTGGGGGGTAGGAAGAAATAAGCTGTTGGTTAACTAGGATCTGCAGCTTATCCTGTAGGTAGGAAATGGGCAGACTGGGTGGGCCAAGCGGTCCTTATCTGCCATTAAAGTCTATGTTTCTATGATTGATTTTACATCAGAGCTGGTAATCATGTGGATTTGGCTGTGACCTGTCACTACATTTTCCATGTGTTGATTCACAATGATATACATCAGTTTTAACCAAAACATATTTATTTATTATTTTATTTACCTGACATACAGCAACACATGGAAACTGTATCAGCAACATTTACTCATATCAGCCTCACTGCTTAGAGACCTACAAGTGCCTCACAGTGGTAAACAGGGTGCAGAAGTGGAGTCTCTTTATAATGAGGAAAAGCACCAGGCCAGGGGCACATGATGAAGCTGGGGGAGTGTAAGAGAGATGTGGAGGGGGAGGTAGAGAGATGTGAGGAAATGCTTCTTTACTGAAAGGAGGAAGGTGGTAGATGCCTGGAACTGACTGCCAGCGGATGTGGTGAGGGTGGAAATATTTTGGGGCTAAAAGCATGCATGGGATAGATGTAGGGTAAATTAGGAAATGGACAAAAGAACCGGAGGAGGGAAGGTCACCGGAGACTAGCTAGGGTCTATTGAGACAGATTATGCAAGGGACATCTGGGCAGACTGGGTGGGCTTAGGGTGGTCCTTTTCTGATGACAAATTATATGTTGTTATGACGCTAAGCTTTCTTTTTAAAATAATCTGCTCCTAACCCTAACAGTTCTAAAATTTGTAATTTCTCAAGAACACATCATTGAAAAGCCTAACTTTGGTACCAGTACATCTCTTAATTTGTGTTATCATCTGATGATTACAAGAAATATTAAGGTTTAGTTAAGGAGAGTGAATGTTTCCTACATGATTTACATTTAGATAACAGATGTATAGCTGGTTAAAATGTCACAGATCATCATGACATAGACAAATGTGTAAACAAAATTCTGATTTTCTTTAACAAAAATTCCTAAACAAAGGTTCTTTTAAACTTTTCATAGGTTAATACAAGAATGAGATAATGGCACAATACAGTATGTCAGTAGTAAAATGTATCTCAATGTGCAGCTTTAAGTTTTGTAATACATATTATAGCAAAATATATTGCTAAAATGTGAAGGTTTCAGAATATAAATTGATATTTTGTAGGATTATCAGTATGTAAGCTGTATGGTCAGAATATATCAGTGATTGTTCCATTAAGTAGCAAACACACCCTTTTTAGTTACGGTGATTTTCTGAGTAGATTGTGATTTGTCTATGCAATTTAATTTTTAAAACAAGGCAGTTATATTTATTCACTAGGGATTTAGCATATTTTAACTGAAGTATTATGACTTAGTAATGAGAGACCGCTGATCGCTGTAGCCAGTTTCCACTCTGGCATTACAGTTCAGCGTAATTGAGTTCTTTATTGATGATGTCAGTATGAATGGTTTCTCTAGTTTGTTTCAAAGACACATATATATTCAAATGGTCCTTAATTAGTTAGTTTTCCAGTATGTTACTACTGTACTTCTGGAGTATTGGTAAACAGTGCTGTATACTGATCAAGTGGGGAAAAATAATGTAAGTGCCACTGTTTGGGATGATAATGGTGCAGTTTCCAGCTTGCACTGATTTTAGTGTAAGTAGGCAGTCTAATTATTAGGCTGATCAACTGATGTAAAGTGGCAAAAATCTTGCTTTCCTAGCCACAGAAACTGGTATGTGCCTCCTTCCTGATCAGTCATATCAATCACAGAAAATGAATAATGGTAGCAATCTGAATGCTAACATTATCAGAGCTGCTTTGTCAGTACCAGATATTTTCACCAGCATTCACGTTGATAGGGAAAAAAACCTGTGTCCATCTTTATCTGTCTATTTATCTAGCTCACACTTTGCCTGCAAAACACCTGTGCCTGCTTTACAAAACCCTACCTCACCTAAAGCATAGAATGCCACTCCTGCCCAACCCTCTGCTTCCCTCTACTCCCACCCCGACTTGTAATCCACCCCTACCAGCCTTTTACCCTTCCTACCTTTCCTCCCTCTAACCCTCCCCACTCCAACCCCCACCTCGTCTCCCCTGACAAAGCCTTCCTGGCTGCTCTTTCCCTTCTCCCTATACTTAAGAGCTTCCGGCCTCCTCTCTGTACCTGTACTTAACTAAGAAAAGAACCGCACTAAATCTAGTGTTGATAGTAATCAAATCCTTGAACTGTAAACATGGTTCTTTTCTGTGTACACCACGACTTGTAAATATTGTTATCTGTACCCACTGTTATGTTGGAAATTTCTACTTGAATGGTTTTGTAGTCTATGTAATGTATTGTCCTGTTCTGTCTTCACTTGACCTGGAACCTTCTGTAAACAAGCCTCGGCTCAAAGTATAAATCCTAAACTTCAATAAATGTCTGTCTGTCATGATAATAACTCCTCTCCCATTGTTGATTTCATGATAGCTGGTAAGAGAATAATGGGTATATGTCCATTTCAGATATGCTGTAGTCCACGTCCTTTTCTATAAATACAACCACATGGAGTATTTTGAGGCGCTAGCTTCAGCTATTGAAGTAAAGCATTTCCCAGCCAGATACTTTGTTTACCTTGTCAGTTTCCTACATATAATTAGACTGTTTTGAAGATGCATTGTTGTTTAGACTGATTGTGAAAACAAGGATTTAGCAAATTAGAGAAAACCTTTAATCAAGATATGATGCAAGAGCATAGCTTTGTTTCTCCGAAATGTTTTGAAGGCAGGTTGCTTTTTCTCAGTCAGTTGTCTCCTTTTTTAATAGACAGGATAAATCCAATTTAAGGTACAAAGCAGGTTGTTGATATTCCCCTACTGTGTACAGTAGTGGAAAACAGTTTCTTGTGAGAACTCTGATTTCTAGTGGTGCTCTTTAGTGCCATAAGTCTTATCTAAATCAGTAAGAAAACAAAATATTTAGATGAAACAAGGTCAGCTATTTCACAGTGATGAAACTGGGAGACTTTGAAGGAGTGTGAACTAAAACTACAGACTGCAGCTTTCTCATTGTGAATAATACTGCATCAGTAAATACACTCTTACTACTGTCACTTGTAAATAGTGCAAAGCGAGTGTTGTACCCACTTGCTGAGGATCAAAGAAAGACTTAAGAGGATCACATTAAAACTAACAGCACTTAAGGAGAATATTTAGAATTGTCAATTTGTAATGAATCTTGGGGTTTTTGTAGTGGTGTTCAAGTGATCAAAGCTGGCTTCAAGGCAGCACAGTATATCTTTTGCATGTGCATGTTCTGATTATTTAATTTCACTATTTTCTGTTAAAAAGTAAAACTTTAATGCAATTGTTATAGTACACAAGTGGACACAGTGAATAAGCTTTGCAAAGCAATTTCTTCATTTTCCTTGTAAAACTTAGCTCTCAATGATGTGCCTGTACGATATTTATTACTGAAAGGGTTGTGCAGGAGCTGAATAATATTTCTGGAATATTACGAATAGTAGGGCTGCAGAATAAGGGACTGTTCATAATCAGGAAAATATTTAGCTAACCTGCTGAAATTTAAAAAAAAAAAACTTCTCCCCACCAGGACCTAGTAAATTCAATCCCTGTCCCTTACCCTCTGTCAGCAGCTGATTTCTACATGCTTCCCCAGCACCCACAAATTTTGATATTATTTTAATTAAATTGTAAATAATACAACAATGTGCAACCAGCACAACCCAACAACCTTTGCAGTTGGCTACCATTCTTCATATAATTAAAAGTGTTTGCACTAAAAAGAAAAAAATTCCTATGTGTACCCCAGCTCTCCCGCCCCACTTTAGTAGTACCTTGCCTCCCCAGTGCCAAATTCTGAATTAGAGGGCAACATGCATAACCCACCCTCCTTCACGGCTGGCAGCCTTCTGATGAATGAAAGCACCTCAGCATTCCTCTCTGTAATAGTAAAACCAGCTGAGCACATGGTGGCTGTGCACTCATTCAGGACAGTTGCTTCCCAACACAGGTTTGGAGTCCTTCCTGAGTCAGGTCTTGGTGGGACACACTTGCTCCTTGAGGAATCAGTAATGAAGTCTGGAACCATTGCAGGTATAGTTCTCAGGGATTTGTGCTGCACAAAACTCCTCAAAGGGAGGAGTTGAATCAGCTTGCCCTCTAGCTACTTGCTCCTATGCCAGGAGACTCCTGGGGATTAGGATGAAACATGGTAGATCCCATTCTACACCTCTCCTACACCCCAGGTGTCTATTCAGCCTAACAGCCTGAGCTTTTCCTACCCATCATCTAATGTCAGGTCATAATTACATCTATTACTCAGCTGTCTCATGAGCCCCCAACAAAACTAAAAGGTTCATGACCAATGTCAGAAGAGCAGAGGTCCTATGCAGAGCTTAAAAGCTGACCAGAGGAGTAGGTGTGCAAAGGGCCTCAAACCCTTAAGTATTTTATGTACAGTTGCAAATGGAATCCTAAAATCTCAGCATAACCACCACAACCTACAAAATAAAACAACCCAAGTACTACTGCAATCAGAATCCTCCCACCCGCTCTCCCACACTCCACCAATCACACAATTTAAGCACAGCATTATGCTCTTGTGTGTGGATATGTCTGAGGATATTTATAGATTGTAGCGCTGTAAGCCAGTTAAAATATGACTTGATTTTGGTCCTGGACTGTGCTGAATTTACAGATTTTGTTTGCATCATAACATTATCAATATACCATATGTAGGGCACTACTAAAACCACTTGTTAGGCTAGTTAGGATACTCTTGTTTCTGTGGCTTTTTCTGGAAGTCTCACTGTTTGGTAAACTGTATATAAAGCAATAGTCTGATTTCCATCAGAGAAAGTCACAGTTGGCAAAAGAAAGCCGTTACACAGAATACACATAAATATGAATTTCAGGGCATTCCATTATTTACTACAGTCAGTGATGCTTATAACGGGCACATATATGTATACAGATTGTGCCCATTATACAGCATGGTCGCTATAACCCCAAACCAAAAAAATAGTCAAGCAATATGTTATGCAGGTAAAATACAGTAATCATTTATTAAGTGGATTAAGTGCATTACATTACTGTTCCCCAAAACCCAACCCAAGTTAGTGTCCAGAAACACACAGTGTCACAGCTACATAGAAACATAGAATTTGATGGCAGATAAGGACCGCTTGGCCCACCCAGTCTGCCCATTTCCCTACCTAATGGATAAGCTGCAGATCCTAGTTAACCAACAGCCTATTTCTTCCTGCCCCCAAAAGAATTGCCTTATGTCTGTCCCATGCATTCTTGAATTGTCCCACAGTTTTAGACCCCACAACCTCCTCAGGAAAGCTGTTCCATGCATCCACCACTCTCTCTGTGAAAAAATACTTCCTCACATTACCTCTGAGCCATCCCCTCTATCTTCAAATTGTGCCTCTGTGTTCTTGCACACCTCTTTTCTCAAGATGCTACCCTCTTGGACTGTGTTGAGTCCCTTGAGGTGCTTGTAAGTTTCTATCATGTCCCTCTCTCCTCCTTTCCTCAAGGCTATATGTATTAAGCTCCTTAAGTCTCTCTTCATACATCTTCTGATGCAGACCCTGCACCATTTAGTTGCCCTCCTCTGGACTCCCTCCATCCTGTCTATGTCTTTGCAGAGATTGGGTCTCCAGAACTGTAGACAGTACTCCAGATGGGGTCTCACCAGCTTTCTGTACAGAGGATAACAACTTCATATTTTCTACTGATAATACCTCTCCCTATGCATCCCAGCATCCCCCAGCCCTCCTTACTGCCTTCTCACATTGCTTGCCCACCTTTAGGTCATCTGATATGACTACTCCAAGGTCCTTTTCCTTTTTGTTGTTGTTAATATCTCACCCCCATTTTGTACTCTTCCCTGGGTTTTGTTTCCCTGGTACATTACTTTGCACTTCTTAGCATTGAATCTAAGCTTCCATACATTTGACCATTCTCCAACCTTGCCAGTCCTTCTTATCCTTTCCACCCCACTTTGCACATCAACTCTGTTGCAGATCTTTGTGTCGTCTGCAAGAGGCATCCTTCCTTCAGTCCCTCTGCAATGTCACTTATAAAGACATTGAAGAGGACTGGTCCTAGTACTGAACTCTGCGGTACCCCACTAGTAACCCCCTTCTTCAGAGTGGACTCTGCTTACTATTACCCCTCGGTGTCCTGTTCTCCAGCCAGTTCTTTACCCAGGCTACCATCTTGGGACCCACTCCAAGGCTGGCTAACTTGTATATTAATCTTTTGTGTGGGACTGTGTCAAATGCCTTGGTAAAGTCTAGGTAGGCCATGTCCACAGCCCCTCCCTGATCTACTACTTTGGTCACCCAGTCAAAGAAATCTATTAGATTCATCTGGCATGACGTTCTGGCTGTGAATCCATGCTGCCTTGGGTCCTGTGCCCCTCTGGCCTCTAGGTACTCAACAGTTCTTTTCTTCAGAAGTGATTCCATCATTTTCCCTATCACTGAGGTTAAACTAACAGGTCTGTAGTTTCCTGCTTCTGCCCTGCTCCCACTTTTATGAAGTGGAATAATATCTGCCCTCCTCGGTTCTCAGCTACCAACCCATCCTCCATGAATTGTTAAAGAGGGTAGTAGGTGGTGTCACTAGTTCTACCCTTAGTTCTTTTAGAATTCTGGGATGAATCCATCAGGCCCCATTGCTTTGTCCACCTTCAGTTTTCAGAGTTCTTTCAGAACTCTTTCTCCTGTGAATGGGATGGTATCAACCCCATATCCAGAGTTTTTTTTTGTTTGGTTTAGGTACCTCCCCTCTTCATTTGTGAATACTGAGCAAAAATATTTGTTTACTATCTCTGCCTTTCCATAGTCTCCCTCTGACACCCCTCCCTTTATTAAGCCTCACTATCCCTCCCTTGGTCTTCTTTCACTCCCTGATGTACCTATAAAGGGTTTTATTCCCTTCTTAACTGAGTTAGCTATCTGTTCCTCAGTCTGGGCATTTGCTGTTCTGACTGCCTTCCTGCTTCCTCTTGCTTTGACTGATACAGTTCTCTGTCCTGCTCCTTCTGTGATTCCTTGTACTTCCAGTGCTTTCTTTTTCTCCCTAACCTTTCCTGCCACCTCCTTTGAGCTCTTTTAAGGATGTTTCTTACTTTATGTTGAAGAATTCTTGATTGTCATTTACGCATCCTTGTTTGGTATGATGGGGCCTAGACCTTCTCTGCTGTTGCCAGGGCATTCCAGTTAGAAACCATGTCTGGGTGCTGCTCCATCACTCATCTGAGCATCAGCAAGGTGTGTTTACATCTGAAGTTGTAACTTTTATTTCAGCTACGAGTCTTTACCCTCTCTGTCTTCAGCGTCTGGTTCTTCCTCTATACAGGTGTCTCAAGGACCTGTGCCATGTCATCTATGCATGGCTCCTCCTCTGCATCACCAAGGCAACAGACAGCCTTGAACTCCTCCTCACTCATCGAAGGTGAGGCAGCACTTACAGTAATGCTTCAAAAACATGACCGAAATAGGTGGTTGATAAGTAACATTATAACCATGGGTTTTAACATGGGACTCTGTGGAGCATGACAAGTGGTTTCTAAGAAGTTCCCAATGTACCCAACTGCCGCATTAAGCAAACCACTACAGCTGGAGTGGATTGTACTGAATCTGCTTTCATTAAAACAGTATCTTCCTTCTAGACTTCATCAGTTCCTGTTGCTTATATCTGCTATAAAGTCATAATCCTCTGCTCATTATAGGACAACCTGTTGCCATGGACATTATTCTGGTGTCCACAGGCAAGCGTATATGACTTCAGGGCAGCAAAAGCAGTCTGAACAAGAACTTTTCTTCCAGACAGGCTCATCTTCAGGCATACTGTATACATTGTTCTCAGGCTTTTACCTGATCAGGCCTGACAAGCTCCATCTCTCCAAGTTTAATGTTCTTCTGGCTGTACCTTGCACATTCCCCTCCATTGAAGTGTCTCCAGGAGGGCTGCTTCTTCACCCTGCAGTGCAGTCCATTGTATTGACAAGGATCCAGTACCAACAGGCACTGGGACCCAGAGAGTCAGATGGCCAGACAGTCATATACTGTAGATGAACATGGAAATTTCTCCTTTGGTCCTCCACACTCTCCCTGATGCAAGTGTAGCCTTCTGAAGGGTCTTGTGCACCCACAGCATGTCTGTGCAGCAGCAGCAGCAAGTTTCTTGGCTTGGCCACAGGGGTCACTGTGGTGGCAAGATGACATCAACACTTCTCAACAAAGGTACACTGTCTGCAACAGCTACCCCAGGCTGACCTGCCTCCCAATGCTACAACTTGAGATTGCTTTGAAACCTGAGTTGGCTGCACAGCAACATGACCCACTGTTGCTGGACAATTGGTGTGGCTCATAAATTTCAGTTTTGAGGAATTTAGCATGATTTAAGTCCTGCAGCTGCCAGTTGCAATTGTTTTGGCAGAAACTGGAAAAAAGGAGCTGAAGCTGGCTCAGGGGATCAGGAAGGGAAGGGTTTTAAATACATATGGGAGAAGAGAGTTGTAGAGATGACATTGTTTGAATCAAGAGGGATGGTGGATGGAGGAACAATGGGATGAACAGACAGATGCACATAATGAGTACTTCTACTTGGTGCTCACAAAAGAAAGGTATCCAATACTGCAAGAGAAAGGGGTAAGGGTGAAGGGGGCAGAGATAACAAATAGGGTCATCCAAGAGGATAGAGTTCTGAACCACCTTAAAGCCTTGCGGTGGACAAGGCACTGAGAACAGATGGTGTACACCCAAGGGTCCTGAAGGAAGTGGCAGAGGTGTTGGTAGCCCTCTAATGGACCTCTTCAACACCTTCTTGGAGATGGGGAAGGTACCCAGGGACTGGAGGATGGCTCTTATGGTGCCCCTTCACAAGAGTGGACCCAAGGACCAACTGGGCACCTACAGACCGGTAAGCTTGACTTCCATCATGAGGAAGTTGATGGAGACTATTCTACAGGAGAGGTTGATAACCTTTCTTGATAGTAATGGTCTACAGGATGAGAGACAGCATGGGTTTGTCTCGGGAAGATCATGCCAAACTAACCTGATTGACTTCTTCAAATAGGTCACTAGGGTGGTTGGGAAGGCTATGCAGTGGATGTCCTGTACCTGGACTTTGCGAGGGCTTTTGACTCAGTGCCCCATGGGAGATTAATGAGCAAGCTGAGGGACATGGGGTGGGGAGAAACTGGTGGAGTGGGTTGAGAGCTGGTTGCAGGGCAGACAACAGAGGTAGTTAGGGGGGCACATCCAAGTCAAGGCCAGTAACAGGTGGGGTACTGCAGGGTTCAGTGCTGGGCCCTGTTTTATCAATGGCTTCATTGGAGACTTTGCAGAGAGGTCGAGTAAGATCAGCCTGTTTGTAGATGACACTAAGATTTGTGCAAAAGTGGACAATGAGGAAGGAGACAGGCACTCAGGGAGGATCTAGCTAAACTCAGACACTGGTCTAGGGAGTGGTAGTTGGGGTTTAATGCTAAGAAGTGCAAGGTCGTATACTCCGGAGCAAGAAATCCCATGACTAGCTACTGGCTGGAGGTGCTGGTAACAGCTTCAGAGGAGGAAAGGGACCTCAGAGTAATAGCCACAGGGGACATGAAGGTATCAGCACAGTGTAGGAGGGTGACAGCAATGGCAAATCGGATGCTAGGGTGTAGTGCCATAGGGTCCCCTCTAGAAAGGAGGAGGAGGTCATCCTGCACTTATATAGATCACTGGTGAGGCCACACTTGGAGTACTGTGTGCAGTTCTGGTTCCCATACCTCAGAAAGGATGTGAGATTACTTGAGGGGTGCAAGCGCAGAGGGCTCTGAAAATGATCATGGGACAGGGGAGTTGCCATATAGAAAAGATTGAGGAGCTCAACATGTATTGGCTGGAAGAGAGAAGGAAAGAGGGACAAGATAAAGACTTTTAAGTACTTGAAAGGCATAAACAAAGTCAGAGACAGAGGATTGTTTAGCTTAATGGGGTGAATGGTCACTAGGGGCACAGTCTGAAGTTGGAAGGGGAAGGTTCAAGAAGGAGATGAGGAGGCACTACATTACAGAGAGTGGTGGCAAGATGGAACACACTGTAGGAGGAGTTGATCGAACTGAGGACAGTGGATAGCTTTAGCGTGTTTGGGATAGAATCAAGAGCAGACTTAGTACAGACAAAAACACAAAGGGAAGATCAGGAAAGGGAAGGAAGGGAGAGGTTTGGATGGGGCTGGGGCAGCTGTAGTAATGTGAAACTAAGAGCTGCACAATCGCAGACTAATAGACCTGTGGTCCTTTTTCTGCCAGCAATTTTGTATGTTCCTTGTGTATAATCATACAATACAAAACACTTAAGTACAATACAGAGTGCATACAATATAAAAATGGCAAGTGATACTGTTAATTTCTGACATTGCTGCTAAAACATGAACATGAGGTAGAACTGTCTAACCATGCTTTTAATCTTGTTTTGAAGTTGATAAGAAAGAGACAGTAACCAATGGTTGAGGGATAGAGTTGAAGAATACTGTGGCTCTAAATGAAAATAATTTCTGACCAAAGGTTTTTTGACTTGTGGAATTTTAAACTGGGGTTTATCCTGAGACCTAGTCCCAAAGGAGTTAGAGGTTCTAGGGAATAGAAAGTTGAGTAGTGGGAAGAAAGGTCCCTAGAAGCCTTAAAGGCGTGATACCAATTTAAACTTTATTCTATTTTCATGAGAAGGAATGTTGGCCATGCTTACAGGATCACATCTGTAGGTCATGGGGAAGACCAGTGATGAATCTCTTATATATTGTGATATGTAACTTTAAGTTTTGAAAAGAGCTTTTCACTAGTGGATGAGTATATGAGAATACCATAATCCATGTTCACATGGTTAATAACTTCATATCCTGTCCTCCGTTCATGTCCTGTCCTCTTCAATGTGTTCAGCAGCAACATTGGAGAGCATCCAGGGCAAGCTGTATCTCTTTGTTGATGACACAAGTCTCTGTGGTAGGGTAGATAGTGAGGAAAGGATCCTAGAGATGCAGAGGGAACTACAAAGGGCTAAAGAGGGTGGCCTAAGTTGAAATTTAGTGCCAAGAGATGCAAGGTTATGCATCTCAGGAAAAAATAAAACAGGATAGAGTACTGGATATGAGGGTTAAACCAAGCACTACAGCAGAGAAAAGTGACTTGGGAGTCAGCAAACCAGTGTACCAAGGCCTATAGTAAGGCTAAGAGGATTCTGGGGCATAATAATGGCAGCTGTGTTGACAGGAGGAGAAAGGAGGTACTACTACCTCTTTATAGGACACTGGTGAGACTGCATCTGGAATATGGTGCTCTGTTTGGGAGTCCTCACCTAAAGAAGAACAGGGACAGGCTGGAGACAATGTAATGCAAGGTGACCATGATGATTCAGGACCAACAGGGCAGAGATCTTACTAGGATCAAATGAAGGTATTGAACATGTACTCATTGGAGATGAGGTGAGAGAGAAGGGATATGATAGAGACCTTCAAGTTCCTGAAGGAGTAAAGAAGGTGGGCTGCAGGGAACTATTTAGTAGGAGTACAGAGTTAAGAGCCTCGGGTCATTAGTGGAAACTGGCAGGAAGAAGGTTTAAGACAGATGTGAGTGTGGAAGTTCTGTGTTATGGAAAGGATAGTCAAGTCGTGGAATAGTCTGGCAGTGGATGTGGTAGGCATCAAGACTGTAAATGATTTCAAGCATGGCTGAACATAGTGAAGGGTTTGGTGGTAGCTCAGGTCGGTAGCAGTAGGGAGGGAGCAAGGCAGTGGACCAGGAAGAATAATACCTCATATGGACAGTAGATCACAGGGCAGATAGGGAACTATAGACAGACTAGCTGGATCTTTGGTCTGTCTCTGGCATCATTGTCTATGTTTCTGTGTGTCTGTATTCAGTGTGCCTTATTTATTCTACTGACATCTCTGTAACAATGTCACAACAATTTACTGGAAGTACAACTTGTCAGACAGACATATAAAGCTGATGCTCCATATATTAGAAATAATGTGCATGCAGGTATAAAATTATAATGGATATATATACTTTTGCTTTCTAAAAGTGTTCCCTGTATTTACTTAGCAGTTTGCTTGCAATCAAGGCTAATTGGCACACTTCCATTTAATGGATTTTGTTTGCAACAAAGGAAGGAAAAATGCTGTTCATATGAATCTTAAAAGGATTTGTGGGATGCTGAAATGTGTTCTTCAGGCCATAAATACCAAATTGCTTCCAGTATTTTGTTACTATAAATACAAGTAGCTAAATTTGAGTAGAAGAGTGTAGAAAGATCTTAAAAGTAGACTGTCTGAGAATGATCAAGTAGCATTCTGTTCCATTGTATTAACTACTTTTAAACAACTTACTGTACATGTATTAGCAAATGTTTCAGAGGCAGTAACATACCAGGCTATAAAGTATAGGCAAATAGTCAAAATTATGCTACTATTGTTCTGTTTTTACTTTTGTCACCAGTAATTTTACTGGTTTAGCAGTTATGGACTGGTGCCACGGGTTGAAGGGAAAAGGAGAGGGGCCACAGATGTGTTGATAGAAGAGGACAGAATGAGGGAGGAGCTACTAACACTAAAGGTGGACAAGTCACTGGGACGGACAGCATACACCCAAATGTAATAAGGAGCTGGCAGGGAGCTTGTGGGCCACTGCCAGGTCTCTTCAGTAGTTCTCTGGAGTCAGGCATTGTGCCACTGGACTGGAGAAGGCATGTGGTGCCCCTCCACAAGAGCAGACTGAGGGATGACCTGGGGAACTTCAGGCTGGTCAGTCTGACCTCAATCATGTGCAAACCCATGAAGACCATACTTAAGGAAAGGCTGGTATGGAGGAGAATGATCTGCAGGATGAGAAGGCAGTATGGATTGTGGGAGGAAGATCATGCCAAATGAATCTGATTGACTTCTTTGACTGGGTCACTGGGGCAGTAGACAGGGGCTGAGGTGGTAGACATCCTTTACATGGACTTCAGCAAGACCTTTTACTTTGTGCCCCACAAGAGATGGATCAGGAAATTGGCGGATCTTGGGATTGGGGAGATAATGACCAGGTGGGTAGAAAGCTGGCTGAGGACAGAACTCAGAGGGGTGGTAGGGAGAGGTTATCTAGCACCTGGGAAGTCACCAGTGGGGTCCCTGAGTTGCGGTGCTAGGGCGGTGTTGTTCAATGTCTTCATCAATGACATTGAGGAGGGCATTAAGGGCAAAATGTGCCTATTTGCAGATAACACCAAACTATGTGGAAGGGTGGACACAGTGGAAGGGATACAAGACCTACAGGAGGACCTCAGATAACTTGAGAGATGGTCAGATATCTGGCATCTTGGCTTCAATGCAAAGAAATGCAAAGTTATGCATGTTGGAACCAGGAACACGAAGACTGAGTACTACCTGGGGAGGGGTCTGGGTAACATCAATGGAAAAGGAAAAGGATCTGAGAGTGATGACGTCTAGTGACCTGAAGTACTCCTTGCCAGTGCAAAAAGGCAGCAGCGAATGCAAACAGGATGCTGGGGTGTATAGCCTGGGAATCAGTAATAGGCAGAAGGAAGTTATACTACCCTTGTGACGGTCACTGGTGAGACTAAATCTGGAAAATGGAATAATGTACTGGTGTCCATGCCATAAGAAGGACATCATCCTGCTGCAAAAGGTCCAGAGGAAGGCAACTAAGATGATCACAGGTCAGTAAAGTATGTCATATGAAGAAAGATTGAGGGCCCTGATTATGTACTCCCAGGAGGAGAGAGAGAGACAATGGACACGATAGACACCTTCAAATACTTGAAGGGATAAATATGATGGATAGGAGAGTCTCTTCAGACTAAGGGACAGCTGAACCATGGATGTTAGGAAGCATTTCTTGACTGAGAGGGTGGTGGCCAATTGGATTGCATTGCCAGAGGAAGTGGTTTAAGTGAAGTCAAGTGAGTAGCTTTAAGAGGACTTGAGATAGGCATAAGAGGAAACCATGGGGCTTGGGAGCAGATGGGGTGGAAGTGGGGACCAAGGAGGAGATGGCAGGGTCACTAGTGTAAGCTGGGGACCCTGCAATCTGAGCAGACTCAGCAGACTGAATGACTTTCTCCTGCTGGCTTTTTGTATATTCATGTGCTCGTATGGTTTGAAAAATATTACTGAGACTAACCAGTATAACTACAGTATGGTTACTAGCAAAATACGTGCTTTGTGTGTGGTTTTATATTTTTAGTACATCAAGGGTCTCCAATGAGGAACCTTAGCAGGTTTTGAAACAGAAAATCACATTTTCTTCACTGATGTTTTTGTTGGCATGTGTTATTATGCCCATTGTTTAGAACTATACTGAATAGTACATTGTGACTGAAACACAAAATCCATTTCACAGAAATAAATCACTTTTCAAATAATCATGGGGAACTCGTGGAACCTTACACAGAGGAGGGTATGCTAATTTGGAAAAGGAAATAAATTAACTTTGATAAATGAGATGGTTGGATGTGGTTAAATCGCATCTGACATCTGAAAAGTTTAATATGGCTCTGTTTGTGGGCAGTACTGTTTCAATTAGCACATGCTCTCTGTTTGTGTTCACCAATTCTTGGTCATCAAAGGCTTTGCAGGCACAAGCATCCCATTGCCCTTGGTAAAACGATGTTTGTAAACAATACTTGCAAACAACCACAGTGTTACTTGCATTTTGCATACAAAGTCATAGCAAAGCAAGAGCCTTGCATGTTACTAGAAAACCTCAGGAACTGTTTATTGCTCCTGTGTATGCTGTTTGCCTGACCCCAGGCTATTTTTATGTACTTTAACTCTTGTTTTATTGTTCATAATGTTGTATCCTCCCAGGTTGTGCCTGAAAATAGGTATTTACTTGCCTAGTGTACTCTACCCAGTAAACAAAACAAACAGATAAGCTAACTAATTACACTAAATTAGAATGCTATGGATTGTTATGTAAGTGCTGATGACTTTAATCCTTATTTCAGTGGGTAATGTCTACAGTGAAGAGGATTGCAATCATCTCTATTTTTGCCCCCTAATGTTCTACAATTTATATCTAAGTATAATAATACACCGATAATGTGCTTTTCAGTCTTCTGCAAAACGATGGCAGTTATCAGCCAACCTCAAATCTCATAACAATGAAAAACAAACTCTGATCAGAGCAAAAACAGCTGCTAATGCATTAACCTGCTAAAAGATATAGAATTACAATGCAGCCTGGGCTTTAATTTATTTGTTATACTTTTGTGATATTAAAGCAGCATTGCAATGGAAAAAGTTTTCCCCAAAAGTTAGTTTCAGCTACAATTAAGAAAAATGTTAACTTACCTGTCAAACACACTTGTCTAGATACCGTCTATATTTGTGCACCATGGGCTGGATATTCAAACTAAGCCATTCATGGCGCAAGCCCGCTAACAACAACCAGTACGCTGGGCTGTGGCTGGGGTGATATTCAGCGAAGTTATGCTATTGAGCAACTCCTTTGAATATCGCCCCGACCACAGCCACTGTACATGGTGCAGTGGAACTTGCACCACCGCCAAGTGGTCGAGTGGAGCATTCAAGATGCAGTGGCGCAAGTTCCATGCGCCATGCGCAAATTCCGATATTCAAAGTTGACATGCAAATGGGGCCATAATTCATGCAAGGCGGGGGCCATTTGCATCTACTTATAGCCCATTTGCATGCCATTAGCATGCAGGTGCACCGATCCCTGATGACTTCGCCTGGCTCTCTGCCAAGCAGCAGCCGTCGGGGACGCCTTCCAGCCCGATCACGGGCATGAAGTAATCCCCGACTGGCCGATCACGGGCATAACATAAATGAACCCCTCCCCACTGGCCCGATCGTAGCAGAATGGAGTTCACCCCCAAAACAAAATCCCTGGTGGTCCTGTGGACGCAAAGCCCGATCGGCGGGCATTAGAGTCAACCCCACCCCAAAGTGCAAAATCCTGGTTCATTCACATATCTGGACTGCCTATCGGTATGGGCTGCACGCCCATTGGCTCTTGCTCTGAACCACCGGGCATGCAGCCCTACCGAGCAGTCAGTCAGTGGGCAGCGGGCGGCAGGCAGGCGGGTGGGGTGCTGCCACCCACCGGCTAATGGGGAGGCGGGGTGAGTGGGGCTCCATGGGTGGGGTGAGGCCACTAGATCACCAGGGTAATTGGACCTTGGGGGTTGACTCTAATGCCCGCGATCGGGCCATGGTCCACTGGACCACCAGGATTTTGCACTTGGGGGTTGACTCTAATGCCCATGATCGGGCTTCGCGGTCCACTGGACCACCAGGGATTTTGCTCTTTGGGGGTGAACTCCATTCTGGCCATGATCAGGCCAGTGGGGGAGAGTTTCACATTATGCCCTTGATCGGGCCAGTGGGGGGTTCATTATTTTATGCCCGCAATCGGGCCAGTGGGGGAGTGTGTTCTGGTGCCTGCGATCGAGCTACCGGGGTTACTATTATGCCCACGATCGGGCTGCGGGGGCACAGGGAAGAAGTGGAGGCTACCCACAGGTGACAGCTACTGTGTTGCGCCCTGCGACAGCTCACCTGTGGGTGGCCCTGACACTTGATCCTTTTTGGGCTCAAAGTCGTGCAGGCGCAGGTTGAGGGTTGCGCCTGCACAACTCTCACAGCCTGGCTGAATATCGGGCTGTGCAGTTTATGCATGGTTCCTCCCCCCTCGGTTGAGCATGCCTTCATTAGCATTCGCTGTTGCTCAGCATGACTTGAGGGGCGCAAATGCCTCCTGCTGAATATGCAGAATGGAGATAGGGCTGGACTTAGCAGGCGCAACCCTATTGCACATGGCACAACCCTTTGAATATCCAGCCTCTAAGTCTTTTTCTTTTTGCAGTCCTAACCCTTGCCAGGTGTACAATGCTGTTTCTGTGCAAAATGTGTCAGCCATATTTTCTCTTGAGAAAATACAATTAAAACATTTATAAAATACTCAGATAATGGTGGAATTAGAAAATTGTACCACCAAATAAAACAGAAAGATGCCTGGAATCTTTTATAGTGGAAAAAATGTAGGGTCAAATTTTTGTCCAATTTCGTTGCACTGCTGCTTTAAATTCTGGACTTGCATCACAATAGTAGAAAAAAGAGAATCTTAAAGGTCAAGATAATGTAGAAGCAGATGTTGTTGGCTGTGTACATACAGTATAGTATACCCCTCAGTACAGTCACATGTGTTCACAAAGACACACACACACACAGCCACATGTGCGTATGCACACACATCAGCTGAAACACACACACACACACACGTAGCCATTACAACAGTTGTGCACATGCAAAGGGTGTTGGTTTAATTAAAGGTCTTAAGTTCTAGCAAGTACAGTAGTGTATTATTATAGTTGCTTTTATAGTGATACAGGACTGCCGTGTGACAGAGCGGTGCCTGGCTGTGGAGGTCAGAAAGGAATAATTTCCAGTGTTATTCTTGGACTGGGGTGGGGTTTAGGGTGCAGTGGATGTTTGGGATATCACTGGATGCTAGAGATATTGGCAGTGGGATATACATAGACTTTGATGGCAGATAAGGACTGCTTGGCCCATCTAGTCTGTCGTTTTCCCTACCTACAGGATAGGCTGTAGATCCTAGTTAACCAACAGCCTATTTCTTCCTACCCCCACAAGAATCACCTTGTGTCTGTCCCATGCATTCTTGAATTCTCCACAGTTTTAGACCCACAACCTCCTCAGGAAGGCTGTTCCATGCATCCACTACCCTCTCTGTGAAAAATACTTCCTCACATTGCCCTAGACACTTCCCCATCTTTAAATTGTGTCCCCTTGTTCTTGTACATCTTAAGAGATAGTGTGCCAGTAGACACTAGGGATAATGTAATTCTTGGATCAGTGAGGAAGGAGGTAGTAATTAGAGGCAGGTAAAACACTAGTAGATTAATCAGGATAGAGCAGCTGATTCCAGGATAGCCAAGCTGAGATGCAGTAGTTGATTTTTGTGGGTCCTGCTTTTACCCATCTTTTCTATGTATTTACCAGTATAGGTGAACTGAGATGAAGTATCTAGTTTCAGTGATGGTGCTGATTTTATGTAGTTTCATAGGTATCATAGGTATAACAGAGTCATATAGTAGACCAGTGTCCATTTGGCTCTTAATTTTTGTGTGTTATTTAATATCCCAATATATTATTGTTAATAAGGTAGCCATCAGATTTGATTTAAAGCTGTTCATATTATGACTGGCCACTACTTCCAAAGGAAGATTGTTCTAAATTTTAGTGATTCTTACAGAGAGCCACTGTTTTCTTTTCTTTGATCTGAATCCTTCCAGTTCTAGTTGTGAGGGGTGAGTTCTGGTGTTATAATGTAGACTTCTGTAATTTAACCCCAATATTTCCCATAACTGAGGATCAGTAGTTGCACAGTATACCAAACAAAATCGCCCTCAGTCATCTATATTCCAGGGAATACAACCCTAGATTTTTTAGCCTTGATTTATAATCAAGACCTTTTGCTTCGTTTATCCTATGGTTGCCCTTCTCTGAATTTTTTACAAGGCATTTATTTCCCTTTGCCTCCAGGGTACCATAACTGGGCACAGTAATCAATATGTGGTCGCACTAAAGATGTATAAAGTGGCAACAGTACTTCCTTACTTTTACATTTGTTTGTTAATACAGTGTAGAATGCTGCTTGATTTATTAATAACCTGCTAGCATTGTGATTTAAAGCTCAAATCATTATTCTTCTGCCCAGATCTCTTTCATCCTCTATCATCTTTAATATTTGCCCTCCTAGAGAGTAATTGTCTCTGTTTTATTTCAAAATGCATAATGCTGCATTTGTCTATGTTATATGTCAGCTTTTTTCTTTGCCCATGTTTCCAATTCCCCAAGGGCTAGTTGTAGGACATTTACATCCTCATGGATTTCACAGTGTGCCCCATTCTGGTATCATCTGCAAATTTGGATAGCCATGGTTCAGTAGTAGTTGCATAGAGGTAATATAGACATTAAACAAGCATGGTCCCAGCACCGAGCCCTGGGGCACCCACTGGTCACATCTGACCAGTTTGAGTTTATCCTCTAATACTGACTCTTTGATTCCTATCAGAAAGCCATGCTTCTATCCATCTAGTTGTTTTGCCATCAATACCAAGATCTATTAATGCATCAACAAGCTCGCCATGGGGTACTTTGTCGAAGGCCTTGGAAAATCCAAGAAAATGACAACCACTGGAAGTTTGTCATCCAAGGACTTGCTAACCCTCCCATAGAATTCCAACAGGTTAGTCTGACAAGATCTGCCCTGTATAAAACCATGTTGAGTACATTCAATATTATTTGTAGCTAGAAGTTGGTTCATTATGTGATCTTTAATAATACCCTTAAGAATCTTTCCCAGTACTGCTGTTAAACTAACAAGTCTGTAATTCTGCACCTTGTGCCTGGGTCCCTTTTGTAAATAGGTACCATATAGCTTGTCTCCATGCCTCCAGGACCAATCCTTCATCTATTGATTTTTGATAGATGGTTGTAACTGGATCCACCAGAAATTCAGCTATTTCTTTAACAACTCTAGGATGCAAGCCATCCGTCCTTGGGATTTATTTTGGTCCAGACTCTGTAGCCTTTTAAGAACATCCACTCTACTTACACTAAGCCCAATGTTTGATATCAGATCTAAATGCTTTGTTTTGGATGTGTTTTACTGTTGAAAACAGAAATGAAGAATTTCTTATACTGTTCAGCCATTTTGTCTTGATCTGTCTCTATATTGCCATTAAGATCTTTTAGAGGTCCAACTGTTTTACCTTCTCCTTCATATTATTTATATATGTATAAAACGACTTGTAATTATCGTTTGCCTTGCCTGCCAATTTGTACTCATGCTTTGCTTTGCCTCCTTTATACTAGTTTTTGTTTGTTTGAGAATATTTTTATATAAATCCCAGCATTTTCTATTTCTACTTTCTTTTGCCTTAATGAACATATAATTTTCTTTTAATTAACTTTTCGACTGGGGGTCATCCATGGTGGCATCTTGTTTTTGTTCTCTCATATTTGTGTATTGATGAAGTAAAGGTTAACCAATGTGTCTATCTTTTTGTCTTAAGGTTCCACATATTTTGCAAAGATTTGTTCTTAATGTCCTCCCAATCCCAATCTGCCATATTACTTTTAATCTTGACAAAATCAGCCTTGTTATAATTATAAATTGTCGTGTCCACTGTTTTATTTCCAGCTTGCCTTTGTATATGAAACTAACTATAGAGTGGTCACTGGACCCTAGTGGTGGTAATACTCTACAGTCTTGATATTTTCATCTAGATCACTCAAAACCAAATCCAAATATGATTTCCCTAGTATTTTCGGTTACATACTGGATCATTCCTGTTAGGGCAAAGACTTCCAAATAGTTTTGCTCTGAAGTAGTTTTGGCCTGCATTATGTCCCAATTTATACCAGGGAGGTTTAGGTCCTCTAGTATAATATTATTGTCTGTGTCTTCTATAGCACCCACCGTATACTTTAGCCACACAGACTAAGGTTCAGCTACCTTATAAGTGCTTTCTGACAGTATTTCAATGACCGCCACAGCAGGGGCTTGCTATAAAGGGCACTGACCCAGAAGTTGTTTTCTGGGGTCATGGCAACTTCAAAAGATTTGCATATTAAAAAGTTAAAACTGTATTCCAGTACGCAAAAGATTTATGTATTAAAAAGTTAAAACTGTACTCCAGTATTTTAAGTCCTCTTCTTGTGATATAGATGTAGGTCTGTATATCAGTCCTATATTGATACTGGCTGCACATGGAGGGAAATATTTACCCATATGGACTCGGTACTATACCATTTTTGGGTGTCTCTAATTCTGAAGTGATAAACTCAGCAATATATAAAGCCACTCCTCCGCCTTTCCTTAGTGTCCAGTCTCTATGATATAGAGTGTAACCTGGTATGTTCTTATCCCAGGATCATCCTCTTCCCACCAAGTCTCGGTAATGGCACAAATATGTATATTGGAATTTATCATAATGTATAGAAGTTCCTCTATCTTGTTATTCAGACTCCTAGCATTTATTACTAAACAATTCCAGTTTTCTGAGGCTCAGTGTTTACTACTACTTTCCTTTGTTAAAGTTGCCCACATCCCCTTTACTGGTAGTTTAAACCCATATCTATGGCTTGTCTTAGTCTCGTGAGAAAATTATTTTACCCTTCTTGTTTAGGTGTAGCCATCCTGTGCATATAAACTCTGATCTCTAAATATTTCTCTGTGTTCTAGGTATACATAACCTACCCTAAGACACCATCTTTTCATCCATCCATTTAAGTTGTTTATCTTCATTTGTTTAGAAGGTGTAGCCCTAGGTACCGGAAGTATGCCCGATATAACAAGATCACAGCTTTTTCATGATAGGTCTTCACCTATTTGTTTGAAATCCTCTGGATATCTATCAATTGTCTTTACCTATATCATTTACCCCTGCATGTACTAGGACTGCTGGATTTATAGTATGTTCCTGGAGACACTGAAGTACTTGTAAGATATCACTGATACCTGCCCTGGAAGTACACTGACCATAGTATTTTGATTTCGATGTTGATGTATCGTGTGGTGGGTATATCTCAGCATAGAGTCTCCTATTACTAATGCATCGCGTGGGTCAGTTGCTTCCACAGTTTGTTCTATACCAATACCCTTTTCCTCCGATTAGTAGGATCCTCCTCAAAGTGATAGTCTGTAGTGGGCATTGGTGCTATTTGAGGGCCTGATGAAATGTCATTATGGCCAATATCTAGAGTTAGTGCATTAAATCTGTTTGGAGTCAGGATATTTGAAGATCCTCCTATATTGCATCTGCCTTTTTTCATGTTTGTTTTGGTCACCATACACCATTTGTCGTGATCCCTGTTTCTACATCTGCAGATATGTTCATACATTTTGATTCTGCTGTATTTACATAAGCCGTCGATAAACTGTTCCAAATTGCTAATATCAAGCTGAACCTGCACCCTTTGTTGCAGTGTAATGATTTCAGCCTGTAAGTCCTTTACTAGCTTGCATTTGTTGCATTCAAACCCTTCAGTATCAACCCCTCCGCATACATAATACACGCAATACACAACTTCATTATGAGATGTTACCTTTAATATATTTGTTTCAAATGGTAGTCCCTGTCCCTGCTATCCCAGTGGACACAGCTGACCGCGTGCCAATGTGTGCCCTGCACTCGCTTGCCCTGCTCACAGCAGGGGCTTGATATAAAGGGCACGTGACCCGAGGAGTTGTTTTCTGGGGTCTGGCAACTCCAAAAGATTTGCGTGATTAAAAAGTTAAAACTGTACTCCTTCTATGCATCTGCCACTCATACATGGCCAAGGCCACAGATATTTGGAGCCAAAGTTAAAACAAACCCAATAGGTAGCTTTGTAGTTCTATAGTGGATGTCCCAGAACTACAAGCTCTCTTCCTGCTTTGCAACAGGGGCAAGGCTCTCATTTTAAAATATGTCCTCACAGCAGCAATGTATCTGTCACCCACCGTATACTTTAGCCACACAGACTAAGGTTCAGTTCCCTTTACCAGTGCTTTCTGGCAGTATTTCAATGCCGCTCGCAGCAGGGGCTTGCTAAAGGGCACTCAACCCGGAAGTTGTTTTCTGGGGTCGTGGCAACTCATGAAGATTTGCATATTAAAAAGTTAAAACTGTACTCCTTCTATGCATCTACCACTCATATGTGGCCAAGGCACAGATATTTGGAGCCAAAGTTAAAACAAACCCAATAGGTAGCTTTGTAGTTCTACAGTGGATGTCCCAAAACTATGAGCTCTCTTCCTGCTTCCTGCTGTGCAACAGGGGCAGGGCTCTTGTTTTGAAATCACAGCAGCAATATGTCTCAGTCACCCAGTGTATACTTTAGCCACACAGACTAGTTTGACACTGCATTTCATCAGGATACCACAGCTAAGATGCAATATTCATTTTCAGTCATGTTTTACTCAAGTTTTTCAGTGTATTTTTCCCTGGACAGGCATGCTGAGATGCAATATTTCTTTCAGTTGGGTTCTGCTATTACATTGTCTTTTCACTAGAATAGAGTATGAGATGCAATACTGTATTTCATTTTCAGTGTAGTTCTTCCTACTTTGAGCCATTTTACAATGCATTTACCAGCGTAGGGCAGGTGAGATGCAATGTGTCAATCTCAGTGTTATCTTGCCTTTTACCAGTTGTTACATAGAGAATAATTGATAGGCAAATGTGTGTTTTATAGATTTTTGTTTTCACACCGAGGTTTATGAGGGCATCACACACTGAGGGTATGAAAAAGAATCCATCAACACATACTTGCCTATCTTTATCTTTATAATAACTGGGGATCATTTTGTTTCCTAAGGAAACCGGTTATATTCGCTGTTATAACCCACGGGTTATAACGGTGAACACCGCCTTCTTTCCTTGTGCACTTAGTCCAGCAAGCTCTTCCATCCTCTGTGCCAGCCACCGGCCAGTCCTTCGCTACCGGATGCTGCTACTGTGGTAAGTTAATTTAAAAAAAAGTAGTAGTAAAGGCCCTTTAGTGTGCAAAAGTAACAAAGTTAACAAAATCAGTAAATAAAAGTAAGGAAACCTTTTCCTTCAGCAGCCACTTCCGACCGCATACATATACCGAAATGTCATAACCCGACCAGACTGCACAGGAGGATGTGTTTTATTTTATATAGTTGCTGTAAGAATGATCCCCAACAATTATTTAAAATAAACCATGGGGTAATGTGTTTGAGGATTTTACACACACCCCTTGGCGTTGGATGGTTAAATAAACCCCTCCAGCTTCGCTCTTGGGGTTTATGTAGCATCCAACACCTCGAGTGTGCAAATCTATTAAACACACCACCCCAAGCATTATTCTATAAATAATTACTGGTGCAGAGAGTTTTTATGTACCAGTAGTTTAAAAGAGAGGTCTGGTTTCATTTTGCTGTGACAGGAATGAGAAGAGTAATTTCAGGTCACTACCTGTTTAGCACACTATATTTTGATTTTCTTGCTCTTTAATTAAGTCTTGTCTCTCATTTTGGGAGGGTAGCCTGAATCTGTTTTCCATTAGTTTTCTTTTTTTTTTTTTTTTACAAATTCTACCGTGACTCACAATCTGCGGACTGAGTGAATGCATCTGTGAAGACTTGCTCACACAGCACTGAGAGTGCTAATGGTAACTGGATGTCCAGGTAGTCTTGAGCCACTACGTCCTGCTCAAGGACAGTGCTGCAGACAGAAAGTTGAGAAAACACCATGATAACAGATTTCCTGGTTACAGCATTTGAAACACAGCTGTAAACTGTATATTAAAGGGGTCACCCATAATTATAATGTATTTATCCACAGTAGCCCAGTGGAGATGTAATATCTCATTTTTGCAGTATATTTACTCCTGATAGCTCCTCTGAGATGCAATATCTAATTTTTGATGGAGCCATGTTTTACGATTTTTACAATGTATTTACCAGGATAGGCCAGTTGATAGGCAATATCTCATTGGGGTCCTGCTGTTACACATTTTACACTGTGTGTATCCAGGACAGGACAACAGAGATGCTGCATCTAATTTTCAGTGGGGTCCTGCATTTACACATTTTACAGTGTATTTGCAGGATAGGCTAACTGAGATGCAATATGTCATTTTCAGTGGGGTTCAGGTTTCACCCATTTTTACCATGTACAGGTAATTAGCCAGGATAGCCCAGCTGAGATGTAGTATCTTGTTTACAATGGAGTCCTGTTTTACACATTTTTACAATGTATTTACACAAGCTATGTGGAGATGAGATGAAATACTTTGTTTTCAGTGGAGATGCAATATCTTGTTTTCAGTGGGGTTCTGCTTTACCCATTTTTTAAATGTATTTACCCAGGATAGGCTAGCTGATGGGCAATATCACACTGGGGTCCTGCTTTTACACATTTGTACATTGTGTTTATCTGGTAGAGAACAGCAGAGATGCCATATCTCATTTCTGTGGGGTCCCAATTTTACTTTTCATTTAGCCAGGATAGCCTAGCTGAGATGCTGTATCTTGTTTTCAGTGGGGTCCTGCTTTTACTCACTTTTATTATATATTTACCCAGGATAGCCCAGCGAGAGGCAATATCTCATTTTCAATGGGACCTGCTTGTACACATTTTGCAACATATTTACTCATGATAGCCAAGATAAGAGGCAATATCTTATTTTCAATGGGATCTTGTTTTACCCATTTTACAATGTATTTACCCAGAATAGACCAGTTGGCAGACAATATCTCATTGGGATCCTGCTGTTATACATTTATACACTGTATGTATCCTGGACAGTACAGCAGAGATGCTGCATCTCATTTTCAGTGGGGTCCAGCTTTTACACATTTTTACAGTGTATTTACCCAGGATAAGCCAGCTGAGATGCAATATGTCATTTATTGTGGGATTCAGATTTCACCCATTTTACCATGTATTTAGACAGGATAGCCCAGCTGAGCTGCAGTAGTATCTTGTTTACAATGGAGTCCTGGTTTTATACATTTTACAATGTATTTACACAGGCTAGGAGATGAGATTAAATACCTTGTTTTCTGTGAGGGTACAGCGGAGATGCATTTCTTTTTGGTGGGGTCCTGCTTTAACCCATTTTTACAGTGTATTTATCCAGGATAGCCCAGCAGAGATGCAATATCTCATTTTACAGGGATCTTGCTTTTACAGATTTTATAATATATTTACCCAGGATAGTTGGGGATGCTACTGGAACGTGGATGCAGGAGAGTATGCAGTGGCAAGAGGTTTTTTGTTTGTTTAAATGTACAAAACTAAACCTATGAGTGAATGCTGGGAAAATTCAACGTTTCTTCATAGCTTCACTTTTCTTGACATTTTGACCCCAAATTTTTAACATGGAACCCGTATTCAGATGTTTAGTGTGAAGCCAGCTGGCTGGTTCAGCAGCAAGGCATCTGTTTGTGACAGTGATGCCTCGAGTTTGGGAATGGACCCAGGGGTCAGAGGGCCAGCCAGGGAGTGGAGGATGGAGCATGTGAGGACTGCTCTCCTCCTCTGGGGGGAGGTTGGGAGTGTGTCAGCGCATGGTCATCCCTAGCAAAGGCCAGGGAATGAATGGCTGCTGTCACCGTTGAGTTGGAGGGCAGGCAATGTTACTCGAATGTCATGCCCCCTGGGACATAGCATAAAATTGTTTTCACTGCCCTCCATGATGCCCCATCCCACCGGCACTGCACAACTGGTCATGAGTTCTGACCAATGATGTAGCTGCTGCAGTCCATTGATTTAGCCAGCTCCATGGCCCCACCTTGGGGGTAAGCCAGGGGCTCTCCAAGTGCTTCACTGCCAATGGGACCCTGAACATGTTTACATGGAGTTGCCTAGCCTGATGGCCCCACCCAGAGTTTTAAGCCTCAATTGATCTCTGCTTCAGTAAATCCAGAGGATGGGTGGTAGTTCTGGCAGGTCAGGGCAGAACCTCAGGGTATGGCAACACACAAAAATGTCTAATGTGATACTAACTGGGGTAGTGCCATATGTTCAGTCTGAGGCAATGACAGTACAATGTATGGTCACTATGTGCTGCTACATCCCCATATTCCAGACAGGTAGTATGCTCTGGTCAGAACATTCTAACACCGGCCCGTGGTACAGAGGGTTGAGCGCTGGATGCCACACCTTGAACCACGCCAGTGACCTGGGTTCGAACAGACTTGGGGCACCGGGCTGGCACGGGAAGGAGAGGATTGAGCATCCAGAGAACTGCCTCCTCTCCTGGGGTGGGTTAGGGAATAGCCCTGCTCTGTAGCAGTCCGTGTGAAGACCAGGGCACTATAAGTAGCGGCACAGGAGGGTCTCAAGAAAACTGGAAAAAGCCCGGAGTGCACCGGATGACGCTTCCACCCTCCACACCATCAGGGCCTCGGTATCTCCTCCTCCTCCACAGCAGCACCCCCAGGGCCATAAAAGTAATACTGTGCTGGGTATCCCTCTCCGGTGCCTTCCCCCTTGAAGGAAGAGGCCAGCCAGCAATGGAATATGCTGGGACCACTCGGGGGGTCGGCTGCAATCTGTGGTTGGGGGGTTCCTGAAGAGGTTCGCCAGGGTTAAGTGGGGCACTAGGAGGCCCGAAGGAGAGGTGGGGTATAAAAAAAAAAAAAATAGAACATTCTAACTGTCATAATACTGGTCAGAGCCAGCCATGCACTCAGACAACTCTGAATATGGGGCCATAGACTTTTATGACCCTCACATTATAATCTGTTTGAAAAATGGCGCCTGTCATGTTGATCATGTGGGTAAGAAATGGGCTGTGTTGCACATTTGGACCCCAAATCTGCAAAATCACAAAGCCATGAGTAAAGTCAATATATCCTCACAACTTTGTTGTTTTATTCACATTTGACCTCGCATTTTCAATATATGTTTTTGGGGACTCCACCATATGATCAAGAAAGGTGGAATGTTTCAAATCCAGTCTGAAAGGCAATTTCACAAAGCTTACTGAAAAACATGTTTAGGAGGATTTGAAAATTACACCTGCCATGTCTATGATGTGGGGTAACAGTAGGACTTTGTTGAAAATTTAGGCTCAAAATCTGCAAAACTCACAAACTTATGAGGAAACATTGAAAAAGTCAATGCCTCCTCACAACTTTGCTGTTTTTGAAGTTTTGATATCAAATTTTCAACATAGTCTTGTTGTGACCCCAAAAAAACACCTCATGAGCCAGGTAGATGAAATTATTGAAATCCTGTCAGAAATGGGATTTTGCAACGTGACTGTGAAAATTTCACCTACCTGGTTCATGAGGAGTATAAAAAAAAAAAAACCTTGTTGAAAATTTGGGGTGAAAATATTTAGAAATTAAAAATTACGAGTAAAAGTTGAAATGCATTGAAAAGCCATTAATCAAACTTACCTTGTTTTCAGTCAGTTTGTGGCTAGCATTGCAATCAGTAGGATGTTCTGGTAAGAGGAGGAGTTCATCAGATAGGTAAGTGAGGGTGCGGGTGTGAGAGGTGATGGGTAATGACAGGGGCTCAGGTGGGGGTCTAGAGGGTGTGGGGACAGAAGATGTTGAGGGACCTTTTTTTTAAAAAGATGTTGTGGGGATGGGGTTAAAGGGTGGGGACAGAAGGCAACACAGAGGGAGGAAGTGGGAGGGATTTGGTCCATTTCAGGGAATGAGATTAGAGGGTGAAGGTGGGAGACCATGATGTAGAAGGTAGGGAACAGGGCGTTTCAGGATTGGGGTTAGAGGGTGGGTGTAGAAGACCATGCAGAAGGAGGGGCAAGAGGATTCGGTCTGTTTCAGGTCTCAGTATTAAAGGGTTGGGATGGAAGATAACACGGAGGAGATTTGTACAGTTACAAGCACCCTAACCCCATAGTAGTCAGTGGGGTCAGGAATGGAGAAGAACCAGCACTGGTATTACTTGATCCCCAACCTCCAGGGCATGCAGGGGTTGGAAGCAGGAGGCAGCACCAGTGGAACCTCTGAAGACCAAGGAAAAAGTGATGAAGGGAGAAAGAGTGAGAAGAGGGAAGCACACTGATTGATGTATACTCATTATGTGCTTTAACTCCAATGCTTGGAACAAACATTACATGATGCATTTGTTACCCAGTCACACTTTTCCAGACACATTATATTCTGTCCCCTCCATCAGCAATACATCAGCTTATAACATGGGCACCTTAAAATTTATAAACCATTAGTGGACTGACTGTGCATTAGCCATACATTAATCTCTATTATACCAAGTGAGTAGGTGTTAGCTGAAATCCTACTCATGTCTAGCTGTAAGGTATATGGATCTGGTAGTTGGAACTTGTTGATGTGCGGGAGTCCCTCTCCTGTGTGGCTGAACTCCCAAACTCTGTCCCCTCTTGAACCGAGTCAGTTACGGCAACAGTTGCTGGTTGCTCTGTCCTCTGCCATGGCTTTCAGCATGTTGCTGTGGTCACTGCGGAGACCAGGGAGCAGGTCCCGTCCACCCAGATGGATCATGGAGGAGGAGTGGTCACAGAAAGGAGAGACACTGCAAGCCCCCTGGAGCCAGTCCTTGGTTTGTGGCTCAGCAACACGGTCGACTCGCAGATCTGCAACAGAATAGAATGAGGAGCAACTGGCAGACACACAGACAGGT
Source organism: Neoceratodus forsteri (assembly GCA_016271365.2). Lineage (NCBI taxonomy): Eukaryota > Metazoa > Chordata > Ceratodontiformes > Ceratodontidae > Neoceratodus > Neoceratodus forsteri. The sequence continues at coordinate 629,545,116 of CM028133.1, read as the reverse complement.
ACTGTTAGAGCAAGGAAACCTGCTTATTTAGAGAGACAGCGACAGAAAGGCAGCCTTGTCTGTGGTGACATGACAGGTTGCAACAGAGGAGCGAGTGTTGAACAGTGCAGAAAGAGCGGGCAGTGAGGCGGAGGTGGTGTCTGATACCCAACAGTCTGTTCCTCTTACAGAAGAATGGCCCGGTAGCATTACAGAGCACCAGTTCTGTCTCTTGTCCTGTTCTATGCTGCTTGCAATGGAGAATGTTCACTGCTCGCCAGTACCAACAAGTGAGGAACGTGTGTGTGTTTTTGAAAAATAACAAGGACTAAATAAGTGTTCAAACTAAGAAAACTAAATGAGTGTGAGAAAAGCAACAAAATAAAGCAAAGGAAACAACAGAATCACTGCAGGGACTACTTTATTGAGTGGCAATTTAAGTGGAAAGATACCAGAGTCAGATGGGACACTTTCTGATATTTCTGAAAAAGTAAACAAAATTTTGAAACTTGTCCGAGCCCATGTTAATAGTGCAATAACCCACTCAGGGTGTGGGATTACTGTGGATTAATCAGCCCACCTGGGTGCTGAGGACACTGGGAGGCTTACCCTCATGCCTCTCAACACACCCAGGGTGTTGATTGATCCCCAGTGACCCCACACCCTGTCGTGGGTTATTGCTTACATAGCTCTCACTATGCAGGAATAAAACTGAATTTCAGAATGTTGAATTCCTTATGTTAAAGACATTTGAACAAAGACAATCTCTTTGTCCCTTGAGCTTCATTTGTCCTGGCAGCTTATAGAGTACTTGCTGATAAGTCATAATACTCTGGGTGTAACTTCCGAATCATGTATGTGATGACAAATTGACATGTCATAAGTAAGCATTATAACCACAAAGCAGGTATAAGCAGCAGGAACTGATGCAGCCTAAGAGGAAAAGATTCTGTTATAATAAAATGCCACTACCAAAATAATGTTGGTCTTGAAATTCAGATTAGGGTGAAAATTCATGTAACTAAGTTTCAGTGATGCCAACAATATTTTTTCTGGAAACATGAACATCAAATGTTCAGGAATGACCTTAGGTTGAGTTGCTGTCTGTTAATTTAACCCTATCATATTATTAAACAAAACTGTTTTGTTTTGTAAATTTTTTTTATAGATAACATTCTAATTGTTGTTTTTGTTTTCATGCATACGGTTCCTAGCTGTTAACCCAACCCTTTAAAATAGTCAGCCAATCAGAAAGCTTAATTTACAATCATTGCTTTATATCTTTATGTGTAACTCTAAAAAGCTAGGCAGTTCCAATGTTAATTATTCTTGCCATCAAGCTTATATTTGTTTTTCAATGTGTGTTTATATGATGTTTTAAGTAATACAGTAGTTCCATAACATACCAACCCATTTTCTTTTTTTTTTTTTTGTGAGAAATGTTCAGGGTAGAATTCTGAAAGCTATGATGTGTTACACGATGTGCATTGAGTTCTTTCAGTGCATGCCCCAGGTACATTATGACTAGGCACAAGGCTGTAGGTTGAGTCCTTATGTCATCTGGGATTCGGAAAGCATATTAATATTGCTTATTCAGGAGTTTCAGACACAGTGGCTCAATTAAGCAATAAAGGCCGCGACAGGTGTGGTATATCATGGAATATCATCACACCTCGGGTGGTTGAGCATGACCGCAGGCTGGAGTGCATCAACGACAGAGCATGATATCCCATGATATACCACACCCTGGAGTGACTTGTTGCTATTATGAACAGAGTTTGGAGTTTTATAAATAAAAAATGAAACAAACAGGTTTTAAATGTTTTATGAATGAGTTTTTGGGTGGTGTAGGAGTACATTTTGAAGAAATAGTTCTCAGACAGTAGAGAGCAATGAGACTGGTGGCACGGAACTTTTTGAAGCCGTGATGATGTAGCCGATACCATCACAGCTTCAAAGAGCTCTAGGCAATCAGATTCCTCTATTTATAATTGTAGGTTCATAATATTGCTTATTCCATTCCCAGGAGTGTGTTATTGTGTTTATAAAATGGGACAGTAACAAAATGTCTTAACTAAATCTGGTTCTTTTAATTATTTTTATTTGTAAATAGCAGCATTTATTCCACTGTGGCAAAGTACTTCTGCCTATGCTCTCCTCCCTTACTTTATAGCTATTTACTGATCAGGTTTTTATTAGGGAACTTAGCCTTCAAACTGCTTGTGTTTTATGGTTTTATTGTGAAAAGTTTGTATGTTACCTGTGTTTCACTGCTGATGGCGCTGCTGTGATTTTTGTAGTTTGTGAAGCTGGTTTGTGACAAAGACACTGAGTTTGTAACTACCGTGATTAGGCTTCAAAGTTTATGTGTGACCAGCACAAAACAACCAATTTTTAAACTCTGGTGACCATGGCCATGATATCAGTGTCTGAGAGAACTACAGGCTTTATTGTATTTGTAGCATTGTATTGTTTTACTGCTGCTGATTTTCTGTTTGAATCAGAAACTGTTCCTGGATTGGCATGCATATGAATATGTGAACATACAATTGAGCCAGTAGAGAAAGGCCTTGTGGTTTATCATGTCTGCTTGAGTATAGAAACCCTCTGTGTCTAATGAAGGATCTCACCCACTTCAGTATTTACTTCTCTTTCCTGTTGATGCTCTCCTTCCTGCAACTCCCCTCCCTTACATGCAACTTTCCCTTTACTCTGTCCCAACCTCTCTTGGAAGCGGCCCACTGTCTTCAGGGAGACTACTTCCTCCAACAACTCATTCCACTTAGCTACCACCCTCCATGAAAAAAGTGCCTCCTCAGTTTTCTCCTGAATCTTCCCTAACAGCTTGAGGAAGGGTCCCTTAGTGGTTCTGTTCCCACTAAGGATGAAGATGCCTCAAAGCTCACCCTGTTAAGACCTGTAAGGTACGTGAAGATTTCAGTCATGTCAACCCTCTCCTTTCTATTCTCCAGGGAGTACATGATAAGATCATCAAGGCTCTCTTCATATGTTTTGCCTTGCTGTCCTTGGATTATTTTGACTGCCCTTCTCTGTACCATTTCCAGCAGGTTGATGTCCTTCGTTAGGTAAGGGCACCAGTACTGCATGCTGTACTCAAGATGTAGCCAAACTAGAGCTCTGTACAGTGGCAGAAACTGCTGCTTGCTTGTAGTGTGCCGAGTTCTTCAGATCACTCATGAGGATCATTCCCAAGTCCTTCTCCTCCTCTGAACTGATAACCTTCACACCACCCAGCCAGTAGTTGATTTCCAGGTTCTTTGGCCCCAGGTGCCATATCCTATGCTTTTGATGTTGAATCCCAGTTTTCAAATACCTGATGCAACTTTGGGAATGCCTGTTACAATCTGTACTTAAGAATAATTAAACCTATTTTCTGAGACACTTATTTATTTGCAATTTGTGACCTACAATGCACAGTAAGCTGTGATAACTTATGTCCAGCTGTGTCTTGGGAGTGTGTTAGCTGAATCTGTTTTTTTTTTTTGTTATGGGGAATGTTGGCTAGAACTCTGGGAAACTCTTCTCCCCAACTCTTCTTTGATAAGTGCCATGAGATCTGTTAACTTTCAGCTGAAAGACAGTAACCAGAGATGGGCAAGAGGCCTCAGAATAATGCCTCTTCTGACATGGTTGGTACCTCAGAAGTACAGCGCTTTCCTCATACTGCACTACAGTGTGAGCTACGGGTATTGACTAAGTACCTGGTTTGGGGCTAGAATCCACAACCTTCTGATCTTCCTACCCTGGGAGGCAAGCATGCTGCCAGTGGTGCTGAGCCAGAGACTGGCATGTAGTAAATCTTCCTCTGGCCCGATGAAGACACTGCTAAAATCAATGCATAGGTATTTCCATGTCTGATATGGTCAAATGTTACATTGTTTATTGTTTACTGTTTCATCATGTATAGGTAATTTGCTTTCATATAGTGAGTTTTCCATTTACCTTGGTTGTTCTGCTTGTTATTTCCCAATCCCCTTTCCTTTAGGCCACATCTGTAAATGAGGTTCTTGTTGATCCCTGTGCTGTTTTCCAGGTTAAATACTTTTGATATATAAATAAACCTTGTGTTACAGCACTGAAATATAAATTAGTAAATATCATAAGTATTCATTTAGCAGAGGGCTGTCATCACCAGTACTATGTCTGTCAGCAAGCATCTGGCTTAGAATGAACTCTACAGTAAAACTGGTAAAGCTGAGAGAGCTTCCTGCTTAGTGTCACAAAAAATTGTATTTGGATCTTTAGAAGAAACCTTTTAAATTCATTCTTCCCTTTTAAAATTCAGATTTTGAAGAAAAGTACAATGTTAGTCAGCTAGAATTAGGCTGGTCTTACAAAATTGTAATAGCTTTTGAATAATATATGACAGCTTGGCTGCTGGAACTTTACCTTGCATTTAAGGAAGCTATTCAGATACTGTTACCTACTAGCTGAATTGAGTTATTGTGCAGTGATGTATAGTTCATTGTGTATTACTCTGATATGTTTTATTGCTATGTTTTGTATAATATTTCACTGTCTACTATGTATTTAGTCTTATAGTGGTCCACCGTGTTGTCTGGGTTATACCAAAATTTTGTTAAACCATATGTCTGTAATATACTCTGTATTTTGTATGTAATCTCCTGCGTTGCAGCCTCAAAATAGGTATTTGCTTGCCTAGTGCACTTATCTGGTCAACAAAAGCTAGATAAATAAATCAGTAACATAATTGTTACAACATCTGGAAAACATTAACATTTCTGTTTTCTGTTTCTAAGGCATAATATGCTTTTGTTATGTTACATATGATACACAGTAGAACATACTATATGTCTGTGTACTGTGACATGGTATCTTATCCCCATCACCGCAGTACCATATAAACTATACTTAGCTACAGTGAGTAACAGCTAAGATTTTTACAGTGCCTGGGAGGGGTGTTATTTCTGCATGAAATGATTACTGTAAATAAACCACTAACAGCAAATACAATATTTCTGATGAACAGCATTCAATTATTGCCTGACAAGTGAGGAAGAGTGTTTTGTTGTGTTGTGCTGCACCACCATGCCTACCAGTTTCTGACACCCAAACACATACCAGCTGTTAATGTGTTCATACCACTACAGCAGACTGTGTACAAACAGCAAACATGCCCACTGCAGAGCATGTGTGCTGCCAACACTCTTTGATATGCAGTAACAAGTCAACTGGTGTTTGCAGAGGCCCACATGTCAATAACTTAGTTGTTGCTTTCAATCTCCTTAAGTAAACTAGTTGCCTTGCTGTAGATTTGCACAGATGTGAAAGTGTTTGGGTGGACATATTCTTCTTCCTTTTAATATAGTTTTTTACTCCAGGTGGCCCAACAGAGATTCAGTATCTTATTCACAGAGAAGTTCTGCTTCTGTCCAGTTTTACTGCTTGGCAGGGGGTGGGGGGGAGTAGCACAAGGAGATGGAAAAACTTGCCCAAGGTGACACAGAGTTAGAACCAGAGAAACATAATTGAAACAGAAAAAGATGCACTGGCCCATCCAGCCTGCCTTGTCCTATCTATGATATGATGAGAGTGCTCTAGTGGTCACCCCCATGTAACCTCCCTTGTTATCACCAACAGCTTTATATGCCTATCACATCTTCACTTGAACTCTCATTGACCTGGCACAGACCACCACCTCCAAAATGGTTCAGGCCTGCACCAGAAACCCCACTAAGAAAGGCTTAATGAATTAAATACATATTCCCTAGAAGAAAGAAGGAACAGGGGATATGCTAAACATTCAAATACCTTACAGGTATAAACAAAGTACAGGAAGGAGCATTTTCCAGAGAAGAAGATGCTTCAGCACAAGGGCCACACTATGAAGATGGGAAGGGAGGAGAGGCTGGGAGGAAATGTGAGGAAGTACTTCTTCATAGAAAGGCTGTTGGATGGTTGGAAAAAGCCTGCCAATGGAGGTGTGGGGGCTAAAATGGTTACAGGATTCAAGAAAGCGTGGTGTTAGGTATTTTGCTGTGCTCTGTTGGACACCCTCTGACTTCATTATTATGATCTAACAAACCCTTAGTTACCTGCAGGGAAACGAGCTCTGTGGGGAACATCAGGAGATCACTACACCATAAAAACATACAATACCCTCTTATAGGTTCTAGAACTGAGAAAAGATAAGAAACAGAAGCAGTCATATAGCAACATAAGATTCTTTTATCATTTTACCTGTTTGCCTATAGGACCGTCATCATACATTACATACTAATTATGTAACTTATATATCCGGAGTCTGGTTCTCTTAAACACTACAGTGTCATGTAGGGTCTGCCTGTAATTTCCTTTGAAGATGGGGCATGGGGAAAGGGATTTTATACCTTGATAAGATCTTAGTCTGGTGATAGATAGCCAGCTCATGTGCATGTGATGATCGCACTTACTTTTACTTCTATTGGTCAATTTGGGGACAGCAGAGTATTATTCATTGCTCCTTTGAATGCTATAATTGTAGCATTCAAATCATAAGAATATGCTTATGTCAATTCATTGTTCTTATGGATGAAACATTTTGTAATGCATCATCATGTTTTCTGAAAGGTCTATTTATATATTTCAAATAGATAATCTAGTTCCAAAATACCTGTGGCAGACCCTAAAATGCCTGTCACACCAGAAAGACCTAACCCTGTTTTCCCACGTTTAGGTCTGAACACCCCATGGTGTTCTGTAGAATACTGCCCTGCTACAGGATCTTGAGCTCGTGTTTGAAATGCAGCCATAATGTTAAGTAGCACTACTGTATGACATTTAGAGCTGTTTATTTTAGAGCAGTGACCAAATTTGGCTATGTTCCAGTTAGATACATTTAAAATTACAGGCACATGCATGTAATTTACATTATTAATTAATGCACCTGGAAAAGAAATAGCAGTTAGGCCACTTTTTGGGCTGGGTTTAAGTATAGAGCAATTTTCATTATTTTCGAAACAGTTTTAGAAATTATATTAAGGTAAATAGCATCTGTAATGATTGTATTCAGTTGACAAGAGTCTTCATTGTGATGTTATGAAAACGAAGGCAAAAATCGAATTTGCCATAATGCTAATGTTACAGAGTCCAGCATGTTGTAAGTGTACATTTTGGATTGCAGGGTTTTAAATTGATTAGCAGTTTTTCTTGGGACTATACTAACTGTACAGAAAGTATTTATATAGATTTTCTAGAAGTGCTGTGTTTGTTAAACACAGTGAGGCAAGAGCTATGCATTTTCACAAAGATTTAGCACTTTTTGCAAAACGCTAATCAATTTTAGAGTTAAATAAATCCCTGGATTGTTAAAGTTGCATTAGAAGCAATTTGAGTGTTTGGCCATCCTTTAAAAGTTTATTTGTGAAGGTGGACCACTTTAAAAGATTTACCATTTAAAAGTACATTAGAATCAGTGAATGTCCACATAATGTCTAACTGCTAAACAAGAGGGTTAAGAGCAGTCACATTGACTTGAAGACGGATATCAGAACCTTCATGTGTTATGTAATAACATTTGGAAATCAACATTTTAAAAGGGCCTAGGACGGATGGCTAGAGGTCAAGGGATCAACCAAAAGATGAAGTGAAGAAACTTCTTTACGTCCTGGTGTCATTTGGGACTTTCTCTGGAGCATCTGGATCTGGGCTTGGGATTGACTTCACCTGAAAGGAACTGAAATGCACCATGTCTTGGACTGGTTCGGGGTGGAACTGTATCCTTTTGGTTGGGTCTCCTTCAAGGTATAGACATCTGGGAATGGCTCATGGTTCTGGAACAGACATCTCCTCTGGTCAGGTTCTTGGATCAGACCTCCTTGACCCAAGCTTGGCAACAGGGTCACGAATAGGTAGGCCTGGAATAGGCTTACCCAGGATTGCCTTTCATTCATGGATTTTGGCATTTATTGTTTCTGATATCTAAATACAGAAAACAGGTCATCTGTTAAAAATACATGTCCCTTCAATAAGTGGGTAAGGGGTTATACAGTTGTATACTTAAAACCTTTAAACAGCTTCAACTGATTTGCATGGCACCACTTCTCAGTTGGCTATGTTTGTTTTTGGCTTAATGCTCCTAGGTATTAAGTAGTGTGGGGCCCTGCTGCTAGATCCTGAGTACATATCTGGTATGCTGTAAGTTAGTTTAGTAACATGGCACTATGAAACCTAGACATGTTGTACTGGAGCAGAATCTAAATTCTGCCATATTATAGTTAGTGAGATATAAAATCATGGGGATGTGCCTAAATTGCACATTAATTACAAGGATACCGGAGTGATAATGCAACCAGACCACTAGTTGGTCTGTGTTTTTACGTTGGACATTGGGTGCTTTTTTTCCTCTGTTGGGGAACCACAGTTGGAAACATGATAGTGCTAACAATGGAATAATGCTGTCTAATAGTACCAGTTTGAAACTTGAGCACAAAAATTTGGGTTTATGAGTGCAGTGTGTTTATAAGCCTGTATGTTGTGCTTGGGCCTAGTGTATAGACAGGGTACCATTAGGTGGGGCTTATGTATGTTGAACACATAAAAACAAACTGTAAACAACAAATGGATTATTTGTAGACGCTTTCTTTCTGTGGCTTTGGAGAAATATTGGTATGCTTCCTTTATTTCTGGATCTGCCAGCTATGGCTTAGTCAGGTCCAGAGGAACTTTTGTTCTGTTGTTTGCAGCTACCATAGGTGTTGCACTGGAAGGGAGCATGATTCATATCTCCCCCAATCCGAGCTCCTTCTTTGGTGAAAGAGGCAGCTCAGTAATTGTAGTAATGGAAGGGTTTTGTGTGAGTTAGCCAATGCTGGAGCAGAGGCCAGGCAATTTAACCACAAAAATGTTGGCAATTTTATTTGCCAATCAGTTAGCACATTAAAGGTGTGTGCTCAATAGATACTGATGGGGTATCTAGAGTATCCCCATGTTTTTACACTTTTAGCAGCATTACATTTTAAAATAGTCTACTTTATACATTACCAGAGTAGGTTTATGGGATATTGAGTATTATTGCCCTCCCGGAGAGGTGGGTCTTATGTCTTGCTTCAGTCCTTGGCTAGAGGGACCTTTTCTTCCTGATAAAGGAAAATAAAACAGCTACTGTGCCATTGGCAGGGTGATGGTGTTGTGGCTGGCAGCCACACCTTACTTGATTCCTAAAATCAAATAAATTGAAACAAATTCAAAACCGAGACAAAAGACATCTTTTCTCTCTGTTTTAATTTACAAGAACGGTCTTAACTGAGTTACATAAAATCGCTCTACATTTTAGTTACATGTTAAATGAGCCACACCATGCCTGTAACAAAAAGTGTTAAAACAAGTCAAAATGATTAGGAGAATTTCCCTATTGATTTTGGATGTTATTCCTAGATTGTATGCCCCTTGGTGTATCTTATGGGCAATAATAGGTAAATTAATTTGTAAACAATAACAAAAAACAGAACACAGTTTTAATATTTTTCCTCTTAGCAGTTAGAACAGCATAGCAAGTAGAGATGCAGCAATTTAAATTCCGTGGGTGAAGTGAATGCGAGATGGGCACTTCCATGTTGCCACACACCATGCTAGTGGGTGGGCAATACAAAGTGTTCACTCGGCCTGTCATTACCACTTCACGTTAAGGCAGAATGGCAATGTGAAGTAAGGCAAAGTCACTGTTTTTAATGGACTTCACGTTCCTCATTATGATCCTAAGTGATCCACTTGGTGTTTCAGATTTGGCAACCCCAGACATCACGTGGCTTACAGTACTGTAAGTCACATGCTCTTTAGCTAGGCAGGAAGGAAGCGAGTCATACAAGCAGACACTTTTACTTTCTCTTGTGCAGACAGAGAGAGAGGAGTGTGTTTTGTGACTGCTGATACTTTGAGATCAGAGCGAGGAGAAGATTTAAGTTTGATTTACACCCAACAGCTTTTTAAAAGCTATATTTTTTGTCTTTTCTGTACTCTTTTTTACTTAATTTGTTCTTTCTGTAAATTTTATTTTTCTTACCTTTTAAGTAGTTAGTTGTTTGTCCCCCGGAGCAGGACCAGCACCGCCTCCTGTCCTGACTCAGAGGTAGTTGAACCACCACCACCACACCAAGTCCAACACCAGGTCCTCTGGAGCAGGATGTGCCTGTTCCCTGGGCCCAGGTGTGGATCCCATCCTGTTCAGCACCATGACCAGTCGGCTGTCAGTTCATCTGGCCCTCCCTGCCTGGATCTCCCACACCTCTGTTGTTTGGCAGTTTTTGACTGTGTTGGGAGGACAGCAGTGTGGTCAGGTGCTGTCTATGTGAGGTGGAGGCACCGTGACCCCGGGGACTCACCTGGGGACTGGGGTCCAGTACACCCATATGCTCAATCACCACCAGTTGGAGTGGCAGGCTGCCACAGAACGTAGCCATGCCTGCACCTGCTGTCCATTCTGTGACAGAGGGTGCAGCTGTGCATGGCGGCATCCCTAAGAAGAGGAGGGCCACAGCAGAACCTGCTGCTCCACCAGGATCGCATAGAGGCCATCAGTTGCAAATTATGTCAATGCTGGAACTGCTGCTGGATCACCGTGGATCCCACATTAGCTGTTTTTTTCTTCACACCATGTGCCCCACATCTTCCTTGCTGTGTTTATAAAATGTATTCCTCCACCATCCCTGACCCTTGTATGTAATTATACCTTTTTTGTTGTCTTCCGTATGCATGACACTTTGTATTCTGAGCAGTGCAAGTATACTGTGCTAAACTGCATGTGTGCAGTCAGTCTTCTTTCCAGTCTGTGTATGTACTGCATACACTGTCCAAATCCTGACTTAAAAACACTTATTAATGAGTACAATGATGGGATAATGAAGCCTTGAGAGATGCTACAAAACAGGCTTACAATACATCCAAGTAACTAGTAAAAATTAATGTTGTGATTTGTGACGTAATTGTAAATTGTGATTTGTGACCGTGATGATGAAGAAACACGAATGCCTACAGCTGTACTTCCCGGCTCCAGTGAGGTGTGGCACAAAACACCCTGACTTAAAAACACTCATTAATGACTACAATAATGGGGTGGTGAAGCATGGAAAGATACTACAAAACAGGCTTAAAATACATCCAAGTAACTATTAAAAAATTAATGTTGTGATTCATGACGTGATCATGAATTGTGATTTGTGACTGCATTTGTGACCATGATGATGAAGAAGCATGAATACATTATGGCTGTACTTCCCAGGCCCGAGAGTGTGGCACAAAACTCCCCAACTTAAAACACTCATTAATGAGTACAATGGTGGGTGGTGAAACATTTGAGAGATACTACAAAACAGGCTTACAATACATCTAAATAACTATTAAAAAGATTAATGTTGTGAATCATGACATGATCATAAATCATGATTTGTGACTCTATTTGTGACCGTGATGATGAAGATCGTGATTTATATCCACGGTAACTCGGATGATGGTCCTGACTTAAAACGCATATTAATGAGTACAATGTTCATGCAGAATTATGCACCACACCTGTCCAGCACTCTGAAGGGAAGCCAAAGAAACAACTGTGACTTAAGTTAGAGATGGAGATTGGGCCCTAAAGAGATGCAAATGCACAGACAGATTAAGATTGTGCTACACCGAAGAGATGCAGATGCAAAGGCACACCACCTAACCAGTGCTTACCATCAGAAATTCAAATCTGGAAAATAATTCCTTTGCCGGTTGGGGCAGGCCACGGGGAGCAGTGTACTGCACTGCTGCTGTAACAGTCACTAGTACTAGTAAAGATACCACAAACAAGTACAAAAATTACACAGCTGCAGTGGATAGCAGGTTCACATTGCTGAAATTATGTGGCACAATAAAGGTGTCTGATTTGATGACACACTTCACACACATACCTCACACACACTAAGTAATCCGTAGCAAATTGAAAACTTCAGTAATATAACCACATATTTTAAACAAACTAAAAATATGCACTGCTGCACCACAACAATCAGCAAAAATGGCAAGAATTATTGAAACTATTACTGTGTGTACATTAATACAGTTATACAAGAAAAATATCACCAAAACAGAAAGCACTGTCTTTTCTCCAAGTTAATCTACCTACACCACAGATACACCACTCCCCAAAGCACACTTCCACTGTCTCTTAGAACACAGACTGAATATTGTACATTAACTTTCAAAATCCACACACAAACAATAAATGCTTAATGTTATGAGCACAGCAGGGTTTCCTATAATCGATGAACTAAAGTTTTGGCAAAACAAATGACCCCAAAAGGCTTTTTAACAGCTTTTAGAAGGTTTGAATCACAGAGCTCTCAGAGCAGATTGTCTCCTACAGCTTCATACACATACTACCCCAAACTGAGGTTGTGCAGAACAATCTAAAGCCCATGTGACCTGAAATCCCATGAATCACTGCAAAATTCACCTTTGGAGCTTAAAAACAGAGTAAGGCAGAGTACATTGTTTTCAATGTACTTCACCTTAAGAATTGGTGGAGTAGTGGTTTAGGAAGGTGAGTAGCAGCTAGTCATTATTTTCAATGGACTTTGCTTACCCATTAACATCGGCACATCTCAGCTACATTGTGGAGCATTCCAAGAAATTCACCTTCACTCCACAGAGCGAATTGAGCCACATCGCCTACTACTAGTAACAAGTGACCTTGCTGTCTTTTTTCTGTGAGCTGTCAAAATAAATGGCTTGTTATGGATGCTGGGGCATTAGAAAATCCATGTCTCCCCTCTGATTGCCTTGCCTTGCAAGGGAATCACATGTGAATGGTACTGGGGGAAAAATAAATATAAGCGTGGTGATGAACCTTTGTGAAGAAAGATCATACACAAGAGTTGGCATTTTAAAAGATAAGCCAAAGGGTATTGGCAGCAATTCAGGAGAAAATGACTCTTCTCCTTGTTTGGACAGAGGACAAGCATGAAGCGTATACTTCGTTTAAAAAAAAAAAAAAGTGGTAAATTTAAATATCACTAGTTAATATGGGTTCTTGAAACACTTACATAAAAAGGAAAAAGAAAATTGTTTAGCCAGGACAGGCACACCATGTCCTAGCTTTAGTGGTATGGGAATACAAGGAGGTCAAATAACTTGCCAAAGGTCACACAGTATGTAAGTGGGGCTGGGAGATTCAAACTGAGGTTGCGAGGTTTGTATCCAAATGCCATTGATAACTGCATTGTACTAGAAGTCCACAGGAGATTTATGCTTCCGTGGCAGACATTGTATTTGGCAAAAAAATAAAAATTTGCATAGTAAGCTGTAAAATGAAGTAGCTTATTAAAATGGATGGGGCCTTTTTGTTTAAACATAATGCTTTGTTTATATTTTAACCATATAAAACAAAATACAGGAAAACATATAATAGCATTTAAAAAAAAGCTTTGAATATTTTAGCTTTGGATAAGAGAGAACACAGCTGTGTTATCAACTAGTTAGTCACGCCTCCTGGCCTGGCTAGCTGCCACGACTGATGACTTGGTGTTAGGCTGACGTATCAGCCATGCTTGTTTAATTTGTTTTAAACGCATTTTTTTCTTTTGAAAGGAGAGAAACCAAAGAAAAACTTTAAAGCCAACCAAGGCATTTCAAGCTGCTATCAAACCACACTTAAATTGCAAGTTTCTTGCACATACTTAATCTTTCTGTTTCATACACCAGACTGTCACTAACTCCCTTTCATGTACAGCTCAAACCAATTACAACATCCTTTAGGACTTTCCTTTCCTTCACATAAACCAACCAATCCAATCCTCTCTCCAAACAAGTCCATTTTTATCTTAAAAAAATGTGAATAGGGTTTCTCCTCATATCTTTCTAGGGACTATATTTATAAAACAGTATGCAGTGATACATTCTCCATGGCAGATGAACTCTCCAGCATGCAGTTTATCTTAACTAGCTCACACATACTCTTGATGCTGTAAAATCACATACAAGCATCTTCACTGTTTCATTTAACCAAGAAGAAAAAAAACTTTTCACACTGTTCATATTTACATGGCACTTTCGAAAACTGCTAGTTTTCAGAACATTCAGATAAAACAAGAAAGAAAACCAATTCATTTTTAGTTTGCAGTGTGTATTTTATTTTGCATGTTTTGCTTTGAGCTATCAGGTTCAGAAACTAGAAAATAGGATCTTAGAGTAAAGAAACAGAGAGATTAGTTTGACTGGCCAGTCTGTTTTAGAAAGAAGAAGAAAAAAAGATATAGAGGTACTCTTTAGTTTTGAAAGATTACATAGGATAGTTATGTGAGAAATTATGTAGCACAGTACATTCAAAATATTTCAAGGTTGATAAACAGTACATACGGCAAAAGTATTTACATAACCCTTTTCAAATGCATTCAATATCTTACGTGACTAGTTTGCTGTTTACTAACATAATATTTCCTTTACAGTTTGTTCTGGGGTGAGGGCTTGCTGGTGACTGGGCTAGGAGTGGAGGTCTACCAGAACACATGTGCTCCAGAGGGATGGGAGTTCCTTTTCTCTGGCATCATGCCTGGGGTTTCCAACACTCTGAGTAGGCTGGCTCTTTGGCTCATCATTGATCTTTTATCATCCTTCGATGAGGAAAGATCAATGGGGATATGTACAAAAACTTTTAAAATGACCCTTAAGGAGTGCAAACTTTTCTGGTACTTTTTCCACGGAATTTACATTTTTACATATCTCTTTGGTTGCTTGACTACAATTTTGCTTCAAGGATACATTCACAGTCTTCAGTGACTGAATCCTGGAATACAAATCTGAAACAGTTAACCCCTATGATCCTGTTTTCCTCATCACATGGTTAGTATCCGAATACAGTGGGCACAGGCAGTGTATTGGAGCACTGTGTGAATGGGCATTGGAAGCAAAACACCCCATTTTCCATACAAAGTCAAAGGTTAGAAATACCTAGTCTAAGCACTAAACTACTAGCTGTTCTATTTTTAATGGCCATTTTGAGAGCATCTTCCATATCCTGCTCACCAACAGAAGTAAAAAGTGGATAGATCCACCCTTCACTCTATGTCTGAACAATTTGCTCGCTGTAGAGAGAAATTGTTTTACCCCAAATCTTGTTCTAGTCCTGTCACGGTCACCAGTTATGTTGGGTATTTGCTGGGTTTTGTTGGACACCTCTGACTTCATTATTATGATCTAACAAACCCTTAGTTACCTGTAGGAAATGTAGCCCTTGGGGAATGTCAGGAGATCACTACAACATAACAAAACATACAATACCCTCTTACAGGTTCTAGGACTGAGAAAAGATAATAAGAAATGGAAGCAGTCATAAAAGCAACATAAAGTTTTTTATTGTGTTACCAGCTTGCCTATAGGACAGTCATTACTCATTGCATACTAATTCACGTGACATACGTACTCGGAATCTGGTTCTCTCAAACACTGCAGTGTCATGCAGGGTCTTCCTGTGATTTTCTCAAAGAGGGGTATGGGGAAAGGGGTTTTATACCCTGATAAGATCTTAGTCTGGTGATAGATAGCCAGCTCATGTGCATGTGATGATCACACTTACTATTACTTCTATTGGTCAGTTTGGGGACAGCAGAGTATTATCTTGTTGTTCTTTGAATGCTACAATTGTAGCATTCAAATCATAAGAATACGCCAAGTCAATGACGTGTACTTATGGATGAAACATTTTGTAATGTATCATATTTTCTGAAAGGTCTATTTATATAATTATTGCTGCGCAGCACATGACACCTTAGCTGTAGAGGGTGCTCCGGATAAATAAATCATTTTATTTCTGACATTATCGCAGCAAACTAGCAGTGTAGTTCTAGCCTAGAATATCATTTGTGGTATTTTGTCTCTCCCTACAGGATCATATGTAGGGTAAAGGTTGTGCTTTAGAAGCAGTGCAGTTTCATAGCTTGTATCTAGGTTCTATGCAAGAATAAAGAATCACCTAGCCTTATGTGTATGTAAACCTATACTAAACTTATGTAGATGTTCCCTAACTATGTGTGCAGTCCCTAGCTTTATATGTAATGTGCCCCACCCAATTCTCTGTGTGTGTGTTTCCTCTGCATGGCATGAGCATACAGGTAATCATGATGTGCATTGTGCATGTGATATGTGGGTAAGCTTGTAGTCATGATGTACCTTATGTACTGCCTTGCACTTGTGGGTGAACATATATTTCAATGGGATAGATACAAGGATCTTAAAAGTGAGGCAAGGGGTGCAAAGTGGAGACCAAGTAGGTTCTTTGGTGGCACTACAGGTAGGGAAAATAGGCAGACTAGGTGGGCGAGAGGTCAGTTATCTGCCAACAACTTCTATGTTTCAACTTGTTCCATTTATCTACCACATTCTCTGTAAAGACTTACTGACATCCCTTTTGAATCTCCCTCCCACAAACTACTTTAAGTTCTCCTTGTGCCGAGGTTTCTGCTTTTGTGAATAGTTCCCTGACATCCACTTTGGTTGTCCTGTAATGAAGAAACTTGCATATTTTGCTCAATCCCCTCCCCGTCCTGGTCTCCAGTGTGTACACGCTGAGGTGCTCAAGTCTCTCCATGTAGGCCTTCTTGCTGCCTTGGATCATTCATGTTACCCTCCTCTTGACTACCTCCACCCTATCACTGTCCTTTTCAAGCAAGGACTCCAGAACTACGCGGCAGTACTCTAAGTGTGGTAACATGGAAACAGAATTTGATGTCAGATAAGACTACTTGCCTACCCAGTCTTCCCATTTTTTCTACCTACATTATTACCACAGACCACTTGATCTACAGCTCTTTCTCCCTCCCCTTCATCCCACCGTGACTCCCAGTTGTCTCTATCCAATGCATTCTTGGAACCCACAGTTTTCACCTCACAACCTCCACTGGAAGGCTGTTCCAGGAGTCCAGCACTCTTTCTGTGAAAAGCACTTCCTCACAACTTTCCTGAATCTACCCTCTCTAGTTTCATAGCATGTCCTCTTGTTCTTGAGTACCTTTTTCTGAAAAAATACTTCCTCCTGTACCTTATTTACCCCATTGAGATATTTAAACATCTCTATCATGTTCCTCTTCTCCTCCTTCTTGGGTGTACTTATTGAGGTCTTTTAGTATCTCCTTGTAGGGCATTTGATGCAGACCCTTCACCATTTTAGTTACCCTCCTCTGACTACCTCCACTCCGCCTGTGTCCTTCGAGAGATGTGGTCTCCAGAACTGGACAAGTGCTCTTGGTGGGTCTTACCAGTGATCTACACAGAGGCAATACAACCTCCCTTTCTGCTGGTGATAACCTCCTTATGCACCCCAGCATCCCACTAGCCTTCCTGACTAACTTGCTACACTGTCTGACCACCTTTAGATCATCAGACATGATTACTCCAGGTGTCAGGTCCCAGGTCTCAGGTCAGTGAGTTATTTTAAGGGTAAGAGTACAAAAGGGAGGAGTGGAAGGTAAAGTGTAGGCCAAATGTAGAATAGAAGCAACACCCAATATAGGATAGGTGTACAAGCATAACAGTTAACAAAATGGAAATTTACAAACACACTATTGTGTGGGTGAGGGCCAGGGTCAGGAGGATGTGGGGAATATGAATATACAGACATTGGTATAGTGGAAATAGGGAGATGTGCCGAATAGTTGTGGGACAACAGTTTTCCTGGAAATTATGTGGGAGACAGGAGGCTGTCCAATGTGCAGAAGCCTGGATCAGCTAACAGCAGAAGTGAAGGCAGCTCAGATGGGAGCTGGGGTAGAGAGTAGAAGGAGCAGAGCAGGGATAGAAAGACAGATGGGACACCCAGGGGAGAGGCAGCAGGTGATGAGGGTAGATGGGATCATTCAAGCTCCAGGCTCCTACCTCTGAGGGCAGGGGAGCCCAGAGAGGGGAATGGCAAGTGGTAAGGGGAAAGGGTGGGACTGCGAGAGAGGCAAACAGGAAAGCAAGCATTCAAAAGGGTGCCTTTAAGAATAGATTTCACCCACTGTCTGGAATTGAGGAGGGGATCAGTTGGCGGGAGAAGGTCAAGTTAAGACAGCAGGTTCAGGTGGTAGGACAAGAGGAAGAGTGTAGGAAAATACAGTACAAAGTAGTCACTGTGAAAGGGGAATGGATTACAGGGGAGTGGAGTAGGAGGTATGGTGGAGGGAGGGAATATGATGACAGGAAGAAGGGAGAAGCAGAATGTGTGTGCAGGTGGCCAGAACTGAAAGGACAGGGAGGAAGGTGAAAAGTCAGATGGAAAGAAATGGCTTTGGGGTATCAGGCATGCATGGACTATGGAGTTTTTTGTTTGTTTTTTTCTTTATCCCCATCCTGGTGGCCCTCCATCTTGCTGACCCCCAAGCCTGCGTGTCTCCTGCTTGCAGTGCACCTCCTGTCCTCCTCCACAGCTTACCCCCCCATAGTGGGATGGTGGGATCCTTCAACCCACTGACATGGATCCAGTTTCGGGAGGTGTCTGCTATTCACGGGAGCGGCGCTCATGGGGTCAGCATCTATCCAGCTGCCAGGACATTTTCTTCTCCAGTTTTTCTCCCTCCCAGCCCTGGAGGCACAGCATTTTGGTATAGGGAATGGCCGAGCTGTAGCGTGCTTCCTCCCACAGCATGACGGCTGACTACTCTGCCCCCATCCCTAACATATGGGACCCATACACTCGTCACCCAGCCACCGCTAGGTGTCAGAGGTGTCCGCCTCTGTGTCCCTCCCTCCTCAGGAGAGGAGAGCTGTCCTCAGATGCTCGATCCTTTCCCACCCGATCCCTGGCGACTCACTCGCACCGTGAACATGGGTCACCACCATGGCAGGAGGTAAGGCATAATGCTGCAGCCCTCCATGCCACTGGGCTGGCTAAATGGACTATGGAGTCTAACAGTGACTGAGGGCAGCAGTTAGATGGGGGTAGCTTATACTGCAGTCAAGGAAGGAAAAGGGATGCAGGAATGGAGGGAGAGGAAGGGTGGTAATCCTAGGGGACTCCATAATTAAGGGTATTCACTGGGGGAAGAAGTGAGACCCAATCACAGATATGAGGGTGCAGTAGTGAGCCAGGTTTCGTGAGTGGGGGAACAATTCAGTCAATCATGGCTCTGCAGTGGGTGACAATAGTGAATAATGATAGTAGAGGCACCACTACTCATTCTGGCACAGCCAGGAAAGACAGCTACCCCCAGCTCCGCCCACTGGGAGTAGAGTTTCATGCCAGGAATGGCAGTAGAGAGGGTGTGTCCAAACATTGGGGAGTTGATAAGGAGAGTTACTGGGAAACCAATAGTAGTTGTACAGCTAGGTACCAATGACCAAACCGGGTGGGGTTAGTACATGAAGGATTCGGGTGTTAGGGGAGGACCTCAGAGAGGTAGCCAGATTGCTAGCATTCTCAGAAGTGTTGCCAACACCAAGAGCCAGCACTGTCAGAAAGAAAAGGCTAGAGAGTTAAATGACTGACTGAGGGAGTGGTGTAAAGAGGAAGGGTATGACTGTACTGGGGGCTGGGGGAAACATGGTCAAACAAATGCTTTTTTTGCACCACACAGCTGTAATATCAGTAGTGAGGCTAAGGGGTCCCTCAGGAAGGAAAGTGGGGGGCATAATCCAAAACTTAAACTACGGGGGGCAGTTGGTAGGTCCTGAACCTCCAGTAGGAGGTCAGGACCTCCCCCATACCAGTGTTAGGAGGGGCCTGGAGGGTGGAGGTGGATGGAGAGCAAAGGGGTTAGCAAAAGGGACTGGGAGAGCACAGCAATGGGTAGAAATGAGGATGATAGAATGAAGGAAACAGGAAGAGGCTGAGACTCTATGAGAAGGTGGTGTCCTGAATGTGACCTGCAGGCACTGCTGGCAGAAGAGGAGTAGACATCAATGTGATCACAGAGCCATGGGCAATACCTAACCATGATGGGGACCCTTGGTCCCTGGGTATAAAGTATACAGGAGGGGCAGGGAGGTAGGAAAAGGGTGTGGATGGTAGTTTACATCATGGAGGATATAGCACATTCAAGGGAAGAGTTGGAAGAGGGGTGTGGAAACGATGTAGATTCAGTTACTGTATAATAGAGGGAAGAAGGTGAGGTTTGGTGTGGTTATGGACCAGCCAACCAGCTGGAGGCAAGAAACAGAGAATTGAACTAGCAGATATTAACAGCTGCAGGAAGGGAGAGGTAGTAATAGTGGAGACTTCAGTCTGTCCAAGGTGGATAGGAAGATAACCGCCACAACCTGCACTAGAAGTTAGGTGCATGCTAAGGAGCAAGAAGCTAAGAAGGCAGTGAGTCCATGTTTGCTCCTGGCCCATTACCCATAATATGATAATTCATTTCTGCTTAGAATGTATTTGTCAAGATTTTTTTTTATTGTTTTTGTCTTTCTAATTATGACTTCCAGTGGTAGTCTATTTCATGGGTTCACCATCTCTGTGTGAAAGGCCTTTCTCTTGTCTGAGTTCAATTGTTTTGGTCTTCTGAAGAGGGTGCCATCTAGTACCAATGTTGTCATTCTTAAATGTCAGGTCTACTTCATTTAAAAGGTGGCTGTCTTGCATTACATTGTAATATAATAACACATCTCCCTGATCCTTCTAGTTTGAAGTGACATCAGGTTAAGTTTTTGTAGCTCTACTCATATGATAGTCCTTTACAGTTGTAAATCATTTTAGTTGTTTGTCATCGATTTTTCTGTAGTCTATCTGAGATACCCTTTTGATTGATCCCCATACTGGCTTCCATAATAATAGTAATAGTAATAATAATAATAATAATAATAAATGTTATTTCACAAAAGCGCTTTTGGGCCATCAAGGCACTTTACAAAAGGATAAAACCAGTTACAATTATATAAACAATAAACATCAAGATAAATGACTAACATACAAAAATAAACAGAGGATCAAATTATATGGAGCCGTCATAGGCAAGATTCCATAAATAGGTTTTAAAGCCTGTTTAAACTCCTCCACAGTAGTGCACTCCAGAAGTTGACGGGGTAGAGAATTAGAAACATAGAAAGAGATGGCAGATAAGGACCGCTTGGCCCACCTAGTCTGCCCATTTTCCTACCTAACAGATAAGCTGCAGATCCTAGTTAACCAACAGCTTACTTCCTCCTACCCCTCTAGGACTTCCTTATGTCTGTCCCATGCATTCTTCAATTCCCCACTGTTCTTGACTCCCGACTCTCCCCAGCGAGGCTGTTCCATGCATCCACAACTCTCTCTGTGAAAAATACTTCCTCACATTACCTCTGAGCCATCCCCTCTATCTTCAAATTGTGACCCTTGTTCTTGCACATCTTTTTTTCTGAAAGATGCTACCTCTTGGACTTTGTTGATTCCTTGAGGTACGTGGAAAGTTTCTATCATGTCCCTCTCTCCTTCTTTCCTCAAGGGTATACATATTAAGCTCCTTTAGTCTTTCTTCATATGTCTTCTGGTGCAGACCCTGCACCATTTTGCTGCCCTCCTCTGATAGCCTCACTCTATGTCTTTGCAGAGATAGGGTCTCCAGAACTGCACACAGTACTCCAGATGGGGTCTCACCAACTGTCTGTACAGAGGGATAACAACTTCCTGTTTTCTACTATTGATGCCTCTCCTGTGCATCCCAGTATCCTCCCAGCCTTCCTTACTGCCTTCTCACATTGCCTGCCCACCTTTAGGTCATCTGATATAATTACCCCAGGTCCCTTTCCATTTTTACTGTTGTCAGTATCTCACCCCCATTGTGTACTCTTCCCTGGGTTTTTGTTTCCCAGGTGCATTACCTTGCACTTCTTTGCATTGAATCTGAGCTGCCATACATCTGACCATTCCTCCAACCTTGCCAAGTCCCTTCTCATCCTTTCCACTCCATCTTGTGTATCAAACCTGTTGTAGATCTTTGTGTCGCCTGCAAAGAGACATACTTTTCCTTCCATTCCTCTGCAATGTCACTTATAAAGACATTAAAAAGGACCGTCCTAGTACTAAACCCTGCAGTACCCTGCTAGTAACCCTCCTTTCTTCACTGTGGACTCCATTTACTACTACCCTTTGCGTCCGGGTTGTCTAGCCAATTTTTTATCCAGGCTCCACCTTGGGACCCACTCCAAGGCTGGCTAACTTGTATTAATCTTTTGTGGGACTGTATCAAATGCCTTGCTAAATTTAGGTAGACCATGTCCACAGTCCCTCCCTGGTCTAGTACTTTGGTCACCCAGTCAGAGAAATCTGTTAGATTCTGTCTGACACGACCTTCCCATCATGAATCCATGCTGCCTTGGGTTCTGTGCCCCACTGGCCTTAGGTACTCAACAGTTCTTTCCTTCAGAAGTGATTCCATCATTTTCCTACCACTGAGGTCAAACTAACTGGTCTATAGTTTCCTGCCTCTGTTCTGCTCCCACTTTTGTGAAGAGGAATCACATCTGCCCTCCTCCAGTCCTCAGGTACCACCCCATCTTCCCATGATTTGTTAAAGAGAGTAGTCAGCGGTGTCACTAGTTCTACCTTTAGTTCCTTTAGAATTCTGGGGTGAATCCCATCAGGCCCCATTGCTTTGTCCACCTTCAATTTTATTAGTTCTTTCAGAACCCTTTCTTCTGTAATGGACTGGTATCGACCCCTGTCTTCAGAGTGTTTCTCTTGTTTGGTTTAGGTGCCTCCTCTCCTCTTCCTTTGTGAATACTGAGCAGAAATATTCGCTCAGTATCCCTGTTTTTCACTGTCACCCTCACCCACATTCCTTCCCTTTATTAAGCCTCAATATTCCTCCTTGGTCTTTTCTTTGTTTGCCATCGTACCTATAAAAGGTCTTATCCCCTTCTTAACAGAGTTGGCTATCCTTTCCTCGGTTTGGGCCTTTGCTATTCTGACTGCCTTCCCAGCCTCTTTCTGCTTTAACTGATAAAGTTCTCTGTCCTGCTCCTTCTGTGTTTCCTTTATTTTCTGAATGCTATTCTTTTCTCCTTAACCTCCCTGCCACCTCTTTTAAGAACCATGGCATTTTTTCCTTCGTTGTGCTATGTTGATTTGCTTTACACAAAGGCTTGTTGCCTCTGTGATGGCTGTTTTGATTACTCCCCATTGTTTCTCCACCTCTCTTCTTGCCTGTTTGCTAGTGCTTTTCTGAGGCACTCTCTCATTTTCCCAAAGTCAGCCCTCCCAAAGTTCAATACTTTTGCTTTTGTATGGCTTTGATTGTATGGCTTGTTTTGTCATGAACCACACTGTTTGGTGGTCGCTTGTTCCCAGATGGCTACCCACTTCCAAATCTGAGATTCTTCTCCATCCCCATTTGAGAGTACCAGGTCTAAGATTGCTCCTCCCGAGTGGGTTCCAATACTAGCTGTCTGAGGCATGCACCCTGTAGGGCATCAAGAATGACCATGTTTGGCTGTTGCCTGCAGCAAAGGTGCTCCAGTTAACATCTGGCATATTCAGGTCTCCCATCAACAATATCTCCCTTTTCTGCCATTCTAAGGAAGCCTTCTATCATTTTCTTATCCATTTCCTCCTCTGAGATGGGGGTCTGTATGCAACCCCATGCAGATTGTGGTGCCATTTCCTGTCTCCAGGGTGACCCAGTCTCATGTTGGAAGGGAGGAGGTTTAAGACAGAGGCTAGGAAGCAGCTCTTTCACTGAGGGGCTGGTAGTGGTTGGAATGTACTTCCAGAGGGGTGACCACATTGAAATCAGTGGACTGCTTCAAGAGAGGCTGGGATAGAGTTCAGAGGAAAATAAGGGTCAGTGGAGGGAAGGATGGATGGAGGTCAGGGTTAGTAACTTATGCTGAGAAGCCAGCATTACTAACAGACTTGATAGATCTAATAGCCTTAATTTTGCTGGCTTTATCATACGTTCATATGTCTTTTTCCTACTTCTTAGTAGTCAATATCACTCCACCCATTTTGTACTCTGCCTCATGCGTTTCGTGCCTAAAGTGCATTATTTTGCACTTTTAATCATTGAAACCCAGCTGCCATACCCTTGACCCCTCCCTCCGAAGTGTCTGCTATATTACAAATGTTGTCATCCACAAAGAGGCAGACCTTCCCTTCCAGATCCTCTACAGTGTCACTTATAAAGATGTTAAAGAGGACCATTCCCAGCACTGATCCCTTGGCACTCTGCTGGTCATCCTCCTCCCTTCCTCGGAGTGAACCCTGTTTACCACCACCCTCTGTCACGTATCCACCAACCAATTTCTTATCTAGTTAACCACCTTTGACCCATACCTAAGCTGCCCAACTTGCTTGTAGTAGTCTACTATGTGGAACAGTGTCAAAAGCCTTACTGAAATATAGGTAGGCCACATCCACCACTCCATCCTGATCTAATTCCTTTGTCACCCAGTCAAAGAAATCAATCAGATTTGTTTGACATGACCTTCCTCCTGAAAACCCATGTTGCCATGGGTCTTATAACTTACTGAATTCAAGATATTCCACAATCCTTTCCTTCAGCACTGACTCCATTAACTTTCCCACCACTGATGACAGGCTGACTAGCTTTAATTGCCAGCCTCCTCTTTGCTACCACTTTTGTGTAGTGTGAGCTACATCCACCCTCCTCCAGTCCTCCATAGCCACTTCAGTTTCCAGAGAGCTATAAAATAGGGTATCACTTTAATAAGGGCAATGCAATTTGGGCTAATCAAATTGGGCACATCAATATGGGCAACTACAGCAAGGGCAACTGCAGAATATCGGCGGTTGCATATTCAGCGACTGCAGATCATCAGCAATCGTGGTGGTCAATAAGCGGCATGGTGTTAGATATTTAGAAGTAGGGAAGGTGTGGGTGACAAAGCCCTCCGATAAAGAGAGGTTCAGTGTGGTGATGGGACACACCTGTTGCTGTTGCTAGGTACAAGAGGTGCACATAGTTGCCAGTATTAAAAGGTGTGGGGCTGATGAGTGTTCTAGCAGCAGTAATAGTTTTGAGGGTGGAGGAGAGGCTGCTGTACTTAGAGGATGTCTGTAACAGGTGTAATGCCATTCCATAGCTGTAATTTGTCCTGCTATTATTTGGATGCACTGTAATTACCCTAACTCAAGTTGATTCAGCTGATTTGCTTTCACTGTTGTTGCCTTGCTCAATTCACATGAAACCTCAAATAGGACTTTCAGTGGTGCAACCAGTGCCTCCCTGAGCTTCCTCAATACCCAGGATATGCCCCATATGGCCCTATTGCTTTGTCTACCTTCTCAGATTAGAGAGTCCTTTCAGGATCTCTCCTCTGAAAAGGACTAGTGTGCACCTCCCTCCCTAAAGCTTCTGTTACTTTTGTGGCCCTCCCTTCTCCTTCCTTCTGGAACATTGAACAAAAGTATTTGTTCAGGATGTCTGCCATATACTGGTCCCCTCTGCACAGTCCCCTCTTCCCTTTTAACCTTATGATCCCACCCATGGTCTTCCTCTTTCACTTGCATATCTAGAAACTGTCTTGTCCTCTTCATTACCGCCTGAGCTATTCTCTCCTCAGTTTGTGCCTTTGCACTCCTTACTGCTTTCCCTGCTTCCCTGTATTTCTCCTGATACACCTCCCTATCCTTCTCCCTTTGCATCTCCTTCTGTCTTCTGAATGCTACCCTTTAGTCTTTACCTTTTCAGACACTTCTTTGAGAACCATAGCAGCCTTTTTTTCCTGGAACCAGTCCAGAAAAATTTGCTCTCCACTTCTGTGGCACCTGTAGCACAACAACATGTAGACAAAGAGACTAGCATGCTTTTCGCCACTCTCCAAGTTCAGTGATGACTGCTATGGCATGAATGAATGTTGCCTAAATTTTATTACAAGAAAAACAGCAATCAATGAAAACATTTCCCAGACATTGCATCATAGCTCATGCCTATGCACTTTTTCAAACGGTAACTTCAAAAAGCCGCATAGGCATGAAACGCTGAGATGCTTGTCCTTGGCAGTGTTTTAATCTATTTGCTGTTTTGTTTTTTTATCTTTGTAGTAAAGCTTTGGACACAACATCCATTTGTGCCAAGCAGTCATTGAACTTCTGGAGTGTGGTGAGGCCGTGGTTTTCCCATTGTCTAGTCTTTTTCTTCCTCTTGCTTTTGCTCACTTCTTTGATGCAGAAGTAACTTGCCTGTACTATGCTCCTGTTTAGCTTCACCCACTGTTCCTCCACCACACCCAGACCCTCCCTCCTCCAACGTCATCCCTGTGGCATTTGCTCATCTTTATAAAATCTGTCCTGAAGTCCAGGACCCTCACCCCAGTGTAGCTCAACTCTGCAGCTGTCCTTGCAGTATGTCGAACCATGCTGTATGGTGATCATTGGTCCCCAGGTGGCCTTCCATTGTGAGGTCTGCAACATTGTCCCTGTTAATGAGTACAAGGTTCAGTATTGCCCCATCATGAGTGGGGAGGGACCTATACAGGGTGATGGCCTGTATCCAAATTCAGGTTGTATCCCATTGTCCTCACCATGACTGCTAAGCAAAAGTATTCAATTATTATGTCCACTTTAACAGTGTCTTCCTGAACACACCCTTCTCTATTTTAATTATTCTCCCTTGGGTTTGCGCCCTGAATGTAGTGGAAGAAGACCTCAATCCCTTCTCAACCTCCTCCTCTGCTGTCCTGAACTCTGCCTCCTAAGTTGCCCTTCCAGCTATCCTGTTTGTATCTTTCATTTCGGTCTGGTACACTTTCCTGTTTTCATCTGGCTGGCTGGACTTATATTTTTGAAGGCCATCCTTTTCTCCTTCACTGCCTCCATTATCTGCTTTATGAACCATATCAGTTTACATCCTCTCCTGATTTTTCTATTGCCCTGATACACAAACATTGCTTCTAATAACATTTTTGAATTAGTCCCTTATTTACTGTGCAACACCCATGCCCTCTATGCACTACCAGGTTTAAACATCACCACCCTCCTGGATTCCCCATTATCCTATCACTATGCAAAGCTCGAAAAGCTTGGTCAAAATTTAAATCCTCCAAGGCCACCACTGATCTCCACCTCTACTGCAAGCTCAGAAATGCTTGTACAAAAGCAATATGCCATACTAAATCTGAGTATTTCAAATCTAACCTTTCATCCTGCTCCTGCCCTCATCCTTTTGGAGTGCAGTCGAATCCTTCTCAACCCCTCCTGCTAGGTACCAACTCCCCACTCTAATGCAAATGGGTCCTCTGTTTCTGGCCCCACCTCAGTTGCCGATATTCTAAATCAGTTTTTCACATCCTGTGCATTATCTGATTGCCCAGTGCCTCCTACTCCCCTCCCCTCCCTCCAATGGGTTTACTCTCCACCCCACCACCCCTCATAAAGTTTTTCTAGCCTCAGCACCTTGACCAACACAAGTCAAGTACAAAAGTTTCACCTCAAGCTCCTGCAGCTCTCCGCACCAGCCATAGCCTCCCCACGTACTCAACCTCTCTTTCCTCACTAACTCACTCCCAAAACAATAGATGTTTGCCAATGTTATCCCGCTGCACAAAGGTGGTGACCCCTCAACCCCGCTTTTATTTCCTGCTCCTCCCTGACAAAACTCCAGGAATCCATAGTTCCTCAAGACTCACATAATTCCTTTCTTCTTCCAACTTCTTCTCTGATTATCAATCAGGCTTCTGGAAAAACACTTCACAATCTCCTCCTTCTCCATGTCACAGACTCTGTCCTCACCACAGTGGACAAAGGCCACCTCACATCAGCTATATTTATCGACCTTGCAAAGGCCTTTGATTCTGTCTCCCACCTCACCTCCTCCAAAACTGCACTCTGAGTGCCTTGCATCCTCCACCATCCTTTGATTTAAATCCTACCTCTGTGACCATCAGCAGTCTGTCGAGTTGGCAACTCCATGTCCCTCCCCTCCCCATCCTATCCGGCATCTTTCAGGGCTCCATCCTCGGCCCCATCCTTTTTCAATTTTTATTAATAACCTCCCATCAGTCTACCTCGCCACAACATACACCTCTATGTGGATGACACCATCCTCTATGTTTCTGGACCCTCCACCAACTCTATTCAGCTATAACTTCAGTCCACTTTGACTGCATGCTAGCCTGGTTCTATGACAACAACCTAAAAGTTAACACAAAAAACAGTCTCCATGATCTTGGCCCCTCAAAACTGGCCAAACTCCTTCCACCCTAGATTTACCACATTGATACCTCCACCTGGACACTGTCACCTCATACAAATACCTTTGCTCTAGTTGTACTGACATCTCAACTACTCAGTCCAAATTGACTCCTTTGTTCAAACTGCGCCCAATGTAGTTGTGCTCTTTCAAAACAAACATGCTACCCCCACCTACACATCTGCTGCAACTTAACACATAAACAATTCTCCTCTCTTTGGCTATGGGAGGTTATCTACACCTTAGACCCTGCCACCTCTCTCTCTAAGCTCAACATCATGCTCTACCTTTTGCAGATTCACTACTAATGCCCCACTGCATACCCATCACTGCACATTTCTCTCTCTGCTGAGTCCCCCCCACAGATGATACGCCCTGTCACTTATAATCACATCAAATATTGGTTCAACCTTCTTCCTCCTCTACCCTGCTGCTAATCCCTCCTACTCCCTTAGATCCTGGCATCCTTGCTCTTTGCCATCCTTCACCGGCGATCCATGGCTGGCTCATCCACTTTCTCTTATCACTTCCCTCACCTCTGGAATCAGCTACCAGTTTCCTTTGAGATACCCATTCCCTTCCAGCCTTCAAACATCAGCTCAACCACACCCTGCACCTGTCCCCTTTCCCCACCTCCCCACACCTCACTCCACTCCTGCCCCATCCCTCAGTACTACCCTCCTCATAGAGCCTCCTCTTTTGACCTTTCTTTTCCTGAACCAATTCTAAGTTTCTGAAGCACTATTGTATGTAACTTATGTAAGAAACTCAACGGTTGAACTCACTGACTCTGTGAATTTACCCCTGCATCTTAATAGTCTAACTGCTGTCTGGTTTATGTGCATTGTGTAAGTATGTAAATTACCTGCTCTTATTGCCTAAACTATTTAGTAATTTAGTGTATGTATATGTATGTATAAACCCTCTGTATGTAAATGTTCACCCTTATTCCCCAGGTTGCACTTGGAAACGAGCCTCGCTCAGATTGCCTTTCCCAGTTACCAAATTTTAAATAAAAACATACTTCTGCTGCCACCTACACCTCACCAGCTTCTCTCCTAACTAGTTCCACAGCCTTGCAAAACTACCATTCTAAAGTCTAACACCTTGATTTGGGAGTGCTTGCTTGTTAGCACCAGTTTTATGTCAATCTACATTGTCAGGTGATCACTGTACCCAGGAGTTCCTTTACTGTAACCTTTCTGATGCTAGCCCTGTTTTGATCAAGAATGGCCCTCTCCTTGGTGGCTTCTCTGCATTTGGTTCTATGAATGCATCCAGTAGGGCCTCTACCAGCTTTAGTTTTTTTTAATTATTGCTTTCACTGCTACTGGAAGCTGTAGTCCACTACTAAGTCCTATTAGCAGCACCTCACCTCTGCCCTTCCACATCTCTCAGTTGCCTACCCCAACTCATGTCTGCTGCTTCTTTTCAGAAGCAGTCTGTATGCCTCCAGATCACATAATTATAGCTTTCATCTGTGGCTACCTGTACCCACAATGTTTTTGTATTGGCGCTCACATGTTCTAGACCTCTGTGACCTTGATGTCCTCTTTCATGTATAAGGTCACTCTCCCCTCCCTGCCCACAACCCTCTTAAAACTGAGTATCTTGGAAAAAGGGTTCATGGTGGTGTCCAGCCCATGTCTCATCACAGCCACCAATTTAAATAAGCCTTTGCCACCAGTACCCCTATGTTATAGATATCATTTTCCAGGCTCCTAGCATTTATGCACATGGCTATCCAGAGCTCCTGCCTCCTCTGTATTGTGTCTTTGTCATTTTTCCCTTCTGTCATTTTTTTTTTAATTTGGCCCCAGGGACTTATTCTCAGCCCTTTCCCACTCTGTGTTGCACTGACCCTTTGTCCCCTTTATGGCAGTCTCCTCCTTGAGACCCTGACTGACCCACACATTGCTTCAATTTTCTTTCCTCTCCCACTGTCTTTATTTCCCCATATGCACCCCTCCACCTTCTGTTTTGCTCCTTTGTGTTCCCTTCTTCCTGTTATAGTGTCAGGAGGGTTGCCTGGTCTCTCTGAATTGTGTATGTATGCCTGTCCTCAACAGCAGTGCTTCTTCTTCCTAATGTTGTTAAAGCTGGTCATTACGTGATATGCAAACCACAGCCCCAACCCCTTGTGTGCTTCTCTGTAGAGTGCAGGCCATTTTTCCAAACAGCCTCTGTCCCTTCCAACAGGGACCCCACCTCCCAGCAATTGAAAATCCCTCCCCATGCACTGTATCATCCATTTGGCTATGCATTGAATTGACAGATCCTAAACTGTTCTTTTCATTTTTGCAGGGCATCAGTAGGACCTCTCAGAGGCTTCTCTCCTGTTCTTTCCCAAAGTGTCATTTCCAGAGTGTGGAAGCTCTCCCTTATCTGTTTCACACTTGTCCCTCCTGGCCATGCTTTTACTGTCTATATGCACCAGCATGTCCAGCCTCCCCACCTTCCCAATAAATTCCTTGACTTTGGACCAGAGTCTGCCTGTTGTTGCCCCAGGGAAAACAAAGAATTCCCCTTTCTCTCATATGCGAAATTTACCACCCTCTCAGTCCCCTTACATTGTAGTGCTCTATCATTAGTACTGTGCTTCCTTCTGCTCCATTTGGGATCCCTTCAGGGCTCATCTCTAAGGTGATGCCCCCACTAAGGGTGTACTAATTTCAGCCAGCTCACTGTGGGACACTGCTGGAGCCTTCACCATCAGAGGCAAAAATCTGTTGGAGGTATAACCTCCCCCATGCCCCTTCCTCTTCTACTTTCCACCCACCTATGCTGGACTGTGGAGTCCTTTGTGGCTACAGAGCATGCAATCCTAATATCCCACTAGCTTTAACTCTCAAGAAGCATATTTGAACCCTTGCAGCCATGAGCTTCAGTCTTCAGGGCATACAGTGTCCTGCAGTTTAGGTCGGCTCTGTGTTTCCAGAGCAACCTCAGTGTCACCACGCTCCTGCACCCTCTGTATGACCCAACCTCCCATTACTGTACCCTGTATATCTGTGTATGATGCAATTTGTGCTATTTGTGACACACTCTGCTAGTGCAAGCCCACCTGAAAGAGATTTTAAACCTCTCTTAATTTCCTGGTCCACCAGTTTTTGTATGGATCTACCATAAAAAAGTGGATTTGTCCTTTTCCCAACTGTCTCCTTATTTCCTTGCATAATGTCCCCTTATAGACTTCCCCATGTCCTGTTCCTTTAACTATGCTTAACAGTTCCACTCCCCATGTTATGGTGCTTATTACAATAACTAGGTTATGTACACAACACACACACTTGTAATATCCTTTGATGGGATTATCCATTTTAATCCAGCCTTCTAGTGATGCGGCCCAAAGACAATGAAGCAGAATCCTCTGCCAATCTGTGGATTCCTATAAATGCCCCTGCAGATGCTGTCCTCATTCTTCTGGTCCTCTCTCTTAGGGTCACTCATGCAAGGGTCACTTGCACCTATGGGATTTCAGTATAAGGCTGCTAGCACACTATAGGCCACTAGCAGTCTTGTGGGCAACCCCTCACCAACAATAATGGTGCCAAATCCGCCAATGAGATCCCACCTCATAACCTCCCCAAAGCCCACCTCTCATCCTCCTGATCCCAGCACAAAACAATTGAGTCCAGCATTATTTTTAAATTGAAAGATGGGCACTCAGTTCCTGCACCACTGCTCCAGTAGGCTTGTGCTACTGATGGCAGGGAGAAACTGTGTGTAGCTTTTATAAATGTAATGGCTGCCAGGGGCCATAGACCACTAGCAATTGCATCGTATCCCCACCCCAAAAAAATGATGGCATCAAATCTGGTCACTGAGACCCAGTCTTGCAACCTTCCCCAAAGCTCACCTCTCACCTCCTGACCCCAACACTAAAAATTAATCACCGTATTTTTTTTTTTTTTATTGAAAGCTGGCACTCAGCCCTCTCACTGCAACTCCCAGTGGCTCATTCTCTCAACATGTGAGAGCATGTTAGTTAGTTAGTGGTTGAGGAGGACTAGAACCTAAAATCTTGTTCCCTAGTTCTGGGATAGTCTCACTGAACTATGCTGTGTTCTTCAAATTGTAGTTACCTTAGTTAAATAGAGCAAAACTGCTGTTGAGAGATCACACATGAATTCAAGATATGAAATCAGAGAGAGTTGGAATTAGCCCATCGCTTATAACTATACTGGGTGAATCACACCCTAGAAATTTGTATTTAGTTTGGAACTTATTTTAAAGAGAACAGGGTTATCATAATCTATGTTTGATCATTATTTCTCTGCAGTTTTGTGGCAGTCTTCAGATATTACTTAATTTGTGCTGGAAGGTCAGCTGATGTTTAACTATAAAGGCATGGTTGTGCATGGCCTTATTGAACAACTACTTGCTAATGCTTCTTTGTAACATGGGCAAGAAAAGGGTTATGACTGACTGGACAAAGAAGATCACGTGTCTCAGCATGTCCATACATTAATTCTCAATGTATGGATGCAGAAACAAACGATTTGATACCTTTTATTGGACCAACGTGGATGTTACAGAAAAGAACAATGTGCTCTTGCTTTTGAACCTACCAGGTCCTTCTTCAGAAGCTTTATGGCAGTTATTTTGAAAATCCCATACTATTAACATCAGATTATGTTGAAAAAACAGAAATAATTCTCATTGGTTTAATATATACATTTAAAACATAACAGAAGATTACATCAGAGAAGCTAATTAACACCAGTATGCTTTTAACTGTGGAGCCTCAGAAGGGCACATGTTATCAAGAATTCTCAACAACCACAGAGTTCTT
The DNA here is from genome assembly GCA_016271365.2 of Neoceratodus forsteri. Lineage (NCBI taxonomy): Eukaryota > Metazoa > Chordata > Ceratodontiformes > Ceratodontidae > Neoceratodus > Neoceratodus forsteri. Next base: position 629,512,257 of record CM028133.1, on the reverse strand, counting down.
CTCTCATAAATTTTAAATGTCTCAGTATGCTAAGAAAGCATTCTAGTGATAAAATTCCTGGATAGTATTCTCTAATACATGTAAGATGAGGTTACAACTTACATTCCAAGTGTCCTGGTGTATTAAAGAACAGATAATGAGAGACAAAACCCTGAAATTAGGTATAACTGCAAGTTGAAAAAGAGCCCCAAATTAAACATAGACATATATACATGATGCACAATACTTGCAAGTGTAAGTGCCAAATAAAATACTTGTCAAGGACCCCCAAGAAAATGAGACCATGAGCCTGATAAGTGCAGATTTCAACACAGTCAGTGTATAACAAAAATGCACAGAATCAGTCTAAGGAATTTAAATGAAAACTTCCAAGGATGAAATCCTCCAGGCTCCCTCCTTCTTTTTCCTTTTCTCCCCTCTCTCTCTCTCTCTCATTGGGAAAGATACTGTAACTAGTAGGAATGAGATAAACTGTATGTACAGAAGTCATAATACAGCATCATTCACACTAATATTAATCGTTACCCAAAGGAATTACACCTTTATGAACCCACAAGTAAATGAGATATGCATCTTAACATGAGCAGATTTAAAATGTGACAGTGTGTAATCCAACCACTGACAACTAGTAGAAAGAAGTAAATAACACTATATGTAAAACTGTGTCCTAGCCACATAACAAGTGTCCCATGCCACGCTCCCTCACACAGACATGTGTACATACACCACACCACAGCACACACACACACACCACACACACTACAAATATAACAAACACAACCCACACCATGCACACACAAACAAAACACACACACCATACCCACAAACACACAAAACACAACACATGCAAAACACACATACATACATGAATACACACACACACTCACCACAGTGTTAAGGAGAGAAGTCAACATGTAGATAACTATAAACTTACAAAATCAAAAGCCTGTTGAAGAACTAAAGTATTTATGTCCATCTTTTAAAGTAAAGGTCTGTGTAAGTTTAAGTGGAATAATGTGTCATATAACCAACATCAGTGTTCAATCCATCTGCCGCTATATTGAGAAGTGAAATAAGTCTAATTCAGGGTTTTATTTAACTCTAAAATTGATTAGCGTTTTGCTTATAAAAGTTCTAAAACATTGTGAAAATGCATAGCACTTGCCTCACTGTGTTTAACAAACATAACACTTCTAGAAAACCTATACAAATGCTTTCTGTACAGTTAGTATTGTCCCAAGGAAAAAGTGCTAACCAATTATTTAAAACCTGTAATTTCAGAGGCCTGCCTCTGTTGTGTACTGTTGAAATGTCCTTTTAAGACCCTCACAGACATATCTGAGATTGAGTGGCCATCCTGGGAGAAGTGCTGGGCTACTGGTTTCTCAGTCTTCTTGTGATTAATAGAATGTCTGTGTGAATTCATTCTAGTGTGGAGTTGTTGGCTTGTCTCCCACATAACCTGTGCGAGGACATTTCTTGCATTGGATAAAATAGACCACATTACTTGATGTACATGTATAATTCCCCTGTATCCTGAATAGTCTGTTTTGTGATGTAACCACACAGTCTGAAGTGGAAATGAGGTTACATGTCTTACATATGCTTGATGACAGGGTCGTGTACCATATGATGTCATGGTATTCTGTTCTGTTCAGTTGACTCCTAATAATCAAGTTGGCTAAATTAGGTGGTTGTTTAAAAGATAGTAGTGGTAGTTCTTGAAAAATACAGTTAAGGGTTTCATCCTCACTAATTACTGGATGGAGATCTTTAACAATCTTACGTAGAAGTTCAAGGTCAGGATGGTATGTGACTACTTGGGTATTCTGTTGGTAGTCATCCATTCCTTATATTGCAGTAGTTGCTATCTTGGGACCGCGTTGCACGTTCCACTGCTCAGTCAATTTCCCTGGACGAGTGTTCCTGCTCAACAAAGGTGTTTTTCAACATCACCAGATGTGTCTCTGTCTTCATTTGAACAGAGACGGTGATACTGAACTGCTTGACTTTATATGACAGATTTCTTTGTGTGGCTCGGGTGATTACTTTTCTTGTGTAAGTATCTCTGTCTGTCTGTCGGTTTCCTGTAAAGACAGGTATGTAGGTTCCATCCTTAATAGTGACAGTGGTATCCAGAAACTGTACACTGCTGGCAGAATATTCTCAATGTATGGGCACTCTGGAATTAATGCATGGTGTCGTCGTCCCACCCACACCTACTTTCTCAAATCCACTGCTCACCCTGTGCTCACATTAGGCACTACCTGTGATGCAGTGCCACGGACTACTTTCTCTTACTTATGCCACGGTGTCACTGTGAGTTTTGTCTGCCACCCCCTTAGAAATATAACATTTTTAAAGCATCACACATAAAATGCTAAAAAAAACAAAAACAAGGACTAGTCTTGATTTCCATCCTTATAGGCTGGATTGCTTTACCAGGGTGGGTCAGCTTCACTCGACCAGTGCCAGGTGCAGACTCTGGGCTGACAGAGGGCACTAGACTGAAGGGGGGCACTAAGCGAGAAATGTGGTTGAGGTTATACCCAAGCAAGAGGTTTGTTTTTAACTTCCAATAACAGCATTTTCTCGGAGCACTGGAATGTCGACTGTCTTGTCACCAGACCAGATTAGAGCTGGTGCCTCTCCAATATGCTGAAATTGTTTTTTTTTTTTTTTTATAAAATTCCTCTGGTTGCAGTGGGGGAATGCTAGCAAGAGTTTGATTTCTCTGCAGCCCCGATGCTGCTCCGTGTTCGCCGGTGAGTTCTGCTCAGCTGATGTCCCCACAAGTATTCGGAGCTGGCTCTGATTTTTTACTTTTGTTTAGTTTGTATACCTTCCAATAGGAGTGAAGTAGGCAAATTTAACAAATTTTTCCGATATGCTGAATTTTTTTAATAAAATTCCAGTGGTTGCTGTGCAGGAGGGCTATTCTGGCATCGACTGATAATCCTTACCAGAGTAGAAAGCCAGAAGTTTACTAACAGCAGAAAACAGCAACATAATACGCTTTTAAAAGTTGTAACATGGGTAAGAAAAGATTCTCAACAGGGCGAACCCTTTACCTTGCCCATGTTACAAGTGAGATCAACCACTCTTTTAGAAATCATATCATGTAGAAAACCTCAAAGTTGGTAACACATACAGCATTTCCTTGTATAAAGTGTGAATATTAAACATTAACCCATGACAGGCGGGGGTCTCAGGATATAATGGCTGGGTGGTTGAACCACCTCCCAGCCATACATCCCTGAGAGACCCACGCCTGTCGTGAGTTATTTTTATGTATTTACACTTCATACAAGGAAATGCTGTATGTGTTACCACTCTTGAGGTTTTCCTACATGATACAATTTCTAAACAGACAGTGTATAGTACTGTTTGTTTTCTGTTCTTCATGATCTGACCAGCTCTCATCTGAACTCATCAAATACATGGCGAGGGCAGTGTTGGATCCAGGATTTTACAATGGGGTGCTGAAGTGATGCTCATGCTTGATAGCATTTTGTTTTATTTCTCTAATCCTTTATATTGTCTGCTATTATCTTACTTTTATTAACTTTTTATTTATCGATTATCACAATACAAAGTAGCAACATGTTCATACATAACAGTACATATGCAATCACTTGTGACAGGAATTACAAATGTAATCTATACCTTTGAAGGTTTATTTTCTTATAATCATTATTCAACAAGGTGAAATGCAGCAGCAGCAAGCAAGTAAATTACGAGAGTGTGGCCGTCCTCTTTACTTTCCACTAGATCTACCACTTTCTGAAGGGAGGGGTGTTGTGTGGCTGAAGGAGAGATGTTAAATTACTTGGACTTCATTATCTGCTTATCATCGCATGTATGCTGGGAGCTTGTTACCAAGATAGTGCTCCCTGTCTTTGACTACACAGATGTGGTCTATGGCACTGTCCTTCCACTACCATCAGTAAATTGGACACCTCTGTAATTCCTTCTGCCATTTTGCTACAAACTCCCCCCTCACACCTATCACCGTTCATTGTATTCATCCCTATCCATCTTCCTCTTTCTTCACAAGCTCATTATACCTCTTTATAGCCAAATACTGGTTTGGCTCCCTTCCCTCTCCCTCTCGTCTCCCAACTGCCCCCAGCTTCCTGCTCCTCTGTTCCAGGGACCATTGCACTTTGCCACTCCTCACCCTGCTCCTCTGCCGGGCAGTCTGCCTTCTCCTATCGGTTTTCCTCACTCTGGAACCAACTCCGCTCTCCCTCCACACTCCCCTTTCTCCCTCAGGCACCTATTGAAACTGCAACATCTTCCCACCTGTTCCTGTCATCCTTCCTCCTGACAACTACCTTTCCAAGCAGTAACAACTCCAGGTAAGCCACCGGCTGGGTCCCTACACCTGTCTTGCTTTCATTTCCACACTTCTTCAGTTCCTCCATCCATTACGAGTTAGCTAGCTTGCCATCAAGTCATCCACCTTGTTGACAGTTTTGTGTTTATTTACTGGTGCTGTTGCCATTTCTGCATATTCATTTTGTAATGTGTTCTTATTGAGCTCTGCAGCACTTTATTCTCTGTATGCACAGTTGTTGTATTTTTATTTATTTCATTAGTTTTGCTGACGGGTAAGTGCACTAGACAAATCCTGCCTATTTTCAGGCATGACCGGGGAGGGGGATACAGATGAGTGCCAACTGACCTTGAACCAGATTAAGCTGTATTTATTCTAATTTGTACTAACTTAAAAGGAAAGAGAAAGGGGAAATTGTTTAACAGGATAAGCACACTAAGCTAGAGTTTGTTTCAGGTGTGACCTGTGAGCATATGAAAGTTAAGTGACTTGCTCAGGGTCACACAGTATGCAAGTGGGGGCTGACAGGATTCAAACCCAGGTTTCCAGGTTTGCAGCTCTGTGCCCTTAACCACTACACTACACTATACTGCCACTCTATTACCAATTCTGTGTTACTGTTCTGCTATTATGTTTTGTGCTGTTGTTCTTCCTCTGTTTCCCCTTCCACGAGTTGCACCTGGAAATAGGCTTGGCTTAGTCTGCCTCTCCCAGTTACCAATTTTCAAATAAGTAAATAAATTATCTAACTGTGAATGCAATTTAGTCCTCTTTTAGCTCTAATTTCCATCCATGATATTGAACTTACTAGTGCCTCAGGTCATCTCTGTGCATTGGTTCCCTGTCTCTCTCTGAGCTCTTCCAACAATATAATGTTCTCTGTCCTTCAAATGCATTAGTGGCAGTGGCTCAGCAGGTTACACACTCACCTCAGAGTCCAGGTGATTGGAAGGTTATGATTGTAATCCCACACCAAAAACTTGGGGTAAAATCTCAATCCTGACACTGAGTGCAGACATGGGGGGGTGCTGCTCCCCTTAGGTGCCTTCATTCAGATGAGGCATTAAACCAAAGTCCTGTTTGCCTGTTCGATTGTTGTTCAGGTGGGCATTAAAGATCCCATAGCACTTCTCAAAAGGGTTGAGAAATTTCTCTGGTGTCCTAGTTAAAGTTCCCCATTCACTAAAAAAAAAAAATGCCACCAATAGCTTAATGTGTCAGTTTCCATCTGTAATCCCCCGAACAAGGCTGAAAATAGGCACAATTGCCTAGCCCTCCTTTCCTGTCAGAAAGAAAGAAATAAAATGAACAAATAGATAAAAATAAAATAATTTCCTTTCATGTTAGCCAAGCCTTCTGTCACTGTGGTCTCTTCATCTGGAACTCTTTCAGTTTAGAAACGTGGACTACTCCCATGTTTCCTAGATTGAAACCTCTCATAAAACTCTTCTGCACTTCATCATCTTCAACATTTGTCCATTGTCATCATAGTGTGGCAGGCGAAAGTTTCCCTAACAGTCTTAGGACAGGCCCGGCGAGTCTGGAAGGAGAGGCAGGAAGCTCACTCTGTGACCAAGATGCAAACAATTTATTTGCAGGGACAATAAAATGAGAGAACTGGATTTTACACAGTACAAGATAATTAACATAAACAACAAACAAAGCAATATGATTGGGACCAACAGTTGGTCGAACCAAGAACAGGGGTTAACCCTTTAGTCCAAGTCCTGCGTGCACTTGGCAGAGATGATGAAACAACTGACAAACCAAGCTTGCTTTTCTCTCGTCGGCTGATCAGCAGGTGGGCATTGACCCCACCAAGCCGCTTTTAGTAAACAGGCCATACTGGGGCATGTCCCCAGATGAACAGAACTCAACAAGGACTCTACTAGCTGGGCAATGCAAAACTTGGTGATCCTCTACAACCCGGCGAGATGCTGAACACTCTTGGTTGGCCGATGGTTCTCTGGACGATTAGCAGTGATGACCACTGCCAGGTCCCCAACCCCAGATGACCTCTCGACAAGATGACTGCTGATGGAACAATCTTTGGGCTACCTCTGTGGGGTGACATGGGCACACGCACACCTACGGACAGCCAGCAAAACAATAAAAGACATGCACAACGTTAACTGTGGTCCTAAAGCTTGAGCCAGGGTGGCTCCTAAGCTGACTCACTACTGGATACCTCACTAGCAGCTCTCTACCACTTACTGTCACAAGGCTGATGCTGGAACACTTGTGGCAGGACTTCGGCACAGGCTGGTGTCACTGGAGGTGGTTTTGCTGCAGATGGTGGATGGACCGGGACCTCCCTGGGTCAGGTCAGGTTCTGCAAGCCAGTCTGGACAACAATGGTGAAGCTGGACATCGGGTACCCCAGGCGCAATTTGATAACAGTTCAGTAGCCAGAAAACAGTTCAGATTCTATCAAACAGACAGTTCAGTTTTGCAGAAAGTGTAGTCTCTAGGGGCGATAGGCAGGCAACAGCACAGTTTGGCCTGGGTGATGCTCGAATAATCCCTGCCATGGGCAACCTAGGATCAACAAACCCTTTCCTCAACAAAGGGTACTGCACCCATGAAGGTGTCCTGCTTGGGCTATTTTGTGAGCTCACCCCTTCTCTAAGGGTCATAACCCTCTTGGTGGCAGGGCTTATGGGGCTTCCTGTCCTGAACCCTTTTCTCTGTGTTTAGCCTCTCTGGGCCAGGGAATGGCTATGTGCCTTTGCCTCTGGCCCTGCCTCTGGCACCATGGCAAGCCAAAAGGACTGGCCAACCCACCTCTCTCTCCTGGGCCCTCTGCCACGCTGGTGCCCCTCTAGCGCCAGAAGTGCTCTGCTCCCAACAAATAGAATAAAATACAATAACCCCACTGGGCTCTGGACACACCTGGAGCCTTCTCCCTTCCCTGTCCCTCTGGGCCTTCAGCCCTTCAAATCCCTTCCTAGCTCCCCCCACTCCTTGTATAGCTCCGTGGGAGGGGTCTACCTAAACACTGCTTCCCCTAAGCCATTGCTGTAACCCCCAATTAGCCTCCTGGGGCTCATGCCATGCGGTGCCCCTATTTGTTTTGGGGTACTCTGCTCCTCCTCATGTAGGAGAGTGTAGCACAGTGGTTCGAGGCTCCTAGCTGCCAACCTGGAGATCTGGGCTTAAATCCCACAAGCCTATCTACACACTGTGTGCCTTGGGAAGTGCCCCCGTCCCCTGTTCTTCTAGGGCTCTGGCCCTTTAAATATCTTCTTGGTCACCCTGCTCCTTTTCTCCCTTTCCTTCCCCTAGCACGAGTTCAATTAACAATTGGGCACTCTGTCCACTCCACCACCACAGCCCGGGACTTCAGTGCTGCTCAGGTGAGGCAGGAAACCTTGCTGAGGAGCTATGCTCCCCTCTAGCTCCTCTTTTGGCTTGCTGTGCTGTTTGGCAGAACTACAGGTTGGGGGGCATGTCTTCGCTCGGACCTGTTTTAGTGCGGCACCACTTTGGTCCAGCTGTCTTTGGCTTCCCCACACCACTTGGGCTCTGGGGAAAAACAGATCGTGCCAGGGAGCCTTGCACCCACTGATGGACCCTGTTGCTGTTGCCACCACAGACCGGAGCTGGAGGAGTGATGCCAGAGGAGCCACGGACACTCTGCAGGTACTCTCTTTCTTGTCCTGGCTCCTCATCCTCCACCCTTTGCTTCTAGCCACCGACTTCCCTGGAGGACCACTCCCGCCCTTTTGTAGGGCAGGGGAGGTCCTAACATTCAGCCAGGAGATTGGCCTTCAGGGATGGTCTTCAGCCCCACCCCCTTCCGAGCACTGAACAGCTCAAAACTGAACAAAGGATAGGGAGGGTCAGTAGGACTGGAGGGGGCTAGCGAGAGGCTGGAAGGGAGGGGCGAGGAGAAGGAACTTTGGGGTTCTGCAGTTGTCCTTCCACTTGATATCATTATTGGTTCGAGCAGTGAACTGTAACACAGGAAATCACAGGTTCAGATCCCTCCACAGCCACTGGCTCAGTGCAACTTTGAACAAGTACCTTGACTTCCACATGCTTATGTCCTTGAAGATGTAAAATGTAATAGAAGTAGGACCCCACTGCAAAGAGCTATTACATCTCTGTTGTTCTTTCTTAGAAGAAAGCATGAGAAATTACAGTACTCTGTAGGGAAGGCAGTGTGGTTCCATGTTTGAAATACTGAACTATGAAACTGATCACAAATGGGAATCTTGCCACAGCCACAGATTCACTGTGCGACCCTCTGCAAGTCACTTGGCTTCCCTTGACATCTGTTCTGTCAGCTGTAACACTGGAAAGAACTGCTGCAAATTATAGCTCGCTTCTCTGCTGTTCTACTGTGATGGAGCTGTAAAGTACAAAGTGACTACCCTAACTGTTACTGCTCCATACCTGTGTGTTATACAGTCAATTGAAAACTGGCCTTTATATTACCCTAACTATCATTGCCCTGTTCCGGCTTTATACAGTCTTTTTCAAACTGTCCTGTATTACCTTAGCTATTACTGCCCTGTACCAGCTTGATACGGTCTACTGCACACTGGCCTGTGTTATGTTAATGATTCCTGGCCTGCATCAGCTTTATCAGGTCTGTTGCACACTGACCTGTATTAACTGCTCGATGCTTAACAACAATTTATGCTACTTTGTATGAAAGATGGTGCATAAAATAAATTGATTTATTCTTAATGCACACTTTAGCTGCACATGGACTATAAATAAAACTCAAGAGCTTTGAATGTTTTAGCCCATAGTTAAATGCTACAGTATACCTTTATATTTCTAGTCTCTTTAGAAGTGTCCTGTAGCATCATGCTGTTTTCCATCGTCTCTGTATTAGAACAGTTACTATTTGCACACTGTGAAAGCAAACCCTAAGGTGCCATATTTGGCAGACGCCTGTTTCATTAGCCACTACCAGATGCATGGATAATGCTTTACCTCCTAGACAGATGATATATTTCCACAATTTCCTGTGTGAATCTGAGGCTCTTCTGGGGTGTGTGGATTTCATAGATTTAACTAAGGAATGCCAGTGTTTATCCTCCAAGTGTTGAAGAGTATCGACCCATTTCGAACCTTCTTCAAGATCATAGAGTTTAAAATAACAGTGCAGTGAACATAAAAGAATAATTTTGTCAGCAGTTGTGACAACAACATTATAATCATTTACTCTCCATTTTCTTTCCTGAGATGAGTATTTTTTCAGATTTTTTTAATTCCCTTTACTCTTGTTGGATTTGTTTTGAATCTAAATATAGGGTAGTGAGGTGCTATTAGTCCACAGAAATGAGCTAGAAAGGGAGGAAGGAGGGCTGGATGAATAGATTTGGGCCCTGATATTGGAAAAGGAGCACAAGCACAGTGCAGATATTTGCAATATGAATATTGGGCCCTTGGTCTTACTGTACATAGTGCCTCTCATATGAATTATTTCCTTAACCTCTTTATAACCCAGGGAAGGGAGATAATTTTGTTGACATTTCAGGCATACATGGCTATTCAAAAGCACAAATATAGATCAGAGAGAAATTCAAGTGAGTCAGGCATTTAGTACACTATGACAAATAAAATTAATTTAAAAAAATTAGAGCGAGGTTAAGTAAAGGAGGTAAAGCAATTTACTCTACTTGGGTTGCATAGTAAGTAAGTGGTCTCCAGGTCCAAAACAGTGCACTCTGACCACTCGCCAAACTGCCTTCTTACATGTCTTTAAGTGCCTTGGGGTCTGGCTGGATTGCCATCTCGATTTCTCAGAGCATGTGGATACCACCACCATAAGTTCCACCCCAGCTTTGGTGTGTTCTTGAGGAACTAAGCAAGTATCCTGCTTTCTGCTCACTGTGAGATAGTCTCAATGATGACCTCCCCATCTTCAACTATGGTGACATCATTTACAGTGCTCTTCCAAGTCCACTCTTGCAAGACAGGACAAGCAAAGTCACCCTCTTTCACTCCTTTTCCTGTCATTTTGCCATGGCTTGTCCCCTCATACCCACCACTGTTCCCTACATGCCTCCTTCTCCTTCCCTCCCTTAATGACAGGCACCTCACCCACTGTGCCTCCTTCATATCAAATTCTGGCTTGGCTCCCTTCCTCCCTACCTCACCTGTCTCCCCCCAACCACCCTCATTCTCACTCCCCTAATGCTGATTCTCACCTCCCTCCAGAAATCTGCTGCTGGCCAAGCTGCTTTCTCATTTCATTTTGTGTGCACTGGTCCTCTCTTCCCCTGTCTATCCTTTCTGCCTCTTCCTCCCTACTCCCTTAAGTCTGTCCTTCATGACTTTACAACTCACTCCTGCAACTGTTGCCGACCCCAGTTCTTAAGTGGCCCACCACCCTCCAACCATGGCTCCCAGTAGCCCTGTGTTGCATTGTGCTTCCTCCAGCTTCCATCCCCAGTTTTCAGTATTTTCACTGCTCTTGATCATCTGAAAATCTGAAGGAAGCTATACTGGATTGGTCCTGACCAATAGGGGACAGGATCACAGATGTAGAGGTGGGCACTCCTCTTGGTACCAGCAACCACAGGACAGTATGGTTTAAGATAACCACAGTGGAGGAGCTAAGTCATACAAGGATAAAGGTTCTAGATTTCAGGAAGGCTAGCTTTAAGGAGATGGGTAGAAATCTCAAAGAGCCCTAGCAGTGGAAGGTACAGGAGGAGATATGGAAAAACAATGGTCTAGACTCAAAAGAGTCATAACGGAAGTAACAGGTTACTGTGTCAAAATGCAGAACAAGAGTAAAAGAAAGAAAAGGCTGTTATGATTCTCGAAGGTGGTGGCCAAGAAAGTAAGGAAAAGAAAAGAGCCTTCAGAAGATACAAGGAAACACAAAAGGATGAGGACAGAGAACAATATCTGGAGAAGTAGAGAAATATGAGAAAATAATTAGAAGGGCTAAAGCACAGACAGGAAGGTATAGCCCAGGCTATTAAGAAAAGTCGACAAGACCTTTTTCAGATACACCAACGAGAGGAAAAGACCAGAAATGGGATTTTAGGCTGAAGAAGGAAGGAGGAGAAAGGGTGGTGGAGGATGACCTAGAAAGGCTGAGATACTGAACAAGTACTTTGCTTAGTATTCACCAGGGAAGGGAGGGTGAGGGACCAAGACTCATTAAGAGGGGTGTTCAGGGGAGGCGAGAGGTAGACACCAGCCCATTCACAGTAGAAATAGTCCTAGAAGAACTCGGGGGATAAAAGCCGATAAGGCAATGAGGCCAGATGGGATCCACTTCAGAGTACTAAAGGAACTCAGGGAAGTGCTGGCGGAACCACTGGCTGCTATTTTCAGTGCATCACTAGAGGCTGGGGAGGCACCTGAGGACTGGAGAAGGGCAGATGTGGTCCCTCTCCACAAGAGTGGAAGCAGAGAGGAGGCAGGCAATTATAGACCTGTAAGCCTGACCTCAGTAGTGCGGAAACTAATGGAGTCCTTACTTAAGGAGAGTATTGTGAAGTTTCTGGAGGATAGCGGGGCACAGGATCCAAAGCATCATGGATTCTCAGCGGGAGGGTCTTGTCAGATGAATTATAGATTTCTTTGACTGGGTAACCAGGGAGGTAGATCAGGGTGGGGTGGGGATGTGGCCTACTTGGATTTCTGCAAGGCCTTCAACACTGTCCTGCACAGGAGATTGTTAAATAAATTGGGGAGCCTGGGTGTGGGTCCTATGGTGGTAAAGTGGGTTGGGAACTGGCTAAGGGGCAGGACTCAGAGGATGGTGGTAAATGGCAAGAAATATGAGGAGAGGGAGGTGACCAGCAGGGTGCCACTGGTGTCGGTGCTGGGGCCTGTCCTTTTCAATGTCTTCATTAAGCGACATTGCATCAAATTTGATGTTTGATTGGTATTGTCTTAAGCTGTACAGCACTCTTTGAAAATTCAAAGGTGCTATATAAATAAAACCATTATTATTATTGCAGAGCATCTGAGGGAAAGATGTGACTCTTTGCAGATGACACCAAGATCTACAACAGAGTGGACACACCAGAGGGGTGGAAAAATGAGAAGGAGCCTAAGCCTATTAGAAGTGGTCGGTGCCTGGCAGTTGAGTTTCAATGCTAAAACTGCAACAGCATGCACCTGGGTCACAGGAATCCAAGGAGGAGTACAGGATGGGTGGGGAAATTCTGGCTACCACAAGTCAGGAGAAAGACCTGCTGGTTATCATATCTGACTACCTGAAGGTGACCAAACTGTGTGAAGAGGTGGTGGGAAAGCAAACAGAATGTCGGGGTGCACAGGGAGGGGCATAACAAGGAAGAAGAAAGAGGTGGTGATGCCACTGTACAAATCACTGGTGAGGCCTCAGCTGGAATATTGTGTCCAGTTCTGGAGACCACATCTCCAGAAGGACATTGACAAAATAGAGGCAGTTCATAGAAGGGCATGAAGATGGTGCATGGACTGCACCAGAAGCCCTACAAGGAAAGACTTAAGGACCTTAATATCTATTCACTGGAGGAAATGAGGAGAGGGAGATATGATAGAAACTTTCAAGTACCTTAGGGGAATAAACAGGGTACACGTGGAAAACATATTTCAGTGAAAACTCTGCACAAGAACAAGGGGCATGATATGAGGCTGAATGGTGGAAGGCTCAGGGGTAATGTTAGGAAGTACTTTTCACTGAAAGGGTGGTGGAGCCGTGGAACAGCCTTCTAGCAGAAGTGGTAGGGGCAAAAACAGTACAGGGGTTCAAGAGTGCATGTAATAGACATAAGAGTACCCTGGAGATGTGCAGAGCAGGAGAACTGCAGATCAAATGAGATCTGGGGCTGCAGCAGTAGTAGGAAATGGGCAAACTAGGTGGGCGTATGGTCCTTATCTGCCAACAGATTCTATGTTTCTATGAAAATATATTTCACCATATGCACCTTCTACTGTATCACTTTGCCCTATCTGTGTATTTGTACATCTGTTAAATTATTGTACTTATGCACCTTATTTTATTGTATACTCTCTTCCCAAGAACAGATCTGGAAATGAACCATTTCCGCTTCAGTATGTCCTTCCTGCAAAACTTTTGAAATAAATTAATATCTACTGTAGTAACCTTAACATATCCAGTATATGGATACAGCATGCACAGCCAAAGAATGATGGGGTGGGGGGTGGATGGATATAAAGTATGGATACTGCCATCTTGGTTTGCAGTGCACCAATAATTACAAAACTATTAATGTACTTCCACTCACAACTGTATAATGGAAAAACTGCAGTGCCCGCTTAAAGACAGTGTTCCATCTGATAGTGGGTTATCCTGAGAGAATACAGCCTAACAAATAAATACGAGAAACATAGAATCTGATGGCAGATAAGGACTGCTTGGCCCACCTAGTCTGCCCATTTCCTACCTAACAGATAAGCTGCAGATTCTAGTTAACCAACAGCCTACTTCCTCCTACCCCCACAATAATTGTCTTATGTCTGTCCCATGCATTCTTGAATTCCCCACTGATTTTGACTCTATGACCTCCTCAGGAAGGCTGTTCCATGCATCTACAACCCTCTCTGTGAAGAAATACTGCCTCACATTACCTCTGAGCCATCCCCCTCTATCTTCAAATTGTGCCCCTTGTTCTTGCACTTCTCTTTTCTGAAAGATGCTACCCTCTTGGACTTTGTTGATTTCCTTGAGGTATTTGAAAGCTTCTATCATGTCCCCTCCTTTCCTAGAGGCTATTCATCTTAAGCTCCTTTAGTCTTTCTTCATATGTCTTCTGGTGCAGACGCTGCACCATTTTGGTGCCCTCCCTGGACAGTCTCCACCCTGTCTATGTCTTTGCAGAGATGGATTCTCCAGAACTGTACACAGTACTCAGATGGGGTCTTACCAACTGTTTGTACAGAGGGCCAACAACTTCCTGTTTTCTACTGGTGATGCCTCTCCCATGCATCCCAGTATCCCCCAACCCTCCTTACTGCCTTCTCACATTGCTGGCCCACTGTTAGGTCATCTGATATGACTACCCCAGGTCCCTTTCCATTTTTGATGTTGTCAGTATCTCACGTCCCCATTGTGTACTCTTCCCTAGATTTCTGTTTCCCATGTGCATTACTTGCACTTCTTTGCATTGAATCTAAGCTGCCATACATTTGACCATTCCTCCAACCTTTGCCAAGTCCCTTTTCATCCTTTCCACCCCATCTTGCATATCAACCTTGTTGCAGATCTTTGTGTCATCTGCAAAGAGACATACTTTTCCTTCCAGTCCCTCTGCAATGTCCTTATAAAGACATTAAAAGGACTGCCCCAGTACTGAACCCTCACGGTACCCCACTAGTAACTCCACTTTCTTCACTGTGGACTCCATTTATTATTACCCTCTGTGTCCTGTTGTTCAGCCAGTGTTTTCCAGGCTACCACCCAGGGATCCACTCCCAGGCTGGCTAATTTGTTTATTAATCTTTTGTGTGGGACTGTGTCAAATGCCTTGCTGAAGTCTTAGGGTAAGCTTGTCCACAACCCTCCCTGGCTCTACTTTAGTTCACCAAAGAAATCAATTAGATTTGTCTGACATGACCTTCCCGCTTTGAATCCATGCTGCCTTGGGTTTTGCCCCACTGGTCTCTAGGTACTCAACAACTCTCTCCTTCAGAAGTGATTCCATAATTTTCCTACCACTGAGGTCAAACTGACAAGTCTGTAGTTTCCTGCCTCTGTCTTGCTCCCACTTTGTGAAGGGGAATCACATTTGCCCTCCTCCAGTAGCAGGTACCACACCATTCTCCCATGATTTATTAAAAGGGTTGTCAGTGGTGTTACTAGTTCTTCCCTTTGTTCTTTTAGAATTATGGGTGAATCCCATCAGGCCCCATTGCTTTACCCACCTTCAGTTTTGTAGTTCTTTCAGAACCCTTTCTTCTGTGAAAGGACTAATATCAACCCCTATCCAGAGTGCTTCTATTGAATGGATTAGGCATCTTCCCCTGCTCTTCCATTGTGAATACTGAACAGAAGTATTGATTCAGTATCCCTGCTTTTTCACTGTTGCTCTCTGTCCAACCGTCTTCCTCTTTATCCAGCTTCAGTATTCCTGGCTTAGTCTTTCTTTGCTCCCTAATGTACCTATAAAAGGTTTATACGCCCTTCTTAACGAGTTGACTATCCTTTCCTCAGTTTGGACCTTTGCTATTCTGACTGCCTTCCCTCTCCTTTTGCTTTAACTGGTACAGGTCTCTGTTCTGCTCCTTCTGTGTTTCTTATACTTCCTGAATGCTATATTTTCTCCCTAACCTTCACCGCCACTTCTTTTGAGACCCATAGTAGTTTTCTTTCATTTTGATTTGTTTATTTGCTTCACATAAAGGTGTTTGCCTCTGTGATGGCAGTTTGATGTTTTCCCATTGTTGCTCCACCCCACCTTCTTGCCTGTTTGCTAGTGCTTTTCTGAGGCACTCTCCCATTTGACAAATCAGCCCTCCTGAAGTCCAGTAACTTCACTTTTGTATGGCTTGACTCTTCAGCTAAGTTTATCGTGAGCCACACTGTTTGGTGGCACTTGTTCCCAGATGGTTACCCACTTCTAGATCAGAGATCCTCTCTCTGTCCCCATTTGAGAGTACCAGGTCTAAGATTGCTCCCTCCCAAGTGGGTTCAAAACTAGCTGTCTGAGGCATGCCCCTGTAGGCATTGAGAATGGCCCTGCTTTTGGATGTGGCTGCAGCAAAGGTGCTCCAGTTAACATCTGGCATTTTCAAGTCCCCATCAGCAATACCTCCCTTACAAAATGCTCAAATCAATTTAAGTACTTGAATAAAGAATCTAAGAATATGTGTGAAATACATTACTTTTAGAAAATGTCAGAGTTTTCCTGATGACTAGCACCACTACTTTAATATTTTGGAGATGTACAGTATAGAGAATTCCTTTATTCTCTTGTGAGTTTAATGCTCATGTAATTAATAAATATCCTGTACTATAAATATTCTGAGATTGGGCTATAGATAGCATTTAAATGATTTAGTAAACAAACAAACAAAAAAAACTATCGCATAAATTTTATCTACCATGTTATGCTGGCATCACCCACAGTGCAGGTTATATAAATGGTCGGCTCTAGCAGGGCAAGGGTGATTCCAGTCAAGTTATATAGATACACCTCCACTGGTTGTTTGTAGCTATTAAAATAAATTATGTGTTGTAGTAATGTGGATATCAGTAATATTATAGGCTATCTTTGTAAGTATGCATGGCAAACATATTAGTGGTAAATTATTGTTTCGAGTCAAGTAGATTCACTTCCCTAATTCAGGAATGGCACATGTATTTCATTGATGTATACATTGTAATACAGAAGGCTTTGGTCAAAAATGAGAATCATCATCAACATTTGGAACAGCAAAAGTGGGAAGAAGTAGACAGTGGCTAGGTGCCTGGGGAACTAAATAAACTACACGTATTCAAAACCCCAGGAGGCATCCTCACCACTTGTTGCTATACTAATATAAAGGATGTGACTGAAGGACAGAATGGAGCACAAAGTTGAAGAGCAATACTATAGAACAGAATCAGGGGCTCTATTCTGAGTCTCTGTGGCTGTGCTAAAAGATCACTGTGTTAGCTGTACCGCTCAAAACTGGCTAACTTTTCTCACCTTTTTGTGATAAAGTGATAAAAACAAAAAGCAGTGGAACTATGCATGAGGTTATCGTAAGGTCATATATTAAACATGTTTGGTATTGAAAAGTTGTGGAAAACCATACCCTGAGTACACACACACACACACACACACACAAGTTTGTCTCTTATGTACTGTGTGCCAGTATCTAACAAAGCAATAATACACAACAGGGTGTGGTGTATCATGGGGTATCGTCACACCTCAGGTGTGTCATGAGGCATGAGGCCACAGGCCAAGTATGTCATGCACATGGGAAGTGATGATATCCATGATATAACTCATACTGGAGTGTATTATTGCTGTTATGAACTGTATTACAATTTTTATAAGACAAAAATTACAAAGGTGAAAATTGGGAAAATATGATGTGTTGCGGGTATTGTGGGAGTGTATTAGTACATAGTGGTTCTCTGCCAGACCCTACCTGCCAGACTGCCACCCACAGTCCAGGTGTGAAGCCACCAGCCCCTCACAGAAACGTAGGTAGTCTGAGAGCCACAGCTGTGGTTCCCACAGCAAACCCTACCTGTCAGACTGCCACAACAGTCCAGGTGTGAAGCCATCTGCCCCTGACAGAAGCACGGGTAGTCTGTGAGCCACAGCCGTGGTTCTCTGACAAACTTGACCTGCCAGACTGCCACCTGCAGTCCAGGTGTGAAGCCACCAGCCCCTCACAGAATGCAGGCAGTCTGAGGAGCCACAGCCATGGTTCTGTGATGAACCTGACCTGCCAGACTGCCACCCGCTAGTCCAGGTGTGGAAGCCACCAGCCCCTCACAGAAACGCAGGTATGGACTTGCCCTCAGGGACTGATTACTTCAGGAAGGAGCCCTAGCTGCCAATTTTTTGCTTTCTTTACATGAGGACAGTTGTCTCTGGGTTTAAATCAGAGTCTTTTACTGCTGTGGCCCACTGGCTGCAGTCAGCCCAAGAGCACTCCGATTGGCTCCATATAGCTCCGCACTGTTAATGTTTGATTATATTGTGCTAGATTATGTTTTCTGTTAAAACTGTCTTGTTTGTATTTTATAGCTGAAGTTTTCTGATTTAATGTAAATGCATGTATTGTGTTCCTCATAAGACCAGTAGCGATCTCAGCTCAGGCCTTTGAAACCCTCCCCTTTCACCTTTTTGCACTAGTATTGTGTTTTAAATAGCCCTGTCATTGCTCACTCAGACTTGAGGCTCCTTGCCTAACATTTTGGTCTGCAACACCCCCGTTTAAGCCAGTCTGCATTTCTTTTTAGCTCCACGAGCAGCCCACCCCTCTGACTTTCTTATTTAATTCTCCTCTGCCTTCTCTTTCCAGGTAGTCTGAGAGCCACAACCGTGGTTCTGTGATGAACCCGACCTGCCAGACTGCCACCTGCAGTCCAGGTGTGAAGCCACCAGCCCCTCACAAAAAGCATAGTGCGGACTTGCCCTCAGGGGACTGATTACCTCCAGGAAGAGAGGAGGGGCCTAGCTGCCAATTTCCCCCACCCCGGTCCTGTTTAAATACACATAAACCCCGTCCTGGCTTTCTAGCTCACTCCTCACTGGCTATTGCCAGCCATGCCTCATTGGTTACCTAGGCCTTAATTTTCACTGGTCCCCCATTCTCCCACAGGAAACATTCATTTCCCCTGGCGCTCTCAAGGAACTGTTGCAAATCCTGTATTTATTACTGGTAACAGGAAATATCTCCACGTTAAGAATGCCATCTGCACCTATCCTTCTCTATAGTTGCCTTATATTACTAAGTTATGCTCTACCTAAAATTTGATTTCCTGTCGGACAAGGCCAGTTCCCTCCTCTATCATCTACCAAGATACAGCCTCCCACATTAGACCATGGCATTCTACATCAGGGACGTCTACTCTAAGGTCATGCCCCTCCTCCCACCAGCCATAACTATAGAACACATGCAGTTCCCAAGGATGGTATCAGCCCTATCAGTTCCCTATGTTTTATCACTAGCAAATAGCAATCCTGCCCTTAACACAGCCACCGCTAAACCAATGTATGCTAGAAGGACTAACAAAAGACTGTTTAGCAGGCTAAGACACCACCTTAAAAACTACTACTGCCTCTCCTACTCTGTTCAGGAAATGATGAATTAAACCCAGGCCCACCTATTTCTCTGGATGCCTCTGTGGACCTCCCTCAATATAAAGGGATTAGCTTTCTCCATATCAATGTCTGTAGTTTTGAAAGACGATTGACTCTATACAGACCTGGGCTCTACATGCATCTCCTGATTTCTTCATGATAACTGAATCCTGGCTCACACCCTCGACCCCAGACAAATCTATCAGCGTCCCGGATATATCATCTACCACTGTGATAGACCGACTAGAGGGAGGGGTTGCAATATGTGTCAAAAGCAAATTCATAGTCAGTCTTTGACTGTACCTCAAGCTAAGGAATTTGAATGCCTGGCTCTAAAATTATCACTTTCAGTGAAATCACTCCTTATGGCAGCATGCTACCGACCGCTGTCTGGTGGCTGGGCACTTCTGCCACACCTTCAAAACCTTCTTGTCTCTGCTAATACGGAATGTATTCTAATGGGGGATTTCAATCTAAATTGGAATGATGACAGCTCTAAGAAATTGAAGGATCTGTGCGATGTTAATGGTCTGTTACAAATGGCGACTGACATAACCAGACCTAACAAAAAACCCTGAGCGCAGCACCTTCCTGGACCTTATGCTAGTAAACAAACCTCACAATATCTAGCATACTGGAGCATACTTCAACGATATAAGCGACCATTGCGTTACTGCCTGCATCAGACATCCTTCCCAAACAAAACAGCCTCCAAATTCAAACTGAAAGATGCCTGAAAAGTTCTGCCAGTACACTTTCCTGAAAGATCTAAGCAACATTTGTTGGCAGGATTTCTATCTAGCCCCACCTTTAATGAGGCATTTAACATCTTTCACAGCCTCTTACTGTGGCTAATAGACAAACACACCCCACTAAGACTGATTAAATCAAAAAATAAAACTCCTGGCTGGTTCTTTCCCATCCTGAAGAAAGCACTTAGGGATAGGGACTACTGGTGGAAAAAGTGAGAAATCCCACCTGGAGGCTGATTGGTAGCATTCCGTACCACTAGGAATGCTTGTACCAAGCTAATTAGGTCAGAAAAAAAAGCTAGGTACTTCCAAAAGAACTAGAAGACAATAAAAACAACTCTGCCAAATTTTGGAACATCCTCAAAGAAGTCGAAGGTCAGTCCACTGCAACACCCTTCCAAACAAAATTGTGTTTGATGGTACCACCTATATGGACAAAGCTGATATACTAAAGAAGTTTAATGTTCACTTTGCCACTGCAGGGCTTGCCTTTGACACCTCACCTATCAGCAACCTTAGCCCGGCAAGAGACTACACTGTTGTCTTCACTGATAACCACAACCATAACCAACCGCATCCCACCCCTTCAGCTTCCTCACAATTATGTTTAAGCAAGTGGAGGACCTCCTCCTTTCTCTGGATACAAAAAGAGTGTGGGTGCAGATAATATTGAACCTTACTTCCTAAAACTTGGCCATACCTATCGACAGGCCCCATTACACACTTATTCAACACCTCTCTGATTCCAGGTGTGCTACCTGTCTCGTGGAAAACTGCCCACATCCTACCATTATTCAAGACTGGGGATCCGAGGTAGTCTGAACAATTACCAGCCTATTTCTATACTATTACTTGAAAAAATGTTCAGCATCCAGCTTAGAGAACATTTGGATTCACAAAAGTTGCTAAACCCAGCTCAGTCCAGCTTCAGAGCCAAACACAGTACAGTATCGGCTCTTGCCAGAGTAACTACAGACTGGCAAATAGCCTTGGACTCTAAGAAGCATGTATTTGCTCTCTTCCTTGATCTAAGTAAGGCCTTCAATACTGTGGATCATACCGTCATGCTTACTGCACTGAGTAACATTGGACTTGATAGTTCTGCCATTAAATGGTTCACCAGCTACCTAACCAATAGGTTACAAGTCAAAGCCATAGGAGATCTGTCTCCACAAAATCCTTCTTACAAGGAGTCCCAAAGGCTCCATCCTGGGCCCCTATCCTCTTTGCAATATATATCAATAATCTGGACTCACAGCTGGGCACAGCCAATGTGCACTTTTTTGCAGATGATACTGTACTCTATACCACAAATTCATCCTTGGATTTGGCCCATGAGTACTTACAGAAAGACTTCAGTCACCTCCAGTACAACCTTATCACTCATAAGCTCCTCCTCAATGCCAAAAGACTAAAGCAATGATTCTGTCACCAAAGTCTACTTCCGGATGTCCACATGTCACAGATCTGAACACTTAGATGAACCCCTTGAAGTAGTTGATACCTTTAAATACCTAGGGTTCTGGCTGGATAATGAGCTCAACTTTCTGTGCCACTTAAATGAAACCTCAAGAAACTAAGACAACGATTAGGTTTATTCTGTTGCATTAAACACTTACTTACGTTAGAAGCCAGAATGAGACTAGTACAAACTACATTCCTTCCTACACTGGACTCGCTGACTTCCTACGGTCATTGCCCATCAACAATGCTAAACAAACTGGACACCTTTTACCACCAAGGCTTTAAGATTTATCCTAAATCTACCCGTGGTACACATCACTGTCATCTATACCAGGTTTCGGGATGGACCTCACTCTCAACTAGGAGAAAAGGAATGCTCTCCTCTGTTTTTAGAGCATTATTTGATAACCTCCTGCATACATCTCAAACCTCTCCAAATGGGCTAAAGGTTCCTATGGCCTGAGATGCTTCTCCATAATCTGCTTCCAGATTCCTAGAGGAAAACTACCCTTGACTCGGCAGCAATCAACTTCTCACTTCCATCACTTTGGAACACTATGCAAGACTCATTAAAATTATCCTCACTTCCAAGCATTTTCACATTCAAAACTCTATTAACGGATTATCTGGAAGGAATCATGCAACTGTTTCAGACTCCTATGACCCCTAAGCCCGGTGCCACTCTCAAACCCTGCGCCTAAGTATCTCATCCACCCACATTCCTAACAACATAAACCTAGGATCTACAAGCCTAGTTCCTTAATCCGAGATGGCCCTGCCTATTCTCTACCTTTTACCTATTTGGCCTCCCTCTTGGCTGCCTACTCTTTCACCCCAATTTCTACCCTATTCCTTAATACCTTCTTATTTTTTATCATTTAGGTATGAGCTCTTGATTAGCGGAGACTATATGGGATTGTTGTCTCTTCTCATTCCAGTAAAGCTTATCATTATGTACCTTTGCATATTAATTATGTTTGACGGTATGCATAGGCCCATATTGACCGGCACCTTCACAATGTTTTTTTTTTTGCACCACTGTCCACCGTAATTGTAATCTTATGAAGTGTCCTGTATTGTATTAATGCCCAGGACCACCTTGAAAATGAGCTTGCTTAATGGTGTTTATGCCTGGTTAAATAAAGTGATTGTTTGATTGATTCATAGTAGCTCTTTGTGGGTTGTGGTTAGCATTGCGGTCAAGCAGGTGACACTGTTGCTATAGGAGATAATAGTAAAAAGACAGTGTGGCTCTGGTGTATGTTTTAATGGTGCTGCTACTGCTGAAAAGAAACTCAGTTTGCGCTCCCCCAAGAGGTAGAAGTGTTTATTTTGTAATGGTCTGTGGATGGAGTAAAGCCATTGAAGTGACCACTAATGATGGGTTATGTGTTCCCCAACCGAGGCAGAAGTGTTTATTTTTAATGGTCTGTGGATGCCACTGAAAGTGACCACTAATGACTGGTTATGTCCCCTCCCCAGCAAGCAGGAGTATTTGCCATTCATATTGCAATGTTGCTGATGTTAAAGCCATGGTAAGTGACCTTGACCACTAACTTGAGTAACGAATGTGACACTTGGACTGCTGGTTTTGATCGCTGTATTATTTTTGTAATATAAAATGTGTTATGGAGTGTCTCTCATGAGACATGCTGTTTCAGCTAAAAGAGAACAGCCAGGAGATAATTACAGGCTAGAAGAGACTAAATTAAGGATGCCCTGTTTATCTAGCTTAATTGTAGCTTGTCAGCTGCTAGGATGGGAAATCATAAACTTTTATAACATTTAGAGGAAGACAGCAGGTTATGACACTTAGTGCGAAGTCATAAAGATTCTTTGATGTGTCCTGGGAAGAAGAGCTACTTGAGATCAAAGAGGATGTTATTTAAAAGAAAGTCATGTGGGGACATGAGTTTTGCTGAGGTCACCTTAATAATTTACCTCCTGCTGGATAGACATCCTGATTGTATAATTCTTAATAAACAGAGAGAAGGCAGGGTCAAGACAGTGTTTTAGTTATGCTGTAACAGACCTTTACTAACACACATGTTTGGACTCTCTTGACAACATCATCTGTCTATCAGCACTGTTAGAAGAAATACCTTAGATAGACAAATCTAAGTGTTATGTTTTGGTGAAATGCACTTTTAAAACCTTATTATTTTAAGTGATTGTATAATTTTGTGATATGCTGTTCTGTATTTATATTTTACATTTTTTATCTATTTTTAAGTAAACCTCTACTTTAGAGACTACTTGGTGTGCCTTTGAAATTCTTTTTCTTGACAAGTGAAGCATACATGGTTAAAGTTGACACTGTACAAAGCTTACTAGTTTTACCAAACTGGGAAAAGGTAAGAGTTTATTCTGAGATCTTTAATAGAGTTTAAGGGTTCATTTTGTACACCTGGTTAGGTGCCCATAGGTGAAGATATCTGCCCCGAAGAGGCAGAATTATTGAGCCTGTACATTGGATGCGCTAACAAGAGGGGTCAGATTTGAATCCCTCCAGAACTTGAGACCAAAGTTTGATTCAAACCCACAAAACAGACAGGAGGTTAACCTGTTCTGTTAACTGTTCTAAAGACTGCACTGGAGGTTGGCACTGTGGGATCAGAGGCCTGACCTGCTGAGTGGAGTTTGTGACAACAGAATACTAAATGTTTTAGGCAGACTGAGCTTAGCGTGCCAGTTTTAGTAATGCTCATGTGTTGTGAGCGAACAGGTGGAGTTTAAAATGGTGGCACATTGATAGTAGAGCAGGAGAAGCTTTGGAATGAGTGGTATGCTGCAAAGTGCACTAAGATGCAGCGGAAATGCTCAATGAGACAGACTGGTGAGTGGATGAAAAAACTTGACTTTAGTAATTCTCAGGAGAGGGAGGCAAGAAGAGTGCAGCTGGGGCTGCTAAGTCACTACATTGGGGGTAAAATAAAATTATGCTGTCAGTCACAGCAGTAGTGGCTGATTTGGGCAGTGCTGACACATTTTCTCCAGTGGGATTGAAGAGGCCATGCTGTCTGGCTGCCAAAATGTAGGGAAGATGTATTTGTAGCAGGTAAAATGATCTGTTGGCATTTCTTACTCCTGATTATGCTGTGGATTTTACTCACAGGTAAGAAGCCAATCAGGTTGCTGGATTTTCAGTAACCAGTTCATAATTGTAGCTATTGCCTAGCATGCACTAGGGGTAATTGAGGTGATTCATATTAGGATAAGAACTATGAAATACTTCTCTGAATACTGCCAAAGGGCACTAGTACATCACTTTCCTCTTCCTCATTCTGAGGCACCATCCTCTTCCTACTAGTGGTGGTGAAGTGGGCTCAATCTGCTCATAAAGTGATTAGATGGAGCAAAGGCGGATCCGTGGAGTACTCTGCAATGTGAAGTGGTGTACTTCATGTCTCATAATGAGTAGCAGAAGTCCATTGAAATAATGACTGCACGTTACTCCGCCTTCCTATTCACTACTCCACCAAATTTTAAGAGAAGTGCATTGAAAACAATGCACTTAGCCTTGTTTAACTCCGAAGGTGAATTTTGCAGTGATTCATGAGATTTCAGGTCACATGGGATCTATATTGATCTGGTACAGCCTCAGTTCAGGTCGGTGTGTGTGTAGGAGACTGTGTGCTCTGAGCTGTCTTCTAAAAGCTGTTAAAAAGTGTTTTGAGGTTTTGGGGGCTCAAACTTTAGTTCATCGATTGTAGGAAACCCTCCTGTGCTCATATCATCAAGCATTTTTGTTTGTGTGTGGATTTTGAATATTAATGTACAGCATTGAGTGTGTGTAGTAAAGACAGTGAAATTGTGCTTTTGGAGGGGCGTATCTGTGGTGTAGGTAGATTTAAGTTGGAGAAATAGGGATTTTTTTTGTTTTTGGTTATATTTTTGTTATATAACTGACTGTGTTAATGTACACAGTAATATTGTAAGTAATTGTTGAAATTTTCTTGCGGATTGTGTGCTGTGTGGATCTGGTGCAGCAGTTCATATTTTCAGGTTGTTTACAATATATGGCATATTAGTGTACTTTTCAATTGGCTACACATTACTCGTTCACCATTGTAGACAAACTGTTCTGTGTGTGTGCGGTGTTGCGTGACATCAAATAATACACTTTTTATTTTGCACAGTGCAATTGCAGGCGCAGCAGTGTGAACCCACTATCCACTGCAGCTGCCTGATTTTACTACTGCCATCGTGGTATCTGTTCTTTGTTTTGCTGCTTGTACTGCCGTAAAATCTGCAGTCAGTGCTCCCCCACCCCAGCAGCAAAGGAATTTTTTCCAGATTGGATTGTTTGTGACCTCAGCACCACTGGTTACTGAAGGTGTTTTCACTTGTGAATTTGCGTGACCACCTCTATCTGTTGCTGAAGCCACAGTTGTTTTTGGCTGCACATCCAGCATCCCCCAACCAGAGAATGAATGTACGAAATCTAAATTTGTTTAGAATATTTGTTGATCCCTAAAATGCCTGCAAAGAGCGTGCAAGCAAAGCTGGTTCTCACCATGGCACTGCTGCCAGTAAGACAGTCTGTGGGCATGGTAGACACAGTTGCAGAAGTGCATTGCTGATGTGAGAAAAGGTATTTCTCTTGCAATGTTTTTTACAGCCCAATCAGTAGCTTCACTCATAATTGGAGGAGATGATGTTTTCCCAGCCGGAGGTTTTAGTGCAGTTGCTGCTGGTGTATGAGTATTGCTGCCTCAAGTTCGAATTCTGACCAGTGTACCGTATCCAAAATACAGTGGAGTGTGAAGCAGTGCAAGTGAGTGGCAGTGTAGATGATGTTGTACTTCCAGTAACATCCCAGTAACTGAACCTAAGATTCTGATAATCATGTCAACGATATCATACAATGTGATATTCGTCCACCACAGTTCATGTTTGGGGAGGCAGTGTAACGCAGTGGTTTAAGGCTCTGAGCTGCAAATCTGGAGACCTGGGTTTGAATCTCACAGCCCCACTTGCATATACTGTGACCCTGAGCCAGTCATTTAACTTCCTCTGCTCCCAGACGCACCTGTAAACAAGCTTTCAGCTTAGTGTGCTATTCCTGGTTAAACAATTGAAAATGTCACGCATTTTCCATGCAGTAATTCACAGTGTGGTGAAAAATATCAGGCAATGGTGGTGTTGATGGTGATGCGAATGTGATGATGATGATGTTGCTGTGGTTGCAACATGCAGTCCATATGCCAGCATCCAAGCAGAAGATGTGGATGTGGGTGATATTGATCAATATGATGATGATGATGATGTAATTGACCACAGTTGGGAACTGGAGGAAAAAGAAATTCAAAGGTGGCTGTGTCTGAGTCTGTTTGCATTAATCCCGCCCCTGTAAAATCTTGTGATTTACCAGTTTCAGCTGATGATGATGATGACAGTAATAGATAGGTAGTCGTGGTGGTTAGTTGCAGTCAGGTGTACAGTTCGAAACATCAAGCCCCCTCCCCACTTCAGTGCTTAAAGAACAGAGTTCAATAAGCAGCATCATGGACATGTTAAAAGTAGAGCACAACAATCCTTATTTGGGACTTTTGGTTGAAGATACAAATGAGTCAGTTGCAATCTGCCAGGTTTCGATGTGCATGTGAGTCGAGATAAAAGGGAGTCATCTGGGCACAGGAGGACAGCATATGCATCTTAAGAATAGGCACATGGCACTGTGGACCCAGCACAAGATGGTAGCTAATACCACAGTGTGGCTTTCACCCTCGTTTGCAGCCATAATGAGCTTGTTAACCCCTTCCATGAGTGTTAAGTCAGTAGGAAATTAAGCGTGTGCAGTAGTGAAAATAAGAGCAGAGGATTACTACAGGCATGATGAGGTGGAGGACATAATGATTTTGAAATGTTGTCCAGTGGTTGTGAGAGTAGCAGTTTTGGTGGTGGTGGTGGTGGTGAATGCAGTATGTCTAGTGCAAGTGGTACATCAACCCCAGTTGACAAATCTGGAAAAATAACTGCATTTCTGGGTTTGTCATCATCACCTGTGCAACTGTCTTCATCAACGTCCACCTCACTCCTGCCAATGCCATTCATCACAGAGCAGAACCATTTGTCATCACATCCATGTAAAATGTTTGTCAGCCCGTTAGAGTGTTTTGCACATAAGCTGAAGTACCCTCAATTATACAGTGTCACGTGAACTTAATGCTGCTGTAGCTGAAATGCTGGCAATTGATCTTTGCCTTTCTTCTTGTGGAGAATTCTGGGTTCCGGTGGTTTGCTGCATGTGCCAGTCCAAAATGGAAAGTCCCATCCAGGACATACTTTTCTACCGTGCTGTCCCGAGTTGTTCCATACTGTGTCCGATTTAGTAAGACAAGCCCTTAACATTCCTCTGTCCATTCATCCATTTAAATGTGGATATGTGGACAAGTGGCAAAATAAGTGAGGAGTTCATATTTGTGTGTAACTGCAAACTGGGCGCGGAGGTGCTGAGGTTGTTTGTAATGTTGGTAGTGTGAATAAACAGTGCAGTAAGGTGGATTGTCATGGTAGCAATCTTCCAGGAATTCAACAGCATGCAACAATTGTTATGTACAATCTGACCTGTTCACACACTGGAGAAAACATGTTGGATGTGATACTGAATGAAACTGGCAAGTGGCTGAACCCCTGTCCCTGAGGCTGAGTTCACTTGAAGTGACAATGGGTCAAATGTGGTGAAATGCATCACGAATGGTGGAGTTTTCATGTTCCATGCATGGCCCATTTTTAAATCTTGTGGTGCAGGAGTTTCTGCAGTACCCTGATGTAAGAAATGTTGACTGTTGCATGCAGTATCTGCTCTCACTTTCACGATCTGCAAAGGCCCGTGACCAACTGCAGCAGTTGCAGATGCAAAACAGCCTCCCTCAACACCGCTTGAAGCAGGAAGTTGTCACCCAATGGCACTCCACTTTATACATGGCAGAGGTTGTATGAACAATACAAAGCCATCTCAGAATATCTTGCAATGCACACTAGCTGTGACAGTTCCGTGGCCTCCATGTCTATGACGACTGAACAGTGGCGCCTCATGGACTCTGTAATAACAATTTTGTGCCTTTTGAACATGCCACACAGCGAGTGAGTGGTGAGTCTGCCTCCATTAGCTAATCAATTCCACTGCTGCGGGTGCTGGGGCAGACATTGGTGAATGTACAGCATGCCCTTGATGTTGCCAAAGACAGTGCTAGCAGTATGTTGCTGCAACACATGCTGACAGTATTCAACCAGAATCATCACATTGTGAGCATTCAGCGTAGTGACAACTTTGCCATGGCAACAATGCTGGACTCCGCGATACAAATGTGGAATTGCATCAGTACTGGATGGAGGGCCTGAACAGGTAAAAATATCAGTGTGGCCAACTGGTGCGCTTGGTTTATGGGGCACAGAAGTCATGTGCCAAGGTTGTAAACCTCAGCAACATAATCCAGCTGAAGGTGAAGCTGGAGGGACCATAGCGTATCATGCAAGGGTAAGGGACTTTGGTTCCTGGTGGTCTGTCATCAAAGTGGCTGGCATCAACCCGCTTTGGGAGGCTTTGTCCCAAGTGGAGATTGTGAAATAAATGATTCGAGAGCAGGATGATGCATCAACCACTGGACTTAGTGTGGCACAGAGAATGGTTGAGTCATATTTGTCTGAAAACAGGCATCTGACAATAACTGATGATCCTCTTTTGTACTGGAGTGGAAAGGTCAGTGAATGGCCAGAGCTGACTGCAGTGGCACTGAAATACCTCACATGCCACCCTCCAGTGTAAGTGTTGAGAGGTATTCAGCTCAGCAAGTGCAATAGTCAGGGATGGTGGACAAACCTCTCTCCTGCAAATGTTAGTTTGCTAACATTCATTAAAATGAATGAGAGGCACATACCAGCACAGACTACAGCCTCAGTATTCATACCCCAGCCTAGTCATGTAGTTTTGGTGATGTGAAATGGACCATCCTGGTGGAACTGGGAGTGGCAGCATGAAATGGCCCACCACTGACGTATGTGACAACACAATGGAAAAGAATTTCCTGGTGGTCAGACTTCAGACATAGATGGCTGTGAGGCAGCTTTCTTTATGAGGATGATGATGTGGTTAATGTTGGCAGGTTTTAACTGAAGTTGTTAAAATGCGGTGTGCTCCCATGGATTCAGACCACCACCACGGGACTGATGTTAGCCACTACCACCACTGAGCATGAGTTTGTCTGCCCCCGGACCACCACTACCACCACGCGGACTGATGTTAGCCACTGCCACCACTGAGCATGAGTTTGTCCGCCCCCAGACCACCACCACCACGGGACTGATGTTAGCCACTGCCACCACTGAGCATGAGTTTGTCCACCTCGGACCACCACGGGACTGATGTTAGCCATGCCACCACCAGCTGCAGGAAGATATAACAGAAAATGTCATCATGTGCCAAAGCTATCACCACCAGTCCAGCAGACCAGCACCCACCACCAGTGTCATTCAGACAAAATTTCCCCATTACATTCGTTTACCATGCCAAGGCAGAGAGTTCAACAGGAGACCACATCCATCAGCCACAGGCACAAAACTCTTAATATTTAAACTATAAAGTGAGTATGTGTACTAATGTTTTTATGCTGTTTAACTTCATTTAGCTGTATGTTTTGTTTTCTGTAGCTTTTCTGAGCTGCAATGGTCAAACACATATAGGTAAACATATTTTGTTTTACAGGTTAACAAAACTCTCCTTAGCTGAAAGTCAGTATGAATGGTACTGCAGCTGTACCGAACACAGGAACCTATGGAATATCTATTTGAAATCCATACTGGTAAGTATCAAGATTTTATTTCATTCGTTCAATTTTTTGAAAGACTGTAGCAAATGCGACTGAGTGCGATTCATAAACTAGGCGACATGTGTACGTCAACAAAACTATGTCTGTAAGATATCATTCATGCACTGTACTCTGAACTTGCAGTTGTGCAGCCATGACCATGACAGTGTTGAAAAGTTGCACACAGGTTGTGTTACTTGACAGGATGTGGTTTTGAAATGTAACTTGACTTGAGATTGAGAACCAGGGACAAATTACAATCAAGTTGTAAGAAGTCATTCATTTCTTTTTTTAGGAAACTTCCAGGTGCTTTGTTGTTGTGTCAAGTGGCCTTATCCAAGAAGTTCTTCAACATCAGGCCCCTGCTCCCCGGGCTGGGGCAGACATTCAACATGCAGAAGTCGTTTCATTCGATGACCATGACCGTCATTAACAACCAGACTGAGAAGAATGCAGATGAAATCTGTGAAGAAGTAACAAATAAGAAACCATTAGAGACAAACCTGCAAATATGCTCCCCAAAAAAATACTTACCTTCATTTGTTTGAGAGTTATCCATTTCAAATTTGTGCTAAAAGTTCTCATTGAGCACTGGAATGTGCACACCAACAGTATCTGTGACCTGTGATACAAACAATACAGTACATGTCCATGTCACCCCCACAAAATACACAAATATATATCTATATCTATATATATATATATATATATATATATATATAAATCACTCACCAAGGCTACTGTTAGTGTACAGACAAAGGCACCCTTCCATCCGGTTGAGATGATCACATTGCATTTGCTGAAATCGCAGCACACATTGGACCAGCAACAGTTCACTCACGGTCATCATTTTATTCTGTGGGACATTATGTGCTGTCAGCTACATTTCACTTTACCACTTGTCAATTTTCTGGACACGAGACAGATGAATTTTGGGCATTCAGAAAATTCTGGAGATTCTGTATGACCACTGCCGCATGACTGAGTGTGCCATTAATTCTGGGGACTTGTATGTGCTGTAACACTCACATTTCACTTTGTTACCATGTGTCAATTTTCTGGACACAAGACAGATGCATTTTGGGCATGCATAAAAATCTGGAGACTCTGTGTGACTACTGCGCCCATAACTAAGTCGCCATTAATTCTGGGGACTTTGTATGTGCTGTAATGCTCACATTTCACTTTGTCACCACTTGTCAATTTTCTGGACACAAGATATATGCATTTTGGGCATGCAGAAAAAATCTGCAGACTCTGTGACCACTACTGCGCATTGAAGTCGCCATTAATTCTGGGGAACTTTGTATGTGCTGTAATGCTCACATTTCACTTTACCACTTGTCAATTTTCTGGCACAAGACAGATGCATTTTGGGATGCAGAAAAATGAGGCACCAAAAGCGCACACACACACACACACACACACACACACACACACACACACACACACACACTTAACAGAAGGAAGGGGCCAGAATACAAAGTGTCACGCATATGGAAGATAACAAAAAGGGCATACTTACATACAAGAGTCAGGGATGGTGGAGGAATACATTTTATAACACAACAAAGAAGGTGTGTGGGGGGCACATGGTGTGAGAAACAAAACTAATGTGGGATCCCATGGTGATCCAGCAGCAGTTCCAGCATGGACATAATTTGCAGCTGATGTCCCTCTATGCGATCCAGCAGCTGCTCCACAGCACTCACCCTCTCATTGTTCTCCTCTACAGCACTCCAGAGAACTGCCAAATCAGCCTGTGTTATATGCAGTTCTCTGGGGTCCACACATTCTACAGGCTGACCTGCTGGGGTGGGGGTGCTGGTGGAGCAGCAGGTGCTGCTGTGGCCCTCCTCTTCTTAGGGATGCCGCCATGCATCTGCACCCTCTGCCACAGAATGGCCAGCAGGTGCAGGCATGGTCCATTCTGTGGCAGCCTGCCACTCCAACTGGTGGTTATTGAGGATATGGGTGCACTGGCCCCAGTCCCAAGGTGAGTCCCACGGGGCCATGGTGCACCTCCACCTCACTTAGGTGGCACTTGACCACACTGCTGTCCCCGACACAGTCAAAAACTGCCAAACAACGGAGGTGAGGGAGGACCAGGCACAGGCAGGGGAGGGCCAGATGAACTGGCAGCCGGCTGGTCACAGTGCTGAACAGGGATGGGATCCACACCTGGGCCCAGGGAACAGGCACATCCTGTTCAGAGGACCTGGTGCTGGACTTGGTGGTGGTTCAACTGCCTCAGAGTCAGGAGGCGGTGCTGGTCCTGCTTCGGGGAGGGAGACACTCACAAGTTTTGAGCAGTCCAACAGGAATGGATGCCCATGCCCCCATGCATGCGTCTGTGCACGGCGCTTACTCCACGCTCTCCCAGAGCTGCCCCCATCCCAGACATTCCCTCACCCTGGTCCATCTCTCCTACTGTGCTCCCTCAGTCCAAGCAATCACTAGTCACTGCTCACACTGTCACACAACACACACACAGTCACACAGACACAGACAAACAACTAACTACTTATAAAGGTAAGAAAATAAAATTTACAGAAAGAACAAATTAAGTAAAAAAAAGAGTACTGAAAAGACAAAAAGGTAGCTTTAAAAAGCTGTTGGGTTAGAATCGAAGTTTATCTCTCCTCCTTGCTCTGATCTCAAAGTATCAGCAGTGAAAACACCTCTCTCTCTCTCCGTCTGCACCAGAGAAAGTAAAAGTGTCTGCTTGTATGACTCACTTCCTTCCTGCCAGACTGAAGAGCATGTGACTTACAGTACTGTGAGCCATGTGATGTGTGTGGGGAGGGCGCTGCCAAATCTGAAACACCAAGTGGATCACTTAGAATCATAATGAGGAATCTGAAGTCCATTAAAAACAATGACTCCGCCTTACCTCGCGTTGCCATTCTGCCAAAACGAAGTGGTAATGACGGAGGAGTGAGCACTTTGCATTGCCGGAGTGGTACGCAAAGTGCCCACTGCATTCACTTCGCCGGCAGAATTTAAATTTGCTGCATCTCTACTTCCTACCTGTTCTTGATCTATAGCACTTAGCTTTATGCACATCAGTTTGAAAACATATTAAGTGACAGGGTCCATATGATGACATATTTCATTTCTACTGTATGATAAGGGTAATACAGCATGCCACAGGGGGTTCTGAGGTTTTCTCACTAAAACAAAATGTCCAGTTTATAGTTGATCATGCTGGTTCCTATTTCAGGACAGTCTGTTGAAAATAAAGGATTATGTTATACTTGCAAATTAATACTTATCTTGCTCAGCAAGTCAGACTTACAAAACAGTTGGAAATGAGGTTAGTAGGTCTTCAGAAACAAAATAATAAATAGTGTATGATCATATCTCAATTTGCCAGTTCAATAACATAATTGAGTTAAAAGCTTAAGTAAAGTTTATAGAGATACTTTCTTGTTGTTATAACTTCAGAGGGCAAGTCATGTTAATAAAGACAGAATAAACTGTTCCTCGTAGTCAGCAATGCTGCATAACAATGTTTTAGGTCATTAGTTGTGGTGTAATTAAAGTGATTCAGTATGCATTTCATGTGACCATTTCAACTTTGAAACATAGCATATGAACTCAGATATTGTAAACAAGTAATGAATTATTTTTTATTTGCTTGTACATTCTTGAGCCCTTTCTGTTGGCAATGCATGAAAGATTGCATTTGGGAAACTGAGAATTCTAATATTAGAATACTTATTGCATTTCCTAAATCTTATATGAGCTTCCTACTCAGGAATTAAAAATAGCTGCTGGTATCTTTACTTAGACAGTTTTGTTATGGAGAGAGGACAGTTTTGTTTTAGATATATAATTAAAAATAGTTGATGGCGTCTTTACTTAGACGTCCTTGCTATGGAAAAATGTCTTGTTTTAAAATATTGGCACCATTGACCTGAACTTTAACCCCATGGGCTATGACCTTTACAAGATTATAAAATTTATGGCGGGCGGTGAAATGGGATCTTTGTTTGCAGTGAGGCCATTACAATGCCTGAAAAGGGAGAGATTGTACTCCATTGCTAGGGTTATATTATGCACTTTAATGACCTATTTTTTTATGTTCAGGGTCACGCTGTACAAGTCTAGCACAAAGCGAAGGGCTACAAATTACACAAAGATGTGCAACCAAATGGACTCTTACACAGCCACCCATTATATGGTAATAAGGTTAGCAATAAAGTAAAACACATGATCAGATACTGTCACCCTAACATTACAGATTATCATTATAACCCACAACAAGGAAGTCCTTCAGGAAATGAGAACAAAGATGGAAAAAATGGGTCTGCAGACTGTGTGGCTATAACCAAAAATATGTTAGCTAAAAATTGTATGCAGTGTGGTCAGTGTTAGAAAGTACTGCGTGTTACTCATTGTTAATCATCAAACAGCACTGAAATTGCCCTGTGCATTATGACCTCCATCATTAAAATGTACAGATGCTTCAGCGCTATGAATAATCATTCTAACATATTTTTCTTTCATTAACCATTTGAAAATATATATCATTTATAGTAATATGGACACACCAACATCTGATTACTGTATGAGTGTCACCTCTCATATCCTGGGGTGTCAGAACTGTTCAGTTACACTTTGCAGTTGTCTCGCCCAATATTTACGTAGACATGACTTTCTTAGAGTGAAGAATCGCTTTCAGCCATATGAACAGTATTTACAGAGGACCAATTCAAAGAGACATACTAATAATGTCAGTTTGGATTTAAAAACCAAGAACATAGATCATTTAGACCTATGTTCATTTTCTGATAAAATGCACTTTAAAATACAAGGACTGTTATCAGTGCTTTATCAGTGCTGGTGTGATGTATTTCTCATAGTGTCAAATGGCTAAGAAAACAAGGATTTAACTAAGAAGAAAGTCTGATTAGTCAACCTTGGCAAATGTTAACTGTTAACTGTTTCAGTCGGTGATGGGGCCCTGGGGGCCATGGATGTACAAATTGGTCTGTTGGGAAGCAGAGGGAAAGTTAAGACTGTGGTAGGGCAAGTGGCTAGTTTGATTTGACTTTGAATTGGGGCCCGCAAATTCAGTTGAAGGTCTGTGATTAGACCAGTCCACCTGTGCTCTCAATTCACTAATTGGCGTCGGATAAAGAAGACTACAGATAGAGGAGTTCAAAATTCCTGTGGTCAGTCATGAATAGAAATTATTGTATCTTACTTGAGGCGTGTGGTGCTGGTATGCATCTGCTGTAGACTGTTGTCTGCAATTGTGTGACAGAGTCTGCAAACCCATTTAGACTGCCACAGCCCAGTGTGAGCTACAGTAATAGTTACTATTCATGGCAGACCTCAAGGCATTTGCCCCTGTAGTCTCTGCTTTACTTCTGTGCCAATTCCTATGTCCTCCCTCCCTAAAAATACATGGTTAAGCATCAGAAAACAAAACAGACATGAAAACACATTGTGTACATTGCCTTCACAGTATTTTTCAGATGTGAATTTTTGATTGATTTGTCTTTTTCACAGAAATATGACTTATTTTGAGCACAGACACTGCCTGCTTGCAGACAAAGTTATAGTACTGCTGACTACATGAGGTCAGACTGGAGATCTGTGCACACCTGTGTGTGAGTGATTGGTCACTCATTTCCATCACAGTTCAGGTCACGTGTGTTGGATAATTAGTCTTATTTAATTGATACCGACTCTTCAGACTTGGGGGCACACCTGACCATATTCAGCTTGCTGGTGATGACAGTATGAAAGTTGTTGTAATATCGTTAGGATGAGTTGTGCCACTTCTGCTTGGAGTGTTGAGCCAGATTGTGGTGCCAGCACCAGTGGGAGGGTCCAAGGAGACTTGGTGTAGGAGTAGAAACAGTAGTAAAGCGGTAGACAGTGATTTCATGAAGAATATGATTTGTACCATTGGGGACCTATAAATGAACTCATTAAAACATGTTATAGAACATAGAATTTGTTGGCAGATAAGAACCGCTTGGCCCACCCAGTCTGCCCATTTTGTCCCTGCCTATACTGTCACTGCAGACCCTACCTGATCTTTAGCTACTCCCTCCCCAACTTTCCTACCAAGATTCCTTTGTGCCTATTCGTGCATGCTTGTAGCCCACTACTGTTCTCTTTCCCACCATCTTCACTGAAGACTGTACCAGGCATCCACCACTCTTTCAGTGAAGAAGTACTTCCTGAAATCCTCTTAAATTGCCCCTTCCAGTTTCATTGCATACTGCCTTGATCTTGTGCACCTTCTCTTCTGAAAAATATTCCCCTCTTACACCTTATTTACTTCCCTTGAGATATTTGTACATCTCCATCATGCCTGCCCTCTCCTGTCTTTCATTCAGGGTGTATGTATTGAACTCCTGCAGTGTCTCCCCATAGGGCTTATTATGCAGCCCTTAACTATTTTAGTTACCCTCTCTAGACAGCCTCTACTCTGTCTATGTCCTTTCTGAGATGTGGTGTCCAGAATTAGACACAGTACTCTAGGAGGGGTCTCACCAACAATCGATATGGTGGTAACGCCACCTCTCTCCTTCTTCTAGTGATACCCTCCCTATGCACCCCAGCATCCCGCTGGCCCTACCTACTGCCTTGTCACACAGTCTTACCACCATGAGTTCATCAATATGATAATTCAAAGGTCCTTTTCCTGTTTAGTGACCATAAATACCTCTTCCCCCACTTTATACAAAGCCTCTGGGTTTCTGTACCCTAGGTGCATGATTTTGCACTTTTTCACATTGAAACCCAGCTGCCATACCTACAACCACTCCTCGAGTTTTCTCAGGTCTCTACTCATTCTCTCCATGCCCTTCAGAGTGTCTATCCTATTGCAGAATTTGGTGCCTTTTGCAAAGAGGCATACCTTCCTTCCTGCTCTTCTGAAGTGTCGCTTTATAAAGACACTAAAGCAGAGGTGTCCAAACTTTTCAGGGTCATGAGCCACATTTAAATTTCTTAGTAAGATGTGAGCACAACAACATGCACCCGTATTGTACCCAACATGTGGCCCTTACTATACCGATATTTTGCCATATTTAGGAGTTAAAATAATAACATAGTCAATAGTCAATAATCGTATTTTATTAAGTTTTATTAAGTTACAGTATTTTTAAAAATAGTTGTAATTTTATAATTATTCATAGCAGCTCTGGAGCTTTAGATTTGCTTGCAGGCTTAGTAAAAGTAGCTTGTTGAGCAGTCAGGGCACTTTTGGTTTCTGTACTTTGACTTTTCTCAAATTTAAAAGATTAACATGTACTTGACATGAAATTGACAAAACCACTTGAGAGTCACATCAAACTGCTTTAAGATCTATGTGTGGTTCATGAGCTACAGGTTGGCCACCCTGCAATAAAGAGTACTGGTTCAGGTACTGAGTCTTGAGGAAACTCACTGGTCACTATCCCTTCGTTAGACTGAGTGCTATTTACCTCCACCCTCTATTGCCTATCCATCAACCAGTTCCATACCCAGTTTACCACCTTGGGTCACACCACAAACTGTGCAATTTCCTTATAAGACTCTAAGTGGTATGGCGTCAGTGGCTGTGCTGAAGTCTAAGTAGGCTACATCCACCACCCCACCCTGCTGTAGTTCCCTGGTCACCCAGTCGAAGTTATCAACCAGGTTTGTCTGACATGACCCCTCCCCTGTGAATCCATTGTGCTTCCTCAGGTCTTGTAACCCACTGGATTCAAGATACATTACAAGCCTTCTTTTAAAAGCATCTCCATTAACTTCCCCACTACTGGCGTTAAGACTGATGGCCATAGTT
Source organism: Neoceratodus forsteri (assembly GCA_016271365.2). NCBI lineage: Eukaryota > Metazoa > Chordata > Ceratodontiformes > Ceratodontidae > Neoceratodus > Neoceratodus forsteri. Next base: position 629,474,362 of record CM028133.1, on the reverse strand, counting down.
GCCAGCCTCCTCCTGCTAGCATTTATGAAGCAGGACTACATCTGCCCACTGGAACCACTCCTCTTTCCAGTGAGTTGCTGAATAGGGTTGTCAGAGGTGCAACCAGTACCTCCCTCAGCACCTTTCAGTGTAGCTCCCTAGCCTTGTCCACTTTCAGATTTGCAAGTCCCTCAGGACTCCTTTCTGTGAGTAGATTTGTGCCTCTCCACAGTGTTCCTGCTTCTATGTGATCCGTCCCCATCTCCCCTGTGAAGACTGAGCAGAAAAATTTGTTCAGGAGATCTGTTTTTCCCTGACTGCCTTCTGCACAGTCTCCCCTGCCCTTCTTAACCTCCACAATCCCTCCCGTCTTCCCTCTTTTGCTTATGTACCTAAAAAGGCCTTGTCATTTAGTTATCCTTTTCTCTGTTTGTAGCTTTCTGCCCCCCTACTGCTTCCCTGCTTCCCTCTGCTTTTCTGGTAACCTCCTAGCCTCTTTCTCTGCATCTCCTTGTATATGCTAAATGCCACCCTTAGCCTTGACCTTGCAGCCACTTTCCTCAAAACCATAGTGATCTCTTTTTCCTCACTTCTTTCACACAGACATTGGTTGCCTTCATTATGCCATCCCTTAATCTGCCCACTGTTCTTCCACCCTACCAAGGCAATCCCTCCCCCAAATTAGATAATCTCTGAGGCATTCACCCTTTTTTTTCAGTCTGCCTTCCTAAAGTCCAGGGCTCTCATCCTTGTGTGGTTCTTCTGCTGCCATCCTTATGTTAAACCAAAATGTACAGTGATTGGTAGTACACCAGGTGGCATCCCACCTGTATCACCAATACTCACTCTGTTTGTAAGAACCAGGTCAGTATTACTCCATCTCAAGTGGGCTGTTTGAGTAGTTGCCTGAAAATGACTCCTGCATGGAGTCTAGGATGTCCTACTTCTAGCTGAGCCATGGTTGGGAAGTTTCAATCTACATCTGCAGACTGAAGCCCCCACCAGCTGCTCCTCCTCTTTTTTCTGCCATTGTGTTGATGGCTTCCCTAGTGCTTCATCCAATTCTTCTCCCTTTGTTGGAGGTCTGCATATCACCCAGTGCCAGAAGCAGTATAGCATAGTGGTTAGGGCACTCAGCTGCAAACCTGGAGACCTAGGTTTGAATCCTGTCAGCCCACACTTGCATACTGTGTGACCCTGAGCAAGTCACTTAACTTTCTTGTGCTCCCAGGTCACACTTGTAAACAAGATCTGGCTTGGTGTGCCTCTTCTGATTAAACAATTTCCCTTTCCCTTTCTGAACAATGATGGCTCTGGCTCTTGTCTCCAGGGTGACCCACAGCACCTACAACCATCCTTTACTCCTAGATTCCCTTGCACTTCCATTATTCTGATGCCCTCTATCGCAGTACAGCACTATCCCACCTCCTTGTTCCTCCACTATCCCTTCTGAACTGAGAGTAGCCTGGTATGGCCATGTCCCAGTCATGGGTCTCAGTGCACTACAATTTAGTTATGGTTACAAGGTCCAGATCTGTGTCCACCACGATGGCCTCCAAGTCAATAATTTTATTTCCTTGACTCCTTGCATTGGCACATATGACTCTCAAACCTTGCTTTCTCCCTTCCTGTAACCTCCCCTTCCCTTGCTGCCTTTTCTGCCTCTCAAAGCTTCCTCCCCTCACTGCCCTCTCTATGCCTTGCTACCTCAGCACCTATGTTTCCACATCTTCTGTTCTTGTCCCCTTATACCCTACTGTGCCTATGACTTCTACAACTTGCACCCTGTTTTTTTTCCTCACCATAGGCCCTCCCTTCTCTTGCTTCAGTCTGGAGGAGGCAGTTTATGTCTTCCTTGGTAATACTGCTCCCCATCAGCTGTTTAAATGTTCTTCAAAATAACATTTAAACCTCCCACTGTGGACTGCAATCCACTTCCCTGAAGGATGCAGGCTATCACCTCTGTACAGACCCATGTCCTTCCAAGTTGGCCCCAGTTCCCAAAGGCTGAATGCCTCTTCCCTCGTAATTCCTTGAACCAATAGTTCAAGTTCCTGGTGCAGAGTACACTATCCTCCGTTGGCTGCAGACAGTAGCACCTCGGCAAATGCCACCATTTGTGCTACCTGCCTTGTGGTTCCTTCCCAGTTCCCTGAACTCTCCCTATACCACCTAGTCTCATTCTCATCAGGCCATTAGTGCCCAAGTGGACAACGACATCTAGCTCCCCCAAACCCTGCTGTCTTAGTGATATTTAGGATCTGCTGTCCATCCCTCCGAGCCGAGATATCATGTAGGCACCTAACCTCCTGTCTCCACCCCTTCTTGTTCCAAATGTATCCCCCTCCCAGTTCAGTCCCCCACCATAAGCTGCTTTCTCCTCTTCTGTGGTCCTCTACCTCCACATTATGGAGCATTTCCTTCAGAGGACCCCCTACATCCTCCTTTGCCACCATTTCAGGTGCCTCCTCTCAGCAATCCTGTCACATCAGAATGGCAGAAGAATTCTGTAGTAGCACAGGCTGGGGACTATGCACCTGCCCTGCCACCTCACCTTTCCAGGGCCACCAGTGTCCAGCTGGCTCTCTCTGCCTAGGTAACCTCTGAGGCAATGGCAGCAGACTCAAGAGGTCCTCTGGATCCTAGCTAGCTTGGCACAGAGACCAGCAACCTCCGCCCTCAAACCAAGGAGGCGGCGAGATAGGGCAGCACCTCATTTTCAGAATGTGTCCTTCAATACTGTGGCTCCACAACCATTCACGTTGCACCACTCGCATATCTGCTAATCTGAATTAGCTCTCTTCTGCATCTAAAGGTGGCTTGCCCTACTTCCATTCACTTTACTTTCTCCTTTCCCACTTACACTGTCTACCAGGACTTTCTTTAACACTTTACCCTTGATAGGGTGTTACTTGTTTTCCTTTTAAAAGTAAATTCTAGTTATAACTCTCCCTATACCCCAGACTCTTTGCTCTCTCTGTTAATGAATTATCCACGTTTGCCCTTCCTGAATGGCTACATCACCCTACACCAGATAAGGTGTGTCCTATTTTTCCACCTGTAGTTGCCACCTGTCTCTTTTCCCCCAGCAATTACCCTCTATAGCACCACCTGTAGATACTTATACAGCTATAGCAGTAAGTGTACTCAGTGTTAGGAGTACATCTCCTTCTCTCTGTTAGACTGGCAGAGCCCCTGCTTGCCTTCAGTCACCTGCAGATGCCAGTTACCCTGTTGTACTCTACTCTGTTCCTCCACTCTCAAAAATGAGCTGATAGGACACTGGGGCAAGGGAGTCTTTACGCTGCTCTTTTTAGAATGTTAAGGAAGTCTAAATGCAGACAACTGCTTTACTTCTGCTTAAGCCACATTCCATTTGACAGCTGTCCTCCGCCCCAGCTAATCATGGATGATTAGCATTATTAGCTCTTCCCCAATTCAGACCAGCACACTGCTAACTGCTGTGCATCTGTGCTTTTATACCCTAACTGAGTTCCCAATTTACCTTCAGACCCTACACGTCAATATAGTATCTGTCTTCTTAACCCTAATTAGAAATGTTCTAGCTGCCTCAGTCAGCTGCCTCCTTGCTTGCAAGAACAAGCATTATTTGGTACCCAGAGGCATGATAATATGTCTGCTGCTGCCACTTGGAGTACTGTCCATATGTTCACTAAATATTACAGTCTGGACATCGTGCCTCATAGACATACGGTTTGGCCTTACTATACTGCGAGGTTCCTTACTCAAGATCTTTAGATCCTTCCTTCCTCCCTCAGTGCTTTGGCACTGTTTGGGAATGTTACATGGTGTGGCTCAGCAGAGTGTGATATCCTCAAAGGAGATTGAATAGTTATCTCACGATAACAGCAGATTTTCAAGAGAATCTCCTTCATTGAGCCACAGCTCTCCTTCTGTCATTCCCCATTTTGGGTGGCAAGTGGTTATCCTGCCTGCTCTTGCAAGCTGGTTCTCCTCTTGTGCTCAATTTTGACATTGTATTACTTAGGTTTCCATAACTTCTCATGTGTACCTGGATTGGTCCTGGTTGCTTTGGTCCGATGAGCTTCCAAGCTTGTCTCCAGTGGGGAACTAAGGCATGATGGAGTCATCCCGTTGCATAGGCGGCAGTGATGCATATCAACGTGAGTGGCCTGGCTAGCAAAGTTTCCAGGTTGTCCTGACACTGATGGTTTACAGTTCTATGATGTGGCTAAGTAGAGGAGATTCTCTTGAAGATGTACTCTTCCAGTGAGTATTCCTTTTCTTTCACACACACATAGTGTGGGATGCCTAACCATGAGATCAGAGGTCAAGTGATTTATCTAGATGTCCCACACTGAGATTGTGCCCCAAAAAATACATACATCTCCATGTTACACACCTTCCTCATGTTTTATTTTATGTTCCATATATAACTCAAATTTTTGTGCCAAAATAGGCACTAAAGAATGGGGACTCAACTTATAGACAAGGTTGACTTATGCAGTGAATTTCTGAACACATGCATCTGAGACATATCACAAGAATACAAATTACCCCTCTGCCCCACCCTAGTAGCACTGTGTTTCCACTGTCCGCCTCCCCAGCACTCAGTTTCAACTGAAGAAGGTGACCAGCACAAGCCACCCTCCTCCACAGCTGGCTGCCATCTTTGTAGTTAAAAGCGCTTATAGCACTACATTCAAAATACAAATTACCCCCACCATCCCACCTTTGTGACCTGCTCCTGATCCTTTGCCCCCAACACCCAATTTTGGCAAAGGAAAGTGTGACCAACCCACCCTCTTCCACGGCTGGCCACCTTTAGAATGAGCAGCGCATATGCGCTTGTTCTCGAGCTTGTTCTGTCTAATAGTAAAATAAACCCTACTATTATACAGAAAAGTGTAAATGCTTTCATTCATTCTGAAGGCATCCTGGAGGAGGGTGGGTTCTGATCACCTTCCTTTGCCAAATTGGGTGTTTGGGGAGGAGGATTAGAACGAGGTGGTACTAGGTGGGGGCAGGAGTAATTTGTAATCTTAATTAGCACTATAAGCACTTCTGAAAACTACAAAATGGCAGCCAGCTAACGAATTGATTGTCCTAGTCACCTTCCTTTGCAAAATTGGGTGTTGGGGCAGGAGGATGGGAGCAAGGTGCTACTAGGAGTGAAAGCGGAGAGTGGAGGTAGTGGTAATCTTGAGTTAGCACTATAAGTGCTTTTGAAAACTACAAAGATGGGGGCCAGTCATGGAGGAGAGTTGGTTGTGCCAGTCACCTTCTTCAGTTAAAATTGGGTGCTGGGGGTAGGGGATGAGTGTACTGTAAAGTGTGATATGTCGACCTATATGTAATTATATCTACAAAACTGCTAAAATCAGTTGTAAAGGATGGGATCAACTTATACATGAGTATATGCAGTAATACTTTGAGAACTGGTATGAAGGGATGTTTACAAAGAAGTTGTGTCACTATGGTCAAACATTGGTTACAATGGTGACTTACATATAGTGAGAGAAACCTGAGCAGAGTTGTAGCAGTTGTCAGTGCAGGCATGAGATTATTCATGTGGCTCTGCTCTAACAGATGGAGGTAGTTGTTTTATAAAGCAAAGTACATCTGTTAACGATTGATGGGTTTCAGTAACACTACCAACATTAGACACCTTCTGTTATTCCTGAGTGTGTATAATGGAGACTGACAGTCATGGAATTTGATGTATAAGCATAGTTTACCAGTTATAAAATAATAATCATAATAACAATAATAATGAATGAGTCCATACTATTTTTTGAAGAAAAGCAAATGTTTGTGAATGAACTGCCATGTTTGAGCTGGAAATGGCACATAGAAATGCAGAGGATGAGATCTCAGTGTTGTGTCACTGACTGACTGCTGCATCTTGCACAGAACTTTCATTCCTGTACAATGTGATACCTGTGAAAAAGGCAGCTTCATTCTGGAGGTGTGAAGTGCTGAAGGACACCCTCCTCCCACTGGAGTAGAAAATATAGATGTTCATTAGTTACACAAAAGTCTACTTCAGGTGCAGCTCACTTTATTTAATTATTTGAAAAAGGGTTACCGGAAAGGCACAGTAAGCTGAGGCTTGTTTACAGGTGTGACCCAGGGAAGAGAGGAAGGGAGAACATCTGGGGAAAACCATTACAAAGTTGCAACAAGTCAAATGAATGCAGTTACAATGATAGAGGCATAAAATGCAAAAGTCAAGTGTAGCCCAAACAGGCAAATTTTATTTATGTAGCGCTCTGTCCAAAGGGTCATAGCGCTACAATAGAACAGTGCAATGAATACAGTGCCTCCAAGAATTAAAATCAGGATTTAAATAAAACTGCTTTTCAAAATAAAGGTTTTAGGGAGGCTTTAAATGCCTCCACTGAGCTGGCTGCACATATATAGGGTGGCAGAGAGTTCCACAACACTGGTGCAGCAGTACCAAAGGCTCTATCACCTGATCCCTGAGGCGAGAGGGAGGAATCGCAAGCAAGTCAGCCTTGGCAGAGCATAGGGACAGAGAGAGGTCAATATGGCACCAGGAGGTCTTTAAGGTAGTTCGGTCCCAAACTACGTAAGGCCTTGTATGTCAACAAACAAATCTTGAAGGTTATGCACAAACTCACAGGAAGTCAATTCGGGCACACAAAACAGGACTGACATGGTCCCTCAAAGAAGCACCCATCAAGACCTTGGCCACAACATTCTGCACTAGCTGTCATCAATGCAACAGTCCTCCAGATAACCCTAGGCATAGATTGTTGCAGTAATCAAGTCTGTTGGTGATGAAAGCATAAATTACCATAGCCAGATCATCAGGTGACAAGAACGGTCAGATCCTGGTGATATTACTGAGATGGAAGAAACCAGATTAAACAACTGGCGACACCTGTTGTTCAAGGGTGCGGACAATCATCTAGAAAATGCCAAGATCTCTAACCACACTCATCACCGTCAGGGACTGTCCACTCACAACTGGGGTGAGCAACCTCCCATCAGTGGAAACACCTCCACGACCAGGCTCAATCACCATAACCTCTTTCTTGCCGGGGTTGAGACACCACCAGTTTACAGACATCCAGTCATTTATCTCAGACAAACATTGGCTCAGCGAAACTGAGGCAGAGAGGTCACTTGGGACACAAGAAAGGTATAATTGGGCATCATCACGTAACAGTGAAACCCCAGATTGTACCACCTAATGATCTCTAGTAGCATATGCATGGAGAACAGCAGGGGGCCAAAATAGAGCCCTGCGAAACATCACAAGAGCAGAGTGAAAAGTCGAGGAAAATTCCCAGGAAAAACACACTGCGATCTTCTAGTTAAATATAAGCTGAACTAGCCCAAGACTGCATCAGTGGCACTCACATAGTTCATAGATGATCCAATAGTACCCTGTGAACTACCGTGTCAAAAGCTGAAGATAGGTCCAAGAGCACCAAGTTGGTACATTGCCTTCAGTCCCTCACCATGAAGAGATCATGTGCCACCCTGACCAAAGCCACCTCAGTGCTGTGCTGGAGCTGAAAACCTGACTGGAGAGGTTCAAAGATGGACAACTCCCAATCACTCAACCAGCTGGTCATCCACCACCTTCTTAATAATCTGGATCAACACAGATAGCAAGCTGCCCCACTGCAATCATCAGATCACAAATACATTTAGTACCAGACTGTGTAACAAATACACTGTGTCAGTGTCCCTCGTCTCAACTCAAGTTACATTTAAAACCACATCTTGTCAAAGTAACATGACCTGGGTCCAACTTTTCAACTACTGCCATGGCTGCACAGCTGCAAATTTGGAATACAGTGCATGGTATGTTGCAAAATATTTTTGTGACATACATGTCACCTAGTTTATGAATCATCAGTCGAATTTGTTGCACTGTTATAAAAAAATGACAGATGAAATTAAATTGATATACTTACCATTATGGATTGGAAATGGATATCCCATAGGTTCTTGTAGAAGTACTGCTGCTGTACCATTGATACAGACCTTCAGTGAAGGAGAGTCATTTGTTGTTAACCTGTAAAAAAAACAAAATAAGTTGACCATATGTTTTGACCATTGCAGCTCAGAAAAGCAGCAGAAAACAAAGCACACAGCTAAAGGAAGTTGAATAGCATGAAAACATTAGTACACATACTCAATTTATAGTTTTAATAGTAGAAGCCTTGTGCCTGTGGCTGATGGATGTGGTCTCCTGTTCGAATCCCTCTGCCTTGGTATGATCAAGACATGTAATGGAAAACATTGTTACAATGGTGGTTGTGGTGGACTGGTGATCATAGCTGAGGCACCGATAACGTCAGCTCTCACATCTTCCTGCATCTGGTGGTGGTAGTGGGAGTTGCGAACAACAGTCTTATCTCTTTATGGTGGTGGATGGGTGGTGAGTCAGAGGACACACTGTCACATTTCCTATGCTGACAGTTGTGAACAGTGGTTTTATCTCTTATGGTGGTGGACGGGTGGTAGTGCAGGGACACACACGGTCATATTCCCTATGCTGGCAGTGGTGAGACGGGTAACAGCGGTGTTATGGTGGTGATAGTCCAGGGCCAGGATATACTGTGCTCTGTATTATAAATATGACATGACATATGGAATTTGAGTCACTATGGTGGGACATTAATTTAACTTATGAAAAGAAAACATGTATTATACAAAAATGTGACAGCCTTTTAGCCACTTAAGTTAAAATCTGCTAACATTAACCTCATCATCATTCATCATCATCCTCATAAAAGCTGCCCTCGCAGTCTTCTATGTCTGAATTCTGACCACTAGAAAATTCTTTCTCCATTGTGTTATCTACATCGGTGGTAGGCCATTTCATGCTGCTACTGCCACCAGGATGTTCCTTTTCTACAGCATCAGCTAAACCATGACTATGCCAGGCTACGAATACTGAGGTTGCAGTCTGAGCTGGCATGTGCCTCTTATTCATTTTATGAATGTCAGCAAACTGACATTTGCAGGAGAAGAGGTTTGTATGATGATCCGAGCTATTGCACCTGCTGAGCTGACTACCCTCTCGACAGTCACACTGGAGGTGGGCATATCAGGTACTTCAGTGCCACAGTGGTCAGCTCTGGCCATTCACTGACCTTTGCACTCCAGTATAAAGGGGATCATCAGTGATTGATAGATGCCTGTTTTCAGACTCCTATAACTCAACCATTTGCTATGCTGCTCTAACTCCAGTGTTTGATGCATCATCCACTTCTCTGGAATCATTTATGTCACAAATCCCAACCTGGGACAAAGCCTCCCAAAGTGGGTTAACACCAATCACTGTTGATGACAGACCACCTGGAACTACAGTCCCCTTCCCTTACAGGATATGCTTGATACTACTCCTCCAGGTTCACCTTCAGCCTGATTATGCTGCTGAGGTTTGCTGACCTTGGCATGTGACTTCTGTGCCCCATGAACCAAGTGCACCAGTTGCCCACTGACAGTTTTTACCTGTTCAGGTCCACCTCCAGTACTGAGAGGCAATTCCACGCTTTGTATCGTGGGTCCAGTATTGTTGCTATTACAAAGTTGTCACTATGCTGAATGCTCAAGATGTGACAATTCTGGTCAAATACTGTCAGCATGTGTTTCAGCAACATACTCCTAGCATTGTCTCCAGCAACATCAAAGCTATGCTGTAAATTCATCAATGTCTGCCTCACCACCCACAGCACAGTGGAATTGATTGGCTAATGGAGGCAGACTAGCCACCTCACTGCCTGTGTGGCATGTTCAAAAGGCCTCAAGATTGTTATTACAAAGTCCATGAGGCACCACTCTTCAGTCATCATAGACATGAAAGCCCGGAACTGTCATGGCTAGTGTGCATGACAAGATATTCTGAGATGGCTTTGTACTGTTCATACAACCTCTCTGCCATGTATAAGTGGAGTTCCACTGGGTGACAGTTTCCAGCTTCAAGCGGTGTTGTGGGAGGCTATTTGGATCTGCAACTGCTGAAATTGGTCACAGGCCTTTGCAGAGTGTGAAAAGTGAGAACAAATATGGCGTGCAGCTGTCAGCATTTCCTTTATATCCAGTGATGCAGAAACTCCAGCACCACAAGAGTTAAACAGTGGGCCATTCATGGAACCCGAAAAAAGCCACAATTTGTGATGCATTTCACCACATTTGACCCATTGTCACTTGCTATGAACCCAGCTCTCAGGGACAGGGGTACAGTCAGTACCACATCCAACATGTTTTCACCAGTGTATGAACAGGTCACATTGCAAATAGCAATCATTGCATGCTGTCAAATTCCTGGAAGATTGCTACCACGACACTCCACCTTACTACACTGCTTATTCACACTGTCAACAGCACAAACAACCCCTGGAACCTGTGCCCAGTGTGCAGTTATACCAAATTTCAGCTACATCAGCATTAAGTTCACATGACACTGTATGAGTGGGTGGGTACTTCAGCTTATGTGCAAAAACACTCTGTCACGTGGGCTGACTTAAATGTTTTACAGGGTGAGATGACAAATGGTTCTGCTCTCGAATGGCAGGGGTGGAGTGTGGATGTGTGATGAAGACTGTTGCACAGGCGATGACAAACCAGAAATGCACATATTTTCCCACATTTACCAACAGGGTTGATGTACCACTTGCACTAGACATACTGCATTGATCACCACCACCAAAACTGCTATTCTCACCATCACTAGACAAGATTTCAAAATCATTCAGGTCCTCCACCTCATCATGCCTGTAGTAATCCTCTGCTGTTTTTCATCACTACTGCACACATTTAATTTTCTACTTGATGTTACAGTCATGGAAGGGATAACATGCTCATTATGGTTGATGACAAGGATAAATGTCCCACTGTGGTACAGGAATTAGCTGCCATCTTGTGCTGGGTCCACAGTTACCCATGTGCCTGTTCTTAAGATGTGCATGTTGTCCCCTTGCCCAGATGGCTCCCCTTTTACCTCTACTCACATGCACCTGGCAGAGCTGGCAGATTGCAACTGACTCATCGTTTGCATCTTGCACAAAACAATCCCAAACAAGGGATTGTGATGCTGTAGTTTTAACATGTCCCCGATGCTGCTTATTGGACTCTGGTTTTGAAGCCATAAAGTGTGTGTGTGTGTGTGTGTGTGTGGGGGTGCTACATGATTTTCAGGCAGGACACACTTTGACTGCAACTGACCACCATGACTACCTATCATTATTACTGGGTCATCATCATAGTCAACTGAAACTGGTAAATCACAACTTTTTATAGGGGGGATGCAAGTGGACCCAGACTCAGCCACCTTGAATTTCTTTCTCCAGTTCCCAACAGGGCCTCTGACATCATCATCATATTCATCAACATCATCCACATCTTCTGCATGGATGCTGGCATGTGGACTGCATGTTGCAACCACAGCAACAGCATCATCAGCACCACCATCACCCAAAATTTTTACCACACTGTAAATCACTGCATGGCAAATGTAGGATCTGAACTGCAGTGGAAGAAATGAGATTGTGTTCTATTGTTGACATGATGATCAGAATCATCATGTTCAGTTACTGGGTGTTACTGGGGGTATGACATCATCTACACTGTCAATGCCACTCCACTATATTTTGGACACAGTAAACTGGTAGAAGTGGAACCTGGGGCAGCAATACTCATACCACCACCAGCAACTACTACCCCACCAGCTGGGACAACATCATCTCCTTCAACTATAAGTGAAGCTACTGATTGTGCTGTAAAAACTTTGAAGGAGAAATACCTTTCCTCACATCAGCAATGCACTTCTCGTCTGCATCTACCATGCCCACAGATGATCTTACCACTGGCAGCAGTGCCATGGTGAGAAAACTTTGCTTGCACATCTCTTTGCGGGCATTTGGGGGATCAACAAAGAATATTCTAAACAAATTTTGATTTTGGAATGTTCACTCTGGATGGGGGTGGTGAGAGGGGCGGCTGGATGTGGTAAAAAACAACTGGCTTCAACAAGAGATACAGATGCAAAGTCACAACAAGTTCAACACCTTAACTAACCAGTGGTGCTCTCAAGTCACAAACAATCCAATCTGGAAAAGAATACCTTTTGCGGTGGGGAGCACTTACTGCAGATTAAGCAGTGCAAACCAGAAAAGATACCACAATGGCAGTGCAAAATCACACAGGTGCAGTGGATGGAGGTTCACTGCTCGCCTGCAATTACCCTGTGGCATAATAAAGGTGTATTATTTGATGTCACGCACCGCACACACACTCACACAATTTGTCTACAAGTAATGCTTAGCAAATTGAAAACTTCAGTAATATACAGTGTATTTTAAACAACATGAAATTATGCACTGCTGCACGGTCCTCAGACCACAACACACACAATCAGCAAAAATTGTCAACAATTACTGAAAATATTACTGTGTACATTAGCACAGTCATACAAGAAAAATCCACACACAAACAATAAACGCTCGATGATATGAGTACAGGAGGGTTAATACAATCCTCGAACTAAAGTTTGAGCAAAAAAAGGACTCAAAGGCTTTTTAACAGCCATTAGAAGGTTTGAATTGCTGAGAGCTCTCAGAACAGACTGTCTCCAACAGCTTCCTACACACACACTACCCGAACTGAAGCTGCAGAGCCATGTGACCTGAAATCCCATGAATTACTACAAAATCTGCCGTTGGCACTTAAAACAGGTGAAGTGAAGCGAAGTACATTGTTTTCAATGTTACACTTTAAGTTTTGTGGAGTAGTGGTTTGGGAAGGCGGACAACGCAAAGTCATTGTTTTCACGGACGCCGTGGTTACCTCCTGTGATGCAAACTACTCCGCTTTGCGCTGTGGAGCACTCCGTGAATCACTCTGCAGAGCAAATTGAGGCCACTTGCCCATCTCTACATGTGAATATGCGAGTTGGCACTGGCAAAGGAGGTCATTTATGAAAATGGAGAAGACGATTGGACCTAGGATGGAGCCTCTGGGTCCCCAGCCTGGATAGGGAGAGGAAGAGAAAGGTGCATATTACCTGGACTGCCTGCTGATAACCTGAGAGATGGAAGGAACTGGGGAGGAGGGAGAAAGAAGGGGTGGTGGTGAGGGAGGTGCAGGGTGGGGGAGAAGGAAGAGAGCGAAAGGGCAGAACTGAGCAATGGGGGCTGAGAGGCCAGCAGAGCTAAACTTGTCCAGGTGGAGTGAATGTGTCACTGACTCAAAGGCTTTGGCCAGATCAATGAAAATGGCTGCTGTGATGTGCCTCCATCCATCCCAGAAAGGATGGAGTCAGTAACCCAAAGCAGGGAGGAGATGGTGTGTCTGGAAACCAGACTGGAAGGGGAAAGGAAGTTGGAAAATTGGAGAAAATAGGCAAGCCATGAGGTAAACAATTTCTCTTGCAGCTTTGCAAATGAGGGAGATAAAGCAGAAGTTGCCTGGTGTGTAGGAATCACCCCTTTGTGTAGGGAGAACTTTGGCAATCTTCCAAGACTGAGGGATGGCACAAAGGGAAAAGGAGAGATTTAAGAGATTAGTAATGTGGAAACAATGGCCAGAGCTGAAAGATGGAGAAGTTTGTGTTCCAGGCCATCTGGGTAGATTTGGACAGGTTGAGTGAGGAAAGAGCAGGCAGAGTTTTCTGGGTAGCAATCGGAAATCAAACCCCAGGACAACTTCAAAGAGAGTAGCAGGGATGGCAGCAGGACCAGTTTTAGTACACTGAGACTGTTGCACTGTAACTGAAATTTCAGATACCTGCTGTTTCCCTTCTTCCCTTGACATAACTTTATTCTTGGATACTGATAAGGTTTTAATGTAGGACTTACAGATTCAGCTGGTTTGGCACTGGCATTTATTTATTTATTTTCAAACGTTTCACCAGGAGAGACATCCTGAGCTTACAATTAACTTGTTTCCAGATGTGTCCTGGGGAAGAGGGTTGTAAAAACAAAATAGAAATACAATAAAACATCATGTAGAGATATAAATTAAACATTACAAAATGAGGTTAATTTCAGACAGGTAAATGAATAGGCAAAAAATACATATATTGTCATTTCAAGGAACAGGGTGGAGGATAGTCCCCAGGGTAAAGCAAGAGTATGTTTCAAAGGTGGAGGCACCAGAGGATGAGGCACTGTAAAGGCGAAAGGAGATGGGATGGAGGAAGGAAGCGGAGCAAGTGGGGAGGAGGAGAAAGAAGGGGTGGTGGTGAGGCGAGGCAGGTGGGGGAGAGGAAGAGAGAAAAGGGCAGAACTGAGGAAGGGCTAGGCTACAAGAGATAGACCAGTATACATTAGCTGTTAAAAGAATGCTGCACTACAGTACTAAAATAAAATCTTTAAAACCCTAATGTTTATCAGTGTTTTAAATAGTTTACTTTAACAAGTACTCATGCCTTCATCTTTTCCAGAAACAGTTGACTGTCCCAGGCCAAACTAAAGTTATGTATTTGTGACATCATAGTCTGTTATGTTAAACACAACAGTGTCCTAAGAACTGCATTATAAAGGCAGAAAATCTGTATGAACATGTTATAAACGGACTTCACAGAAAGGTGTTCTCTATAGAATTGTAATAGCTAAACAGAATATGTCCACAAAATGATATTCTGTAGGGATACTTAAATATGTTTGTGTTTCCTTTTGCAGAATATGCCTTTAATAAGAATTGTCAACATATGAATGGAACGTTAGAGATAATATGCTGCTTAAAGTATTTTGAATGTCACTGATCCATTCCCCTTCTAACTTGATAATATGCAGTTACACAGTTGAAAAGAATGCTAACTGTTTGCAGCCATTGACCTTCAATGCTTAAGCCAGCGATTGTCTGTGGTTTTCTGCTGTTACTCAAACATGTTTCTCTAATCTTTTTTAATCCAACACATATACATGTGATGATAAATAGCCGGCAACTATGATCTATTGCTTGAAAAACTTAAACTGAAATGTTCTGCAATTCCAGAATCATAAATTTTCATCCAATCTCTTTGTAACCCAATGCTTAGTTAAAGCAGAACAAGTACTGAAGCTGTGTAGTTGTTCACAGCATGGTACTGAGAGGTGTTAGAGAGGTACAGAATTGCAAATCTGTAATATCATATGTAACAAAACCCTACTTCCAGTAGTAGGATGGTGGTTGTTTTTATGGGTGCCCAGACTTAGGTTTGACTGTCTGCTGCCAACCTAAAGGGATATCATGAAGTTTGCTGAGGGCATGATACAGCAGTGCCACATTCTGGCAGTAAGAAACCTCAGGGAGGCTTCCCTTATGTGCTCTACTTGGGCACAGAAGACAGATGCAGTGCCTGAAGCCTGGGAAAGATCTTGGGGGATTTGTACCTGGGGACATTTCATGGTAAATCACTCATAGCATGGAAGTATAAGTAAGACCACTGAGATGATATGGGAAGCCTGTGGGGGAGGGGTGGTTCCTTCAAGTGAGACAACCCAATGACCCTTGAGCCTGTGGTGAATTCCTTGAACATATGTGGGAGACCCTGGTGAGGGTATGTCTGCAGAAGTGCAGGCAAGACTCCAACAGGAAGTAGAGCTACTAGACATGTTTGGACATCTCCAGTGTGGGCAAAGTGACCAAGGGAGTGGGCACTGTGGTGAGCTTGCAGCTGCCCAGTTCAACCAAGATGAATGCCTACATGGGTACAGTGGCTGGCAGGGCCTTGATGCACACATGGTCGCTTGTAGTTGCTCACTGAGTGGTGGCTCGCTTATGCTAGGACAGGGAGGTATCAGCAGTTGACTATGCAGGTAGGCACTAGGCCTCCATTGACTTACTCCTGGAATTACCAAAGTGTGATAGCAGTCATGTAGAGACCAGAGAATGTGGCTAGTCCATCATGGTATTAAAGTTAGACAACACATGGGGAAAGTACTAAAGTGTTGAGCAAGAATCACATATGGTGTGGGACCAACCGTTAGGACAGCGGGAAGCAAAAGATAAGATAATGTACCAAAATGGAAGGAGAAGCTGGAGTAGACAGAATAGCAGGGTAATGCTAAAGTAAGCAAGAAAAGTGCAGGAGAGTCGAGGCTTACAAGGTGCAGTTACTTCAAACAGCAGAAAGTGATAATCACTGGGACAGGACAGGGTAATCATGCATCCCAGCAAGAGGCTATGTTTGGATATCGGCTTGACCAAGACCAGCCTGGCATTGGGTTTGGGGGTTAGCCTGAGACCTTAGGAATGAAATGTAAAATAGCTCTGGAAGAGTGACTGAAATGTATTGTTAGCTTAGAAAGAGGAGCTGAGCTCTGAAGTAGAAGCAGGAACTGGAAACTCTGAAAGAGGGAGTGCTGGCCTATGGAAACATAGCCAACTGCAAAACAAATTCGATTTCTGGATCTTGCACATAAACTTGTACAGTTAATTAATCAGTAAAGTATGGATGTGCTCAAAAATAATGGCTGTTTATGGGCCTTTGCACACAGTGGGCCCTCGGGTGCTACATCAGATAGTAATCCATGGAGAGCAAAGTAGCAGCATTTCTATGAGATGCAATGGAAATGGGACCATGCCCCACTTCCATGGCTACATCAGTAAGGGGTTACAAGCTGGACATTGGGAAGAATGGGCAGATGTCCCATGTTTTGAATTCCCATACATTTTACCATTGCTAGGTTTTCTCTCTTTAGTGCCAGGATCCATAACACAAATAAATACAATCATTTAAGCAAATTTTAACTCTTTTCTTTACATAAAATGCATTATGTGACTTCTGAATGGCAGAAGAAGATGAACCTGATTGACAACTGGTCTTTCTTCATTTTCCATTTGATCTTCATATAGTATGTGTCAGATAACAGGTTAGAGACTGAGTTAGCAGCAGTAAGGCAAATACTGTGCACAACACTGACTGAATGTCGTAGTAGTACAGTAGTAGTAATTTTATTTGTAATGGCCCCTTCCCTGAGGCTCAGTAAAGTGCAGGAGTAAACATACAGCCATATACACACATGTTCAGTAACTTAAATCAGATGAATAAAATACACATGAAAATATCAACTGGGATGGTAACCAGAGATAATTGTTCAGCAGTGATCAAATGCCTGATTAAAAAGATCGTCTTCAAACCTCTCTTAAAGGCCTCCACTGAGGAAGCCTCTGTAAGGAGCCATTGGGAGTGAATTCCAAAGGACCAGGCCACCACCTTTTTTTTATGCTTCTTTTATTGAAATCATCATATACAGTACATCAGTACTGTGCATATATATTAGTACTGAATTTAACACTCCATCAACATAAGTTCATAAAAAAAAGAAGAAAAATACAAACCTATAACAAACTTGTAAACATTTGTGGGTCTCCTATATAAAATGAAAAGTAAAAAAAACACCTTGGGCCTGATTCTCAAAGCAGGGCTGTGTCTGGTGCAAGCTACGGCAAACAGCAGCTTGTGCTGACACCTGCTAAAGGACCCTATGCCCAATTCAGGTACAGGAGGCGTCCGGTGCCTAAGTCCCCTACGTTTGGCAGCACCCCATGCATCTAACACAAGGTGCATGGAAGAGTGTCTGCAAGCCCTTTGGCAATGCTCAGCTGGTACCCCCATCTCCTGATGACCCCAGCACAGTCCAATGACCCTTCCAGTGGTGGTCCAGCCCCCACCCAAACAGGTGAGTACCACCACATCCCTAGATTGAGCAGGGACCAGCACAGCCATCCGCACACCTCTGCGGCCGGTCCGACTGACTGGAATGTGCAGCCGGACTGTACAGTGTGCATGCTAATATTAGTGTGTACACTGTACAGTCCGCTGCCTGTCTGGCAAGTCGGGACTAACTATGAGAGGCTATGTTGGTTCTGTGCTCTGTCTGGGGATGGGGTGGGTGCTACCTGTTTGGTGGGGTACAGGACCTGCAGTATGGGCATATGCCATGTGTCTGCATGTTGGGGACACCTAGGGGACCAGTGCATAGTCAAGGAGGGCCATAACGGGATTTGGAGGAAGGCTGCCCTGTATTTCCATGGGGGCACTTCATGGATGGGGTCTGCTCCATATGGGGTTCATGTGGGATATATCAGGTTGCGGAGGTGGGATCCACAGCACCTATGCTACCACAGCTCACTCCAGGGGAGAGATGTCTAAGTCCCCTTATGCCAGCCCTGGCTGGTCTAAGGGCACTTGAACTTTCTCCAACCAGGTGATGTCTGTGAACAGCAAGCTGCAGCTTGCATCGGTGCAAGTCCACCTAGCGCCCTGTCATAGCACAATGCAGGGCACAGGGCACAGTGCAAGCCCTGTTTGGGCAGAGCAGCCTGCAGTCGACACAGGCCACTTTTGTGGTGCGTGGCGGGCAGCCCTGGATGCGGCAGCACCTACACCATCTCTGTTTGGCGCAGGCACCTTGCATCAGGCGTGAGAGCTTTGAGAATCAGGCCTCTTGTATTTAGAATACAGGCAAAAGACAAAACGGTTTTTGATCCATCTATGCCCCAGACCTGGTTATCTAGCTTCTCCTTTTAAACGTGTATAGGATGCTTTCCAACACCTAAAATCTCTCCATTTCTGGCAGCTGGAGTTGTATACTATCTAACCACCAACCTTTATCAGTAATACCCATCCCAAGTCCCCCTCGGATATATACCTCTCTCTCTGTACATTAAGGAAAGAGATTCAACCCATGATTATTACTCTGTTTCTTCTTCTGTTGCACAAAGTTCCCATCTATTCCATTTGTTGTTATAGGATTCCAACTTTTGGGCCAGACCACGAGTGAGGCTTTCCATCTGTCGGATATGTCGTACTATAACAATCCAAATGGACATCTCCGTGGGGCATTTTGAAGCCATTTCTTGGTAATAGATTTTAAGGCTGCTGCAGTCAAAATAAAACAGTTATCTCTGGTCTTTTCCTTTAATATCCTCTGGGGCTAGCCCTAGGATCAGATGTTCTGGGCCTACCTGTATGTTGGTTATAAAAAGTTTGTGCAAATAAGCAATAATGTTTTGCCAAAATATGCGACTGTGAGGTAGGATGCCCCCCCTCAATACCTCAGAGGACCTAAGGACAATAATGGGATACCTGAGCAGGACCAAAAATAATGAATTCTAACTTTCCAACAGAATTCCCTCTAGACTGGTGCAGATGAGGTACACCATGTCCTTGTCATACCATTGCCCAGTCTCTCTGGGAGAGGAAATTTCCAACTCTGATTCCCATTTATGTTTAATATAGTCCATGGAGACAGCTCAGTCCAGTATATAATGATTGTATAGTATCATGATAGCTGTCTCCCCATAAGCAGGCCACCACCTTTAAACCTAATGCTAGGTACTGACAAGAGGCCCACCTAAGTGGAGCAGAGAGGTGAGAGGATAACTGAGGATACAGGAGTTCTGACAGGTAGCCATTCCCAAACTGTGTAGGGCCTCATAAGTAGGTAAACTGACTTGGAAATAAATACACCATTTTGCTGGCAGCCAATGCAGTTCTGGCAGCACTGGGGTAACATGACTGGTTCTTGGAAGGCCAGTTAGTATCCTGGCTGCTGTGTTCTGCACCAGCTACAGGCTCTGTAGCATACTTCCATTGACTCCGAGGTAAAGAGCATTGCAGTAGTCAAGCCAAGGCATCACAGATACATGTACCAGAGTCACCAGGTCCCCGGAGGAGGGATAAGGGATGCAATCTGATTGATGTTCCTAAAATGGTAAAAGCCACTCCAGGCTACTGCAGACACCTGAAGCTCAAGTGTTAGTCCCTCATCTAGAATGAGCCTCAGATTTTCACTGTTGTGGAAACTGTGAGCCTAGATATGTAAGTCAAAGCCCTGTATCTTTCTTGGCAGCAACCACTCTTCTCCTGTGATCCTGGTCAACTACTAATACCTCAGTCTTGTCTGGGTTGAGTCTTAATCAACTCAATGGCATCCAATCCTGGATCTCTGCCAAGCATTTTATGTTGCCCTCCTCTGCACCAGGCATCCTGGGTACAAATGGCAGGTATAGCTGGTTATCATCTGCTTAACAGTGAAACTGCAGTCTGTACCATCTTATGATCCTCCCTTGGGCAGCTTATACACTGCAGACAACATGGGAAGAGAACTGACCTCAAGCATACAACAGGGGCAGTGGCACAGGGAGTGAGGAGAATTCCCAACACAATCCTCTGCATCCTGTCCCTGAGATAGGACTGAAACAAAGCAGGTGACCTTGCCTGTGAGTCATGCATACTCCCGCAGTTGGTCCAACAACACTCCATGGTCTACATTGTCAAACACTGAACAGAGACTGAGAAAGACAAGAATTGACCACTCTTTTCTAACCCTCACCCTGAGCAGGTCATTATGCACCCAGACCAGTGCAGTCTCAGTGTTCTGCACTGAGTCAAAAACTGGATTGAGAGGTTCATAGATGTCAAAGGCTATGAGGTGTGTCTCTAGCTGCAACGCAACCATCTTCTAAACAACTTTAATCAGTAAGGAAGGTTTGAGACTGGTCAGTAATTCACAAGGTTGTCCGGGTCCAGAAATAGCTTTTTCAGAAGATGCCTCACCTGTGCATCTTTTAATGTAGTTGTAAAGATCCCTTCCTGATAAGGAGCACCACATAGTCCCAGTGAACACGGGCCCAGCTGCCCAACACAACTTACCATTAGCCATGTCAGGCCTGGATCCAGTTCACAAAATGTTGGTCATAGCTCTGAGATTACCCCACTCACCTCTTTGTCACTGGTCTAAACTCATTCCAGGACAGCTGAGTGCATCTGTGTTATGCTGACTCAGCTCTGCTGGTTTGTCACAGTCCGTTGGGGAGATCTGGTCCAAAGAGAGGACACCCTTTCATAGAAGAATCGAGCAAACTTCTTGCATTTAGTGGGTGAAACAGCTCTCATGGACTCCAGGCAGGCCAGATGAAGTAATCTTACCTACATTCAGGAAGTGCTCAGCTGGTGGATTCCTCCCAGTAACAGTCTCCCTAGACACAGAACAGCTGCCTTCTGCTGGATGATTGCCTATTGGTATTTATTGTGATGAATACTCAAAGCCAGTCTATATTCCTGAACCCTGGCTCCTCCATCAATGCTCAACCTCTTCCCCTGGCCTTCAACTCACTAAGTTCACCACTCAACTATGGCAAACAATGACTTGAATCAGGGGACATACACAGGTATCTACCACAGTATCAAAGCTGCAAGATGGCTCTGTTGTAAGCCATTCTGACTCCTCAGATCCTGTGACACATCCTGCCATTACACTCGAGATGTCTGGTGCTGCCTGGAGTCCTTCTAGCTGTAGCCCTCTTAAAGGGTGGTAAGGACTGTCTCCACAGGGGTGGATTACAAGAGGGGGCCCTGAAGGAGAACATGATAGTGCAGTCATCCAACAAACTCACTGATTCAGTTTCAGAGCCCCTCAACCCTGAGCCCCAGAGAAAGACCAAGTTCAAGGCATGGCCATGTTGGTGAGTCACAGAAGTAATAATTTGTGCTATGACCAGTGAGTTCATTATCTGGAGGAAATCTTGTCAAAATTGTGAGAGTTTATTTTTGATCCCAGGCATTGAAATCACCTAAAATTAACCATCTGGACAACTCCAACACCCTGTCAATGATGAAGTCTTTGATTTTTGGAGAATATCCCTTGCCCCAATTAGGTTGGTAAACAGGGACTCTGTATCATGCACCTGGGTCCCCATACACAGCCACACATTTTAAGGATGAGGCCTTTCCCACTGGGTGCCCCACAAGTTTAACTCAGATGTAAAGCAGATGGCTACCACCCCACCCTGTGATCTTTCCTTGAACAGTGAACCACAGAAAATCCAGCTGGGGTAGCTGCTTCTAACACTACATCACCATCTAGCCAGGTGTCCATAATGCAAACAAGATTGACTGAGGAATCAGAAATAAATCCACTATAGTAACGGTCTTATTCTTCATCAATCTGGCATTTCATAGCTGTGCCCAAATAGGATGAGGAATTAAACACGTACTCTCTCTGTATTTCTTTTGCCCCAGGGTGTTCTCCTGGTCCTCACCATTCTGATAACACCTCACTGTATGCTCTCCTGAACCCAACATATGATTTTGTGCCTCTGCACAATTCCGTCTCTCTGTAGCTAGCAAATATGCTAATTAACTGTGATGTTGGTGATTTCAGCACCTGAGCTTATGACCTTTGAACTATTTAGTTTTATTTAATTTTTGGTTGCCATGTAAGTGCACTGAACAATAATAATGCCTATTTTCAGTCAACCTGATTACCATTACTGCACTATTTAGTGCCTCCCTATTGATGGAGAATGCTGCCTCTAGTGTTATTTCTAGTAAATCCTTTTAAAGGAGAACTTTCAGCTCAGCTGGAGAAATACTAAGTGACCTAGAGGTCCAGATTAAGCAGTTCAAAGTATAACATCATTTGGTTACACTTTAAGTATCCGTTAACTATAGTGTAATTACAGTGTAAGTACACTGTAACAGTATTGCAACTGCAGTGTAGTTGCATGCAACAAATCATTTAGTGTATTATCTGGATGATCCTGTAATCCCCCACACACACACACATGATCGGTACTGTAGTTCCCAGTGTCCTTTGTGGCTAGCACTCTTGGCGATTGATGAGCTAAACCACAGGGGACATCTGTGTGCTGGCATGAGTATTTTATAGAGTAATAGACTGCATGATCATGCTTATTCTACTGGTACTGATCACACTGAGGTAGAAAAATCCCCTTATGTCCTCCTGGAGATGTTTGCCACTGACCAAAATATTTCATACAATATGTAATTAATTCTGTCACCCTACTATGCACAAAAATAGCTCCCCAAAAGCCACAACCCTGCTTTTCCTCCTGTCCAGACCCCAATAATAAATAGAACCCACCCTACCCAACCCCCTCTGGCCCCCACCTCCCTGTCCCCAGAGTACCCCCAAAATCAACTTTTGAAGACTTGTAAAGACCATCCCCCCAGGAACGCGTCCTCTGTTCCACGTAATTATCTGTAGTGGCATGAATGGATGTTGATGTCTTACCGTAGTAAAACCTAAGTAGGTGGGGTAGTGTTGTTTTGGCATACAGGTGAGGATAAGGGATTAATTTCATATGAAGATTACAGTCCATGGTGAACCTCTGTGCAGTGACTGGCAGGGTGGGTTACAATCGTAAAACAGAAGAAGTGATGAGTTCAGATTCTGGCACAGTGGGGTAAATAGTCAAAAAGTTTAAAAAGTTTGGTGAAGGTAGTATGGTGGTTAACATTGCAGGAAACTGCTACAGGATCACTTGGAGGAGGGTGCTCTGCCAGGGACAGGGAACCCCCTCATCAGAGTTCAACAAAGGAGCTGTTTTGTGCTTCTCTGGTCAGCAGCACTGGAGATAAGAGAGGGAATCATGATGCAGCCAGTCGGGTGCCTTCTTCACACAACCCACCTTCCCACCAACCAATTGGCAAAACCATGAGGACACAGGAGCAGACTACAGGGGCTTTAAAGACCATTTTGCAACTCCACAGGAAACCACTGCTGGATCACTTGGAGCAGAGGGCTCTGCCAGGGACAGGTAGCAATCCTCTCAGAGTTCAACAAAGGAGCTGTTTTGCACTTCTCTGGTTGGCAGCACCAGAGCTAAGAGAGGAGAGGGGAATCAGGAGGCAGCCAAGCGGGACATTGTCTATGCCTCCCAGCCAATCAGCAGAAACCAGGAAGACACAGGAGCAGACTACAGGGGCATTAATTCCTGTTTTGCAACTCCACAGGAAACTGCCATAGGATTGCTCGGGAGGAGGGGCTCCACCAGAGACAGGGAGCTCTCTTCACCAGAGTTCAACTGAGGAGCTCTTTTGCACTTCTCCAGTCAGTGCACCAGAGCTGAGAGAGGAGAGAGGGAATCAAGAGACAGCCAATTGGCGCCTTCTCCATGCCCCCTCCTTCCCGCCAGCCAGACATCAGCAGGACCAGTGGTTAATTTGGGTACCACTCCTCTTTGGCTGCTTTTAAGGATAAGGCCACCAAGTGAACCCCATGCTAAGGACCCCAGAGACAAAGATATCATAGCAGAGTCTACCCATCAGAGTCAGCCCAACAAGGCATCCAGTGGCCACTCACTCTGCAGCCGAACAGACAAGCAGGGGAATAATGAAGGAGTAATTGTGGGCATTTTATTTAAGAGGTAATTAGGGTTTTATTTAGCTGTCTAGCAGTGAGTTTGTTTTCCGCTTTCAGTATGTGTTGTTTAGTTACCCTGGTCATGCATTATTTGTCCTCCGATCTCCGTGCCCTTTGCACTTTTGCCCTCCTCTCCCATTTTCCACCTACCAGCGCTGTTGGGTGCTCGGTATTATTCGTTGGAGAAATTGGGTATAGTGAGGGCGTGGACTGAGTAGAGGCGAATGAATGGACCTTTCATATAGGGTTGGTTAAGTCCAGAAGACACCCTGGGGTGAAATGGAGCCTGGAGCGTGGTGATCCATGTCTAGTCTCCATACCCAAGACACCACTTATTTGGATGGGCAAGTAGTCGGACGGCTCCAGAGCCTTGTCCAACTTGGGCGGTGTTGTGCAATGCTAGATCTATTAAAAACAAGTCTGCTGTTATTTCTGACTTTGTTGGGACAGCAGATCTGGCTTACATCACGAGACCTGGCTGGTTGAAAATGCTGGCCCCATTTTGGAAGCAACCGTTCCAGCTGGTACTTGGTGATTCCCCTGAGATTGGATCACGGGGTGGGGGTGGGGGGAGAAGCGGTCTGTTTTAAGACCAGGATGGTACTTATGGGTGTACCAGTTGAGGAAGCTGAATCCTTTGGGTGTGCCGTAGTGGCTGGTGTGGGTTGCAGGATAGCCCTCATCTACGTCCACCAGGAGACAGAGTGATTCCTGCAGGAGTGGCAGACTTCGTCACCGATATCATTGGAGTCACCCAGATTGATGGTTCTGGGTGACTTCAATGCCTGGGTCGATGATTAACTCTCAGCCTTTGGTCAGCACTTCTCCAGTTGATGACATCATTGGGCCTTACATAGATTGTTTCTTCAGCCACTCATAATCACTGTCACTCTTGGATTTAGTTTTCTCCTGGGGATTGAGGCTTCTGATTTGGTGTTGGAACCTGTCAGTTCATCCGATCACTACATCATGGGCTTCAATTTTGTGCTCCCCTTAGTAGGTCTGCCCTGTGGAAATGGTTCGATACCACCCTTTACGGGATGTGAGCCCTGAAGACCTGATGGTGGTATTGAACCTCTCAGAGTTTCCGGTTGCCAGCTTGGGTCTGGAGTCTATGGTCTTGGCTTATAATCAGACCATTTCCTCGGCTCCAGACTCAAGTGCTCCTAGTGTTAGTCCCCTCTCTCTCTGCCCTCGGGCCCCATGGTTTGATGGGTCCTTGAGGGAGTTGCAACGTGTGGGATGACAGTTAGAGTGTTGTTGGCGGAAATCTGCTCTAGAAGTCGACTGCCTTAGTTTGGAGGAGCATTATCGGCTCTACCAATCGGAGATCTCCCAAGAAGGCAGAATTCCTGTCAGGAGATCTCTGTTGCTCAGAATCGACAGGCTGTGCAACCCAGCCTGTCTCCTGCTCCTCGAGCCTTTTCACAAAGGAGTGCGATGAGATCACTCAATTCTTTGTGAATAAGGTTGCTGACATCAGATCAGAGATCTGCCTGAAACACTCTAAGGGGAAGCTGTTGGTGGCGTCTGGCCACAGAATCCTCGGCCTCCTGGTGTTCCTTTGACCTGCCGATGTTCGAGGATATTATGCAGATCATCCAGGGATGCACCCTGCATGCTGTAGTTTAGATCCGGATCCTACCTACCTGATTTTGGGTTGTGTTGAGATCGTGAGCCTGTTTCTGGCTCAAATAATCTGGTGCTCCTTAGAATTGGGTGAGTTTCCTAGCTCCCTAAAGGAAGCTGTGGTGACTCCTCTTTTGAAGAAGGCTTCTCTGGACCCAAATATTTTTGCCAACTACAGACCTGTCTCTAACCTTCCCTTTATTGGGAAAGTTATTGAGAAGGTAGTGGCAAACCAGCTGGAGGACCATTTGACCATCCATAGTATCTCTGAACCTCTCCAGTCTGGTTTTCGTAAGAGGCATAGTACGAGACTGCTCTGGTTCAGGTGCTCAATGATCTCTTGATGGTGAGAGATCGGGAGGAACCATTCTATCTTGGTTCTCCATGATCTCTCTTCAGCCTTGACACTGTAGACCATGGGGTTTTGCTCGAGCATCTGGAGTCCATCTGGACTGTCTAGTACAGTGCTCAGGTGGTTTTATCTTTATGTCTGGGAGAACACAGAGAGTTGTGTCAGGATTTTTCCTCTGACCCTTTTCCTCTGCAGTGTGGTGTCCCTCAGGGCTCAGTGCTTTCCCCATGTTGTTTGCAGTGTACATGCTGCCTCCGGAGACATTGTAAGACAGTATGGGCTGAGGTTTCACTGTTATGCTGATGATACCCAGCTCTACTTGTCTTTGCCCCGACCAGGTTAGTGCTCTCTCAGTATTTAATAGCTGCCTCACTGAAATCCATGACTGGATGAATGCAAGCTGGTTAAAGCTGAGCGCCAGTAAGACTGAGGTCATGGTTGTGGACCGGGTCATGGGACAGGGGTTGGGATCTGGCCAACCCTCTGGCTTATTGCTGGGATCAGATCCTTATCTCTGAATGGGTGCGTAACCTGGGAGTGGTACTTGACAATGGGCTGACTCTTCATCATCAGGTGTCAGCAGTCATTAAGTCTGCATTTTACCATCTTAGGAACATTGCCAGGGTGAAGCACCTTGTTCTGTCCAGCGATTTACCCATGTTGGTTCATGCCTTTGTGACCTCACGCCTTGACTACTGCAACTCCTGTACTTGGGGCTTCCTGGGGTTGATATCTGCCTCTTGCAGCTAGTGCAGAACGCTGCTGCAAGGTTGTTGACAGGGGCATTTAGAAGGACACATTTTACCCTGTGCTGCTTGCTCTGCACTGGCTGCCCATACAGTGGCAGATCACCTTTAAAGTAGGTCTTTTGACCTGCAAAGCCCTCCTACGGACTGGGCCGACCATGAAGAAATTCTGATTCCTTACCGCCCTGTCGACAGCTCCGTTCAGCCGATGGTGGTTGTTAGAGGTTCCGAGGTTACATTGAAGTCTTCTGGGGCCAGGGCTTTTGTGTTTGTGGCCCTATCCTGTAAATTCTCTGCCTTGTCGGCTTAGGAATGCTGCGACTCGGAATCCTTTAAGCGGGATTTAAAGACACTTTTTGTGGAGTAAGGCTTTTATGAATTGATGTTGCTGAGAATATTGATTTTATATGTATATTTTTGCTTTTAACATTCATTTGTACAGCACCTTGGAGCTTGAAAGGCACTAATAAAGAAAGTTTTATTATTACTATTTATTATTATTAAGGAAGGAGGAGGCAGGACACCAGGATGTGTCTGGTAAGCATTCTGTTTAAAACTCATTTGTTCCCATAGATGCCATAAGGCGTCAGAACCATCTATTGCTGGATCCAACCCAAAATGGCCGAGGAGCAAAATGAGTTAAATTCTTGTAACTGCACACATGTAGCAGGGAGTGGGAAGGGTCAGGGTAGAGGTGAAGCACCCTGTCTAGGGTAGGAAAAAAACAAAAAAACAAAAGTAGAACAAAACAATAAAAAACAAAAACAGGCAGGGTAGTGGTGAGTTAAGGTCAAGAGTTGGGGTCAACAGTTTGGGTTAAGGTGAAACACCCTATCTAGGGTAGGAGTAAATAAGGGTTTAAAAGAACAAAACAAAGACAGGCAGGGTAGAGGTGAATTAGGGTCAAGCAATAGTTTGGATATAAGTGAAACACACCATCTAGGGAGGGTAAAGAGGATCTAAAGGGAAGCAAAACAGGAAAGCGGGCAGGGTAGCACATAGATATGCTGGGAGTGGTGCAGTGTAATGGCTATGGGGCAGCAGTCTTCAGGGACACTTTCTGTAGACTGCTGTGCTGCCCCATCTGCTGCACTTCTCTGGGCTGAGGGGAGGTTGCTAGACTCCAGGTGGAGTTGGCCAGGATTCAGGGTGCATTCTCCCCCACCCAGGGGCCACCAAGTCTGCCGCCTAGGCCTGAAAGGATGCAAAGGTAGGAGTGGCTGGACTACAGTGAACTCAGGAAGGGTAAGAGTGGTGGGGCAGAGGCACATCCCCAACATGGTACCACTACACAACTCCTTTACCACTCTGGCAGGGCAGGACTGTCCCATGGAGGTACCAATAGTAATGACCAGGGAGGATGTGGAGATCGTCATAGTGGACACCCCAAGGAGGGTGGCAGAGGACCCTGGAGAAGGAGGAAGCAACTCCTGGGAGGGTGACTCAGTTGTTAGGTTATAGATTTGGGGACAGGAAGGAGAGGGAGGGAGGTTAGGTGTCTACTTGGTGCCACTTCTCTAGGGACAGCAGGCGGATCCTGGGGCTCACTAGGGTGGCAGAATGGAAGAGATAGTTGTATGTCATTATCCACCTAGGGACCAATGATCTGGCTAGGACAGTACAGGACAAGTTCAGGGAGTTGGGGAGGGGTCTTACGCAGATAGCATGCTCACTGATCTTTTCTGAGGTGCTGCCTGTCTACTACAGGGAAAAGATAGATTACTCTGCACCGGAGCTTCAACACATGGGTGAAGAAATAGTGCAGACAGGAGGGTTCAGCTACATTGGGGACTGGGGTCCCACCTGGAGGATAGGGGCATATACAGGGAGATGGCCTGCATCCATCCAGGAGGAACTCCTGATCCTCAATGAATAACTAAATGTAACATTTCTGAGCATTTAAACTAGCCAAGGGGTGGCGGAAGGAAACAGGGAGACATAAGCTGCACCTCTTCAAACTGAAGTAGACAGTAGGGAGAAATCTAAGGAGAGAGATCCTCAAGGGTACCCAACAACAAAAGAAACAATATGGGAGAAGTGAAGAGACAGGAACAGGAGCAGAGGCGTATAGAGAGAGGTAAAGGGGACAGAGGATGTTGACAAACAGGATGGCAGCAGATTCTGGAAAGCCATGTGTAAATGCTAGAAGTCTGGGAAACAAAATCCTGGACCTAGAGG
This sequence comes from Neoceratodus forsteri, assembly GCA_016271365.2. Classification (NCBI taxonomy): domain Eukaryota; kingdom Metazoa; phylum Chordata; order Ceratodontiformes; family Ceratodontidae; genus Neoceratodus; species Neoceratodus forsteri. The sequence goes on along the minus strand of CM028133.1, from coordinate 629,445,353 downwards.
TCATCATGGCAGAGGCTGACCTGCACATTGTCTCCATTACTAAGTCATGGTGCAATGAGAACCATGACTGGGATGCAGTCATACCAGGTTATACTCTGTTCAGAAAGGACAGGGTGGGAAAAAAGGGTGAGGTGGCTCTTTATGTTAGGGATAGGATAAAAGCTATTGAGATACAGAGAAGTCAGAAAATGGATCTTGGCTGTCTACTATTGCAATCTTAAATACATTTAACATTTCAAGTCATAACATTTTCAAGATTTTTCAGCTGAGACATTTACTTTTGAAAGTGTTAGGTTCAAATCCTCCCAACAGCCCAAGCTATCTTTCCAGTTTGACTTGGGCCCTTTGGTGGTTGCCAACGAGCTGTGTCCAAAACTTACACTTCATTATATGACTGGATTTACCCAGATAGTTTTGGTCCCATGGCTTTTTGGACACCTTTTTTCCCCCAATTTAAAATGGATTGGTCATCTCTGTGGGCGTAATTGCCACCAAATACATCACCAAGACAGACTGCATCTGATGCAGTTCCACATATGCACAATTTGTATTACTCTCCTCAGAGATTAGCCAAGTTTGGTCTTATTCCATCATCTACATGTACCCGTTGTCAGCAGGATGAGGGAAATCTTTATCATATCCTATGGACCTGCTCCAAAGTTGCACCACTTTGGGCCAGTATTCAATACAAAACAGATCCTTTGTTAGGTCTGACTAACCTATTTACCCCAGAAATTTGCATACTGGAGATTACTCACAGGTCCCTGTTTTCTGCATAGGTACCATATGGCCCTTATTTCCACGTCACTTAAAAAGGTGGTCCTGCACCATTGGAAGGATAGCGAGTATATCTCTTACACTGAATAGCCTAATGAACTTCTTTCCAACCTCAGAACAGAGAAGACAATAGCTAGTCTCATGAATAGGACAAAGAGATATAAAAAAATCTGGGACCCTTTACATACCCTTTACATATTGTAGGTTATACTAGACCAGTACAGAATTATGTCTCTGAGTAGTTAATAGCTACATATCTGTATTGGGAGGGATGGGGGAGGGGTGTAAAAGAAGGGGAGAGCAGCTGGGGAATGGGTCCAAGATCTTGTTTAATTTTCTGATGTGTATTTGTTCTGATGGATCTGTTCTCTGTAATGTAAAGGTTTAATAAAAATTGGATGGTAAAAAAAAAGAGGTACAGGAAGTCAGGGGTGCGGAGGTACTGTTGGTCACCCTAGAAACAGGCAAGGGCAGCTGTTTGCACTGGTGTGATCTACCGGCCTCCAGCATGGGGCTGGAGGTGGGAGTGGATAAGGTACTGGTGAAAACCATCCAAAGATGGCAAACAAAGAGGTGCTGCTGGTGGGAACTTCAATCTGCCAGATGTAGGTTGGAGCTGCAGCTTCAGCTAGTAATAGAGACATCCTGGACTCCTTGCAGAGGGCATTCCTCAGGCAGCTAGTAAAGAGCCCACTCATGAGGGGCAGTACTAGACCTTGTACCTACCAACAGGGACAGTGTTGCAGACATCACAGTGGATGGCCACCTGGAAACCAGTGATCAGTGATCACTGTGCCATAGTTCAATATAAATATGGTGGTAGAACTGAACTACTCAAGGTGAGGGTCCTGAACTTCAGGAGGGCCAATTTCAAAAGGGGGAATGTCTCAGGGATGCTCTGGTTGAGAGGGGAACTTGGAAGGAGTAGAGAAATAGTGGGTGAATCTAAAAGGAGGATAAAGAAGGCAACAAACCTCTGCATCAGACTAGTAAGCATTAGCAGGCAGAAGAAGAGACTGCTATGGTTCTCAAAAGATATGGTCAGGAAGGTAAAGGCAAAAAGTTGGCATTTAGGAGGTATAAGGAGGCACAGAAAGAGAAGGATAGAGAGGTGTGTCAGGAGAACCAGAGGGAGGCAGGAAAAGCAATTAGGATTGCAAAGGCACAAATGGAGGAGAAAATAGCCCAGGCAGTACAGAAAGGGGACAGATATTTTCAGGTATATAAATGAGAAGAAAAGACCATGGAAGGGATAGTAAGGCTTAGGAGTGAAATAGGAGGTGTGTGGAAGGGGACCAGGAAAAAGTTGACATCCTGAACAAATACTTTTGTTAATTGTTCACAGAGGAAGGGAAGCAAGGGTCCCCAGATAAGGCCAGTAGCATTGAAGGAATGGAGGTAGACACTAGTCCATTTACAGAGAAGAGAGTCCTGAATTAACTCATAAATCTGAAAGTGGACAAGGCAATGGGACCAGATGGGGTGCATCCTAGGATATTGAAGGAGGTTAGGAAACAGTGTGACAAGGCAGCAGGTAAAGCAAATAGGATGCTGGGATGTATAGGCAGGGCATTGCCAGCAGGAAAGGGAAGTCATAATTCCACTATACAAGACACTAGTGAGGCCCCACCTGGAGTACAGTGTACAGTTCTGGAGACCATACCTACGTAAGGACATAGACAGGGTAGAGAAGGTTCAGAGGAGGGCAACAAAGATGGTGCATGGATTGCATCACAAGTCCTATGAAGACAGGTTGAAGGAACTGAACATGTACTCCCTGGAGAGGAGGAGAGAGAGTATATGATAGAGACATACAAGTATCTTACAGGGAGGAATAGGGTGCAGGAAAACACTATTTTAAGCGAAAAAGATGTTCCAGGACTAGAGGGCATGGGATGAAGTTGGAGGAGGACGATTCAGAGGAAACATGAGAAAGAATTTCTTCACAGAGCGGGTGGTGGACAAGTGGAACACCCTGCCAGAGGAAGTGGTGGGGCTGAAACAATCACGGATTTAAGAATGCATGGGATAGACATAAAGGAATTCTGGAGGTCAGGGTAAGGTGCAACAGACTTCTAGGAAAACAAACTGAACTTACAAGCTCAAATGGGCAGACTGGGTGGGCCATAGGCCTCTATCTGCCGACACTGTCTATGTATCTATGTATGTATCTATGTCAGGAGGTGCTGGCTGCACCTCTGACAGCACTGTTTAACCAGTCATTGGAGGCAGGGTGGTTGTGGATGACTGGAGGAGGGCAGATGTAGTCCCACGTCACAAAAGTGGGAACAAAGAGGAGGCTGGACATTACAGTCTAGTCAGACTGATTTTGGTGGTGGAAACATTAGTGGAATCACTACTCAAGGAGAGGATTGTGGAATATCTTGAATCCAGTGGCCTACAAGATCCAAGGCAGCATGGATTCACTGGGAGATCATGTCAAACAAATCTGATAGATTTCTTTGACTGGGTGACCAAGGAAGTAGATCAGGGTGGAGCAGTGGATATGGCCTACCTAGAATTTCAGTAAGGCTTTCAACACCATTCCACATTGGAGACTCGTAGACAAGCTGGGAAGCCTAGAAGGGGGTCCAAATATGATAAGCTGGGTGACAAATTGGTTGGGAGACAGAAAGTGGTGGTAAATGGAGTTAACTCCAAGGAAGGGACAAGTTAGTGACATTGCAGAGGGCTAGAAGGAAAAGTATGCCTTTGCAGATGACACTAAAATCTACAACAGGGTAGACACTCCGGGAGAGGATTGAAAAAATGAATAGAGATCTAAGAAAGCTAGAGGAGTGGTCAGGGTGTGGCAGCTAAGTTTCAATGTGAATAAGTGCAAAATAATGCATTTGGGGCACAGAAACCCAGGAGTGAAGTACAAAATGGGGGTGGTGTTGTAGCCATCACCAAACAGGAAAGGAACCTGGGGGTAATCATATCAGATGACCTAAAGGTGGCCAGATAGTATGACAAGGCAGTGGGGACAACTAGTGGGATGCTAGGCTACATAGGGAGGGTATCACCAGCAGAGAGAGAGGTGGTGTTACCACTGTATAGATCACTGTTGAGACCTCACCTAGAGTACTGTCTAATTCTGGAGACCACATCTATGGAAGGACATAGACAGGGTAGAGGTGGTCCAGAGGAGAGCAACAAAATGGTGCAGTGCCTGCATCACAAGCCCTATGAGGAGACCAAAGCACCTCAGTATGTTCACCCTGGGGAAAGGAGGAGGTGGGGCTATGATAGAAACTATCAAATACCTCACAGGTATAAATAAGGTTCAAGAGGAAGCATGCTCAAGAACAAGGGACATGCTATGGAGCTGGGAGGAGGCTAAGAACAGATGGTGAGGAAGTACTTTTTCACAGAAAGGGTGGTGGATGTCTGGAACAGCATCCAGCAGCAGAGGTGGTGGGGGCATAAACAGTAACAGGCTTCAGGAATGCATGGGGTAGGCATAAGGGGATCTTAGAGGTAAGGGAAAGGAGGTGTACAGCAGGAGATCAAGTAGGGTCTGCGATTGTTACAATAAGTAGGAAATGGGCAGACTAGGTGGGTCCAAGCGGTCCTTATCTGCTGGCAGTATCTAAATTTCTCTTTCTATGTAGTGTGAAGTTTTGACTTTGCTCAAAGTTCACAAGCCAAGTAAAATTCATTCATCTCTAGTATTACATTATTTAAATGTGGATGACACTATATTTCCTAGACAGAAAACAGGCGGTGGAAGCAGGAAAAAACAAACTATGAAACTCCAGAAGGACAACACCAGAAAATAGCATCATAAGGGTACTTTTTCTCTCTTCTCTTCAGTGACTTAAGCATTATGTCAGTGAGCTTAACAGTATGTGTACAGAAGTTCCAGTAGCATTATAACCATCCTTTGATATATCACATTTTGCTGTTATAGCATTTTGCCTGTATTACTGTAAGTATGAGATCTTTATGAGTGGAGTCACTTAGTTGTGTTTGTGGAATGTTAAAACTGCTTAGGTGTGTCATTGGCACAGATTCAAATTAACCTGTAGTGCAGGGTTATGTTTGACTTGTTATATGACTGATGGAGAGTGAACTCGTTCACCCTGAATCATAAGAAAGTTCCTGGAAAAGTTAAGGTGGAATAGAAACTTTTTTTTTCCCTGAGAGATCATCCTAGGTTTTCAATAATCTTCTGAATGGGTATCTCCATAGAGCCAAATTGTTTAGACTAAGCTGTTAGCATCAGAGCCAAGCAGGCTTTTGTATGATGGGCCCACCGATGTCGATGTGCCTACATGTACATCACTGGTGCACACCACTACCTATATAATGTGGTAGCCCCAACCATTTCATGTCTTTTTCTTTTGCTATTGAGTGAGTGAACATTGGACCAGTAGAAGGTGTTTTCTATCATCATATTTTAATGACTGAATTTATTTTTCTATAGTAGTTACTCCTTTAGAAATTGTCCGTCTCTGGTGTATGTTATCACCAGTAAGGCACTTTTCATTGTCACTGTGGAAACTCAATTTGTTGTGAAGATGCCTACAAGTTGTGTGTGTTTATTTGGATCATGCCATGAAACACTGTATTTGCCAGGATTTCAGCCAAGCTATATGGAACCCAGAGCAAAATGTTTTAGGTTTTTTTTTTTATAGACAAGACTACTGCAGTGTCTTCCAAGTCCCTGAATCTGCTGCTGGCATCAGCTATGCAGAAATTGTTGACAACAGAAAAGAGGGCATTGACGTAACCATGTAAAGTGGTGCCAGTGGTTCTTGATGAGTTCAATTACCCAAAGTCTACACTATTGTTATTAGATAATTACTGGAGTCGACAGGAGTTGGACTGCTCATTGTAGGTAACTCCACATCACTCCACAACCTGTGAGCAATCCAGATCCCGCTACTTGAATGGGATGGTAAGTCAAAAGATGTGTCCAGTATGCTGATGAAACAGGTGGGTTCTGCATTTGCTAGTCCAGAATTCTGACTGGCGAAAGGCTTGGCTACAATAAGTAAGTACAGAGCCTCTCACTAGCACCTTTAAATGACATCTTGAGCACTATCTTTTCTCTGCCATTGACTGGTATGGTCCTATTGATGCCAGTAATGGGGGTAGCGCTGTTGATGGCCTCAAGCCATGGTCACCATTCAGGTGCAGGACTGGCAGAATTCTTTAATTTGATAAAGAGATTATTGCTACAGCCAATTACACAGGTCACGTCTCTGCTGTCACCCCAGCATTGATAGCTGGCCCTGTTGTACCTTCTCAGGCCGTTCTTCCTATGTCTGTGACACCTCAGCTTCCTCTCAGAGGATGAGGATGAGAAATGCAGTCCTGACCTCCTGGATAGTGAGTACGATTGGGAAGATGAGGACCCTGATCTTTATCAGTTACTGGGGCAGAAAGAGAGGCTAGTCCCACTGTGTCCTGGGGAGTGAAGATGTGGTCCTGTACAGGTACAGACCCATTCTCCTCTTTAGAAGCCATACATTTGAAGCAATAATGAAGCAGATTGAGGAGACTTTGAACTTCTCCTTGGAAGTAGAGTCTTTAAAAAGAATCTATGTGATTGTTTTTTCTTTGGGGTGGAAAGTGACTTCTTAGTGGTCGTCCTCCTTTCCATGTTGGTCTGGAGGATGCCACCTTGTCTGGCACAGACCCAGTGCCTTCCAGCCATCTCTAGAAATGCAGGCAAGCAGTATCTAGGTCCAAGGGATAGAAACTAGTACTTTACCCATAATAATTCTGTTTCATTCATGATTATGGCTGCACATGACAGGTCTTGGGCCCCAGAGAATGAGCAACAGACCTACTGATAAGCAATCTAAGAACCTGGACATTATGGGGAAGCGCTTTCACCTCAGCCTTCCTTGGCCTGTTTATTGCTAATTACTGAGCATAGCTGACACATTATCAGAACCACATGTGGAGGGAGATGGGCAGCCATTATCAGCAGTATACTTGATGAGCTTGAGAAGGCTGAAGTGCTGAAATGTGTGTCACAGGGCTAGGAAGGTGGTAAGCATCTCCTGTGATCAGTCTAGGACACCTGGAATACTGTAGCCAGGGCAACCACCTCTGACAATTTAGTCCTATCTTAATGGTTTGCAATTAGTGATCTTAGTCCTGTGTTATTGGTCTTATCTCCATGCTTCTTTAGTGATGTTAACCTTGGTAACTGTCCTAGTACCAACCCTCAACCACCTGTCACCATTGGTGCTCACTGGCAATCCCACCCTCACCTCATGCCAAGTGAAGTATTTCTTGAGTCCAGTGGTTCCCCATTCAGCTGTCTAATGCCATCCTCTTGTGGCCTGTGCCCCTCCCCCCAGCTTGCACAGCTGTAACTGCTTTTAGCAAATGGTAAATTGGGGTGAACTCATAACTCATGAGCCTGCAACATACTGTAGGTTGCATGGGTCATAATGTTACATTAATGGCGGTCTCTGCCCTTTTCCCAGGCATTTGAAAATCACTTTGTGGAGTCTGGAAACATTTGTGACTGTCAACATTGCTCAATGTAGTTGCATCCTCAATGTGATACAGTGTGGGATTAATGACCACGGGCCAAAATTGTAACTGGTTTGGGAGAAAATGAACCTCCCTTACCCAAATCTATCACGGTTTAGAAAAAGGTCTACTTCTGAATTGCTTTACAGGGATTGGAGTGGTTTGGATTTTTTTAAATGTACTTTTCCTTCAGGTTCTTTTCCAGCATTCTCCTGCCAAGAAAGCACACGTGAGTTACCTATTATGCTACCTTACCTAGATACCTTATGAAGTAAAGCTACCTTATTATGAAACAGGGTGGGGAAAACCAATGGAATGGCCAGATACACAGTGGTAGTGATGTATGAATGCTAGTGCACTCCACTCTGCATCCCTGGTGAAGTCTTCACACTTCATATTCCACGGCACCCAGCCACCCAGTTACGTGTGCAGAGGTACACACATGGGCTGTGGGCATTAAAGGAGGTGGTACTTGGTTGTGCAGCCAATCAGATGCCAAGGTCAGTGGTAGAGTGGGTCTTCTGCTCTGTGTGAAGCAGGAGATATCAGAATATGACAGTCCTCAAGGACAAATCTCTGTCTGTTCACGTAGGTCTATACTATTATGTATATGTTGAAGACTAAGATCATAACCCCCTTTCCTCATAGCTTTTGTATTTCATACCCCTGATTATTTTGGTGGCAAAGCAGTGCACTCCTTTACAGTCTCAGAGTCTTTTTTGTATGGAGTAACTCAGAACTACATATGGTACTTCAGGCGAGGCCTTATCCATGCTATGTAAAGAGGCAGGGGTTTACTGCCCTGCTGATCTCCTCATGCTGTCAGCAGCTATGCTCTGTTATCATGATTCCACCCATTGTCTCCTATAACACCCAGATCCTTTTCTTCCTTCATGTCCAGAAAGAGGCCCAGGCCGCCCATTAGGCGCAGTGATAAGAGTAATGATCGTGATGCCGACAGCCCACATTTGGAAAGCAGTATGGGGCGCTGGGGGCCAGCAGGGGAGGGAGGATTGAGCATCCAGGAGAATGCTCTCCTCCTCTGGGAAGGGAGGACTGCTGCCTTCACTGTTCCACTGCCACCTGGGTGACCACAGGTGGTAATGCAGCCAGGAGCAGCTCGGCAGGGTCGGATGTGAGTAGATACTGTGCATCTCACCTGGTCATGTGCATGTGCATGCCCCAATGCTAAGCGCTCAAGTGGGAGGGACTCAGGAAGCAAGGAAAAAGACAGGCCCCAGCACAATGACTACTGGCTCCCCACAGGCCCCACTGATGACATGGCACTCCTCTGTCTAGGACCTGGTCAGGCTGGTGCCAGGTGAGGCCCTGCTGCCCCCTAGCCCAGATCCCTGGGTAGGAAGATAACATGTGGAGGATGGAGTTGGAAGGCAAGCTCATGAGATGCCTGGTGACAGGGCTAGAGCAGCTGGTAAGATGGTGGGCCAGGGGACCGGGGGACAGAGCCCCATGCAGTGTGTAGGTCCTGTCTCTGTTTTGTTTCCCAAGTGTAGCACGTGCATTTGGATGCATAGAATCAGAGATTGCAGGAGTCACGACCAATCTCCCAGCTTGTTCAGGTCCTCCTGTGAGCTTTTCCTTCCCTCGAGGTAGTCTACCACTCTGGTCAGCTTAGCGTCATCAAGGAATTTGAGCCAGCTGCTGGAAATTGCAGCTTACAGGTAAATGAAATGATGAACAGTCGTAGGTCCAGCACCAACTTCTGAGGAAGCTGCTGAGTACCCCATTCTATTGAGGGCAGTGCCCATTTATCACAACCCACTGCTTTCAGCCACCTAGCTACAGTAGTTAGCAGTCAACTCTGTGTATGCCTCATGTATATTATATTGGTGTAATTTGCCCAAAAGCTTGTCATATGCTCTGGTGTCAGTGGCCTGACTGAAGTCCAGATAGACTACATCTGTGGCCTTGCCCATGTCCACTTCCCTGGCCACCCAGTCAAACAAGGTGATCAGGTTCGTTTGAAACAACATGTCTTCTTATAAAGCCATGCTGAGTGGGGCAAGAGCCTTGGCATCAGCCAAGTGCTCCATTATTCTGTCCTTGATAATGGCTTCCATGGTCTTGCCCAGCACTGATGTCAGTCTGACTGGCTGAAAGTGGCTTGGATTTGACGTTGCCTCCTTTTGAAGATGGGGACCAAGCTGACACCTTTTCAGTCCTCTGGATTCTTACCCATCTGGACAGACTCTTGAATGATTACTGCAAGTGTCCCTGCCATTATAGGTTAATCTGATATAAAAAGGTAGTATCAAGTTCTGGGTAAGTATTGTAACCTTTCAGAATTTATCAGAACTAAAGAAGCATTTGAGATTCTTCCAGCATAGTCTCTAATATAGGTGGCTGCTGAGACCCTAGAAAGAATTTCATCAGATGTTTGTGCATGTCTCTTTTTGGTGGGGTAATACTTGAAAGGAAACATTTATGTATAAGATTAAAAATATATCTGCTAGCTCTCTGGCACTGAATGTGAGGCTCCAACTCAGCATGTTGAGACCCTGGTTAACACTCTGAGCCCAGGACAAATAGAGTAGAGGCTGATGGGTGGGTTAAAGAGAGTCTTTGCAGACAGTCCAAGCATACCCCACAACTGGCCTCCTTGACTTGTTGAGTCCTACTCTCCTCCTTAGCTTGATCCCAAGGATACTTCCTCCACTGCAGCAGTAGGTGGAGTCCTCTTGCTGGTTAAGTCAGAAACTGAGTGATGATAGAGAAAAATAGGAAACTAAGAGAGAGAAGCTTGGAAGATCAGTAGTGAGTCTGGCAGGCAGTGGGGTGCCAAGCGGACCTGAAGGAGTGGGAAACCAGAGTGGTCTGGGAAGATGCAAAGTATCAAAAGAATTTTCTTCACAATACTGAAAGTAGAAAGAATTGTGAGGCGAGGCTTGGTAAAAGTGCAAGTCTCACTCTTTTCAAGTTGCAGCAGCTCCAGATGATTGCATTACATACTGCAACAGATCTAAAAATAAGTATTATCTTTGTAACTGCCAGCTTGAAAGTACAGTTCACTTGTAGGCTTGTAACGGAGGTGCAAGCTACATTTTGTATGACTTTGTTTTTTTTGTAAAAATGACTAAAATGTGTAGTGCATATTATAGTGTCTTTCACATTTTTATTTTATTTATTTATTTATGACTTTGTTAACAGGTAGGTGCACTGATCCAAGGGACCATTTTCAGGCATGACCGGGCCATGTAAGGTGGCACAAAGTAAAACATCAGAATAACAAGAACATAACAAGAGCAGGTAATACATAGTGAAAGGTTACAGTTGTTACATTTGGCAGTACATGGTGGCAGTAGTTGAGGACAACAAATAAAGCAAAGTAAGGCTCATGGTGGTACAGTTTCGGTAAATAAGAGAACCTTTTGGCCCTACCCCTGGAACCTATGGGGAGGAGGGCTAGTCCATAAAGCAGTGGCAGGTGGATGCCAACAGGAGCCAGTCTTTGAGGTGAGTCTTGAACTGGCGGTGAGTTTTACGGTCGCAGTTCAGTGGGCAGCTTGTTCCATAGTGTGGGGCTGCAACAGACAGGGCTCTAGTGCCCATGTTCATGGCTACCCTGGGGTTTTCAGGGAGGGATACTGGAGGAGTGTAGGCAGTGGTGTGAGGTTTGGATGATGCACATTCTCTCACATCACTAACTGTAAATGCAGACAGCATTTCTAGGTATTTTCTTTAAAAAACATTTGTCTTTTGTTTTTAAGTGATCAAATTTCAAAGTTTACTCCCCATCCTATATTTGCTGAAGTGTTCCTTTCTCCTACTGTTTCAGTACAGATAGAATGGTCCATTCACAATGACAGGAGGAGCTCCTGTTTAGATCCTGCAGCAGTGGGTGATCAGCAATTCACAGTGCCACCTGATTGATAACTTAGTGTTCCTGCACAGTGGGACTGAAGTGCCAACTTGTTATGGGTTTGCAGAACTGAGTCAAGCATGGCTGTGGTGTGCCACCCTGTTGGCAGCTTGCATTGTCCCTGCCAAGCAGGCTTGTAATGTGCTGCCCTGTCACCTGCTTGCAGCATCCCTGCTCAACGAGGTTGTAGAGTGCTGCTCAATCCATAACTGACAGCTTCCTCACATTGTTAAGTGCCACTAGGCTGGCAGCTTGTAGCATCCTAACCCAGGAGAGTTGTAGAATGCACCTCAGCCAGCAGCTTGCAGTGACCCAGCAGAGTGTGGCTGTTATCTGTCAACCTGTCCGCAGCATGCAATTTTCCTGTAATGGGTCTTGAGGTGTGCAGCCTACTCAGTGGCTTGTAGCATTCCCATCAGATAGGGCTGTTGTTGGCAGTGTTGATTGCGGCTATAGCTCTGTGCGTTTCTGCTCTTTACTTTTAGCAGCTGAAAAAAAAAAATCTTTGCAGATATTCCTGATTTTGTGAACTTAATTTTCCAGCCCTGAGATACTTTTTCAAGGTGCATGGAATTCAAATTGAAAATGCATAGATGATTTTATATATTAAGAGGTGGGGCTGCTGTGTCAGAAAGTCACAGAAACTAGGGCTGCATGAGTAATGAAATATTAATTTCAAGATACACCATTTAATGGGACCAATGATGAATATTTTTCGTTATGTGAAGTGTTCAGCCTCAGGAGCGAAACAGAAAAACTCTATCCCTCCCAAGTTGCTAGAGCTCATCATGCGACTTCTCAGATTACCTATTAAAAAAATAGATGCAAAGTTCCTGGCATGATGCCAGGAGCTGACACTATCTTTTATTGCCTTCTCCCTCCCTTACCTCACCCCATTATGCCAAAATGTAATTTATTATGAGCGGGCCCCTAGTCAGTGTTCTGGAGGCAAGTCTGTCAAAATCCAACTGACCACGCAGTTCTCCCCAACCCAGTCAGGACACTGCCTCAGTGTCAGATAAAATATAATTTGACTTTAGTAAGAGCTAGCACACCTGGGGTGGGGGGAGTAGTCTGCCTCCACTGATGATGCTAGACAGACTGCCTGTGTACCAGCCTATGGTCTTTTGAAGTGTTCACAGTTCAGTGGTTCCTGATGAACTGCTTTGAGTTATTAAAAGAAAATCTGGGGTTAGGCTCGGTGATGGTGACTGTTTTTGTTTTGTGCTATACTTCCCCAGCTGGTGTGATATGTCTAACCCTAAGGGAACCTTGTCCTGTTATGACCTTGCATTTGTGTCTTGTGGGTTCTCTGACCCCTTTGCATCCAGTCTGAGCACTCTTGAGTGTGTCATGTTTGGTGTGGAAACCTCCAAAATGTGTTTTCCCTCAACAAATATGCTTTAAGAAGTTAGCTGTTGGTGGGGGTGAAACGTTCTTCATGGAGGGTAACAGAAAATCTTTGCAGATTTTCAAACTTTCTAAACTATGTATACAGGAATAAAATGTTGTAGAGCACATGTTTTTAAGCAACAAGGGATAGTAGTCCAGAAACAAACCTTTAACTATGAAGTCATACAGCATAATGTTGTAAAATTAATGTAAAAAAATATAATAGTATGCACTTGAACTATTTTTAGAGCAAAAGCAGCAACGGAGACATTGCTTAGCCAACATTTTTTCAGTCTCTTAAATCTGTGATTTGATCATCTATCAGGCAGATAACTATTTCATCCGTAGGTGAGCATGCACCATGTACCTTCTCCACATAAATCTAAACTGTTAATAGTAAATGACACCTTAAAACTTTTTAGAGGATAAAGTATCTTTAGAGGAGAGGATAAACACAAGCATGGTGGCATTTAAATTTCTAGCAAGATGGCTTTATGTTTTTGGGGGCCCCATCAAATTTAGTCATAGGGGCCTTGCCTCTCTATTGTGCAGACATCTTCATGTCATTATGATGCCATCTTGAAAATGTCGGCTCATCTCTCTAATTCTTTTCTGTGCTGTTTCAACAGGGCACAGTACTACATCTAAATAATTAAAATCAAGACATCTAAAGAATTAAGATCAAAGTACCGAAGGTACTGAAAGGCACCAAACCTTCAGTATCAAAACTGCAGAGTACAAATAAATAATGAATGGTCATATCATCCACCACTGATGGACAGCTGCAGTAACAGGAAGCCTCAAAAGTGAACACAGTCATGGAGAACCCTACCCCCCCACCCAAAATTCAAATCACAGGAACAATTAATTAACAATATAGCATGGGTGAGAGACAAAAACAAACAAAATGAAAAAATGGACCTACTCACAACAGTCATGAGAACTGTCTGCCCACACCAACAGTCAAAGCACTGCCCCAACCCAGCAGTCACAGCACTTACCTGAACCCCAGTCTGGAAACTGCCCCACCCCAGTAGTCACAGCAATTAATCCTACCCCCAACAGTCACAAGATTGCCCCTAGCCCCAACAGTCACATCACTAACCCCAGACAAAGAAAGAGAGGTGTTGGTACTGCTGCTGGGGCTAGTTAGCCTCATGCAATACAAGAGCAGACCGATAGATTGTAGAGCACTCTAACAGAAATGCAATACCAGCTGTTTTCTGCAATTATACCAAATTTATTAAAGCAAATGCTTCGTACAGACACATTAAACAATAATTGCTTACAGTCACTGTTGTGCCCCAGCACTTTGCCAAGTGAGTGCACTGCTACCTGTCTGATAGCACTAACTCCCACCCAGCCCCAATAGTTATAGCACTGAACCCCACTTCCGATAGTCACAGCACTGCTCCCACACCTCCAGCAGTCACAGGGCTGAATTCTGTCCCTGACAGTCACAGCACTGACCACCCCCCTAGTAGTCACAGCATTGATCTCTATCCCCTGACAGTCACAGCACTGACCCCTACTCACAACAGTCACAAACTACACCCCACCCCATCACAGCACTGCCCTCCACCAAGCAGTTACAGCACTGGCCTCCACTACTGACTGTCACAGCACTCCACTCCCACCCCTTACAGTCACAGCACTGCCCCTCACCCCTGACAGTCACAGGAGTGACATCCCTCTGATAATCATAGCACTGACCACCCATCCCCAGCAGCCACAGCACTGTGACCCCCACCCCCAACAGTAACAGCACTGACCCCCCACCTCCAACAGTCAAAACAATGACCCCAACCCCAACAGTCACAGTACTGAACTCCACCCCTGACTGTCACATCACTCCACCTCCACCCTGAGAGTCACAGGACTGATTCCAACCCCGACAGTCACAGGATTGACCCACACCCTAACAGTCACAGGACTGCCCCTCAACAGTCACAGCACTGACCTTTCATCCCCAAGAGTCATAGCACTGGCTCTTCACCCATGAGTCACAGCACTGATCTTTCACCCCAACACATTAAATTATTGCCAATAACTTTTATGAAAATCATATAAGAAAAACAGAAAAAACACAGATTATCCAGAAAATGTATTCAATATAAAGCAACACTCAGTCTTCTCCCACAAGCTGGAGCATTTATCCAATCGGTCAGTCAGTGAAAATTTTCAGTTTTCAACAGATTTCAAGAGTTTTAGCAAGCTGCACTCTCATAGCTTGGAGCGTAGTATGTTGCCTCTTCCACAGCAGCAACAGGACAGATAGGGAAATGTCAATGTCCAGGTTTTGCTGTCCTCATGGCAGCAACATTTACAATCCAAATACTGAGAAAAGAAAAGTCCAGACCTGCTCCGCCACACCAGGATTCATAGTAGTTTAGTACAGTTACAGGGAGAACTACAGTGTCCTCAATCCAGTCCTCTTGGCCCCAATCATATAGATTTTCTCCTTGGGTGTCAGTGGAGAATAGTTCTGTCTGAAAGAGTAGCTAATTCACGAATGTAACAGCATGGTATTTTTTCTCGTGAGTGTTGACACGTAGAAAGACAGTATTCACTCACTCTTCTTAAAAGAGGAAACACAGAAACAAAAAACAGATTTTGTTGACAGAAAAGGACCACTTGGCCGTTCTAGTCTGCCCTGATGGTCCCTGCTTAGTCTGTCTCCGAGACCCTAACTTATCCCTCCTGGGTGACCCTCCCTCCTTTCCCTTGCCTGTTCACTAATATTCCGTGATGTCTGTCCCATGCATGCCTGAAGCCCCCTACTGTTTTCGCCTCCACCACATCTGCAATTTTAATTTATTAGTTAAAAGCAGTTTTGTTACCTCCCTAGTCTAATTGTTGGACAGTTAAAAATACAATGGTTTGGGAGAAGAGATAAGTGTTTTAAACAGCATCAATTCCAATTCACATTTGCAGCCACTATGTAGCAGGGCAAGTTTTTAGAAAATCCAAAGACCCAAGCACTGTATCTGTAAAAATCTTATCTCTGGCCCTACAGGTTAATTAAGGAAAATATGACAGTTCCAATACAAAATGGCCCATGGCAATTTCTGACCCCAAAACAGAAAGTCATGGAACTTTTTATTATACAAACAAAATAATAAAATTAGGAAGTAGTGGACCTGTGGCTCAGCGGCAGTGCACTGTGCTGTCACATGGGAGGGTTACCTTCAGGTATAACCTTGTCCAGTGGGAAGCAAGAGCATCAAGTGATGTGCCAGGGGGAGGGAGGGAGGAAGGACTAGAGTATATGGCTTGGGGCCACTTGTGGGTAAGTTATGGGGCTCTGTGACCGCTCTCCTCTAAGGTTGCAACAACACCATTTAGTCTTTAAGTAATGTAGGTGTGCAGGATCAGTTACAGTATGAAATTCTGTGGAAAACTCTTTCCAGCAAAGCACTGAGTTTACCTGCCAAGTTAGCAGTTCAGAAATGACCCTTTCTAAATCTTTTCTATCTTAAATCTCAGGAACAGGTGGATTTCCAGACTACAAGTGACTACACACCAACATTCACCTTTATAGACCTCCCCATCCTCATGTTTTGGAGGCTAGGGTTAAACTAGTTAAAGTATCCTTTACAGTCTGCTTGGTACAGACAGGAAAAAGGATACTGTTTACAATAACCCTTTATAGTCTGCTTAGTAGGGATAGAATAAAGGACAATGTTTGACCAAGATAATTTGGCAGCCTGGATAATGGGATGAACACTCAAGTCTACACACACCATCCCATTACTAAAGAGTGCAAGCATATGCCAGTCCAGTTCACCCTTACTGTGTCTAAAACATTTTATTAAATTTAATTGGTGAGTTTGTACGATTATCGGCTAGTTGTTGCATAAACCTCAGACCCAATTTGTCCAGGTACCTTACTTCATGCACATGAGCATCAGAGGAAAAAGCTTTCTAACAGCAAAATGAACATGGCTTTGGCAGGGTCAGAACCAGCAGTGCTTTTCAGGACTTTAAAAAGTCATTCCTGAGGACCAAAATTAGAATTTATTTTGTTAATGTAAGTGAATAAGTGCTTTTCTCCTGGAATTTCAGCCCTTTCTGTCCCCTAGTGGCTTCCCAGCCCTGTCATCACTTTACTTTCACTATGGACAACAAGGTGCCAGCACCAGCATAAGGGAGAGTATCAGAGGATTGTCATTCTGGAAGCTCTTTTCCCCCTCTTGGTCATTCATCCATTATCCTGACCCTGTATCAACCCTCTAGCACAACACCAAGCAAAGTAGCTACATGCCTTATGCACACACACAGTTTGCTACTGAGAAGCATGCCCCCATCCCACAGTAGGGGCCACTGTGACAGAACCATACAAGTGCCCTCCCTGCAGCTTTCTGACTCCACTCCCGATCGCAGGACAGAAGCACTGCTGCTGGGCCTTTGGGTGGGCCCTACCACATACTAATTTTTAATTTCCTTGAAATCTGGACAACCATCTATTGTCTTTAATCTGTCTGGCACAGTGGTAGTCTGCTAATCTCATTACTGATTCTGTCAAATACCAAAGTGTTCACGGACCTGACTTTGACGCCAACAGTGCAGAGGCTGTAGCACAAATATGTGCAGGACAGGGAGCACAAACATCAGTGAACTGATGACCACCTGCTGCAGGTACAAAACACTAGTGGGTACAGAATGCAAAGAGACCATGTCAATAAGCAGGGCCAGACCAGGACAACATGACACCCTCCACGGAGGCTGAGGGCATCTGGGAGGATGCGGTACAGCCACTTCCTGGCCTGCAGCATTGAACCAGGCTCAGAGCACAATCTCAGAAGTCAGAAATGGTCCCGTGTCATCTGATGTAAGCACATGGTCGTATAATGTACACCTCAACAGTGTACCTAGCTCTGATTCTACCGAACATAATAGTACATGGATCTGATCCTGGTAAACAATGTTTGCAGGTTGAAAGACAATCACCACTGTATACGCAGATAGGAAACACAAACACAACTGCCTATAGATACAACATACCAGTGTGAGCAGAATACAAACAAAATACATAAGTAGGCTGGGAGCAAATGTAAGCAGAAATCAACGCAACAATGTGAACAGATCTCACGCAAATACATTCACAACACGACAGTGTGCACAGCCATGCATGAACAATACAAATGCAACATGGCCTGGCCAGAGCAAAGCTGTCACAGTACTGTGTTCAGAATACAAATGAAACACATCATGAATGCTGTCCAAGTGTCTGTCCCTATTCAGTCTGCCAGACTATTACTTGTTCAGTAAATATAGAACAGAACAAAATGGTAATATTAAATGCATGCTGAAAATATAATTAAAATCTATGTTTCACCTTAGATGGTCTTCATTAAATATTTAAAAGAGAAACAACAAAGTGTAGAGGGAGGTAAAATAATGGATATATATATATATATGAGGAAAAAAAAAAAGGGAAGGTTCTGGGAGAAGAAGTAATAAATGGCAAGATTATGAGAGAATCTGGGAAACAAAAAGGTGATGGTGGGAAAGACAAGGCATAATAAGAGTGAATGAACTGAAGAAGTCCCCAGGTGGGGACTAATTAACAGAACCTAGTAAGAAGACTGAAAGGTGACAAATGTTGGGGAAGAAGACAGAGGTGAAGTCATATGGTGAAAATGAAACTAGAAATGAAATGTGTGCAGATACAAACAGACTTTAAGGGAAAACAAGGGTGGCTGAAAGATGCTAGTAGAAAATAAGTCTATCATTTAAACTGGAGGGTAGCTGGAAGCCAAGGCAGATAATCAGCTTGGTTTCATTTTTTCCATAGTCAGAATCCCAGAAGCTCTGCTGAAGGGCACAAGCGAAAGGTCATTGACAGTGTGATCCCTGGAGATAAAGTGTGATACAATGGATTTATCAGTGTCTCCATTCCTGACTGCCCAGTAATGTTCCCTGAAATGGTCAGCAAGGAGTCTACCAGTCTCACCAATCTAAATAGCTGCACACTTCCTGCAAGAATACAATATACCACATTAGTGGAGATGCATGAGAACCCTTGGTGATGTCAAAACACCTGTAGGGACCACGAATTTCAGTCACACTAGAAATAAATTTGCAGATGTAGCAGCAAGTTCTGTTGCAAGGTTTGGTACCTGGTAAGGAGGAACTATCAGGAGTAGGTAGGCTGCTTTTTACCAGTAGATTCCACAGGTTGGGTGGCTGGTGGTAGCAGGCAATAGGTGGTTCTGTAAAGGAAGTACCAATGTTGGGTCAGTTTGCAAAATAGGAAAGTTACTGGTGATGATCCTGTGAAGAGAAGGTATACTCTGATGGAAAGGAAGTACTAGTGGAATTTGTCATTGGTCTTGCGTGACAGTATCCTTCCCATGGGGTCAAGGTTATGGGACATGTTACTGACCCGGAGAGTGCTCTGTCCACTGTGCTTTTAGGGTATCCCTGTTTATAAAAAAACTATGCATTGTTTGGGCCTGCTCAGCAAAATCATCCTCTTCACTGCATAACCTCACGAAGTCTAAGAAATTGTGAATAAGGTAGACCATTCTTGCCATGCTTAGGATGGAAGGAGCTGTGAAGGAGGAATCTGTGAGAGTCAGTGGGTTTGTAATAAACTGATGTCTTCATACCAGTGTTCTGTACTGACAGTTGGATATCCAGGAAAGGTGGTGTAGAGGATGATACTTCAACAGTGTATTGAAGGGAAGGATGGGCCGTGGCAAACTTGTCGAGGAAGACTGGGAGGGTCTCCCTGGAGCAGGAGGTGGCCTCCACACCATCATCTGTGTAGCGTTTGTAGAGTTCTATCACAGTCCCAGTGAATGAGAAAAAAACTGTTCCTCTATCCAACCCACAAACATATTAGCAAACTGGTACCCATAGCAACTCCACTGACCTGCTGAAAAACACTGTTATTAAAAGAAAAAGCATTGAGTTTGAGAACAAGTTCTGCCAGATGAGTTGTGTGTGTGTGTGTGTGTGTGTATATGGATGGATGGCTACTGGACTTCCTGCTTATTCAGGAAATGCTGCAGGGCTGTCAGGCCATCATCGTGGGTATCACTGTGTAAAGAGATTTGATGTCCGTGTTGAAGATGAGCTGATGAGAGCCACTGAATCTGAACCTGTCAAATAACTGGGGAGCATGGTTAGTGTTTTTAACATAGGAGGGACTCAACGAGTGGTCTCATGAAGCTGTCCAAAGATGCAGAGATGTGGGATGTGGAGCAGGAACAGGCAGACAAAATAGGATTACCAGGGTTACCTGTTCTGTGGATTTTGGGAAGGAGATGAAACCTGGATGCTTGGGGATGCTGAACTATGAGTCTCTTAGCAGAAGCAGAGAGCTTTTGTTTTCAATAGCAGCGGTGATGGTGGTGGTAACCCTAAGTCTGATAGTCAGCAGTGGGGTCCTGTGTAAGAGAAGAGTAAAATCTGGTGTCTGAGAGTTGCTGTGTGGCTTCAATGATGTATAACTCCTTTTGCCAGTATATAGAGCAGAAAACATATAACAGAGTTCAGTAGACCAATCACTTATTAAATAAAAGTGCACTTAATTTAACAGCATTGGTAAATAACTGAGCTACTGTAGTTGAAATAGCTTGATTGATGCTCACAAAGAGCAATCCCTCATTAAATGGTGAAAGCAACAAGTTGGCAACATGACATAAGAAATCTGCAAGCTTAAATGTTTGAAATAGTTGCATGCTTGAATAGGGACATGGAATAGATTTCAGGATCAGAAGAAATTCAATCATACAGAGAAAACAAACTCTTGGAGCTGAGGAAGGGTGAGAATTATCACTAGTGAGTGGGTGATTTTATCCATCTATACTTTAGTCAAATAAAGTCTGAGTAGCGACTCTGCTCCTGTGCATGTACTTGGTACGATAATATTGCAGTCTAATTGGTGTTAAACCTACTTTCAGGTCGGACTGTAAAATGAGCTGAAGTACAAGACTAAACTAACACTGTACGTGCAACATATAAATAGGATACCTTTATGTTAATGCTGTTGGTGATTAACTGAACTACTGTACTTGAAACGGCATGATTGGTGCTCATAAAGACCATTTGCTTATCAAACAGAGAAAGTGGCAGCATGGCAGATAAGAACTAAGCAAGCTTAAATGTTTGAAGTAGTTGGATCTATTGCACTAGTGAACTGAACGAAGTAGGTGTGCTAAAATTAGAACTGTCTTCCACATCTGCTCACTGTAGTAACAGTAGTAGTAGTAGTTCAGCAGAGCAAGCCCAGAAGAAACCAGGACAGGCATATCAATGTGCAAGTACAGCTCCATGCCAAGTTAATGCAGCAAACCTGGACAAATCACATGGTTGATTCTCTGCTGGGGTGTCAATGGAGAATAGTTCCCATGCACCCCAGGTCAGAAAATCTGAGATGCAAAAGTTACGCCAATGACAGTAGGCTTCAAACTTTGTTGCCTAAAGCATTTATATCTCAAAGACTTATACCTTGTTCTAGGTCAGACTAGGGACCCTTTGAGTTGGGGCCAGCATGTGCTGGGGATGATGGTGCTAACACCAGGTCTGTGCAAGCAGTAGTTAGCCAGAAAAAAATGATTAAAGCAGCTGCAACAGTGCTAATGTTTTCTTCAGTCTGGCATCTGCAGCTAAAAATGGAGTTCATCTTTTAAGATTATTAAAATGTTTATTGTGTTGAACCATGCCCTACAGCAACTGTAGGCAAATCAAATTTCCTGTCCAGTTGGGCTCCTACTGGGCAGAAGTGCAATGAATAGATCTAACTGAATCGGAGTGGCAGAAAGTATATGTCAAGATTTATACAAGTACATTAAGCAGAACACATTTAAACTGCAACAGTTTTATACTTCAGAATAATATGTATTACACCCCAACAAATTGCATAAAATGGCAAAAGAAAGGGACGCTTAGTGTACTAGATGTGGTATGGAGAAAACATATACCACATTCTCTGTCATTGGGAGAAAGTACAGACTTTTGGTCAGAGATAAAAGATAGTGTAGATCCATTATTTGGCCTACAAGACTCATTTACTCCACAAATCTGCATTCTGGGGATCTAAGCAGATGGAGTCTTTGGGGCCTGAAAGGGCCATATAGACTGGTAGCATCAATAGCTAAACTGATCATTCTGAGGGTGGGAATTGACTGATTGAGGAAATATCCACTCAAACAGAATGACATAAGAAATGCTTTTCACGCCAAAATTGAAAAATCTGTTGCTAGACTTAATCATAGCTAAAAATTATGTTGTGAAAGGTGGGGAACATTACATACTTTACTGTTTATCATGTAGAAAGTGTATATGCCTGATACTACATCGAGGGCCTGCCCCTAAACTACTATGATACAGTAGTAGTGTGACACTGGGCTGGGATGGTTGAATCATTCACTACCTGGACTCTGTGAACTGTGGTACTCTGGACTGAATAGCTATGTTACCTGACCTGTCTCCAACTGGTCACTGCTGGGGGTTGGGAGGAGAGGGATTTTGTGTAAGTATTGTGTGGTTGTATATTGTGGTGTGAGTACAATTGTGTTGTATCTGTCATGTTGTAAAATGTGAAATCTTTAATAGAGTACCCTCAATTTAAAAAAAAAAAATTCCTTTTCAGGAGAGGAACATGGCTAAGTAAGTAACTCTAAGGTGTTTTCTTTTCTTTGTTAACTGGGTAAGGCTTACTAGGCACAGGTGCCTGTTTTCAGGGTGCCCCAGGAGCACTGTGGAGGTTAAGTGACTTGCTCAGAGTCGTACAGTATGCATGTGGAGGTTGTGGGAATCAAACCCAGGTCTGTCTGCTGGATGTACCAAGATCATTCACAGCTCATTACTCTAACCTCAGGCTATACTGCCAGCCCCAGGTGTTAATGGCATATTGTAGGCGTTAATAAGGTGCTGAAAGAGTAACTTTGTTACAATGATTAGGATGAAGTGTCCTGCTCAGGAATGTTTACAGGTTAGACTGGCTGAGTCTACTTTCTGTAGCCAGGATGATCCATATAGGTCTGTAGGCCCCTACTAGGCAGGGTCCCTTGGCCTGGGCCTTGTTGTCTAAGCCTTAATCTGGCTCTGACTGTAATTCATTTCCCTAGGACAGGGTGAAAATGGCAGTTAAAGGGAACAAAAGTTTGCAAGACCTTGTAAAGTGACAGCCATAAAAGTTCTTTCAAACAAGGTATTGGACTTCCCTGTAGATGTCAGCAGTCTGGAGATATTCTTGTGTTAATTAGCCATAAATTAAAACATGCCAGCTGCCATGTCATGGGAACTTGACACAGTTGATGCCATGCTTAGACAAGCTGCACTTAAGGGAGGACTTCAATAAATAGGCAATTGACTGTTTAATAGCTTTTAAAATACTAGTAAAAATAATAATACTTTGTTAATGATTACTTTGTTTGTGTAATGACACTAAAGAGTGTTCACCTTTACTTTTGCAAACTGCTAGTGAAATGAATTCAGTAGAATTCTGGCATTGTATATCAGAAATATCATCACTACTAAGGAGCTCAGAACATTTCAGTAATTAACTTCATCTTTTCAAAAGAAATAAACACTTCTTTCAGTATACAGATGTTACCCGTATATTTTGTATTGTTGTCCACCTGTGAAATGTTTCCAGACTGTAAGATAATTATCTTATTTTTTCTTCTCCCTAATTAAATCTGATTATGAGGAAATATCACCTGCTAAATCATAACAAAAGATTACTGGTTATCTTGCCAGCCTGTTGTCACAGTGGTAGGACTGCATCACACAGTCACCCAGGTATAGAAAAAGAGCCTGGATTGTTGTAGGGCTACAGCTCACAGTGACATAGGTTCAGAAAATAAGCTTGGGTTGCTAGAGGGCTTAGGGAGGAAGTCTGAACATCTCAGAGGATGATCTCCTCCTCTTTCACTGCAGTGCTGCCTCCTGAGTGATCAAGGATGGTAGCACAGACATAAATAGCATGGGAGGAGATGTTGGCCAGATGTGTTGTTGGCATGTCATAGTGCACACTCCACATGCAACTCAGGCATACTGGTGTCCAAGAAGGGATGTGAGAAACATGGCAAGTTGCCTGGCACCGTGATGATGGACCTCATTATATCTGGGCCCCTCATTACCACCATGATGCTTCCTAACACATCAGAAGACTTGAGGGTAAATCCTCTGACCCTGCCTGGTGAAGGTAAACCAGGTTCTATGAAGGATGGCAGTTATTGTTTAGCAATGGGTAGGGAGCCAGGTGTGTCCTCAGACCTTCTGAAGGTGACAAGTGTCCAGTGTTAGGAAGGGGCATGAAATATTAAAAAAAAACACAAATTTCAATGACAGTTTCATGACTCCTAGTGATGGTAAATTGCTACTAGGCCCTGGATGCCAAATACTATTGGAAACACAGCTCTGCCATTAGGATCACCCTTGTGCCTCCCATGGAGCTCTGCACATATGGGTAGGGTGGTTTGGGACTATGGAGGTCCTCTGGTGAAGATTGGCATCTAGGTGTGCATGGGCTGCCTACACATGAATTGTGTGTACTGTGTTGTGATTGTGGATTGGGCCTTTATATTACTGTGCAAGTTGTTTATCATATTTACCTAAAATAGGTTTGAAATGTTTTGCATCCCGATTGGCTAACAAGATGCCGAGCTATGTAATAATTCACTTTAAATTTATTGTTTGGATTATGTTTTCCACAACCAGTCTACATCATCATTTAAAAACCTTGCTCTATCTCTAACATTTGGCAGTAGTAAGAATGCTACAACCCATCTATCCACTAGACCACAAAATAAATTGTAGCCAGCCTTTTTCCCAAACTCTGATTTCCCATAAACCTTCATTACATTACATCCCCCATCTGAAATCCTTCATTGACTTTAATTTTAAGCTTCCACCCAGCACACACATCCTCTCACAGTAACTGCAGTTTGATCTTTTTGTAGGGCAGGAGTCCAGCCCAATCCCTGCCCTACACCTTCTCTCACACTCCATGCTCTCTCCTCTCCCTATTCTGTCCCCAGAACCTGTAATTCAATCTTATTTTTAACTTGTCTTAGGCTATGGTGAAGATACTCTTACTGTACAATTTGAACTGTCTAACTTTGTAATACATAAGCGTTGTTATACAATTTGAATTGTCTGTCTCTGTAATGTTTAAGCTCTATCATCATATGAGTAACCTTGTAACATCAATCCTGTCTTAACTCATCTTAAGCTATGGTGAAGATACTCTTACTGTACAATTTGAACTGTCTAACTTTGTAATGTATAAGCTTTGTTGTTGTATAATTTGAACTGTCTATCTCTATAATGTATAAGCTCTGTCATCCTATGAGTAACACTGTAACATCCCTCCAGGACCACTTTGTAAATGAAGCTTTCAATGGTGTATCTCCTGGTAAAATAAGAATTGAATTGAACTGTTGTTGTTAAAAGCTTCCACCTATAGCTGGTTAAACCCACCTCACTTCACACTATGGTGGCCCTGAAGTGAAAAAGCAAACAAAAAGAATAAAATACAATCAGATGATTAATATAATAATCACAAAAAATTTAATAAAAGCAAAAAAAAAGAAACAAAATCAAATGTAAAATGTGATGCCACAAAAATAAAGTGAAAGACAAATGTAATCAGAAAATGACAAATAAAAATCAAATGAAAACCAAAACAGTGAAGCAAACTAAAAATTCTGAATTAAGAAAAGTATAACTAAAAATGAATGCAAGCTAAAGTTTAGCACAAGTAAAAAGTGAATGCAAACAAAAGAACCCACAACACAACTAAAAGTGAATGCAAACAACAAAAAGCACAACTAAAAGTTAATGCAAAAACCCACAACACAACTAAACAGCGAATGCAAACAAAACCACAGCACAACTAAACAGTGAATGCAAACAACAAACTGCAGCACAACTAAAAAGTGAATGCAAACAAAACACAGCACAACTAAAAAGTGCATGCAAACCAAAAAGCACAGCACAACTATTTTGTTTATGCAAGAAAAACTATAGTACAACTAAAAGTGAATGCAAACAAAAAAACCAGCACAACTGAATAGTGAATGCATACAATGACTACTGGACAACTGAAAGGTGAATGCAAACAAACACAGGACAACTAAAAGTGAATGCAAAGAAAAACTACAGCACAACAAAAAGTGATTGCAAACAAAAAGCGCAGCACAATTAAATAGTGAATGCAAACAAAAACTACAGCACAACTAGAAGGTGAATGCAAAGAAAGAAACACAGCACTAGAAACTGAAAGCAAACAAATGCACAGCACTGCTAAATGGTGAATGCAAACAAAACTATAGCACAACTAAAAAGTGAATGCAAACAAAAAAACACAGCACAATAAAAAGGCGAAAGCAAACAGAAAAAGCACAGCGCAGCTAAATAGTGAATGCAAACAAAAGCTACCACACAACTGAATGATGAATACAAACAAAATAGAACAGTACAACTAAAAAGTATTGGTCACTGCTTTAATTTTTCTTCCATGGTTTAATAGTACAATAGGTAGGGCTAGTTAGTGAGGTAAAGACATAAATGGTAGTGCAGTGTTTGGAGTGGTAAAGGTGCCAGGATGGTGGACAGGTGATTTGATTCTTTTGAGGACTGTAAGTACAGCAGGCTTGATCAGACCTGAGACTTGCTCCAGTACAGGCATAGTAGACTGGGAAGTGGGTGCTGAGATGCAACATCACAATTCCAGTGGGTCCTGCTTCTGCTGATTTCTGCAGTTGCATGGACTGGAACACTGGTGGGTTAAGTGACTTTCTCAGGATCACACAATGGGTGGGATATTCAGACTGCACCAGGCTGTGGTGCAAGCCTGGGTGCAGCGCAACTGGGATGTGCCAGGCGCTGACAGGGTGATATTCAGCGGTGCTCGCCATGGCTCAGCACCATTGAATATCGCTCTGTAGCCACCACATTGTGCATGGTGCAGTGGCACTGCACCAGTGCAAGTGACCAGAGGGGCAGGGGATGCGCTAGGTGCATCAACGCGATATTCAAAGGTGCACATGCAAATGGGGCAATTTGCATGTCATTATGGCCCCATTGCATGCAGGTGCACCCATCCCTGGCGACTTACGCCTGGCGCCCTGAGCTGTGGCAAATCAGGAAGCGGCGCCCTCCTGCACAAGCGGCAAAGTGCCCACAGCCCGATCGGCGGGCATAAGTATAAACATAATAAACTCCTATATCCTGGTGGTCCAGTGGACTGCTCGCAGCCGATGGCGGGCATAAGTATAAACATAATAAACTCCTATATCCCTGGTGGTCCAGTGGACCGTTCACAGCCGATCGCGGGCAGAAGTCTAAAAAGATTAGATCCCATCCCTGGTGGTCCAGCGGTACCCCCCTCCACCCTTATTTTGAAATGCATACGCTCTCCCTATGCTGATGGTGGCAGATATCAATATGCCAATGACTGCTGACTCTCATTAAAAGCCTAGCATGCTGCCACTTCCAAATGCTGGGCTGGAGTTACTCCGTCTGCCGCTAGGAAGTGCAGCTACATTTGATATTATTTGTGGTACTAGTTGGTACTGCTCCCTTATTATTACTGTCTTTTGTCTGTGTCATTATGGTGTGACACAGCCATTACATTTTCAGAGTTGAATAAACCTTTTACATCACAGTTTGGTGAAAACAATCTGCAGGAGTCTGAACACATAACCATCAGATGTGATGGGTTAAGTTGACACTATTTAAACAATTTGTTTAGTTTCTGTGTGTCTCTTGAGTAAGGAAATTGTGCCGAGATGAATGGAAAAACAAACTTTGAGTTGTGGGCCATGCTATAGTTTGAAACAAGCATGCATTAATGATTGCAGCATTAGTTGCATAACAGGAATTGACTGCTGTTCATGTGGATGACTTATGGTCTAGAGACTGTACACATGTATGGACATTCCCACATCCTAGGCTAATGTATGCTGAGGAGGTCTCAGCAGTGCCTTAGCTATAATTCCATGGGGAGTTGGCTTATTTTGTCTAAACACATTGCTCTGATGTCTGCCTTGTGAGTTCTGAATTGCAGGAAAGGATGGTGGCATTACCTCAAGCATGCTACTGCTAGGCATTGTGCCAGTGTAACTGAGCAGATGGTGACCTCTTAGGTCATGGGACAATATCTTAGAGATAGATGGGAAAGGAAATTCTACAGTTTATAGTCCAGATGGGGACTTCTCACAACTACTGTGACAATGAAGGATGTATATTATATCTATATATTCATGTTGCAGAATGACAAATTAGAGTTCTATGAGGCAGTAATAGATATTTAAATTAAGGGATGGTGCATGAGTGTCTTTGGTCAGAATGCATGACAGTCCTGAAGTAAGCTGGTACAGCAAAGCAATTTAGTGCAAAACTGCATTGATTTGCTACACAACATTTTGTTCACATGGATTATATTGTTATTTGTGAAACTTCTGGTTAAAAGCCACAGAAGGCTTATTGCTCAGCAGCACTTCTACGGTGCTGATCAGAAGATATGTTGTACAGAAGGCTGTTGAATAAATGGTTAAATAAAATAAAAAATTCTCTCCTCCAAGCTAGAGATTAATAGAAATCATCCAGTATCCAAAATGTTGAAAATGATCGTCTGTGAGCCTCTTGGAGAATAAGTTGTATGAGTAATAGTACATAATTGTAAACAAATACTGTAAGCCTGTGAATGTATACATAGTAAAGGAGAATTAACTTAATTAGCTTAGTAGTTCACTACTCCATTTGTTATTTAATTATACATACAATATGAATGTGTTTTAAATAATCGCCCCAGCTGGTTATAATAGATGGACTTTGAAAATTGCATATGATTCCTAATTTAGAAGAAGTTTGGTACTTGATATGCCATGTCTGTAGTAGATGTTTGCTAGAATGCAAGGGAATATAAAAGGCAGTTTCATTTTGCTCCAGATCAATTTCACAAGCAAACATTGCTATAGAGAGAAATAAAATGCAGTTATGTGTCCATTGTTTGCTTAAAAGCTTTGATATGTCTACAGATATATAATTAATTTGTTGAAAATGCCATTAACCCTAATTCTATAAGAGTAGCAATGCCATTAAATCACAATGACACCATCATACTCAGAAAACAGAGGTCAGCCACAGCAGCTGCTACTGTTTTCCTTCCTTCCTGAAGGCTTAAGGTAAAACTGCTGTTCATATTTGTAGAGCAAAACAAGTAACCTGTTCAATGATGGAAAATTAAAATTTTTATGATGGATGTGGGATAAAGCACAGAAACTTGAAATAATTGAGAGCATTCAGTAAGCAAAAGTAATTACAGTTGTATTCTAACTAAACAAGGAAAAGATGCACACTAAGCACAGTTGTCTCAAAATTTGTTTTAGTGCACATACATGAAACATGCACAGTGCAGTGAATACTAACCACTAGCCCCTTGTGTATTGAGGCATACTGCCCTTTTTCATTGCAGTGCTAATGACTGCCCCCCCCTCGTGGTAGAGGCTGCATTCCTTATATGCATGACTCATAGTGTAGAGTGGGTTCGGTGTGTAGATTTTAGGCTACATACGCTGCATGTGCTACATGTATTTACACTAAAATAAACTGCAAGTCACAACTGCTCCTAGGATGAACACTTCCTCCTTGTTTGCTTATAGTTCCATTAGCACCATGTGGTTGTGAGTCACCAATTTTTGCATACATTTCTAATTGCAGTTCTGCTTGCCATATAAACTGACTGTTGTCATCTAATTATTAAATCTAATTATGGCATTTAAATGCCATTGTGTAACAATGGCTTAATGTGTTATTTAATGAGTATTAGATGTTACAATTCACTAGCCTTATATATACTACTTTAAGCACTGATGTGCAAAATGTAGGCAGAAAGAGAAACAATGGAAACATAGAAACATAGACTTTGACAGCAGATAAGGACCGCTTGGCCCACCCAGTCTGCCCATTTCCTTACCTATTGGGTAAACTGCAGATCCCAGTTAACCAACAGCCTCCTTCCTCCTACTCCCCACTAGAATTATTTTGTGTCTGTCCATGAATTCTTGAATTCCCCACTGTTTTTGACCCACTCTTCTAGGAAAGCCATTCCATGTGTCCTCCACCCTCTCTGTAAAAAATACTTCCTCACATTGCCCTTGAGCTGTCCTCCTTCTATCTTCAATTAGAGTTGTGCAAAATTGGAGAATTTTGCCTAGCGAAATATTTTGTGTAATGTTTACATTACGGAAAATTTTGCCTAAGTATAAACATAATTTCACCTGGGATGGCAGGTTCTGATAATGTGAAATTTCGTAAATTTCGCCAATGCTTTTCAATTTCACCTGAGATTTTGCAATGCATTGTGGGTAAATAGCTGAAATATCATGTGTAGGCTGATTCCTACACAGTATATTTCTTTTGAGTTAGAGAGCAGTTCAGTGTGGCACATCACAGCCAATGAACCCTTCAGAAACCTTTTTATCTGTTGTTTTGAGAGCTAATTGCTCCCAAAATCTAAATTTTGTTCCTAGTGCTGCTAGTGAACATTTGTTTGTTTTGGTATCTTTGGATAATACTGACTTAAATTTAAGTAGTGTTTTCAGTTTTCTCTATGTCTGTGTCTATGAAGGAGTTCAGTGGGGAGAATTGACCATATGGTATGTGTGTATGTGAAAGCAGAGCAGGATAGTTCCTAATATTTGACAGACTTCTCACAAGTTGTGAGTTTCTGTTATTTCTTTTAAGTCTTAATATTTTTGTTGGTGTGCAACTTATTTGTAATATTTTTCTTCCACATTGACCCTTTTTGGGTAACTTTATATGAACAGTTACTCATTCTGAGTAGTTCTGTTCCTGTTTCCTTGCTTAATCACATTTCTGCTTTATTTTTGTATTGGAAGTATTCATGAACATTGAACACTTGTTCATATCCAGGTACACTGTATTGTTGAATTGCTCACAGAATTTAACATTGTGATCTGGCCTCTGCATTGCAGCATTCCTGTTTTCTGTTTAATTTGCTTACCATATTAACCCTTTCCTCCGTGTTACACCACTGGTGTTTACTACCTGACCCATACTATATAAAAACCACATAGTTTTCAAGAGAGAGTGGTCCCTGCAAGATTGTTGGAGGTGGCTTTGTTTGTTCATTTCAAATCTTGCTGTCCTTCTGTCTGATATATCTATAAGACAAAATTGTATTTAGTAAGTGCTAACATATTGGAGTACTTGCCTTCTCCAGACACTCATATATGGACAATAGATCATATTGTGACTGTGAGATGTTCCGTGCAGTTGGTTTACAAATTAATTTCCTTGAACCTACCTGTACTCACCGGTTATTATCAAGTTGTGTAATAACCATTCCATTTTAAAACTGACATTTTATTAAGAACTACTTGAGTATTTCTTCAGAGTTACTGCACATCCTTGTTGTGGTGGTGTTCTCTGTTGGTTTGGTATTTAAAGTCTCTACGTCTGTCCTCCTGTTACCTCATGTTATTTCATTTGTGTTTTTGTAATTGAAAAAATAAAATGGTGTTTTAACATTTGAATAGGCTACAGTAGCAGTTGTGAGGTGTAAGCAATAAGCCACGACAGGGTGTGCGTTAGACAGTTAAACACACGGCTAGGAGGTGTAGTGAGGCAAAGGCCAACGGCGGGCGCCCAGCCTCCTAGCCGTGGTGTTAAACTGTTCTAATGCACACCCTGGAGTGGTTTATTGCACTTATGAAATTGCCATCTTTCGCTCAACTGCATTTGGTAGGTTAAATTTCCAATTTTAAGTAGGAGAAAACATGTATGTATGTCACTTTTAATAAAATAGTTCCTCCACCTAAGTGTGCTGTGTGTTTTTTGTTTGCACTGAAATAATTTTGTCCTCGAAAGGCTTCTGTACTTTAGTAGGTCTGGTTGTCATAGCAGTTGCTCCCCTATGCTGCTAGAGAGAAATAAGATAGATTGCAGCTGTTTTTCTTTTTTTTTTTATTAAAAACAATAAGTCTAGTGAGCAGGTGGGCTGATAGAGACAGCGACTGTGCGGGCTGGTACAGAGATCGCAAGTCGGCTGATAGAGACAGCGACTGGGCGGGCTGGTACAGAGATCGCGTTGTTCCGTTTTTTTTTTTTTGGCAGATGGAGCGTCTGGATTGTTTGTTTCTTTTCTGTTAAAATTAAAATAATTGAGTTTAAAGAGCGGCGGTTGGCCGGTGAAGAGGTCGTGGCTGTTCCATTTTTTGTTTTTTTTTACATGAGGGAGCGGTGGGCTAGAGAGAGAATGGCTGTTCCTTTCATGCTGCATTCATGAGGAAATGGGCAAATGGATTAAAAAAATCTATTTACTGAAACAGTGAGGCAAAGTGAAGAGGCGTCAGAGGTATTTATTTTATTTCTAACAGTTCAGCTGGCACCACTTCTGGCACAAACAAGATGGCTGATTTCAGATTTGCCAACATTCTAATTGGCATTTTACTATGATCAGTGCCCACAGGGCACTGCTGAGTCCTTTCACTGTGCGTTGGGTGGAATATCACACAGGTATGGACCAATCAGCGAGTCTAAATTCTGATGCCCATTTCATAAAGTTGTATAGACTACAGTGATGCTACCTGTTTCGATTTCTGTTTGCCCTTTGCAGATAGTACTGCGGTGTTAAATCACACATATTCAATAGAAATATATAATCATATACTTCCAGAGGAAGGCAAATGGAACAAGCATATAAATATGCCTGCCAAGACTTTCTAGTTCAGGAAAGGTGACGGATGGGAGGTGGCTCAAAGAAGTCTGCTGCACAAAGTAGAAATACAGTTTCACTTCCAGCGAGCAAATATATTTCAGCAATGCCTTCTGAGGGCTCCGGTGCTGCTGTGGCAGCAAAATCAAAGATTAGAAGTGGCTTCAAGTCTGTGACTCATTTTTACTGCCCAGTCTGTAGCTAGCATGCTTGTTGTATATGATACTGGGAATACGGGAGACACTCACACCAGTGGAGGTACAGAGATCCAGGAGAAGGTGGAAAAAAATATCAGTGTGACTGTTGTTCCTTCTCAAGGTGGAGCTGATGGTGGTGAGGGTGATGCTGTCTAGCTTCAGTCTGTTTCTCCTGGAGAAGGAAATAAGGAAAGTCAGGCCCACACAGTGAGGAGATGCCAGAGAAGGAACAGTTTCTCTAGAAGTAGACAGTGATAGTGAGGAGGAGGTGGAGGGTGATATAATATGTTTTGGTACATATGATGACAGGTGTTGGATCCCTGTAGGAGCCAGAAGTGAAAAGCTGAAGGCTGATGATGTCAAGCCTGAGGATGAGGCTATCAGCAAGCCTACAAGAAGCAGTCCAGTAAACACCCCCAAACATAGCATGGTGGAAGTCATTCAAGTGACCAAAAAGCAAAATGTCCACACCTTTGGCTCTGCTGTCCAAGTCCCAGTGCCATGTAAAATCTAGAGGTACAAAGTCTCTAGTTTGGGATTTTTTCATGCTTGATGCAGCTGATGACACGTAGGCAATATGTCAGCTGTATCAAGCGCATCAATCATGGAAAAAGGGCAGTCACATATGCACCAGTGGCCAGCTCGCCCACTTGAAAAACAAGCACTCATTGTACTGGCACCAACACCAGAAAGATACTAGAACTGTTGGTGGGACTTCCTTGTCAAACTTAATGTTAGTGATAGCAGTGCAGTAGAGCAGGAGGAGGGAGGGCTGAGTGGGTCGGTGGAGAATGAGTGTGAGGAATTTATTTATTTATTTGTTTAGTTTTCTCGACTGGGTAAATGCACTAAACAAATCCTGCATATTTTCAGGCATGACCCAGTGGAGGGGATACAGATGAATCCAACTGACCTTGAACCAGATTAAGCTGTTCCTTTTCTCTCTTGAGCAGTGGGCATAGTAGCAGTGGAGCTGCCACTCCCTGGAGTTGAGGTCCATGAGGTGGGAGGACACCATATAACAACATGAATGACATCAGATTTCTGTCTCAATTTACTTGAATATTTTTGGGAAACATTTCTGGAGTTCTGGGGCATGTTCAGCAGTGACAGCACCAAGATTAGGCCCGAAAACTGTTGTAAACAGTGCAGCAGATTTCAGTCCTGGTGGTGGATGTGAACCATATGACAGCAAGACTGACACCAGATTTTGGTCTCAATTTAGTCAGACATTTTTGGGAAACATTTCTGGACTTCTAGAGCATGTTAGGTAGTGGCAGCACCAAGATTAGGCCTGCAATCCTTGGTAAATGGTGACAGGAGCTTCATTTTGAGGTCTCTGAGGTGGGCTCTGACTCTGAGTCTAGATGCTGCCTGCTTCCTCTAGAGACATGTAGCACAGGAAATGAACCACTCGGTTCCTGCCTGTTTAAACTCAACCATGTGACCACCAGCAGAGAGAAAAGCCCAATTTGCCCAATTTAACCTTAAAGAAGTGCAAGGCTAAAATTCAAGGCAAAATTGGGTGGCAAAATTTCACTGAAAAGTCATAATTACGTGAAATGTTTCACCAGGTGAAATTGGTGACTTCGCCGAATTTCACTGGCGAAATAAAATTGCGTTCACCTCTACTTCCTATTGCGCCTCCTTGTTCTTGCACATCTCTTTTCTAAAAGATGTTACCCTCTTGGACTCTGTTGATTCTCTTGAGGTACTTGAAAGTTTCTATCATGTCCCCTCCCTCCCTCCTTTCCTTGAGGCTATACATATTAAGCTCCTTTAGTCTCTCTT
This sequence comes from Neoceratodus forsteri, assembly GCA_016271365.2. NCBI lineage: Eukaryota > Metazoa > Chordata > Ceratodontiformes > Ceratodontidae > Neoceratodus > Neoceratodus forsteri. The sequence continues at coordinate 629,411,113 of CM028133.1, read as the reverse complement.
CATATGGCTTCTGGTGCAGACCCTGCACCATTCTAGTTACCCTCCTCTGGACCTTCTCCATCTGTCTATTTCCTTCTGGAGATGGGGTCTCCAGAACTGCACAGTTTTTAATTAAAATTAAATTAAATTACAAATTTAATTGATTTAGACATCATTTTTTGTGCTAAGCTTTCTCAGTGTCTAATTATTAGATCTAATTATGGCAATTAAATGCCATTGTGTAGCAATGTCTTAATCTGCCATTTAATGAGTATTAGATGTTATGATTCACTAGTCTTATATATACTACTATAAGCATTGATGTGCAAAATGTAGGGCATAAGAGAAACAACAGAGATGAAATTAAAAATGTCATTTATTTGGACATCATTTTTTTGTTTAAGCTTTCTCAATATCCATAACATGAAAAACACATACAGCTGATTTCTTAAAAACTGTAATGGTTTTAAACAACACCCAAAGTCTTCCAGATGTTTTCCAAACACCTCAGTCCAATCTGTCCTCATATATTTGAGAATTTCACCTTTGTTTTGTTAATCATTACAAGGCTATTGACAAGTAATTTTCCTGTATGTACTGACAGTATCTCAGTAGCATTTAACAGGACATCAAGGCTTGATTCCTTGTAGAACTTCTTGTGAGAACAAGATGGCTAGAACAGATCAAGCAAATAGAAGTGGTCAGCATAATCATATAGGCTGTTTTAAGACTTGACAAGGTCATTATGTGTACAGGGCCCACAACCAATGAATTATTATACATGACACAGGTAATAAGACCAGCACAGTAGGACTATTGGCCAATCTTTTGCAACATTTCATCTGACAGGTTTGACAAATTAGATTCTTGTTTTCAAACTTTGTGACTGTTCGAAAAATCAGACTGATGCGAAACCTCAGGTTTGACACTGTCTTCTACTGTCTACCACTTGTGCTTAGTTCATATGAGTTTTTCCTACTTTTATATCTGTATAAAATAATCTTTTGAAATATATTAGCAGTTTTAGTATATCTCTTTTGGGGTATGTCCCCATCATTGTACTGGGTTGTTGAGTGCCTTAATTTTATTTTATGTCCTGCAGAACTGTTGCAGAAGTTCTGATGATACATAGATACATAGACGTTGATGGCAGGAAAGGGCCTTGGCCCATCAGACTGCCCACCTACCTATTTGCCTTGTCTAGTGGCAATCCCTTCTTTGTTACTGCCCCTTCCCCCCTTTTTCTTTTTGTAAACTATTTTTATCACCCACTGTCCTGGAACTCTCTCTGGCATCCTACTCTCGCCACCACCATTCTAACCGCCCACCTGAAGCTCTGTCCTCCAGGAAGCTGGGACAGACATTCCTCATTCCTACCTGATCTGATGACCTGGGGGGACCACTGCAGGATGAAGGCAGGATGGAGGGATTGGGAGAGCTGGAGGATTGAGCCCGACATTGGGCATGTGACAGTGGGGCACTGGAGGGTGCAGGTGCCTATCCAGGAAGCATGGGCTTTTTTCCTTGTTTTTGTCCCTGCAGCGTGGTCATGCAAAGACGCCTATGCACCTTGAGTGCTGACGCCGCCACCTGCTCCACCCATTTGTAGTGTCACTAACTGAAGTGCCCTTGATCTCCACTGGGGCCACTGATGGCGATGTAAACCCACTACCCACCCTGGGAGAGGAGTGCCATCCTCCAGATGCTTGATCTCTCCTATCCCAGCCAACCCCGGTGGCAAGTCCATTCCCCAACCTGGGTTACCATTATGGCACACAGTGTGGCATCCAGCACCTCAACCCTCCCAGCACAGCAGGCTGACCCCTCCCTCCTTTTTATGTTTGCTCTTACACTTGTGCAAAGTTGATGTGGTACTGGAGTTCAGACGTGTGTTACTGTCGGGACCATTTCAGCTCAAGAATCATCAGCAAGGCTGATCATGCTGCTGCTGCTCTGTCAGTTGATGGGTGGAAAGTTTGTACAGTTGAAAAGAGGTAACCACACCTGTCAGACAATGGCTGCCTTCCATCTGCATGACAGCACCCACCAACCAGCTGAGTGGCATCATTATCAGCCTACACCTTCTTCTAAATCTCACACTTTTGAAGATCCGCCCTGATTTTTTACTTTTCTTTTGCCTTCTCTCAAATCTCCTACCTCCCAGAACTTTCACCTGATTCTGCCACAAGTCATGATCATCAGCCTACTATTCATCCCTCCACCACTCTATCCCTGTCCTCCACCTCTCTCTGTCTGTCATCCTTCCTCTCTCCATCTGGCTGGGATACGGTACTTGGCGGAGATCCTGAAACCTGCAACTGGCACTCAGCCTGGCTTCTGTTAGCAGCGTCAGTGACATAACCCTCTGTCTGCTTCTGCTGCCTCTGCTGCTACTACACCCTCTCTTGGCTGTGTGGTGGCCAAAGGATTCCACCTCCCCCACAAGGTAAATGCAGTAACTAGCGGTATCTGATTCATACCACTTTCAAATTAATGACCCAGTTATAGTGCTGTCATTTATTTCACTGCAGTAAATAGAGGCTCTCGCACACATTGTTCTAATCCTCCTCCTGCCTCTGCTGCTCTCTCTCGGCTGTGTGGTGGCCAAAGATTCCATCCCCACAAGGTGACTGATGTAACTACTGGTACCTGATTCATACCACTTTCAAATTAATGACCGAGTTATAGTGCTGTCATTTATTTCACTGCATTAAATAGAGGCTCTGCACACATAGTTTTAATCCTCCACTGCCATCTCCTGCTGCTGTTTCACCCTCTCTCAGCTGTTTCATGGCTAAAGATTCTGACTTCTGTTCTGACACTGGGCTACCCAAACCCTGGTGCTAGCTAGTACCCCGCACTCAGGTCCATTTCTACTGTGTGACACCAGGAAGCCCACCCCTGCTGCCACCAAACATAATATTGACACTGGGGTGCCTAATGCCCTATGTCAGTACCTCAAATAAAGAAAACTGTCCGTCATAGTCTTTTTTTAATTTCCTGTAAAAACAAAATGATTGATTGATGTCTATTGCCACCACAGTTACCCTCCCCATGCAGCACCACCCACCCGACACCCACTATCCCTTACTTACCTACCAGGGCTTCAGCACTGTAATCCTCTCTGAACCAGAGACATGTCTTCACTCTTTAGTGCCAGACTGGGAACTGAGGAAATCGGTGTTCAGTCAATGTATTTTAATCGTTTTGAACATGTACTTATAACTTGGTCATTTTTTATATTTTTCCAAAAATTTTCAACATGTCCTTTTGAGACCCCTCCTCATGAATACGTAGCTGAATTTTTTCAACTCCATTCTGAAAGGTGATTTTGCATTCACTCCTTGAAGTCACTTTTCAGGCAGGGTTTGAAAATGTTCACCTACTGGGTTCATTAAGTGGGATTATAAGAAGGATGTGATGAAAACTGGGGTAAAAATATTAAAACAACAAAGTTATGCTACGTGCATTTAAATTTTCAATGCTTGCTCATACTGTTTGTTTGGCAGTTTTCAATATTTTTATCCCAAATTGTCAACACAGCCATTTTTTCACATCACCTCATGAATGTCACAGCTGTCATATTACAGATCCTGCCTAAAACTTGTGTTTGCACCTGTGATGTGAAATGATGTTTTGGCAGGGATTCAAACATTTTCACCTACCAGGTTCATGAAGTGGGTTCATAAAAGACCATGGGCTGGATATTCAAACTACGCCATTCTGTGGTGCAAGCCCTTGTGCTGCTCAAAAGTTGCGCGGGGTGTGGCGGGCGATATTCAATGGAGTTGCGCTATTGAGCAGCTCAGCACAGGTCAGCTCCCCCCTACCACAGCCACTGTACATAGTGCAGTGGAACATGCCATCACAGAGTGTTCAGAGTGGAGCATTCAAGATGCGGTGGCGCGGAGTTCCATTGCGCGATGCAAATTACCGATATTCAAAAGGTGACATGCAAATGGGGCCATAAGTTATGCAAGGTGCAGGGGGCCATTTGCATCTACTCTGACCCCATTTGCATGCCATTAGCATGCGGTGACCGATCCCTCGACAACTTGCGCCTGGCGCCTGCCAGGCAGCTGGCTGGGACCGATGCCCCTGCAGCCCGATTGTGGGCATGGAAGTAAACTTCCACTGGCCTGATCACGGGCAGCAACAGTATTAAACCCGCGCCCACTGGCCCAATCACGGGCAAAACAGAACTGAACCCCCGACTGGCCCGATCAGGGCATAACAGAACTGAACCCCACCCCGACTGGCCCGGTCAGCGGGCATAACAGGAATGACCCCACTAGCCCAATCACAGGAATAACAGAAATGACCTCCCCACTAGCCCGATCGCCCGGGCAGAATGGAGTTCACCCCCGACTAGTCCGATCGGGCAGAATGGAGTTCAACCCGCCCCAAAAGACCAATATCCCTGGTGGTCAGGTGGACTGTGAAGCCTGATCGCGGGCATTAGAGTCAAATCCCTCCCACCCAAGGTCCAATTTCCTGGTGATCTAGTGGCCCCCACCCCACTCACCCACGAGCCCCTACCCACTCCCCGTCAGCCGGTGGGCGGCAGCACCCTCCTGCCTGCCGCCCCACCGACCGACTGTCTTAGCAAGGCTGCGCCCATTGGTTCAAAAGCAGGTCAGATGGCGCAGCAGCGATAATTCTAAGCAGTCAGATATTTGAATGAATTCAATTCATTCATTCACATATCTGACTGCCTTGCACGGCATGGGCTGCGATCGGGCTAGTCGGGGGTTGAACTCCTGCTCTGCCCGCGATCGGGCCAGTCGGGGACAGTTCTGTTTTGCCGTGATCGGGCCAGTGGGGGTGTTCATTTCGTTATGCCCGCAATCGGGCCAGTGGGGGTGAGATCTGCCCGCAATCGGGCTAGTGGAGGGGTGTTCTGCCCATGGTCGGCTACGGGAGGTTACTATTATGCCTATGATCGGGCTGCAGGAGGGCACAGGAAGAGTGAGGGCCACCCACAGGTGGCAGTTGTGTTGCGCCCTGCACGCGGCAGCTCTCCTGTGGGTGGCCCTCGACTTAACTTTTTTTTTGGCTCAAAGTTGTGCAGGCACAGGTTGGGGTTGCGCTTCAACAACTCTGCACAGCCCGGCTGAATATCGGGCTGTGCAGTTTATGCATGGTTCCTCCCTCCGGTTGAGCATGCCTTCATTAGCATTGCGCTGTTGCTCAGCATGACTTGGGGGCGCAACTGCCTCCTGCTGAATATCGCAGAATGGCACAATTTTGGACTTGCGCAGGCACAACCCTATTGTGCATGGCGCAACCTTTTGAATATCCAGCCCCATGTTTAAAATTTGGGGTTGAAATATTAAAAACAACAAAGTTATGAAGTACATTAAAATTATTCAATGGCAAGTCATAAATTTGGTAATTTTCAATATTTTGATCCCGAATTATCAACATAGCCATTTTACACCACCTCATAAACGTGACAGGTGTTGCTTTTAAAATCCTTCCCAAACTACATTTACTTGCCTGTGATGTGAAATGACATTTTTGCCAGTATTTTATAAATGACACTTGTTATGTTCAGAAGGAGGGTCATAAAAAGACTGTTAAAATTTCAGATCAATATGTGAAAAAACAAGTAATGAAGAAACCTCAATTGTTCCAACATTTACTTGTAACTTAATTTTTGCAGATTTTGACCTCCAATGTTTAATATATTCTTTGCGTTACCCCACCTCTTGAACATGAGAGGTGTCATTTTCAAATCCTTTCAAAACTTGTTTTCACAATCACACTGCAAAATCATCTTTCGGATGGGATTTAAAAATGTCACCTGTTTTGCTCATAATGTCAGGTCATAAAAGACTATGTTGGAAATTTGGGGTCAAAATGTGAGAGCCCACTGAATATTAGATATTGCTTCTTGGCTGGCCTATCCTGGGTAAATATGGTATGCCATCACTATGGCAACTATTTTACCGTGACTGACTTCTGGCGACAAAAAGCCTAGGTCACTGTTATGTCGTGGGACCCCAGCACTGCTTTCTGGGGGTGTGCACCCCCCTCCCAAAGCAACTCTGACTCAGAGTTGATTAATTTAGTAACAGAGAGTGCGGGGCGAGCCCCACACATAGGGGTTTAGAGGCAAAGGAAAACACAGTCTGAAGTGACTCTCTTTATGCTGACCACAAATGTGGTCAACATAAAGGAGTCACTATAACATCAGTTGACAACCACGACTGTCATGGATCCAGTAACTACAATCTAAAAATGTGTAAAAGCGGACACCACTGAAAATGAGATACTGCATCTCATCTGGTCTAACCTGGGTAAATATTTAGCAAAAATGTGTAAAAGCAGGACCCCAGTACAGCAGATTCCCAACTGAACTGTGCATCTATGCTGCTCTATCCTGGGACAAATTTGTAAAAGCTGGGCCCCACTAAAAATGTAGCTTGCATTTCACTTGGGTTATTGTGGGTAATACATATAAAACAAGCATTTGTCAATGGCGAATGTTTGCTTCCTGGTATTAGCATTGGAAATGCAGGAGTGAGACAGATGCAGAATAAGAGCGGCAGTGAAGTATTGAACTTCACACCAACCCCACCTCCAAGCTGTAGAGGTGGACAGGCATTGGGGTAAATGTTTGAGTCATCACCCATGAGCGGTCATACCATGTCACTTCACCCTATTCTGTAGACACTGACACATGTTGAGGTGTACCTTGGAGTGTTTGGCTTTACATTCACCCCATTCCATAAGGACATATGCTGAAATGGGTGCAGCATAGGAGAATGGGTGAAGTCTGGGGCTGAAGAGTCCAAGGTACACCTCAGTGCCTGTCAATGGCTGGGGTGGATTGGGATGGCATGAGCAATACAGTCTGCAATCCAAAGGCACACTCCAATGCCTGTCAGTCTGTACAGGGTGAGACATTATGGTTAGAAACCCTAACGCCCTGGGCGTTTGTTGGTATTGCACTACAGATTTTCAACATGGTCTTTTGTGACCCCACCTCATAAAAATGTGGGACCTCTTCTCATGAAGAGTGGCAGTGTGATTTTGTCAATGTGTCCCAAACTTTGAGTTCCAACAACAACACGTGCCATTCTGCCACATGTACAAAAACACAGATCAGGCAGGATGTGAAGAATGACAGCTGCACCATCCATTGGGAGGTGTGAAGGGATGGCAATGTTGAAAATCTGTAGTGGGAATATTAAAAATGCTTGCACTTCCGAGCATATGTGGAAACTACGCAACGCATGCGTAACACCGTTGGCATTTATGGACGTTCATCACCAAAGTTTCAACATAGGCATTTTAGGACCTCTGCTCATGAACAGTGTCACTGTGATTTTCTTAATGTGTCCTGAACACTGATTTCCCACAGAGACCACGCTATTCTGCGCCAGAAGTGCAAAAGCATTTCAGCCAGGATGTGAAAAATGACAGCTGTACTGTTAACGAGGAGGTGTGGAAAAATAGCAATGTTGAAAATCTGGGTGAAAATATTAAAACTTCGGCGTTATGGCGTGTGTAGCAACTGTGCAGCGGACGCTCACAAAACAATCATTTCTTGGATTTTTCACTAAATTTACAACATTGACTTTTGAGGCCACGCCCTCATGAACATGGGCACTGTCGTGTCATTAATCAATCCTAAAAGGTGATTCCACGCAGTGACCATGAAATCAGCTTTTGGGACCTAATAATGCCAGTGGCTGAATTCATGAGGTGGGGTCCCGATAACCCATGTTGAAAATTTGCTGCAAAATTCCCAAAATGCCTGAGATAAGCACCAAAGTTGGAAAACCTGATTTATGCCATTATACAGTTTACTGGCATTTGTTCAGTTAGATCAGCTTTAAAGAGTGCAGACATGTTCCCAGTCCACCTAAGATCATCACGCTGAGCTCTGGAGGTTAAGTATGGGGTGAGGAGGCAGGGGTGTGCATAGGGTGGAGTGCGGGTTGGGGGCGGGCCACCAGACTCGACGAGGACCATTTTCTGATTTACAGGGAAAAAAAAACATCGCAGGACCTTTTTGTTTAACAGAGACATTTGGCATGCCACCCAAGTGTTTTTATTGGGACTGTAGCCAACAGGGGACTTAGCACCCCATCGGCATCTGGGGGCAAGGGCCAAGGAAATTGGGCACCCCCTCAGCACAAACCAAAGTTTTTTTTTGGGGGGGACATTATGCCGACAGCGAGTGGGCTGCCCCATCAGCAAGTAAAACTGGGAAGGGGGACTGAAGCCGATGGGGATTGGGACCCCGTTAGCAAACAACACTGTTTTGGAGGGTGCATGATGCTGAGGGATTGGGCACCTCCTCAGCAGTAGGTGCTCTGTAACATTGTTTGTGAACATGGCAGCAGCTTGCCACCGTGTTCACAACAATATTATAAACCTGACATTCTGCCCTGCAATGATGGGTCGCTCCTCATTGCAGCAGAATAACTGATGCTACAATGATGAGGTGGCCCCGATTGCTGTGGCAAAAATGTTTCAACTTGGTAACACTTTTGGAAGCCAGCGTCATCACAGTGTGCCTCCACTGGTCCACCAGTGCCAAGCCCCAAATGCAGTGCCTCCGTTGGCTGCCACAGTACCGCACCTCCACAAACCGCTTCTCTCTAAGCTTCCACGTAATGTTTTTGCACATGCGTGCAAGCAAACATAAAAATGGGTAAAGGCAGGGCCCTGTCAAAAAACAAGGTATTGCATCTCAGCTGTGCTATCCTGTGCAAATGCAGAGTAAAAACAGGAAAAGCAGGATCCCACTGAAAACAAGATTGCATTGGAGCTGTGCTATCCTATGTAAATACAGTGCAAAAATATGTCGGAGCAGGACCTCATTGTAAATGAGATATTGCATCTCAGCTGGGTTATCCTCGTAAATATATAGCAACACTGTATAAAATCAGGACCCTACAGCAGAACACCACTGAAAAGGAGATGTTGAATCTAAAATGATCTGTCCTAAAAAATATATATTATCAAAGCAGACCTCACAAAAATGAGATATGCCTCTCACCTCTGCTATACTGTATAAATTCAGTATAAACCTGTGTAAAATCAGGACCCCATTGCAAATTACATTACATCTCATCTGGTCTATTTTGGGTTACTATATAGTAACAATGTGTATAAACAGGACCCAGTAAAGAGCAGTGCAAGCAGTGAACATTCAGCATTGAAAGAAACTTATTTAATTAAACCCACAGGTATGTCCCATCCCTTCTTGCAGCTACTGATAAATCTGGCTTCTACCACTTCCTCTGGCAACTTTATTTCTCCATGAAGAACTGTTTATGCATGCCCTTTTGAATCTCCTCTGCAGCTGTAGAATTCCCTATTATCCCTGTATTTGAACTCTTGGAGAAGATTTCCTTGGCATCCACTGTATTTATCCTGTACAGGTATCTGTATGTCTTACCCATGTCCTCCTTTCCCTCCTGTTTTCAAGGGTGTACATGAATGTACAAGGGTGATGAACGTTTTAGTCCAAAATGAGCATGAGAACATGAATTTTGGTGAGATAACATTAATTATTTAAGGTCTAACTGACTATACAAAGAAGACTGGGAAGGGAATGTAATGTTTTCTTGAAGACACTTTGATTAATGACATTGAAAATTCTTTGGATTTGGACATGCAGATCGGTACACTGTGTAGAATAAAATGCTTCTTGATTAAAGGAGTCCGATGATTTTAAATCAGATTCTCCAGCATGAAGATCTGATGATATCTACAGTATCTGACATTAGCAAAATTATCTTGACAATTGTTGGAGAATAATTTTAGCTCACAGAATAAAGAATGCGCCTGAGGTTTACAAGAGATTTTATGAAGGGAGGATATATGGTTTTAAAAGTTCTTATGGCTTATTAAAGCAGCTGTGGAGTTGGGGAGGGGGATTACATTTTGTGAATTACGTGTTGTGAAATATAATAATAAAAGAGTGTAAGCCATGCTATTCAGATAAGGCAAACTAGCCTTGCATAGAGAATTACACCTGTTGAGCTAATACAGGTTTAAAATAAAACAGATTGTGCTCTTCCTGTTTTAGTTCCGTGTTTGTGGTAACAAAATGTAGTGCAGTGTGAACTTTGTCTATCAGATATACAGTATGTCACATTTCAGTGCAATTGTACTGTAGCTGATGGAAGCAAACCTAAAACATAATACGGTGAACTGTAAAATATGAGTGTAGCAGCCAGAATAAGTTTGTAACACTGGTCTTAGTGTATATCTTTACCATAACTAATTTGGATTTTACTTTCTGTACCTTCTTCACTGGTAATCATAGCTCCAGGAGTTCCTAACCATTTTACCTTGCCCTAGTGGTGATCTCAGTCTATTCTCACAGCTTTAGAAATGGCCACAGAACTTGCACCATGCCACAGAATTCCTTATTCATGGATCTTTTCTTTAAACTGTAGTTCTTTTTCATAGTATCTAGACCCTCTGCCTTCTTTATTTATCCAAAGCTGCTCCTCATTGCTTGGTATTGAATATTACTGATGACACCATTAATTTCACAACCAGTATCTGGACTGTAATGTACCACAGAAGCAAATAATTTTCCTATAGAAATAAGCACACCCTGTCACAGAAAATGGACAGAATTGCTGCAGAGAACTAGGGTCCCTTCTGGTAGTCTGAATACTAATGTCTTATAACTGAATATGGATTTAGTGATCTGCAATCTGCAAAACAGACACCTATTTTGGATTCCACCATTGCCCAAACCAGGAAGAACAAATTTTGACTGGTTCACCCTTTCCCTCTGCTGTTACAGATGAAGCACACTGATTAGTCCTGTGTAGGATGAAACATGCATCTGTATCTTCTGTTTTCAGCCTTTGCAGAGTGTGTCAGAGGCCAGTTGGCACCATGCCCTCTTGCGTAAAGTAGAACCAGTCTATACTCATCTGTGGTGATTGGCATATACTTCCCATGATCGTTCCATTATAGGGATATGCGTAATTTGACATTCTCATTTTAGGTAGGCAGGCAGATGGATGGATGGATGGTGGATGGATGGATGGATGGATGGATAGATAGATAGATAGATAGACAGACAGACAGACAGATCGGTAGGTAGATGCTAGCAGGTTTAGCATACAAGGAAATAATTCCCTTGAGGGTGTCTAATGAGGACATAAAGCATGAGCCCAGTGTACAAGTGGATTTATAAAGTGCTTTAGACCATGGAGATGCCATTATTTGAGTGCGCAGCACTCTTCTGGTATTGTTATATATAATACATTTAATTGGTCAAACATGGCTTTATTTTAACCTTTTTAAAAATGTAAAATCTTTCCAAAAGTACAGGAGTTAATACCTTAACAGGCTTGAGAAGCTCAGTGGCAAAATTATAAGGGACCGAACTGACTGTGAAGCAGGTAGCATTAGTCAGTTGTTTGACTTGCAGATCATGTGACTGTGAGGCAGAGGAAGATGATTACCATAATCTTATGTGCCTGTAGTGCGTTATTCCTCAGGTCTTTGCTTGTGTATCTATGTTTGGAAGCACATTTCTGCAGTTAGGAGGCTATGTTTTGCAAACTGTGTTTTGTGATACAGCACATTAGTTTTACTGAGTCTGAACATAGTGCTGCCAGTTTTAAAAGTTTTTATTTTGTACTGTAGAAAGAGTGTAGCTGGCAGAATTGGTTAAAATCCCCAATAGATATAAATTAAGTTCGTGCTGCTTGTTTGTGCTATTAAAATATTATTGATTTTACATTGTTTTGTAGAGGCAAATCTAAATTGTTGAGAGTCCCCCTTTTTTGAAGGTCTGATTTTCAGGTTGAGGTAAGACATTTGCGAGGTTTTCATTGTGAATGTCATAATTTATTAATTTCAGCTCAGTGGCCTGGATGGTTTAGGCACTTGATAACACACTGGCAACTCAGGTTTGGGAATGAAATCGGGTTGCTCTGGGTCAGGTGGGAGGAGAAGATCGAGCATTCAAAGGACTGCTGTCCTCTCACGGAAGGAGAGGTTACGCGGTGCCCACCCTGTTGACCACCACCAAGTGGAGGCTTGGTGGTGGTGTAACGAGGGCAATGTCAAGGGAGGAGCTGTTGGTCTGATACAGGATGCTTGTGCCCACATAGCACATCCTGTCGTGATTGCTGCAGTGGGGATCCAGGAAAGTGGCACAGGCTTCATGAAGCCTGCCTACTTTCCTGGCCCCACCACTGGACTGCCAAACCCTGCTTCTGGATGTGGCCTCCAGGGGAGGGAGGATGGTCTCTCCTACCTTGTTGCTGCCACAGGGAAATTCTGTGGTAGGAACTCTGGGGTACAATGAGGTTCTTGGGTGGTGGCTTCCAGTCAAGGGAGGCAGGGACAGAGCTAATAGCCACCTGCAACCATGGCAGATTTAAAAAGCTATCTAGATAAATCTAATAATTGATTAATTTGTATATTGAATATTTCACAATTAGAACCCTAGAAACATAGAATTTTTCAGCAGAAAAGGACCACTTGGCCCACCAGTCTGCCCAGGTGGTCCCTGCCTAGTTTGTCTCTGCAGACCTAACTGGTCTCTGGCAACCTCCCTCCTCCCTGCTTATTTACCAATATTCCCTTATGTTTATCACCTGCATAATTTAAGCTCCCTACTGTTTTGCCTCCACCACTTCCACTGGCAGTCTGTTCCAGGTATCTACAGCTCTTTCAGTGAAGTAGTACTTCTCACATCCTCTTCAACTCCTCCAGCTTCATCGCATGCTGTCTGGTCCTGGTATTCTGTGTCATTTAAAAGAGACTCCTCTCCTGCACCCTGTTTACCCCATGTGACTCTTGTAGGTCTATAAAATGTCCCTCTCACTCTCCTCTCTTCCACGGTGTACATGTTGAGATCCTAAGTCTCTCCTCACAGGACTTTTGTTACAACCCCAGAACCATTTTAGTTGCCCTCCTCTGGACTGCCTCCACCCTGTCTGTGTCCTTTTGAGGTGCTGCCTCCAGAACTAGATACAATACTCCAAGTGGGGTCTCACCAACAAGCGATATAGTGGCCACACTACCTTCCTCCTCCTGCTGGAGATACCACTCCCTATGGATCCCAGCATCACACTGGCCCTACCCACTGCTTTGTCATGTTGCCCTGCTACTTTTAGTCCAATGTCCTGTTTAATGACTCTCAGTACCTCTCCCCATCCTGTACTCAGCTCCTGGGTTCTTATGCCCTGTGTGCATCATTTTGCACTTTTGTCATGGAACCCCAGCTGCCATGCTCTTAACCACTCCGAGTTTCCCAAAATCCCTACACATTTTCTCACTCCCTCCTGAGTGTACACCTTATTACAGATCTTGGTGATATCTGCAAAATGTCATACCTTCCTTTCCAGTTCTTCTGTAATATCACTTATAAAGATGTTGAAAAGGACCAATCCCAGTACTGAGCCCTGCAGCACCCTGCTGATATGCTCCCATCATTGGAGTGAGTGTTGTTAACCACCACCCTCTGTCTCCTATCCACTAAACAGTTTCTAACTCAATTCACCACCTTGGATCCCACCCTAGGCTGCTTAATTTCTTTATCAGTCTCCTGTGTGTCCTAGCGTTGAAGGTCTTGCTAATGTCAGTATGGGCCCACATCCACTGCTCTCCCTGTTCTATTTCCCTTGTCACTCAGCGAAGAAATCCATCAGATTCATCTGGCATGTCATCCCCCATGAATCCATATTGCCTGTGATCTTGCAATCCATTGGATTCAAGATCATTTACCAACCTTTCTTTTAACAGGGTCTCCATTCATTTCCCCACCACTACGGTGAGCCTGACTAGCCCATAATTACTAGCCCCTTCCCTGTTGCCATCCTTATGTACAGGGACAACATCTGCTTTCCTTCAGTCCTCCAAAACAATGCCTGTTTCAGACAGCTGTTAAATAAGGCCATCAGTTGGGCAACTAGAACTTCCCTGAGTTCCTGTAGCACCCTTGGTTGTTTCCCATCCAGTCCCATAGCCTTGTCCATTTTCAGAGCTGCAACTCCTTTCAGGACTCTTACCTCTGAAACTGGACTTAGAGCCACCTCACCATCCCCTTTATTCCTGCTGCTTCTTTGTGATCCATTCCACCTCCCCCACTGTGAAGACTGAGGAGAAGCCCCATTCAGGATTTCTGCTTTTTCTTGGCCCTGTCCTCGCAGTCCCCCTTTGCCACCCTCCTTATTCTCACTATCCCTTCCCTTGCCTTCCTCTTCACTTATGTGCCTGAAGAAAGTCTTATCCCTTTAACTACCCTCTGGCTATCCTTTCCTCTATCTGTGTCTTTGTTCTCCCTGTGACAGGGTTGAATAAGGCCCTGTCCCATTTGTTATCCAGAAAGAGGTTAAATGCAAGGATCTGTCCTATCCTCTCCTTTCCTGTCTCTTGTCAGTCTGGTTGCGCAACAAATTTTTTTGTGAGACCTATTAACTGAACACTCGATGGTTTTGCAATTCTCCGCCTCTCACTATCTCTCTGCCTTCCCATGCTAATTCTGTCTTTTATTCTTCCTTGCATATCTGCAGCTATAAAATATATATGGATTTTTAATTAGAAATGTCACTGCTACTAGGATCCCTTTCTTTAAAACTGTATATAGTTATACTAAAACTGTATATAGTTATACTGTTGAAATGATTGCAAAAAGCTATTTGGAACTCAACCTGAAATGCAGTTTTAAGTCTTTTGCAGAAATGTAAACAAGAGGTCAGTTCTGGGTAACAATATTCTTGTTGCTGCACCTACTGAAACTGACAAGAACACTGTGTGAAAGCAGAATGTTTTCTTAATGAGCTCCCTCAAAGACTTGTTATAAAAGGGCTACAATGTTTTGCAAGAGGAGCCAGAGACTGAGAGACTAAGATTGGAAATTGAGAAGAAAAACTCAGAAGAAGGACTCTGCTTTCTATGTTTGTACTGCCATTGTAAATAGTTACACTGAACAATTTTTATTTTTTAATTTTGCTGTTATTAATAATAAAACACTACCTATGAATTTTAAAACTGCTCCTGGTTTTCCTATGCTTCCTAACCTGTGCCTTGATGACACCCCTCACTGTGTTTCCTGCTTTCCTCTGTTTTACTAGTACGCCTCCATGTCTTCTTCCTTCTGCGTTTCCTTATACTTCCAGAATGCCACCTTTTTCCTTCACCACTTTGACTACTTCCCTAGAGAACTATAACGGTCTCATTTTCTTTCTGCTTTTACTCACTTCCTTCATGCAGAGGCTGATTGCCTTAATAATGCCCCCTTATTTTTCCCTACAGTTGCTATACCCTCCTTGGCAATCCCACTATATGAGGCAGTTTCTGATGCAGTTTTTATATCATTAAAATTCACCCTCTTAAAGTTCAGGACCCTATTCTTCATGTGTTTTGTCTCTGTTCCTTCTTAATGTTAAACCAACACTGTATGGTCATCACTAGTACCTGGGGACTGACTACTGTGATGTTTGCAGTGCCATCCCTGTTTGTAAGCTCCAGGTCCAGCACTGCCCCATCCCTAGTGGGTTCATTCACTAGCTGCCTGAGAAAAGCCCTTGTAGGGAATCAAGCATGGTCATGCTCTTTGCCAAAGCTGCAGTTGGAAGACTTCAATCAATATCTGGTAGATTGAACTCACCAGCTAGCAGGCCTCTTACTTGCTGTTCTGATGATGACTTCCCAAGTGCCTTATCCAGCTACTCTCCTTATGCAGACATTTTGTGTACCAGCCAGCACCTGTCTCCAGGGTGACCCACAGCACATCCAGCCCTACTGTTTCCTCCAGGTACCCTTAAACTTCTTTGGTCTTGATTCCTCCCTTGCAACCTCTCCTTCCCTTCTCCTTCATTATTTCTCCTTAACTAGAGGTAGCCTGCTATGGCCTAGAGATGTGCAAAATCTGCAGATTTCATTACACAAAATATTTTGTGAAATTAGTAACTTTTGCAAACTATTTTGTGAATCTGAAATGTAACATTCCACTGTGAAATGCAGAATTTCACCCACGAATGGCAAATTTAGCACTTGTGGGTGAAATTCCACATTTAAGTGAGCAAAATCCCATTTCTCCAGCAAAATTCCATTACACCCACAAAATATTTTGTGGAATTTCATGAAATATTTTGCATGGCAAAATTCACAATTTTGTTGGAATTCCACCAGTGAAATTAAATGTTGCTGCCCCTCTAGTATGGCCATGTCCCAATTCATGACTGTCAGTGCACCACAACTCCTGTATAGCTAGCAAATCCAGGCTAGACTCTACTCTGATGGCCTCAGGTCTAGAATTTTGTTTTCAGACTCATTGCATCGTTGTACATGGCTCTACATACCATACTCCTCTCTGCCTGCTTCCCTGTTCCCCACCTGTGCTTTTCTCTGAAGCTCCCCTAATGCACCTGTTTCCTTTTTCCCTTCTCTGTTATCTGCTTCCTTTATACCTTCCTTCTTCTCTCTCCTTGTTTCTGCCTTTTCCCCCATTACAGTAAGCATTCAAGGAAGATGGGCAGGCTATGTTGAGCTCCATGACTGCTCAAGATTATAAAACTGTTTCTATGCAAATAGGAAGATCTTTTCCCATTTCTGAAGGGTTTAGAAGAGTGTTACTAAGTGTTACACCTCCATTTTAGTTAGATGTAGTGGTAGGGTGTTTGTGTAGCTTAGTAAGGGATTTCAGTGAGCTAGTGGTAGGAGAGAGAGGTTTATTTGTTTAGTTTTTAGCTAGGTTCATGATGTGAAAGACCCCTGCATTCATGGACTGAAGTGCCTGGGGAGAAACTTAAGCAAAGGGATTGAATGCAGGAATGTACTCAACATCTTTACAGCTCTTAGCCTGTTAACTGTTATCTTGATGAGCTATATAGTTTAACACAGTGCTCTGATGGAGCATGCAGTGTGAGCCAATGGCTGTGAGAGGTGCTCTTTTGGGTCATCACCTTGGAGTTTGCAGGACTGGGCAGAGTCTGCTCCTGTAGCACTGCTGGGATGTGTTGCATGGTTTTAGTGAGCAGAGGTGGTGCGACGACCGGGTTTCTCTGCTTCTTTGCTGGAGAATGAAGATGCATTCTGGACTATCATAGAGTAATGAGGGTGGCGGATGCTGGCTGGTGAGAAGAACCTGCTTAGCATTCTTGGAGCACAGAGATGCTAGGAAGAAGCCTCTCTGTGCACTGGTTACTGTAGAGTGTAAAGAAAGAACTGGATGAGAGGTGAGGTGAGGGTGGTCCCTCTCTTCTGTTCTTGACTGCTATGATATCTGGACTCACAGTTTTGGTCATCATTCACTACCATTCCTCCACCAGTGTGCTGGCTGTTGTCACACCTGGACAGCTGTTTCTGATCCGGTATAATTTTTGTTGTAAATATAGAAATTAATGTATGATGGACTGTGGCAGAGGGAGGTGATGGCTGCTGAAGCTGACACTTCAAACCCCCAGGGATAAGTTCAAAGGACAGGACATTGTTAAACTGCAGATATCTGGGGTGCAATCATCTTGTCAATTTGTTTTGATCCCAGGAAATAAAATTAGACATTCATAACGTCCTCAGGTAAGTCCTTTGATCTGCACTAGATGTCCTGAGAAAGGGA